>JABWDB010000064.1:97500-1381985 GCA_019614645.1 Stratiolaelaps scimitus | reverse complement strand
AGGCACAAGAAGAAAACTTGCTTTAAGGGAGACTGAGCCCAGGAAGCATCACATCATACATGGGAAACAGTTGCACTGGCTAGATTTCCGGCGGTTTGTAGGTGCCTCCCCCCCGCGGCGGTCCTTATCCCATCTGACATTTCTCTGTACGTATTTGTATGACATTACCACGGGAAATGTCGGAAGGATAATCTCTGCTACCCTGTGGCCACAGCAGGATCCCAACTTTCAACCTGGGACATACCCTACTACGACTCTACTTATACAAGCTGTGTCCCCAGGTACTGCCGCGTCGCAGCCTTGGGCATCATAGGGACTGAGTGGACCCTATGGGGGAGTACTTTGTCTGATACGTGGCGGTCTGAAAGGCCATATCTGGGTGATTGGTTATCGCGAGAAATACTGCGGTACTAGTTGCACAATGTTTTAACGGCACCGTGGGCAATTTTGGGAAATAATTACGTAATAAATGAATAGGCAAATAAAACCAAGAATCTATTTCTATTATCAACTCTATATACTGTTAGTAAATGAATGGCAGCATCGCGGCAAATGTATCACCATGTATCCAGTATTGAACAACAGCTATGTTGAGTCACGAGGCTTCACACTACCGCAGGTAATCCCGAACAGTTAGACCATTGATTGCTTGAAGTAGTTTAGAGCTTTGTATCAATCAAGAGCTGCACTAGGTTAGCTTAGTGCCGTTCGCGCATAAGATTGATTCACCAGACGTCTGATTTTAAGCCTTGGAAACACGGCTCATCTAATACATTCACGTCGCCCGGTCGAGGATTACATTACCGCCACGCGAATTCGTTCTTTTCCAGAGACCGCCAGCAAGGTAAGGGTGCATGTTGTTAGTAGTGTGCTCCTTCAACTGGCGCCTCTTCCTGTCGGAGTAGACAGGTGGATGACTTAATAGACGAGGGTCAGTGAATGGAAACGGGCACGGTAATGGCGGAGATCGATGGATGTATTTCTGGATTCCTCGTTCGACCGTCGAAATGATTAATGAAGGAAAGTTTTTGGCCGCTGCAAGCGACCACCCCCTCCTTGCATATATTTCAGTGGCATTAACTGAGCCTGCAACTCCCCCGGCCGTCTCACATTGACTCAAATGGTTGAAGCTATGGATGCTATTTCTAATAAGTTTTGATTTATTATCTTGTTCTACGCGTAGCCAGGTGCTTTCACAGTATAGGCAAGTATTTTTTCTCATTTTGCATGCAGATAGTCTGACGATTACGAAATCGATCCAAAGCCTCTCTGTGATTCAATTCCCATCAATTGTTGTCGTGAAAAATAGCAGATCCCAAAATATCGCAAGTATCTTGGGTTTTTGATACAGGTGGATATAATCGAATTTATGAAAGGCCATTTATGAAAACGAAGCTGATACTAAAATACTAGCTAATTACCACATATCATACTTTTCACCTAAGCACTGATTACCTTACACGGCATCACGAGACAAATGTAACGTTTGTGAGGTGTATTACTACGCACATAGGATTACTCTGCAATAAATTACGCTCTAAAGTCACGAGCTAGACCACGGCTCAAAGCAAAGAGCAGAACCGGTAAGCGATAGAGGGTAATTTACGAACTCTACCGAAAAACAAATGCTAAAGCACGAAGCAGTTTTCAATAATTCAGTATACCGCTTTCGACGTCAACAACACCACGAATTCATCGAGGCAGACTCACCAAGCGACTTTTTTGTGGTCGATTGCCGCCACATGCACCTGGATGAGATGTAGATCCAGGAGTTTGGATATCCTCACAAAGATGCTATTGGCTCGCCAAGCTCTTCTGCTCGTTTGGTATGGAACAATACGAAATTACATAGAACCTAAGCAGTAAACTAATAACGTGATTGCTACGAGTGACGGGACGGCGGTCAAGTCCACGTTTGTATTTGACAATGTTCTGTGACTCAAATCGCGCTGGTGCTTACACCGTCTCACGGGCGGACGTCGCAGCGACGTGGAGCATAAAGTATTGCTTGAAGCGGCCAGATCATCAAAGGTTTATTCTCTATTTAGATATTGTATACATTGTCCTTGATAGCATATGTCAAAATTAAATTTCTATCAAATCGTTAGCCCCTTCGAAGTTCGAAGCCACAGCTTTTCATCGGAGTCACGATTACGTAAAAGTGCCCCTTTGTGCTACCCTTGCCTACTTATAAGGGAGCTTAAGCATTGAAAAATTGCAGCTCCTTAAATAAACCAATAAAGATTTAAAGTGTAAAGTTTTGGAAGGTCTCAGGTTCTCTGGTCTGATTGAGCTGTTTAAGAATAAGCGACTAACACTGGAAATGAGGACACCTTTTTTTCGTTGTTGCGCAACAGTGTTGCTTTCCAGCAACTATTCTCAGTGCCGCTTTGGCAGCGGTTTATTGCTTATACATGCCTGAATCTCTGTGGTTACATAGGAGAAGGTAGAATCGTCCGATGTTATGATTCATGGAATTTTCCAGAGAAGGTCAAGCAGTGTCTCTGGCTCCTTGGGTTGACTCGAGGGCCTTGAAACTCGGTCAGTCCTCTTGTTCACGTGTAGGGTGCATAATATAATATTTTAGATGTGATGTGTGAGTATCAGTGATATGCTGATAACTTTGTGTTGTAGACGCAGAGAGGAAACATAGACGACTCTTGGTGTTTAAGTGTTGTGCACCATAGATCGTCAACAGCCTCCCTGTTTCCGATCGCGGTTTAATGTTTCTTTGAATTTGATATCTCTGTTTTGATATAGCTGCAATGTGATCTTCTCTTCTTCCGTCTTGCTTTGTATTCTCGTTTAGCTTGAGTTTTATTCAGGTTACAGTTTGTATCAAGCCACGGCTTTGCTGTTAACCTTTAATGTGGTTGTGGTTATATATAAGCTTGTGTTAATTTAATTGCTCAGAGCATTCCTCACTCGTTATTAGTGATTAGAGTTGATAATGTTGACTCCACTCCATAGCCGTCCGGGAGTCCATTATAGCTCCTTTGATGATAGTGACGAGTCGGAGGACGAGCTCTTCTTCACACCGCTGGGTATATTATCGATCAATCTCCGGCATCATTTGCCGTCATCACTCGAGAAGAGGAAGACGGTCTTTCGCTTGACGTTTCAACACAAACGGCAATGGACGAGATTGATTACGAGCTTACTGTACTCGGGTCCGGTGGAGAGCTCGCGCCTCGGGCTCCCAGCCGCAGCAAATATCGACGGCTCGATAGGAAAAGATCGTTCCTGTGTGTGGCCATTGTCATGGCCGTGATGAGCCTTGTGATCCTTGGGCTCACAATACGGTTGGTCCAGCTGTCGCTGGTGCCGTCCTGGTACATCACCACCACCGGCACCTGTGTCATCGTGGCGCCCATAACGACCAGGGCGCCCATTACCACCAGGCGTCCTACACACTCGGTTTCCTGTCCGACCGAGCCGCGGGGACGAACTCCGGTCGTCGATCAAGTCTTCACGTTAGACCGGAGGGACGTCCTCGGTCAGCCTACCAAGGTTGATCTGGAAGACATGGTCTGTCGCCCAGTCCAGCGGGTGACTATATGCCAGGAAGTGGACGGTTCCCGGTGCTTCGTGGCCGAGACGGCCACTCTGACATCGCGCCGAATTATGGCCGTGGAGATGTCGGAGCGCCTCGTCCATGAGGCGCTGGTTCCCAATGAGTGGCGAGCCGTTCTTCGGCTGTGCAGCCGGAGACGGCTGTACGTTGTCATTTTCCGGTGATCGCGGGAGTGACGTGTATATATATATATATATCTTTTTTTTTGTATATGTGCTTATGATCAGTGACTGTGTATATGTGTGTATTATATTTTAATTTAGTTGTGTATAATACATTTCCATATTATACTTGTGCTTTAGTTCTCAGTCACTGTCTCCTCATCTACTTCTGCGCTGATCACGGTTGAATGGTAGGAGTTGTCCTCCCCTCGTTGAGTGATTCGTTCGTAGTTGTTGTTGCTTAATCCATTTACATAACACTTGTACGCTGTCATACATATGATCGTTACGATGTCTACTATCGTTTGTAGTATACTAGTGATCATCCATGGTGTGCAGTTTAATTCTGTCTCGTGACCTTTTGGACAGTATTTATTTTGAAATTGTTTCCATATGTTTTCTCCTCCAGTAGTCCAGCTGTCGGTCTGTATGCACACGGTATACATTGACGCCTTTTCTCTGCATTCTGATATCGTTTTTTCACACTTGGTTGTAAATGTGTCTAGTGTCTTTTTGGTAATAGTGCAGCTGGCCTCAGATTCAATACATCTAGGTCCGCGGTCTTCATAGGTGAAGTACTTGTCACATCCGTTTGCATTCTCATTCAATATCATTATCGTCATCATTATAATGATTAGGTTCGACATGATTCTAATCCTGATAGTTTTATTAATCGTTCAAATATGTTCTTGCCTAATGGTTTGGTGAATATGTCAGCTTGTTTGCTCTCAGTAGGGATACATTTTACAGATAGTCGTTCACTCTCGACTAATTCTTTGATGAAGAAGTATTTCGTTTCTATGTGTTTTGTTCTTCTGTAGAACTGGGGATTTTGGATTCGTTTTATGGATGATTGATTATCTACTTGAAGAGTGGGGTGTTCGTAGTGATCTAATTCTTTTAGAAGTTGAGTTAACCAGATTATGGATGTTGCGGTTGACGCTGCTGCTACAAACTCGCTTTTTCGCAAGTTGATAGCGCTACTGACGTTTGTCTTGTTGAGGACCAAATTATCGCGCCTCCTTGACGCGTTATTAGTGATCCACTTGTTGATCTCCTTGTCTCGATGTCTCCTGCGTAGTCTGAATCCGAAAATATCTGTAGTGAATCTGGGCAGTCACTTATGAAGTGTATCCCATGATCTAGTGTGTGCCTTAGATATCTTAATATTCTCAACGCTGCAGTCCAATGCTTTTCGTTGTACTTGTCTAGAAATCTGGACAAGTATGATACTGCAAATGATATGTCATATCGGGTTACCATAGCAAGGTATAGGAGTGCTCCTATTATTTCTCCATAGGGTCTTTGTTGCTGTGCGACCTCTTTAGGTGTTTCTAGATAGAGGTTCACGTCTGCTGGTGCTGTTGCTGGTTTGCACTCATTTATATTGAATCTTTTTAGAATGTCGTTTATATATCCTGACTGATTCAGGGATATATTGTGGTTGGAGTCAATGTTAATCTGTAGTCCGAGGAAGAAGTTGAGTGGATTATAGGTTATCTCTAATTGCTTTTCTATTTGGTTGAGAAACTTGATGATGATTGTCTCAGACTGTCCTGCTATCATCATATCATCTACGTACGTGCAGATTATCATCCTCGGATTTTCTTTGTAGAATACACAGGGATCAGCTTTATTCTGTTTTACGTTCTGCACTAGTAGGACCTCTTTGAGTTTTTTTGTGAAAACACCTGGGTGCTTGTTTTAGTCCATACAGGGCTTTGTTTAGTTTGCACACTTTTTCTGTGTTGTCTTCGAAACATTCTGGTTGCACCATGTATATCTCTTCCTTCAGATCTGCATATAGGAAGGCAGTTTTAACATCCGCTTGGTACAGTGTCAGTTTCTCTTGAGCTGCTATGCTTAGCATTGTTCTTATTGTTTCAAATCTAGCAACTGGTGAGAACAGCATGTCATAGTCAATTCCTGCGCGCTGTTTATAACCTTTTTATTACTAGTCCCGCTTTGTACTTTACTAGTTTATTGTTTGCATCTCGCTTTATTTTGAATACCCATCGCGAGGTAATTGCCTTTGCATTTTTCAAAAGTTCAGTCATAGTACATACGTTCAGCTGATTCATACTTTGTATTTCTTTCGTCATTGCTTTTACCCATTCGTTTTTGTGTTCAGAGCAGTTCATTGCTTCTTCAACTGTTTGTGGTTCTGTTATGTTTGCTGCTTCGCTTGTTAGCACGACATAACAGAACCACAAACAGTTGAAGAAGCAATGAACTGCTCTGAACACAAAAAGTGATGCTTTTCTGGTGCTTTTATTTTCTTTCTATCTCTTAGTTTCATAGAGTGATATGGCGGTTCCTTTTTGTGTATCGTTTTTCATATTCGTTGGCTCTCTGCCGTCACTTTCGCCCACTGTTGGCGCTTGGTTGCCCTCTCCACTTGTGGCTCGTTGCTCTTGTTCTCTATCGCTGTCTGTTGCGGGTTGTGAGCGTTGTCGGTCGGTTCGGTGTGTGTTTCAATGTCTGATGTATGTGCTGGGATCGTTCGTGTTATACTTGGCTCTTCATCAAAGAGCGACTTGTTGGGGGAACACTACATGTTTGGTTCGCTTGATGATGTGTGTCTCTGGTACTAGTACTCTGTAGCCAGTGCCGTCATGGCATATTCCCACCATTACACCTGGTTGTCCTCTAGGATCGAATTTCTTGCGGTTGCTGTGTTTGTTATACAAGTAGCATCTGGTTCCGAATGGAGATATAATTTGTTTAGATGCGGTTTTCGTTTATGGATTAGTTCGTAGACGGATTTGCCACTATTCTTTTCTATGGTTATAGCGTTTAGTATTTGTGAAGGGTATCAGTGATATGCTGATAACTTTGTGTTATAGACGCAGAGAGGAAACATAGACGACTCTTGGTGTTTAAGTGTTGTGCACCATAGATCGTCAACAAAATTAAATTTCTATCAAATCGTTAGCCCCTTTGAAGTTCGCCACAGCTTTTCATCGGAGTCACGATTACGTAAAAGTGCCCCTTTGTGCTACCCTTGCCTACTTATACGAGAGCTTAAGCATTGTAGAATTGCAGCCCCTTTAATAAACCAATATACCTTTACCTTACCTTACAGTCGAGATTCACCCTTTAGAATCAACGGGAAAGTTATCATCAACCCAACGTTTACGGTTCTTGAATTACCTGAGCTTCGAGTCCTCAAATAGAAATTGAAGGATTCCCATCGCAGTAGTCGGCCGGCCTGCAAAAAAGAAACAGAGGTGAAGTGTTGACGTGCACGATTTAAATTACGTCCAATCAATACCTTATTACTGTGTGAAGAAAACAGACTCAGGCGAAGAGTGGGCGGAGGGCGGGGCAGGTAAACTTCCAGTTGAAACGAATTTAACTTCAATGGAAAACCTACGATTTTTGCAAACCGAAAACTACCATTTTCTAGGAACAACTCGACTTTTCGGGTATTGCCCCTTCCCCGCCCGACGCACGCCAGAACGAGCAGGCTTACACTGGATGGCTCCGACTCTATCAGACG
This sequence comes from Stratiolaelaps scimitus, assembly GCA_019614645.1. Classification (NCBI taxonomy): domain Eukaryota; kingdom Metazoa; phylum Arthropoda; class Arachnida; order Mesostigmata; family Laelapidae; genus Stratiolaelaps; species Stratiolaelaps scimitus. Next base: position 1,374,748 of record JABWDB010000064.1, on the reverse strand, counting down.
AATTTTCAGGGACTGTGATAGATCAGGGACGAAGATTGCGTTTCACAATGAATTCTGTTATTCAAACTTTTTGCTTATTTTTCCCCTTTGATAACGTAGTGCTCCAAAGACGAACAGGCTCACGAGGGATCGATGTGGTCGAGTAAGACGGACGAGAATCATTTATGTCAAAAGTTCATCTTGTCGGAGCAGGATCGACGATTATATCGGGACAAAAATCCAGTTCCACCGGTTCCGTTCCTACCAGAACCTAAGCCCGAGGATGCGAACAAAATCCTTCTGGTTTTGGACTTAGACGAGACCCTGATCCATGGCAGTTATGCACTTCCGCCAAGGTACGACTTTAACTTCAAACTGGAGCTCCCAAAGAGCAAGAGAGTGAAGACGGTCTATGTGCAGACTCGTCCTTATCTTGGGGATTTCCTCGAAATGGCTAGTCAGTGGTTCGAGATCGTTGTGTATACGGCATCGCTGCCGTTATACGCGGATACTATCCTTGACAAAATTGACCCCAACTCGTGCATACGACACCGGCTTTACCGGCACCACTGCGCTCTGTATAAAGACTATTATGTTAAGGACCTTGATTTTCTGGGGCGCCCACTAAATAGGGCGCTTCTTGTAGACAATCATCCCGCGAGTTATATGGCTCATCGCGATAATGGAGTACCGGTGTATTCCTACTTCGGACAACCTGACGACACTGGCCTTAAGGACTTGATTGCCTTTCTGGATGACGTCCGCAATGAGGATGACATTGTCGGCAGAGCACGCAAGTACGCCGTTCGCTGGAGAAAGAAGCTAAAGGAGTTTGTGGAAAGCAGCTGGGAGATAACCCGTTTGTCCAACTTCTCCACCCCGAGACTTGATTGTTGACCGCTTTGTACCGACCCATCGCGCTCGTGCCCCTCGAGCATTGCATTGAAACATGGCAAAATCATCGACCTTAAATGGGAAAAAATCCATTGGCTATACAAAAACATCGGCACTAAGTAGTCAAAATTTCAACACATAAGCATTAAAGGGTTATTACCCTCGTGCCATTAAAAAACATACTAGTCACTTTATTGGCTGTGGTGGAATAAAATTTCACTTTTATGCAGCAAAACCTCTGCAGTTACGCCTCCCCCCGTCCATCATCATAATTGCTACCTAATCCCCCTCCTCTCCCCCACGAACACCACTGCTACTCACATAGGAAAAATTGAAATGCCCAGGTATAATATATATATATATATATATACCTGCAACCTTCGCCAAACCCTGGTGCTCGACTCGATGAAAAACTGCTATATGCTATAAATGAAAACGGCCCGATCTTGTCGTTCTGTGAACCGCCGCGCTAAGTTCATCATCGGCATTATTTGTTGTTATAACTGCTGGCAAGAGAATACGCGAGGAGTAAGATTTTTAGTAATACACTCTTTTCCGATATTCAGCGTTCTGTCTTTATTAGATAGCATTCGATGCTGGATAATTAGTCATTAGTAGCATATGAGCACCTCGTGCTGAAACTATCGCGTGTCACTGTTGCGAATCTGGCGACAGGGCGTGGTAGGTTAACGTTGACTGGTTTAAGTTAAAGGAACACAATTTTTGCAATGGTCAAGTTCCCTTATTGGTGTCATCAGGTCGCGAGATAACTTGGAACTTGCCGGCTTCGACCTTCAGTTTTTCCAATAGCCAGAAGCTTAGGCATGGTGGTCATGTATTTTAAGCAGAATACTGAATTGATCAGAGTCGTCATCGGCATTTACTAAAAATGGCCATCGCTGCAGATAGGCAAAGTTCGATAGAAGATGTATTTTAATTAGGACGTTGCCTCATTGACCCCAGCAGCTTAAAACGGTCTAGAGCAGTTGTTTTTATCGCATAGTGACGCTGATAGTTAAACTAGATTACATTAACCATTCGATTTGTCGCGAGTATCAATGGAGAAATACGAGTTATCGGGCAAAGTTACCCCCATGACGTAAAGTGGGCTCCGTTAACGGTAACAGTTATTCTTTGATTTTATATCGTTGAGATAAAAATGATACGTCATTCCGAGTACACGACTGCTTCTTTGAGCAAATAGATGACAGCTTATTATTATGGCAATTAACTCTATTGTACCTATCTATCTATATATAAGGTAATTATTACTATGCCAGGGTTTCCAGCATTAGTATCATTTGACACATGTGTGTGGTCAACACCCTGTACGCATCGTATATCATGGGGTGACATCAATTACCAATTACACGTTCTAATTGCCGAATGTCGGCTTAACATTATTTTGCCTAACCGTTGAGACGAATTGCCCGCCACATAAATTAGTGATTAATTTTCACAATTTCGGAGATGCTTTTAGTTTACGACTCCCGACCCCCCCCCCAAGCCCCTTCTGCTTGTTGTATATAACAGAGAAATTAAAGATGAGAATAACATCGAACAAAGATTCATTGTTGAATGTTTACTATGTATTGTTCTTGTATTCAATTCTCATTCTCTCACGAACCGACAGAACTCCTCGATAGAATATCGGTCCAACTTAAATCTTAATTCGACCCTCCGGAGAAAGATCCTTCGCATTGTTTCCAGGAGATGCCAGTCCCAATGCTACCACCACCATGTGTGCCATGTCGTGCACGCACACAGTAACAATGACCCAACATGCACTGAAGTTTGGACGCAAAGAAAACCTCAGGGCAAAGAACCTCAAGAAGCAGCAGTATTCCAGTAAGCATTTGTTAGGCATATGAGTGAAGATCTGAAGGTCGCACCCCCATATCAATTTATTGCCAATTTACTGCCATTACCAGAATTGTAAAAATTCACTTCGCTTCTACCAATTTATGTAATTTCTTTAATAATATCTGTACCACCCCCTTTTGGTTATTAAAGGTGTATTTGTATTGTATATTGTATTGTATTTTCGTAAGGACGTCGTCCGTCGCTTAGCCTAGCTAATTACATCCGTGTTTTCTACTGCCAAGTTGAATAAAACCATACTTATTCGTAGAGAGTTTAAGAACCTTGCAGCGTGTCCTGCAGTCATTGTCATCTCAGTAATTAATCTTATTATTATTATTATTATTTATACATTCATTATAAATATTACGTCCCCTGCATACATAATGCTGAGTAATCCTCTGAAAGAACAACGGTATCGACGGCCAACATAATCAAAATTAAGACAAACATTTTAATAAGGCTAGTCACCACGATTACCGTTTGTTGCAAGTCTCGATCACAACTATTAGGAAACAGATCATGTAAAGTTTGAAAAATTCGCAAGCAAAAAACCAACGTTAAATAGGTGAAGGGGAGGAAGATAGGTGGAACTTTTTTAATAGTTCCTTTGTTCGAGGAAATTTCCTAACTCTTGAAATGCCCTCTATGACAGCAGTTAATTTAGGGCGGAGTTGGCTTAAGTGCGCATCACCAGACAGGTGCTCATCGAGATAGATATCCAAGAACCGAGCCGAAGCGACCCTGAAGATAGTAACTCGTGTGATAATTAGTGCAGCGTTTGCGAGCCGACTTAAAGCTATCCATGAAAAGGTGTTTTGTAGTGGACTTCGGACACAATAACATGAGATATGACTATACATTATCCTTCAGGCTCCAAGCAGCGGACGTTATCAAGAGATTTTGGCATAATTACTACAAGATTATTTAATCACATGCAATGAGCCTGTGCACTAGACTGCCGCAATGCCTCGCGGCGAGCAAATTGCACTAGGAGATTTTTTTACTGACACAGCCGAAAGTAAATATCGACTTGTTCAGTAGCCAGGTAACGCCATTACCCGACGTAGTGCACCTATTTGGAGCCCCTGTAGAGACACAGGCCATGAAAGATTGACAAGGACTAATCAAAAATAACTAAAAAGGCCATCCATGAAGGGCTATCACCATTTAAAGACTCCTTTCATTTTGATTATGCACGGTTACTACTCTCGTACAGAAAACTTGGACGAGATCGCCAACTGTTTGCTAGATATTTCCGATCCGCTAGAGGAGAAAGATTGCAGAGAACGCCTTGAAAATGTGCCTGCCTTACAAATTTAGCCAAGAAAGTATGCGAACAAGAATACAACGCATGTCCGAATGCGCCTTTGCAGAAATGATGGCAACATACCTTTGAAGAAAGCGTTCGCATAGTAATCTTCGGGTGCGTCTGCACAGAGCTTGAACATGCGCGTTTATTGCCACCAAGCGTCTTTCCTATGTAAGTTATTTATTTAATTCTTCAGAACTGCTCAAACTAACACGTCATTTGGTCCTGCTCAAGGCTGGCCCGAGCTCTTGGTTCACTACTCAAGTCCGACAGGAGCAGAGGTAAAGGTTTATTGTTTTGTTAAAGGAACCACCATTTCTACAGGTTTGATATACTGTTGAGTCAAAAGTGGTTCAGATCCCGCGTTCGGCAAAACGACGAGATACACGATATCTACGATGTGGTACGATCTCTATTTCGTCTGCCCCCCATTGCTCCTGGGCAGCTCTCTGCCTCCTTGGAAATCTCAATAAACCCCAAAATGTACCGGTATCTACGAGGACCTTTCTCGTTCCCGGCTCGAAAAGTCCACTGATGACGTGAGTAATTACCTACGTCATTATGGCGCCAACGCTACCACATTTCCATCCCCTGAGCAAAAGCCTTCGCCCATCGTTCGGCAACCCGCACTTAGTTTCTCGAAGCTGCACCTACCGGCCACTCTTCATGACTGGAGAGGAGACGTCGGCCCTTTCAATTAAAGAACGCCCACAGTTCCTAGATATTACATGTAATAGCGTTGGTTCCACAAATACACACTCGATCTCAGGTACTACTTACTAACACTGTGTGTGTGTGTGCTATCTGGTGAGCGTTAACTAATCCTCTTCAGTGATATCATATGGTGTGTAGTTAGTCGATCGTGTGCTCTCATGTGTAGGGTATCCCACAGAACGGGTAGGCGTTAGGGAGGGCCGCCGCCACCGTCTCTTTCTCAGAGACCATCTATTGCCGACGAAGAGGGTTCCTGGTTTCCTCTTCTTCGGTCGCCTGTCCGTGCTCCGGTCTGCACGGTAAGGCGTACCCCCCGGGGGTTGGGTGCCACGCCCAACCCCCGCCGTGCGAAACGGGCCCACACTTCCTTACAGTGTATTTTCTCACTCCTGCCAACGAGAGATGGAGTGGATCAGAGAGGAGGGTTCGAAATAATCCTCCCTTCTTTATGTTGAGCACCTATACATTTGGGCTCCTGTGCTGGGCAGGTCTAATGATTCAAAAAAAGGCTGCTTGCTTTGCCCGATTTTCTCTGAAATCACTGCCAGCTTCTACTGATTCAAGGTTTGCTTTTCCCTCGTTACAGAAACTAACGAAATGGGTTGATCTATAAAATGTATGCCTTTGTGCCACTGCCACAGCATCTATGATATATCTGTATATTGTCATGGGCGAAGTTGGCAATAAGAATTAACTACGCTGTCCTAATGTGTCCTGCTTGTGTACTGGGTTGAAGGGGCTTTGTAGGCAAATAAATCAGGTGACAGTTAGTAGAAGTTCAGGAAGGTGAGCTATGTTATAGCACATCTAGTATACGTAGAGCCTCGGTACGATTAGTGACATTTTTATACATATATAATATATATAGACGTTGGGCTGTTTGAGTCCAAATTCTGCTGGAAGACGCTTTCGAGGACCTTTGGGGTTCCTTATCATCATTGTTTATCTTAATTTGGATCCTTGCTGCCGGATATGGGATCGGTGAAGTAAAGCAAAGGTGGCCCCCTCTCAAGACCTCAAAGTAACACATAAGGTTAAGTGCTAACACCTGTCACATAATGGAATAGCTGAGAATTAGCTCAAACATTTCTTTTTTTAATTTATTTATATAAAGATGTTTGCCTCCTTCATGATCGAAGCGTCTATGCGCGGTTAACATCTGCTGAAATTCAACGGTCATGAGTGAACGTTCTGAGCGAACAAAACTTAGGGAGCACATAAACACAACATGTAAGGAGTACAGCGATCAGGGTTTGAATCTTGGAAGTTGTGTCGCAAATGTATTCAATACTTTAAGAACGTTTGATGCTGTTGCAACAGGAGTTGTATGCGATACCGTACGTGCAGTTTACTGAACACTTGCATTGCTTCGTATCGCTGAGGCCAAGCTGTGTGTCGGTAAACAGTACCAACCAATGGCACCTTTACAGAAGTAACAGCCCGCTAAGGAGCGGACCCTTAAGCCATACATAGCCGTCATGGCCGTGGTGACCTGGAGAGAACTTAAGCATTGTAAAAATTGCGGTTTGCTTTAAGAAACCTATATAACCTTTACATATTGGAAACGTATGAATGAGTGGCAATTGAAGTATGGTTTTAAGCAAGACAGGTTAGGTCAATAGGTTTACAAAGCTATCATTTGGTAGAAATGCTTATATACGCATAGTAATAACAATACGAAATATTCGCTTTCTCAAGCTTTGATACAGTTTATAATGCGAGGCCATTTCGGCACGCCGAAGACTGCGTGTTCACAACACTTCGAAGAGGTGGGCCCAACGGCACTCACTCATCTTTTATTCTGGCCGCTATTTTAGATTTCTACGGTTATATGTAAATGGGGAAATTTTTCGACGTCATTTCAGATCCAGCTTCTCGAACCTGCCTTGAAATTCTGGTAAGGCATTTTCTCAAAATAAGCCGCCGTTTGCGGGGCCCTATTTGCGGGGCCATATATATTTTTAATACGTTGAGTACAATTTGCCGATGCTGGTCGTCGGAGACTTTCGAAAGCAATGTCAATACAAAACTTTGTGCGACTTATTGAGAAGTATTTTAACTAGCGTAAAGTAGCAATTAAGTGGATTTGTCATTGGACAGCATTGATAGACGCGGAGAACCTTGATCATCTTTCCTTACCTATGGATGCTTGCCAGGTACGACACGGTCGAAACAAATGTAGAGTCTATGTTTGTTTCTACTTACAAACCATATATATATATATATATATTTATTATAATATATTAAACGTTACAATAGGTCGGAATTTCTAGGGATTATGGGGGTGGGGGGGGGGGTGAGGACGACAACGTCCCGAGGAAGGCGATGGCATTGCCTCTCTGCACAGCGAGGGACAGGCGCTGCAGGAGGAAAGAGCCAGCGCGCTTGTCCCCGGTGGCGCGGATCCCCCCCTATATATATATATATAGAAACGAAATGTATATACGATTCCAAGTTTCCGTGATTAAATTCTCATATTTATTTATCACCTAATTATCATTCTGTCACTTGGAGCGGATGAATGAATTAAGGCGACGTCGTAATACTGAAATGTTCGGAGCCAAGCGTGTCACATAGGGGAACAGCTGAGGGTCAGTTTAGAGAATACTTATAACAAAATACTTTATTGGATCCTTATCCACAAGATAGCTGTCTCGGATTTCGATAATAGGTTAGGCATGCATTTTTGTATTTGTCTTCGAAAATATTGAATGATCGAAGATCGAAAAAATCCGTTAAAATTTTTCCTTGTGATTTGTCTTTTTATCCTCGTCAAAAATGTTCTTTCTATATTTGCTGTAAGACCTTGGGGGCGTGAAGTATAGTGCCGCTCCATGTCGGCACCTTACTGTTAGCTTCGGCAGATCCTCGGCACTCGATATCTCATCTCATCACCGGATCGAGTAGGGATTCTTCCGCCACAGTTCCGACAAATCTGATTAGCCTCTGCGCTCCGTACGTCGGCTCTCAGTTCGAGTCTAGTGAAGGGGCTCGGCCGAACTCAGTGACTTCGCCTGCCGACGCGGCGGTGCCGGAACTGGGCCCCAGCTCGCGGCCTGTCCATTCGCTCAGACATGAGTCTGATTGACTGGCCCTTGTGTTAATGCCATTGTTCAGGCATGTGTTAGACACCCGGTTTGTGTTAGCCATAGTTCGCCGGGCGAAGAAATACCCTCTGACTCCGTCAGGCGAAGAGCAAGAGTCAGCGCATGACAACAACGAACGCCTTCCGAGGAGCGCTCTGCGTTGGAATAAGGCGCAATAGCAAGTAGCCTGTAGAGGAAGGTCCCGGGGATCAGTTGCCATCTGACGTGAATATAGATTGCCTTCCTGAGCACACACACAGGCAGCTAGTTGGATAGGACCTACAAACTTGTTCAAGGACCCCCTCGTGGGTCCAGCCAGCCAGCTCAGTGGATCTAGGCCTGACGTTGTCAAGGGAGGATTTTCCGCCGGTGTCAGCAGAACGAGATGGCTGGGGGATAGGCAGAACGCTAAGCAACTGTCTTTAAATATGTCTTGCCCTTGTAAAAGCACAGACGATAACTCTCCGGGGAGCGGCGAGGTCGTGACCTGGACGAATTCTGAACAGAAATTGGTCTTCTTCCTACATCTGTAAGGTCCACAACCACCTACTAAATTATATGTGTATTGTCTGCTAAAAAAATTACTAAACGCAGATAATTATCAGTGGTTAAGTGTACAAACAATATCATTGGGAGACTGCAACGTGTATAGTATGACAAGGACAATTCCACAGCCCTTGTCCCTCCATATCAAAATTCGTTCGAAAACTTTTGAAGCGTTTCCTTCTGCGCAGCCTTTGCTCAGGAGTTGTTGCGGATATGAATTAAATATTTTATGGTGTGTCCAAAGCTGTCGTTGTCATGTTCGATAAATCGTCCCATCGATGTGCTTAGTCAGAGGGCTGCTAAATAACTGAAATATATAACGATCCGCCCTCGTGATTATGGTGTGCTATCTGCGATAACGCGACTCGCATATCCCCATGAAGTGACATATCCCTTTGAATGAAGGTGTATTTGAACGGAACTGATTCAAATAGTAGTAAAGTCCACATCTCGACATATTACTTACTACCTTAGTTCGGCCAAGGTCTCGAGACGAACATCACAACAAGGACTGCAGTCACTCGTGGCAGTAGATACTGGGGCATGTTTTTATAGAGCGCCACAACCGCCTAGCGGAGTGAACTCCGATCGATAAACATGCCGTTTTGGGATTCGTCGTAAATCCGACAGATTTTCCCAAGTCACCCGCAAGTATTGATTTTGTAGATTACCCTGAGCCAAAATGACATTTCGTGTAGATGAAGGACTGTCATTTTACAAGGACCAGATCCACTAGTTTACCAACACTGGGTAATTAGGACGCGTATGCAGCTGTACCCAACGCAGAGTTAATATCTAATTCTAAGAGTCCTCACTTTCAAATCGTTTTCAAACCGAAACATGACATCGCCGTTTTTTTGACCCTTGGAACTGTTTTGAACGATTTTGCCTACAACGGTGAACGTTTTGCCTAGAAAGGTAAAGCTTTACTAGTTTGTTAAAGGAACTGTAATTTTACAATGGTGTGGTTCACTTCCTCGACTTCACATGAAAAGTCGTAATACACGCCATTAATTGATTCTCGACATTCCCCTTTAAACCCGAGTCTCCTATCATAATGTCGGTGAAATCTCAGTAGACGTCCTTCTGCCAACCGGCGGTATCCGTCCTACTTACGATCACACTTCATGAGGTGGCCTGGCAAGTGGTTGCCGAGGATCTTCTCAAACAAAACATATTCTGAGCCGACCCTTGACCGGTCCTCCATGTGACAGGTCCCTTAGCGCTTTACCCAGTATGCATTATTACTACGAGGATCAGCTAAGGTGGAGGATTACTGTGAGAATCTACTATTATTACTAAGGAGGACTAGTTATTTTTTCCCACTTGCGCTACCTGGAAACAAGAATCCACAGGTGAAGAAAGACGATGTGGAACTCCAAAGATCCTACAAAGCGTCTGGTAGGATTTGATCCCAAACCATGGTGCTAACATTTGCTTCTTGCGGCATTGCTTCATAAGACTTTACCAGTCTCGATCGCATTTATTCAAACATACAGTAATTAGCAATTATTATTTCTAGGGATTATGGGAGGGGGGGTGAGGTCGACAATGTCCCGAGGAAGGCGATGGCCAGTTTACCAGTTAATGCTTCAAATATAAAAATTCACGGCGCAGACATATTCGCAAGATTCGACAGAGATCCTTCAGACCCGGTGCGAAAGGCCCGAGGTGTTAGAGGGGGAGAGATTTTTGTTCGTAAAACTCGGACACTTCGCCATCATCTTCGAGTTTCCCGTCAGCAATCAAGACAGAAGCCTTTTTCATTACGAATGAAAATATCCTTTCTTTTATATATAGGTGATATTCTCATTCGCCCCTTTGAGGCGACTGGCCACCTTAAGTGATTCGAAATCGAATATTGCGCCCCCCGGCATTGTTTTTTCATTTTTGGTTATCTCAGTCCCTGCGGATCATCTATGTGAGAGTAGGCCGGCTGGTCTTTACGCCCGAGTCAGTTATCGAAAAATACAATAGGTTGCGCCGAATGGATACGATAATATCGCAGAGGTAGACTGGTAGTATTTCGCTCACTAGAGAACAACAGTTGAAAATGATTGGTGGGACGCACCTCTGTCACGATATTAGTGGACTTGGAACAGACGCGATTTTCTGGTTCAAAAATAACTTCGGCCCCGACCATGGCAAGGACCTGCCTCCTCCCCAGCTCACTGTACGAACGGATCGATGGGAGAAAATGTCAGAGGAGGATCGAGCTGTGTCGTATACGACGCATACGACGTCTCCCGCAGACAGGCCAGTGGTTTCGAGTGAACATGAAGCGAAAATCAGTGCGCTGAACGGAGTTACGGAGGTCTGTTCAGACCGAATGGATTTTGGTTTCTTCTCGGTGGGCCCTTGGAGTAATAACGTTCCAGGCCCGACGGGTGATGACATTTTGATGGTATATTGTGGATGGCTGGACAAAATCGAGGATCAGAGAGTCCCGACGCCCAAGTCGACGGCATTGCCGATCGTAGCCGAATTGACTTTCGGTGGTGATCGGACACCTCATATGCTCGTCTCCTTAGTCGAACTCCAGCAGGATTTTTGTGTGAGATAATGTCATATAGGGTGTATAATACTTGTGTCAACGTATGAGTAGAGATAAACATATGAGCGAAACATTTGAGGCTACTTCGAACGATACGACAAATACGAACAAGTTCGAACTTTGATGGCTAAAAAGTGTATATAGTATCACATTTATCATATATATATATATATATATATATATGTGCGTATGGTTTTGTGGAGAATTTTAGCAAATTTGTCGTCTACATATAATTTTCTTTTGTAAAATAACAACATGCTTTTTAGAAGATTAATAAATATGTTCTAACGTTTATTACACATAGACTGCTAGAAATACTTCTATAAACCCATAGCTTAGGAAGACATAACGAGTCTTGAAGGATACATTTTTCGTTTTATCCCACGGTAGCCTATGCATCACATTATATAATTGAAGTAGCTTTGTTGCCAGTATGCGTTGCCCGTGGGAGCAAAGAGGGAGGGGGTAATGGTCAACTCGAAAAATGCAGTGTCATCGCTGTATTTCACTTCCGGACTCATTATGATAAATGCACACTATACTGCAGTACTCTCGCAGACTAGACTCCAATGACAGAGAAACAAGATGTATTCCCCTTTTGATAATATCAACAATTGTTTTGTACGAACGTGTGTTCAACACCACTTATCGTTAGGGGTCTAAAAGGGGCAACTAACTGATTACGCGTCCAGCGAATGACAGTTAAACACAGGTATTGGTCGAACGATAGGAAGAAGAATTTGCCAAGCAGACTCTTTCATTTCTTTTTAGGAACGATTGAAAATTATCATGATTGAAATATCTTCAAGATGACAATGCGGTAGATGTTTAATATACAGGCGACAAAATTGACGTGCATGAAGACCGGCACGTTTGAGATAACTGTATGTGCTCGGTCTCAGTAGATGGTGGGCAGAAGTATGAGAGTCTAGGGATATCGGTACTATGGTATCATGGTTTGACCTATGGCCCAAGTAAAAACACCTCCAGAACAAAAAATAATATGAAAAATTGACATGTCGGTGCTGCTGAAAGCAGTGCCGTGGACGTCAAATGTTGGCTGAGAGTCATCTCGTAAAATTGACCATATATATATATATATATACAACACAAACAATGTGTATGAGCCACACATTGTACTATATGTGGTACGTGTGCAGGAGGTCCTTCTCTGCAAAACGAGTTGGTGATTCAACGACCACCGATGAGTGTCAGTATCTTCATTGTTTTCTCTAACCAGAGGAGATACCGCTGAAGTGGAAGGGGTGGTAAGCATCCAGGGGCGGGGGCCACGGCATACAATAGGGATCGTAGAAGAAACATTGGGGGAATACTGGGACTTGCAACGTTCGAGAGGCTCTCTCTCCTGTCCCTCGAGAACCGAGTATTCGATAGGCCAGAGGCGGGCCCTAATGAGCGCTAATTACGAAAGACTTGCCTCGCTGTGGCAACAGCATAGTGCCAGCTACTGTGCATCCCTTGGTGTATTTTGCTCCAGTGGCTCTGCACGACCCCTGTGGAGGTCGTCTGCAGTCTGCATTATTGTGTTGCGGCTAGAGGCGGGCTCGTTGCGACAACGCCGTCTGTCTCGTTCGCAGGACATGGCACACAACGCCAACTTGTGCGAACCAAGCTGTATGCGATATACTCATATGTAGAGTTTACCGGGTGATTAGACGATACGTTCCTAAGGACGCCACCTAACGCTAACTGGAATGTAAAATACATGGGGGTACTTTAGCGTAATGGTCCCTTAGAGTAGACTATATATATATATATGTAAATATTTCATAGTTTCGGAAGATGAAAATGATATAATGTCTGGCTCATATTTGTTTATACATATATTTATGTGTAACTCATAAGCTTTTTTCTACCCATTGTCCTTGTAAAGTTTCCGGGCTGATTCTCAGAGCCTTAAACATTTAAGTCATCCCACTGTATAACTGCTTAAGGCCATGATCCCCCATATGACGGACCCCACTCCCCTTTGAATGGCAATGTGCAACGGCGGGGAATCAAACCCGCGCAACCACGTCCGTCTCCTCCGATTGCAAAGCAGGCCCACTCGAATGCACCCGCCAGGCCACCGGGGGCTCAACCTACCCATTGTCCTAAAGTACTATATCACGGCCAACCTCTGAAGGGATGTAGCAGACATCCTTGACGTATTGGCATAATGTTCCTTCTTTTCTAGGCCCATAATTTAAAATAGGCCGAAATATTAGCTTTTACACAATAACGTTCTTGATGATTCTTTTTGTTCTTCGTCTTTTATTGTTCGTCTCGAGGGGACAGACCTTTAGGTGTCAGAGGGACGATTTCTCAGCCGTATCTATCCGTTAGCTTTGAGTATGTTCGATAGTGCCCCGTGGTTGGGAAGATGTATTCGAAAGATTATAGGGAGTCAGGGCAAGCATTTGAAGTAAGTAACATTTTACTTCCGGGAAGAAGGCTAAGACCTCGAATAAGAACGGGACATATCACGAAGATAGGCAGCAAGAGAGAAGACACTGCGAGAGTCCTTCACTCTTGTTGAGAGACGAGATTTCGAGATCCATGACCCGGGACGATCGACCGATCGATTGTTCCGTGTTGAATGGCGTTTCGCGGATGAGAATGCACATTGTGAAGTAGCATTGTGAAGCAGCCTCCCATAGAGACTACGCTTACTTCGTACACCGCTTGCATTATGTGCATAAAGAATTTACTGGAGTTTAGTATCCTCAATATATATATATATATATATATATATATATATATGTATATTTGTACAAGGATATAAATGGAGTCATAATTAATTCAAAATGTTCGTGCCCAGCAAAATAACCCTGATTCGAGGTTGTCTACAGGCGAGCCAATATGGGGGCGCGCTTGACGGGCCGGCTTAAGAAAATGATGAGAAATGTGTCGATGAAGCCCAGTGATTTAATGCAACTTCCCCGGCAAGGTTCTCTAATACTCTACTACTAAAGTTCGCCAATTTTGTACACAACAAGAACAAATAGATAGTTAACAGTGAACATATACACGCAACGATTCTAACAAAAAATAAAAAGAGCTTTCTTCATACTGTGAAACGAAACAGCCTACCGAGGGGTCTTTTTCTTGTCGCCCAGTAAAGATATCGGACCTGCTACCGTGGACTAGCGACCTAGTGGCCGTAATGTTTGACCGAGTTTTATATCCATTGCTGGCCTTTTGAATGCTAAAATGTTCTTAATACCCGTTGACACAAGTGACTCGAAGTGACCAGACATCAGTACATCCACTGGCGCCTGGACCATACCCACGAATTCGATAGCAGCCGTCCAGAATATATATATATATATATTCGTCCAATTCGGGAAATCCTGAGCCACTGCCATCTGAAAATAGCACACAGCTTCGTTCACATTAGTTCAGGTACTTCTTAAAAAGTGACAAAAAGTGACTGACACCTTCAAGAGATCATAAGTAAAAATGGTAAGCTAAGAACTATCTCACGACATCTTTGTTGTGCACGTTTGTGGATCTCGCTGTACTGTCCGACAGCACAACTCGACATCCGACCATGGCCTGAGGAAAGTTAGGACCTTTTCTCCCAAACGTTTGTCGAAGCAATGCCGTCATACGGCCGCTGAGTGCCGAGATGTGTCTTATGGGCGAACGGCTGGAAACCCAGCAGCCGCCAACGAAGGACCAGATATAACTACTCGGGACGGTATGATCCAAGCACATCTCCATCCTCACTACAGCTTTCTCGTCACTTCGTTATCTTTCACCATTCACCCTTGGTTATCTTCAACCCTTGCGATCTTCACCCTTCATCCTTCGTTATCTTCATTCTTACTATGGCTTTCTTCTCACCTCGTTACCTCACTCCATCGTCTTGCTTCAGCCATTCGATTACATTGTTCCACTATTTCCACCGCTTGGTTGCGATTGTTCAGATGTGATTGCCATGATTCGATTCCACCACTTATGTAGCTCCCGATGTCGTGTTCTCCTGGGGTAATTACGATTTGTGCTTCATCATTCGTTCACAGGGTATTATACATACCTACGTTCTGGGTAAAACCAAACAACGGTACCTAGGTACAACGGTGAAAATGGCTGTAAGTATATCAATAATTTTTTTGCGCCGCTTTCCACAGTTGCAAACAGCTCAGCGATACGAAAAAACATAGATATTTTCCAGAACAGGAAAACGTACAGTTACACCTGTTTGCACGAAACACATATATTTTCAGTACAACGTTAGAAATAAAAAATCTAATTTTTTTCAAAATTCAGTCCTATCTCTATTGTTTACAGCTAAAAAAATCTCGACATATATATATAATGGAGACGACAATTTTTTTTGTTAGATTTTTACATATAGAGCTGATATGCTCCCAAATTAGCGATCTTTAGCGCCCTTTTTTGAGAACGTCCTCACACACACAAATATAGAATACAGAGCATAATAAGATATATTGGATTCTGCAAAACAACACTGCTTACCTGAATAACACTTTTAAGTGTCAAATCAGTGTCAAATCTCCTTATTACGAGTGTAACGGCTTGCTCTATACAGACTGATTGTGGGCGGAAGTTATCAAGGGTGCTGACGCTCTCATTATCTTGCTGTGCGTGTGTGTGAATGTATATACGCGAATCCGTTGGAGGTTAGTTATGGTTGAGGGGACGACACGGTGGCTGTTTCCTTCAGTCTCGACATGCGACTGGTGAAAGAATTGAGCTCACATAAAGTGAAGGCTCAATAGATAAAGAAGAGAAAAACACCTCCGCACGTTTCTCAATACGAGCCTGCCTGGCTGGCTGGCTAGCTAGACTGGGGCTATTTCCAATTACTCTGTCAGCAGGAGGCGCGCCTGTACTCTCTCTCGCTCGCCTTATATATATATATATATATATATATATCTGTCTATCTCGCTCCCCGAACCATCTCGCCCTAACTGCAGCCCCACCCAGACGCGCGGCACGGAATTGGGGAAGGACCTCTTGAACCAGCCACTGTCCTCATCTCATCCTAACCTTTGTTCCTTATGTAGATAAACCCGCGAATGGTGGTAAGGCCTCAGGCTTACGCAGAGAAGAAAAGCATAGACCGCATGTCAGGCGCATTCACTGCCGTTATGAGTGGCTCAAAGGCTTGCTGTAGGGCGAAGCGAAATACAAGCTCCCTGGCGTAGTCAGTCAACCGAGCTGGATAAGAAAGTGACCAAAACGCACCGAACTGTACCCCAACTTGTCCCTTTGAAGGGCAGGGGTGAGCCTAGTTGCTTTTCTTCACAAGATGTTCTTCTATTCTTCCGCAGAAAGCTCCCCCAAGAAATATCCCATAATGAATGAACAAACTAGAAGTAAGGCATCCACCAATAGAGGTTAATGAAAATAGATCAATGAGAATATGTGGTGACAGAAGACAAGGACGAATGTCTAACATGAATTATTTTCGAATGCAGACTCCACAAATGAGTTACTTCCTGTCCGGCTAAAGATACGATATCACCGTCAGAACATAACCGAGATACGATGTCACCATCTTACACATCACCGACAAGCAGATCGTTATTAACTAGCAAATCACTTCTTATTCTCGAAGACAAGTCTGCTCAGACCTCCCATTAGGCTGGCAAGAAACTATACTACTAACAGATGCTTACAGCTGTTACAATGCCGACCGCTTCTAGAGTTACCTGCGACTGAGAATCTAGCGACTATCTGAGAAATATGGCGTCCGCGTGAGGTGAGGGATTGAGTAGGACCTCCCACTTAGCCCACTCAACTACTTGACCCTTGACAACACCAGTACATGCAAACGGGTTCGGCTGGTTCAGGTTCTAGTACGGCGTGTTGAGACCCTTCAATCACGCTACTTACCTTTCCTCACTGTTTAGAGTTCCCTTGAGCGTGTGTCTTATTGATTGTTCATCTGGAATACTAGCTCTGCTCTCGTTTGGATGGGGCTGTTTGCACCTTTGGCCTTTGTGCTGCTGCACTCAGTTGAACAAGACGTGGCTTTTGATTCCATAGTGATTGCAAACTTTCTAACTTGTCTGCTGCAATTAGTCGCCTTGTGGCCGTGTCGGAAATTACTGACACGTTCGTTGATTTGAAATGGCACGAAATGAGTGGAAAAATTTGTCCTCACATTTCAACCTTACTCTGAATTTATCCCCGAATTTAAGTATTCGTGTTCGAGCCTGCGGGCATGGCGTGGTGGATAAGGTAGGCAGTACCAAAAAGGGAGTTTTGTCTGAGGTTCAAATCTGAGTGGATATGAGTCTGCTCGTGGCTGGGCTTGTACACATCTCACCACCCTTTATTGAAGAATGCGATAAGCGATACCGGGAAGGGTGGTGCTGTTGAACACCGTCAACAGTTCCATAAGAGGGGGGCGGCCATGGTGTTGGCATACATTAGCATGCCAACACCCCCCCTTTAAAAAAAAAAAGAATTTGTTTTCCAGGTATTTTTTTGCGTAAAGGGAATTGCCGTCCTAACCCCTAGTCGTTACAGAGTGGGCCTTCCTTGCTGGAAACAGTGGCGGGCGTCTGATAGAGCTTCTTTATTTCACGTTCAGTGTGTTGACGAGAAAATATTCCCAAGGATATCAATGAGGCACCTGCGTCGGCAAGCCGACGTTACAGGTCTATCACGGTTTGGGTATCAGAATTAGGCTTGCTTTCGTTCACAGTCTCGGAAACCCGCCCTCCTGGGACAATTTATTAACTAGGTTCCTTAAGACCTCCAGCCAACTAGTGCACCGGGGGGGCGGGTACACTCTATCCTTTCTGCGTGTCTGCCGTATCCGAGTCTGTTTGACCTCATCTAACGTCACCTCCGGAACTTTATGCGGTAACCAGAAACTTCTCATTATTTCTCCACGGCTGCTCCGGGAAGAGGTCACTTGTCAAGGTCTTCCGCAGAACATCAAGAGGGAACTTCGAAGGAGGTTTCTGGAGACGCCCTTCAGCTATTACTCACGTACCATTGGCACAAGTCTAGCTCAGAATCGTTACCATTATAAGGAGAAGCCAAGTGACCTAGGCTTTAGCATTTTAAACAGGGGAACGGAGCAGCACCGAACACAGCAACTCCATGAGCTTTGTAGGCAAGGATCACTTTGGTCGGAGGAACCTTGATGAATTTTTAGGCGAACTCCAATAAATTCCCTTTCCGGGGATAAGGTCGATCATAGAGCTTGCGGAGGTGATGAAATCGACGAGTGACAAGCCCCCAGCGCCGTGGAAGGTACAAGTCCCCCTTTGGTTAGCAACTGTGAGGGGATGTGGGAGCCACTCAGATAAAACCCGGCCAATACTATCTGTAATGCTAGAGCTCAAGGCCACGGTGGGTCCATTCAAGTCCCTTACGAAGGTGGTCGAAGTATCGCCCGCCCATTTGATGAGTTCATCTAACACGGCAGAAAATTGCGTGCGTCGTGAATGCAATCATTTGGCGACAAATTGGCCACTGCATTCGTGTTGGAGACTGGCCAAAATGACGGCTGAAGTACTAAGAAATATTCGCGGGCTGACCCCCAGCCAACATTTATCTCAGTCCACGGTATAACTGCTTTCGGCATTGCTTCATAAGACCGACCCCCTTATGCAAATGAGCAACGGTGAGTACCGAACTCGTGCACCTTCGTGTCAGGCCCCCACTACCATTCGAACTTAAGCATTGTGAACATTGCAGTTACTCTAATAAACCATTGAACGCTTGCCGTTACTCTTTCAGCCAAATGATGATTTCTGGGAATCGAACTGGAGATCACAAATCGTGGTGATGTTTATAGTTTCTATGGCGTCCGCACGCCGAATGGCATGTGCATTTGTCATCCAGGCCACGCCGGCCACCACCGAAGAGAGTCTTTTGTTTATGTTGGGTTTCGGCAATGCATGATTTGCATACTTCACTCAGCCCGTAGTGTCTAATGTGGGACTTACAAAGTTCAACGATCGGAAATAGCCAGGCATTACTTCGGTAAGCACTGTTGAAAACCTAAACGAAGTGAAGACGGCTTTTCTAAAG
Source organism: Stratiolaelaps scimitus (assembly GCA_019614645.1). Taxonomy (NCBI): domain Eukaryota; kingdom Metazoa; phylum Arthropoda; class Arachnida; order Mesostigmata; family Laelapidae; genus Stratiolaelaps; species Stratiolaelaps scimitus. Next base: position 1,355,778 of record JABWDB010000064.1, on the reverse strand, counting down.
CGAATCTGAGATTAGACCCGTCGACACATTAGACCCGTCGGCTTGTCAGCTCCGCGCGAAGACGACGCTTTTTATTCAAGGACTACATCGGCGTCTGCAGCTGACGTCGACCGATGCCGACATTGCACAAAGCTCATCCTTATGCGAAGTGAAGCAAGTAACAGTCAACCTAACTGCGTCGATCTCGACTCGACTCAAAAGAAGATACACGTCTTAATTATGGACCAGGGTGAGATACCCTCAAGCAGAGTGATCTCCGGGGAGCAGCCAGCTCGTAAGCTAACAGCATTTTTGTTGTATTGTTTTATGGCGCGAAACTACTGCCAATATTCCACAACACAGAGATCGCAGGTTCGAGCCCCGTTGAGTGACATATAAGAGAGCTTAAGCATTGTAAAATTGCAGCTCCTTTAATAAACCAATAAAACCTTTACCTTTACCTTTACTTACGGCACCCATCTGTATTCATTCATACCCCTCCGAGATCGCTCAGGGCCATCTTCAGTGCAATCTTTCTTTTGGGAAGTTTAACAACAGATCCTTGTTTATTGTAGAGAGCCCACTATTAAGATGGCCAATCCTACTTCTTTACTACACATTCGTTATTAGCCCTAGCTAACAAAATATCTAATGCAGTGCCTCTCACGAACGCATCCGTACGAGCTGTAGCAGCTGACCTGCTTATTAACAAAGCGACTCCTGACGATCGACCCCACCTCCCCAAGGTTTACCGGCAGACTCTCAGCCAACATTTAACGTCCACGGTACTGCTGCGGTACGGGACCCCAGCTCCGGAGCCTCACTATATCGTACAGGATCCGTGGTATCCAGTTCGTGCAGGATCGCACCGGGTGAATGATGGTGACAGGAAATGCGGGTGGTACCCAGGAAGCTAAGGCCTTATCATATGATTCAATACCGTTCCCCCGATGGGGGCCGAGCTCTGTTCGTGTCGACAACTCCGAGCCAAGCGACACCGAGATGTCCCGACATCCTTCGCTGGTAACATCCTACAATACCGGCCTATAGCCGGACAACTCGTAGCTAACTGTTAACTGCCGAACGCTCCGCAGATTGGACGTCTAACTGGCTACCCGTAAACCGTAATCATCTGGCCCTCCCTCTTGAACGTCCTCTTGTACACGATCTGATAAATCTCCATCCGGCTCAAAAGACCAGGCGAGCCGCGGCTGGATAGTGTCGGTAGATATCGAAGACCTAAAGGTTAAGAGCTGAGGCCTGTCAGATAGGGGAACAGCTGAGGGTCAGCTCGAAAAACAGTTTAGATATCGAAGAATCTGAAGCACGTTACCACCAGAGGCCGCAGGTTCGAGCCTCGCTGTGTGACATATAAGAGAGCTTAAGCATTGTAAAATTGCAGCTCCTTTAATAAACCAATAAACATTTACCATTTAGCATTTACCGAGCCGTCAGCGCCATTGGCTTGAACGATGGCTAAGTCTCTGGTTGCAGGGAAGACCGGAGGTCACAGGTTCGAATTCCCCGACCTTGTGAGAACATAGAAGAGAACTTAAGCATTGTAAAAAGTGCGATTCCTAACCAACGTATGCGCGATCATCACACACTGTCATACTTAATTACAAGAGGAGGACAGGTGAAGATCTGTTGCTTTATTAAAGGAACCGCCTATCTGCACCTATTTTCCCGACAGCAGTCCAAAACACAAACTACTTTGGAAGAGCAATTAGGTGTCGGTGACAGAACGACTGTGAAAAATGGCCGTCCCCCGTTTTGGTGAAATTAACACCTCAACACCACCTGAGCTCTCTCGATGAGCTCTCGAGAACGAATGACGATGGCCTTTACGGCAATTAGCTGCCTATGACGGGGCTATTGTGGTAAATTGCCACCTCTCATCTAGGGCAAGAGAAACGTTCAATGTGCTAATTCGCCCATCTCACGTTCGGGTGGAAGTATGGCAAACGTAATGATGCAGTGGGCTTCGCTGGATGCCGTGAGCTTCAAACGACCGATAATTAGCAGCCATCAACGGGTACGCTACAGAGATTTGCCCTGTGTTATATTGAATTTATGCTTCCCGATGCAAAATCTGATTGGACAAATTATACACTAGAATTTATTTTTGTTTTTTTTCGGGCTGACTCTCAGCCTTAAAAATTTAACGTCCACGGTACAACTGCTTTTAGCATTGCTTCGTAAGACGGAGCCCTAAATGCAAATGGCGACGGTGAGGATCGAACAACCGTCCACCTGCGTGTCTCACGCGATTGCGAGGCTCACACGAATGCACCATCAGGCCACCGGGGTCGACACACTATTATTATTATTATTATTATTAATTAAGTGTCTTCAACGATACAGATTTGGGAGGTTCGAACGCGTAAACGGCCTATGAGACCTTCTGCCCAAAAGCTCAGGGCTTGCGGGGCTAGTCGCGGCAGTTTTCCCGAGGAATCACCACAAATGATTTATTATCGTAGGTATTCGATTAATAATCATCTACTGATGATGAATTACATTGTATTATACAGTTGCATCGGTACAATTCACAGGTACGATGACAATCACAATCATGGCTTAAGACGTTTCCATATTCTCCGCATTGAACATGTAGTTCGTATTTCCTGTCTGGGAGCAGTTGGTTTAGAGGGTTCCACAAACCCTTCCCCGCTATAAGTTGCACGAAGGAGAAATGTCCATCGAATGTCCCCTGGTCGCGTAATATCCGCTTACAATTCGATAGGCTTTGTCGATTTTAATCGATCTATTTGTTACTCATGGTACTTGTTAGGTGTGGGCGATTTGGGTGGCACTTTTTTGCACACCCAAAAGTTCTCAACTTTACGGTAGTAATTATTACCTGTAATTTCGAGTCACTAAGCATTGTCTTACTCGGTTCCAGATCACCGGTGTGTACAGAAGAAGAGGGTCGAGGCTGGCGGGTGCTTGTATACTGATATGAGGTCAGCAATATCCAGCTGTGTATAAAAGGGTGATTTTTTCCCATGTGTTGAAGCTGTTCGCTAACTATTAAAGGACCTTCCATAGAACCATTATTCTCAGCTGTTTAGCAACCTGTAACCTCGCGAACTCGTCATCTCTTACGGTGTACATCATTTCCGCCCTGTTACTCCCCAGAAGCAATGGACTACATTTGTGTTTCGATACGTCGAAGTCCCACATTTTCGTAAAGCACGTAAAGAGTCGTCGTTGAGGGCACACTGAAATGAGTAATGGTGGCTTGGGTCTCTTGCAGTCATGAACCATTTTAATGTCATTGCCGTAGATGAAGTGTCGCACGGCCTCTCGTAAAATGTTCGTTATGGCGTCATTAGAATACACACACAGGACAATAACTAGGATAAGACGCGTGGTTCTTTGAACGAAGAGGCGTCCACCTTCACATTGCAGGCTCGCCCGCGAAGAGCGATCCATTTGAGGGATCCATTTGACTATTTTTGGACCTGGACCCAAAGATGGCATGACAGACAGTATCACATCATGCGGCGCCGTTTCAAACGCACTCCTGTAAGGGACTCCCACCTCGTTCCTTGTTGTTGATCGACTCCGCGTTGAGAAGGGTCATTAGGCAGTCAACTGCTAATCGACCTCTTTTTTGTACCCTGTATCCCTTAGATGGGATTTCAAGAGTAGGTACGGACCTCAGCTTCTCGAAATAGGTTAGGCGGACCTTTCGAGAGGCAAGTATTTCAGGCGTTCCTTTCCCGTCGACTTTCATGTTAACCGGCAAAATTGCGACCTCTTTGAGCCCCGTATTCAACAACGTTTGACCATTCTTGACGATGCTCAATGATAAATTTGCAGCTTAGCTTTGTAAGCTATGTTTTGCACTAGTCCCGGACAAGTTGAAAGCTAGTGGGTCGATAAAATGTGTTCTCCGTCCCTCCTTGCCTTTCCGGGTTTAACATGGTTCCCCGACAATGGTTGAGGCGGTTTCTGAAATGTGATCCGTGACTATGGTAGACGCTAGACTTCTGGAGCTCGTCACATGTGGCGTAGAAGGTTTTCAGATATGAATATTCGAAGTTGAGTTAAGCCTCATATGGGAACGGGATGAGCATGCTTGTAGCTTGGTCTGTAATGGAATAACGTGGAGGGCTTCAGCGTAGTTAGCTTCAAGGGTATGGCTGGATCAGTGTAACTTGAGGAATGGATCACTGCAGCAGGGTAACGGGGTCTCTATAACAAGGTAACTTCAATAGGATGACTCCGATTAACGAGCCGGTTTGCGTCTGGGCCATTGTTTAGTGTACAATGAATTCAGTCTCCTGCCGATGCGAAATTTCGCTTGTGCCTTAAACAGCCAAGGCACAACTTGATCCAGGGACACAGCAAACTGTACGAGCAATCTCGTGTTGTGCTATAACAAAACTGTGAGAAGATATCATGAAAACAAGAAATAAGTACAGTAGTTGTAGGGTGACGACAATGGTAAGGATTGATCTTTATTTATCGATTTTTAGAAATCTAATAATGAATGGACACGACGGCTGAAAATGTAATTGTTGAGTCAAGGGTTTTCTTTTTTAATAAAATAAAAAGTATATCTTATAAGTATATCTTACCTCCCGAAGTAGAAAGTATACAAAAAAATATATCTTACCTCCCATAGTTCAATTCAAAAACTTGTTCACTTCTCAGCACGGTGGCTGTTGAACGGCGGCTAACCGGTCTCTGGCTCTGAAAGGCCAGAGGCCGCAGGTTCGAGTTATCCCGCTGCATGATGTCGACACACGAGAGAACATTAAGCATTGCGAAATTGCAGCTCTAATAAATAAACCAACTAGAGGTGGCCTTGCCCTAACGGGCGGTGGCCATCTCTAGCTCCTGACCGGCGCCGCCCCCCCGCAGTTGAATAAGCGACGTCAGCCAGGATCCGTCAACATTAAGCATTGTGAAATTGCCGCTCTAATAAAATAAACCAATAATTTATCTTACCTTTTTACCTAATATGTATTAGTCGATTTGTTCTGTACAGTTCGAATAATAAACACTTAATGGATGGTTATATTGTCCAATAATTGGGAACAAATAAGCGTAGCAACTATGTGAGCAAAATCATTCGTAATTCTGTCTATGCGCTGAATGCTCAAATTTGCGTAGCAATTTGATTTTACGGCATAATGATGAAAAGTGCACACTCCAACCTTTAATCTTTAATCTTCCTTTATCTTCATTGCTTGAGAGGAGAATTGTACTTAACTTTACGATGTTACATTATAATTAACAACATTTGCAAAATTGGCAAATCAAATTACAATAAGGTATTTAAAAAAAAACGCTTGCTTAGCCGTTACATATATACGTGACGAATCCTCAAATGCCTCTCAAAACATACTTACTACGACAGTATAGATCATTACTACAAAAAACACGTGAAGCTCAGACACTGTTCTTTATTTCTCATTATTGTTGAGGCTAGCTATCGAGCTTTGAAGGCCTCGTCCTTGGTGGCCAGACAATCCGACAGTTTATTCGAGTCTACGTGTATATTGAAGTGGGTTTTTATGTTTTCCAGCTCGCTCTCAGATGGGGCTTTCCGAAATTCAAAATAGCGCTGTCCGGGCACGCCGTCTTTGCAGTCCAACGATGCGACGTAGGTCACGGGCCCTCCCTAAAATCAAGAGAAGGGTTTCATAGATTACTCGACAATAGCGGACCAGTATCAAGTTCTAGTGATTGTGAACTCATGGAGTATATAAGCGATACCGGTGACAGTGCTTTTTATTTATTTATTTATTTATTTATTTATTTATTTATTTATTTATTTATTTATTTATTTATTTATTTATTTATTTATTTATTTATTTATTTATTTATTTATTTATTTATTTATTTATTTATTTATTTATTTATTTATTTATTTATTTATTTATTTATTTATTTATTTATTTATTTATTTATTTATTTATTTATTTATTTATTTATTTATTTATTTATTTATTTATTTATTTATTTATTTATTTATTATTTATTTATTTATTTATTTATTTATTTATTTATTTATTTATTTACGCGGAGCAAGTACTGTTTCCCGTACCGCTTATATTCTCCATGAGTTAACAATATGTATGTCAACGTCACCGAAAGTGACCGAAGCCAATATCTCTTGTAAACTGACATTCACCATGCTCAATAACCTGAGTATTAAGCATTATTATTATGGTTATCTTCTACACCATTTTAACTACTGTCAACGGCAACCAATTAGTTACCGTTTAATTGTTCAATATCCTATCCAATGCTAATGTTAATTATATATAATTGATACGATCGTATGTATACATACGTGTGTCGTTTTACGATGACGATCTCAATTAAAATTCGCATTACTAAAGGGATCCGAAATAAGAATGTATCCCAGTGCTGATAACGAAAGTCATGTAAATATTGCTGCTTTCAGTGATTGGCCGCATTTGAAATATAATAACCCACTATGAGACACTTCTTCATCGCTCATTGTATTTACGATAACTTAGGCTATGTAGGAAAAAAGATAGTGCAGTTCCGCTAATAAATCATACGTTGTATTGTGTTGATTCGAAAGCCCATGGCTGCCCCGTTCACGCCGAGTAATACCGTATGCTACCCATTTCGTGTGAAATGGACAGTTCTTTTTATAAGAAACATACATATGCTGTATATGTACACGTCTGTTTATCTATGGCCATCTGTGGTGCTGAACTTATACGTGACCTCATTATCTTTTTATTCCATGTTAGATATTAACTATGCCTGTAGGTCTAATCGAATAATAATTGTTAATTCACTTATGAATTGTTTTTGGCCGCACAAGAGTACGATCCCAGTTGACATCTATGCCTAGCTCATTTCAAACAGTGATCTGAGGTAAATATTTGACTCAATTAACTAGAATTAATTTATTTTCGTTACGTGTTCTCCGTTCGTACCTGATGGATACCGAGGTTGACCTCTGCATTTGAATAGAACATTACTGCTCCGTTCATTGTTCCACCGGGGCTGGAATCGAGCCGGAGACATCTTGCAGTTCCAGTTTGCCCGCAGGCGATCAACAGCCCATCGTAGTCGCCGGCCATGGGCACTGTTCCCGTAAGATGAGTGACTCCATCACGCTCGGTTACCTTAGAGATAATTTCATTTGTAAATCCGCTACATGACATATAAGAGAACCTAAACATTGTATGCAGTTCCTTAAATAAATCAATAAACCCTTACCCTTTACCGATCACCTACCAGCGTCCATAAAAGTCCACAACTCTACCACCCCTTTAAAATGAATGTGTGTGTGTGTGTGTGTGTATGTGTACAACCCTGCGAAGTTTTCGTTTAGCGGAGGAAATTTTCTTCGAACGCACGTACACCACTAGGGATGTTCCAATCTCCATGGAAGGTGGTTCGATCCAGTGTAAGGGGGTTGACGTGGATCACAAAACGTCTCCACTCGTTAAAACCACCATCTGTTGCAGGGGAGTCTGCTGTGGGTTCGCCGGTTTCGGTACGCTTGGCATCACTTTGATAAGAAGCTACTAACTACAAATGTTCTGTGTTGCTATCGGGAATACCTGATATCTTGGGCGTGTATTATATGCCAGCGAGCTGTCATGCACATTTGTCGACTGGCGTCGAATTCGGCTATAACGTGTGAAGCAAGTAGGCAAGAGTTAAACCTTCAGATTTATAGATTAGCAGTTTTAAGGACAATTAAGCGTTATCCGCATATCACACAGGCGCAAATGAAAACAAGACCTCGTCTTCAGAGGCGTTGTTGGAGGCCTAGGAAGGGGTCAGCACCCAGATTCCGCTAAATATAATTGATTGTATGCCAAACCGAATTTTTAACGTTATAATTAGCGGGGCGTACCACACGGTAATTGGCACAAGAAAGCAAGAATCAACCCAGCGAAAACACTCGATAACTGAGGGTGACTTATCATTTTGCACATCCGAAAAATGACACATTTTATCGTAGCAGGCTGTTTGCGCCGTCATATGCTGTTCTTCGTGGTATGTATGTTACTTGACACGTACATTAATCTGATACAGAATAAATGCCTCAAATGTGTATTCTTTGTAACGATTTGTCGAAATATAGGGGTGTCTTAAGCTTATGCACATCACTGTAGTTTGTCTGTGCCTCTGTGTGCATTGTAATGGCTAGAAACCTTGTGAACACATTAAAACAAACTGTACACTGTCGGTATGTACTACACCCCTACCAAAAAAAATAATTACCATAGAATAAACGTAATGTAACCACAGAAATCGTTTTAGTGAATTTAGTAATTGAATAGATATTTTAGGTGCTTTGAATGGAAGCATTTTACTAGTGAAATCTCTTATGTCCAGTTTCCAATGTAGGGAGACAATCCGTGCCACATCCAGTTGCAAATGTCCATCCAATTTAGGAGTGGACCCCCATGTAGCATTTCAATACATGAAGCATTTCTGTTCTCTGTCTTGGTTTGACTATTTCTTGCTTTGGCACCTAAAATAAATATTCCAAGCTGACGCTCAGCCAACATTTAACGTCGAGGGCATTGCTTTCGACAGTGCTTCATAAGACGGACCCCTTAAACGCAAAGAACGCGTGCACCTACCTCCGTCTTCCCCCATTTCAAAGTACACACGAACCCCCGCACACCACCAGGCTCGACTTGCTTTGAAACCTTCTTCGCTGAACGCGTGCTTATGCGCGTTAGGACAACCTTAGTGGCCAGATTGTTGGGATGGAAAAAGCTATCGCTTCTCTCCCTGGATACGGAGATTCGCCTATTCAGCTTGCTCCCTCCAATGACCTCTTAAGGTAGGCCGACTCATATGGAGAAAATCCCTGCACAATCAAAATCGGTAAACTTCGTAAAGCTAGCCTGAAGCCTCTTTTCCTGAAAGGACTACCGGGCTGCAACACTTCCTGCCGCGACCACCACATATATCTTCTAGAAGACGATGATACACCGCTCGCCGCTGACGATATCCAGCGCCACGTCAGCCTGGCGACGACCGTTCGTTTCGCTTATCTGGACCTCGTCAGGACAAATGCGGGGAGCGAATGGCTCATCTGGAGCCATAAATAGGGATGAGATGTAGAAGAGTCTCATAGAACGATCCAACATGTTGTAGTCTCCTATGCGGTACACAGTTTTCACCGTTGTATTCTGAATGTGCTAATGAATCCCGCTATAACCCTAACGAAAACTGACTCTACAGTCGCTGTGGTGGCCGGTCTGGACGCTATCGTGCAGATCCCCTTGTCCAAGAGCCACCTCCCTGAACAACGTGGATCGGGAAAGATTGTCACAGTCATATATCTGTGGTGTTCTACGCGCCCTATATTATATGTTATGCTAGTCTATGCTTATGTCTATTTTAGACAAGGAATTATACCATATATGGCATTTTTAGTACTATTGTAATACGAAAAATAATAATGGCAACAAAAACAATAATAATAATAATAATAATGATAACTATTAGAAAAAAATACACTTTAGCCAGTAATCGTTCTAGTTACTCTTAATCTGTACGGGACGTAGAGTCCTTGCTCCGCGAACAACGCGCACGTTGTCCTGTTGCTTGGCTCGATCAGCTCACCGCCAGCCTTATCGAAATCATTTTCCTTGCAGGCGCGTTGCAATTTCTCATCGGCATCCAGTGGGGCTGCATAGGCCAGCATGTGGGACACAGCTAGCCACACTGTTGAATCGATCCGCGCAGATACAGATAAAGGTTAATTGGTTTATTAAGGGAAGTGCAATTTTTACAAGTTTGGTTATCTTCTATCTATGTGTCCTCACCAGGTTGCGGGACTCGAATCTACGGCCGTTAGGGTGTTTCGCGAATTTACAATGCATATTCGTTACTCAGCAGTAATGACCACTGTGAGAGTTACAAACCCTGCCATAAACCCACTAAACCCGGAGAGTTCCCTCCACTACCAAGGCTCGTCGAAATCACTAGCCATTACTCCGAGTCGTACAGCGCCTGTGCATCACTAAGCAAACCTGTTCGCTTCTTCGTCCTCACTAGACTTGAACACGTCGCCAAAATCGATTGCTAATATGCCGGCTCAAAGTACAGTATGAATTCAATGCGTCCAGCCACGCCGAATTGACCTTTACCATAGGCCGGGTTGTTTGTTGCTAGTCGGTGAGACAGAGTAAGCCTTCAAGTATATATGAAGATTCTCTAGGCTTTTATAGGACATAAAAGCGTGTACGAACTTTAAGTGCCTCCAAGGCAGGACCGCACTCAAGAAAGATCTCACAAATTTTGGGTCAGACTCCTGTCGATTAGATGTCCGGTTCAACGACACACTATTGATTGAATCCCTTCAATGCTGACCTGCACAAGTACACCGATATATATATATATATATATATCGTACAGAGCTCGTATACGACTCCGCTGTATGGGAGCCTCATCAGAGTAAATACAAGAATATGATCCAAAGTACACAGAAAGGAATATAAAAATTAATTCGTACAGAGACGTCTTTAGCGATGATTTCCAAATAGCGACACCGGCTTCACCAGTCATCTTCGCGTCACTAGAGCGTGAGAGAATATTCATACTCTAAGCGAACTGGAATGATCTAAATGTATTCAGCACCTTTTCGAGATATGATCTAACTATCTGAGGACGAGATCCTCTATCGTGCCCGAGAACATCATACGTTATGAACTTATCAATAATGTGTACGCATCGCGCATAGGCAAGTAGATCCACAAACATGCTAATCCACCAAACTTCGACATGTGATGTAAGTTAAGGTTAGGCATGTTGAGTTTTCCGTGTATTGTTCTATGTGCAATATGCATACCCCTCTATTTTTTGACCAATAAAGACGATTTTTCAATTCAACTATACATACACAGTGGTCAACTTATATCATCCAGCCGAACGGAGATGGAATCAATGTATTGGATACTAAAATAATCACGGAATCGATCTGTGTTTTAAAACAAAACCACCATCACGGTTACACCCCACCTGCTACCTGCTTTGTAACCTTCCAGTATATACGACGGCATATACATGAAACAAATAAAGATAACCCTAAACATATATTAGGTGTCGCCTACTCTATTGCCTACACTCCTTCCCTTTTTCCCAGCGTCAACCGAATCCGTTCACCTGACGCATTTATGCATGTGGTTTCCTGCGCGACCACTACGTAAAGCATTGTAAATTGCAGTTCCCCTAATAAACCAGTAAAATTTACCTTTTGCCTTCAGAAGTCATATATAGATATATATATATATATATGTATATACTACTCACCAAATAGATGGCACATTTTCACCATGTCGGCTCCGGGGATGGGGCGGGGGGGGGGGGGGTGAGCTCGTGTACCCCTTGTATTACGTTCGTGTTTACGGCAACTGTCGTCGCCCAGTGTTCGACGACGTCGACAAAATATTAGTGGGACGTATCGAAGGTTTCGTTGAAGATATCGAAGATGCTCGGGCCACCATCCACAGGAGGGTGCTCGCCTTTAGTTCCTTGAACTGGTGCACGTCTCTCGATCGCTTGTGCTGGTAGTAGTAGTGGTAGAAGCAGCAGCACCAAGATGGTCTAACGATAGTAAACCTCTCACCCACAAACTCACTCACATCGGCAGCCATGCCGAGACACGGGCAGACACAGTGGAGACAGGGCCAACTAACAAACACTGACTGGCTATACAAAGCACGCAGAGGAGACGGAAGAGAGAGAGAGAGAGAGAAAGGAATGATGATATAGGATACTTGATGACGCGGTCTAGCGCGCTGGCGCTGCATGGTCAGCGAATGGTCGGTCGGACGCTTCGATAGGAGCGATGTAACAGCAGCGAGAAGCTATGACACTGAAAGGCGATTTTCTTTTCATTGTTATCTCTACCCTCTTTCTCTCGTTCTCGCCCGCTCTCCCCACTCTCTCTCTCTCTCCCTCTCTCCGTATTTTCCTATGGTGGAAGATAGCGATGACATTGCTAATCGATTTGACGCGTTTATCTAGTTTTTTTTTGCGGTTGAGAAGTCTTACCGTCTGTCAAAACAGGGGAAGTTCGCCGCCAGTTCTTACTGTCGATGGGTGCGAAGAGAATGTAAAGGGTCCTAGTGATTGTGACGTGTGTTGTTACCGAACTCGACAACTCGATATGGCGACGCCATACGTTGAACCTTGGCATGGTGACGTTGAGAGACAACGAAAAAACAACCTGCCCGCCATCGTGTTATGCACCCACGAGAGGTTATTGCCCCGGACAGGCGGTCGCTTCGTAATTCGCGTAATTACCTGACGTAACTTACGTGACGAGTTCTGGCTGCTTGCTTTTATCTAAGGCTAAAAATCTTCGGTTGACGGTGACGTAGTTAGCTCATGTATGTAGGCGTATAGTAATTTCAATGAGAATGAATCCATTCAGGACGACGAGGTAGCATTAGAAGAAGTATTCGTCTACAGCAATCATAATCAATATACGACATAGAATGAACAATGTGTGTAATCATTAAGTGTTATTATTCAGCTTAAATATCTATGATGGTGTTTATTGATTATGATTTGTAAGAGACGTAAAAGGTTATTTAGCCTCTAACTATATTACTATTGGTTACAGTCATTTCCAGATAAGTATAGCCACTAATTATATTCGTGGAATATAATACACGCAAGTTTGAGGAAAAGGCGCTGAATTTTGCTTCGATTAGAGAATCTCGCCGTGCAGCAGTTCAACATACATTTAAGATTAATTAATGTTATTTGATATATGTTCATTCACACTAAAGTCTTCCGGGGTGTGTGTAATGATATGATTAGTCGTACAATACACTGATAATGGCTGCCATTTTGTTGTGTCAGCAATCGAACTAGGCGGTCAACGTGTATCCACAGCTGTACTCTGAATCTTGGGAACTTTCCAGGTCCCATGTTCCTATACTTGAATATAGAATCCCATGTTCCTATATACATATAGCAAATGGCAGATAAGCATGAGGATGTCTCTGCTTATCGAACATACCCTTAGCTAATTTATACTAAATGAGACGACTCTCTCTGATACGGGGACTGAATCCCTAGCAACATAATTCATTCACGTCCATGTTTCTCCCCGAATATCGAGGCTCGGATACGCTCATGCTCGCTGAGCCTGTTCTCCACGAAGTGTCAAACAGCTTATCATCGGACGTCCAGTTCACTTATCACGCTCGGCACGCGAGGGCTAGGTATTCTCGTTGATCTTCACAGTCAAAGTAATGTACTAAACGCTCCTAGACATCTGGGTGTCGAGGGGCAATGAGAAAGCGGGTTTAGAAGTTTAGGTTTGCAAGTCCCACACTAGTGCTGGTTTATAGTTGGCCCCCTCAGCGAGTTCGTGCAGCAGGTATTCTCGTGATTTCCAAAACAAAAAATTACCCATTGTATTCTCTCCATCGTCATATCTGTGGACGTTGTTGTTCGTCTCTCGTTGATCTCGCCGTTTGCAAAGTTTCCGGTGCGAGCGTCTCGCTGTCCCTTATCGCATCATCAGGCACCATTGTGCGCAATTGCCCACCAACTACGAACAATGGCTGTGTTCGTCACAGCCGTTACAGCAAAACAGTTGCTAATTCTCTCAATTGAGGGAGAAACCGAGAGAGAGAGGGGGAGAGATCAACGCTGTATGGGGGCGAGAACACGAATCACCAGAACGCCCCCGGGGGTTCAGAATTTCTAGGGGTGTTAGCATCCATACGCTTTCCGGTTGCTTCCTGGCTAATCTTCATGCTGTCGAAGTCAGCCATCAAGCACGCGTTCTCCAACGGCTATAATCCAAATTTCATAGAGGTAATATGCCGCCTGTATAGCGCCTCGTAAATTGAAGTTCTTTTTTACACTAATAAATTGACTTATTCCGATCGCTTGATTACCATAACTATACAGTAATACCTCATCGTTATACCTAATAAAGCCTTTACCTAGGGGAACAGCTGAGGGTCAGCTCGAAAAACTAGAACGATATACAAATTGCACATAAGTTGTCTATTGGCATTTTGCGACAACGCCAACGACGGCAATGTGGAACCGAAAAAACGTCTGTGCTTCGAGTAGTCTCACAGGGCACGTGCGATTCAATGCGGTCATTAATTAGACGACTTCTCAATTAGGTCATCAATTAGGGTCGAAGTTGTTCAGCAAGTGTGCCTAATGAATAATTATAGCGCATAACTGTGTTAAGCTGTACGACCGCACATCTAACTTGCTACAATATGTATACATCTGCGCATACATTTACATCCAATCTCGGCAGCGATTTGTTCACAATTTCAATTATCGGTAGCTTCCTGTGTACTCCGTCTGCGAACGGCCAGTGGAAACTCAGCGCAATTATTACTATTATTATTATTATTATTGTTAATAAATGGCTCAAACAAACAAAAGGAATAATTAGGACAACGCCTGCCTCAGGTCTCTGCCAGGTTGCTGTCTGGTCTTCAAACGCTAAAATGACGACTTTGATAAACTGAACAAGTCCATTCGCAGAATCGTAGATCGTACCAATTTCCGCGTTACGGGTCTCGAGAAACACAATGACACAAACATCAGCCGGATACTCCTCGGTAGGCTATACCGTTATATATAAGTACGAAAGGGCTAAGAGAGTCCAAATGGTTCAGGTTGTCTATTTTTTTTACATAACAAGCTATCATGGAGGACCCTCGAAATAGAAGAGACCCTCAAAATATGCTGAGATACGCTGGTAGACTATGACCTCAGCTGGTATCTTGAGTGGAATGATCGTTTTGTGAAATGTATCAGGTTAAGACGCATGTACACGAGCATACATAGCAGCCCTCTACAGACCCTTAAGATCGTTTTGGCAGCATTCGACCTAAGTACGATGTAGTTAACGGCCAGTTTAATAAGCTTCCACAGAACGGGCGCGGGGTATTGCGTCTATGCCTTTCTGGCGAGAGTGTACACAGTACTATAAAATGTTTGGAACGACATGAAGCGCTATGACTAAGCTTAAAAAAAGCTTACTCAAGCCGAAACAACACAGATACTATGAGAAGCGTTTTTAAAAACATTCTCAGCCAAACAGCTGTATTGATTTTTTTGTAATTTTACATTGACAGATCCTTACATTGTGTATCCGCATGGCAACCTTTTTGAGTGTCTTAGTGTTACGGGACTTTTTGAGTACCCTGTAGCTGCATGCCCGTTAGGATGAGTTGAGGAGTGGAGCTTATGAATAGGTAATTTATTGATAGGTCTGTTAATTATAGCAATTGTTTTTAGAATTGAAAACTGTTTTTTTAATTAATTTATTTATTGTCGGCTGAACATTCGAGTGATCGTTAGCAATGATTGAATATAATTTTTCTATGACAAACGTTCAAACAGAGTTGACCTATTAAGTGATAATGTTATCATTGTTTTATTTTTCGTCTAACTCGATTAATTAAATTGTCTAAAAATTGACCAAAGGATCAAGTTACGGTGACGTCTGCGATGAACTGTCATATGCTGAGGAGGCGAGGCAGGTAGGTAGAAAATAAATAAATAACGAAACAGTAATAGCCCAACGCTTAACTAGGGTTTTCGCTGCAAATCGATGCCATTAATTAACTAGGTCAAACTTGAGCCGTCATTTTTAAGCTTTCATATCTTCAAATTCACTTGTACATATTAATTCAAATGTGGCGTCGAACTCATGGAACGACTCCAAGTGATTGTCTGGTCAAGAGAATTTCTCCTAAAGATTATTATATATCTCGGTCTCTCACCTGTGTTAAGAAATTTGCTTTCGAAATAAAAAAGGCTAAAATCTTGTTTGAATCAAATCCAGTAAACCACTTGTAATTTTGTTGTTCAATATGACCTTTTGACGGTATGTCACCTCGAAGAACCCTGTGAAATACTTTGGTGATCGTTCTATTTATCTTATTTTTTTAATACGAGAACTTAAGCGTTATAATATCTCGCAGTTCCGTCAATAACGAAATAATTGAAAATTAAAAATTGAATTGAAAAGTATTTGCCTCCCGAGTGACCGCCATGGTGGATGTCATCCACATCCTGTTTTGATAACCTACGAAGTCCGGATGGGTCGAGAGTAGAGGCTTGATAGCGTTTTCTCTAATTTCCGCCGCTATGAAGTTGTGAATGTCTTCCCCTTTACTTAATCCATTATGTGCTTGTATGGCCATCATCCATGCGTGCTTGCTGATTTCCCTTAGAAAGGTTAGATGTCTCTAAGATTTAACGACCTTTGGACCTCCTTCATGTGGTTGTCTTCCTGAACCTCGCACAAATCTTAAGATTATCGGCATGGTGGCGGGCTACATGCCGAGGTCTTCAGCGAGGATAACATTCATAGATGAATCTAGGCCTGAAAGACTGCAAAGGATCTCTGAGAAAAGTCCTTAACACGTGAGGTGTTAGTGCACTATGCAACTAACTAGAGAGCCAATAAGATTCAGCGTGTTGGTTGGGACTCCCACGATATGCCAGCTTCAATATGATCGAAATAGGTTTCAATATAAAATCCCCGTATGGGGAGATCTCCGGACGCGAACAGATATGAGACTTCTTTGTCATCCCTAGCCACAAAGTTGGCTCCGTCAACATCTCTGTGCTCTGCAGAACTATTAGTCTCATTAGGCAGTGCTGCCATGCGGCCGATCTACTCCTTCTATGCAAACATGTGTTGACGGGATTGGTCCAACAAGGGGTAAGCGGAAGTCCTTGCGTAAGATCCTCATTTTGAAGACAATTCTGGCCATGGGATTTATTTCTAAATTATATACCTAGATTGCATGGCGGAGATATCTTCTTGCACCGCAAAGTTTCATCGTCAGCTTTTGCACTTGCGGATGGGGGGGTCCAGCCCCAGCCCTTCTTCCATTATATATTTCTTGGTACTTAGCCCTTTCTGATATTACTATGAGAAGTGTCGAGAGGCACAATTCACACCTTGCTGAGGCCAAAAACAGGATCTGAGCCTAGTACCTAGGACGCACAACCCTTCTATGTAGCTCTAGACACTGCGGCGTTGCGGCCTTAACCATCAAGGGGATGTCCTGGCTTTCATTCGCCAACGGCAATCCTCCTCAGGCCAAGAGCTTAGTATAGGCTACACCCGGAGGGACACACGTGCTCCGTACATGACTGGAGCAATCCAGTGAGAATATCATCATGGCATGTAAATTATGAACCCTACAGAGTTCATAATTTACATGCCATATGGGTACGGAAATATTGTTCGGGTGTGATATGTATCGGACCTCCCTGGAGAAAGTAATCATAACAACGATGCTTTTGATGGTGATAGCCTGAGCACTCAGCCGTGGGTACAACGTGATTCAGCACACTACGGCAAAAATACTAAATACCTACACATTTTTCCCTTTGCGATCGGGGGAACGATTGTGATCTAACGTTTAGAGATGTTGTCAACATTCAAAGAGCTCGGATAGCAAGGAAAGGGGAAGCACCTCAGATAGCGAGGACTCAGAACAAACCACATCATCAGACAGTCGCGTCGTCAATAACTCAGCTTCGTAGAATACCCAACCTGCCGATCCTCACCCCTCAAAAGTGGGTCTGCTCCAACCTGCCGAGCCTCACCCCTCAGAAGTGGGACTGCTTCTGCTGAAACTGTACCCCCCCCCAAAAGCAACGTCGACTACCCCCCGAACAACTAGCAAATCGCAGGCACTAACAATGACTTCACTAGCTGACCGAACGAGCCGGCGCGAAATTCGAAACTAAACCTCGGCGTACGCCAACGGTTAGTAACAGCATCTGTGCCGACTGGGGCACGGTGACTAATTGCTTTACCTCCCGTTAAGCCGTCGTGTTTTGTTCGCAGTAATTTAACTTTATTTTTAGACATCTTTGTTGAAAATACGTCCATGACTGAAGTGGTGGCCCATTGAGGCCGATGAATGTTGGACGTGACCTATAGTTTACCAACCAGAACAGTAGGTCATGTGACGCGTTCAGCAACGCTGGAAATACTGTCCGGCTGTTTATAGCCTTGGGCCGAGATAGGCGTTTGTTGGGAACATTTAAGTGCGAGTAAATTTCTATGATAAGACATTTTTAGTATGGTAACAAATAAATCAGAGCATACGTTGGCTTGTCCCACTACGTATTAATTTATATTCCTTTCATTAATACGCACTACTTGCACAATAGTGATTATTTTCCTATGCGATTTCATTTGTATCGCTATACTATAAATATATATGAATATCTGACCATGTTTTGAGAATATTGACTCGAAGAGATAGCAGTGTGCAGGCGGGCAGGCGAGTCCTGCATCCCTCCTTCTTTTCCGGAGAGGTGTTCAAATCATTAGGCCACTACGCCGGACATGGTCGTTGATCCTTGAAACAAGGCCACAACAAGGTGACACCGACATCCCCCAACAGAAAACATGGGTTTAGTGACGGTCAACCATGAGAGAGAGAAAAAAGAGGGCGACCTCGCCACGGCTTCTTGAAACTTCGCCACAGGAGAAGGCGCCACGGACGTTCCCCGAGGACTTTATCAATATATGGATTTTGTGCGGTAACATATCGTTCTGGAAATTGAGGATACGCCCGAATCACCTAACGCGTAATGCTTTTTACGTACGAGATTTGCACGACTATACCAGTTTTGCTATTTGGTTACCAGTCATATTGTTTCTATGTTTTCTCCACCACCCACCGCACGTGTCTCAGTATCCATATTGCAATTAATCCATTCCATATTTTGACTTGTAATTTTGACCAGTGGAGAGATTGACCTCAGCTTGAAAATGGTCATGCGAGCCCAGATACTTTGTGCGTGATAAGGCAATTCTCTTCGACGAAATTTTGAAATTTTATAACAACTCTGCCGTGCAGTAAAAGGCCGATGTTATGCCCATGGCACTCTCAGTTTTTCTTTAACTGCCCAGTTCCCTGGAGGGGACTGGTTTTGAGTGGGTAACCCTCGTGGACCTCGGGCTAGTCCGGGAGAGTCCCATCAGACGCCCACAGTTCCCGGCTAGACAATGCTGCGAGTGTATAAAGCATTTACCACCATTAGTGACTTGGAGGAAAAATATTATAGTAATTCTCACATTGGAATTCTCAGCAATTGTTTAGACAACCGCAAAATTATCCAACTTGAATTTACCTTAGGGTGTCTTAAATTCGCTCTTTTTTATTAGAATAACATGATTCAATTTACTTCGAAAAATTATAGTGCGTTGACATCTCTTTAAAACTAACAATAAATTCGATTTGCCTAATATGTCGAGCTTCTTCACCGGGTTATACCTACGCTCGAACAGAAGTTCAGAAATTAGACTCTAGCTAATCACCACATGTCAATTGTTACAGAGCGATGGCGGTTCGCCAAGTTGTCTCTGGCTGACAAAAGCCGAAGGCCGAAGGTGGCAGGATCGAGTTGTCCCGCGACCTGATGAAAACATACAAGAACAAGAGTTTAAGCATTGTAAAAATTGCAGTTCTTTTAATAAACCAACAAATCCTTCACCTTACCATTACTTCAAACGGATAAATATAACAGACGACATATGTGCACACCACATCGACTATGGTCCTCAGCGTACGACCTGTAGGAGGGACTCGCCTTCCGTGAAGGCTTCCTCATCAGGTGGTCCTGAATAAAGGCAGCATTCGTGACAGATACATTCCCCACAACCACGACTCGGTGTATTATCATGCACCGTTCCCATTGGACATCCTCTGTCGTTTTCGCGAGTTCCTCTCTGGCTTTGTGACAAGCATCAAGCGGCGGCGGCGGCAGCAGCAGCAGCAGCAGAGAACAATGCTGCCTCCGGCTGAATGCGTGAATGGCAATATATGAGATACAGAACGACGCGACGCCGCTGGGAGAACCGCCCAACCCGTCGTCTCTACCTGTTCCAGCACCGGCGGGCGGATTCAGAACAGAAACACCGAGATCGAGATGAGATGGCGGTGAAGAACGGCAAGGATGAACGTACAAGCAGCCAGTAACAGTGACTGGGACGAAGCGTTTGTGGTCCATATGCAGCTACGACTGTCACTCTTGGCATTTTTCGGCAGACACAGAGATGATAATGCTTCCAGCTCGGAGGGTAGCTGCCTCTTGTTGGCAATGTAGACGAGGCCCCCAATTGTCTCATGCAGCTTTGCAAACTGTCAAACCTCTCGAACGCTCGACTGAATTTTGTTTCTGAAATTCTATATTTACTAAACACAAAAGGCATGAAACTACTTTGCTTCTTCCAAGTATTTCTCATTGGAGAAAAAAGAAAACGCATGTCAAATGTTTTTCATCCTAATATCGACTTAATTAGAAACTCGCACTCGTTGCTATAACTCAATCTGCCGCATATGACGCACGCATCTTAGACCGTCGTACGTCAAATGCGGCATATACACCTTTTTTTTTTGTTTAGAGCTGACCTTCAGCTGTTCCCCTATCTGACAGGCCTCAGCCTTAACCTTTTTTAGGCATTACTATGAGGACCTGTCGGCATATACACTTTAGCGTTAGCAAGGGATGCTTAGTTAAATAAAGAAAAAAAAAACACTACCGCGATCTCCATGAGTCACGTCAGCGCCTTCGAGGGCGCCCAGCCGCCCGTAGATACGTTATTGTTGACAACGTTATATAGCCTTGCCGATTCGCCGTTGCTATGAGCCTTCACTATTTACCGAGATATCTGCTCTGTCGTGTTGACATCTTGGGGTGCCCTTCGGCTCGTCGATATATCTTAGAGCCTGAGCTGATTTCTCTTGCAAGAATAGCGTCGTTATATTCTGCTGTATCAATCAATGCAAATGATCGCGCATCCATCGAACGAGCGGATTCAACTAATGGGCAATGTGTCTTGACAAAAATATGCTCGTCTCTAACCTTGCATAGCATTCGGTATCAATAGTAATAGTAACATCATTGACAAATCTGGAGGTACGTTTTTGCCGCCAAGCATAAACGTAATGGATATATGTTCCAATAAATATACATTATTTAGCATCAATCTCTCTTCCTAAACCACGAATTGCCTAAACTCCACCCTGTGTCCATCTAATCCGAACTAAACACACCAGAATACATAGTGCGGTTAGAATAAGCTGAGCTGAGTACGAAAGTAAAGGATTATGTAAAATAATATTAAATAAATATTATGCTATATATATATATATAATATAATATACATTATATTGTATATGTTTTAGAAAACATTATACGAATTATTTAATTCCGAAGAGGATATGCGTTTATATATTCGACATCGTTGGGGTTTGTTTGCCGAAGTACATCTCGATACACGGGGCGCAGGGAAACAAGTTGAATAGAATGTTTACGTGGGCAGACCGTTTCATATGGGGGTGTGTCTGCTTTTACTTGATTGACTTTCGGGTGAAATCAATTAACCCTCTGGGTCTGTGACATGTTTCAGGGTTATTGCTCGACAGTGCCCTGACATCATATGGGTGCTGTT
The DNA here is from genome assembly GCA_019614645.1 of Stratiolaelaps scimitus. Classification (NCBI taxonomy): domain Eukaryota; kingdom Metazoa; phylum Arthropoda; class Arachnida; order Mesostigmata; family Laelapidae; genus Stratiolaelaps; species Stratiolaelaps scimitus. Next base: position 1,334,336 of record JABWDB010000064.1, on the reverse strand, counting down.
GGAGAAGGCCCAGAGCAGTGAAGCATAACCGGCCGACCTAATAAGGTTCGAATCGGAGATGGCGTTCAATAATCCCTACAGTCGGTCAGAACTACAATTTGCACCTCGCCTCAGAGATCATTGAGGCAATGCTACAGGTTTGAGTTCAACTAAGGAAAATAATCCTGGCTGACTCTCAGAGCCTTTAACATTGAGCTCAGCCCATGGTAAAACTGCTTTCGTCATTGCTCCCGTTATAAGACGAACCCCTTAGTGTTAAATGAAAATGTGCGTTTACAGTGGGAATCGAACCTGTGCGTGCACCTACGTGTCTCCTCCGATTGGAAGGCGTATGCTAGTAAGTCAGTAAGTAGTCCAAGTACATTTTACGGGCAGTCTCTCAGAGCCTTACACATTAATCGTCCACGGTACAACTGCTTTCGGCATTGCTTCGTAAGACGGTTGAGGGCGGCTTATCGAAGGATTGTGGATCTGTTGCTTCTGCAGGGTCTCCAGACTCAGAGGGGGCCTAGAGCTCATCGAGCGCAGCCTGCGTCAGATGTATCGTACTGAATTATCAATCCCTTACTAACCACGACTCAGCCATACGATTTGCTGAAATTTCTCAACGATACCAAGTGACGGGAGTCCATGGCCAGCAAACTATGTAGATGGATCTATGACTACCGGTTAATACCTCTGTACCATTCCTCTCAGCCAACGGGTGTGCTTCGTCAACCGGCGGATTCTCCTGAACAGCTTGAATAGGACTCCGGCCTGGTACAGGGAACAGTCAATGGCGCGTCACGGTTCTTTGAGGACCCGTTTCCTTGGAGGAGTCCCTTGAGGACACCAAGAAATGAAGACCTAGGTGAGTGCTGCCGACCGAAAATTAACCGGTTCTGCACCTGCCCCAGTGTTCGGTGCTGTTCATCGTTGACTCAAGGCTCCGAAATGGAGCTGCAAACATTGTTCAATTCCTCTCGTAGCAATTCTCTTCCAAGCGTTGCGCCCCTGAAGGACGGTGCAGTCTGATCTTCAATCGGATTCTCGTGCGGACTGATTCCGAGTTTCGTTCAGCGGATGTGTATATTACATGCCTAACATGACGGATGGACAGCCTCATCAGATATCTACTTTTTAATTAACGAACAACAGCAGACCTCTAGAGGTCGTCGCTGTCGGTTGTGCAGGTCGCCTGATGTTTTTCTCACTTCCGTTCGCCGTAGACTCACCCAGATGGAGCCCGTATCATGGATTTAATGTCTGTCTCAGATTCGGCAGACGACTCGATTCAACGTCAACTGTTTAATTAAATTGCTTTCTACCGATGTTATCGAGCTCAACTTTTAATTAGCTTTGTTATACAGTTCAACTGTTATACATATTCTCTGTAAAACGCCGTGGTTGCGTTTAAACAGAGTTGTGTGTGTGTGTGTGTGTGTTGTGCATATTTGCAAATGCTTACTACAGATAGTTCTACCGTACAGTAACGTTGCCTGGAGAGTTACTTATTAATGGGAGAATATCGGATCGCAGAAAGTCAATGGGATTCTTGGTCATATTCCAGTCTGCCACCTGAATCTGTTCAGCGCGCCGGTAACAGGATAATCGAACTAGTGTTGAGCTTACGCTGGGTATAATACCCGAACAACAGTCACCCAAAAGCAACGACGAACCTTACATTGCCGGCTAAAGCCTCTGGGTGACTCTGTAAACCCAAGGCAACTGTGGGAAGATATTACAATGCTATTACTGTTAATATTTCAGTGGCAGAACTGGATTCGTGTTGCAGGTGTCACAGGAGACCAGGATCATCACCAACAACATTAGTTGAGCTGACCTTCCAGCTGTTTCTCTATATGAGCGGCCCCGGACCAGAACCTTTCACTATGAGGACATGTCGAGTCCGCCCCTCAACTACGGCGTACATGGCAAGAACCCAGAGATAAAGAAAGCTAAAGATTCTCTGCGTCGGGCAGGATTCGAACCCAAGACGTATACCACTCCTGTCTGGGATACGTGGTACTGGCCCGAGCTCCGCTTGTGAACGATAGTTCAGGTTTGCCTAAGTGTAACCTGTCTCTTATATAATGGATGCACAATCAAACCAATGGTCGCACAATGAAAACGTCACGCGATAAAAATGCCGGGAATTAATTTCGTGTCGTCGAATGGCACTAGGATTGTTGTTGCTGAAAACGCGGAAAGCTAAGCGATTTCTCTACATGTTTTCGACATGTTTATCTTCAACTGGGATTGGACGGGCGTACTCACGCAGTGCGGTACTCCTCTGCCATGAAGACATTCGTAAGTATTCGAAGACTCTCGCTTGAAAAAGCCAGATGCCGCGGGCTCGAGTCCCGCTGCGTGATGAGGACATATACGAGAGGCACTTGTGCATGTAGTTTCCTGTGTGACCACTGCGTAACGCATTGTAAAAACTGCAGTTCCTTTAATAAAGCAATACAGCTTTATCGTTGCCTTCTGTAGAAGGCAACAAAAGCAACCACTGCAGCACCCACAGCGGAGGCAAACACAACCGCGTAACGGCAAAGGAATCTAATGTGCGAATTCGAGTGGAAGAACTACATTTGTCCCCCTGGATAACAGAATAACCATGACAGGACAGGTTGCGTACAACTGAGCCGCAGTTCCACTTCTGAACTTCCCCGATGTAGTTGCTAGAAGCAAAGCAATTTTATTTTTTTATATAAATGCATAATCCCTGAGGATTCGTTGTATGTTTATATCTGGCCGGTAGCTCTCTCTCTCTCATAGCCTTCGTATGACCTCTGTGCGAGGGATCATACAGGTTCTCAGTGAGTACTTGGCGTTCGAACGCGCTCTCATTCGAGTTATTGGTTGTCCTCAATCTCCTCTTTGCAGTTCGTCAAAAAGGCGGTCTACTGGACGTAGCATTCGGGTCGACTCCATAGCTTGATTCCACAATTCTTCCTTCTCGGCCAAAATCTCAACAACAGCAGCAACTTGTAGGGGAGGGTCACTCGTGTATACAATTGTTTGTGGCAAGCCACATATCCATTTTTTCTGCAAAAGCCTTTTTAGGAGAGTCTCCGTTGACTATTCTTGTTTTTGTATTACAACAGACACTTTTTTGACCGTTGCAGATGAGGTATATATATATATATATAAATTACGTTCGTGATATTTATTCAAACATACAATAATTAGGAACTATTTCTAGGGATTATTTAGGGGGGGCGAATTAGTTGGGGACCGGGGCCGGGGCCGATGGCATTGCCTCTCTGCCTCTGCACAGCGAGGGACAGACGTTGCAGAAGAAAGATCCCGCGCGGATCAGCCTATGGTAGACCCCTTCTAGGAGGTTCACAGTGAGGGGACCGTATATATTATATAATATATAATGTTACATAGGTATTATAACAAAAATACATATTTACACTGCTACTTCTTGCCCCAAATCGGTAAGCAGGAACGGGCGGCCGACATGACTGAACATTGCACCCGGCTGCATTAATTATCAGTGTCTAATCGATGCGAAATCTAGCTGAGTCATTCCATTGATGCTTCCTAGCTTAGTATTACTATTTATTATATACTATTCATTGTGGACATCTTCGCTCAGCAGTCGTTGGCTTGTTGTCCATAAGACAATAGAGAAAGACCCATCTGATCTACGCTATCATCTTGACCGAACTGTACGCGTCCGGTTGCACTCAACATCGTTCAGTTGGACAGCATTTGAGAGCAGTGCTTTCAGGTATCACCTCGCCGGAGTGGCGCAAAAATCTCTCGTGTCACCATGAAACCTTATCGCACTATTAAAGCTCGCAAAGTTTTTCTAATATATGACCAGTCTGCGACAGGGTTCCTCTTCAACCACAAAGGGCAGAGGAGAGAGGGTCTGCTTGGCAGTCCACGGCCTCTGGCAATCCGATCGGTAAGCAGCACGGTTCTGCTGACTCTTGAGTTTGCCGTCGAGACGACCGCCATCTCCCATTCGGCCTCACCCCTTCGGTCATAAAAACTTACCCTCCGCGTACTCACAGCTATCTGCACTTTTTTTTGTTCCAAAGTCAGCCTGCAGTTGTATCGTGCTAGTTCGATGTGCAACAAAGAGAACGGTGTAGCCGTCCAGCTGAGCTCTACGCAGAGAGGTGATGTTAGAAGAAAGGCTCTAAGGAAGAAATAAGCATTGGTCTGAGTCTTTGCCGATCGGGTCATTCGGCCCTGCAGCTCTGTTTGGGAATGTACACTTGATTCAAGTGACTAAAACTTTTCACGGTATTGAGATTGAGGCGATAAACAAGTCGTACTCGATATACGTTTATGTGACATTGTATCGGGCATCGGGAGCGGTAACGGCGAAGGACGAGCTAGTATCAAGGATAACGTAGCAATAATGATTTACGGATGTTTTGGGATTGAGGTGATCATTTATAAATGTTTTTTCGAGCTGACCCTCAGCTGTTCCCCTATCTGACAGGCCTCAGCTCTTAACCTTTAGGTATTACTATGAGGTGATCACGATTACGACCAGATAGCTGCTTCGTATTGGGGTCGTCATCGTCGAGCTCGGTGGCGTGGTGCGTTCGAGTGCACCGTGCAACTGCAGGAGACGGACGTAGGTGTGCGGTTCGACCCCCTACCGTTGCGCACTTAAAGGGGGATCCGTCCTGATGAGGCAATGCTGAGAGCAGTTGTACCGTGGACGTCCAATGTCTAGGGCTGAGAATTTGCACATCTATGATCAGGAATCGCTGCGCTTACAACGGACGCTTCACGGAGTGGCACAACGTGCTACGTATTGGGGTGAACTGGCTTGTCCACTGGCTCATTGGGTTCTGAAAGATATGTTGGCTGTTGGCCACAGAATTGATGAGCAATCGACCTGTGTGTGGAGCGACCACTAATCGACATACCCAAGTAATCGACAAATGTGATGATTCCATGCGACTCGAGAGGGTTTCTGATGTTATTATGGGAAGGCAAGGTGCCTCCGTTCAGAGTCTATTTCGGTCACAAGGTCATCCCGGTCTTGCGACCGCTACAGGCGAAGGTGGCTCGGCCGGTGCGAGTCCCTAGACATGCGGAAATAACTTCGAATGAGGGGGCGCAAAGTACGCTCTGACGTTGTTCACGATGTTGGAGGATTGTCTGGCTGATTGGTTGCGTCTCGGCCTCTCATCATGCTGGAAACACTAAAGGGTAGATGTTTCGATAGGTGCTGGTCCAGACTCCCTGGCGGGAGTTTAAGGCAAAACATGCGCACATCTTCAATTCAAAATCCCACCAATATTCCGGCTGTGGGCTCGATACCAAAGTAATCATATTTCTGCCGATTGTTGTTGGGGCTGCTGTTACTGCTGCTGTGGTTAACATGGTAACCATGGTAGTCATCACCGCCCGCATGCATGTTTGTCATGACTGTGGTCTGCGTCGCAACCATGGTGGTTTTTATGGTTCTATGCTTGAGAGTCGATACCGCCTGCACATGGTTACGGTTCACTGGTCCTATCGTACGACACTGGATAAGATAGCAACGGCTGAGTGTCTGGCTGGAAAAAGCCAGAGGCCGCAGGTTCGAATCCCGTTGCATGACATATAAGAGAACTTAAAGGCATTGTATGAAGTTCCTTTAATGAATCAATAAAGCTTTACCCCTTACCTCAGCAAGGATCGAGCCCACATCAGTAATAGACTGATCCTGGTAGAATACGCACTACCGATTGAGCCCTCCGGTCGGCAGCTTGGCCTCTTACTCTTGTCAAAGCTATGTAGGTAAGCCATTCAAAGCGTGTATCGTGCTTTGCCGGTATCTTGCGTCTATCGCAAGAGTAGCTCATCTGGATCATCTCATTCATGAGCGTACCTGCCTGTTAGCATCGTGGCAATATTTGAGCAGATTTACGAAGAATGATGGGACTCCGAAGGAGTGTCTTACCTTCTCTTTAGCGACAATAGCAAAAACACACCTTTTGTGACATTTATCGCTTACTTCGAGCCTCTTCATTGGCCAGCGCTGGTGATGGCCGTTTGCTCTGAAGCGAAATGTCGCATCCGCTACGGTTACCAATTTCATCAGAACTCAGTGGAACTGAGTTCGAACTCCCCTCAGATGGAACTCAGCCATGGAAGCCCCCTCTCTCCTGCCAATCCGTCCCCCATAGAAAATGAACTTACACCTCCAAGATCGATACCGTCTCGGACCACGCTTTTCTAGGACTTAATTCTCATGTTCACCTGTTCCATTGACCAAAACTGCTAAGTCATCGGTTCCGGTATGCGGAATGGTAAACGCTTACGGCAAACAACCCGACACGAAAACTCGTGAGTACTAAAGATAGCCCAAAAAGGCGCCCATGTATTTCGGTAATCATACCTGAAGTCTTAACCCTGAGAAGGTCGGCTGATGTTGGAACCATAGCTGCTTGGAGTACGTGCGTGTTAACTTTGAATTGTAAACATCTTATTATGTCTTGAGTTTACTCTCCAGATAGTATGAGGTTCCCCTCCCGACTTGCTCTCTGAGAACGTTCTCCTGGTTAGACTCGAAAACTTTGTAAGTCTCTTTAGTGTCAGCGAATGAAATACCATATGAACGTGAATGTATGAACCACATATATAGATATATATATATATAGCGCATGGCATGTGGATAATTTATATCGGAGTCAGGCTCTATATCTAACTACATTGGAGTATTTTATATAGGACATTAGAACGAATGGAGTTCCACCGCAGTCGCCGATCAACCTAAATGAACCTACTCACGGTACAGACAATTGAAGCATACAAAAATACAATAGAAACACAACGCAACGGTGAGGTGCGTCTGCAGATATATTTATTTAGCATAATATATGGCTTTCTGAGGAGAATGTCACTTCCAGTTCTAATTGTTCTCAAAGAAGTTTAAGTCAAGCTGGTTGTGGACATCGGAACACGTTATTGACTAAAATAAATCGGATTTTTAATTATATACAGTATGTCACGTCAATCCGAGAGTAATGCCTAACCACGTATTTCAGTACTCTGACGCAAAGCTCGGAGTTTTGCGGGTTTCGCCCAGCTCCATATTGGCTGAATAAAAATTTCGTGTTTTAATTATTTCTTTGATTACCAAAACCAAATTAGTGCAAATGTGAGGGAATTGAGGTTGTCTCTCTCTCTCTCTCTCCCTCTCCCTTTCTCCTTTGTGATGCTGGCAGTGGTTACCCATTAGAAGACTTCCTCTTCTGTGAAACCCTTTAAAAAAATCCCGTTGCATGACATATAAGAGAACTTAAGCATTCTATGCAGTTCCTTTAATAAATCAATAAAGCCTTACCTTACCTTGCTCTTTCAGCAGCAAATGTTCCCCATAAGACCAAATTTGACAGAATTGAGCTGCACTAATATGGTGAAATTTCTGCTGAAGCGCTTCATTGAGAGAGAAATTAAGCAATGCCAAGATCGCCGAATATGTCGATTCGGTCACCTCCCATATCACATCATTGTCTACTGAATATTGCCGTTTCTTGTATACGATCCCCAATTCGTTGGTACCAGTCCACCGAGCCTGATCCGTTTCCTCTGAGCTTTCCAAGAGCCACTGTGCGAATTGTCTGCTTTCATTGGCCTCTTTACACAGTATGTTGAAATACCAGGCCAAACGTACCGCTCAACTTGTCTAGCGAACATAATTCATTCTCGTTTACGGGCCAGTAGCAGTAGAGGGTCCTCTTGGCCATTATTGTCGAGCGTGCGGCTGTTGTCGCCTGATCCATATGGCTCTTATATCTTGCGAGGCTTCGTTTCGTCCATATATATATATATATACCATCTGGTAGTCGGTGTGTCGTGTTTCTTCGACACTGTTTATATTAGGGCTTCATTGTATGGGTTCAGACGAGGCTATCCGCTTATCGGCAGCCGTATCATAGACCGACCACCACTATATCTTCTATGTTCAATGGTTCTCATATACCATGTCGACTTAATCCCAAGGGTTTCTTTTTGATCTGGAATGTTCACTGACAACGCTATTCAGTATGATTTCACAAATCATGTGAAGACCATATATATATATACTTTTTACTTTTCAATATATGTATCTATATATTTTTTATATATACCATATTTTTACTTTTAACAACGTCATTCAACCATCTGCAAAAGATCATAACCACTGAATTTACGCAATAGTTGTTAAACGAATGCCGTCTGAAAGCGGCCCTTCACCGTAAGATTGACGATCATCAAACATCAGCGCAACGCTGTATATGGTATAAACACGAACGGCTGCTTCTCTCGCCATACAGGAACGCCTCCGCATCAGCTATTACCGTCAAACTAAGGAGCAACTATCGAGACAATCTTCATCAGGCAGCATCATTGTAAACCATGGGGAGAGAAGCACTATATAAATACTCGTAAAATGGCACCGGTACCGAACGATGTGGCGTAGCCGAAATCGTAAAAGTGTACGTGTTTTTTTGTTCGCCTGTTCCACCTAAACTCGTCTTGTCCTCCTAACCCCGAGTTCTTCACGCCGAACAACTCGCGGCGTCCCCATCACGCCCTCGAGCCTTGTGTTTGGTCGGCGATTTTTCGAATTCTCCCAGAAAAACCTGATGCAACAGTGGTACCGTGATATGGACGTGATACTTACTTAGTAATACTTTTGACAGTCCCGGTCTGTGGCCCCAAGTCAAAATCGGCTCTGGGTTTAGTCAGTGAGAGCCTGACACTACCAGGCAAATATCTTAGCTGTGAGGCCTGGTGTCCATGTTATAAACAATAACGGGTATGGAGAATATAGAGAATCTAACTGTAAGATTACTACTAAGTTTCTCAAAAATAGGCAAGGTATCTAAATAATGAAAAGAGGGTTTCTGTGAGAAAGCAATCCAACGAAGAGATAGGTATTTATTCAACCAAACGTTGATTATTAAATAAGAGGTAATGTGGGAGAGCCAAGAGCGAGGTGTAACTTACTGGGCGGCTTAGAGTCACTAAGCAAGGCGTGTGCCAGCTCCCATAAACGTCCTCTAGTTTAACCTTTATAACTAAATTGAGGACAAACGCAAGTAAGGCCGACCATGCGACTTATTTGACTTGAATCTAATTACAAACTAACTTTACTGCGCTAACCGGTAACGAGACCATGTTAACCGCCAGCCACAGAATAGCTGATGATCAAAACAGCGAACTCTCTATCTCTCTCTCAACCCATGCCAAAACTCAAAGTACAATTGAGAAATATGCGACAGTCCATGCAGGACCTTTAACCTCTCTAAAAACCTCACTTATCTGGGCGGCACGTATTTGAGAGCTATTACCGTTGAGAAATTTCGTTCATATCTCTGCTGGCTCTTTACAAGTTAACATGCTTCGGTAGATAACGCGAGATAATCTTACACTACGCCGGATGGCTCTGGGTGGCTAATACGGATCTCATTTGGGTAAGCAAGGAGTACCAGGGTTTGGCACCGCAGCTACGGTACCCAAAGGTCGTTGTTTGCTGGGATACGCTTCTCATTGTTCTGCCATCGTATAGTTCTGTTGATCTGAGGCCCTAGATAAGCCTAGTATGGCCAACCGCCTGGATAAGGCTCGATGAAAATAGCAAAAGGTCCCTTGTCCTGGATGAAAACATTGATCGCATCGAGACTCCTCTCCTGAGAGGTCCTGACGACTTTTGCGGAGTCCTTTTTTAATGAGGAGGGAAATGCATTATGCATGACAGGTTCTCGTTCGAAAGTTACTCACCACAGTAGTGTGGGACTCTCACCCACTAAAACCAATACGCCTGTGCGCACCCTACCTCGGGAAAAGAAATTGGGAGGTAGTCGGGAACCATTGTGTAGCCTTAAGTCGAGGTCCGCTCTTTTATTGTGCCGCCTTAGGCAGCTGCATTGGCAGCGCCTACTGCTATTTGGGCTTTATCCTTCTGTTTTATTATATGGCGTACGTTGTTCCTGACAATGTTAAATGAGGTGCGATCTCTCATAAGGTAGGAGGCCATTTTTTAAGGTAGGTTCCTTAGGTTAAGGTCCGCTGGCAGTATCTTTCTCTTCTCTATCTTGTCTCCATATTAGGAACCAAGGGCCAAAGAATCAATCTACACAGCAGTAAGCAACCATCTTAGTAGCATACGACCTCCAAGCTCGAGTGTAGAGAAGGACCAGCAATGTTGGGCAGGCGGACGTCCCGTCACGGTTGACCAACGTAAATGCTCTGCAACAGGCAGGAGCCTATCTAGTATCATAGATGTCGATGGGATTCGTATCTACCTAGATTCGGATAATGCTGTATTACCGGAAAGTGGTGCGAGATCATCGAGATGATCTCAGCTAGCTCTTACGCGACTCTAGTTGACAGCTAGAAAGACTTCGCGCACAGTATAGCTATCCTAACACGCCCATGAAGGACAACGACCCCTAATTCAGTCCATCTAGCTCCAAAAGCTCTGCTCAAAACTATGTGTAAAGCACATGGGCACACCGCCGTAGCATTCTCAAGAAAATTACCGTGTGGAGAGGTTAGTGGACAGATTCAAGCTAGGATTGGGTTAATGAAAATGATACGGAAGGAAGTGCCGGCGCTGCAAACATTTCTCCCGAGTAAAAAAACAGTGCGCCAGCCGAAAACGTGTCCGGAGGTTTTCTCGGGAGAAAACTCACATTGAACTAAACGTCCTTTTCGAGGGCGATGTACTGAGCGGCCCCCGAGACAGGAGTATGGTGGAACAATACACCCGCGCGATCATGGTACGGACCGGCGAAGTTTCCAAGTTGGCGAAACTGTATTCATCAAGGACTACACGCTGCAACCGCAGCACCCGATGTGGTCCCCAGGTGTGGCCTTCCTGTGGATGCGTCGGAAATTATCTCGATGAAGAACAAGCGGGTGATCACGTACAGAAAAGCCACGCGAGTCAGCTGAAAGGAAGATCAGTGATGCTTGACTTAAGCAGATTAGTACATTTCGGGCCTGAACAAAGAGACTAATGACCATTGACTCGCAGACGACCGGTCCGGGGTTCAGAAGACATCAAGACCGTTGCACACCCCCACCGTTGCACATTTGCATTTGGGGGTCCGTCTTATGAAGCAATGCTAAAAGCAGTACCGTGGACGTTAAATATTGGCTGAGAGTTAGCCTGAAAACCTTAGGACATCAAGGCGGGGGTCCCGACTACAGTACAGCTGCGAACTCAACAGCAGCCTACGGCGGAGCACTTCCTGAGATTTTTTCCCAGAGGTGGACTCGTCAGCAGAATCGATTCAAGTGGATGCACCACCATCATTCCATTCGGTTGCCCCACAAGATACCTGAGGAACCCTCAATCCTACGTGGGTTTACGATGGCCTAAGGGAGTACCGCAGCGATTGGAAAGATGTCGTGGTCATAGCAATAGTTTGTAACTACATAAAAATCAAAATAATTAGTAGCCGTAGGTGGCGATTGACTAACAAGTCAGTCGTTGCAAGAAGGTGAGCCAGTGTATCGTTCATTACTTTATATAACATTATTATTATTTTATATTTTATATAAAATTGACACCTTTAATAAATACTATAGACAAGCACTCGAAAATCAGTTGTGCCAAGACAGCTTGTTACTTTTTAAAAGGTGCCTATTTCAAATTGATTTAAAACAATAACAACTCTCTTGCATTAGTGGTACTGTGCTTACTCTGATCTGTCACCATTAGTGCTGATATTCAGTCCTACACTTAAACAACCGATGAGCGTCAGCCGTCTTGGAGATTATTGTGTTATAGTTAATCGTCGATTTGATAACCCCCCCCCGCCTATTCGAGGGATTTGAACAGGCCCGGTAATTCCGTCCGGGTCTTCTACGCATGACGAGTGTAAGAGGACGATCCAGGCCATTCGATCGGCTTTAAATCGGCTTTTGAAACCGTTTCCAACAGTAACCTACGACATCTGGACCGCGTATGCCCCTCTTGAACGCAGAGAAGTCAGATGCCATAGGTCCTATTCAAAATACCAGCTCTGGGCCATGAGCGAGAGATTACGTTGGGGAGAATTAGAGAAAGCGCCACCACAGAAGGCGGAGGCCGAATTAGATCTATGTATATCGGTAATCTTCTTCGACATACTCACTACTAGGATGGATGCTTTATATGCGGGTGCGATGGCGGTTGTGGGGTTCCCAGAGCTGATTGCTTGCAGGTTGGCCTTGGAGAGGGGGGGGGAGTTCTCTGCGCAGGGGATCTGTTGAGGCGGGTTAGCCTGTCGTTATCTTGAGAGAGGCGTGGACGTGGGGCATTGGAGCACCTCGCATACCCCATTGTCACCCCCCCCCCGAGGATGAGGGCATTCTGCCATTCTACGGAGTCATGGCAGTTCCACGCGTTGGCAACGCGAGTTAAGCAGACATCCGCCTTTCAGAAAGGTTGAGTTTTCTGGCCAGGACAGCTCTGTGTGGCTTTGTGTGAAGAGTGACTTAGGTTTACTGGAAGGGGGGGGGTAGCAGACCGCGGGAGATGTTAGGGCCAAAGTGAACAGGAAAGTTGCCTTCCCCCGACCGACTCATATGAGGCTGGGGCAACACGGCAACGGCGGAGGTTTGGATCCAACCGTATGCATATGAGCTCGGGCCATACAGCGAGGATAGTAAAGGAGCGAGAAGGGAAGATGAGGAAGCGCATGCATTTATGCATCAACCGCTACAGTCAGCACACGCCCCCTCCTGTGCATCCACCTACCAGCGATCGTACGGAGAAGACACAGATACACACACACGTTCACATACTGGAGCGAGTGCTCCAGCGGGCTCCTGGCCTCAGCCTGACCCGAACACATGGGCTACTACATTGCCATGAACGCTCTCCTCGGAATTTTGTCTCTCTCCGCCATCCTCCAGACACACATCGCTGCATGCATCTCCGAAGGTTGCCACTTCTGCGTCGACGCCGCAATATATTGGTCGCCTTTGGCTTCACCTGCTACGGCGTTTGGGTTCGCCGGGCGCAGGAAAAGGAAAATGCCGTGTATTGTATCTTAGCGACGGTGGAGCTTAGAGCTCAATGTCGAAATCTTAGGGCACCTCGAAGTGGCCCAGCGAGGATACCGAAGAGTCGAGGCCTGAGAAGCCTTTAACCTCGTTCACTCACAGGCAGAATTGTGACAAAAATTATCTTTGGCCTCCTTTAGAATCATGTTTGCCGCCGTCCCTTACAATTGAAACTTTGGATTTATAAATACTAGCAGCAATTAGTCGCTCCGTCGTCGGCCTTGAGTAGCAAATTGGCTAGCACCTTAAATTGGAATTAGCTGCATAAAATCTGTGCTCTATCCGTTAACAACCTTAGGTAATCTAATAGTGAGCGCCTAGGACTGCCAGACAGGAGGGACATATATTTAGGATCAAGTCCTGCCGGACACGAAGAATGTTAGGATTTCCTTATTTCTGTGGATTCCTACCAGGTTATGAGAGGTCTATAAGTAAGTAGAGGTGGCTCCGATAGGTCCTTGAAGTGATGACAATACCCAAGGAGGTTCCGAGGCCTGTCACACAGGAAGGAGAACAGCAGAGAGAGACAGTCAGGTAGAAAAACACACCTAGCGTGTACCATGAACAGCATAAACACTAATTCAGCATAGCACAAGCAATAAAAAGCTCAGATTAAGAGTCAAGAGAAGCAAACGCTTGTGCTAGACATAGAACACACACGAGAGAATTAACTTCTTCAAGGTGTAATTAAATCCAATAACTTAAGCCTTGCTACGCGTATCCCGAAACATCAGGATGCCAAACAGGAAGGAAAGGTGACGGCGTGGCCTTGGTGTCTAATTCGCATCTCTTTGCATTCGGTCGCCATAGAAAACACGAACAGAACCACCACCGGTGCGACCCCCAGTGACATCGTGGTTTGCTGGGATATGGTTAACATTGACCGGCTGTCACGTAGATCTGACGGGAAAGAGCGGGTCCAGTATGACCGACGGCCCGAATAAGGCTAAAAATAGGACAAAAAAAAGAGATGAGAAACCCTTGCTTCTGGTCAATACTACAGTCGCTCGCATGAGCCTCCTCCCTTGGCAGCTACGTGAGGCAATGGTGTACATTTCTTGTTTGCTAACACTCCCACAACCTTAAACCTTTAGGTATTAGTTCGAAAATTTGTTAGGGGCTTATCGAGCTCGCATGAGAACGAGCGTTAACCTAGTAATACGCCTCTCCCATTCCTGTGGCCCAGTGTTTTGACCAGTTTTATTTTTAAACCGTTATGACCTACAGAGCCTATTCTCCATTTGCAAGGCTGTCTAACCTTCCATGAACGGTTACTACGCCAACCTCAAGTCCTTCTACGAGTTCTGCTCGAGTCGTAATCGTCTCCATTACATAAATCTTGTCACGGAGAATGTTGTCGTCTACCAGGAAAGTACTTCCAGAACCTGATGCGTCGTCCAGCTTCAAAATATCCCGCGCTTTGGCTCAGAGCATGCGCGCCATGCGCGCGCACGACATTTTTGCGACAAACGCTTTTGCAGCCGTGTTACCCCATCAGAACACATACAATCGTATATGACTCATGTGCACCTTTTCACACCGGTCATTTCGATGAAGTTGTCAAGAACAAATGGAGCGAAGTTATCGAACGAAACTTACTATTCCAGACGACTTAGCATGGCCTGCCTTATCTGTCGACAAACCCCTTCTCTCTTTTAGGGTGGTGGCTTGGACGGTGGCTACGTTGTCTCGGGCTGTAAAAAACCCAAGGCAGATTCGAGTCCCGTGAGCTGGTGACACATAAAAGAGATCTTGAGCATTGTAGAACTGCCAGACTGATCGAGGCGAAGTTAAGAATCGACACACGTTTCCAAACAACCTAGCGTAGCTGTGGATCGCTGTTAGTGACATTTCGAGCAGGTCAATCCTATTTCTCGAGTACTTACTGTAAACACATGCCTAAACATATATCGTACACTAGCTCAATAAACACACAGGGTAATTATATATTTAGATACAAAACATTTCCCTATGTTTATTTTTACCATTATCTTAGCATCTGTAACACTGCATTCCATATATTTTTGCCATATGATTTGTATTAATTTTATTACAAATATTCATTTTATTCACTCATTGTTATATTCGCGGTTAACGGTGGAAATTGACAGGCGGGAATCTGGCGCGGCAATTATTGCCCTTGTTGCTATTGTTGTTGTTGTTCGTGTGACTATATGAAATTGAGATGCTACTTTAGAGTACAAACTCAAATTTACGTAGAACTTGTTTGGTTATCCACTCAACATACACACACAGACACACGCACGCATCACCCATTGCTAAGTATATATATATATATATATATATATATATATATATATATATATATATATATATATATATATGTGAACTAGGTACTTAGGTGGAAAAGTTTTCTATATGAGAAACTGCTATCAAGAGAATATTATCCTAGGCATGAAAGCGGCGTAGAAGTGTCAAGCTTCTCGAAATCATGATGAGATAGCGAACAAACTGAACAGTTAATATCTATATCTCTCCATCTCTTCCCCCCTTATATATATATATATATCCGCTAAGGCTTCCGGTGAGATTCTCATATTCGCTGTTATCCAGCATTCGACTCAGGTTGAGGTTGTATCAAATGAATCATGTGTAGACTTGCTGACCTCGAAGGAACTATATGCATGCAATCGTATACATGTACACTTTGCAATAATGAGAGAAGGGGCGGAAAGAAGCTATCTGTCAACAATCGCCAAGTGCATTAGCTAGCAGTGGTCAGGTCAAAGGGTGCCCCCGCGATTTCTCTACACTTTTCCATGTTTCGTTGGTGTCTCATTCGGGTGTTTGCAATCCACTCCGTAAAGTCCGAGTCCCCGTATTGGAAAGAGCAGTTTGCCGTCGTGCGGAGACTCCCCGTCGGGCGTCTGACGAGCATCAGATCAGAACTGGTTTTTTTGAGCTCCGGTGCCGCTGTTGCGATGGCCATCTGTGAACGCTATATGGGAGGTTCGGACTTCGGCTCGATTGGACGGGTGATCTTGTCCTATATGCTTGTTCCCTTCTCTCTGAGTGGATGTTTCGGCTGACTTCAGTGTTGACATTTTGTTCATTCCGCTTGCTTAGCCATCTTAGCTAATTATTGTTGAATTAATCACTGGAATTGCATTTAGTTGTATATGTTCGAAGTCGTCCCTGTGAGCTTTAATATGATTGGTTGTAGCTTAAACTAAAATGTTTTTTTTTCGTTATTCGTAACTAATTATATGTAGTATTGCTCTCACATCCTTGCTTTATGTTAAATGCCCGTTCTAGCCATTTGACGTTTTTGAAACATACATACGCATGGATACGTCTGAAAAGACGGCAATGTTTAGTATTGGTTACCCTGAAATCAACGCGAACGCAAAATGACCATTATACGTCGTGAGTGTGACACTCTCAGCAAATGGTTCTATATTGTACTAGCCCTCACGTACATCTCTAATCGTTAAACACCTGCCTCTGCTTATTTTTTATAATAGCCATTGCCTCTCTATGGGTGCGAATGATGAAGGGTATACCGATTGGCCAGGATGCGGCTTGTTTCTAGGCTACATATGAAACAGTAAAAGAGGTATCTATCCCCGAATGTTAGTCTGCTAATATTGTCTACTGTATCCTCAAATAGTACACTGAGACCTCAATTCACAGTGTACTGTAGCCGACTTCACAGGAGTACATGTGTGTAAGGAAGCTCGAAGGTTCTCAGTAGGACTAATTTACCAGTGATCCATGTATGCCTCTACGCCAGAAAGAGCATTACTTAAGCATGTATATAGCAGTTCCGTCAATAAACATTTGTTTGAATTTGAATTTGGAATACGTAGTTGAGACTTGGACTCAGCTTCTTCTTACAGCGAGGCGTGAATACACCATCTTCGGCAATTTTACAGGCGTCGGAGCGCTGTCAGCCCCGCAATAGTTTGATGAGAAGAGAACAACGATCCATAGCTTACACAAGCTAAAGGTATCAGCGACCACGAGCGCCTGCGTTGGGCCTATTTGAGATGGAGAATCATGAACAGGCTGCAACAGAATGAAGAGGTGGTATATATATAAGTCCTTTCAGACGAAAAGGTCGGTGAGTGTTAAGATCGCACATGGGCAGTCCAAGTCATGGGCGCACCGTTTAAAATATCACCGTACGGCCAGATGCAGAACGTGTTTTAATCGAACGTGTTTTAATGTTTTTTCAGAATCTCGACCACTCTAGTCGATGGAGGAGGAACTCGGTATCTAGCACTCAGAGCGTTTTAACGACGCTACGTTTGAGCGAGAGATGCAGGCAGCTATGTTTCTTGTACGTACCATGCGAAAAATGGCTGTATACTACTTGTTTTGAGACATACGAGTAGCTTTGAAGTTGTTGAAGTGTCTCCCACTAACCTGAGGTACTGTGAAGTTAATGATGAGTACGAAGCGTTATTTAATTATTACGATAGACCTATAGTATTAGACAAGTGTGCAAAAACATGTATTTTTACTGCATTTGCAAACTGCACGCCATCAGTAACAGAAGTAGACCCACGGAGACGCTCACTGACGAGGCGCTGTCCTCCTCTGAAAATCAAAGGTCACGCAAGACAAGCGCAATATGAGCACCATTGTAATCTTTATACAACGGATAGCAGGGGGTAGCTGGCTCGGTACACCCCATTGTATGCATACTTCAATGGCACTGAGGCGGTTTCCTCATGAAACCGATTTTTTGCTTGTGAGATGTGCGTGCACCATCCAAAGAATCTGCACACAGATGCATCGGTTCCCAAGTGGCTCTAGCGAATGGTCCCAAGGCACACACGACCGACCGAAATCAAGGAGCAGCCAACTGATATCCAACAAAGGCCACTCCCCATCCTGGCACACCTCAACCGATAGGATCCTGTGGCTGTGTCAACGATCTCGTGGAATGGTGGCGCGACGAACGACACCTGATTTGTGTCTATTCTCCCGCCAGCCGCAATCAGTGCAATCTCTCGTTGTGATGACGCAATCGAGCGAGAATGATGACGTCATTCGTTGTGAGTAGGAAGTACAAAATATTCATTCAAATCGATCGAGCTTGTGCCTTCGGCATACATGTGCAAACAACTTCGCTCAGGTGGAAGTTGTTGTAATGTGACGAATTCGTAGAACAAAAAACTTAGTGGAAAAAACTCCTGCAAAAGTAAAAGTAATTATTATTGACTGCCTGCTAAAAGGGGCAGCTGTTGGAAAAGCTTGTGACAGGGCAGGACCTTGTGGGCCTTGTGGACCTTGTGGGCCCCTGTACCTCAATCGGAACACCCTACTAAGTAACTGGACTAATTAACATGAAGGCAACACGGGAGGAGAGTAAATCCATTCATTCGTAAGCGTGTATCGAACAACTTGTGCTGCAGACGAAGTGCACGTTCAGCTTTCAGCGTCGTAGTTAGCCAGGGCAATGTGGAAACACGGATGACGCTCAATTGAGCATTGATTTGAGTGCGGCGAATTAACCTCTCCGTGAGATAGTTCCTCGAGGAAAAACGTATTCCAATCGATTGATTGAAAGTTCGATGGGCCAAAATATGAACGATCACGCGACACTACTTGATCCAAATGCAGCGCCGTGTAACTTTGCAGAACCATATAACTGCGACCATAAAAAGTTCGTCTGTCGGTAGTTGCTGGTGTTGCAGAAGAGGGAGGCAAACACCAAGGTCTGCAGAGTAATACTGTGTGTAACCCGCAGCCGGCGCGACTAATGCGCTTCTACATAAGTCTAGTCATTGTTGTGGATTTACAGAGTTATATATCTGAATTGTACATTTTTCTTTTGATAGATTTTTATTATTATTTTCAAACAAGGTTGATCAACAAAAAACAAAAAATACCCCTCTCTCTCTCTCTTTGCCTCGCTCTATAGCGAGCTTATGAGTAGAGTAGCTAGAAAACGCGAGATGGAGAAGAGTAATCCTAAAATTAGCCGTTTTCGTTTGAGTGATATTCCTCATACAAATCAGGGTTACACTCAGGGTTACACGAAGCGGGAGTAAAAATCGAAAAAATAACAAAATAATGGCGAACATCTACCCTCAACTCATAGTGAACGTGCTTCGGTCACGTTCGCCTTGCAATTGGATCAGTTGGCTCGCCAGACAAAATACAGTAATAGTTGTGCTTCTGTAGGAAATCAACCAACCGGTGACGACCCAAGGGCTCCCTCGAGAGTTGCCTCACAATCAATGATTCCGAACTGAACACTCAGTGTTTTCCGTTCGCCTGTCCAGGCAGCCGACTGCAACAGCTTCCAGACCCCTAGCATTGCAACTAGCCCGCTGGGAGTCGAGACGAAGCTCTCGGCGTACTGATGGCTGTGCCCGTTGACCGGCCTGTGTTAGCTCAACCCCATGTGTGGTTTTCGCGAGCACCGGGGACCGGAATATGTGTCAGTCCCTTCGAAACTTATGCGGCTGTAGAAAGCGAGGCATGTTATTAATTCTCAACCTCGGCTTAATTCTCCAACCTGTCCATCCCCCTTTGCCGGATGAGTGACATTGTGATGTGCCTCAGATGCGAAGGTCCAACAGAGCGCGTCCCTGTAGACTTTCAGTGACAACGATCCTACCCGAGATGTATAATGGTAACACATAGCAATTGCTCGTTACTAAAATGATATCGTAGCTAACTAGCTAATAGCAAGTGGCGCAAAACATATTGGCAAAACTCAAATCACACAGATCATTGATATAGGACCTGTCACTGTGGGTTCATGGGTACCTGTCAGGTTGACCGGATCAAGAGATTGTGACGCAGCTTGACGCAGATTACCACCACTCAGGTTAGTTTCGGTACTAAGGCAAAGGAAAGAAAAGAAAGAGAAAAACAAAATACAAACAATGCAACACACAACAACGAATAGGCCGTACTGTCTGAGCAGGAAACGCATCTTTGTTACAGTTAAGTCGATTGGGCATTTTTAGTGCTCGGATTGATAGGTCGTTGGGAAGAACACTCGTTCGGGGACAAATTTCCCTTCGAGAACCTTGATGTGTGATCAGCGCTGACAATGCTATTACAATCAATTGTAGATTTGTAGACAGTGGGGAAACAGTTGTCTATGCTCTAGAACGAATATGAGTATGAAAAAAATGCCGTATTTATTGGGAAAGAGACAATGTCCACGAGATTCGATTCTCTCGGGATATGCATCACGAATCAAGCATCTACCTAGAAAATCGGCGCAGCTAGGAATGGTTAGGCTATAGGCGATAGATGAATACATTGTCGATCGTTATCAATATAATACTAACCGCAGCTGATGACCTCTAATGGCGAGTAGTTTAGTTCGTCGAGATTTCGGTTGCCGATAACTCCAACCCAGGTGCCGTTCTTGCAAACCATTTTCTGGTGCCCGCGAACGCTCAGTCCAACGGGACAAGAGTATTGAACGACTGCGCCCTCGGCCGGTGTACCCCAGCATGTCTGCTCGCCCGTTAGATTGAATGATCCATTGCGCACCTCAGGAGGATCCTTGAGGCAGCCGGGGTCGCCGAACAGACGATGCGTCATACCTGAACAAAGAAGCGGACAGGAACACAAAAAGAAGACACCGCGACGTAGAGGTCGACGAAACGGTACAAGAGGAAAGTGAATGAAAAGTGGATGAAAAGTGGAAGGAAAATGCCATCACAACGAAAGGTCTAAGGGAAAAAAAAGGCCGTGGCAGAGGAAACCCTCAGCGTAGCACCAGCAATGGGTTGAGGCGAAAGCTTGTGTATAAGGAAAACCCCCTTCTCAATGATCGGGAAGGAGTTTCCACCTGAGCAGAAGTGGCACTCGGGTTCGCCTATTTGAGGGAACAGCTTTGTAGAAGGCACGGGGTGGTCAGGTCAGATCGAAGTGGGGTGACTGGTGTTTGAAACGGGAGTCCTTCACAGCAAATGACATGTGATGAGTGCTAGAGGCGATTTGACCGCTTGCCTTAATATTGTCACAGGGTAGACAATAGAATAACCCGTTATTAGCATGTGTATATCCCTTGAAATATTTAATGCATCGCATCAACTGTCTCAATGGTATAAAACGCATTTGTTCCTGCTGGGATTTGGCTGAAAGAAAATAGGTTCTACAGAATGACAAATGGAATCAGCTGCCACGACAGATGTACCGACAGTATGAATGCTGTTGTCATCATATTTCAAAGGTCAAGCAATATATAAATACTAGTTCTTACTATATCTAATGCCGATTGTTGTTAGCTCAAGTGGGCTACAATCCATTGTTTGAAATTGATCAATTCTAGGGTTTCTTGTTTATTATTGAAACAAAGGGCCGACATTGTGCCCGGACCATGTGTGTAAACAACGTTCGGGAATATTATTACCATTAGCGAATATGCCCACGAGCGCGAGGCTCGGTGGGGGAAAATTGACTCTATGAGGAGCACGCATGCTCATGGGATACTATAATTGTTGCTAGGATATCTACTGTATATATATCATTGTCTTATACTAGGTATGCCTAGGGGGCTTTGCGGAAGGCCCCCGTACTATCGTCGCATACCCCGATTATTGACATGCACCAATGTTCAAGGCAAACACTGACGAAAAATAAAGCAACAAACAACTGATTTCGACCGGGAGTCTCGATTAGCTCAGATCGCCCTACCCAAGCTAGCTTGGGCTTTTAGCAGCGGTGGGAAAATGCCACACTAAGTATAAGTTACTGCTTTCTATGGGAGTCTCAGGTACATACTGAAACTGTTTTGCGATTACAGTAACTCCACTTAGGAAACACGATGGTGGTATCCGAGCTTTTGCCCGCAAACGAACACTACGACTCCTCGTAGCTGTGGTCGTGCAAATGAAACTAGAGCATTGTGCTTGGTTGTGAGTCGTTCTTGAAGGGGCTTGTGAAGTAAGAGAAGACTAACCATCCCCGCGAAGGTTGCCGGCTAGGCAGAATCAAGGCTCTTCAATTAGGATGCCTAGGTTTCGCTGATTCGGAAGGTAGCCAAATGTGCACCCCGCCTGTATGTTAGGCCTATGGTAAGGAAGGTGTCCTTCTCACTGCGTGAGTTAAAACAACTACTGTCTGGCACCGGTGTTCGGCGGGAAGTGTCGGCAGGGAGACCCTGTCCTGTCAGACCTCTAACGAGGTTTACCGGTTGCTTCGCATCTCGCCTGCCCATATAGACGACTGTACGCTGGGGGGAGTTTCAGCCGCCGTCTCCGCACATAGAAACAGAGTGCTTGAGGTTGAATGTAAACCCGCAAAAAGTTGAGAGATCTCTGATCACCACAGTGACCAACAATAAACGGTGCTTCCAAAGCTTTGGGTCGCAGCTTCCCAACGAAGACTTGGACGCTGTGGCAGGCGGCAACTGTCGACGGTCACCGCAACGTAATATCGCGCAGTAGAGTTGGATCCGCAATATGCCATTTACTTCGCCATTCCGACACTGGCGGCTGTCCACGCAGACAACGTGTCAAGTGCCTTCGACGTAGATAGCGACTCTGGTCTAGAGATATCGATGTTGTGTATACTACACCCAGCACGAGCATGTTTACGGCAAGACTAGCCATCGGATGTTACAAAAGCAGTTTGCTCTCTGGGGAGTTAGGAACCTTGTCGTTTTGGAAAATGCCACACGCCAAATTTAGTGTCCCCTGTCTTCTACAGAAGCTAATGAATCATTAGGCGGCCAATCATTAAGCTTCACTCGTCACTGCTTTTATGTGCGAGAGGACTTGCATGAGGTGATCGAGTGAGCTATTTTATTTCGAACTCCGTCAGTGGCGTACGGTTGACCTGTTCTATGGATGCCTGGGACAGCTTACCAATGACAAATGGATGACTCTCATGGAGCATGAGTATAAGGCCCACTCAATGTGGAGCCGCCCTACGTCGTCTCTGCGCTACGAATTCCATTCTGAGCCCGACGTCTGGGAGTTGATTGGCTACGTCCGGACACTTAATCCCGCAGCGAACTACTGCGCAGCCCCCTCCTGTACATCGTGACTAGGTCCTCGCGATTGAGAGAATCCTTGCCAATGACAATGGTTAGTCCACCCGCTCACAGTCACTGACACGATGCACTATCCGATTGCTAAGCACGACCACCCAATACCATCCACCCTTGTTCACGCCGTTCGTTCCACCTGACGATCCTAAATATACGTTTTCCCCTTGCGTTCATCCACTACAATTATGTTCGTCTGCGTATCCGCTTGCCGCACTGGTCCATTGACGAGCCCCTCTTTGTGCCGCTAGCCACCGTGTCCTCCACTCGCGTAACCCGATGTACTGAGTTCCCGGCGGGAAGCCATGTCTACTCTACCTCCGCGAATAAACTCCGAGAAATTTGATCGTCCATCCGGCATATGGGGGAGCCATCCTTCGACATCGTGACTCAGCTTTCACAGACGCACTGTAGCGGTCATTGGTCCGACAAGGACGACTTTTGTCCACTCCTCCTTCGGTGTCCGACCGCTCCTGTCCAGTTCAAATCGATCTATCCACTCTTCTGATGAAATCGATCTGAGCGGTTGAACTCCTCAAGTCCTTCCCTGCTACATCATAGATATCCCCGTCTGATAGTGTTGCAACCGTGCCACCGTTCGGCTAAACTATCGCCGCCTCCGTCCACCGAATCCAAGCATCGCTTGTCTATCCTACGGTCATTTGAAGGCCCCAAACGGCGCTTACAAAATCGAATCGTTTCTCACACAGGATCAATTGTATTACTGCTGCGACTGTCAACTGCTGGCGTGCGTCTCTATTGCGATAATTCGCCTGGTACTCGTATGCTACACACCTCGACACGTTCACCCGCCTCTCATCTGCTACCAGCTCACACAGCATATTGTGAAAACGCCTATGCGGCTATGCGAGAACGACTGAGTAGCATTATGAGATCCCGTCACATTCATCATTATTGTTAAACGGCAGGTGGATAGAACACATAGAAGCCGCCAGCTGTTGTATACTTTTGCTGACATTGCTCGTCTAAGCCCCCGGAGCTTGTCCGCTTAATGCCACCTGTGCATTATGAAGTGCTTTCCTTCGAGATACTTCGAGATAAAGCTGGGACTATAACACAATCACGTAACTTTGACTTTATACGAATATAAACTTGGCGTTAATACTAATGTTAAATAAACTTGGCGTGAATAAGAATGCTAAATAAGCTTGGAGTTAATAAGTATGCAAAATAAGCTTGGAGTTAATAAGTATGCGAAATAAACTCGGAGTTGCTACAAAAGGTAAATAAACTTGCAGTTAATACTAAAATTAAATAAACTTGGAGTTAATACCAAAGTTAAATCAACTTGGAGTTGATAAGAATGCTAAATAAGCTTGGAGTTAATAAGTATGCAAAATAAACTCGGAGTTGCTACAAAAGGTAAATAAACTTACAGTTAATACTAAAATTAAATAAACTTGGAGTTAATACCAAAGTTAAATCAACTTGGAGTTGATAAGAATGCTAAATAAGCTTGGAGTTAATAAGTATGCAAAATAAACTCGGAGTTGCTACAAAAGTTAAATAAACTTGCAGTTAATACTAAAGTTAAATAAACTGGAGTAAACACATGACACATTTTATTGGTAATGCCAGTCGTCGTCTGTCATTGATATGCGCATATCAACGCCAAGGGGAAACCCTTCCCCCTCTACCCATTAACTATACAATGGTTCGTGTCAGCGTTCCATAATAATACGGTGAACATTCCAATGTATTTTAGCCCATCGATTCTACACCGTTACCATAACCAGCTGAGTCATAAGAATTGAACCTGAGGTTTCGCCGTCGACGAAGGAGGAGGCCAACTTACCTGTCCGCCATTCCGTGCCGAGAACAATGACGTGGCATCGAAACGATATGTTTCTATATTCGATCCAGTCTTTAATTCTAAAGACCTTATGCAACCTCACATCGTATGTACCGTTAACAAGATGTACAGTGTCGAAGGGTACCTGCAATTGAATGGACGGAATACACAGGATAATGTCATTCATTCAATGTTTGTTAGTTTCTTGCTCATAATAATAATAATAATAATTAATAATAATAATAATATAATAATAATAATAATAATAATAATAATAATAAACAGAATGGGACAACAGCATGAAGATCAATTAATCGACAAATGAAGTCATTAAATAAACGCAAGCTTTGACCCTATATTGGCTCATCTTCAGAGTTCCATTTGTTACCACATGGTGTAAAAAGATGGATGCACTCAATTAAGAAATTTCGGCAAAATCGATAAACGCGATAAATGATATACATCTCAAAGTAGAACAAAAACAAATATTGGTTTCATCTGGAAATCGCACGAATCTACCTCACACCCTATAATTCTATTCCTGGGACGCTATTCCAACACTGATCGTAGAAGGCAACGCTTTTATATCCTGATAAGACCCTCAGAGATCAGTTAGAGCCGAAGGCTCTGGAGCAAAAGTCGGAAGGGCCATAGACGACTCTGATGCAGAAAAATCCGTCTCGTTCGATTCCACTTGATGTCACTTTTATCGCTGAAAATTTGTGTTTAGTCAAAGAAGACATTCCCATTAACGACTTCAGCAGGTAGGGAGACTTCAATGCATGCCCTGCATGCCCCATAACATGTTAATTATCTATGGAAAGCTTAGTCTCAGTTCCAGCTTTCCAGCGATATTCCGTTGGATTCTAAAATGTCGATCCGATGAGAAGAAATATGACAGAGAAAATCGCCGAGAGAATGATTTTAATGCAAATATTTATTTATTGGTTAGACACCGTTCAGTGCGTGAGTTTCATTTGAATGCGAAATATAGATTAAGAAATCCGCATCGATTCTCGTTGACCCGAGCGACCGCGATTTGTGTAAGATCAGAGAAAGATACCCGAAGTCCAATGTCAAAAATGCTCGACCCTGTTTGGTGGACCTTAGTGAACCCGAACTTGCCCGTGCATCTTTGAGGGTAACGAAGCAAACCTAATAATAAACAGGCAATATCGCTAAGAGGAGTCATACATGAGCATATCGATTATTATTATTATTATTTTTACTATTACTGCTACTACTACTACTAATTAATTATAATGCCTATGGACACCGTTGATCATCTCGTATCTCTTATCTCCGGTAGTGTTCCTATATCGATCGTTGTCCCTGTTGTTACCTACCCTTGTATGGGAGAGCTTGGGGGATGATGGGATATGGGAGTGCTCGATGCATATACGTGTGTTGGGCGGTTCACAGCAACACCCGTGTGGCCGTCGTATAGGAGTGCTGTACGCAATGTATTCCCCCTCGATGTATCGATATTTTTCATATATACATTTCCCCTACGAATTTGTTGTTCCTTCCGCGCCCGCTGAGAGCCACCACTCGCACATCGACGTGACTAGGCCTCATTGTGGCAGGCACTTGTTGTCGGGCGGGGGTGGCCACGCGCGAAACGACGCACGGCCTGTTGAGCTGCTTGCCGCCTGTCGACTGCCTCCCTTCTTTCTTAGACTGGGTGATGGCCTATTATCTGCTACACGGTCTCTGAGTTTTTATTGTGCTCTGTAATTGTGTTTCAGTCTCGCGCTTAGTTGGCTTGCGCAGCCGCGTGGGTGTGCTGCTTCTGGGTGTCGACGGGTAGATGCAACAGCTGTTGCAGTCTCCCGTACGGTGCCGTCGTGGGCCTGCTTCGTCTACGCGAGAGCCTGCTATACGTTAGGCTCGGGTTGATCGTCTCGGCAAGCTGTCCAACGTTGGCACTGGTGGCAGTTGCCTTTTCTGCACCTGAATAGATGTGGTGCAGTGTCCTGTTTCTTGTGTTTGAAGTTGGCCTATGTCTCGCCTATGAGCACGCCAATGTTACATTAATTGAGCGGCATTGCATTGTTGCATCCGTAATCGATGCATTGCCTTGTTGCCCTCTTAGTCATTCAGGTTCACGATGCGTGCGTGTTTGTGTGCTCTTAGTTGATAGTGGCCTGGGGTAGAATTACGTTTTTGTCAGTGGAAAGATTCAAGTATTATTCGTTCGACCGTTACTACCCACGATTTAAATTTGTGTACCTTTCACTAATATCTTCTCCTCAAATACCCTTGACACTTATTACTAGTTAATTACTCCTTCCCACATTATGTCCCTTTAGCTGTTAGCATCTTCATGGTCCAGCTCTCTCCTTCAACAAAGACAAAACTTAACCTGTGGTTACCTCGTACAAAAGTTTGACGCTCTGAATTTTCCCACTTCTGAAAAATACGTCGACGCCGTAAAACCGCTCGGAAATTGCGGACCTTCTGAGGGAGCGCAGGATTTCACCTACGTTGGTGTTTACGGTGTTTCGGTCTCGAACCACGGTCGCAGTTGCGTGTGTATCTGTCAAGCATGCTTCGCCACAATTCGTGCGTACTGATTGCTGGTCCTTTTCAGCTTTTCGTCTTCTCTAATTTATTTTCAATTTCTATAGATGTCAGCTCCAGTTACCAACTCGATTCGTAAGTATTTCGGAGATAAATTATAAAGAAATAAATACGAGTACAGATATACGAGTACATGTTCCCGAATATCTCGGGGACTCCAGTGCCAGGATTTGTCAAATTCGCCGGGAATAGGAATATAAACGAAAAAACTAATAGCTCCTTCCTAGGGACAAATGATTAACGCCAATATTTTCCCTTAAATAAATAAACTCGTCGTCCTCATTTTTTCACTAGTACTTTTCAATATTTTCGCAAAGAATCCTTCTCGATAGCGAAATCGTTCCCTTTCGTCAACTGCTCAATGGATGCGACGTGTCTCCTATTCTCCGGCCCTCGGAAACGAGGACGCCACGTAGTCGCTCGCGTTCGTTTGGATCGTTATGGGCTTATCCCTATAAAAATACTAGAGTGTGCCTGGGGTGTCTGGGTAAACTTCCCCGTGATGATTTTAAAGGTTTTCCTTGTCGGCTTTAGCATTAGAATTCGAACTGCTTCTCCGCAAGCATACGGAGTGGTTCTGTGAGCTAGAAGAGCATATAGCGATTAGGGACAGGACATAGCGTACGCACGCTAGGAAACTCGTCACTTAAGTCCTTTAGATGCTGGCATGCCAAGTATTGCTTAGATTTTTCAGGGTCATGTTCTAATCCTTTCGTGCTGATAACGTGGCCCATAAACCTCAGCTCAGGCATCCACAAGTGCAGGTTCCTTTCTCCAGAGTACTTCTACCGGTCGAGTTCTCTTTAAAAAGGGCTATGACCTCAGCTGGTGTGGTACTGTTTGCCCAGAAAATTGTATTGTGTGACTCTGTGTCTAAGTTGCTAGGTCCGTCGTAAACCTGCACCCGGCCCCTCTGGTATTTCTGTTAAGCAAAAGCAATACCTTGAAGAGCCCTACAATATTGGTATCTCTCTTTGGCCTCCAGAACGTAATATAGTTTCGGCCTTCATGGCTTATTTTGTAGAACCCATATAGTTTACTTTAGAGCATGTAGCTCCAAAACGAGTCTCAACTTATATTCAATTTGACGTGCGGTCGCGATGGAGATCCCCTCTGTCGGATAGTCTATTCGTTTCTCTATCAAACACATCCGTATTTCTATAAGAGATATCGCTAGACGAGTCCTGAGCACCAACGTATCTTTTGGCATTTCCTGCTCATCTATCTTCTAGGCGCACCGTTTTATCTGTTGACTCGTGTGCCCTGATGTTGCGTTGCAAAAAATGTATCTCTGGAATATGACGTCCCTGCGGCATTTGTCACGTCTCGGGTGTCAATCAACTATTTCTAAGGTGCGCGTGACTCTTGCCCGGCTCGCTGGCCTGTATCCTTTGGACTCATCTCTAGATAGAGACCCTTTAGGAATATGGGGTGAGAGCGATTTGCCTGCGGTCAGGGGTGGAGGGGTAGTTTGTAGACGTCATTACTGAGAGCATAGTAATGCAGCTTTCTAGAAACCCATCCATCTTGCGAAGCAATGCGAAAGCAGTAGCGTGGGCGTTGAATGGTGGCTGACTGTCAGCCTGAAGAGGCTCGTTAGGTTTCTAGGAATCTTGTCCAATGTCTTATGAGTGATCGCTTGCATTGCTTATCGGTCGGTTGTTCTCGGTTCCAGTTTGTCGCCTTTTGCTAACACCCCCTCGCTTGCAGATCTCAGTATTGCGTACTTACTTTTCTCAGGTGATCAGTTCTAACATGTCAAGTTCACTATTTTTTTTATTTTAAACCATATGGGTAACCAATTGGCGCTAATAGTCGGCACTTAGTTGTATCAGTGTGAATTCGGTCAAAACTTCAGCGTGCACTTCTCGCAGGTCAAAATCAAACAGCGGCCTGAATTAGTGATGCTTGTTTTGTGTGCCGACGATCTCGCCTTATTCAGTACAAGCCGGCATCATCCAAGCTATGGCTGCGTTCAACAGCCATGTAGATAAAAGTGGGAGTGATGCGCGCCTGGGCAAAATGCTCCTTTGGGATCTTCTGGCTAGTGAAAGAGGCGAACGGTTTCTAGATGGGGGCCTTGACCTGGCCACAGCTAGAAGTGCCACTTTACATCCGGTCGAGAAAAGGATCGACGACCCTCCCGTCGGCCAAAGGGCACAAGGGTGCTTGGACCAGGTCCTTAATACCAGGCCTTGCGAAATGGTACGACTGCGACTGGGAGCAGCTCACCTACTGGTCGACACAAGTGCTCACGGGACATGGTCAGTTCCAAGCGTACTTGCAAAGGATAGGGAAAGCTCTCTCCAATGTATGCGTGCTGTGCTCTTCTGGAGCAGTTGATGACGTGTTATACACGGTGTACCGGTGTGAAGCCTTTAAGGTTGAGAGAGAGGCGGGCACGGCAGATCTCGTTAAGGGATCACTCAGCGGGGCAGTGGCCCTTATGCTTCGCTCCAGGGAAGAATGGGGTAAAACTATTGGCTGGCTAAACTTGATCATGAGGAACAAGACGGGGCTGGGGAACGCCACAAGAAGGAGTTTTGGTCGAGGCACAGAACCTGGGAGGGGGAAGGCGCACGGGGGCGCTGGGAGAGGTTCGGTTCTGCTGAACTCGATGCCTTCACCCAGTAGCTGAGGGAATGACTGTATGGTAGCTCAGATGGAACAGTCGATCTAATGCGCTAAGCGTTCCGAGCCATCTGGGTAGAGGAGGCACGTGGGTTTAGTCGTTTGCGAGTCCCACACTAAAAGTCCCCTTGAGCGACGTGGCCGCTTTCTCCGCGGCCACGTCGCTCAAGGGCCCACAGACGCTTTAGCTAAGGATAGCGCTGGCGTTATTCAACCACAGTCCACTGCATCATATGGAGCACCGCTTATCTGCAAATATCTGATATCTAGGCAGCTTTACGACCTCGACCGCGCGAGACCAAGCGCGTGCTCGGACTTCGTAGCTCATCAAGAATCGCTAGCTGAGGCTCGCTTCGGCAGCCAAGAAACTGAGGAGTGGCGGAGGTTCATCAGCGACTGTGAAATGAGAATAGCCGGCATCAAGCCAGATTTTTACCGAAACCAAAAACTGTGACAGAACGAGTCGTGATGTTCTCACTCGGTGTGCGGCCAATGGGTTTTCTCATGATATCTGTCAGACACCTGGCTCCCATGTCCCAAGGGATGATTAAAGAGGAGGACGGTCTCTGCTGTGGTTTTGGGAAGATCAGCATCAAATACGAGCCCATCAGTGCCCATCAGACCACTTCCCCAATGCAATAGCGCGCCTTTCGATTGTTCATTTTCAACCTATCTAAAAAAAATGCAGGTAAAATTCTACCTGCTAATTTTTTGGGTCTCTTGCTCACATCTTGCTCAAAGTTGGTTCAGTTCCTTAGGACAAATATTAATCAAAAAGTTGAAACAAGCGTTTACTGGTGAAGATCAATGCTCGGTGGTAAAACGTACGTTTTCTGGAGGAACCGCCCGGATGAAACTCATCGACAAATTGTGAATATATTATAGACAAAGAGAGGCGTTCACCTGGCAAAACATTTACCACTGATGTTATCGATTTAGGAGGGGTGACTGGACTGTTGGAGATCACAGACGAGGTCATACTTCACTTCAGGACATCTCACTAGCGAACGAGTTGTGACAACTAGCGCAGCCTTGGAGGAAACAGAAGAGGTTAGACCAAAAACCTCTTTGTAAACATATTCTGGAATTCCCCGCACCATGTGTTACGCAGTTATAACTAGAAGGTTATAACTTAGAACCTTAAAGGTTACAAAGAAAAATGCATCCCCCCCCCCCCGCCAATGCACTTTAGCGCAGAAAACGCGTTTCACAGGAGCGGAAACAGCAAAAATAAGCTCGGCTAACGCATAACGTTTTGCGAACGACGAGTTCTGGGTGAGTGCGCACCATGTCGCCAAAGAGGGACCAGGCACGACAATGGCTTCAAACAGACGATTCTGTCCGAATATATTTTCAATGCAGAAATTCCATGTGAAGTGTAGCGATCATTAATTGAGTACAAAGTATAAATACACACTCCATGGCATTGGGGTGTTTTCTTCAATACGCAATTTGAATTCGGGTACGAGCGAACCCCTAAGATAGCGGTTTTTTTGTTTCCGAGGCGAACTGTTGGTGTGAACTATAACGTTATAAGCATCAACTAACAACTCAGATCATATCAGACCAGCAAGCTGATCGATGTTGGTCAAAAAACACCAGCGAACCAGACTAGTTCGCTTCGTTCCTCCTGTATGAGAAATTAGGATATGCCATGATTATTATCATTAATTACTAACCGTCGACAAATAGGATTGTGTAGCCTCGTTATACACTCCGCATGCAGGCGAAGGCTTCGGATGCATCCCGGTGCAATCGAGCCGAATTTCTTCGGTACAACCTGCAAACGTCGAGCAACAAACAAACAACACGAAATATCTGTAATTAACATTTCAAATCAGCGTCATTTTCCTTTAGATGAATTTTCTAGGCTGACTCACAGCTAACATTAAACCAAGCCCACGGTAGAACCGCTTTCGGCATAAGGCTTCATAAGACGGACAACCCCTTTAAATTCAAATGTGCAACGGTGGGCATCGAACCCGCGCACCTATGTGTCCTATCCTCCGATTGCAAGACGCACGTGAATGCGCCACGCCGCCGGGGTAGACAGGGTGATCGTTCTTTTTTTTTGTTAATTTTTTTTTATTAAAAAGGAACATTTTTTTTCTTTTTAAAAAGGAGGAAATTTTCTTCAAACGTAGCGTGATCTTCCTATAACGTCCTAAGTGTACATTGGTGCAGAGTCGCCTCTGTCTTAAACCTAAAGTGTCTTTGGGTGAAAACTGACAAAAAGGCCTTATCATTTTTCGGAGCGGTTCGCTCGTTACTGGATCGCTGCTTCTGGCTAGAGGAAATGCGTATAAACGAAACCGAAGGACAGCCGCGAACGAAGGATTTGGACGGCAAATATCAGATAGCTTAAGTGTGAAAGGAAGTAATGAACTGATCCAATGATGAGTCAATGAGTTGATGTGGAACTAACTGATTTGATGTAAAGTCAATAATTTGTAACGTTAGTGGGCGCGGTACAACATCCCAATATATGGCCAAGTTTATTAGGCAATAATTTTCACAATGCACACTCATTTGCTCAGTACTAATAATATCGAAGTATTTCAATGGTGGACCTCTGATACTCGAACGATGTAAATCTATCAACGAATATGATACGTATAAGCCTAGGATAGGTACACAAAGCCAATCGATAATTCTTGCAGTCCATATTTCTTTGCAAATTAACGGCCAGCTTCGAAGCCATATGGCTGTGGAGCGCGAAACAGCACACAGCTGAAATTGCCGGACAGACGTCTGCCTAACTGTCGACCTTAGCTGAGACGTTCGCGTCTACGCAGGTTGAGACCGGGAGAGAGGTAATGGATTTTAAATTCGACCATATCGCAGAGTTTCTATCGAGGATGCCCTCGATCAGTGATCTCAAATGAACCCGAATTTGTATTAGGATCCAGGCACGAATGACCGACAATTATCTTCATCCATGTGGAGCATCACAATTGAACAATGTCATGTTTGACGACCGCGCCACATTAGAGATGGCCCGCATATCTGGCTTGCCAGACTAACTTCGATACGTGGGTACGTGTGCACATTATGATTGAGAGAGCCTCAGGTAGAATAAACATGACAGCTATATAAAGCGCTCGCTCGAGCACAGTCAAGTATGATCTAAGTTCAAGTAGATTGCTGGTAAGCGAGGGACAGCGAATGAGGTTGGATGCAAATGGCTGAGTAGATCGTGATGATTGATAAATGAAGCGAGCTCGCGTTGTAGAATATCTGGCATATGTCCACTAAGGTCCCACCGGTGGTCTAGTCGTGTCGAGACCCCGGGGGCCTGAGGATGTATTCGTGTGCGCCTTGCAATCGAAGGAGACACGTGGGTATAAGGGCGTTCGATCCCCTGACACCGTTGCACATTTACATTTATAGGGGTTGTCCGTCTTATGAATGGGGTGGTCGAAAGGAGAGCCGTAGACATGAAATGTTTAAGGCTGAGAATAAGCCGGGAAGGTTAAAAAATGGGATGGTTTAGTGGTGAGCGTTTTTGGTTAATTAACAGGCGGAGTATACATACGACTTGGGTTCAAATCCTTCCGGACCCTCTGAGGAACCTCTGTAGTTTTTCACAACTTTCGTTTATCTATCAATTCTTGCCAGATACGGCAACATGAGACTCGAAGATCAGAATTTAGATCCGACGTTCGGCGTTGCCCCGGACAGAGGCCCGGGTCTCGCTTGGTAAAAATACATGGCTCTATCGCTCCTTCTGGGTCGAAATATGCAGGAATGGAGAGTATTGTGTAACACATGATTTTAGTTTGACTTCAGGATATTATGTCGGTTTGAGCCACCCGGCTGGCGTGGTCGGTGCATTTGTGTGGGCGCTGCAACCGGATGAGACGGACATAGGTGCACGGGCTGAGTTCAATGTGTAACGCTGGGAGTCGGCCCAGGAAATGTACTTTTTCTTTAGGTTATAATGCCATTTTGATCTTCACCCGAGCTAAAGACCTCCACTATCTTCAACGTAAGAGAAACTTAAGGCATAGAACGAAAAGAGGCTAAAAATAAAGGCCATGTTGTATCATCCACTGGTACGATCAGGTTTCGCCGTCAGGGATACTCTGTCATTGGCCGAGGCGTGGACAGTCAACGGAGCTGGGGACAGTGATCAGGTCATTTGCAGCGCCAGGAAAGTGGGAAGATCTCGACCCGGATAACTATTGTGTATCCAGTTCCAGCGAATCTGAACGTAAACTGACCGGAACGCGTTAGCAAATTGTGCACGGGGTAGGCAACCTTATTATATTTTCTAAATTATAAATCAATGCATTACAAAATGGGATTCATTGGCGTGTGAATACTGCATATAAAATGGAATCCAATGCATGTTGTTGTTGCAAAACGTGGGGGGGGGATTGAAGAGATAGGTGATCGATCAATGGAAAAAGTCACTCACTATCGAGAAAAAATGTATAGTGTTAATTAAAAGATCCACTATCTTTAATAAAGCGTATATTTCTTTTATAATTTGTTCTCCAGTAGAACAAGAGAGACATACAAGATCCACCGGCCAGCTTAATATCCAATACGAGTAGCCAATGAATACTCTCTATTTTGCAAGGAAGGCTAATTAAAAATAAATTATTATTACGTCCGTTTGACTAATTAGGTGCTCCATTGTATGCCGTTTTCAAGCACCCATTAACCACAGCTGTTGGGAAGCATTCGATTGAAGAATCTGCACCGTGTCCGCAGCGGGATTCCTGATAGGCTGAGGGTTAACCCGCTCCGGGCCTTTCCTTCGAAGGACAAGTCTCTGCGGGATTTTAGGACGAAATCGGCACCATGGCATGGAGTCTGTGGCGGGGTCCCTCGATCTACCTGAACTGATCGTACCTGGTGCTCCTGTCGCGACTGCCTAATGGATAACACGGTTAGGTTACGAGTCGACGCCTCTTCCCCGTACGCGTCAAGCTTCCGACGAAGACTGTCAATTTATTTGGCAGCTACGAAACGATGTGGGTTTTTAAATGTTTTAAATTTTGTTTGTCTACATCCTAAAACCACTCAACGGTAACACGCCGGCAATGTTACCTGTTCTACGAAGAAGACCAATGTCGAATAGATTACGGAACGAGATTGTAATGATATTAATGTCTGTCAGACGTTACTGCGCAGTGAACTAATATTTAAAACTCAACTGGCCACTCGTACGAGGGGTGAATGTTCCAAGCTGTATGGTAAGTGCACTGTTGTTGTATTGTAGTCGTCGTTATTGTTGTTGGTTTATCAGTTACGTCCCATATATATATATATATATATATATATATATATATATATATATATATATATAAGAAAATCTCGAGGAACCAGGTGCGAGTCCCGCGACCTGGTGACATATAAGAGAGAACTTAAGCATTGCAAAAAAAAAACTGCAGTTTCTTCAATAAACCAGTACTTTGTATTGCATTGTATCGTCTATGACAATCAGGAGTATCTGCCACCAAATAGAGGCGTAGGGCAAAATTCGGGGTTAAGCTATTTGTATGTCAGAGGTGTGGCAGTATACTAACTGAACCAGGGAAGATATAGACTCTTAAGAGAGGATGGTGGTTTTAGCAGATATAGGCGTTTTGTCATCCACTTCAACTGTCCTGCACTGCATCGGCCCACTATAAAGGATATCCGAATGTCTCTGGTGATTTCCGTGCGTTTGAAGAAAATTTTTTTTAATAAAAAATAACTCGAGGATGCAGCAAAAAATTGCAAAATGAGTCCCTTATTAACTCGCTCCTGGCCAACTGAAAGTACGTGAGGAGTGTTCGCGAGACAATTTGAAGATATATAGGCAGCAAAAGAGTCACTTAGAGTACACCGTTGCAGTGGACGAGACATGGGTCAGCCTGTATAGGGGACCGGAAAAAGATCAAGTGAAACAGTGGCTACAACCAGGTGAGCAGGCAATGGTGGTAGCAGTACCAAATAGATTCGAGCCTAAAGTAATGGTTGCACTTGCCATGGATTTCAACGGAAATTGCTACTACGAGATTTTGGGCTCAAAAGAAAAAATGGACTCTGCTCGACATCTCGACTTCTTGAAGGGATTCATGAATAATTGGCATGGTGATACGAGGCACCGGAGTGTGGCTGCTCGATGACAATGCTAGGGCACACCGTAGCAATGAAACTACGTCCTGGCGGAGGGCTATAGGTGGCCAAAGGTATGCAAACATCGAATAAATATACTTCAATAAGTTAAATAAAAACGAAGTTATAAATGGTAATTGAAGAAGTGGGGTGCATACCTAGCCGTTAGAAGGCTGCCAGAGCTCTGGAGCCAGTGTATAAATAAAAGAGGTGCATACCTCTAGCTCATGCAAAAAAGATTTGTTTTAACTTACTTAGTTTGCCCGATATTGAAATGTATATGTGTGCGGTTTTTTTTGGGTCAACCAAGTATATATTGTAACACACCTCCACCAAATGTAACTGAAGAGGTACGGTTACGCGGTAGGTAGGGAGGGTGCTTAAACTGTGGAGGCCGCTCCCCGCCGCCTACTCGTCCTACGGTGACTCAGCGCCACTGACCTACTACAGGGACGACACAGAGATGTAGTGGATGGCTCGACGCCGGTGTAGTTCTCCTCCCCTGTAATTCTCCTCGCTGTGTGGCGGTACGTCTGTCTCACTAACCTCGTTACGATATATATATATATATATATATATATATATATAACTGCAACGATAGAAATAATTCCCCCCATTTTGCAATCCCTCGAAATAATTCCTAATTACTGTATGTTTGAATAAACAATTGAATCCTTACTGCAACGATTGAATGCTATAATTTTCACAAAAATGAGATTACGCCAACTCGAAAAGCCGGATTTGCGGTGGCTAGCTGGCGTTCCCAATAGCTCAGCGTAACGAGATTAGTATCGCAAGTGCCGTTATTTTGCTGGTCGGAGATTTGTTTTTTTGTACAAAAGTACATTTTTCTCGAATATTTCGAAGACGGTAGATCTTGTTAAGACGCAATGAACATGGAACTTGTGTATCTTCGGATAGACGAATCACTCGTAGGAAAATCACTATGGCTTCTATTGAAGAAATCCGATTTGCCGCCGGAAACCAATATTTTCCTGTTCACCCTCCGTGAAAATGGATGTAGCCGTATAAATCCTCGGATTTGGTTTGTCCTTGGGCTAAAATTTGCGTTCATTTAAAAGCAGCCCGTTTAGCCATGCTTTATGCTTCGAGATGGCGTTATGGAGTGCACTGTGCTCGAAAGGTCACGCCACCGCTGTGGCACTCTTAAAGTTCAAGAACTACCAGCTATGGAAACTTCATGTAGAATGTTCAAAACAGAAAAAAAGCGCGATTAAAAAGTCACGCAATCCACGGGGTTCTGTCAGGTTTGTGGGCCCTTTTAAAACTCATGCAACCCTTTGCAGAACTGTGTTTCGTTTTTACATTTCGTCGTATTGTCTCTAGGGGAGGTTTGAGCCGTTCAATACGCTACGTAACCCGGCAGTATTTCTTTGTGTGAACAAGTGTTGATAGACATGCAGATTTCGTGAGTTTTTTTTTTGTTTTTTTCCAGCTGACCCTCAGCTGGAAAAATAAATAACAATTGTTGTGTGATATTACGATGATAGAACATATAACAGACATAACACACACAGAATAGACACGTTATCACATAGCATAACGATTTGAATCATATCCAGTCATGCTTCAGCCAGTGTTCAGCGGCTACCTATGGTGGTGAACGGGATCAAACGTTTGTACTAACTGACACCATTGTAATTTGTGGCGGTTAACGAAATTCATTGTTGCCAATAATATTAATTGCCTTTTACAGATAACGTTTCAAGGTGAACTTCTATTACAATTTCAGTTAAACTTTCGAAAATTTCAACGAAATTCTCCAGTACCTATGTAAGTACCCTGATTTTTAACACACACACACACACACATTTCCATATCCGTTGAGATCATCCATATTGATAACAAACCCATAAAGCCACATAACAAACTATTTACCTGTTGCTTGGCAGAACTATCGAGACTTGGCCTTCGAATTGTCTGTTGCGATAAGCTTCGACAAGTTTGACTCCCGCGAAAAGCGAATACACTCGAAGGCCATCCTTTGGAAGGTGGAACACCCATCTGACAGTTCGCTCTTTCTAACATCGCTACATCGGCCACATAAACTGGTGAGCAATAGGGACATGGAATATGCTTTTTTGTAGAACATAGCCATAGTTTTACAAGCTTTTGTGATTCCGCCGATTATCATCGTTCAGCGCAATGACCACTCGCCTAAAGACGACGGTGTATGATACCAAATATTGATTAGATGATATATATATATTGTGTTCATTGTCTTCCGCCCGCTAATGTGCAGTGGTGTTCCATGTTCATAGAGCTCAGTACGGGACAATTGTATTTCTGAAATTACGGCCAAGCAATGTGTGTCTCTATCGGTAGAAAACAAGGACCTTCGTTCTACGGCCGCGAGGATTCATTTGACGCTATCAGCGTTCGCGCAGCCTGATTAGGATCCTTATGATAGTAAATATAAGACTTCGAATACATTTTCACTTCTATGTTGACCGTACCGATTTTTATGCCAAAAAGTGCAAAAAACGTCTTAGGACCCATTTATCTACATTGCCCCGCCAACCAAATCCGATGTAAGATTACACACCCTTGAACCGTTGGTTCAGTACAGGCTTAATTAGCAATTTGGGTGGTATATGTAGATTCTTGAATATCGGTCCAGGGGTGACGCCAGAGAGACGGAATGTATAGGTGACCCTAGACTCAATGCTAAGCCTAGCCCGGTGGCATGGTGCGTTCGAGTGCGCCTTGCAGCCGGAGAGGACGAACGGGTTCGATCCTCACCGTTGCACATTTGCATTTTAAGGGATCCATCTTATGAGGCAACGCCGAAAGCCGTTATACTGCGAACCTTAAATGTTCAAGGCTAAGCCCGCAAGATTTATTCGACCTAATCAAAATCCCAGATTCATTCCTCAATCGAGAATAATAGCGATATTTTTAAATTATAATATTTAACTCATTAAAATTAGCTCACCGCTCAGTCACATGGGTAACGAGAGTTAATACCATTATGGCGGCATGACGAGGGTGGCCAATGCCCATCTTTTGCGAATGCGGTCACCATGTAAAACACCAACAACCGAACTACGATTTGTGGTCGCCGGTTCGATACCGAGAAATGGTGTCCAGCGAGAAGTTAGCGGAGCGGGCGCAGCGGATATAGCGAACATTGCCCTGACGTCACAAGGATCTGTTGGAGAGAGTCCAGATGGGCCTAGCGTAACCGTCCGTCCGCATAAAGCCTAAATAGGGAAAAGGCCATGAATAATCCCCACCATTGGCCTACAGTACAATTGCTCGGACAAGCCCCTCCCTCTTTCGACAGGTCCTTGACGCAAGGCAACAAAGCGACACCGAGCGGGGGGGCCTGCCATAGAATGAACAGACAGCTGAGGGTCAGCAATGGAAAAAACATCAATAGCATTGCACTCGTGACACCCGTGATACTCGTAATACCCGCGGTATATTCGAAACGGTCCCTCCGCAATATAGGCGAGGCCTTTAGCGGAGATATTGCTGTTGAGAGGCCTCAGCCCTTGTAAATAATAGATTCCATCATACGTTTCGCTTGCCCACTGTCCGACCTCTTGGGCGACCTTTGTGTTGCGGAACCTTTGTGGCCTGAACAGCTAATGTGCAGGTAGCTAGAGAATAATTGTGTGGGGGTGTGTATCGTGTCTCTCGACAGAACCGCCGCATCGTTCTGGTGTCACACATCGACCTGTTGGAAAGCCCCACATATATTATAATAGTCAACATCTTGCGCACGTCGGCCGCTTGTGAAATACCGATTTTAATACAAAAGAGGCTGTGGTCAGTTGGCGGGACAATTGAGCGGTGGTGAGATCCACTATTAAAATCAAGATATTCTGC
This sequence comes from Stratiolaelaps scimitus, assembly GCA_019614645.1. NCBI lineage: Eukaryota > Metazoa > Arthropoda > Arachnida > Mesostigmata > Laelapidae > Stratiolaelaps > Stratiolaelaps scimitus. The sequence goes on along the minus strand of JABWDB010000064.1, from coordinate 1,294,359 downwards.
TTGAAATGTAATGTGACAGAATTCGAATATTTCCCTTGGATACGTTTCAATGCGTTAGTAATCGGGGCCTGTGCGCTGTTTTTATAGAAACAGATAGTACAGTTTGTATGCGAAGGCACAAAATGTGTAGGATCGTGGCAGAATATCTTGACATATCTTTGCAGCACAATAGACCTCACAGGCCGAGGGCATATATATATATATATATAGGGGGGCCAAAAGGGATATCCTATATCGGTATATTCGGCTCACCAGCGGTGGAAGGTTTATGTTTTATTGGAAACGGCAGATGACAAACAACAAAGCAGATCGGTGGTGTCGTTAGTTTGCACGACAACTACGAGCAGAAGCATGGCTGGTGGTTAAAATCGACCGTTACGAGTTTCGGTTGTCCTATAAACACTACTTGCTTAAGAGCTCTAATGCAATCCAAGTAAAAAGGAAGTTAGACACAGTTTACCGAGAGTCTGCCTCATCGTATGAACCTGTGCGCTATCGCAGTAGTGAATTTAAAAGGGGCCAAACCGCTGTCCAAGGTGAACCATATCCGGCGCCCTTAAAAAAGGCCACGAATGAAGAAGAAGGTGTGAAAAGTGCATGGGATAGTGCTTCTGGAACGTCGGGTTAAGGCTCATGAGATAGCGGAGACGTTAAAGATGAGCAAGGGTTCAATTATTTCCATTCCCTGCCGGTATGAGAAACTTGAGCAGCAAGAGGGTGCCGCACAACTTGAGCGTGGACCAAAAACCGAACAGTGTGATACCCTCCAAGCGCTGTCTCGAGCGGATGAAGAAAAATCCGCGAGATTTTTGACGCCGATTCGTAGCCTTTGATGAAAGCTGGGTTCACCACTACACAAAACAAGCCACTCGTCAGCGAACTGCACGGGACTGAAGCCGTCGACGATCACGGGAGAATACTATGCCGGACCCTTGTATCGTCTAGGTAAGAGCAATCGTTAGGCATCGGCCTCGCTTGGAGAAGGAAAAAGTGCCTTTTCGCCAGGATTTGCGCCTGCTCACAAGTCACCTTTTACGATGGCGAAACTCGCTGAGTTGGGCAGTTCGAAATGGTCAAACACCCACCCTTTTCTCCAGATCTAGCCCCGAGCGACTACACCTCCTTCAAGAATCGCAAATCGCACCTCAGAGGCCAGCGCTACAATAAACTGGCCGTGTTAAGGCTTCCGCAGAGTAGTATTTTGGGTCTATGGAAACAATGTCTTATTCGAGCGCGATGAAAGTACTTGAGTATCGCTAGATTCGAAGGAGCATTGAGTTTCAGTGTGAATGTATTGAATAAATGCATCAGCATTTTTCCCCTAAAGAATTGTTCTCCCTTCTATACTGGAAAGTTATTTGAGCTGAATTGAACAGTTGTATGATTCCTAAACATGTTAGGCTACATTAGGGTTCGAGCGGGTGTCTCTAGAGTGCTGCTGCCTGCCGAGTTCGAGGCCAGGAGTCGGTCCGCCTCATTTGGCGGCAGGGGTATGATGGTAAGCGATGTGGACGAGAGGATTGAGATCCTGGTCGAGCCACAGGGGCGAGTGAGAGTTTCCCTCAAGAGAGACAAGGCCAAACGAGCTTGTGCGAAAATACAAACGCCTGCTTATGAAACGAAATTGGCGACTACATATTGCTGCACGATTCTGATGCAGCTTTTGGGGAGAAGGAACGGATTCCTTACGAAGCTGGGAAAGACGTGGAACTATACGAGGGCTATACACCCCATGGGTCCCGATCGTCACAGGGGTTCGTTAGCAGCCAGAATCGCAACACTGAATCGTTCAGCCAGGCTGGATGCACGAAGCGGACGTTGCTAGACGAGCTGGGCTGGAAAGTGGAGTTTAAGGTTTTCCTAGCTAACGGCGGACGGCATGCCGGAACCATAAGTCTTCGGGGAAGAACGTAGTGCGCCGGAGGTGCACGACATAGGGTATGCACTATGGCTCAAGGTAGGCATGTTTGGCACGGAAAAGGCACAACATCAGAGCGCAATGTCCGCAAGTCCAATTATGGAGGTGCGAGCTCAAAGGAATTCAGAGACCATGCGCCCGATGAATCCTCCGGATCCAGAGCAAACCTAACGCGGAAGAACCCATGCAGTATCGGTAGGAACATATCGACTGGCAAGCGCTTTGTGGTCTCCTCTAACAGAGGATAGACAAGCTTAGTGTCCGCTAATGCGATCCGATTCAGGCGAGTTCAGACGAAGGGGTCTCCGAATCGAAATCTATCGCGAAGTCCGTGTCAAGAGCTTGAAACACCCTCTGTCCCAGGAGGTGCCAGCCAGGATTGTACGCTACGCTGCTCCCCCATCCAGGCTGCGATCCATTACAGGAACCGCGGAGGACATGGAATAGATGCGAGATGAGGGTATACCGCCAGACCGCCATGCGTGGCCGAAATGCAACATAATGGGATAGAGTAATTACAAATGCCAGGTATAAATTAGTCAGCGACATATTAAGGTATCGAGCGAGCGGATCTGGAGCACTCGCACCTATCTCGAACGGAGCGACTGCCAGCCTCGTCGTCGACAATACATATGCATCTATTATTTATGACTGCGTCACCACTGAAACAAGCCAGCCATTAGTGCCATGATCAGTGCATCATCGTTTGGCACTGACACTTGATTATATAGTGTCTAGTTAGCACGTGTATATACCAAGTTCAATTACCTATTCTGTCGGAGTACGTTGTCCAGGACTGTTCTTTGCACGAATCGACAATAACAATGAGGTAAAAGTCGTTCTCGGAAACTCCCTTGTCTGTCTCCACTCGGCAGGTATAGTTGCCTTGCATCGAACGATGGGCTGAGTCAATCTTGACGAACGACGGTGACCTGGAATTGGTGAGATTAACAAAATGGAAAAAGGTCCTTGTTACAAAGAGGATCCACGGTCATCGGTGCCACAACATTTCATTTTAGTTCAATTAGCGTGATAGATAATATCAATTCAATCGTCGCGAGATAATTGTGCTGACGTTACACTTATATAGTATAGCTAGATAAGCAGCATCCGAGCGTTTACCCCTTGATAAAGCCATCGACGCTTGTTGCACCCTTTACCGGGATAGTGGTTGCAGGTGCAACTAAGTCAACCTCATGTTGTAGCTGTCAGATAAAAAGGTTTTACAAGGCTCACCAAAGTTGTACGGTTGGCAACTCAGACTCAAGGTTTCGCCAATGGTATTTTTATATTAGATACATCCTCGCACGCAGGTTTTTAAGGCAGGTAGGCAGACAGATATATCGTTTACGGTGACACTTACACTGGTTGACGAAGCTTGTGGTGAATTTTAGGAACGAGATTTGTCGACAACATGCATATATTCGGGTAAGGCTTTTTATATGAAATTTGTCTCAGCTAGACATGCTAGAGATTCTAGCTAGATGCCGATATCTTTTTCGATTGTCCGTCAAAATTTTCATTTTCAACTGTATAAGCCGACAATAGGAATTATTATTTTTATATTTATTAAGTGTCTCCAACGATGCAATGCTATTTTGGGCCCACGCTTAATGACTGCGGGCAAGTGGGGCCTCCTTGTTCTAGATATACTATTAAGAATATACAGAGGAAGGTGTTTTTAGATGTATTTCACGTTTTGCAGGTACAATTGTCGCGCACTTTTATGATTGAATCAAGATCAAATATTTACTGTAAACTCCTTGTGCGTAAGGACTTCACAGTAAAACATGTTTTGTCCTTCGGATCTTTCATGCAGTACCTTACAGATAAAATCACCGTACGAACAATGGACAGAGAACATTTCAATTCTTACTAATACGTACATTTCAACAACGAAAAACTTTGAAATTAACTTTTAGAGTGTGCCTGCTTTTTGTACAATTACAACATGTTTGGACGTAGAACTACGACTCCTTTCACATTTGTATTTACTTAATTTAACTTGCACAAAGAGCGCATCCAGTGGCATCTGTCGAACTCATTTTAATTAAATTCCTATCTGATGTGTGTATGAGCCCAGCTAGCCCCGAAAGATTTCTGGGAAAACGCTTTCTTCAAATCCGCTCCGCCAGAGTATTACAGGGCCACATTACCGCTTCAAGGACGATGGCGTTATACTGTATATTAATTATCTCTGCGGCGTCTTCCAACGGTCTTAACATACTATTGCTTTGAGATCTGGCAGTCAAACTGAACAATTGGTCTGCCAGTTTCAAAGGACTACAGTCTCCGCAGCATAGTACAAACGCGTAATAATATAGTGCTGCTTTTAGGGTCCCCCAAGGCTTCGGAACTGATTCCGTCACTTTCTATTGTACCACAGTGGGTTTCGTAGAGCGTTCGGTATATGGTTATCGAATGGCAGCCTACAAGAGCACAGGCTCCTGCATATACCCTTACAGATACACTCTTGCATTTAGCTAGTACACTTTCTACGATTGGCGATTATACAGATTATCAAGAGCTCTCATTTACCTTACCCTGAGAAGCACATGAGTATTGAAGTGATAAAGAGAGTTAGAAGGACGAAGATTTGATGTATGTTTGTGTGTCCAACTATGAGCCTATATATTGCCAAGATGCTTGATTTTATATTGGGATTTGGATTTCGTGCGAAGCCACCACAGTTTGCTTTACGAAAATCGCTTTCCTTGGGGAAATACGTCCCAGCCTCGCAGCCACAGTCTGTACAAGGATACGTATATTAGCAAACGAACTATAACAACTTTGGTGACGACAAAACTTGAAAACAGTGTGCCCATGAGTTAAGACCAGGCGCTCCGGCGACTGTATGAGAAACTTCGTAACCACTCAAGCAAACCGGCCATTAGCGCCATGTTCAGTCCGTTATTTTCCACCTGACAAACGTGGTTACTGTTACGCCGTTGAGGCATTTCTCTAAAGAAACCCTTTCGTCTGAGTCGCTAGAAAGTCACAGGCGACAGCCCAAATATATAAGTGCAGAGTCACTTATTGCATGTTGACTTACTCAGTCGAGGCAGTGATTCTTACACACACACACATTTTCATATGTTATGTGTGTCGGAACAAAGGGATGGCACTTTGAGCAACTTTTGGCTGTTAACAACAAACAATGACGCGGGGCACACCACGGTCACATTAGAAAAGAAAATTAGCTTCGCTGAGCTCTATCACGAGGCAGAATACACGCGATGGGTTTTTGTTGTAGATCCAAAGGTTATCTGGCCGATTTTATCAGAGCTTTCCGGATCAGATCGGGATCAGATATGGCTTCGCACGCGCGAGTCTCAGCGGGTTTTGACACACAGCCCTTGCGGGAATATAACACGCAAGTCGGGCGTAACGGCGCAATGCATTTTCCGAGTACGAATCAGAAGTAGGCTCTTCCAGGCTTATCCGGCCTGGCAGAGCCTACTTGTGGCCATCCAAAAAAAAAGCATTAGAATAATAGGTAAGCTTCATCTGAACTTCGCCATCCTTGAATTGATATGATTATAAATACCGTACAGGGCCGCAACAAAGCAATAGGCTACAAACAATAAAACGCACCCGAATACGTCAATAAGGTGCGAATAATATAAAAATTGTCGAATTTCATCATTGAAGAACGTTCGCGGGGAATTGGCCTAGAGTCGATTGGAAGATGATAACAATTTTGCTCTTACCAGGACCACTGTAAGCATCAGAAAATCTGGCCTGATCTTTTAGTCAGGCAAGGGAGCCGTCGATCGAAAGAAAAAGGAGGCCCAAGTCAAACACTATGTTTGGACGGTCATCGGGGTAAAAGGCTCACTCCAGCTCTCCTCCCTAGAGACTGGTACTTTCGTTGCAGCCTTTAGCTCGCCGGCGAGAGGCAGGCAGGCAGGCTCGGCCAAGCTCACGATGGGATGGTTCAAGCATACAAAGAAAGACCGGAGATAGAAGAAGGAGTGTAAGAGCGCTCCTCGTCTGGCGTACTAGTTTTTTTTTCTTTAAGAAGACTCTCACCCGCTTGCTCCCCTATGTGTGCTCGCATACTACTGAGGGGAATAGAAGAACGAGAGAGGGGGGTCGAGAGAGATGGCGATAGACAGAGGGAACAGTGAGCGGGTGAACGTAAGGATACGAACGAACCAACCAACAAACGGAACGATGCAGCAGGGAGCTGCACACAGCGAAGACACGACTCTGTGGGGGAGACCACCGGGGGGACGAGGGGCGGTCGTCCCGTCGGGGCTTGCCATGGGGGTAGCTGGGGGTCGTCGGCAGCTGGGGGCCGGCGGCGGCGGCGGCGCCGGCAGCAGCAGAAAACAAGAACGGACGCTCCGTGTGTGAGCGGGCAAATACGGGACACACTGGGTGTAGCGGACCCCGGGGCGGGCAGAGCCAACAGCGAACAGGAGAACGGACTCGGTGAAAGCACCGACAGAGAAAAACAAAACGCAGCGAGCCCAAAGGGCCCAAAACGAAGGGAGAGAAATGCGAACTGAAGCGAGGCGACGGGAACGGCTTGCAGAACCTGTTTCCGGCTGGCGTTCGTGGCCTGCCGGGCGTATGCAACTGCAGCAGTTTTCATTTGTCTTTCTTCCGCTGCCGGCCTCTGTATTGTTTAGTTGGTCCGCCGTTTCAGACAGTTGCACAAATCCAGTATAGGAAGAGGAAGAGGAGGAGGAGGCGGCGGCGGCGGCGGCTGCGTTAACGGTACCTCGAATAGAATCGAAATGACGCCTAAGGAAGATAGCAATATATAATGCGTGGGGACCACGCAACTCTGCTATGATGTTCAAGGTGGGTAGTCTTCTATGGGTGATAAGAAAGTGCCCTTTTGAGGATGGTTAAGCTAAAAGAGGAATATGGGTTTGATAAGTTTTGTTGTCCTGTCCACTTGTTTGGCAACGTTTAACAATGGAATAGCTGTGCTGCGTCCGCGTGTGTGGTGTCTGTATAGTATTATATGGATATTCTCATCTCGTATGCATCACGAGAAGGTACACCACATGTTCGGACTGTTACGTTCCCCTCATTGGCGAAACGGACTACCTAACCCTCTATGACGCCTTTGTTTATCACCCCGTCGAAAACACAGTCTGCTTTCCTGCCAGTATTGACGTGTACGATGTATTCGCATAGCCTTGAACAAGTCGAAAGCCCGAGTAGCTACAAGGTAGTCGATGCATCCAGCCGCTTTCACTGCCTGGATACGTAGTCGGGGGGCTCTCGCCTACGCCTACTGGCCAAAGTGTAGGGTGGGCTACGGTTTCAGCCAGCCATTGTATGGGCCCCGTCCCAAGTTGAGTAGGCGGGAGAGCTCGCATTTGGTACCGTGACCATAGGTTAGAGAGCCCTGAGAACCCCCCAGATGGCGAGCCGAACTTCTCCGAACTCTCCGCTGGTAGGCATTGTTTGCACGGCCACAGGAAGCAATGACGCAGCTTATGAAGGATGTTGCCATTCGCGAGGAATAGTGAAACGAGAGATCGGATCATGTAGAAAGAGCAAACTGAAAAACAGCACTATAGTGCATCCTCCTGCAGAACTTTTCCGAGTTAGTAAAAACGTTGGCTCTGTGTCTGGCTGCTCGCCGTACGAGGCGATGTTAAATTTTCCTAGGTTACTTTAGACCGCAAACATATCTTTCGTGAAACGTATTTTTGATGTGTGCTTCTGCACAACGCTGATCTTGGAAGACCGCTGCTGGAGCTTATCCATCGGCGATAGAGTCCTTTCAGCGATTTGGAAGTGGTGATTACGATGTTCATGGTAGAATAGCCAACAAGTAAGTTGGCATTATTTCTGTACAGGCATATAAACGTGAAATAGGTAGGCTACGAATGTCTCCCTTAATCAGCCAATACTTCGGAGTACTATCTGTTTCAATAAGCGCAAGGCGCCCCGCAAAGCCCCGTTACACCCCCTGCAGAGTTTCGAGGACGTTTGTCGGTCGATGGGAAGGTCGTTGCTAAATCAATTGGCTTAGAGGCAGGCTGATAAATTTCGCCTAGAAATTCAACTGCTGGTAAATAGTACTAGAAAGCCATACGCGTGATGATATGTCTACTCTTTTAAATTTAATACTCAAAGGTCGTAAAGGAAGGGTCTACCCTTCGTATAACTCGCGATGGTGAAGCAAGCAGAAAACCGCTCAATATATTCTAATCGAACTACATAGACCAACCGATCCCTGGAGATGAAGATGAATCCCAAAGCGCGTTCTAAACATCCTCATACATAAAAGCAAGTAAAGAGTGTTAAAGGAGTTCATAATGATATACTAGTATCGTAAAAGCGGTCGAGGACCGGTCACGTTCGCGGCACGGTTCGTGTGCGTCTGCCTTTTGACCTTGAGAAGGTGCTGCTGCACGAAAGAGCGCACACGGGTTCGATACCCACCAGCTGCACATTTCCATTTAAAGGGGGAGTCAGTCCTGTGAAGGGATCAATGCCGATAGCACTTGTTCCATGGACTGAGCTCAATGTTTAAGCCTGAGGGTCAGACCCCGGAAACTGTTCGTGAGTATCGTGAAAGCTAGTTTAGGTAGGGTCTTTCGACTAATAGGGCCAGGGACTCCGATTTCAGCAGATCCTCGCTTATTTCTCTACATCAGAATGCACGACTCACCAGCACAGATATAGTCCGATGATGTTTCACTTAGCTAGCGACAATGCAATTTTTGGAAGAAGAACAAAAAAAGCAACGATACTGGGCACAGTAGACTTGCAGCTGGATCCCAACACATAAACAAAACTGTTTTGTATACCGAAGGTCACAGTATAGTAATTAACTACCTGCTGATATTCATTATTTGATACACGATGCTGGCCACGTTGTTTTATTCAAATGGGATATCATATTTTCCTTTGGTCTTGTGTCCTGGCACCTTCTAGGTACATTAAAAAAACACGAACATCCAAGATGTTTATAGGGGTTTTAGACGACAACAGCACTGTTGTTCTCAGTAGTTTGAGTGACACAATATTGCTGGAGTTTCAGACGAGACTACATCTTGTAACTGCAGAATAGATAAAGGTGCTCAGAAAATACTCGCTAACTGGCTGATCGTTAACTTGCCTGTTTGACAGATCAGTTCTGTCCTGAAAGATGAGCCTTGCCAAGGGCTGAAACTTTCTTCTCCAGAAGTACAGCTCATCAGTGCCATCCTTGATCCATGTCACTCGTTGGATCTCTTCGTTAGGCTTCAGTTGGAAGAAGCATACGAGACTGGCCGGTTCACCTTCTAGGACGAACTGGTCCTGGGTCGCTGAGTCCGTTTGTAGTCGAACTTCCGTCACTGTCACACCAGCGGCGCCTGGAAATAGTTCATGGTCATGATTATATTAGAGATAGCCACATTTCTATGAAACGTTGATCGACAACTTTAACGAACGCGGAGTCCCCAGACAAGGTTCTATGAGGTGAATCAATGTCAATCAACGGATACACCAACAATGGAGGAGGGGGCGTGAGCCACGACAAAGTGGATGGTGGATTAGAGAACTATTTTGCTTACAAGAGAGCATTGTACTAAATTATAAAAAAAAAATTAAGCAGTGGATTGACTCATTCACTGCTTTATTTTTTTATAACTTAGTACAATGCTCTCTGGCACGTGCTAGGCTGGCGCGAGGTTCCCGCTGGTCTCACTAACATTCCCGTGGTATCGAAGTTACACCGAGCAATTTGCAAACCTTGGGAGTGGGTCGAGCGCTCGGTTTTAATGGATTTATAAGTCCAACATTGATCACTAAAGGCTAAGTGACGCGTGGAGCATCATCGATTCCCGAAATCCCCTTAAATTAATTAACAGAAAACTTTCTCTAACATACTACCACGGCCGACAGCAAGAAAAAAAAGTAGCACTTGACAACGTTAGCTGCTAAAACGCCAAAGATAATCTCTACACATTCTTAATGGATGGACATGAATGCTAAAAAAAATAATGATTACAAATTAGATATAGATAACATAATTAAATTAGATATATAACCTAAAGAAAACACCTTAGGAGTGCAACAATCGCGGTAAGTAGCACTACGTAACACTGAACACTTGTATTGTATTGTATTGTAAACCTTTTTTTTCAGTATTTTATTTATAGTCAACTTTATTTTTGATCTTATCTTTATTATTTCAATTGGAACTTATAGTATCTGTCTGCCGGATAAGGGGCGCCAAATTGCGCTAATGCTGATTTTTGTGCCAAACATTTGTTAAGTATATCGAAGGTATCGAAATTCAGCATTTTATCCTCTAATTTCATTTAATTTGTTCGGCGTAGACATCGAAAAATTGTGCTGTTGCATTTTCCGATGTGGGAACGAAGGTGGATAGCTTGAAATTCTTCGATACTTTGAACTACAGAATATCTCCAAGATACAATTAGTAATGACTTGAAGCCATTGCATAATCATCACTTAATTGAAGACTACTTTTGCGGGTCTATAAGGTCCAGAATTAAAAAAAATGGTGGCCGCATCGTCGTCACTCTCCTAATACCAAATTTCTTTTATATTCCCTGAAACAATGCCGAAAGCAGTACTGTGGACGTTAAATGTTGGCTGTCAGCCAGGGAAATTTACTAGGTTTGGTGACTTTTTGAGGGTAAATAGTCTCTCTCTGAGTTGTGAAGACCCCGGTGGCGATTCGTGGGACGATTCGTCCCCGTCGACCTCTCAATCTTGAGGCAGTGTAACACGAAAGAGCACACACAGGTTCGATACCCCCTCCCGGGCACCGTTGTTCATTTACTTTTGAAGGGGGTCCCCCTTACGGAGCAATGCAAACCTAGCAAATATCGTCGGAGGCCATATGCTCTGGACACCACCCCAAAAACACTAGTATTTCTGCCAGCCTCATGGACCGCAATGAATGGATCCAAGAACATCCAAGAAGAAACCCATTTATGTGAAGAATGTAACGGCCACCTCCCTCTATAAAAATAAAGACGCTCTGTCTCATAAAGGCTGTCAGTCGTTAGATTGTGCCTTATAAAAATGGGAAACTATGGACTCGTACAAATGTCTCGAGTAGAATACGACAGGTGAGCCCCGTTGACGGGGGGGGGGGGGGGGCGAATGAAACACAAGCAAATTAGACGGTTATCTATGGTAAGCACATACATTTCTACGACTGTATATAGTACACAGGATTCTTCCACACTGTTATGCTCTGTATGGACGCATTCGCATGGGCAGAAGTGTCCACAGTGCGAGTCTCTTTCAACGGTGGATTTCAATACGAGGTTCGGTCGATGTACGGAACACTACAGTATTGGACAACGCTTCTCGTAAAAATCATCGCGGTAATGAAGAGTCGCAATGTACAAGACAGTTTACACCACATACCTGCATGATGGGTCTTGCCATTATTATTATTATTATTATTTTATAATTAGGATGCAAGTAATCTAGCGGTGGCTTGCTCCGAGCTCACTGTCGGTGGTGAGCCACGAAGCTACACAGTCAAGTAGTCCGACTCAGACCGCGTACTGTTCATTTGCGCCCGGCAAAGATTAACGTTGAAGAACTCGATGAATCACAGTTGAATTCATCGAGACCCTGAGCGGACAAAGATGTATATATATATATATATATATTTAATTATAAGGTGGCTCTCTCAAGGTCAGTAACAACCGCTTGCGATTTGTAAAACTGTTTTAAGTTTCAGCAATGAGCCTAATGATACCAGTGACGTCAATCATTTGTATAACTTAATTCGAATCTCAACCCGCTACCGGTTTGTAGTCTCGCAAATAACTTTGGACAAATGAGTGATAAGAAATTGATTGACAATATAAAAACCTTTCTGCTTAACTAATTCGAGTGGTGCATTCTATTTTTGCTTTCCAAATATCGGGTTATTGTTCCTTCACTCGGAGTTGTCTGTTGAATTGACAATATTTTTCTATTTTTTTTGGAGAGGAGGAAATTTCCTTTAAACGCACGAACGCCACCGGAGTGAATTTGACACAGATTGAATGTGACAATATGACACGTGGTTAGCGTTAGCTGCAAGCCCCCTCCCCCCCCCGCCTATCGGTCAAGTTCAACATCGAAATAATCGACTGGCCTGCCTTTGAGATCATCAATCATTGATCTCCTGCGAGATCTTGTACCAGATGCTAATCAAGTATACAGTCACTCACAGCTATTCAGGTTACTCGTATATTGGACAGGAACGATTATATCATCGTGAGAGCGGAGAAATGTTCATCTCCAAAAAGTATCATAGAGAGAGAGACAGAGAGAGCGAGAGAGAGAGATAACTAATTATACTTGCTTGCTCGCTCGCTTCGTAATTCCGCCGCAGCAGTTCTTGAGTAATAGAGTCTGAGCGTCATAAGACGCAAACCTGCATAAGCTGCCTCTCATAGGCGTACGATCAAAAGTCAGCAGTATACGGGTAGTTGGTTTTAGTACGGCGTACTACGATGGATGTTTGTTGCTAAGTATCCAAATGAATCCAACGGGAGAACCATATATATATATATATATATATATATATATATAAATATATGTATATATATATATATATGGCAGCAGGGATGATGTGTTTATGTGGAGTGGCCACGGGGGAAAGAGATATAGAAGCTTTATCTTCAGGAATGAGTCCCTATGTAGATGCGACGGCTGGATGGAGCGACCTCGTAGCGGGGGGACGGCGAGGGGCTACCCCCGCATAATTATGGGTTGCTCGGACGGCCGCCTATTTGTCACCAGAGGAAAGCCTCTGTTCCTGTACAGCGCAATTAATCTTCATCTACTCAGCGCTACTGAGACGGCCAACCAGCAGTCGGCGGAACCATCCAGGGGCCTGGTCATTTAGCGGTTGTTTAAGATATTCAGAATTAGAAACCCTGGCTCAATTCGAACCTGGTTCGCGTTCCCAGCTAATAGCGCCCATCCAAAGAGACGCATTTATTGCGTGAAATCGCTCGCGTTCATCTCGACCGTGTGGGTGACAGTCGCGTCTCGACCGCGTTCGCTCGAAACGCGACTGTCACCCACAAACAGCGAGGTTTCCGAGTCCAGCGTCTAGCCACTCACAGGGTCGGTGTCGGTGCATTGTTTGTGTACGGACGTAGCAAGGAAATATAAAGGGCTCCTTATTGGTTTATTAACGGAAACAACACAGTTTTACAATGCTTATAGCTCTCTCTCTCTCTCTCTCTCTCTCTCTCTTATATATATGTCACGTGGCAGGTATATTTCGTTCGAGACAAACAGGTGAAACACTCAAATTCTCTTGCTCCTCGTCTCTTCCTCTCTGTGATTCAGTGACGATTCTTCAAAAGTTTATATACAACCCCCTAAACCCTCCCCTCCTACAGGTCCCCGAACACTTCGCTCGATCGTATCATAGAGCCAAGCAGATAACATCGAGAATTCTAACTGTTATCAGCTACAGTGCTGCCTGTTTTGACAATCAACTTCAGCTATCTTCAGTGGGCTGAATGCCTCTTATACTTTCTCTGCTCGATAACGCCTGATAAGGTCAGAGAATAATTCTATAGACATTCGTTTCGATTTGCAAAGAAACTACGAGCTCCAACATAGGCCAGAGTAGCCTTGTGCTCCGTCAGCTGTCGGAACATTATGTCGAACATTACGGTTACTCCCTTTCCATTGGGCTCGTCCTTTTCCTTGAGGTTTTCCCAACCCCTAATTAAATTATTCTCGTGGTCAGCCCGAGGCCAATCTTGTCAGCTCTCTTAGTCAAGCTGTGACGCTAATGCAATAAGAGGAGGAAAGACGATGGCGGCTGGGGATGGCGAATAAGAAGTCGCCGTCAAGAAACAACCCTGGTATTATTCCCGGAGATAGAGACTATATATATATATATATATATATATGTATATAGATAATGAGAGTGAGATCAAATGTGCTGTTGGTGAGCCTTTACATATATGTATAATGCTGCATGTAGCAGGTAGCTGTATGATCTACATTCATAACTATGCCGGCAGGCGACAGGCAGATCCCGAAATAGAACATCTGTGTCCGAACCATTAAACATTGGCGTAATTGATGCTAATCTTTTTTCATTATCTCATATTAACCTGTTGTAGCTGTACCAACGTAACAAACTATAATCCATATTTAACGGAATCGTCCCCGCACACCGAGCGGATACGGGTCTGCTAGTCTCGAGCAGGATGAACACGAGATGCCCAAGATAACAGTTGAATCGTAGTTGTTCGCTACCATTCGTCGCAGTTTCGATAAACAAAGCAGCTCACGGGAGGACCGGACAACGTGCCGTGTCTCCTCTGATTCTCTTGTTACCGCGGTGAAGAACGGCAACAGTTGACAATTCCGGAAATGATCATTTCTCACCTTGAAGGAGAATTGCATCGGAAACCTTATTGCGGAGGCTTGCAATCGCGTATATAATCTTATATATCGCATATATATAGTATCGCGTTCATGGTGTATAAAGGTGATACCATTAGGAAAAGAATAAGCGTATATTTATTTATTCTATAAAATTGCCGTGTGTGTTGTTTATTCAAACATACAGTAATTAGGAATTATTAGGGATTATGGGGGGGATTAGCTGGGACCGGGGCCGAGGCCGACATTGTCCCGAGGAAGGCGATAGCATTGCCTCCTCTCTGCCTCTGCACAGCGAGGGACAGACGTTGGAGAAGGAAAGGAGACGGTACGATGTCTGGTCTCCGCGTGAGCTGCTTTGCTTATCGAAACTACGGCGAACAACTACGATTCAACTGTTATCTTGGGCATCTCGTGTTCATCCTGCTCGAGACTAGCAGACCCGTATCCGCTCGGTGTGCGGGGACGATTCCGTTAAATATGGATTATAGCTTGTTACGTTGGTACAGCTAGAACAGGTTAATATGAGATGATGAAAAAAAAGATTAAGATTAATTAATAAGACCTTTACTTTTACCCATAGTTTTTTCGTTGGACTAGCTTGTAATGAACAACAACTCGTCTAGATGCCAAGTATGTCGAAGACGGTACCATTTCAGTGTTACGCCATTTAGATAGTATTTCGCATGGCCTCCTGGTGAATTACCACAATGACACATCTCGGAGCCAGACTGAAAGCACAAACGGCTCAGCACAAAGAGCCCCACGAAAGCCAGAACTACTCAGAAATCTGGGGTAGTCGAGAGGAGAGGTAATAAGGAATAGTTCAACGACCAACGAAGTAGCAACGAAGATCCGTTCCTCCGTGCGAAGCCCAACTCGTCCCTCCGAGTTTCTGTGTACTAGAGGCGCCCAGGGCGGGTCGCGTTGAGCCATGTTCGTTTAACAGAGTCCTTCATACGAGCCATATGCTCTATGCACGGCTAGCTGCGGCGATCCTCGCCCACACCGCTAAAGGCGGCGGATGGGTGCGCCCAAATGCGCCTAGAGAAAGAGAGTCATAAAAATATCACGTACAAACAAGTCTCTAGACCCTAACAACGATGTGCATTAATCTTTGTGAGAATCGTAGTGGCAGAAAAGTGCAAGAGCCGGGCGCATGACCCCCCCCCATCCACGTAAAGATCGTGCACTTTGTTTATACCTTTACGTCAGAAGAAGAAGAAGCAAGCTGTAACGCGACGTCGGAACTCGAAGAAACGTAAACAGACGGATATTTCGGCGGTGGAAACCGTTCGGAGTTGTCCCTCGGCGAACGCCGGATCCTCTCCGTGATAGCAGGACAAATCAGCCGGCGACACTGGTGCAGATTAGTTTTCGTCGTTGAGACGGTGCGTTCTGATTTTCAAAGGTAGGCTCGAAGCAAAGCTGACAAAGACACTGTCCATCCACGTAAGCTTACGACCTCTATTAATCCAGTGTGCAGGTCCCACTAAAACCGCTAGCTAAGCATACCACCTTGGTCCGAATCAATTAAGGGTGCCAACAACAACAACCCTGCGGGATGGCTCGCTGTAGTAATTATCACAGGTGAGTGAATATGTACATTGCGGGGCGCTCTCGAGGACAATCGCCACTTGCCCTGTGCGCCTGGGACAATACGCTCCCTTCACACAACCTCCGTAATTTCACCTTTCCATGTCTCCACCACGCTGACTCGGCACTCCGACTGACCTCGAACGTCCAATTCCCACCCTACACAGACACATACATATATATCCCTCTGTGTTCATCTACACAGTTATAACTTGTCGAGCAATTTAGTCTAGAAGTCATAGAGTCACAAGGTTCATTTCGGCCCATGCGTGTCGCATACGCCACCTGGTCGTCCTTGTGCTCATTTATTGCCGTATTCATCCAATGGTGGACACTACTTAATATATATATATATATATATATATATATACAAAGGTGGCCCCGACGAGGTCCTTATAGTAATACCTAGAGGTTAAGAGCTGAGGCCTGTCAGAACAGGGGAACAGCTGAGGGTCAGCTCGAAAAACAATTAAATATATATATATATATATATATATATATATATATATATATATATATATATATATATATATATATATATATATTTATGATAGATAGAGCCGCGTCTGAGCGATTAGAATGGGGAGCCTAAAAAATTCTCGAACAACTATCAATATTTGGTGGATAAATTTCGGATTTCTTTCTATGTACCCTTTACGCTGGTCCTTAGGACATAAACTATGCAAGTTCACGGGTGCCTTAATTCCCTTGACGAATCGGCTACAGCAACGCTAAAACAATCAGCGTTTAATTTAGACATTATCTTGGTGGGGGCAAAGGTATGAACAGCAGGGTATGCATACGGCCCCATGGATAGCTAATCGGTACACACAACTATACTGCACATTGGCGAGTGGAAGCCAAAGACCACACATGCACTCAGTTAATTTGTGCGGTCATCGTATTCAAAGTCACTGTCACTGGGAGAAGCTTCGATGACATTTTGACCAATATTTTATATTGCCGGAAGCACTGCACTCACCGAGACACAATGAACGTGGTTGTTAGCTTTGATAGGTATTCAGGATGCTTTTCCAGGAAGGACATTTGGAACTATTGATATTAGATGATCTCCCGATCTATGCATCCGATCGAAGAGCGATATAATGGTGACGGCTTCACTATCGCTTAGAAAAAGTGCACTTGCAATCAATCATTTTTTGTCTTTCTTGCGTTCCGTCTTCGAAAATTGTAAGAGAGGTATATCTCGTTTAATCGTAATGACTGCAATGGCGAATAACGTCGCGGACATTTCAGCAAAATGTTTTCCATTTTCCAGTGAAGGCCGCGCCCCCGGTGGCCTGGGAACGCATTCGTCTGAGCCTGTCCTGCAGTCGGAGGAGACGGACGTAGGTGCACACACACACAGGGGTTCGATGCCCACCGTTGCACATTTTCAATCAAGGGGAGGAGGGGTCTTATGAAGGGTTGAATGTCTTAAGCAGTTGTACCGTGAGCTGAGTTAAATGTATTAAGGCTCTGAGGGTCGACAGCTCGGGAAATCTCACTTTCTTAGTTCCCAGAGAAAACATAAACATATGGCTATATTTCCCACAAATGTCCTCTGTAGAACGCATATTTGCGAGCTATTTGATTACATGCTTTTGTCCATTTGAATTTCGGCCACTAGGCCGCTTGCTTTCCACCGTTCTCTGTGGCCTGTGTCCTTCAGGACGGTGTGGTCCTGCGCATTCTCCTTGTCTCCTGACGACCGGGAGAGGACACTGAGCCGACTCTCAGAGGCTACGCCCCTCAATATCCCCTCAACGCTCCAGCAACGTTCACGACCACGTAAAAGTAAGACATTTTACACCGCCGCTAATAGCAGTGAGCGGGCAGGAGTCCGCTCTAACTAGCTTCCTGACCGTCCGGACGGCCTGTCGTGATCGGCAATTTGGCCATCCATGACCAGCCGGGCTGGCTGCCTTGGTCGGCGATTCGATTCACAGATACTGGCGTCCGCGCTTCCGGCATTCTGCCTGCCTTCGGTGATCTGGCGTTTCTCTGTTGCAATTGCGCAGGCTGCCTTGGACGATACGGTTAGTCCGGATAGTGGACTCTGGCCTAGTGGACGCTGCCACCAAAATGGCATTGGAATTGGGGCATTCGGTCAGAGACTGACAAGCTATCGGCCTGCCACCGAGAAAATTTAAGGCTGGCGAAACGATAGCCAAATTAGACACTGTTTCATGAAATATATATATATATATATATGAACTAGTGATGCTTGTGAATATAGAATCAGTTGTTCTTCAATATCCCGAATCGATGTCGCGTGTTACGGTAACAAAAGCGTACCGGTTAAGGCCACACCCATGATGTGACTGATTAACTGGTACTGTGGCCAAAACCTTTTCACTGATCCTTATTCCGACTGTGAAGGATTTGGGGACGGTATTCCTACAACATCGTTGGCCTCCACCACTTCTATATATATATATACGTTTATTCAATATAACTATTTAAAAGTAAACGCTTTGTTTGAGATTCCGAGCTTTTAGTACGACTTGCTAAACGTATTGTTCTACCCTTTCAGTTAACGTGGTACTTTATTACTGCTTTTATACGTAATTCCGAATGTATTTAATTAAATGTGCCTGTTGACGTTAGGCATTTTTCCTGAACTCAAGTATTTAAAAACGATAAGTGCTTCGTAGACTTCAATGATAAACAGTCAGGCACTTGACCTAAGGAAAGAGGTTTTTTTCCCTTGAGTGAGGCCTAAGACAAAATGATACGCGCTCCCAAAGCTGGTGTAGCTGTCGCGGCGAAATAGTTCGAAGCGTTTGGGACCCTCGGTACAAGCTTTCGTAAAACAGAATGGTTTCCAGCAAGCTACGAGAATTACCATGTTGAGCAAGAGGCGACCTCGGGCGATCTCAATAACACGGGTACCCGAGCAATTTTCGAGGAATTAAACTCGTGCTGATCCCTATACTCGCACGAGGCTTACTGTACACGGATTCTCTGTTGTACAGCGTCATCTGGAGATATTTACTGCTAGCTAATGTGGCCCGCCGAAAAGCGCAAACTGCCCACTGAGGTAACTTTCCAATGGAAGGCACCATTACTCTGATGGTGCCTTCATATACTTCAGAGCACTTTGCTGCAGTATTTGGCACGACTGTTCAGGACATCTGAGAACTCTAGAGAGGACCGGACAAGCTCGGGAGCTGGAACAGTGACGACGGATCGGAGCGTACCGTGATCTGGAGTCATGGTTCATTGTTTAACCGCGATAGCTTGAGAAACTTTTACGATGACTGGCAAATTTCCCTTGAAAGGACAAGCAGAAAGTTCCGCGCTCACAAGAACTCAGTTTTTTGGGAACACTTCGACGGGGATGGCCTTCAACAACGTTGTACAGTATCGCATCAGGTGAGCTTGTGCATGACTCGGACAATCGATTTCCTTGCGAGATCAATGAAGGTCAAATTGACACATGGTTGGCCAAGATACTCAACTGTCTACCACATCGTACGAAAGATCAATGCGGTTCGGCCGTTAATATGTCGTTCTAACTGCTCATTATGGCTGAACGGTATAATCTAACTCGATGCAGTGGCACTATTGACAACTCTTTTTAAAAACATGATGCCAAGGAGGAATATCTTCTATTTGTGTTGTCCAGAACAACAATTCGACTTAAGAGCTAAGTGTCAGAAAGAAATTAATAATCACCTGCCTATCAATCTCTGAGCTATATATAAGTACGAGGTAAGCACGCCCTGGTCAGACACCACTCTCTGTGTCCACAAGCAGCTTGGCTTAATATCGCTGTTGAGGAAGTCATCACATCAAGCGCCAAGGGTGTGTCTTCAACGCCAGCGGAACTTCTCCCTGGCCGGCACTTCCACTAAACTAACAGGACGAAAGGACGCATAATCATATTTTAATGGTGACCCGTAGACGACTACTAGTGATGACAATGTATCGAGGGTATCATGATGCTGAAATCTAGATTTCGATTCCAACCTTTACGTGTTGAGTCCCTATGCGAAACGCGAAAGGATGCCGACCAGTTGCTGCCGTATCGAGAGAGTATCGAGGGCTGGACGTTTGGCCAAATATTTGCCCTGAGGTTGGATGATAGCGTAGCAGCACCAGCGGGCCCCTGGGGACATGGCGGATATCGGGCCGCAAGGCGACACCAAGGAGAAACGACACTACTAGTCTACTCTGCCATCGGCAAGTGGCCGCCGTCCCAGTAGTCAGCGATAGGGATGCTGGGATGGAAAGCGAAGGCAATCTTCAGAAGATATCGATCGACCTACCCCACTCGAGTCAACATAGCCCGAGTAACCCTTCTCTGAAATACGTATTCTCAGATGAGTCCGACAACCATCTCTGATATCAAGACATGCATCGGCATATGCTGGCGGGCACATTACAAAGCACACCCCAAGGATCAAAACGCTACGTTCGACGAACAAGCGGCGCATAGTTTTGTGAAAGATGTCTCGGGAATTTTTGTTTTCAA
Organism: Stratiolaelaps scimitus; assembly: GCA_019614645.1. Classification (NCBI taxonomy): domain Eukaryota; kingdom Metazoa; phylum Arthropoda; class Arachnida; order Mesostigmata; family Laelapidae; genus Stratiolaelaps; species Stratiolaelaps scimitus. Next base: position 1,274,011 of record JABWDB010000064.1, on the reverse strand, counting down.
TTTGTTGAAATTGTTGTTATTGCCGAGCCGGACATCGCATCGGACATGTTGTGAATATTCGTTGTGAAATTACACATTATTGAATTGAAATTCCCGTCATTTTTTCATAAGTCAAACGCAGATGTCTAATGTATTGTAGAATAACTTACGTGTATTGTATAATAAGTTTCTATTCATTCATACAGGGTGCTCACAATGTTAGACAGAGCTGGCGCGTTCGAGAAATTTACGCGGCCAGCAAACAGACTCACGATGGAAGCTGCTGAATAGAGCATATTTTATTTTCCGAAATGACGCCACCCGTAGGATGTTTCATATTATGAATATACACGAACGGGTAGAAATTGTGCCCATATGAACGGCGAAGTATTAATATTAGTTCGAGTTGTTCCTCGTCCAGTTCCTTTAATAAACCAATAAAGCCTTTACCTTTTTATTAGATTGAATCAAACGTAACTTGTTACAGAACGTAGTCAACTCATTGAAGAAGTCACCCATCTCTACGGGGCTGGATAAGCGATTCGGATACTATTTTTCTTCTTACGAGGGGAGAAAATTTTCTTCGAACGCACGAACACCACCAGAGACATTCGGATCTCGAGAAAAGTGGGCCGATCCAGTTCGGGGTTGACGTGAACGACAGTCCTTGCAAGAGTCCACGTTTTGGACACTGTGACAACGAGGTTGCGTGCATGGTTGGCTGAGTGAGTCAGGCAACCCTTTGGAACGATATGGCCATTTTGCACGATTTTCACACCATTCTGTACGGACATACAATATACATATATATACACACACACCGTCATCACGGTGACTTGGACGGCTAAGTCGCTGGGGCTATAAACAAAAGGGGACCTCGAGTTGTCCCGCGACCTCGTGAAGAAATATGAGAAAAACCTCTTAAGCACGATAAAAATTGCGGTTCCTTTAATAATAAACCAATAAACGTTCACTTCTAGCTATACATGCGCGTCTCGAACTCGCCCCGAAGTCTACCTACCTTGCAAGAATGAGACGGTGCCTCCAAGTATCAGCAGCAGCGGCAACAGCATCCGAACGAAGTTCTCACATCTCGATGCCCACGTTGAGATATTTATGTCAGCTCTCATGTTTAATATATATGTGTATATACATATATATTTATATATATATATATATTTGTATATATATATATATATGTATATGTGTATGTATGTATATATATATATATATGTATACGGTTTTGTCGAGCCGATGAGCGAAATCACTTGAGCTTGCTAGACACTGATTGAGCGAGATATTTCACGGTGGACTCAGACGAAGATCGGAGTGTACGTTTGGCGTATGAGTGGATCTGAAGCATTTCCGATAGAATCCTCTATCTTCGGTGTAAACCTTGAAAATGACCTCTGCGAAATGAACCACCGTGCCGTGTCTAATCCGGGCACAGGTTAATCAATCGGATTAAATCAACTCAACTCGAAGCGACGGCAGCGGACGCAGTGGAGACTATACGGCGTCAAATGAAAATGTGGCTCGCGCGCGCGGTCAATGTGATAGCCACGAAGCATGGGTGGGGCGCCTTTTTTGTGTGTCCAGCACAGTCGGCAGAAAATGCTGACCGTATTGTATGTCGCTTGAGATAATGATAATTACAATTAGCTCTCTAACAGAGAGAGAGAGAGAGAGAAACGATACGACTAATGAGCCAGTAGTAGTCGTTGTGGTGGTCTTGTGGAAACGTGTGCCGAAACGGGCGGCAGTAATCCTGAAGAATGGTACAGGAAATACTGCCCGCCGTCGAAAATGTTAACGAAGACAGTGGATATTGCTGGGACGACCTGTACGCCCATAGGGTGTTTCGTGTTGTGGCTGTGGTTGTCGCTTCTGAGAACGCATTGACGTTACAGCCAACGCTGCTCATCAAAGTCGCGGGTGAGACAGCGTAATGACGCCGTCAGCGACCGAGCGCTCTAAGGTCGCAGAGTCGCCGCGATTGGTCGCTTGCATCATCGCTACGGCAAGGGCCACCCATATCACCTATCATTTCGTTTGTCATTTGGATACATTCGGTTGTTGCAGTTGCTCGACGAGGGCCCGCTCGACAACGGTCCGCGACAATCCTGCCGCAGCCGTCTGTGCGCCGCTCTGTCCGGCCACTATCACCACCGGCCCTGCTGCCCACGGTCGTGGCAGCCGGCGTCAACGACAGCAGCAGCAGCAGTAGTAGACCTGACTGACCCTCGTTGAAACAATGATGTGGCCGCCTGGTAGCGCTTCGGGGCCAGCGCCTCCGTTGGGGCTCGGTGCCCCCGCCGCTGGACGACGGGCTGCGTCAGCTGAATCTCATCAACTAATCGGAGTACGGGCCAGTGCGATAACCTCCTGCAAGGAAACGGAAATGCCAGCTTGTAGTTTGCAATCTCTCTCTCTATACTTCTGTGTCCTTATTATTCATGACCTTCCCCCTCGTTCTATATACGATCCTTTATAATAGGCTAGTCTTCCTTGCTTTCCGAGCCGGTCGTTCATCGTAATAGTTGGCGACAACAGAAACAGCACGGATGCGGCGAGGTGGACATCCGGGATAGGGGGGCTGACAAGTCGACTCCCAAGGTCGATCTATATAGCGTGTAGTTCTATGCCGAATGAAGGCTTTTGCCTTCAATACCAACATTTCTTTGCCACGACCGCAAATAGCTAATTGCGAGATCTGAACAAGAAAAGAAGACCACACAAAAAGGTACATTAAAAGCATTTTCTGAAAACAAAAAAAAGGGCATACAAACGAGCGGTTGTAGGCAGTTGTCAACTTTAACTCAGGTCAACTTCAACTCAACGTCGGATCCTCCCCGGATCACCCCCAACTGCCGCCCAAACAAATTACCGATCAGGAGACAAAATCCGTCTCGATTCATACAACTGAGCTATTACATCGAACCCTTCAGACAATGGGAAACGGAGCGTCACAGGTCCGCTCAAATTAAATTACGATTTATTGTTGGAACATGATCAGACAGCGTTTCATATAGAATATATACATATATAGGGGAATAGTCGTTTTCAGATCAATATTTATTTCCCTTATATCAATTATTAGTTGATCTTGCTCAAATTGACTGGGGTTATTTTTTGTTAATTCATTTCTTTGTTCACTGTTCTAAATTATCCCTAATAATTAAGTTACCTATAGCAATTGATTTCTAGAACACACTGCCAGTGTGTCCTGTGTCATATCACGGAGACGTGACCACCTCAGTAGGCTTTACGTGCGAACGTGCGTGTCAGCGAATCCTATATATTGTTCAAGATCGTAGACGAAGTTGGCCCGATAGATATTTCACGGCCATACACCCGGATGGACTAGCGAACCACCCTCTTATGCAAGAGATCGAGATGCAGCCACGATAACTAACTCGGCTCAACGGAGCGACAGGTCCAAAGTTAGATAGGTTAGGTCTACCTAACCTATTGGTTAGGTAGACTGAAGAACGAAGGTACAAAGTGATGGCGGTGCCGCGATGTTGGGTGTAAGAGAGAGAGAGAGATACGGGTTGCGGAGCGGAATAAGATCCCCCCTCCCGGGTCCTGCAATGCGCCAGCTCTTTGCGTAGAGCAGGACCGGGTTAGCTCTCTCTCTCTCTCTTCTCCCTGGATGTCTACGCCTGGTGTAGACTCTGTCAGGCATACTCCTGTAGTTAGGATTACGCTCCAAGCTTCGGCAATATCAAACTTGCTAATGAAGCGGAGTGGGGCGTGCTGCCGGCTTTGCCCGCGTTCGCGACGTAGCTGACCAAAAGTGGGTAAGTGTTTGTGCATCACCACCGTGTGTATAACCACAGGAGTGATGGGAAATGCTATTCCTGTGCTAGTTTACCGGAGCGAACAGAGCGAATATATTCTTGGCTGAGTTATGGCTAGCGGCAGACGGTCCGCCACTAAGTGTTCTAATTAGCTAGGCTAAGTTTTCTAAGTAAGTTTTTTTCTTCCATTGAGTAGGGCGTGCGCAATTAAAACAGCTAGAAGAAGACGATGAGAACTGATATTGATCACCGAAGGTTAATATGCTAACGGGTCGTTTGTCGTAATTGTCACATGTAAAGGTAAATGTTTAGTGGTTTATTGAACGAGCTGCAATTTTACAATGCTTAAGCTCTCTTTTATGTCACACGGCAGGGCTCGAACCTGCGTAAATTTTGCATTCATTCATGCTAACACCATGGGGATACATTACCCGACCGGTATATATATATATATATGGTCACAACATCGACATGATTCTGCGAAGATCTCGAAGGATAGCGATCGTCAAAGGCAGCCTCGTAGTGCAGCGTTTTCGTCTCGGGCCAAATGGGGTTCCCCGTCCCGCCGATCTGCCCGGTATCATCACATATCGAAGGGTCGCGACAACATCGATAAGAAATCGCCACTAAAGCAAACAGGGAATCGACTCTCGCTGCAAACGAGAACCCCTACACACAAAAACGAGCTAGCCGCTCTTCTCGGCGAGAGATGGTAGACAGAACAACAACACTCGCGAGTGCGGTGACATGCTTTGGAAATAGAGAACTAGGACGACGTTGTCACCCTACAGTGAGGGAAGCAAATGATGTGTGCGGGAACTTCTCTCTACGCGATCTGTGTCGCGGGGCGACTGAACAGCCCCACAAATTTATAAGAAACTCACCAACCTCATATGTGTACAAAGCAGCCGAACACACCGACGAGGTAAACCTTTGAAACGTCAGCATCTTCCAATAGAGGTTGTTTTATTTTAATTTTTAATTTTTTTTTAGTGTTTTATTAAGGGAACTGCAATTTTTACAATACTTAAGTTCTCTTAGATGTCACGAGGCGGGGTTCGAACATCGAGTTTGGTGTGAAGTTTGCGCTGAACGTCGACGATGGACGATTCCCGTGTAAGAATTATACAGTACTGACATGTGCTCGCTCCACTGCACCATCATTTGCCGCATAGCCAATATGCGTGTCGACCTAGGCGCCGGTCCCCGCCACCTGACCGTACCCATGTGTCGTGCCTCTGGTAGATTGCTTTAAGTGTTCGAAGTTGTTTCGAGTTGACCTTGTGCGGCCTTTGATGAAAACGGCCCTTGAGAATCCTGCATGGAAACTTCCCCTAATCGTTGATGCGCCACGGGTAGGGACGTCGGCCAACAGAATGTTTACGCTACCCCGACTAATGAATACAGTGGAAATCGCGCTTTTGAGATTTCACTGTTTTGGTGAAATGCTATGCGATTCGCGTAGCCCGATAAACCCGCATCAGAGTCAATCGCAATTTTCTGCGAACAGCGGAATTCCCACGTAGAAGTCTGTTGAATAACGGATCTCTGTACGCGGAGAGTGTCACCAAAAGAAAAAAGAGAGAAATGAATTCATCTACTGTTCTGGGACAATTGCCATATCGATGCGCAGCATAGTAACTTATCTGTTAAAAGTTAGGCAAAAATTGGCTCCGTGTGAACGTGTATCTGTAATTGAAAAGGGTATCACATTCGGCGAGATTCAAGACCCCTCTGGAAGGACTGTTCCTTCCATTGTGCCAGTTTCAAAGCATACCCGAAAATCACGATTGCTTTGCCTCGTTGAGTATCCCCCAAAGATCTATCCTTCAAAAGTTCTTCTTCAAAAGTATCTTCTGTAACAAAGGACGATCCCTCTCCTAAAGACGAGTGTATTGTCTGTTATCTTATCCCTTAGGATCCTTCCATACCTCTGTCCATACCTTCTACAATATACGTGGCTCCAGCGTGGCGACGTCTCGTGCTGTTGGGTAACCACCAGCATATTATTTGCATGCATCTCCAGGCTTGCAGCCAGTTGCGTTGCCTCTCCGAGGGCCGGCACCGTCGCTCACGAGCACCAAGAAAAGCACATTCGCATGTCATCATCTTAACTCATTTCAGTCCCGACGGAGTGGGCTGAATCTGATCAAGCGATGTGTGCAGGTGTTCCCCCCAGGGGACAGGATTGCCAGCGGCAGCAGTAGCCACAGCAGAAACGCGAAAACGCGGCTCTGCTTGTATCAACTCGAAGCAAAGTTGTCCATCGTCGAAGTCAACGTTATGCCAAGCATTGACTACATCGATAGGCGTGTGGATGTGTCCCGCTTGGCAGGACCACTCCATGGGCTCAGTAGCTGATATTGAGTGGTCTCGTAGCAGACGTCCCTGACGTATACATGTCATTGTATGTATAGTGTTAGGCTAAATATTGGAAGAAGAAGGCCCCTCGTGCTGAATCGATTCGAGCGGCGTGAGCCAATTTATCGCTGGCCTTGCTTGACTATATAGAAGAATGGCTCGAGTATTCTAATAGTATTATATAGTGGTCCGGGAAGGCGGAGCCACGTAGATAGAGTTTCGGCCCATGCCGTCGATGGCATAAAGGTCTCGGAGGGGTCTCGTATTCAATGCTGTCAAATGATGGTACCATGACGAAGACTGACACAACGGCAATTTCTCAACGATTAAATATATTCGAATCACTCCTGTGGTTCATCCAATGTAATGGGCTGGTCGCTAAGCGGCGCGTGTGTTTCATAGACCGCTTCGTGACCCTCGCCATATTTCGTGCTGAAGGGTAGTCGGATACGTCCCGGGTCGCAGGTTCAAATCCTATCAGATGTTCGGGGAGGTATTTGACTGTATATAATTCCTCCCGACATTTTTCCTCGTAATACCACATGGATAAGAAACATCTCATAGGTCAATCGTTGGAAACCACCTGAATTAAACGTCAGATTTTACGTGCGTTTTTACGCTGGCACGCAAACGTCAAATTTTACGCTGACGACCGCCGTCGTGACAATGCCCGACCACGACCCTATTCTCTCTATTGGCATTTAGCCGTCAGCGTAGTGGCTTGGACGGCTAAGTCGCCAGAGGCCGCAGGTTCGAGCCCAGCTGTGTGACATAAAAGAGAGCTTAAGCATTGTAACAATTGCAGCTCCTCCAATAAACCATTAAACCTTTACCTTTACTTACTCGCAGTGTTTTTTTGGTGACGGCATCGGTACGTATTTCCGCACCCTCGACATTTCATGCCGACCTCAGCGACGATGGTTGCTGATATCATCGCCGTGCGTCGGCGGGCCCCAATGTTCATAAGGAATAGGTGCGTTTCTGCTCTATTCGACAGAATGACAGTGGTGACGTCTCACGAGACGGCTACACTGCCGGCTCCGCTGTCACGCCCATGTTAGACTGCAGGTTAGAGTTGGGTTTGTATACACCAGATGAGCCGAGCCCCGGGTGACGTTGTGCATTCGTGTGCACGTGCCAACCCTTACGAGACAGATAAGTGTGCACGCGGATCCGATCGCCCGACACCATTGCGCGTCTGCATTCACGGGCGAGTCCTTCTTACGAGGCAATCCGAGAACATTTTTTACGAGTCAACAGTCAAAAACTCATTGAAAATGGCTTTATTATTATGAAAAGCTAAGTCGAGGAAACTAGTGTCAATGTATATACTCATATCATTTCGATATCAAAATGAGCCTTGCGTTGAGTGTCGATGTATATATAGGAATATTCTGATTATATTTGCTTTTATCCGCCCCACGTCTCCCACGAAGTTTTCGGTCAAATAGCAGCAAGACGCTGTAAGTGTAAGTGCACCTCGGCGAAGCTCGTGAATCGTTGAGTTTGTCTAATGAATGCTGGGGCCGGTCGTAAACAACGCTATGCAGGCCGAATAACTTATGCAGCGATGGCCTAAGTAGGTCTCGTAAAATTGCCATAGTGGATGGTGTTAACAGTAGCGTCATATGGCAACGCTCGTAAATGTAATGACCATAATGTAATGCTTAACCCGTTATTTATACTAGATATGATTTAGTCCAATGAGTTAACAGTTGAAAACATGGAATTTTTTACTTTCATAACATCGTGTTAAGTCGCCAAGCTTTAAATAGTCACAGCTCCTTAATCACTTGGGCGTATGAGCCTTCGGTTGATATTTCTTTCAAACTCGTTCAGATCGGTTGAGTTCATTCTATTGCTGAGCAGAGATAGCACAATCAAATGGTTGACAAGGTCATACCTGGCCCTCAACCTGTGAACGAGTCAATTTTCAATTCAATCCAGTGTGACGTTTATTTACGGAACTTGCAATGTCCACACGCGCCTGTTCTCGTCTTAAAAAAATAGGTTAAAAGTAAAATAATATAAGTGGAGACGTGGCCCCGAGAAAAAAAACAATCGCACTGAGTCAACTGATAGGACTCTTAAGTATTAGATCTGTATACATATATGTATATATATACAATAATTTCAGCTCCTCAAACACAATATACTGTAAATTATTTACAAAAACTCCTTTTGCTTTTACGGTACAGCTTTTTTGGTGTCTACAGTGATTGAATCTCGTTCGAAAGCATGCCCCAAACAGTAGGCAGTTGGTAGGCAAGGGCGCAAGGCGGCTAGGTTCCTTAGCGGAAAAAACGTCCAATTAAATTTCACTAACAGCGATATTTCTTACTTCGCATCTTTCAGACGTGAATTCACGCCACCCTACATCGAGGGAATTGCCATATCACATACGCTTACATAAATCCGAAGGCAACATGCGACTCGTGAAGCCACAGCTAGCTACCCACAAGGGTGGGCGGGGGTGTCGAGAGCCAACGTCTTAATCTCGCTGTCAGTTCCAAGCTTGCTAGGAATAGTGTGTCCCAACAGGTTCCAACTGGCTTCCCACGTCTGATTCTTATTACCGATAGGTGTAATATATAACACGGCATTTATGAGCGGAGAGTTTTAGCCCGATAGTTCTAGAGGTAGCTCGAGAGGCCTCAGTGGAACATGACAATCGGTCACATTACGAATCTTCATAAGTCATTTTTCGTCAATGAAAATCAAAGAAAAGGGCTCTCTCAACAATAGTGTCCTGAGAACATACCATGGTTGCATAGCCGGTTCTTGGGAGAATGCCACTCAGCTTCATTTGAGACATTCGCCCGAATGGAAAATCGGAGATCTACGCGGTTACATATGCAGGACCGACTTCTCATCATGTCGGGACGGTTGAGAAACAAGGGGTCCCAGACAATCTTCAGTGGCGTGACACCAGTGTCCTCGAAACGGCAGCACTAAGCAAATGCCGTGAAGTGCCTATCGCAAAGAACCGATCACTCAAGAAGCCTATGGGCACATTAGAATCCACGGAGAGAGATAATCTTTGGAGGAAATAATCTCCGACACCCATTAAGCCCTTCTTCTATCGAATACTTTTCTGTCAACGAGGCGACAGAAGGTCCAGCTTCATGAAGCATCGCTCCCTCCTCATAATTTTCTGCGAAACAGCCAGACCTTCATTTGTGGGTTAGCAAAACGAGGTCAGTAACAGAATGATTACAAACGATATAAGCGTTTCTATACCAAAACGCTGCCACTTCTCGTCTGGATGAATGTGTTTCGCATCTATATATGCATCACTTAGCGAAAGCTATACTGTTGAGACCTCTGACGACTTCGATTCTAGTCAGCACATAACGTATACCAGGAAACAGGCTGTTTTTATAGATACGATCTCGATGTTCTATTATTATTATTGTGAAAATGACCAAGTAAATCTCTACGGAAGTTTACTTGGCATGTGTCTAGACAACTTTCGTGATCTTCTTTGCGACAATACAGCGTACTATAGTCCCAACGTGTTTAGAAATCCATTGCGCGTTACAAATAATTTCTTTCAAAGTTGATTATTCTACGTGTCTACCCTTTGATTTAATAGGGATTAAATCTCAAACTGTTCATGTAATTAATTACAGAATAAATATAACCGATTAAGCATAAAAGTTCGCGAGTTTATACAACATTGTGACTTCGTTGTACTGACCAGCGTAATCTTTACCGAACCTGCTTTTGCAAATTTGCTTTGCAGCTCAATGGAGGCGAACTAAATTGACAAATATGAGGGTAGGCAGCGGCATAAAGAAAGTGCTTGAATATTAGCTCAGCAGCGAGCACCGAGGTCTTTTCAATTAACGAACAGGTACATACGTGACTCTCCTAGCTATTGACAGGTTAAGCTTAATATTTCTCGGGGAGAAGGACAAATATTTACAATACGTCTGGGACATTAAATGTCGTCTGTGAAAGTCAGCTTATGAAGATGAGCAATGCCGAGACCAGTTGTACCCGTGGACTGATTTCACTGTTGAAGGCAGACTAGAGTAGTTAGGCGCCGGAAAATTGACTATACTATTTTTCATTTGAACAGCGATACCGCAGAACGCGGACGTAATTAAGGACAAATATCCGAGCTTTCGAGTACTGGATTGTAGCCATGGTCAATATGTCATTGACGAAAGTCGTAGATATTAAGTCGTTCACAGAGGAAGTGGCTTCGCTTCAGAGCATCTTACGAACGGATGAGATAGTGTAGTTAGCGTGGCCTTTGGACCAAACTGGATGTGGGACTATGGATCTCTTGCTCCCAAGTAAAAATAAGGCCCTAAAAATTGAAAAACAAAAAACAACCTAGAAAATGACGCGCAGTGAATGTCCAGGAACAATGCAAAACGGGTCGATCGCAAATTGACTCCGACGCATAGGAATATACGTATGGCATATTATAAATGCAACCTATCAGACTATAATACCTATAAAAATGAAAACGATCCGGCTAATGAATGCCATAACGATTGACGAGTCATGGGTGAGTTTGTTTCGGTCTTCTGAAATCTTATAGCTTTTTGTTGTTTCCAGTTTGAGGATGTGACACGTATCAGCCCTTGGGAAGGTCTGTAGGGAAAGGTCCCCCCCGTCCCCCCCGGGGGTCTCCGCCCATGTTGAGGAGCATTGCATGCAGAGATAATGGCAAACAATGCACAAAGCTGTTTAACGAAAATATAAATAAATCATGCGGCGATGCTTTAGCACGCTGAGATCTAAGAGAAAACTTAGGCAGTGTAATAATTACAGTTCATTAAATGAACCATTAAATAATAATTAAATAATCATCCAATAAAGCTCTACCTTTTATTTTATTTTTATTTCTTTTTATTTTTGTATTTTATCGAGAACTAAAGCGTGTTATATTGCAGTTCCGAAAATAAACTTGATTTTCAAAACTTGAAAACTTGTCTGCCAAGTTGTCGGCTAGATCCCGCAGAGGTCAAAGTGTCCCAGATGATTTAGGAGTTGTCATTCAACTTGAAAATCATACATATCAGTTGTCACTCCGAGTGAATTGCTAGCTAACTACAATAATAGTACGGTTTTTTCTTCCTCTCATAAAAACCTAAGGTTTAAACATATGAGATTGGTGGCTGTTGGCTATTAGCCATTACATTGCAGGCAGACAATTCTACAAATCTTGTAGAAGAACCAGATCGGTGCAGACCTCAGAGAGGCAGCAGCGGGGGTTGTCGAGAGGCCGTAATGAGGGGAAAAAAAAAAGCAAACACGTTGAATGCGACCAATGAAAGCTTTCAACAGCAATGAGAGGGCTTTACGTGTCTCGCAATCATTAAGCAGTACGAAAAAGCTCAGCCGGCTGAATGCTAATGCATTTACTAAATGAGCTATGGGCGGGTCGCCACATAAGAACGTAAATGTTCCTCAAACCCCTATCGGGACAATTCGAGCTTTGCATTCGAAATTACTCATGGTAAGTATCTCGCAACGATATATCTGCATAGATGTGCCCATGCTAATTCGTAGCACTAAGAACGTTCAAGCTTTGAGCTTGTTTAGCCTCGTTTGTGATGAAATATACAAAAACTTAACTTGGGTAACTTTTTTCGAAGCTTTCTTGAACCTTGTCCCTTTGTCCACCCAAATTTGGGTCCGTTAACTACGTTTCGAATGGGGAATTTTGCACCACAAGCTCATTGTAATATGGACACATATAAAGAGATATGCGAAGGGTTACACGAGGAACGTATCGTTGAGAACCCTTTTCGGAATATTCTTAAAGCGCCTAGGGGGGAAGGCAAGTGGTGTCGAAAATACGCCTCTCTAATATATTTCCTTGCTGGTGCCGTGCTCAGTGACGCGCTTATTTTCGACTTTTATCTGATGTTATTATGCTGCTGTGATTTCAAACTATGTAGTACCACAAATATACATAATAGATAGAAATTTATACTTTGTCTGGACCTCGACGTTTCCGCTACTGGCTGCCCATGTATTTCCCAGTGAGGTATTATTTGGGAGGTACTTAAAGGACCTCATCGAATAGCTCCAAGTCGTTGAACGTAATGCATTGCGAGCTGTGCTGGAGCTTCGGACGGCCAAGGCCGTACGTTCCGGGTGGCCGCTCCCAGCGTGGAATTCTCAGTATTCAGGGCTTGCTGAAATATAGGGCCTCTAGCTGACGTTTTTAAGTGGTCGTGTGTTGGACACTAACAGCGGGCTATGTAATTGTTGACTGGTCATTCGAACCCAACTGTAGAAATCTTGGACGTGACAGGTCTCGCAATTTAGAAGTCCCAAGGCGTATTGCAGTACTCGCACAGCGGGATTCTAGAGACGCGGAGTGGCTATGACTGTGGAATAATGTATCCCCAGTTCGATTAGAAACTCTAGGAATTTGCCCGAATTTCAAGTTCGAGCCGACGTCTGCTACTTGAGACTGTGATAATTAAGTGTGATTATCCTTTATTGTATATGCCTCAATTATCTAGTTGGGGAAAATAGCAAGGGGAATGCCGCTTCTGTGACCCCGGAATAAATAAATAAATAAACAAATATGCCAACCTGACATATATATGATGAAAGGCCATAAAAAATCCAAACCTCTAACCCTCCAAACCAAAGTAATTAGTTAAATCTCTGATCATACTGGAATCTGAATGCAAAAATTAGCGAGCTATTCTACAGATGAACTATCTGTCGCCTATCAGATTGTTCATGAACAAATCAACCCTGTGAATATTTCTTTCTGATTCTGTTCGCATGTTTTGTGTTCCTAGCTTATCGAGGGGTTTTTGGATTTCTAACAGCCCAGATTTCAATTCGTCGAATTTGCCTAGGTGAAGTTGAATTCTTGCAAATTGTCACGTCTGTCTTCTGCGGTTGAATATAGCAAAATATTTAACCAAAATGTATCATGGGATTCTCTCTGCACGAGAAACGCGTCGGAAAACCTTAAGGACCTTATCCTTGGTCAGTACACCAGGACACGACTCCGAAGCCCTAAACGGCTTATCAATATCAACGACAGAAAAGGACGATGATGGCCAAATAAGGCCAACACGACGACCAGGGCCTACATCACAATTCTGCCTCGACATCTCCCGTCTCGAGTGTCATCCACATTGAAATGGATAGCTCAAGCAGCTCAAGCCGCCAGGGACCATGCTATATAGAATAAGTGCTATGAAAACGTCTCGTAAATTATTATTCACTGATATGATATCGTTCAGCAAGTCATTGAACGACACTCGACGAAGACTAGTTAAAGGCTCAGCTTGAGCCTTTGAGTGTGCAGGTACAAACAGAATGTTGGCCTCGTCCTATCGAGATGAGTCTTTGAAAATACATTTTCGGCAGGATATTGACGTCTGTGTGCGCGAGCGTATACGTGGACACGCACTCCGCTCGGTAGACCAAGGAACCGTGTACACCACATTGGATACAGCGTAAAGCAGCTATTTCTACTACACGGAATCGTTTGGTCGACACATTATTACTGATTGTTCGCAATGCGCGACGGTATTGCTTGTGATCGCCTATACCACACTGATACACAACCAATATATAAGACCCACCAGTTAATGTGTACCCTAGTCTTTCTAAGGGTCTCCTCCCTTGGGCGAAAATAAAGAAGAACTTGTATAATCTTATTGTATAGGATATTTAGCATTAGACATATAGGGTCCACCACAAGGCAGGAGTTCCTAAAAAAACAAGCGAGCGTCTTTGAAACACTTCGCATAATCTGCTTCGTTTAGGCTACGCTATGTACACACTCAGGGATACACAGCATACAATGAAGTGTGGTGTCTGTTGAGATCATTCAAAGTAATTTAATTACCTTCATATGAGCAATCAGCGACGATGATTGATAGCATTCAAGGGTTATTACAAAGCAATAGTGAGTCATTGAAATCACTCATCATTCTCGTACTTCGAGACCATATTCCAATGCAATACACCACCAATTATATATACACAGCTTCTCATCGTCAGTAACTCTTTAGTAAAGTCTTCGACTGCAGAGAAAGTCGAATGCAGGATCGAGTTATCTCGCTACCTGGTTAAGGATGAAATCTTTCCACACTTAAAGGTGGTCACATTATACCTACTTTTCACTATCAGGTGCCAATCTTCTATAAAAGAATATAAAAAGGAACTAAAAATTAATTACACTCCCCTTAAAATAAATACAATGATAACATTCCTACCTTCTCGTAAAATTCATAATAACATCCATCTCAATCGTAAACTTAAGCGGTGTAAAGAACTGCCGCGTTCCGTAGATAATAAAGCAAAACCTTATATTCTATTGCAACAGTGATAATATACGTGCTGCGCAGGATCATCCAGGAAATATGTAACGACACAAAACGTCTATGGTAAAAGCTTGACAGTTACGCAAAGGGACTCTTCCACGGATATATCTATTACAAATCAACTGTTAAGAGATTTCTATTCGATTGACCAATAATAGAAGGGCTGCTTTTTTTTCAATTGAAATATCCTGACGTGTTGCGAACAATGATTAATGACGACCTCGTTCGGCGACCACAGACCGTCTCGATGTACAGACCCGCTGAACCTCTCGCTGAATGCTCTGTCAAAAGCAAAAACTTCGACCGTCCTGGTCGAAAGGGGCACATGACATGTTTAGACAGTGCAGACCACTCTCCTGGGCAACCCCTCTCAGCTATCGAGTCCTCATCGAACTTCTGCACAAACCTACCAAGTTGCTTCCCTTTGTTGCGTGTTGACTTAGGCGAAATATGATATAGAGAAGATGTCGAAGATGTACTTATTGCTACAGCTGGAAGCGCCATCTCTCGAGGTAGATCGGGGGATCAATTTCGACATTCGCACAGACAAATAATCGCGACGGAAATGAAAGCGCTTTTGAACAATATATGACAATTGGCCAGCAACATATATATATATAGATATATATCCATTAGTCCATTAGTGTCAGTTTCCGTTTCTGCTAGATCGGTTAATCCTGATTCTTGCCAGGCACGAGTAAGGCCGAGAACAAGCAAAGGTGGCCCCGACAGGTCCTCATAGTAATACCTAAAAGGTTGAGGGTTTTTTTTTAAGGGGGGGGTGTTGGCATGCTAATGCACGCCAACACCATGACCGCTCTCTCACTCTCTCAAGACCAGACTTTCTCTCAATATCTCTGTCCACTTCCGGCCTGTGAACAACTACTGTGGTCAATAGGGTTTCTGTAGAAAAGCTCCGTGTGTGTGAATATGCAGTATTTATGACGCATACAGGGGATGTACGGTGCCTTCCTTTCTGCACAGTGTTAGCTATGCCGCAGACCACATTAGTTGCCACTACTACTTAACAAATCTTATTGCGGAGATACTGCCCATAAAAGTAAATACGGCTCCACTCAGATTTGAACCTCAGACTCCACAAAACTCGCTTTCTGGTACTGCCTACCTTGTCCACCACGACATGCCCTCAAGCAAAAAAAAAAGTTGAGGGCTGAGGCCTGTCAGATAGGGGATGGTCAGCCGAGGGTCAGCTCGAAAATCAGTTTTAGATCGAGTAATCGCTAACAACACTAGCAAAGGGCGATATTCCGATCAAATAATTGGGAAACAACAATCGTAAATGATAACTTATGCGGATCCCTCTGATCCTATTCTTGAGAACACGTTCTGTGATTTGCCTCCGGAAGAGTAGTTTCGCCTCGAGTCAGTCCAAGTCCTAACTAATGAAAGTCGTTCGCGAACCCAATAGTTTCACTTTTCAACGAATAACTCGTCCGTAATAATAAGGCGCGTTGAATCCGCAAGTATGTCTACACTGAATTGTGTGTTGGGTAGACCCGCAATAGCTTCTGGCTTGATTCAATATTGTGCCGGCCCCGAGAGAGGCTGCGTTGCCCACGGGCCTACTAGGCCCTGCCAACGATAATGGGGGTGTGGACAGCACATCATGATTTGTGACCACCGGTTGGATTAGCAGAAATCGTAGTTTCCGGGCATATGGTTAACGTTGCCCGGTCATAGGTCATATACGCATGTTTGAGAAACCCCAGACAGGTCGAATAAGTGTGATCAACCGCTTGGATTAGGCCGAAAAAAAGAGGAACAAAGGCCATGAATAATCCCTAGTTCTGTCCGACGCTCTCTCCCCTCTCGTGATAGTCTTCCGAACACACACGGCGATACCGAGGCCTTTCCGCCGTAGGACGAACGACACATCTGGGAAGGAGTCAATTATGGGAACAAATTATGGACTCAGGTCCCATCGGGGAATAGAACAACTGCGAGTCTGTCACGGCATAGCTGTACGCGAATTAGCGAAGCTAATATCGTTCAACGATTCAAGTCAAATCGGGCCATTGTCCCAATGCCGTTCATTTCAGATGTGTCACAGCGTGTTGGTCGACAGCTCAAGTGCGATTGAGCCGTGTTATGTCAAACATTGCATTGCATAGAGGAACACCCTTGATTCCAATGGGAGCGCAAGAAAACGCTGGGTTCATAATTCGTGTCGAGTTCCCCCGGGGGTGGCGTGGCGGGTACCCCTGCCTTTCAATCGGAGGGAACATGGGGGTTCACACGCAGAGGAGTTCGATCTCCGGCCACCGTTGCACATTTGCATTTAAAGGTGTTCGTCCTAAGAAACCTTATACCGAAAGCAGTTTTACCGTGGGCTGAGTTCGATGTTGAAGGGTGAGAGTTGTGTCGACCCCCGAAAGCTGTTTAATTCGTGGTCAATAAAGGTCGTGGTTAGGTTTTGCGATCATCTGACTCTGACATAACCGGATTTGCTCAGGAGGATAACAGGATACCTACGAATAGCCGGTGCAAAACGGGTGGCGAGCCCCAAGGATTTCTCAATAATAATAGTAATAATAATAATAACAACAACTATTATTATTCATATTATTATAGTAAAAACTGAGCAACGTTTCCAGCGCTCTGTGCGTTCCAATTTTGCCAAAGTGTCTTGAGTTATAAGGCTCTCTAATAAATTATTTGTATAGCGGGTCACCCTCAGGTGTGCAGTTTCCTCCGTGTTTTTCTCGTAAGCAAACGGTTGCAGATGGACGTAACAATGTGTCCGTTACCTGGAGATTAACATAGCTTGACAAAGTGGGAGTACTGCGCCAGTAGGAGAATTGCATTCGCTCGGGACGGTAAACCAGGCGACTACAACTAGATCATTGTGACCCAAGTATGTTGCGTGCGAACTATGGTTTACTTAGGCCTAAAATCCCAACTACAATCAATACTGCGACTGGCAAAGCGGCCGCCGTGGCGTAAAGCACCCAGCTCGCTCGATTAGATTATTCTATTTACTAAACTCGATTTCTGCTTGTTTACAAGACTCTCGGGTGAACAGTTACTCTGAATCTCTGTCATACTCAGTTGGATATGTCGTTTTAAATCCTTTGAATCTTCGTCTGTCTCAAAGCCCGTAATGGGGTATCGACATCGTTTTTTCTTTTGTCGAAACCGAACGATGCTCGGTTGGTTGGGTGAGTGCAAGCCCTTTTTCAAATTGCCAACTCCTTTATTCCCCCAGAATTTCGCCCAGATTGTCGAAATCCTTCCCATTGATCTCGATCTATATAACGGACTGCTGTCTGTCTGCCTGCTCTATTTGCAGGAGCAATTCGGCTCCTTCTCTCGCATACACCGTAATGTTATAATTG
Organism: Stratiolaelaps scimitus; assembly: GCA_019614645.1. Taxonomy (NCBI): domain Eukaryota; kingdom Metazoa; phylum Arthropoda; class Arachnida; order Mesostigmata; family Laelapidae; genus Stratiolaelaps; species Stratiolaelaps scimitus. The sequence continues at coordinate 1,256,188 of JABWDB010000064.1, read as the reverse complement.
GGAAGGTACGAACAGTCTGGGATGAGAATTTGATTGGGAATCGTTGAGTTTACTTTCGAGAAATTTCTGACCGATTGGGTAGCTGCGTCTAAATGGGATTTTTTTTTGAAAAATTGAATTCTTTTAAACCTATGATATCTCACTGTTCAATTGTGACCCCTGTTAGTCGTTCTCTATAGTGTACCAATGTGTCTTCCTGTATCTGCATTTCATGACTGACGTTGATTCGCCTGTTTCTTCTGCTATCGAGCGAAAATATGAGTGTTCATGTGCACGTCGAGAGAAACTTGTAAACTAAACCTGTTGCTAAGCATTGGGACAACACTCGGAACGATCGTTCTTGTGTTCACTAATGACAGCTAATTTATGTCTATACATAAAGCAAATAGAAGGTGAAAAAGTTTATTGATTGGAAATCGTATAAAGGTACTCTCGATTTCTTAATCTTATTTGTGCACCGTACTCTCTCGAAAGGTCCGGAACTCGTGGAGCTGAGACAGTGGACGAGGCCAGCAGAGAATCATTAGCAAGGCTGAATAGGCAGGAGTAGCATTTGTGAATATAATTCACCATCTTAATTAGCGAAGGTCTCTGGTTTTCACATCGAAAGAGGTAAACAGATATTAGTATTGACTACGGCGATGTCACTAGAGAATAACGCTTTTACTAAATAGAGCTCACCCCTAAATTTGACATGCAAATGGTCCCAATTCGATACGTGATCGACTCTATGCTTCTTATCTGCCATGATTGGATAAGGTGAAATTGGTCTTTTGTAAGAGGGTGCTAGAATTATACATAATACAGACATCTAGGCAATACCGTGGACGTTAAATGCTAGCTGAGGACCTCCCCCAAAAACTTACTTTTGCTACGATTATGGACCTCCGCGTACCGTATCGTGCGCTCCGTTCAGTGATCCTCCCCTATTGTTTAGATAACTCAAGATGCAATCTGGACCCCTTAGGCAAGACCTTCCTCTTGACAATGGCGATGTCGAACGAACCGACGAATGTAATCTTACGATATTCTACCTCGCGTTTCCAAGGAGGCAACGCGGGGAAGAATATGCCGATGGATTGGGAAGGTTCAAGAGAAAGTTCCACGGCCCGTTGGCGGCAGAATCGATTTCTTCCGAGCATAGGAGAATTATGAGAATGGACTAACAGCGAAGAGGAATTGAGGAGAGGTCACTGCAGGCCAAACGCAGCCTAATCTCTTACGTCAGACGGAAGTTAAGTTTCGAAGCCTCTCTCTAACCCAGATCAGGACTTGCAATCTCCTTGTCGGCGGCAAATCTATGCTGTTTCGGCTGAACTCATCTTAGTGTTGCGGGGCTATCGAAAACCGACGTCCTGAAACCTTCCGAGGATGTAGGGATCACGCTCGTGCGACCGGCACCGTTACAGGTGGCGTGTATTGATGGCTCCATAGACCGGTGGAAGTCCAGGGCGTTGCATTAGTCCGCTGTGTACGAGGGCAGATGTCAATACGACCTCACCGAAACCTCTTCGAGAGTCTGGCTTCCGAGGTGTGTCCACCCACATAGGCCAGTCGTTGGCCAACGCACAACGGGCGTTCTTACTGTGAAATAAGTCTGCGGATTAACGGGAGGCACAAAGGAGAAATTCTATACGGTGGAAAAGCTTTCTAAGTGTGTTATGTTGGGCAAGTCCTTCCTCCGCAGACTAATGGATAAAGGGCAGGATCAGGAGTACAGGAAGTCTAATAATTCCTGTGCGGTCGAACGAGGCCCACGGTGTGCCGCCGGTAATGGCAGTGCGGATCGTAACTGAGCACCCATCAACCAATGTCCTTGCTGATAGACATCGTGCTTCCGGACCCTCTTCCAGAGGTCCATTTAACCCACTGAGGGATGGGGATTGGCCGGCCCACAAGCTCAAGGATCATTCTATGTATGTGCGGATTTTTCCCCAAGGTTCCAGAGGCTTACGGATCCGGTGTTCGGAGCGATGAAGACGACACGGCGCTAGGTTACCAAGAAAACCTGATCATCTACTCGGGAAAATGTTGAGCACTTAAGGTACCGACGGATAACGTTGGGCGCTATTGACGTGGTAGGGTTGTGGCTGAAGACCAAAAAGTGAGTCTAGTGCTATCTCCCGGATCTCGGAAAGGTACCGACCGCTCGAGACATTTCAGTTCTAGACCTCGGAGGAGCTGAGAAGTTATTAGGTCAAGCGTCGTATTACCGAAGCTTCTTTTCGGATTTCGCCACGGATTTCGCCCGAACTCCAATCCACGGCGGTAGACTCTGATTAGTGGCGAGGAAGAAAATCCACTGGAGGATTTTCGACAAATATCAAATATGCTAAATACTACTGCTTTCGGATTACTTCGTAAGACGCACACAGCGCCACCGGGCTTGGCGATATCAAATAAGCTCCACAGGCCTTATCCATTATAGGGCAAGCTTGGAGACTCAGATACCTACAATGCGAGCAGTACAGGCTGATGACTAGACTCATATGAAGCTAAGTGCCGTTCCTTGGAAACTGTTTGAAATATTTCATCAGTATTTATACGGTCGCCGTTTCAACTTTGTCAGAGACAGCATCGTCCTCAAATACCTTCGAAGCGAGGCCAATTTGTCGCCGAAACTGACCGATTGGAAAGTCACCGATCCTGCAGAATTACAACTGCAAAATTGAGCACCTTAAGTGTGAGTTAACTGGCAACATCCACGCCTTGTCAACACCCCCTGTTGTGTGTCCATCGAGAGCTCTGGCATTGAGACGATCAGTTCGTCACAAACTTCTCGTGGTGAATCCGGAAGCTGGGAACGAGTTGGTTAAGTACATATTGTGTGACGGGGTATTGTTCATTCGCAGGTGAACAGTGTGGCTCTGGCCAGCCTTCGTGAGCGGATGATATCTCTATGTCTCGACGGTAACTTGACAGAATATACCGACATCGTACGGACCAATCGAAAAAAATAACAATACATTAGCTCGGTGCATAAGTAATGATCGTTTTTAACTCACTTTGCATTGCTGTATATTTTGAAAGAATAAACAGATGTTAATCAATCCCTCACTTTCTGTGGACTCCCGCCCATCGATCTTGTGGCGGAAAAACAACTCGCCATGGAAGTCGATCCAGCCAATTCCGGGTCTCTGTTTCTGTCCTGAAGCGCTTTCCCCGCAGGCCGTGCTCCATGGATCTGTATACGTGGTCATCTGACGGGGCATTGTGTGTGATATACGCTGGGTGTGGCAGAACTTTCCAACTAAGATCGGTCATAGTACGGTGGGACGCCGAAGCAACATGGCCCCCACAATGTTATGTCATAATTTCACCTTACGCCATTTGTGCTCGACGGTCTTTTCCCGTCAATTTCTCGGCATAGTTTGCTGAGCTCGTTTTGTCTTCGTTGGCCGTTTCAATACGTTTGAGCAGTTCGCAATAGAGAACTCCGTTCTGATCCTATCAAATGCACAGCATTACCTTGCGACCGCGAATCCTGAGTATAACCAATCCTTTTTGCGTTGAAGCTTATCCTAGTAATCAATTTTATCGTCCGTTAGAATTTCGTACAGAAAATCGTCGTCCCTGTTTGCCGAAAAAGCAAAAAATGGTGAGACGAGACGTTCCTAGCTCACGCGTTCACTATCGATCTGTAACGTTAGCCTCCAAGAACGCCCTTAACCCAATCTCGTGAAATTCGGAGAAATTAATCGCTGAGACTGCCGGGAATACCGCCATGCCTTCGGTAGGTCATGGCCTATTCACGCTACTCCGAACGCGTAATCCAGTATCTGGCCAGCGAATGACCAGTTACTGCGAGCGTTCCCCAGGACTCGGTACGTGGACCGACTGTGGAAGGTGGCTTATGATGGGATGATATTTCGCATCCCTCACACCTTCCTTCCATTAGGTCAATGGCCTATGCCGATGATCTGGCGATTGTGGTCACCCATGAGGAGACATCCTGCTTATAGGATACAGCTAACGGAGCCCTAGCGGACATCTCCTGCCTCGCTTAAGATCATTAGTAACTTCATAACTAACATCACAAGGGAGCATAACGTAGCCCGGCGAGCAATAGATACCGCCAATGCGGCCACCTAGGGGTAACGTGCATCGGAAAGGCCACTCCGAGATAATGTCACAAAAACGGTTCCGGGATCCTGCCTTTTCCCTATCCTGTCTCATTTCCCCGAGGGACGTCACGCAGTGGAGTTTATATTGGTTTTAGCGGATGGGGGTATCACAGTACCGCGGCGGTCAGGTCCGGCGTCTGCATAGAGCATTTCTCTCCTCTTAAAAAATGATAAGGCCAACATGAGGTGAACGCACGGCCTGAGATCGCGAAGGCCATCCTCTCATAGCATAACAAGATATTCTCCCTGGTGCTACATTCGTCGTGTTCCTCGTGTTTTATATTGTGTAGTAGCTATGTATCCTTCACAAGCGCTCTCTCTTTCCTCTTTCTCTCGCTCTCAAAAACCGGTATCTAACTCATCCAAAACCTTTAGCTAATCGGAAGCAAAATCTCGGGGGTATGCACGAAGAAGTAACCGGGAGGGATAACGAAGAGATGGGGTGAGTCCTATAAGAGTAACAGAGTTACGACACCCCCATTAGCAAGCCATCATCTACAGAGGACGGCCTCTGTGAGATTTCCTCTTCGGAAATGGACAGCCGCCGTAAACTTTCATTGAGGAACAGCGGACTCAGCGGGATAGGAACGGAACAGGCTATACACCGGCGAACTATTCATCTATGAAACTCGATAGAATTATTCATCGGGCCGGAGCAAACGCGGCCAGACACAACGTCTGACAATGGAAGGTGGCTTCGGAGGGAGGGGTGTGAAGGACGCAGTCACAGGAGAACGCGAAACGAAGGAGTACGAGAAAAGGATAGCAAAAAGGAGACAAGGGAAGAAGAGGGACCATCAAGGAACGGAGAGAGAGAAACTCTTCGGGCTCGGATCCAGTAATCCAGAAATATTAGCACTGCGGGGAGGAAGCCTATCGTATCATACCTACCTACATTTCACATCGATATACTGTTCTGGGACTTAGCCAAAAAAACGCCAAAAAATATCTACTCGCAATATTTCTGTATTATGAGCCTTGCCTATAAAGGGTTACTTGCCCTTAAGATATAACTAATATATAGAAAGCATTTATAACTAACGGGGTATTCTCTGGTTATTTTTGATTTTACTGTTGTTTTGCGACTGCTTATAAGCGCGATTATTACAGCCATGCAAAATACAAAAGACAGCCATCTGGAACCTAATGTGGACCATGTGGTTTACCGCTAGCATCAAGCTAAAGAAGAGAACATGTTAAGCTTGAGATTCGCTCATGATACCCAATATTCGCTTAACATTAAGATGGGTATATTACTGATTATACTATTGTTATTATTATTGTTATAGAATGCTTAGCATATCGTACGATAATTTGCTTTCCATTAGTGTATATATATATATATATATATATTATACGTACCTAATTATTGTTCGTTTAATAAATATATAATGCCAAATATTGATTGTCATATATATGTATATATATATATATATATATATATATGTGACAATCAATATTTGGCATTATATATTTATTAAACGAACAATAATTAGGAATTATTGGGGGCGGAGATGTTAGTTGGGGACCGGAGCCGAGGCCGACATTGTCCCGAGGAAGGCGATGGTATTGCCTCACTGCACAGCGAGGGACAGACGTTGCAGAAGGAAAGATATTGCGCGCTTGTCCCCGTGAGTATGGATCAGTCTATGGTAGACCCTTTCGAGAAAGTTCGCGTATATATATATATATATATAAATATATATATATATTCTCATAGTAATACCTAAAGGTTAAGAGCTGAGGCCTGTCAGATAGGGGAACAGCTGAGGGTCAGCTCGAAAAGCAGTTATATATATATTGCAGCATAATTTCGATTAACACATAATACTGCGTACATTTCAATTACTTGAAGATAAGTTGAAAAGGGAGTACCTCCGACTTGAGTGAGACGATTCATTCGCGAGACAGTAGATCAACCCTTTGAAGCATGAGAACAGCCAAGATATTGTTTGGAAGGCAGTTCTTCATCGTCTATTATTTCAACTTCAACTTTCTATTTTTGGGAGAAGGAATTACGCGAATGTCTGATGCACTGAGTGGTCCATCTATAAGCGGCGTTAGCTTTCAAACCCACTAAACCCGCTTACCCCCACGCACTCTTCACCCAGATCATAGCTTGGAACGCTTAGCGCATTAGATTGTTGCATCTGAGCGATCGCTCGGTTTCATCGTTGATATATTAGCAACGGAAGCATGGAGATACCGAATGTTCGTTCAGCTGTTGATAACAATGAGTTTCGCGAACTCATCAAGAACTTCGGAGTGAATAATGAACCTGTGGTTGAAGGTTAAATTAGGTGAGTGTTTGTCGAGCCTCGAAGATGGTGTACGGGCAGCGAAGCTTAGGCGTCATTTCATTAAGAACAAGAACGGAGATCATTTGAGAAAATTCACATCACTTAACGATCGGTTATGCCCGCAGCCAAGTAGACAACAGCTCACCGCATCAGGTGACTGCGCCTACGAGACTCTGGCAGTCCTCAGAAGCTTGTTTTTCTTTCCTAAATGGGGGGTGTTGGCATGCCGCTGCATGTCAACACCGTGAGCATCCTTCTTGTGGAACTGTTGACGATGTTCAACAGCACCACTGCCCTTTCCGGTATCGCTTAGCATATTCCTTTAGTAAGGACGATGAGATGTGTACAAGCCCAGCCACGAGCATCACATATCCTCCTCACCGTACACGGACATGACGTGGTTAACCTGAGTTCCGAAGCCAAATACGTTTATTGTTCTATGAACATCTGAATATTGGGAAAATGAGTAACGCAGTTACTCACTCTGGACTCGTGTGAAGTTGCCTCGCGTCTTGATCTCATAATTGGTATGAGTTGGGGGAAAAATACAACAGGCCCCTTGTGGCGAAAAACTCGTAATTGCCAATGCAGCCGCACGAGTTCGTCCGTCCGTCCGTCATCAAGTGTATAATACATTTTCCCACTGTACCACATTGTTGTACCACATTGACTCGCAGCTAGTCGCATTTGAGTCGATTGTGCTACAACAGGCCTCAGTGTAAGCCGAGCTATGCAGTGATCCTTGTCTTGATCTAAGAATACCCTGAGAGTCTAGCCACAGCGGCTAGAAGCAGCTTTAGCCGTATCAGCAATACATATATGATTTCATCTGTCCACCGAAAAAACAACAAGATGATATCGTTAACATCCGCTTCGACGCTTAAGTAGAAAATCATGTTATCAGCAGAGATCTTTAGGGCAGGACATTTCGCGCTCAAAGAAAAAGCTGTACCGACTCAACATCGATTGCTTCTTATATGTACAGTGTCTTTCTTGTCCATCTCGAGCCACCGCATGGATCTCAAGATTAGCCCACGTAAGAGTATATTATCCTTCACACCCTAGGTTAGCGCTTAATCTCCACTCAAGTTTCTAGGATCGCTGTTCTCTACTGGCGGAGAAACATTTTCGCCGTCACATGCAACCTACATTACAGACGATGCTTGAACTGTGAGAACCGAACATTAAGCCTGGACACTGCATTGTTTGATCTTTCGATCCTCGGTACACTATTTATCAGCAACAACGAGTTACTGGTGACTCACGCCTGGGTCCCATAGCTATTTCTACCAGTTCCATAGACCGTATCAGAGTTACGATCGTCTCTTGGGGATGGCCAAATATAATTCAGAATATATTTAGACGCCCATCCGGAAACAGATGTGAGTCTACGCCTGACTATCCAGCACCAACGTCATCTCGACGAGATCGATAATTCGAGAAGGAGAACTCCTTCAGACAACTCCTGTCGTCTGCCACTCAATGCCGAGGTCGCGGGCTCAAATCTTCTGCTGGAAAAGTTAGGCCTTTTTTTCTTCGCTTAATTGGCGAAATTGAACGGAACTTCTCAGTGTGACGTACTTCAATCCATGAGCTCGTTGTGCCGGCAACAACTGACCAGAGGTGTACCCGATATAATCCGTAACCGCAGAGTGAACTGCACAAATTGCCGAGAGGGGATTCCGCACGACTCGCTTACACGGCAACTACCGATAATGGAACTCGTTCTCTTCAGGGGGTGTCCTGAGAGCTATAATGTAAAGCTAGACGAGTCGCTATCCAATGTAGGCCATGCCGCCAGGAGAGGGTACATCTCTGCGTCCTTTATTGGCCAGTTGATACTTGCTCTATCGCTAGTGGGACATTTGCTACCTGCCAGCACAGTATGAAGTTACATGACCATGCCGATTCGTGAGGAGGTGCGCAATGACATACTACAGCCCGCACTTGACGACGCACAGCCTGCCTTTCTGTGCGTGAGTGCGGGATTACCTAGCGGAACCTGTCACACGCGAACTAACACACAAAGACTTTGCTGCTCGAGACAAGTTTCAAACAGTCACAGCTTTACGGAGTACGATTCTCTGCGTAACTGACGATTTCCGGGAGCAGATAGTGTCACGGGGTATCTAGAGGTGCACGGATCTACAACTGGATCCTACGGGCGTTCGCAATCAAAATGACGAGCGTATGCCTCAAGCGGAAATTACCGAGTGTCACTCCATCTTGGTGATGTCATACGGACGCCAGCTGTGCTTCTGGCTCTATATGGTAAGGGCGTATGGATCTTCTTGACAAGGTGCAACGACGTTTTGTTTCAAGGGCTCAGCTTGCCTCAGATACTGCCAACCCCCTGACACACGGCTCGAGCTGACACCGGTGGTCAACATCGAATAGGAACTGGTGTCGCTTACCAACACAGACGAATTATGCGAGACTAAAACCTCTTTCAGTCCAACTTGAAGTACACGGATAGTAAAACGGGGTTTGTCAATCGTCCATAAGCTTTTGCTCAAAGCAAGGAAGCGATGATGATATATGTATGCTTGTGGAGTCGCTTGCCATCTTTGTTCTAGCAAAAAAACAAACGATTATTTCTATGCCCTTGACATTATGTTAGAGCTGCCCGTTTTGGCAAGGATATGAGAAAATTCGTTATACATGGACTTGAACCCAAGCTAATATGCTATATATATACTTGCCAGGTACGAGTAAGGAAGGGAATAAGCAAAGTTGGCCCCGACAGGTCCTCTCATAGTAATACCTAAAAGGTTACGCGCTGAGGCCTGTCACATAGGGGAACAACTGATGGTCAGCTCGAAAAACCGTTTTAATATGCTATATATGTACATACTTTGGGATTTCTACACTGTGTTATAAGTTTGTTATCTGTGGTGAATCTATTGCACGTTGCTATCTGGTCGGTAGATCTTACACACCCTTCAGATAAGTTCCGAGCAAAAGGTCATATGTGACCTTTCTGAGTACTTGCTCGAACTAGTTCCACTTTTGATGGTTGGAATCCCTCAGCTTCACCTTCAATTGGCCTAAACAACAAGCATCTAGCAGGTTTCTATCAGGTGATGTGCAGCTTGACTCCACAAGTTCGAATCCCCTCTCTCGGCCAAAACCTCCGGGGACGAGTGCTGTCGTGGAGAATCCACGCGCGCGTACACTCGTTTGTGGAGAGCCACAAATATACCGATACTCTGACAAAACGTTTTTATAAAACGCCTCCGGTGACAGAGGTTTTCGGAGGGAAGGACCCAATAGAAGGCCACCCCTACAATCAGCATCCTCTTCTCGCCGAAAATCTGTTGACACAACCCCCGCTCAGCTATTTCGCCATGGGTATAAATATTGGCGACCCTGGCTCCTGTCGGGCTGCATCCACAATTTGATCCATGTCTCGTCAATCGTGAAAGTACGCCTCAGGGTCGTTCATGTCTTTCGATAATAACGTAAGTTCTGCTCATAACAGTAAACAAAGGCGAGAACCCGCCTTTTTCCGGTCCCAAGGTGGTGGGCATGTCCTCGTGGCCACACACCTGACATACACCCACACATGCACGCCGTGGAGACGCAAGTCGCGTTGCACCCATCTGACCAGAATCTTCCTCATGTAACGATTGTCCTTGACGATGCACTGGACCATGGGGTAAGACACCTTTGTGTTGCTCACAAGCGAGTACAGGGGGACTGATGCCTCGGAACACTGGAAACATATCTTCCTTTGTGTCCACTGCTTCTCGTCGCTTTTGAGCATCAGGCCGATCACCTTCAATTGTACTTTGACAGCTCGTCTCTCCGGCCTTAACCTCTTCGCACAGTATTCCAGCGCACTTCTCGCCGACCAGGCCTTCTCTCGACCTTCGAAACCGTGACTGTGTACACTATAGAAACTACTAGCTTGCTCAAATACAGAAGAAAAATACGATAACGGGAAATATTTTAAAATTAACTCAACCAGCAACGTTAAATAACACCAGAACCGTGAGTGCTATTGACGATACAGGATGATTAGCGGTTTTCTTTATCCAAATCCTATGAATGGGCGGCTATTCAAGGAAAAAGCGGGGACAGTAACAATTACATTGTACGTTCCATCCAAAGGGGAGCAAGTGTGACATACACGTCACGCAGGGCAACCTATTGACGTCATGCATTGCAATGTAACCTCTTTTATAAAGGCCGAAGTGGACCCGATGAAGGACTTTGCCTGGCTCCGTGAGACCAGATCGATTGTCCTTACGGCTCCATTCGCTGTCCACGGTATGAGATATCAAACGGGAACGTCACTGTTCGAGTTTGGAGTCGGCAGTAGCGACCACCGCATCTGAACGTCCCCTTGTCAGGAGCCCATCCTTAGCTCCTCGGACACAACTATTTCTGCTGGATGTTCCACAAGCCCGATATGAGGTTCGTTTCAACCTGAACCTTAGACAAAACCCCAATGGCTACCCACAATGCTCGTGTTTAGATAACTTGGCTGGTTTTTGAGAAACGTAGTAGTGCCTTACAACTAGATTTACTATTTTCTCCATACCCCGTTATTATTTATAACAATATCTGTCCCTTATAAACGATAAACTTTCAAACATTTCCAGATATCTATACAAACCGCTTCTATCAGATATACGCACAAAGTCGAAGTTTCGCAGCGGGAAAAATAACTTCCACCTGAGGAGTTAGGGGGGAGACCCCCCCCATTTATTCTTCATCGATCCGGGGGCTATTACTTATTCCAAGATACCCCCATCTCTTTGGTATATCAAAGAGATGAGAAAATTTGCCTCCTAATTCAGTGACAATCGCTGATAATGAGTACAACCCAGTAAACTTCGTAAACTTCCTTATTTCTCTCACGCGATCCAAGTTATCGTGCTACAACTGTCACTTTTCTTTATATTATAGACTTTCCATACTAGTTTGTACAATACATACACCATATAAATAGTTTTTTTCGAGCTGACCCTCATCCGTTCCCCTGTCTGACAGGCCTCAGCCCTTAACCTTTTAAGTATAAATATATATATATATATATATATATTATGTTAACCTTGGCATTATAAGCAAAAAAGATGGCATATGCATTTTGTGTTTGTTATTGACTGTCTTTGTGCATCTTAAAATATTATTATATTCGTTTATTCGCAATGAACGAATGAATTTTATAAAACATTTTTTAAGCGTTCGATTAATTTCTCCGAGTCCACAAATTATTTTAGTTGTTGTAATATATATATATATATTTGATTTGCGATTTTATCCTTATCTGTCCAGTGTAGCAACTAATATATATATAAACACATTCACAATGAACCATCATCTGGAACCAAGAGCTAGCTACATGCGTTCGCATTTCATACTTGGAGAGGTGGCGTAGTCCGATTTATCGTCGATGAGTACGCTTTCCCCTGGGAGCACAAGCAGTAACGTAAAGAAAATGCAAATTAATTAATAAAAAAAAACACATGATTCTTCCGTATCATTCCACGTGGATACTGTATCGATTCTACAATAGTATTTGTTATGCAGAGTTCAAAGAAGAGACCATTACGGGCCATTGCGTCGAGTTGGCACACGTCTTCCCGTTCGACATTACCGGCTTCGCCCTTAGTTCGTTCCATTTACTATGAGGTAAATGGTAAATGGTAAATGTTTATTGGTTTATCAAAGGAGCTGCAATTTTTCAATGCTTAAGCTCTCTTATATGTCAGGTATATAGAAGGTAGGTATATATATATATATGTATGTACAAGTAACCGAAAAAAAGTGTCGCACCTCTGCGTGCGGCACAGCTATGAGGAGGTTGATTGTGTTCAACACGCACGCTCGTAATGCTGAACATAAGATTATAAGATTGTGATAAGCAAATATTTTAATTAGATCGTCTATTTTTTAGGAAATAGAATATACAATATTTACTTCTGTCATGCGGTGTCAGAAAGTACGCGAGTTTACTCGGCGGCTAAGTCTCTCTGGCTATCGGAAGCCATAGGCCGCAGGTTCGAGCCCTGCTGCCTGTGTGTGACATATAAGAGAGAGCTTAAGCATTGTGAAAATTGCAGCTCCTTTAATAAACCAATAAACCTTTACATTTAGCCTCCTCCTGCCACCCCTCCCCGCCGCGCGCAAACAGCATTCGAATGGCTTCGGATCATTTGTAGGAGAGATGAGACATAGGTCTTCAAGATAGGGGTTCCCCAACGCCTTGACGGTACCCGAGCTACGATTGTAACATACGCTCCTTATGTATAAATCCCATGTATGATTCGTTTGTAGTTTTGAGGGTGAGAGAAAAACGAATAGCCGCTTGTCACATTTTTTTTCGTACGGGTTCTCGTTCGCGCCGTGTGCGTGGACATACAACGTGTTTACATCAAAGTGTCATTCTGCCTTCAGTCCGTGAAGTTCAAAGTTCAGCAGGAACAGCACAGTCGGCCTAGGTCTGTGATTTCGTCCTATTTTCGCCACCAGCGCCTCGGCCTGGGGCCATTGTGCCTGAACAAGGCACAAATAAAGGAACAAATAGGCCGAAACAAACGAGCTCAGCTTCGCTCAAATACACCGAGAACAACCATCATCATAACACTGCTCGTTGAAATTGTACTATCTTACATTTGGTGTTAATTTTTTTGGATTTTTATCGAACAGTATACTCAATACAGGACGTTTTAGTATGGCGCATTTACTTCGCTTGACTTGTCACGTTCGCCAGTTAACAATTATTCGGTAGATACAGTGCTCATTTGGGTCGACGTGTGGGTGTATTATGGTAAGTTTACGAATATATATACATATATATATATACATATCAAAAAAATATATCACCTCTGCTTATAGAAGGCGGTTATACATACATATATCCACTGCCAGGAGCGCACAGGCATCCCGATTCAAACTCACGAAATATGAATCCGTGTGCTCATAAAAACAACGATAATTATTATGACGATAATTAAAATTAATTGCTACACCCATGAACAGATAGAGGACTCACTCAGCGGATTCTACAAAGGTGGGCCTGCTGCTGCTGTTTCGGTTTCTGCCAGCTACCGCTAGATAGACACGCATCCGCCAATGCGCGGAGAGATTTGGGAACATTCAGAGCACAACTATTAGCTATTACTCTTTAATTATAATTACCACTGCTGCCAGCAGCACCGCCTTGCTAGACAAGGCCGGGGTCAAACCATCTAACGGCTATCGTTATACCCGCAATATCTCGGGGAGGGCTGTTGAGCTATAGCAAGAACTATAGTAGAAATCTTCGTCTTTTCCTCGATATCCACGATGATAATGCGGTGTTATTTTGTGTAAGGCACTACCGAAGACGGTCCCACGATGAGCCTCACAATTTAAGGCCTTCCGTACCCACTACCAGTGTTCTCGTAACCTTTTTTAAGCCCCCGCAGCTGTTGAGGGATTCAACGACTACCCTCTCCATTTCGGCATGCATATATATATATATATATATATATATATATATATATATATATATATATATATATATACATATACATATACATGTATCACTTGGTTATTACTACCACGAGCGAGCCTATGATTTCCTCAAATCATATGCGATATGTAGAATTCACCTGCGAGTATCATCATCGTGCGATCCTGTGCATGATTCTACATTTCATCGATAAACTTAGGCCAGCAGAATTGTAGTGAAATAATACAATCCAAAAAAAAAAAACGAATTCTTTTACCCCAATACGTTCCCTTGGAAAGAATCGCATCACAGAACTCTATCGTTCGCTCCTCCGTCTCCTCTTCCTTATCCATCTATCTCTCTCATCGGCGTAGTGTCACCCGCAGTGTCATCCCAGTGCCGCCTGCAGTGGCGAGACGCCGAGCTGAGTGAGGTGTTTCTTAACGCTACCGCCACCGCCACCGCCGCCCCCCGTATCGTCGCCCTGGCCGAGAGGCCACCAGGCCAACCTAAGTCAACGGGTACGATCCCGCCTTAAGTCCTAATTGGATACAATTCACAGCACAGCAAAAGAAAACGAGGGCCTATTTTTCCAACTCAAAATATCCTCCCTTACCTTCTTCATCGGACGCAACGAACGAATCCAAAGAACTGGACTCTACGACACACGTCTTCCGCCCTTCGAACTTCTCGTCCTTATGAGAAATGGGACGTATCACATTGGAATCATGCGGCGCCACTATACCCCTCCCGGGGTGTCGTTGTACTCAGTCCGACTCACTATCCACTGTTGTATCCAACGCGAACGCTCTTTCACACTGGCTATCAAGCATAGTTGTATCCACGGGTTCACGTCGAAGCAGGAATATATATATATATATATATATGTTTAAGTGTATGCATATATATATATATATATATATATTATACGTAACGTCGACCGAGAAGACGAGGAAGAACACACGGAATAGACTCGCTAAACGAGGCCAATAAGAACAAATTCATTGTGTATATACAGGTACCGAGAGTCCAACGCCCAAGCACGCACACAGAGACACATAACAACGCTCGTTGGCTGGGTGACTCGACGAGCCGTCGTCTGAAATCAATGATTATTCCCACAACAGCAGCAGCAGCATCCGGCGATCATAGGAACAAAACACACAGTATTGACCTCGTGCGACACTCCGAGGCCACTTGGCGTGTTGATGGCCGATAGAATCCGGCTTTCGAAATCGCGAGAAAACCCTGTGTACTCGTATTCGTTATTCCGAAGCGTAGTGCCGTTCGCTTGCTCTATATTACACGATGCATGGGGCCGGGGGCCGCGTATGCTCTTGCAGGGGCACTACTGCCGCCGCCGCCGCCACCACCGCCGCCGCCGACAACGACCACTCACCTCGGCTTGTACCGGCACAACGCGAGCATCAACATTCGCTCGGTCTCCGGTCCGCTTCCTCCACTGGCACTGCGATCCGATTAGCAGCCGAGCCTGAGAGATATAGATGGACAGATATATATATATATGGGGAAAGAGAGTCTGTGGTAGCTGCTGCGGCAGCAGCAGCAGCACCACCAGCAGAAGCAGGAGGAAGAGCGCTATACGAGGCCAGATCTTTGTTCTCTCCAGACGGACTCGTCGCCGAGTTGACGCCACATGGTCAGAGGTTCCTGCGAACACGAAGGGCGAGAGTTCACGGGTAAGTACGGCTGGGGAAAGAGTTGCCTGAGGAGATATCCTTTGCTCCTGAGTCGGGTGGGAGGGAGGTAGAGAGAGAGAGTCGAGGAGATGGAGGGCGTATCGCCTGATGGGGAAATTGTGCGAAGAAGCCGGGAGGTGGCAGCACCGGCCAGCGACAACCGTTGCTCGAATATCCGCAGTATAGCTTTGTTACGATGATGATTATGGGCAGCTTGGATTATCTCCTCCGATGTTAACATAGCTATAATCATGATGATCTCCTGGTTGAAATTCTATTCATTAGCCATAAAAACAAATAAGCTAGATGTAGATCGTGCTATGGAGATTAGCGATGCCGAGCACGAAGATCGCGGACTGACTGCACAATGCCTTGTAAACATTTGGCAAACTCGTCTGTTGACATACCGAATGGCTGTGGCGAAAGAAATTCATTTGTACACTGCTAATGAGAATTTGCCAAGGTGACATTTCGTTTCGAAGGCTCTCCGAAGTTTCTACCGAATGTTGAACTTTGGAAATTTCAATATCTACTACACGTGTTATAATTTACTCCACGTTATTTATGTACTCCCACAAGTTGTGCAACATGTGCGTATCATACTATGGGTGTGGAACAGGGTTTTTTTTTGTCGCAATAATAGTCATAACTCGGTAGTTTGCAATAACCGTCATAACTAGGTAGTTTGCTCGCTGAGCCCCCCCCCACAGCGAATTATGGTTCCCGTATGAGTTAGAGTAGACAAATAATGCTTTGTAAGGTTATGTGCAAGAAGACACTCACTTATCAATGAGTGCATGATCGATTCCACAACATTCGCAAACGCCACTGCTATACACAGAGATGTTCCAGGTAATTCAAATGCGGGTCAATACACCTGAGCGTTTTCCATGTCGACTCGCGTCGACATGAAAAACTCTTGCCGTTATGGGCGGCTGATTTCAGTTGTCAATACACGTTTCGAAGGGACGCTCCAGGCTTTCGTCGCACGAAAAGGACAATACCCTGGTCGGAGTTTGGCGTAAGCCATATAGCACCATATAGTCTCTGGTTATCGGAAGCCAGAGACCGCAGGTTCGAGCCCCGCTGCGTGACATATAAGAGAGCTTAAGCATTGTAACAATTGCAGGTCCTTTAATAACACCAATAAAACCTTAAGCACGGTGTTATTAGTATGTTATTATATTTGTATGAACGATTGCATATAACAAAGCGGAAAGACCATGTCTTGTGTGCCTGCTCAAAGCCGACCTACCAAATATAGATAGCTCCCACTGTATGCTTTCGAAGGGATCTGAAGTCCGTTTGGGGAATATGTTCGACTTAAAAGTTGGAGACAAATTAACAGTGCCAGCATATATTTACTGGGTGAAATTCGAAGCAAGGGCCAGTTTCACATACGCCGTCATATGTCGAACATTTTCACATGCGTCACTCGATTCTACGGAGCCAATTTACAGGCAAAGATACGATGCCAAAATTGGCATCGGTAGATATTGTCTCGTGTAGGAAACTTCGAAGTAAATATCAGCTTCACATATAGCCAACATTTTGATACAATTCTCCACCCTTCGCCGATCGAAATTGCTGGTCGTCTACAACAAACCCAGAACTCCCCCTTAAGCTTCACGGCAAATCCGGGATCGTCATTTAATAGAACTGTCGAAACATGAATGGACTCTTCGGTTTCCAGAGAGAGGCTCCGCCAGAGCTGTCGAGTTCTCTTTGAGCTTGACATTTAATAGCGTGCTCGCGTACCTCGAAAGTCTTCGGGGTCATCTCTGAATCGTGCCGGTAGTCCGCCAAGTCGCTTCGCGTCTTAGGTCCTCTGCTTGCGTTCATCTTTGGTACACTTTAGACATCTCTTGTTTGGTCAACTTTTTGTCTCCTGGATGGTCTAATGGTGAGCGTCTTGGACTGCTAGACCGGAGGGACCCGTGTGTGTTGGGTTCAAATCCTACTGTCAGACGCTTTGGAGAATCTTTGCCTGTCACATAGGGGAACAGCTGAGGGTCAGCTCGAAAAAAACAATTGTTTAGTCAAAGTCCTCCCCGAGAGGCGCGTTGTCCGCACATGCGCCGAAGAGTGATACGCTTGCTGTAGAACAGATGATCTCAACGAAGTTTCGAGAAACCGTTCGTTGTGAGAAGGGATGCATCCATTTGTGATCCCTTGTGCTCCTGGATATTACTTCTTGCAAAGTGGTGCAAATTAAAAGGCTGTCCGCCGGATTATCTACTCTCAGGCGGCGGTATACGCCGGTACCGAAATGTGCTATATTAGTCTTGTGTATGTACGTCAGGAAATCCCAGTCTCTGGTAAGAAATAGAGCCAAATGTTTATGAGAGCTGTCTCTCAGCCTTAAGCATTGAACATCCACGGTATTGATTTTTGCATTGCTTCCTGAGACGGACCCCGTATTACAAATGTCCTACGGTGGGAATTGAACCCGTGCACGTGCATGCTATCGGCCACCTACTTCGTGTTCCATGTATGTTCGAAACTTCGTTGACGTGTTCGTGCATAATGTGATGCCCCAAGCCCTCAGTCCCGATACAGTTCTAGGTGTATGGCCTGGTGAGCGAATCTGACGTCGCATCCCGCCAGCTAGCTACCCAGACTAATCTGGGTATAGTTCTTCTATCAGCAGGAAGCCTCGTTCTTCGTTCAGGGACGAGAGTGCGTTCACCTTCTCCTCCATCCATGTACTCCAAGATCGCCTTCGCTCGATGATCCAGTCTCGATAGTCTCGGCTCCTCTTACCTGGATTGAGACTGCAAGGCCATCTCTGTAAGGTGTCAGTTGTACGCCTCTCGAAAGGTCCCTTAGGCCAAGGAGAGCGTCGTATGCGATGTTCCACAGCAGGGGCGCAAATATGGAGCCCTGCGGGAGACCGTCTGTTATGACTACTGCCTCTTTATGGTAGGGTAATCTTTAAGATTAAAGAAAATCGCCAGAAAGAGGTCCCACGTTCGGAGTATGGAGCCATGAATGTGTTCAGCTTTGGTGCTATTAGCAATGACCGGCTTTCATTTGATTCCATGGTGAGATTCCATATTGATTCCCCAGCAAACTTCCTGAGCCCAGACCGCATTATGGTCTCGACACTCCTTACAATAGTGTCAATCAAAATAACCCATTGTCCTTGTGAATAAGGACTTATTTCCATTCCTCGGGAAGTGGTCGTCGCTCGGTGCTTAAAATGACGGGGGGCAAGATAGCTCCGTGAAGTAATACTCAGAGGGAGGCTCCGAGGTCTTTCACATGGGGAAACAGCTCGGAGTCAGCTGAAAACCCTCAGTACCCTGAAGGCTACCACGGCCGCTGTATCCGGAAACCCCCTAAAGGCTAGTCGGACCGCCGCAGTGGGAATACCGTCAGGTCTTTTCTAGAATAGTCATGCTCCCTGCTTCTAGTAATTCTACCGTTTTAACAGACGGAATCTCCTCCGTCTTCAGGGTTTACTTTCTCGTGTGCTCCTCGTGCAAAGTTGACCTGTTCTGTGAAGTTCTTTAGAAAACCTCTGCTTTTCCTGCTGCGGCCATCATTGCTTTTGGCTAATTCTTCGTCCTGCCCCTGACCACTTCGGACGGTCGCCCTTACGAACCGCAAGCATTTATAAGTAAACCTTGTGACCGCAAGTATTTCCAGTATTCTCATCTATACACCCCTTTAGATAGTCCTCTACACCTTCTAGATTCTGCAAGCAAAATAGCACCCCTTGTATTTCGTCTTCCTGTCCTCCATAGCTTTCTCCGTTACTCCATGTAGGAACGGCGCGTCTCGGCAGTCTCATTGTTCCACCAGTATTTGGACTCGATTGGCCTGGTACTTCTTGGCTGCAGTGTCGAACGATGGCGCTATTGAAACGTTGGTGTACTGCCCGTATAAATGGTGACGATTTATTTAGGTATTTATCGTTAGCTGCCATCCATTCTAAGGCCCCCCCCCCCTCCTTGTAGATCCGTCCTGCTCGAACCTCATACCTGTGAGGCATCGTTGAAGTCTTCCGAAATCCCGAATAGTTGGGTAAATCCTACCTTTTGGGCCGAGGCAAGCGATTCATCTAGCATACTCTCGACTTCGGCTATCGCACCTATGTGATTCGCCATAACAAGAATAAAAACCATCACCTCCTGTAACCTTGACCAATGCTAACTCAAACCCGGAGCTCTCTTCTATGACAATCATCTAAAAAGGAAAGATCGATTGCGGTGCAAACGTCCCTCTTGTCATCTGTAACCCAGTTCGTCCTGTTATTGACCATAACTTTGCCTGGTTCATTGATCACATTAATTACTCCTCCACTCCTGCTCAGCCTCTGCCTTCTCCGTTACAGATCGTCTACATTCCTCTATAGTTCTGGGATAGGCTAGACAGGTAGTTTTCAAGGTCACTGTATGCAAATGCATAGCAATGTGTATTGCCACTTCTCCATTATTCCCCTGAGTGTCCCTCGGAGCCACATTTGTAGCGTCTTTTGCGGTCTGCCTTGGGCTGTTCGCACTCGCGTGCGAGGTGTCCCTTGACCCCATGCTTGACTCCTGCTTCGTCTGACCTGACATGGGCTCGGATGTCCTTAGGAGTAGCCTCGAGGATTGATCCTTCGACCACGTTCAACCTGATCGAGCTCAGCTCGCCGGCAGTGCTGGGTCTGGTTGCCTCGGATGTTCGGTTGCGGCTGGAATCGTGCTGGGATCTATGATTCGTTCTCCTGACTATTCATATGTTGCAGTGATTTTTTCTGCTACTTCCTGATGACTGTACTTTCCGACTCTTCTAAAATTCGCTCTGCAGACCGACACAAGACTAAGCTCGGGCGTTTCCGATTATTTTGCCCAATCGTCCTGGCCGGGGTACCACTCACAGAGTACGACTCTTAAGCCAGAGGGTGCAGGTTCGAGACCCGCTGTGTGACATATAAGAGAGCTTAAGCATTGTAAAATCGCAGCTCCTTTAATAAACCAATATACCTTTACCTAATCCGTTTAATTTACGCTTTATCGTGTAGGTCGCCCAGGGGTGTAGCATCTACACTATGACATCCAAGATCCAACTACGAAACTTCATACTGCATGCAGAGGAGGCAGATAAAATCGTGAAGCAGACCGCAGTGTCCATCATCCCAAAAACTCAGAATGAAATCGTTCATAGATCCCTTGCAACCACTACCAGCTTCCAGGGTGAAAACATCATCTCCATTCTACCACACCTGTTCATATTCCGCTGAACCATGCGAATGCCCGCTCTTCGACCTTGCCCGCAATCCACGTCAAGTGATAGCAGAAGTCCGATACTCTTCCGCTAGATCGCCCCACCCGTGGGTCAAGCTGCTGGTGACCTTGACGCTGGTGCATTCGTATACACCTCTAGTCGGCAACGGGAGATAAGATAAGGTAAGCTTTATTGGTTTACTAAAGGGGCTGCAATTTCACAATGATTAAGCTCTCCTTTGTGTCACGCAGCGGAGGAGACGGACCTTGGTGCACACATGGATTCGATTCCCCGACACCGTGGAAAATTTGCATATAAAACGAGTGCGGGAGGGGTTACGAAGCAGTACAAAATAGCCATTTCGTGCACGTTAAATTATTTAATACTGACTCTAGGGAAGAGATGGACTCTCAGCAGAGGATGGTGGTTTTAGCAGGCAGAGGCGTTTTGTCATCGACGTCAACCCCCCACCTGCACTGGATCGGGGCCCACTTTCACGGAGATCCGAATGTCTCTGGTGGTGTCCGTGCATTTGAAGAAAATTTCCCTCTCTCAGAAAAAAAGAAAAAAAAAAATAATTTAATACTGACAGTCCGACCCTCGAACACATTCGGATCGCCACCCGCCGCGCGATTGCGTCAAGTAGAAACCGATATTATCTCCTGCTTTGACTCGATCAGAGAAAACATAATTTTTTAATTAAACAAATTGTAATATATTCACTAATTAGGAACGCTGTCATTATCTACAAATCAGTGCTCACGAATTAGTGCGAATATAAGACCTTGGAGTCGGGCGCACGAGATGGGCGAGCCTCAATTCGAATTCTCGCGCTAGCGTTCTCGAGTACCTCCGCTGCTCATGGAGGCGATACCAGCGCCTCAGCCGGGCGGTGGCAGCAGCTGCTCGACGGTTGGTGGTCTCCAGAGAGAGCGAGAGATAAATAGAGATAGATATACACCGAGAGAGACAGAGAGAGGAGACTAGAGGAGTATTGCAGACGACACGAGATTGACGGCGAAGCCAGGAACAACCACCAGCAGCGGCTGCTGCTGCTGCTGCTAAGAGATCACTGTGTCGATGTATGTGTGTATGCGGTGTCAGTGTTGCTACATGTGAAATATAGAAATTATTCTTTTATTATTATTATTATTATTATTCTATCTATAGTATTTATTAAGCTTTTCAGGCTGCCCTTCCGGAGTAACCGAATCTCCTGAGTTCGCTAGCCTTGGTGCCAATCACATACGAGCTACACATTTCCCCCATAGTGTTTTGTGTTTGTAGAACACGATGAGAGTGTAATTTAACGCTAATCTAGAGACGCGTGCTTGTTGCGGTAGCGTGTAGTTGGTGTGTCCTCGACAAATACGGTGGTGTATGTTCGCTCTCGGTGTAGTGCCCCCCGCGGCGGCGACCGAAATGGCCCCTGATGAGGACTCTGCACAGCAGTAGACAGTGACGAACCGAATCAACGCAAGGACTGAAGGTCATCACATCCTATGGGCAGCGAGGCCGCGCGCCACCCAGTTCCGACAGTCGTTCCGGTAAGAGAGAGAGAGAGAGAGAAAAAAAGGCTCCCCCTTGCAGCCACCGCTATTCTACTCATTAACTCGATCACTTAACAGAATTCACTATACGTGTCGATAAAGAGCGATCTGTTGTTGTTCATCGTCTCCAATAACAGTTAGTCCAATCCGGTGTCAAATCGCGAACAGCGAATTTCCTGCAGATCGCGAGTAGACCCGAGGATACGTCGAGGATATGCGCGCGTGTTGAGCTGTTAGAAGCTGAGATCATCATAGCTTACTTTACCGTACAACGCTCACTGACGCCACTCTGATCATATGGTAGCTGTTGTGTTCATGTTTGTTCAGATAACAACAACAGCACTAACAACAACAAACAATAAATGAGAAAATGGAGAAAATCTCAGAGCGCGAATGATTCTCGTCGTCAATGTGAACACGGTAAACAGCCGCCGTCTGGCTGAATGATGAGGGGTGCTAGTGAAATTAATGGACTAAGACCACACAACAGGATGAACCACTCACGGTCGACGACAGCAGAGATCGAGTGAGATAGAGAGAGAGAGAGAGAGCTGATATGGGTAGGTATTACCTGCAGTTCTCGAGGCGGAACACGACACCGTATGGCCATAATGATGGTGATTATTGAACGGAAACTCGTAGTTGACATAACTGAGTGTCTGAGATGTGTACTCAAAGGTAAATGGGCAAGAAAAATGGCACGTATTTTCATATCTGAGCGTGAATAAAGTGACGATTACGAAGTATGAACATCATGGCCTGTACATGCTATATATAATAATCCAAGGGTCGAACTTACAGGGCGAAATCTGCTGAAACATGTCATTTTGGTGTTGTGGGTAGCTTGCAACCAGCGTGATGAATCGCGAAAAAAATTCGCCTATTTTTATGGTATTCATATTGACAATAAGTTCTGCACGTGCACTTATTGCAATTGTGTTTATATAGACTATGAATGAATTTATTAACTGATGGTTGGTATATGTCGGTAGCTTTGTATGCCGGACGTTAAATGTTGGCTGAGAGTCAGCCTGAAAAAAGGGTAGTTTTGTATCGAACAAGAGATTGAGCTAGGGGTTCCAAAGTGCTGAATCAGTTTGTTGACAAATATATATATATATATATACGCCACTAAATATTGTAGTATGCAAATTCTGCGGTTAAAGCCACTACCGAATGCTACCCGTTTCGGTCGCCAGTACCATATTCTATCATTTAGGATATAGACTGCTATATTTATTCAAACATACAATAATTAGGAAATATTTCTAGGGATTATTGAGGGGAGGGGGGGATTAATTGGGGGCCGAGGCCGACATTTAGGATATATATATATATCCTAAATGACAAAAATATATATGCAGTGAAAGTGTTGTGTCCAGGGTGGACATGACGTGGATGTCAAGATACGATTCGACAATATATTGTATTAGCTTTCACGAAAATGGCAGAATGTCCCGTCAACTGAATTTCGGTGTTCGTTGAAAAGGTATTGTTTTTTTCCTCGTTTCGATTGGGATAGGTTTTCTTCGACTGAACAATGCCCATAGTATCTCGAACTTATTCAGCATAACATTTAAATTCGACTGTTCCAGTTCGTTGAGCTTCTCCCTACTCGACATGGATATTTAACTATCGGTGCCATGAGTACAGTATTCTCGAAAAATGTATGAATCCTATTAGAGGCTGAGCGAAATGTGTTTTATCTAGGCTTTACAAAGAATTATCGCAGGACGTCCGGCGCGTGTGCAAACGTGATGCGCTAGGAACTTCGAACAACTTAAAGACTTCGAAGTTTTCATGAATAAAAGTTTGCACACGGTACTTTTGGAAAGCTAAACTATATTTTTTTCTTAAATACCAAAAAAAAGGTTATTCCTATATAAATTGTGTGGCACGTATGTCGTATTATGTCGTCTACAGTTGCGTTCTCTACATGTGAGTGTACCTTGTGTAACTCCCTGTCTACCGAGGGGGGCTAATGTCACTGCATTTTTAAGTGTAATTGCTACAGGGTGTTCGAAAAGCTACGCAGCCCTTTGAAAGACCAACGGAAGAGCCCAGCTATTTCTGATTGAAAAGTAGCTTTCCATCAATTTTTTTTCAATCTTTCTTCCCAATAGATATATTAAAATAGTATTGCCTATTTGTTTAAGCCAAAAAAGGAGAAAAGTGATTGAAAAGTCCATCTCAAAGGCAAATAAATCTCTAGTGAATATCATCGACCATTGGTGGTAGTCCAAGCCTCGCCATCCGCCAAGATTTCATTTCATATACATTTTCTGTTTGTTGTTCACTTTTCTCTTTTTTTTTATATAGAAAAAGACGGATCTTTATAAAGAGAACGAATAGAGCAGAATTTTCTCTCGCTCACGATATTCTATGAGCACGTCAAAATTTGGCCCGTTTCGCCGATCGAACTTTCGAGTTGCGTAGCGTTCCTGAACACCCTGTGCCCTACATTTTTGCTTACGGGCTCCGTTGGACGTTGCCGGCCGAATGTCGCATGACTCATCAGCTGTAATCATGTCATATCGGACGAAACAATTATTGAAATGGCCGCTCTCCAAACGCATGTGCATCGGTGTGCTAGCGTCCCTTTTGCGCCACAGATTTCCTCGATAGTCGGAAACTTTCCTCGCTGGTTGGTGCCCGGGACACGGATTCGGTAACTGTGTCAATGCGTTCACACACGGCTGCTGCTGCCTTGAGCGGGTGCCTATGTTGAATAGGGGATAACTCATCATAGTGTCAGGAGTAGGAGCGGTTTCGTTCGAAATCGCCGACTAGACCCGGGCATCGTACGGGTAAGTGTGAACAAGGGTCGTTCGTTCCACGAAACTCTCGGGTGAAGGTATGGTGATAGGATTGTGCGATAAAAAAAGGAGTCGAGATTAGGGCGATTAGTCAAAGGGACAAAATGGATGAAATTCAATACCAGAGGCACAATGTATGGACGTATTCAAACGATTGTGTTAGAAACTACATAGTGTTTGTCATTGTCGATCACGCCAACCGCAAACGGGGTAATATTGCTAGAGGATTTCCTTCGGTAAGAATGTGTGGTTTTTTTTTGCTGCTTAAAAGTCTCCTGTGCAAGTGTCTTGTACGTTGAAGAAATTGCTATTGGGGGGTGTCATTATATTCGACTGCAAAAAGGCACCCATTGTATATCGTTGCGAATACTAAATATCCTTTCTCAATCTGCTTGGATAACTTATTTGTTTTTATTTATGAAGTCTTTCATTTGTATGTAAACCATTGGGAGGGTTCGGCCAGTAGATGACGTTTCAATTCGGGGATCACAGATCGGTCCTGTGAGATATCGAACCCTTCATTTGGATAGAGATCAGGCTATCATACAATATCAAGAAGCTTTCCGCATACAGTCTCAAGCAAGCGGCAATTTCCAACCATCAGTGCCTCGACATCCTTGCTACACCATTCTGCCATGTAGTATTATCGCATTAACACATCATGTTCAGTTCGAAAGGTATCATTGTGCCCGGTGACCCCAGCGTCTACCGAACATTTTCTAGACGTACCGAAATCTCGTCTTGCAATGGATAACTTCGTTCAGGCTTGCCGAAACAACAACGAGTTAATTTACCTTATCAGGTTAATTAATTGTTTTTCGAGCTGACCCTCATCTGTTCCCCTATGTGACAGGCCTCAGCTCTTAACTTGTTTAGGTATTACTATGAGAGGACCTGTCGGAGGCACCTTTGCTTATTTTTCTCTACCTTATTCGTACGTGACAAGACTCTTCAGATAGCGAAAGACGATAAAAAAAGACGATCCAAAGATCCTCCGCGTCTGACAGGATTTCAACCCAACCCACTACTTCCCTTCAGTCTAGCAGTCCAAGACGCCCACCACCAAACCAACATGTTACTTGAAGCAAAGCCCTCCGATTTTCAAAAAGTTATCGTCCCTTTCAAAACCAACTAGTCGAGGCCGGTGGAGGCGCCTTGCAATCGCAGAGGATGGACATAGCTGCTCGCACGGGTTCGATCCCCTGACGCCGTTGCACATTTGCGTTTAGGGAAGGGGGGGGTCCTGTCATGACGGGAGCAATACCGAGACCAGTTGTACCGTAGACTGAGTTCAATGTTGAAGGCTGAGGAGAGTCAACTCGGAAAATGTTCTTAACAACAAACCTAAGCGTAGATTTACATAGTTGTTGAAAGTTGGTCTAGACGGTGAATTTCGGCAAATTCACACGTCGATTTCCTTGGCGTGGGGGGGTCAACGATATTTTATCAGATTGTCCTTTCCACAGGACCACAGCGCTGGTCTTGCAATGGCCGATTCACTGGACCCCCTGCGCTCGCTTGCGAGCCACACACAGATAAATAACTGTCAACACCATGTCCCACACCATGCATATCGTCCATACGAAACTTCCATAAGTGCGTACGTGCCGGCACATACAATTCTCCACCGGTAGTATCCGAAGGTAAAACGCTATAGTGCCAGAAAAAACACAACGGTCGCACCCTATGGTGCAGTGCATTGTCAAGGACGTTCTATACGTGTGGAAGATTCTAGCGGAAAATAGGTGCTACCCGAATTACGACCGGAAAAGGGAGACAGAGAGAGAGAGGGAGAGAGGTTCCCGCCATTTTTGTTATGAACCTATTATTATTATTATGTTATGAAGCTACTTACGATAATATTCTAAGATGAAATCGACCCTGAGACGTACTCTCACGACTGATGAGACTCGGCTAAAATTGGCCATGCAGACTGATCGAAACTAACGCTGTCAATACTTGTCATCGCGGTGGCGTGGGCGCCTCTGGCTATGGGAGGCCAGAGGGCGCAGGTTCGAGCCCCGCTGCCTGTGTGACATATACGAGAGCATAAGCATTGTGAAAATTGCAGCTCCTTTAATAAACCAATAAAATCTTTACCTTTACCCGGAGTCCAGCAGCTGACCCGATGTCCCCTGTGAACAAATTCATGTTGACAAGAAACAATGCCGATTGTGGCCACGGATTTCGACGGAGGATCACCTTCTATCAGCTCCTGCCTTTGAAAACCGTTGTCACCCCGGAAGCGTTTTATTAAAAAAACACTTCCTCGCAGAGAATACGTTACTTGCCGCAAGCAAGCATATCCGTCCGTCGTTGCTCGACAACGACTCTCGTTGCCGAAAAGCTGCTGCAGTTTTATTAGGAGGACTTTTTCATGCCTTTTCTTTTTAGCAACCTTTTACTGTTCATTATCTGCGCAAGTTGTCACAATAATTCGATTTGTGTTTAATGAGGGGGAAAGTTGCTACGACCAAACGTGGTCCAATGTTAATTGGTTGCAATTTTGGGAGGGCTCGCCATGCGCGAACACACCAGGGCTCCCTTAACACTGACCCAGTAGCTGTGAAAGGGGCTGCTGCCCGTGGCATTACGGTAGATTATGGAAAATTTTCAGCAAAACAATTTATTTCCGGAGCGGCCAGCTTGATCTGAGCCGATTTCCAGTTCGAGTAAAGTTGACGAATCAGAACAGCGTCACCCAAGCATATGGTGCTGAAGAAACAGCACTCATCCTTTAAGTAGAATTCATGTTTAATTATAAATATAAATATTGTATTATATAGTTACAAGATATACAGCAGTTTTATTCCATCGAGCAACCGAAAGATTCACATTTATTCAAAGAGTGTACCTGATAACGACCAATGAATTACACAAGCTCCCATTTCTGGACCATCAAGGGGAACAGGGAAGATCACAGTCGCAGAAAGATCATCGGGTCCTATTTTGGCCTGCTTTACCATAATCAATATGATCTCACGGATATAGAGGTGTCTACGGGTAGCTAGGACAGCTACAGGACACGAGTTGAAATTTATGGCCCATGCAACAAGGCCCACTTGTACTTTTCCCGTGCATTTGACGGAGTGAATTGCTATTCGGTGCTACTGGACATAAGTCGGCCCAATATCTTCTTCGACGATTGATGCTAATCGTACACGAACAATGTGGTGTAAATCTTCATAACTGTCGTTTTACAGATAGCTTGACGCGGTGGTGTCTCTGGTGCAGTCCCATGAAACTCCCGAGAGCTCCGGGAACCTACCATGTAATCGATTTGAAGATGGAGCTACATTGGAACTCAACGTCATTACTCGCCTCTCGCTGGGAGAGTACCACTGGTGTTTTCTTTGTCAAATGTACGTTGGCACCGTATAGCCGCCGAGGAGGATCTTCCCCATGACATCTTGCTGGGGTGTTTTCAGACAATTCAATTACCCGAGTCTGGTATGGCCAACGTTAATAACCCGTGGCCTTTGTCCAGATGGGAAATTCACTTTGTCAGACTGATTGGCAACGATGTTACCACCACATCATACGCAAAG
This sequence comes from Stratiolaelaps scimitus, assembly GCA_019614645.1. Classification (NCBI taxonomy): domain Eukaryota; kingdom Metazoa; phylum Arthropoda; class Arachnida; order Mesostigmata; family Laelapidae; genus Stratiolaelaps; species Stratiolaelaps scimitus. Next base: position 1,227,492 of record JABWDB010000064.1, on the reverse strand, counting down.
GGTAGCACCAAGTGCCACTATCTATATGTTGTTTAACTAATCAAAACTAAGTCACATCGCATATGAAGTACGAGCATCCTAAGATCCGCATTAAGTCGTCATAGTGACTATACTAATAAATACTTCGCCATACCTCATTCGCATACAGAGCTTCGGTAGTGAGCATTTGATCCCGGCGCTCCAACGAACCCTAGAGCTGTCAAGGTTGTCAAGAATACGTCGATACGGCCTGTCGTCCGCCGCGTCGTCCAACGCAATGAGCTGCCACTTGAGTGACTAGCTTGGTTAGCCACAGCTAGAATACTCGGCTGTCCCACGTTTGTAATTAATACACGCCGACCATGATACTCATTTGATATACGGTGTTGGCACGCCTTCCGTGTGGACGGCCCACGGCTGCCTATATAGCTTTATCTTGGCGGGATTATTGGACTGCAATATCGCGCAAGATCCTATTGGGAGTGCCAGGTCACTTCGAACTTCAGGCCGAATGCACCCTGTGTCCCGATGCTTCTGCATCAGGGTGTACCACAGTCGGTGTAGCGCTGCAGTATTTCTGGCTAAAATCAACGCCGAATCGTCCCCTCCTGACCCCCATTTGTCGCTACTCATATCCCGACTTCGTGGTTCCGGTTAGCGTCGTCCTCTATGAAATAAAAGCGAGGATTTTGAAAAGGAAAGCGACATCTCATTTTTACCCTCAGAAGGTCAAAGTAGGTAACAGCCCTCAGGGACTTGAATGCCCGTTCCAAGTGCATTGTTTTCGTGTAATATTTTCGTTTCAACACTGTGAAGCAAAATTAGCTCAATTGTCATTTGCAACCACAGCGATTCGAGCTTCAAGGGGAAACCTCAAACACCGTTTAACTTAGCTCACCGGTGGTACATCGCTTCAAGATATATCAGCAATCTTTTCCCAAAACTGTTTTTCGAGCTGAGCCTCCCCTATGTGACAGGCCTCAGCTCTTAACCTTTAGGTATTACTATGAGGACCTGTCGGGGCCAGCTTTGCTTATTCTCTGCCTTACTCGTACCTGACAAGAATCCTCAGATAAAGAAAGATGATAAAGAACTCCAAAGATTCTCCGCGTCTGACAGGATTTGAACCCAACACACACCCAACAGCAATCTTTTCCCAACCACGTAAAGAGTAGACTAATGCAAAAATATTGTGAAATAGTTATCAGTCCTAAACTAAAACTGAAAAATTATTTCCTTGTGTGTTAAGCAACTATGTCCTTAATTCCTAATGAGTCGACTGGGAACATTTATCAAGAACAAGCATAAGGTTCACGATCGTTGGTTAAACGGTTTTTAGAATGAAGATAATTTCGCCTCGGGCCGCGGGGGAATCCTTACCCTCGTACGGTGTAAGGGCAGGACAAACCAACTGTGTGTAGGAGAAGAAGTATCCCCACGTTACTACTTAAGTCCTATGGCAATCCTATTGTTGGTAGCGGCATTTGGCAGCCAGTGTCGGTTAACTTAAAATGACGAGTTTCAAGCCGTGCTGCATTTCCACGTTCATCGACGCTTTGACGACACTCGCCACCTTAGGCGTGCGTATCTGTATTTTGCACACCCACAGCATTCGGTGCTTACCAACAAACAAAATTGTGCATATAAGAACATACATTGTTACATTCTGAATTTGTACAATATAATGGGTTTTGACAATGGCAGGCGATCTGATTGTGAATTACCACGAAGAACAATAACGCACAACGCCACGACAGAATTGACCTCACGTTCTTCCATTGCAAGTCGTAGTTTCAACCACTTCAAGCACGAAATGCTCCCCCATAAGCTCATCATCGTCAAGGTGCGAAGTATGCAGGCCTACTGTTTATTTCTAAGCGTTTGTTATCTATTCGTTATTAGATGTCGATTTAATGCCAATTCCATCATTGCTCAGCAAATTGGCCTTACTAACTTACTTGAAACTTACTCAACAAGGGTTGGTAAGGTCACGTGATTTATACACAGATACACATATGCATACGCACACATGATAAACTCTCGTTAACACACATCTAGGCATTGATCAGCATTGAACTTGTAGATACGGAGCTTGAATTACGCGATAAATCTCAAGCGTGGTGCTACCTACGTAAGTATCGTGTGCGATGATTTCGTCTGTTGGAGTGCAACTTCCAAATTATCGATAATTAGCTAAAGGCAAAAGCAGTGGTGCTGCTGGCGACGCATAACTATTATAATAGATTAATAGTTCAATTAATTCATTCGAAGAAATCGATCAATAGTAATTCGAAGAAAAATATGTGTTCGCTCAATTTACGTTAACCTGTACTGTTCGTTATAGCTGGCATACCAAGGTGACATCTTTGGTCACCCATTTTAAATATAAACAATGCAAAAATTTAGACTTTTATTTTTAATTTAGACGTTACTTCAATCCTTAACATGTAAAGTCTACGGTATAACTGTGTTTCGCCTTGCCTCACAAGATGGACGTCCTAAATGTAAAAATGTGCAATGGTGGGGATCGAACCCGTGCACCTACACAAGCTAAAATCGATCTATTGTTTCTACCACCACCACCGCCGCGCCATGCTGTTCTCGGCCAGCAACAACAAAAAATCAATTTGGCTTCGTGGATTCTACTGCTGAGCGTCTCGGATTTTGTGAGACAGGAGGGCAGCATATAGGGCTTGGGTTCAAATCCCGTTGTCCGACGCTTTGGGGAGAATCTTTAGAATTTTTTACCATTTTTTTTTGTTCTTTATCTGTGAATTGTTGCTAGGTACAACAAACAAGGTTGAACATAAATGTAAATATCGCCTCAACATGTCCTCGTAGTAGTAATATCTGAATGTTCAGAGCTGAGACCTACAGCATCGCACGGGGGACAAGTGGGCGCCAGCACTCAATGACAAGCAAAGAAGAAACATGGCAGATTCAATAAAGCAAGAGTTGCCACACATCGTGTGACGACCACCCGCCGCCAGCACGTGGATCGACCATTGATTCTTACCGAAACTCGTCCATTCTCGCGGTCGGCCGCGACAACAAAGACACTAGATCAATTCTATTCATTTTTGTTTACCTTATTGCTCTACATATATTGTCAATATTGTTCTGGCTCAATCATTGTCTTGTTACTCTCCTAAATAGTGGATGGTCATGTCTCTCTCTCTCTCTCTCTGTACCTTGCCGTCTTCTACTGCCGCCGGGGGTCGTACGTGAACTAAGCGGATGTGTGGGTAAAGCGTGTAAGCCGCGGGGCGGGCGAGGAGGTCGGAATGAGGGATTTATCGAGGGAGAGAGAGAGAGAGAGTATACCCGACCTCGCATGGCGCTCATTGCTTGTTGATAGTGTTCTTGTTGCAGACGATCCTGAGATGAAATGAGCGGCCACTGCCGATCCACAGCCAAGCACTAACGATAAAAGCTACCACGGCCATTCAGCAGCAGCAGCAACAGCAGTAGTAGTAGTGGTCGTAAGATCCCTAAACACTGCGAAGCAAGCAGCTATAGTCATTTGAACGTACCGGGGCTGGCTGGCTCGATCGTTCAGTTGAGCTGTACCAGCCGTGATAACAGGACACTTCGCGGCGGAGCAACCGCGGTAGTTCGCTGCCGGCTCGGCCCGTGTGTTTTTGTTTGTATATATATATATGTATACAGATATATATATATGTTTAGATATATATATATCTATGTATATAAACATGACAAAGTGGTAACTCTAGCCGAAGGGAGATGACTGTCATTTCTAGTTTGTGGTAGCATCTATTTTATTTGATCGAGTGTTTTGATTTGTCCTTCTGTGCTACGTTCAATAAATCCAAGTATGTATCAAGTGACCTGATGTTGTTCTGTTGGTGCACACGGCCCTATCATGAGCAGAGCAGACTTCCTCATGCGGCTATAGCGCTTTGACACCCGCTCAGCTCGATAGAACCACGCGCCAATTACCTCATCGGCTGATGGTACTCGATGAGATGGGAACAGACGTTCACGCCGAGTGCCGCATACGTGAAGGAAACTCGTGAATAATTGACTATAAAATGTCGATCGTTTTATAATTGTTAATGTTTGTCCGACGGTTAATTGCTGCTGGGCTCACTGCTACAAGGCTGTGAAGGAGTGATATGTTGTTGCCGGGCAGTGTTCTTTTATACGAGAACCCTTCGAACGAGTTGGAATGCAAGTGGTAGCATTTGGAATTATTGCGGTTAGCTTAAAAAGTCACCGTTCAATGTAATTCATCATCACGCCCGACAGCGGAATTAGCCCGGGATAACTACGAGGAGATTCGTTTGCATTCGGACGCGGTAACTGCCACTATTATCACCATCGTTGGCAGCATTACAATTAATTGATATGTTAATTATCGAGCTCCTATGCAATCAAGATACCTGTGCAAATCTCCGCGTGTCCCTGCCTTCGTATATCGCTGCTGGTGATTGTGCTGGTGGTTGTGGTGGTGATTCTGACAACAGCAGCTGTGGGATTAATCTCGAAGGAGCTCAAAGATGCGACCAAGTGGATAAGTTCGCCCTTATTATGGCTGCGCACCCTTGGCTGCAGAGCGTGCTGATATACGAAGATATCGTCATATCCGACTGAACTGAACTGATCGCCTGCTGTTGCTGCTGCTGTTGCTGCGGCTACTGACCAACGAGCCTGTGATTGCCTCGCATTGTAATGTGTCTTTTTTCTTTGGTCTGACGCTGGAATCAACATCGCCAGTATTTTTGCTATCGTTTCGAATTGTTACACAGCGTCAATGCTAAAGGATCGAGTTTCGCTGCAAGCGTCAAGTATCATCATATACATTGGAAGCTCATCGAACTGAGAGCACAAAACGTTTCTACCGGGCACCGAATCGTGTGGATGTGTTTCGCTACGGCACTGGGGGACCGGGCTTGGTCATCCACTGGAGTACATAGCTGGCCTATGCCATCGTGGTGGGTGTGTGTCTGTGTGTAGTGTCCATAGTGTCCATGTGAATAAGTACTTCTGTCATTACCGCCGTCAGCAGCGGTGCCACCACTTCCTGTCAATTTGATAGAATCTCAAATCCCCGTTGAGATCCGTGTCCGATAGAGATTGACGACAACGGTAAAAGGCGGCAACAATGATTCGCGGAGTGGAGCTTGCGCAGTACCGGAATAACATGAGACGCTGGCGAAATAAAAAGGTTGGTCTTTCGTTGAACCTAAAATTGCTTCGCTTGAGACTATTTCTGCCGAGAGCGGGTCGTTTCGCGCATATTGGGCGCTGACAAAATGGCCAATTTACAAATTCACCCGATATTCAAACCTGAATGATGCTTAATCAACGTAGATCGTGGCTGATGTTATTAGTCATTGACATCCTCATTGACGCTTACCTCAGCTGCTGGGTATTGCTACGCCGAGTCGAAGATAGGAACAACTCCTAATACAGCCGAAGTCGATTGGATTTTTTCTTGAGCTGACAGACCTCAGCTGTTCCCCTATCTGACAGGCCTCAGCACTTATCCTTTAGGTATTACGTTGAGGACCTGTAGGAGCCACCTTTGCTTATTTTTTCTCTACCTTACTCGTACCTGGCAAGAACCCTCAGATAAAGAAAGATGATAAAAAAAACTCCAAAGATTCTCGGTGTCTGACAATAGGATTTGAACCCAACCCACACGTGTCCCTCCGGTATAGCAGTCCGCGACGCTCACCACTAGACGACCATCCAGCTGACGAGTCGATTGGGTTGTAGGCCTGATAAGGACTTATTGTTTGACTGGGTCAGATCGCGACCGTATTTGTCGTTGTTGTTGTTGCTGTTATTGTTGTCGTCGTTGTTGTTGTTGTTGTTGTTGTTGTTGACATTCATCGAAGCATTATTGAAAACATCTTCAAGTTGTTCTTTGTTGATGTCTCCCTGCTATTTAATGACCTATATAATTATTCTCCACTGATTGGTGTCACTTAAGTCAGCGAGAAGCATTCAGCATAATTTTGATACGTATTAATTTAATTATAAAAGTGGCCGGCAGTTGTACCCACTGAACGTGGAACACACACACGCACACACATCGAAGAAAGGTAGCACTCGCCTTCCAAATATTCTCTGATCTAAGGCCCGAACAGGCGTCGAGTCGCGTGAGCGCTGATATTTGTATATTTCGTTGTTCGGAACATTGTCTTCTCGACAGTGCACCACCCGCAGGGCGGCATCAGCTAAGGAGGGATCTGCTGATCCAAAAATCAGATCTGACACTGAGTCGCCTGTTGTAGCAGCAGTCGGTGTCGTCAGTCGTTGACGTTTGCTCCTTTGTCCTCTAGAAGCTGCATCGAACAACGAGCAGTTTTCGCCGTATTTCGTTGTACGAGCTTCGAAAAGAGGTAACGCTGTCACGGGAGCAGTGGTAAAGGTTTTATTGGTTTATTGAAGGAGCTGCAATTTTACAATGCTTAAGCTCTCTTATATGTCACGCAGCGGGGCTCGAACCTGCGGTTTTTGCCTATTATTATTATTATTATTATTGTTAATATCCAATATCTGATTGCTAAAATCCAGCTGTCACGTTTTTAGGAGAGCCAGGATTAGATACACGTGCTTATTCGATATAGAAGAACGATATAGGCCCCCGAATCGGCGGAAATTTACGACACCACCCAGACGTGTCTTCGTTGTGTTACGGCTTTGGTTCGTGCGAGTTCAGCATTAAATGTCTATAGTCGAATTTTCTGTTAACCTTGGGGATATATTTTCATGGAAGCAGGTTAGAAATACTTGCCGTACGCTGTAGCCTGCCACGAAGCGTTAGGTGAAGGTTTCTCTCGTACGGTGAGCGGGTCTTCGAATGTCAACGGCGCTTATGGGCATGGTGTCACAAATGGATTCCGCCAGAATGGCTTCGGCAGATCAGATCCTCCTTGCTAAAGATCCCCAGCGTTTGTGGTGCCCCACTCAACGTTCGTTTTAAACTGTCCCGTTTCACTGCGACCCGATGAGGAGATGGACATAACAGAATAGAGCTTAAGCTTTGTAAAGATTACTGCAGTTCGTTGTATAAACACTTACCTATTCTTAGCCTGTCGAGTTGCTATCACAAGTGATATATCGTTACCACAGATGAGAACATATCCGAGTTCTAGGAGGTCGAATCACGAATGTCCGTCTCTCTAAAATAATACCCTGAGTATTAGCTAATCTCAAAAATTGCTTAGCTTACCACAGATACAGGTTATTTGAACGCCCTTTTTTTGTCATTGTTGGTGCCAATATGAAGAGGAGCTTAGGGCTCCTTATAGGTAGGGTAGGGCTTTATTGATTTATTTAAGGAACTGCATAGAATGCTTAAGTTCTCTTATATGTCATGCAACGGGATTCGAACCTGCACTAGAGATAGTTCGCACTTCGTGAAGTTCAGTGGACGTTCTCTGCCGTCGGTCTTCGACGGGCTCAAACTTAATATTCGATTCAGCTCCACGAGACTAAAAGTTTAAGTTAAGAAGAAGTCTATTGCTTCTGCCGTTCACAAGTTTTCTTTTTTTGCAACAGCGTCGCGCTCATCCTCTCGAATTTACTACTAGTTACACTGAGCTTTACGCAGTTATTCACTGATTCAATGGAAGAAAGCGTCTCGGCAGAGTTCAACACAGTAGTGGTTGAATGGCTTGCAGAAATCATCGTCTACTTGGCGTGTCTGTTGACAGCTGGCGTTCGGTGAAGAATAGTCGGACAAAAGGTGATTTTCCTTGAGTGAAAGATATTTTTCTCGAGATACAAGTCAATCCCGCTAGCTTCCGAGTAGGTTTGACTGCGTTTCGAAATCGCTCCGTTTGTTCCAAATTTGTTCCAAATAACTAATTCGCGTAAATGATTATTTCAATTACTTTCGACATACTAGAAAATTCACACCTAAATAAGTCCCTCGATAGCTGACCCCTAGGTGTCCTTTATACGCCAGGTCCCATCACTGCCTCAAAGCCCAAGCCAAGGCAGGGGTCTCAATAACCCTCTCGATGCGATCGAATGGCTTTCGACCAAGACAAAGGATTATGATTATATGAATCGTATTTCCCTGATCTGTTTTGGACGTCAGTTCCTTGTCGCCCTGTCGGGATATTTCCGAACGCTGTAACGGCAGCACAATTTCAACGATAATCCAACGTCGACCACTGCAGGGGATACCCTGCAAGGTGCAAATCGTGGGTGCGGCCCGTGCTCTCCACGGCATGCGCACGCAAACGACACGTAAAAGACACGCACTGTAGCTGCCTAGGCCGTGACTTAGGGAACATCCACCTCACCTGAAGCTGCTCTTGCATTACTACGGTTACTTACGTGTAAATAGCTGGGATATGTAGGGACATGGACTCGACTATGGATTCTCTCTCAACGATTGCGCATTTCACCGACTTACGAACATATATATATCGAAATAAGTGGGTCCGTGTCGCAATTAGAGAGTAGATTATATATGTTATCAAAAAATGACGAGACTGCAGCAAGATGGTAGAAGCAGCGGTGCGAAGCCGAACATGGCGAGCATGGAAACAAAGAGACAGAACCCTAACGCTGAAACAGTCCTTAGAAACAGGTTGATAAACGGCTCTGTGAAAAAATATATATACAGGTTCAAAGCTAGGTTCAAAACAACACATAACTAAAAGTAACTAGTAGAAAACTGCTATAGATCGTTGCTTAGGTATAATTAAAGCCGTGATATGTTCAATGATTTGGTTAAATTAATTGCGCTTTCGCTCTCCCTCTCTCTCTCGCTCTGTCGTAAGTCGCATGCAAAGCTCAGGTCAGCGGACGGCTACGAAAGCGGATCGAGTATGATCCGGCAGACCTAAATCGACAACGCGCTTTGTTAATTACTAGCCGTAACTCCAATTAAGTCTTAGTCTAGCCATCCGACTAGCTTTGTATTGGACACAGCCGATAAGGCATGTGATAGATTTTTTTTTTGAAGGTCATGAAAGTTGGTGTTTGCACGATCGTCTGCAGTAGCGAGGATATGGAAGATTGCATTTGTTCATAACTTGCGCGATTTAATTGGCATGATATAAATTATTATTGAGTTATTCGATCTGCCGTATCGGTAAATAGATTTAGCTTGAAGACGCCGCTTGTACAACTATCGACTATGGGTTTTTCCATCAGGTAGCAATTTATCATGGCAGATACTAAGACGGATATGATTAGCCGCTCGGCGGATCATAGTGAAGAGTCTGCAGGAGAGAACCCCAAGTCGGTGAAATTGAATGACTCGATTTGCTTGGCAAAGTTGACGGCGCCGAATGGTATCAGTAAGGTATTTGAATAATAAATAAATATATGTTGGATTACTTCGTATCGGCTTCTAGCACAAAGCTAAGCCGGATGCTGTCGCACCGCTCAAGTGGCACGATAGACGAAACTCTTGTGGACGCCACTGACCCGGCTAGCGGCAGAGCGGAGCCGGCGGCTGAGATGGGCACTTCTCAATGATCTCGTGATGGTTCATGGAACCCTTTGAAATATTGGTCGGTCCGTGCAAGTGTTCAAATGCACCTGACAAGTCTTAAGAAGATAACTGATCTTCATTCGTTTCAAGGTGAGATTAATTAGTTACTAAAGGCATCTCTGCAAAATAGCGAGGATCACTTGACGAGTAGACAACTACACTGAACTAGACAACTACATCTGACCGAGCTCGATGTGTTTGAATGCAAAAACGATTTCCTCCATCGATGATAGTTCGGGAAAAGGTCTCCGTCTGCATGCAGCAGAGCACAGCGTCTCATTTAGCAATCAGACGAAGGCAGATATATTTAACGATCAAGCTACTGCACGCACAGTTGATCCAGTACAAAGTCACTGGCGTCATGTCATTCGGTGAACTTAGAAATGCAGGCTGTAGTTCGGCTGCGTTCAAGAGCAAGGCTTGGTAGCCGTTCCGAGTCAGAGTATCCTCACCCCTCTGATTCAGATCGGACCTGATCAGACATGGGCAGAACCGACCTTTTCAGTCAGTGAGCTATATCACAGTGAGCTGTTGACGTTATTATTTCGAAGGAGTTGTAGCTCTCCGAGGCACAGCAGGTTTCAGTTCTTGCGAGCCAACATGGTCACCCTTAATTTAAGACTAATTAGTTGTGCTTTGCTCGCTGTTGCTTCATCACCGTTTTTCCATGCGTTGAGCCTCTTACGAAGTATAGATAGACGGTTAAAGGTATTATTGATTTCTTTAAAGAAGTGCACTGTTTACAGAAGTGCCTAAGGACAACTCGGCGACAAATCGATAAAGTGCCCTCGGCATCCGACCTTTTTACCACCAGGAGACAATTTAGCCACCGTCTAACCGCCACTCCCATCGCGCTTAGAACTAATTTAGCTGTAATACAACTCGTGATTTGCACTGCGCTGTTAGACATTCAGCCAACAAACGTGCATTTGAAATATCCGATGTCATTCTATCCAGTGAGCGTTATTAAGCCCACTGTAATTCATCCACGAGGCGGATGAACGCATTGACGTTGCTACTTTCACGTTTAGGTCCGATGCTCTCTTACGACAACGAAGCGTATAATCGTCAACCTGTGCACCCACACACACACACATATATATATATATATTCTATATTTCAAAAAATTTGTACGAACCGGTCAAAATGTCTATAGCCAAAACATCACGTAATAACGCGTAACGCTGTTAAGTCTGGCCTTGCTGGGTGACGCTTACGTGTCTCACACTGTACGAAAACATTGATTAGGTAATGTGTTGTAATTCAGGGTAGATGCCTGTGCTTATGCATGACGAATTCCTAGGGCGAATCCTCTCGCGTCGTCACAGCGTTGTCGTTATCGCCGATAGCCTGGTGAAGGCCACGTTTAGAAATCCTCCTTCAATGTTACTTATTTTTCATGTTTGGATTCGCTAACGATTTTATCCACGCGGTGCTATTTCTCTTCCATTTATTATTCAAACCCTGACCGTTGACGGAGCGACGTTCCGCACAGCTGAGCAGTGAGAGGCCACTTAGATGTTTTTCGCAGGCTAAATTCATCCCTTTCAAATAGTTTATTCTAAACATCTACATCGAAGCGTTCGCTGGCTAGCTAGCGTGGTTCACAGTAGTTATAGAATCAAATACTGGCGACCACCCGTGTGTGGGGCGGGGGGGCTAGTTCTTAAGCGTAAGCAAACATCCCCAAAACATAACGGCTAATTAAACCGTGGCGCATGACGACGAACGGGGTTCTGCGGACAAACGAATTGTTGTGGTCGAAATCATAAGAATTCAAACATGTTTGATGAATAATGTGCTGAGAATGAAACGAAACTAGCTAGTCAATGTCATTGTCCCCCCCCGTGCCCAACTAATCCCCCCAAATAATCTGTAAAAACAATTTCTAATTATTGTTGTATGTTTGAATAAAAAAAGTATTCTTTCTTTGAGAATACTTTTTTTTTGCAATGGAGCTACAATTTTACAATGCTTAAGCTTTCTATAAGAGAGCTTAAGCATTGTAAAATTGCAGCTCCTTCAATAAACCAATAAACCTTTACCTTTGAATAATAGCCATTAGTATCATATATATATATATATATATATATATATATATACTTAGAACATCTAATAGCCTTGAACTGACCAAACGATAATCGTTAAAATGTTATACGAGAATACAATATCATGATTTCTTCGCGGATCTGCTGTATAGTTCACGCTGAAGCTCTCAGGGAAAGTTTCGTGAGGAAATCATATTTTTTCCGCATTTCGAGTCGTGCATTAGAAGGCGAAACGCTTATTGATTCATGATTAGGGCGAATCGGCACGATGGTGGCGTTGTGTCGAGGAAAGCGTATGATTGATGGCGGCTTCCATTTGCGTGTTTGTGGGACAGAGCGAGAGTAGTTGATGTCTTCAGACCTAATGGTGTTGTTGTTTTTCCTTTTTACTTTTCATTAGACACTTTCCTTTTTTGCCCCGACGGACGATACGCATATCGGAACTAAGCTGCGTAGTAAGCTGCTTTTCCGAACCTATAACAAATACATAAAGGTATCATATGTGAGGTGGGCGACTTCGTACGGAGTGTGCTACCGAAAAATCTATCCGCTGGTGTTCACCTTGTGGGTGGCAGTTCGCTGCCTGTTTGGTTGCCTACCGAAAAAAAAAGCAAAAGTAGTACCATACGAAATTATTCATGCACACATATAAGAACCTGAAATAGCCGTCGTACCTGCAAGTTTATTAATGAAGTTCCTCACCAGTTAATTAACCCGGCTACACAGTTCGAAATATATACCCGGAACGGAGTAACCGGCCGAATAAGAAACAGGCCGAGACCGCAAAACCTCAAAATCAAGGCATGGACAGGCTCGAAACTATCCCCTTCTGCATATACACGTAATGGCTCTTACTTACTTTTTTTCCGTATTACATAGGGGTTATATTTGTTATGTTTGTTGTATGGAGAAGTCACGGTAAAATGCTTTACGCACTGGCCCCCGGGCTTCACGGTGAAACGATCTCTTCAGAAGGGTAGGTCTCGCATCCACTAAACATCAATCAGTTATCTTTTTTTGTGCCTCTAGTCGATTACCCACCACTGGGTGATTAGTTCGGTGGGTCACGCGGAACTATGACTGCAACTTCTGCTGGACCCCCGCCCTCGGCAAACGTCCCATGACTCTGTGAAACGATTGGCTGAATACGACATAGACACAAATCACGGTCATTATAGTATGTTTTGGAACCTTTGAAGATCCTTGGCATTTCCACGATGACGAAAATTACCGAAGTTATTAGCCGGCATAGCGCCAGTGGATATTTATATTACCTTTATATATATATATTCACATATAGATAAATGCAGTTTGGGTTATATTTAACATAGGCAGACGTCGTATTGGTGTCCCCACCAGCGGGCTAGCGGTAGAAGACCTTGCGTTTTCGATAAGAAGGTCGTACAATTTCTGTCTTCTGGCCGCTTCAGTCTGTCGGGGTATCAGAAATCTAAAATAGTGAATCTGACGGACCAAGGGCCCGATCCAAGTTGTGACAAATGGTTTTCACTTGTTATCAGCGTGTGTGCGTGCGCGTGTTGGTAGTTTTAATATGTACGGTAACATGTAAGACGTGCACGGGAAAATTAGAAAAAATCGTATTACGGTAGGCTGAGGCTTTAGGTAGGATAGGTTGAAAATGATGAAACAACATCTACCAGCAGCAGTGTTAAATTAGCATCTGTTTCAACTGTAAACCTACTTTCTTCCCTAGCTTGAGGCCTATTTTTGCCTAATTGTAAACGTAACGATACAATTAAGGCGAAATGTATACCCTTCCTGTCAGTCTATTTTTGCACTCCTCCCACTTTAAGTAGCTAAGGATTCCTCAAATTTAACGACGTTCGCTAAAAACGCATTCAAGCTATATGCAGTGTCATATCCTAGCATATCCTTGCTTGAGATTATGGTATTTAGTGTTATCCAGCGATTCTGGATACCCTAACCGGAGGCGTGGAGATATCGCCCGCCGATTGTGCGCCGTCGTTGAGAGAATCTCAGTGTCAAACATTCTCAATTAATACAATTAACCCTTTTGGACGGATTTCTTAAATGTCGCCGGTAGGCTGTTGCCAGACACAGACGACATAAACGGGCACACGCGAACGCCTTTAACGGACCTAGGCGCAGTCTGTAATAATACTCCGACCTATTTAGCTATTTCCTGGAAAAATATGCAGCCCCTAGGATAGGCTTCGAGGTTCCGTACAATGAATGCTTGATCGACTTAATGACCCGAATATTTGGCGGGCACTTCAACGTCATTATGATGAATTCCAATAGACCCCAATAGTCCCCCTAGACGCCGTTACTAATTATTAGTGTATCGATTAAGACACACAATAATGTGAAATAATAGGAGCGTGCATAAGACCGCGAGAACTGAGACGGATATAAGATTGCACGTTTTCGTGTATCGACGTTGAACGAATGGGTGAATAAATAAATAAATATAAGTATTCTAATAAATAACGCTTATATATGCTAATAGGCATGCTGTTTTGCAATAGTCATCTTTGCGCAGGGGGTAAAGTTCGAACAGTACTTTGAGTCACGCGGTGCTGGTTAAACCTCCCCATCGCAATAGAGAACACAAGTGGTGGACTAAATTCAACGGTCGATATCAATACAATTGATTCAAGTGAAGTGATAGATAACAAATGATTTCGGTACAGTGTTCAATTTGTCAAGTTTAGTCTCCGTTTAGATAAGGGAGATCTAGCTCAGCCATAGGAAGACTATACAGGCAGGCGGATATCAGCGATACACAAATAAATAAATGATAATTAATAAATAATAAATACTTAGTATAAAGTCTTGCCGGGTGTTGAAGGGCGAGAATTGGTAGTGCGTCGAGGCGGCGCGGTCAGACGGATAATGAGTTCGGTAATTCGAATATTAATTAGTCGATTTAATCTAAATTTAGCTCTACGGGGCTGCCTGCTAGTCTCAAATATCCACCGAGCACAGACAGAGAGGCAATCACGCCCAGCAGATCGCCGCCACGTAGAGACAGAGACGTTCATGTTGTAAATAATTGTCTGTTTCAAAAATCGTCTCCTCTCACGGTTTGAGCGTTTGTTTTCGCTGTAGCTATGCTGTCGAAAGGGCGCATATTATCTGCGAAAAATCTAATTTTACCAGCAATTGATCATTTTTGTACCGTAATGTAAATTTGCCTTGTTCTCGGCGCATCCCGCAAATATTGTTGTTGCTTATTTGCACGAATTGTGTGTGTGTGTGTATGTTATAGATTAATTTTATGTCGTAATTTTCAATACTGTCGACAGTTTGCCCTGGCACTGTGATGTGCTAATAATCTGCTTTAATATATGTTTCTTGTTATTTGTTTGACGATAACTTAATTGCATTGTAAAATACACTGCAGTTCCGTCAATAAAGCACAATTTGAGTTTAATTAAATTGTATGTCAGTACTTGGGTGATGGCAGATGTTATATACGTACCAAAGTAATGACCGTTGTCTCTCCTCTCGTGGCGGTGGACTCAATAAATCAACCATCCATAAACCTTATGATTTATTACTGTGTGTGTGTGTGCGACATACATTGGACACCGGTCCGCTTTGGAACGAGTTATATACGAATCTGTAAGGATTGGATCCGCCATTAATAGTTCGCACTTTTGAAGGTTGATAATAGTGTATCTCCAACATGTGGGCAGTGGGTTTATCATGTTATTATATATAATCAACGTGACGAACATCAAATTGGTAAAAGATGCTCAAGCAGAAGACAGCAATGAAATACTACGTGAACCACTTTCATTTCATACGTAGTTAATTAATTAATTATTTAGATTAAGTGCTTATAATATAACAAATTATTTTGTTCAATCAACTGGCGGCATATCGAGTAATGTGCATAATTATCATAATAATGATGATAATAATAATTGAAGTGTAAATGACTTGTTTAATATTATTCAATTTCTACACATACGTTTGTCCCTTAACTCGAATAGCATTCAAGGCAACACAGTTATGAGATATGCAAAAAGGGAGAATACTCAATCGCAGACTATATATACGCTGAAGGAACAGCTTGAAAAAACATTGTTCGGTACCGCTCAATACACGACTCTCATTATTACCACCATCTTAATAATGTTCACCTAGTAAGCAAGGAAAAATTAGGGCAAATTTGATTAATAGCCATGAGGAAGCCTATTAAAGATATTTTGTTGTTCATTTACTTCATTAAGTATTTAATTATGAGGCGATATTATGAATCACTCTTGCCGATGACACCGGATAGATCCGATTATGAACTCCGAAGTTTGTGTTCGTATGTGGCAGTCACGTTCAACTTCACGTACAGATGTAAGTTCGAACCTAATTCCTGGGGGGTCCGATTTCGCCAATGACCGGTGACATCCCATAAAGACGTCGTCCGCGCATGGTTTTTGAAGGCCATTTTTCGGCGTTCACCGGCAGTGTTGTGGGCGAGATTTTTTTGGTGTGAGAGCCACTGCCTCGCTCCGAGTTTAGAAACTCCAGAATAGCCTTGCAGGTTCGTACGACTGAGAAATTATAGATCGTATAAGTCCCCTGAGTGGGGTAACATTTCGGCAAACGTTAATATATATATATATATTTTTTTTATGGAGGGGGGAAATGTCTTAGCGGTTTCCACCGTAATGTGGACCGCACAGTGTGGGACTCACCATTTGGTGGTATATGGTGAGTGGTGCTACCCACTAAAACCCCAGGTTTTCCGTGCCTGGAAAACCTCTAAAAAAAGCCTCCCTTAAGCTTCACCACTGTAGTCCGGATCTTCGTTTAATAGTACTACGGACTGACAGGGTGGCGGATGCCTACCTATATATATATAGATATATATATATATATATTGTAAGAATATCAATAACCCCCTGAACTTTGCGTTTCGTATTCATCTTGACAAAAAACACCAATATTGCATATTCACATTTAAACGGTCGAGGCATTTCTAATTCTGGATAATTTCGCAATTCACCTGTTCAGTGATTTTGGCATGATTGATTCTCATACTTTGCAGAGGTGTTAATGACGTAGTCGGATCGACCATAATAAGCTTCGGTCGGAGAAATAGAAAACAAAAAGAACCTTTGTGATACGCTTCAATGTAAGTAACGACGAATTTTAATGAGGTATCATTCACATTCAATAAATATACTGCCCAGCGAACTCGTAAAATTGAATAGCGAAAATGAAAAGGAAGAGCAATTAACTAATTTGTGTATTTCACGTTTAGCGGATACATCTGTCGCCCACTTCTATAATTGAATAAATCAATGTCATGGTGGTATTAATTAATCTTGATCTTCGTATGTCATAATAATCTATAATTACGTGGTCTACGCAAATTGCGCTCGTAACCGGTGATTATAATTACGAAATAATGTATTCGACTTTTTGAAGCCCTATTGAATGATTCTAGATGATTTTCAACAGAAGGGGATTATTTGATATCTCTTTGTCTCTTTTTAGCTACCCTGTACAATATTGTATCATGATTATTATTATTATTATTCGAACTAGAAGTTCTCACAGAACTTCCCCCTGCGAGTGGTGCCGTTCGGCTCATCGTTAGCTTCTCATGGCCAGGTGTTTTATTTCTTAGTTGCTTTTCTATGATAGGGATACTATTACGGCTAAGAAATATAATACCATAAATAGGTACCGACCTGGAAGCGGCTAATATATAAAAACTCTGATTTCATTAGTCTCTCGCTCTCTTCGACGAATGGCCTTTCTGATAATGAATATAACATACAACAACAACAGCAATAGTATAAGTATTTCTAGTGTCAAATAGAAGCTTTCTTGATCGTTATTGTGAGTCGTTAATATCTCATTGGTCAATCGCTTCAGTCGTCAATGACTGGCGGTTGACTCGTCCCAGCTTTCCAGTGTCGTTTGCAGCTGAAGGGCCTCTAGTACTTTTTGCCAGCCGACATTTCTGGGTGCTTATCCATATGGCAGCGGTGTC
This sequence comes from Stratiolaelaps scimitus, assembly GCA_019614645.1. Taxonomy (NCBI): domain Eukaryota; kingdom Metazoa; phylum Arthropoda; class Arachnida; order Mesostigmata; family Laelapidae; genus Stratiolaelaps; species Stratiolaelaps scimitus. The sequence continues at coordinate 1,209,986 of JABWDB010000064.1, read as the reverse complement.
ATTACGAGCAAGGTCAATGGTGCGAAAAAATGCATTCACATCGTCTTAAGGCCACAGCAGGACCACGGTCCAACCGGTTATGAGCCTTCAATGAATCGCTTGGTACCGATGCCACCAATGTAAAGATGACACTTCCACTGACTGCTTTTAATTTTCATATATATATATATATATGCAAGTAAAATATGTCAATCACTACATAAATAACGGATTATACAAAACTACTTCAATTAATCAGAAGCGCATAATCGTGCTACATGTGATAACTGGCGAAGCGAGGCACGAACCCGACCATGATTTTATATGAGGATGAATTTGGCCTATTGTGAGCAATATTAATCAAGCACTTGATGACAATATGCGGATACCCGTAAAGCTTAAGTCGCAGTGGATGTGTTTGCATGAACGAGGTCGACAATAACTGTCGAACTCAGCCCATACTCAGATTTATAGAGACAATTAAAATAGAATACAAAGCTTTTGGTCACATTAACAGAACTGCAGCTTTTTTTTACAACGTTTAAGTTCTCGATAGGGATATTTCAGCAGGTTGCGAAACTCGAACCTGGGTCCTTCGGATTTTTACAGCTGGAGACTTAGCCGCCGCCTAAGCCACCACGCAAAAATCGAATTCACCTTAAAAACGACGCGTTCCGCATCAACTCGATGACGCTACAGTACCCTGTACGGCCACTAGATAAGAGCGATACTCGGGATCACAGAATTAGTAGCATAACCCAGTTAGCACCACTCAACTACTTAGTGGCACAACCCTGCATCAACAACACTGAGAAATTGCATGCGTGTCTATGAGGTTTTGCAGAGAACCAGGCTCCCCTCCGCGATCGATGGGACCTGGACGTTATTCTGGGGCGACGGTCACTTGGCGTGAAATTTTTCTGGACGCAGAGTTCTATTGTTATCGACCTTCGGGAATAGACGAGCAAGATGTTGTTGTCGATTACGGGGTGGCTCTTGCCAGCTCCCTGCTTATGTTGACAGAATCTGCCTGGTCTGGCTTCTCTCGGATAACGTTACCTGCGACCACTGATATGTTTGCGTCGTGTTCCAACATGACTGTTTCTGAGACGAGACTCTACTAATATCTAAGCATGATTTCAGCGAAGTGGCAAGTGCTGAATTTGGATCTGTTGTTTATCAGCTTTGCCCAAAAGAGTAGTTTCGCCAGCATCAACATTCTACAAGTCAGTCTCCAGTCGAATCCTTTTCTTTGAGACCAACTTGCCTCTTTTTGCACTAACAGGAACACACATACACACACACACATATATATATATATATATCATATAAATATAGATTTATTTATAAAGACAGTCCACGGCGCGGTGAAGCCACCCAGGATTATATGAGCCAAAGAAACAAGAAAACACGTGGCCAAATGTGGCGTTCCAACTTGTGCTCTACGGGGACGTTGTTTTCTGTAACTGAAGCGGATGGGATAGAGGTGGAGGGGGGGGGTATCCGATCTTATTCTTTTCTTTGCAATGCGTATTCAATTTGCTCGTTATACCGGAAAACCAGACATTATTAACCTTGTCGAATATAAGTCTTAGATGACGCCCTTGTAGGATAACTACCATTGACGTGGCCAATCGAACCAATACACACGCATAGATACAATGCGTGTCCCCTTCCTCAATGCTCGCTCATGTGCGATTTCTACCAGAATTGAAGCTTGTCCAACAAGCGCAACAGGCGGCCGCCGCTTTCTACAGTGCGATCGCTTAAAATAACTGTAACAATGTTAACCCAGGGACAAAGCAATCTGTTTCATACCGTCAGCGCTGACGCCGTGCAACAATCCGACATCTTAATAAGCAGCAACGCCGGACCAAGCGGCCAGTCCTCGTTGAACTGACAAACCGAATATATTAGTCTGATCCTCCATACTGGACAACCTACCCGCACTGGCGGCCGTGGCGAGGTGCCAACCAGTGGATGGCCAACACTATCTGGCCGAGCCTGCTAAATCGACACAGTCAAAGTTAGTGCCTCTTTCCGTTGGCCATCGCGCAGGCAGGTGCTGCGTCCGAGCCAAGTGCTGCATCCAAGTCTCTTTTCTTTTTCTTCTGGGAGACGATGCAAGAGTGTCAGATGAGTGTGACAAAGGGAATTTTTATTGATGTCTAAATTGTCTGGTAACACGATAGTTTTATTGTAATTTTTTTCCAATCGACAACGGTACACAGCAAAGTATTGCACTTGTGGTCGTGACGAGAGTCCCAGTACTAAGGATTGCTTCGATGCTTCCGAGAGGACATCTGATGGCAAAAATTACCCGTAAACGTCGAGTTGTTCATGGGGGACAACAGGTAACGAGATTACCGCAAGCTCTTAGCGTACAGCAGAGCCTAAGCTCCGAGAGCTCAGGATTGGTCCATTTTGTTTACGTTACCAAAGACACACCGCCAGGTCCATACTATGGAAGTTTTGCACGACGTCTGTAATGAGGCCATTGGTAAATTTGTGTGGAAATCATGCTCCATTGATTTGGCGCCTTTTTGAACAGTGAATAGTTCCAATGAATGAGAATGTTCCCTAATCAAGATTACCAGCCTAGATTAGTAATTCAAATCATCGCTGGGTGAAGGGAGATGTCGGAAATGCTAATTTAATTCATTGCAGCAGGCTCCCTTGGAAAGTTTCCCGACAACATATTTAATCAGCTTTTCACGATTGTTCTTCTATGTATATTTTTGAATTTTGCAAATGAATTTTTCCCGTTAGCAAATATCAGCATGGTTAAACCAGAAATCAATTCTTCTACTCTCTATTTTGCTAACTATATTGGGAATAAAAAAATTGCTGGATTGGGTAACATGGGCCAGGAGAGCTGACAATATATTATTATCAGTAGCACGTATAATATATGGAATCATTACATCAAATTAGCCAACGTCATAAGTAGTCTGTTTATCTGAGGGATAACCATTTTTTCAAGAGCAATTTTGCGTATTTTTTTCAAACGCTGGGACTAATTAGCGACTTGATTAGTTATACGCTAATTAGCTATACAATTTCAATGGGAAGCATGAAGCCGAACTCTATCTATGTATATATTTTCGCAATGAATCATCATTGTGGCGTAAGTTGCCGGACCTTTCGCTGCGCGAGCACTTGCATGTACAACGCTTTGTCAAGGCCACCAGAGCTTTTTGATTTAATTTGATTTATTTTGCTAAACAAAGGCCTAACAATTATGAATGCTTAATCATGTCTTTTTGATTGTTTGCTAAAGCTTTGCCGTCACAAATATCGAGCAGGCCAACCGCACTTGACAAAAGATAAAAGTCGAAAAGGTAGACCGGGCTAGACACACACACGTTTTGAGAGTACATATTTCTTTATGAGAATGTATACAGTATATGTTTGCAATAACGTCGATGGTATCTTCATATGGAGAAATTTACGATTATGGCAGAATACGATATGGCAACGAAACATCAGAACAACCTGCTGTTCTAACTCTGATCACTAACATGACATTAGAATTGTTAGTATTATTATTATTATTATGGTGACAGCCTGTGTGACTCAGTTTCTGCCGGAATGAAAGCTAGTAATCACTAGTTCAAGGCCCGCCATGTCACATATACACAGTGTGTGTGTGTGTGATATGGTATCTCTGCACAAAAGTTGGAATTTTTGCAATGCTTAAGTATTAGCATTTTTCTCGTACCAAAAAAGTAAAAAAGTGAATAATACGTAAAATAGTGAACAAACAAAAAAGTAAAAAAAGTGAATAAAATGTAAAAAAAAAGTGGGTAAAATGTAAAAAAAACATGAACATGAAAGTGAATAGTGAATAGAATGTAAAATAGTAAACCAAAAAATGTAAAAAAAGAGAATAAAAATGTAAAATAGTGAATAAAAAATGTAAAAAAGTGGATCAAAATGTAAATTAGTGAAGAGAAATGAAAATAAATGGATAATAATGAATAAGGAAGCTTATTATTATTATTATTATTATTATTATTATTACTACTACCACTTAGTATAGGTGTTTCGAGTATAGCTGTGTGGTGAATGGTACAAATAACCTCATTGACGAATGTGCGAATTTCTTCGTTACAGGAGATGCAGGTGGCTCAGGTTCTGGCCCAGCTGCAGTGCGTGCTGCGCGCGGCCTTGGTCCTCCTCAATAACATTTACTGTATTCCAACGTACCTCATTTGGATGTGGGCAATATTATTACCCCTTCGTGACACGAGACTATATATTTGGATAGAGAAAATCCTCTACCGGCATCTTCTTCTAATGGTTCGTAACCCGAAATCAACCGAAGACATTGTCATAATAGAAAGCAGGCGCTAATTGTTGCACTTATCAAACAATACCTGTTACTCTCAGCCTGTAAATATACAACAGTGATATGTGTGAATTAATACAGGCGCTCATCATTTATTCACACGGTATTGTGTTATGTATACATACCCGAGGTACCCCGTGAAATGGTACAGTATTGAACAACGTTATATATATATATATATATATGTTATAATTGTTGTTCTATTTTCTTGTTTTACGCAGTTGATATACATACACAAATGTAATTAGTTGGGGCTATAACAGGTCATATTGGATAATTCCGGCACAATATATATATATATATATATATAATATTATAATAATAAGTATTATTAATTAATGCATCAATGTTATTGTTTCGATCATTTCGTCGCAGGTGGGTTACTGGAGCTTCTCCGCAGGTTACATCATCCATGAGGTGGGTGATGATATCGAGGATCTCTTCGATAAACGCACTCTACTCGTCGCGAACCATCAGAGTACAGCCGATGTACCACTTCTCATGAATTGCCTACAGGTATGCACCGGCAACCCCCCTACCAAACCAGATACGTTTATTGATTCTCCTTTTTTATTCGATTTTATTTACCAAATAAACAAACATGATAAAATGTGTCGGCCCATATAAGCGGAGCAGGTATCCCGTGGATTAAAGATGGCTCTCCCCCTTAAAGGACTTTTGTAAACGAACTAAGAATAACACTAATAATCATAATTCCAGATAGACGCATATTTCGTTGTGGCTGCAAATCTTCACATATACATACAGGGTGTTCGTAAAGTTGCGCAACACCGTTTTGGGGTTTGTGACGAAATCTGATGAATGTTGCTGTGTAATGGCATAATTGTTTCTTTAATTATTCTAATATATAGCGTATTTCAGCATTTTCCTTTTTTCTATTACTTTTCTCTTGCACAGGAAGCCCGAGTTTTATCTCAAGCTTTATGTGAGTCTTGCAGTTCTTAACTTGTGTTACTATAGTTCTGTGTGCCTGCTCTTCGTCAGCAAGGGCGAAGCAAGGGCCTTAACTGAACTTCGGGGAGTTTGAACTAAATTTTCCAGTCGGGCTTCCAGACGGTTTCAATGAACCACGTTGTTGGTCTGTTAGTCTCCCTAATATCTCGAATTTGGAATATCTTGAATTCCTTTTCGCGGATATGGAAGCTTATAGTAGACTCTATGATCTTTAGAAACGAGCGAAAATGTTTGGATATCGTACTAATAATCTATGGAGTGGACTGGAAGCGGCCTGGTAGTTTATTCTCATGGCGAATGTCGAGCCATTGACGATTGTAATAACCGCTTCAATAAGATGACATCTTGGTGGGGGGGCGTCTTCCCCGGGGACCTACCTGAACTTATTTGCTTTTGTTTGTGCGCGTCAGAGATAGCGTCTTGTATTATTATAATATAATAATTTAGTTATTTTTTCTTTAATTTTCCTATGTGTGCTATATGAACACAAAGTTTCAACAGAGTGAGTTAACGCGACATAAATCCATAATTAATAAATCCATAACCTTCTCTCGTCCATAACTAATCTTTAATTAAGAAACATCCCAAGTTTATTGATGACGGTGAGAGTTGTACGAACATTTCTTTGAAAAGCAGTGAGCACGCTCGTGCCCAACAAAATCTTGACGTTATCGTAAAGTAAAACCTCATTGGTTTATTAAAGGAACTGCAATTTTACAATGCTTGAGCTCTCTTATATGTCACGCAGCGGGTCTCAAACCTGCACCCTCTGGCTATTTACGGTCAGAGACCACTTAGCCGTCGAGGCCACCGCGCTGACACGTAGACACGTGATTTTCGACGAGAAGCATGTGTGGTGCCCACGGTGGGACAGCTGTACTTAGTTAATCCTACTCAAATAAACCACGGCGATGCAAGGAATAATTTTCCGCCTTAATCTCCAAAATTTCACGAGAGTTCGGGTATGAGAGAGAGAGAAAACTTGTGTAGTGGGTTGATCCATGAGAGCTTCTGATGATCTCTGTGGTTCATGCGAACGATTATATCAGAGACATAAGCAATGTATCTTGGAATATGCGACAGCGTAGACAGATTCCGAATCCATCACACGATAACTGAACACCACATACACGAGCTATATATGGGTGACACAGTTTGTCGGCACTGTAACACCGATATGCGGATGCAACAAATGCATTGATGTAGACCCAAACCCAGCTTACAGGTGCAGGTGGACGAAGGGGTCTCGGCACTCGACAACCTGTACGTTGCACCCGTGGAACAGTTTGAATAGCATATGGACATTAATTTGTATATTTTTTTTTCGACAGTCATCTAGAGCAGTATGTCCACTGTATTACCATACATCTGTGATATCGTCATGTTTTATGTGTTGTCTGTTATTTGAGCACAGGTAAAACGGTACGTGTGCAACCACGTCATGTGGGTGATGGACGCGATGTTCAAATATACGAATTTCGGTGTTGTATCGGTGACGCACGGGGATTTCTTCATCACACAAGGAAAGGACACACGGCAGTCTCAGCTGACGACTTTCCGGCAACATCTTTTCGATGTCAGTATGAAGGGAGCGTTGTTATTTTCGCCTATCGTCCACCGTCAATGTCAAAGGCGGTGGCTGACACAGAGGAACAGCACGAGTAGAAACGCATTTAATTATGAATCTGTTACGTATATGCTCATTGCCATGATTTGTCGTATGACAATCATGCCGTACAGTTAGATGTTTCGAATACAAATAGAACCTTGCCTTTCCTCCAAAATTTCCTCCTCTCAAAGGAAAAAAAGGTAGAAAAAAAGTGCTACGCGCTATACGAAATATAGATAGAGTGTATATAGAGTGCTTGTTTGTTAGATCTCTGATGGCTAGAGGAGAATTTTCTTGACGATAGAAGAAAAAAATGTTGAAACTTATGAAATGTTTGGCCATCCGAAGGCCAAGTCTTTTCATACGTTTCAACGTCAATGGTAGTAATCCTACAAGGGCGTCATCTAAGACTTATATTATTCGACAAGGTTAATAATGTCTGGTTGTCAAATGTCTTCTTTTGTCAAAATTTTGATTTTGAGGTGAGAAGATTATTTGGTCTGGTCGAGCCGTATGTTGGCACAGCTTTGGTACTGCATTGCCGGATAGGGTAGAGGTCGTCCACCCCGATGTCCACACCTACTTTGTCATTATTTGTTTCTCCGAAATTCGCCTCAACAGGTTTATACAATTTTGCATCTGTGTTTTTCTTTCCAGGTTTATTTGCCACGTCGTTTGGGCTGGCTGGTTATCTTCCCCGAGGGTGGATTTCTTCATAAGCGGTTAGAGAGCAGTCAACGCTATGCTGCTAACAATGGCTATCCGAAGCTGGAGTATGTCACGCTTCCGAGGGTCGGCGCCACCAAGGTACAGGGTGAAATGTTCAGTAGTCGATACAATTCGAGTAGGGCATTATACCACAAATGAGCTTCACGACAAATGCAATCATGTCTCACGCGTAAGCTCGCCTCGTAGAACCCCTCCTAATGTTGATACTGTAGAAATATCCGTATATCCTGACAGTTCAGCTAATACATACAGTTTCGACTATTTAAGAGGTAGACCGGTTGTATTTGTCATCCATTTTAGTAAATGGCGATACTGGGAACAATGTCAATTTCGTTATCGCGCTACGCTATCCGTTCAGAAAGTTTTTTATTTAGACATTAATTACTAATTCAGTTGATCATTTTAAGTCATTTTGTTTACGACAGTCTAGATCTTCAGCTGTCGTCGTGTAATTTGTCCGTTAAAATCATCATACACCCAAACCAATTATCGCACAAACGAGCACTGATAATTGTTCTATATAACCTGAGTATACATTTTACTATGATGATATTATATTCGACGTGTTCATTTGTCAATGTTCACTTTTACAGCTAGCCTTGGAGACATTGACGAACCCGGAAATTCTTAAGGGACAACCAGCGATAGAGTACCTCCTCGATCTGACCATCGGATATCCGGGAGCCCCCGCGCGTCCACTTGATATACTAGCGATCGCCACGGGATATCGAAAGCCGCATATCGTACACTTTCATTACCGGTGAGCTAGGAGCTGCTTTAATTAGTTTCATTTATTAATCATCTTTTTCTCCATTAGTGAATATTGGACCTGTTCGACTTTTTTCGGTCGTTGACGACCTTTACGTTCGTTTTAGCAGAGTTTAACTTTAAACCCCCCGGACCTTACACATGGACCAATTGTAACATTAAGTTATCAAAATAAGTTAAGGTAGTTCGCCTAGATACTATTTCGCCTAGAGATTTACTACAGGCATAATCTTCAACTCGTCAATTTTGTCAATAACAGACCTTCTACACATTCAAAGCAAGCTTGGGTTAATTAAAATCATCTAGAAACGATATTTGAATATGTAGTTTTATCGTAATGCAGGCTGCCAATTATATTCATGATAATAGCCAGGATGTAGGGTTCGATAGAAGCCTGAATATAAAAGTGTTCAATATTCCTCAGTTCAAATGCTCGTTTGTGGCTACAAGCAAAATTGACTTATATCAATGGACACATGGAATCACATGGCACAGAAGACGCAAGACTATTTTCAAGTGCAACTATATATATATATATATATATATATATAGTTGCGCTTGAACATAGTTTTGAATTTTTTAATTGAAGCTATTAACCCCCTTTTCATGTAAGTTACAGTCATTTCTTGCCATTAAGCGAGAAATATCTACTTATCTATTGAAGTTAGCCCCTTCCAGATCTAGTAGACATATGCCAACATCTTATATTTCCTTCGCTCTCCTTAGAACATTTCAAAAAATTAAAAAAAAATGGATCTTTCAGCCCCAATTTATTTATGGCGAAATCCTTGGCGACGTCACTTGTACAGACAATGTCGTGTCTGTATGACGCAATTTCGGTAAGGTTGGGCAATATTGTATTGATTAATGATCGAAGGCCAATCTTTTAGCATACACAATTGCCTGAGTAGGGTAGTGATTCAGCGCGGAGCTCTTTCTTGATTTGACTACGAGAATCCTTAAAGAAGACTCGCCTCCCCGCAATTGGCGATACAGGCTTAGAAAACCTTATGGACAATGCGGGAGAATTTCGCTTCCTGTTCACATTACACCACTCTGAATTCGTGTTACATTTCCTGTATTGTCGAAGTGCAAAGGCGTTGCGTACAGCTACATTCATATACTTAGCATTGCCTTTAGTGATTTATTCAAACATACAGTAGTTAGCAAGTACTATTTCTAGGGATTATGGGGGGGGGTGAGGTCGACAAGGTCCCGAGGAAGGCATTGCCTATTGTATGCAAGTAGCTTGGACTTGGGTGGCGAAGCTATCTCTGGCTGTAGGAAAACGCCGTGGGGCCGAAGGCCGCTGGTTCGCTTGTCCCACGACCTAGCGCGAACGTTATAGAGAAGTAAGCACCGCAAGTCAAACGTCAGCTCCCGTCAATAAGCCAATAAAGACCACTGACATTTTCACCTGTGCAATTCTACTTACAGGAAATATGCAGTGAAAGATGTACCCTTCGCTGACGGTGACGCCCTGACCGCGTGGATGTACGAACGCTGGGTCGAGAAAGAACAGCTGTTGAAACATTTCTATGAGCATGGAAGCTTTCCGAGCGCACACGCGGAAGACGAGTGTGGGACAAGTGTCCCGCTAAATAGCATCCACAATCCGTTGGAGCCGTCGATTCGAGGTGCCGACGCCGTACAAGCGGCCCTTGCCGGCGATCAAGGAAATCTCCCCTTGGCTCCGCAAGATGCCGAGGCTGAATTGCGAAATGTTGTAGATTACAATCATCGTGAACAGTTCCCCCTCTTGACGAGAGCCGAAACGCCTCGACCGGTCGAACTCAGTCATGTGTACGTTCTATTTATTCACGTCTTTTGGATCCTATCATCAATGTTCCATCTCTATCTCTACCGATCGCTAAAAGCCGTAATTTTTGGCTAGGATCGATACGAGACCGGGGGGGATTGTGGCGCATCTGCACAAATGCAGATGCCTCACTGTCGTCACCACAATTTGACCGAACCTTCGAGGTGGAACAGCGATACTGTCGCCACCGCCACCCTAAAAACTTGTTGCGAATCGACAATGACGAGGGATCGATCCTCAGCAGCATCAGCCCAATCAAAGGGGAACATTGGCAGAGGAACGAGAAATAGCCGACAAAAAAGACAAGGGGACACCAATAACAGCTTCGTAATAGCAACTTCAAGGATTTCTTCATCGGGAGGAAGACCGAACTTGTTGCTGTCGCTGTCGTCGTCGACGTTGCTCCGAAGTGGTCAAGGACAAACGTCACAGGAGGAAGATATTAGGAAGACGGATGAAGAGCGTCACGAGAACATCGTGAAGAACAAAGTGGTCACTTGAGATTATTTGTAAAGTATCACACTCTCGAGGAGGAGGGGCGCGGGAGGGCGGGGGTGAGAAATGTCAGGCAAGAGGCCTGAGTAAGCTGCGAACAACCGTGAGCTGGTGGATGTTCCAGGGTGATCCCTGTGTTGATTTCCGCTAGATGGAACGTCGTCAAGATGATCAATTGCTGCCGGCGAACGGACGGGAATTATCAAGTGATAACCGAGAGAAGAATACCAATTAACCCTTGTATTATAGATACGGTGATATCACCTGCCGCAGGTGCGACAGTAACATTCTGTTCAGTTGTTTGTCAACGTAATGTCTCTGTGTGGTGTGTGTGTGTGTGTGTGCGTGTTGTACCAACGATGGTGACAGTTGTAATATAGAATCATTCAACTGACGAGAGGAATCAAGCGCATAGAATACCCATAGTGAGTGCGCTCTCGGCCGTCGGTTGGCAAGCCCAGTGGAGATTATCGAATTGTCTACCATGACGGGGCCTGGGGAGGAGAGATACAGAGAGAGAGAGAGAGAGAAAGAGATCAAACGCGTTCGGTACTTACTATCGAGCGATTCGTTCGCTAGCTCAATAATAATAATAATATAATAATAACGATATTATTAAAATCGACAAGAGTAACGACAAATGGTTGAATAATGTGAGTTTCCGAGTTTTTAGCCAGTGGCAGTCTGTATATAACCTTACGAATTGTAAATAAGTTTCTTTTTAATAAAGTCACAAGCAACGACGTCTGAAACATGCAATAGTATTGATTTATCCATATATAATATATATATATATATATATATATATATATTTAGGTTGCGCACTAGCTGCTCATAAATATTACAACGATAGGTTGCACTGAGAGGTCTGACGTGCCCCAAAACTCGTGTAAGTTCCAACTGGACATGGGAACTTCTCCGAGTTTTACCCTCACGAAATTGGTCGATACCTAAGGGATCTGGCCACTTACATATCCAAGACAGGATACCAGAGTGAACTGGATGAAAGGGGATTACTTAACTTAATCCTAGAAGGGAGGGAGAGAGAGAGAATGGGTGAGTAAGATATCGGTCAGATAAAAAGTTTCGCATAGGTGGAGATACGATGCTGCGTGTACCGGGATCTGTCGAGAGTTCGCCATCACCATAAAGGCAATACCTCCATCGGTATGTTTGTTTAAGCTCCTCAAGTAATTGTTCCTTTTGATATCTACATGGGGTTGTCACGAGGTTTGAATCTGAATTCACCTTCGGGAAAAAAAAGGGATTGAGCGACGTCAACTGAGCGACTCCACAGAGAACCCAGCAGTTCACCCGTGCATAGTAGAGCCTCGCTGCGTGATGACATACAAGAGAGCTTAAGCTTAAGCTGTGAAATTGCAGCTCCTTTAATGAACCAATAAATCTTTACCTTACGTTACTTGAGAAGTAATAACGAATGCAAAGAAAGCGAGATTTGTGAGATTTTTATTTTATAAATATAACGCTTCAAGTCATTTGCCGAAGGTATGCGCCTCGGACATATACATATGTATATATATATATATATATATACACATAAAAATATCTTTCAATATCTATGGTACATTTTTGTATTAACAACACGTCGCGATTGTTCCCTTTCTCATTTCTACAACTCGATTTTGTATGTTTGTATTCGTGCCTTTGCTTAGCCTGGATATTCAGCGTAGATCTGGGTGCAGTGAGAATTAAATGTAGAGAATAACAAAATTATTAATAAGGTCATTTATTATTATTATATTCTTAAGTCTACTGTTATTCATCCATTTTTGTGAAACATTGTCGAGAATTGTGAAAAAGATTCACGACATTATTATTATTATTAACGATAATTTTTCTACAAACTCGGTGCACGACTTGGCGAATCTATAACGCCCGATCCGCATCACTTCAGTTCTAATTACGGGTATAACAAGTCGTTTGTTTAGAACTAAAATAATAATAATGATAATCAATATAATTAATATAGTAGTCAATATAATTCTATCATCGTCATTATATCGATTTCGAGAGGAGGTCTACTTCATAAGAGATTTATTTACGTGGGAGGCAGCTCACTGAGACCCATCCAGCGCTCCCGTCGAGTTGATATTCGCGCAGCGAACTAATTACCCGCGGTGTTGCGAAGTAACCCGAGGTGATCACGTACGCTATCATTGAAAGTGATCGAAGTTGAACTTCGTAAAAAAGTTACGTTTACAAGTTCAACGGTGCTGTTCATTATAAGTTCGATGATCGTTGTTAATTTAGTGACTATACAGCCATATTGACGAATGTGCACGAATGGCTCAAATATGAATTCGACTTTGTACTTTTTCGTGTTTTATCTCAGATCGCGTAACGAGAAGTCAGAATTGGCATTTGTGCATGTTAAAATTATCAGGCTTCACTCTATCGCTGATAACTTAATCAACGAGTTTTGCATAGCGAGCATGCAAGAATAAAGTTGACCTCGAACCCTTCCGGTCGCCGGGTTCTCTCCCATTGTCGCCGCAACTGACCCTGCTCGTCAAAATCTTTCGCTGGGCGACACTGCGTCTATATTTAATTTCTAGCTTTTGTTCGCGGGTCGGAAGTGAGAGAGACCATCTCATGAACATGTCCTTAAGTTCAATTCATATTATCGTGTGTCATTAAAAAAAAAAATATATATATATATAATGTATATATACAATAATTAGTGACGCAGTTGTATTCCGAAGTCACACTTATCAAGATGTGGGCCTTGCGATACTACCGTTGGCTCGATTCGATCAATCAGATAAACGGCAAGGCTCTCTCTCTCTCTCTCGTTTCAATTGCGTCAATTCGTCCTCTATACATCGAGTTGGTCTACACTTCCATTACATGTAGAACCCCATCTCTCACGTGAAACAAAACGGATCGCATCGACCACATGCTGACGTTGACGTGCATGCCGAGTGTGTTCACGTTTCAATGAATGTCACATTTCGATATCATTAATTATCAAAATTAATTTTGTATTACTGTACTCAAATCGATTTTATCTCACTCGGCGGGTATATCCTCATATCCCATAATTGCAGCAATCACAGCACAGATGAGGAAGATTACCCCACCTATATATGTGACAGTCTTCACAGAGATTCTCTGGGCCACAAGTCTTCCGGCGAGCACCGCCAAAAGTGTGCACAACGAATGGCCCAGTATGGTGCCAACGGTTACCATGTACATGTTCTCGCGTGCGGCCAAAATGATCGTTGATATCTGCGACCGATCACCTGAAAAGCAAGATCGGTCTTATTGGATAATCTAGTTTTCTATTGAGCTGAACCTGTTTCACTGCAATCCCGTATAATACGGTTGTGCCGGGAAGGCTTTTTGATGTGTCACCCTAGTCCTGTTTTAATCTATATTCCGTTACATAAAATAACAATGATAATGTAAAGAATATAACAGGCTAAATAAACTCTTCATATCTGCCAGTTATTCTTGGGCGAATCGTCAATTTCAAAAGATCGATCAAATACACTGTGGGGTAAAACATTACCTGAAAAACATTATAACAAAGTAGACCGCAAGCTTCGCGTATCGTTTCTGTCACACACAAGTAAAACTAAAATATTCACGAAATTTTCGAAAAAAAGTGGCTTCGATTCTTGCATATGAAGAGGGCGTAACACGTCTGCGGCTGAGCGATGGCACACGCCAGAATCTTAATGAGGGACAACTACACGTATCGTGAGGGCATATTTAAGCAAACAATATAGTGAGGTGGCAATGAAGATAGTGAAGAGAGACTGTGAAGACTTGCGTTTTTCTCAGGGTACATATATACGGAACCTCAGACAAACTCGTGCCCGAGTCAGCGTGAGTTCGTAGTAGTTCACTGCGAGCTCACCCACTCACAATAAGTATCCCATAAAATTGTAAAACTGCAGTTCGTTTAATAAACCAATAAAACCTTTGAACTGCTAAGCCTCTGTCGGTGAAAAAAAAAACAGGAGACCGCAGGTTCGCCTGGTGACATAACTTAGTCATTGTGACATAAAATTGCGATTCCTTCAATAAACCAGTAAACCTTGACCTCGAGAGCATTGCAGCTGCTAGTTGCAAAGCTTGTGTTCATCTGATTGAACAAATAAAAAAGGCGGGGCATATGAAGAAACGAGAAAAAATGCTGGTGGCATTATTGAATTTTCTTAATTTAAAAATCTTTTTTTTAATTTTTGCACAATTCTTTAATTTTTCTGCCCCAATTTTTGCTGCTTACCCCACTCCGCGAGAAGGGTCATTGTGAAGGCCTGCCAAAACACTCCGCTGAAAAGGGTGTCTTCACAACAGTTTTGCCGACGTTGTTCTTCCTTATCGAGTAGAGTCTTCTCGACTTCGCGGTACTCCTCCATGCCCTCATCAGGACTCATTCGATATCCATCGTAGAGCATTTTCAAGCCAAAAAGTACGAAGAGACCTGAACAAAATTACACAGGGAGTAAGATTCAGATGAGATTCAAAGTTCTATGCTATGCCGGACATTGCTGATGATAATTGTGCGTCTTATCGTATCGAACAATTAGAGGAGCAATTGAAGATTGGAGCTGGGGATGTCAGGTCGCGGCCTGAGGTCATGGTTCCGAGCGAGGCGATGGCTGGTGTTGCCTCTCTGCCTCTGCACAGCGAGGGAAAGAATTTCGGACACCGTTAGATCGGTTATGGAAGAAAAAATATCAGTAACACATTATAACCTTTAGATGCGGATAACAAGGTGTTCGAGAAGTACAACGCAGCCACAGGAAAAAAACATAAATCGTAACGAAAAATTTATAAACACTGATGTAACCCTACCTTTTCTAAGACAAGCTTCTAGGAACAACCAAACATTTATTGGATACTTTCAAACTGCAAGATGCGAATGTGGCTGCCACGAATCCAATTTTTGGGGATTATAACCAGGCCCATCCAATTTTTGAGGATTATAACCAGGTTTTTTTCACTTATGAAAATCACAATTGAATGAGACTATAGTCGTATACTTTTTTCAGCTCACTGTTTTATGATCCGTCCCTAATTAGCAGGCATCGAAACGTTTGAGCTTAATTGCTTCTCTAGGGTCGCTTCACTTCTTGAATACTCGGCATTGTATTAATTATTGTTCTTACACTTTCGAGTCTGCATAAAACACTCATAATTCCGCTAGTAATTAGCTTACCGATGGATATGTAGTGGGTGTATATTGTCGGGATCGCGTTGGCAGCAAACCCGAGACCAACACTGACTACTGTCATGACGGCGAGAGCGACAAAGCAGCCAAGGAAAACAGTGACACGCGAGCTCTTCATTGCAAGAATTGCTGCAATGAAAAAAGTTTTGTCACCCAGCTCCGACACCAGTGTCAAACTGAGAGAGGACACAAATCCAGGTAGGAGACGGCCGGCAGAAGACGAGTTTATCAAGCCCGAAGACTCGCCATCCTCATCGATATTCGCTGCGAATAGTCGATCCGGAAGGTGCACGAGACACACCAGCAGGCCTGACCACAAAAGGAGGTCATCACGCCGGGTAATGGACATTTTGATGCTAGAAGCAGAAAAGAGAACAAGACGGACACGGAAATCATACGACACGAAATGACGTAAGTTCTGTTGTGGTTTAACTAGATAGCAAGGATTAGTTAATTGCACACGGTAGTAATCCTCTATCGAGACCTTGTGACGTTTGGGCGTCGAAGTCGTTCTTCAATGAATAGGAGTTCTTCACTGTACAGGGAAGGGGTTCCAAGGGTTGTGCTTTGTTCTTAATTGTAAATCCTCTCCGATTTATGGCAACAAATTAGCTAAAGGCAATTGTAAATCAACTATCAACTATCCAAGAGACACAGAGAGAGAGAGAGAGTTAAGGTTCGGTGATATGCGAAAAATACCGTTTTTATTGTATGCATAAGAATTCTCATGTCCAGTCGAGCTGTGGTACTGTTCTATT
Source organism: Stratiolaelaps scimitus (assembly GCA_019614645.1). Taxonomy (NCBI): domain Eukaryota; kingdom Metazoa; phylum Arthropoda; class Arachnida; order Mesostigmata; family Laelapidae; genus Stratiolaelaps; species Stratiolaelaps scimitus. The sequence goes on along the minus strand of JABWDB010000064.1, from coordinate 1,193,300 downwards.
AGGAAGTTTAACGGACGTCACCGAGACGTGCTCCCAACAAGATTTTCAAAAGGAAATTTGTTTTTACATGCTTGCCTTATTATCGGATCCCTATAATCGCTTTTGCACTGTAAGCATTAGCTGCGGAACGAGCGTTCGTCATTTCCAATGTTTCTGTCCTGAAAAACATGGATCTGCCCTGGCTGATACGTAAATTGGAATCGCCTGATCCCACCCCGGAAGGCCCAAATTCAAGCGATCGCTTCTCATTATACTCGATGGGAAACAAGGCGATCGTGACCGCGCACCTCGAAAAGTAGAGAATCTTATGGGGCACATCCCTCTGATATCACGGAACGCGGCAAAATGCCTCGCAACTTCTCACTTTACAGGTACGACGTGGTTAAAATGAAAATTTTCCTATATATGGGGGGGGGAGGCCAAAGCTTACATAAATTGCACTTCAAGAAGGCCAAAGCTTACATAAATTGCGCGAACTCTACGCCATATTGATTAAGTGGATTTTCCCTCAGGAGGAAACCAATGAATTTCGTTGTTTCCCGTCTCTAAGACGACATTTCTTCAAATGGACAAACTCGCAGTTTGCTCGAGGCGATTTAAACAGAGCGAGATAGCTACACTCACTTGCTTCAATAAGCAAAAAAAAAAACTTCAAAAACTTCACTGGGCCGTTTGCCGTGGAGTGTCACCATTTGCAGAGACGGTAAAGGTAAAGGTTTTATTGGTTTATTAAAGGAGCTGCAATTTTGCAATGCTTAAGCTCTCTTATATGTCACGCAGCGGGGCTCGAACCTGCGGTCTCTGGCTTCCGATAACCAGAGACTTAGCCGTCCAAGCCGGTAGAATATCATACTTGTTGGCTCAACGTGTAGCTCATATGTGGCATTATTTAGATCGCCTTGCAAAGGTACCCGTAGCCGACTTCAAACTCCGCCAACTTAAAAATATCTAGGTTTGAACTTTTAACCAAAAGAACTATCGCATTTCATTCTATTGGCTGTTGTTGACCGTTGAACAATTGTGCGTCTTATCATATACAATAATTAGAGAGGCAGTTGGGGATAATTAGGTTGTCAGGCCGAACGGCAGGAACGTCTCTGGTGGTGTCCGTGCGTTTGAAGAAAATTTCCTCCTCTCTCTCTCTCAAAAAAAAAAAGGTTGTCAGGCCGAGGTCTGAAGTCATCGGGACGCTCCTGAGCGAGTCAATCCCTGGTCCTGTGTCCCATTTGAGCTTTTGAATCTTACGCTTTCTTGCAGAACTCAGCCTTTTGCTCTCATCATGAACTCCATGTTGATATCGTCACGGTACATGGTAATACTAATACCCACATCAATACTACCCATTTTCCACAAAAAGGTCAACTCAGTCAGATAAAAGTTGAAAACACCGTGGACGCATGTGCTATTGTTTACGAAATGACATCTATCGACTAAAGTCCTGTTTGGCTGGCTAAGTAATGAATTACTTTTATCTACGTACGTAATGCATTGACTAATCTATTGTTAGTTTTCAAAGTTTTCTCTGGTTATAGAGAGCCAGTTCGCCACCTGGTGACATATCGAAACTTAAACACCGTACAACTGCAGTCCCGTTAATAAACCAATAATAAAGTCGTTGAACTTCACTATATCCAATTGTTCAAGTTCGGCGAGTTATGTACGGATATAACTGTGTATAACTACGGATATAATTATGTGCGGAAAATCTCGAAAACGAGCCCAATTTCTTTAATTATACCAGTATGTGAAAGTGAGTTCTATGCTGGGATAGTTAATTGTAACTCTACATTGAAACACAGCATCGGAATAATACAGAAAATAATCAAATATGAGTGCAATGACATTTATAAACACGACCTATTTTAAGTTGGTTAATTAGTTAGTTTAGTTCGAAACATGAAATATGAGTTAAATGCGTAAACGCGCTAACGCATAAGATATGTAAAAGGTGAACATATGAATATAATACTATTAGATAATATTATATTCATATAATACAATGAGAGTATATCGAACAGGTATACGCAAAAGATTCGTTGAAACATGTAAAATAGAAATCAAACTATGTGACAATTACAAATTTCTATATTGATATAGTCAGATATCAGAACTTTCAACTATTGCTCACATTGTACTCATCGTCATGAGGGATTATTGGGTCATAGTGCGGCTGTGTTCTTTGTGTGAACTTTGGGGAAAAAAATCTCTACTCCATACTAGGGAGCGAGGGTGAGGGACCGCTTTGTTGTCCACAATAGCAGATGGTCGGTGCTCTGCGCAATCGTATGGCGGAGTGCCTGTGTCGTCCACTAACTGTTCAAAGCAAGTTCCTTTTCAACCTCAGGAGATGAATGAGAAAATTACGAGCAAAAAATTAATTGTTTCAGCAAAAATTTGGTGGAAAACAAACAGAGCTGAGAGTGATTAACAAATGGGGGTGCAAATGAAAATGTCGTAAAACAACAGAATGACCGGGGGGCAAGGGGCTCTAAGTCACCGTGTGGAACCATTTCGAGTGTCGACAGTCCCTAATTAACTCATTACCAAATTGCCAGAATAATGAGAGCATGATGACAATATTAACTCTATTTATAATACCCGTTTACACGTTATATATATATATATACATATATAACTCACCTGCTTTTTACGTTCGGGAACACTGATAACTTTTTCCCTCGCGTTTAGTATAACAACAAATCCTCACTTGACACACACACACACGATTTCACCAGCACACACCGTCATTCAATTGCAAATTGCAACTAATTATTTTGCGGCACCTTGTAAAATAATCAACATCACAATCGTTCTCAACGAGGGAGTTAATTGTTGAGCAAACAACCAGCTAATCATAGCGCTCGCAACGAAACTCAATAGCGGAAGATTGAGCAGAAGCTTGGACACATCGAGCACTGACATCTCTCTACGAATGTCGCTTAAAATCGTTCCCTTTATGGATTCGCGTTTGCCGGGAAATATACACCTCCTCGCAGTGTTGCTTGCGCGCCACGCACCCACCTCTCGTCGAGAGGAAGCCTCTCTCCTCTTTCAGAAACATCCACTATCGTTACCAATCGTGTTCACCAAGACGAGATCGCTGTAAGCATCTCTCTCCCGGGACTGCTCTCGTCATACTTGGGACGTCCCACCTGCGATATGCGAATTGCGGCGACCCACCATTGAGGCCGTATTGTGAAATCGAACCTTGTATTCGATGTTCTCTCTTCAGAGCTGCTTGGACAGTTGCCTGGATTGGTCACAGTGTTGGATTGAGCAGGCCGCCGTTTGTCGACAATTGACCGCTTGACTGATGCTTGAGCCGATTCGTATTTCAGGTGCTTATAGATATTAGGTAGAAACGACGATGGATATGAAAGCACTGTGGCAATGTTGTGTTTAATTATTTGAAGAGTGATAGGTCTTCTTTTTTTTCTTTAGCTGTTTCACTGTTATGTACCTTATCTGTCTCTAAGATGATTCCTGATTTATTTCCAGGTATTTCAGCTGATGCCGTTCCCTCGTGGTTGTGTCTACCTAGACCTTAAACCTTGGTTTGTGGAAATGACACTAATGCACGGATATACAGAGCAGTCTTCACCAGTCTAATAATGTGTTAAAAATCACACAGTATACAAAAATACGGTGATCGGATAGCTTAATCATGCACAAAACGCGTCCGGCTCTTTGTGGTGCACCATCTCTAACTCGATCTACGATCAGCTCACGGGTGTCTTGCGAAGCATAATCTATCTCTGGCTTCTAGATACAGACTATATAATTCTTCATAGAATTATTGTATACATACATTTTGTTTAGCGAATCAAAACAAAATATTCGCCTGGATCACCATTGCGAAATCCTTGGGAGATCCTTCGTCGGCTATTTATCATTTTTCTAAAAGTCGGTATCATCGTTGAGTATCTCACTTCTATAATAATAACAATAATGCCACTTGAACTCTACCATCTCTTCTATTAGTTATATATATATAAATGTTTTAGTTCATATAGTTTTATTTTCATGCTATTGTTCTATCCTTCTGCCGCATTTAATAAACATTTTTTACGTCGAGGAACTATAATTTGCAAAACTTGAGAAACCAACTACAGATCAAGTTGGTTGGTCGGAAGTGACTGCTGGCTACTTTGAAATGAACAGATATCGTAATTTTTCCTTCTCGGGCTTTATAACACAGCGAATTTTTGGCATTAGCAACAACAAGAGAGACCACGACGTGTCTAATTAAAGCACTTTTACGAAAAGCTCGATCTCATTAAGTGTAATCTAGCTTACAATCGTAGGTTGTTGTCGTCGTCGTCGTCACCAGCAGCATTATCCTCATATGGTGGTGTATCACCCCGTCATTAGCGCTGTTTAATCTGTGTGCTCCAACTGGGCATGTTTAGAGAAATAACACGCCCTCGATACGATACCCGCATCGACTCGATACCTGTCTTTCATTTCGTTTGTAGGTCTTGCTATATATATATATATATATATATATGTATGCCTGAGTCTGTTACGTGGTCATCTATAACAATCTCTACCTTTAGCGACTGACACGCAAACGGGGGATTTGCATTGTAGCCATCTACATTGATTGGTGGGCATCTAGGGGGCTGACAATGTGCGAAAGCTTTGTTATTTTTTACATGGTAGTGAGTATCGTATGGTTACTAAGAACATGTGGATTTTTCTTTGCTTCGCGTTTGATGTGCCGCTTTATCGAGAAATAGCATATTGTGAATGCACAATTTTATAATAAAGAAAGACATGCTTATATATAATAGTTCCCAATAGCGATCCTAGAAATAGAGTGGGCTTTGGTGGCTATATCTATTAAGTAAATGTGTATGGATTCTGTAAGTATACCTCTAGTAGATTTAATGAAAATTTGACTTAAACATTTTTATTATTTATCGAAAAATGACAGAATAAATTTTGTCGATAAATATGTTTAATCGGTTAGAACTCATGGAAAGCAGATGGTGCTTGAATTGCCGGAATATTTCTTTTCTAATTGTGCTCTTACAGCTTAAATCACCGTACGCGTGCCCCAGCCTGAGTGATATATATAGGTGGAGGTGGCGACGCGCATCTACCTTTGAGCTGGTAAACGATTGGGAAATAGTGGTCCCAATACCAACTCCAGCTATAAAGTCTGTATTATGTAGCTTTTTATCGGAGGACATTCATCAGAATAGTTTACTTCGTTACTTCTCCACGTCATAAAAGAATTATTCACTCAAAATGAATATCTCTGTTAATTCTCCTGGGAGATGCATCGCTTGAAGGGTTCCGCAATAGTTCCGCAACTTGCACTGCTCTGCTCGGGATACCGCTGAGCCTGGGGTGGGCACAGCGACGGGGTGCCCAGTCTTGGAACAGTTCTGCGCGGCGACCACAGGGAAATCCAGTTGGAGACCCACACAGAACTGGAGAGTTATAACTATGCTTTGGCTACGTTGCCTCTCTCGTTTCCCTTAACTGATTCCTTTGACCGATGAATTCCTTCTCGGATGTGGACATGGCTGGTGATCCTTGTGCGATACACTGTTCGCTACCGTCTACGACAACACTTTTCCAGTGAGAATTCCCATTCAACGCAAGCGCCCCTCCCTGGGAACCTTTTCCGCAGAGCTCCTCCCTTTTAAAAGAACACGTAATAAGCTTACAGATCGCTGGAAGAATACCTCTCAGGTGTCAGTGGATATTGCCGAGTAGAAAGTCACTGAAGCTGAGGTTGCGATAACATGCTCTCTGGGCTAGTAGCTGGAATATCTACTGTATTCGTTGCTGAAGACCATTTACAATGGTATGACGGTATCTAGGTGGTTCTATCGCACCCTCCACGAATCCCCTCACTCTGGGCCCTCTCTGTTTTTTGACTGTTTTTTTTTCTCAGCTGCAACCTCTGAGTAACGTGAATTTTCCGAGCTGAATCAAGGTCAACATTCAAGGTCCATGAAATGTCCAGCTGTCGCTCTTTGTGATAGGTTTCGGAACCACCTTTGGGAATTGCTTCAAGGACCTATCAAGGGGCCACCTTCACTTGATCTTTAAACCGCTGGTGTCTAGCAAGAATTCACATATAAATAACGATGATAAAGAAATCCAAAGATTGCTCGCGTCGGTACTTGATCCCGAAACATACGCCACTCCTATCAAGCAATCCGAGACGCTCACCACTGAATTAAATAGGGGATAAAGACTTCTTTAATGTCCCATCCGCCCTTCGTGCTTCGAGATTTTCCAAGTGACTCGCTTATAGAAAGCAACTAACTAATCGTCTAATAATTGCGACTAAATTGTGCGCTTAACTCTTGAGGGGTGCGTAAAATGTCAACTTGAGGCTCGCTTGAAAACTAGCGGTTTCTCGCCAAACTTAGCATATGGCATTTGTTGTTTGCTATGATCTTGCGCTTTAAGATATGTATAACCAATGCACTGCAATGCAGCCAATGCTCTAAACCCTTGAGTCTGCGGTACAACCGTTCAACTAGTTGTTGCACTGGGGGATTCCTCCCCTTGTAACCATGTATTGACTTCGCTAAAGGATTCGGCGCCCCTACCCACGATGTGTTCCTCTATATAACTTCGTATTACAAGCTTTTCTTCCATTGTGTGTACCTGGCTCAAATGCCCATTTTGGCAATAGTTTTCTAAGTCAGTTATACGTACGGTGTTTTTCCGGGACTCTTTTTTGGATTTACACAATTTTGCCTTGGGGAATGCCGCACGTATCCGCATATTATCAACATATAAGAGAACTTAAGCATTGTAAAATTGCTGTTCCTTTAATAACCCAAGTTTTACCTTTACCTTCATTTAAACGGTTTATCTATCTATTTCGTAAATTTCGATTCCCCTCACAACTGAGTTCTGATTTTGGTGAACTGGGTTCATTAGCCACGTATCTTTTGGTCTCGTTTGGACAGAGGTTAACTTACACAAGCCAGTTCCTTCTCGTCTCTAATCTGGAGCGTTTTCTCCAACGCGTCGTTGTATACCCTTATAGGGTTCCTCTCAAACCATTACTTACATATGCTATAGGTATTTAGCTTAGAAGCGGTTCTTCTTAGAAGCAGTTCGTGTTCAGTTCTTTTCTAAGCACGTAAATATGGTAGCAACCTGGTATCAACGATAACAAGACGAACATTACTTTGTTTCGATTGCAACAGAAAGCTGTTGAGGTTACTGCTGTGCTCCTCTGCAGTATAGTGATGCCGTGGTCGAAGTCGCTTAAACGTCTTGGTCACACGTTTCGCGAAGCTCTGAAATGGTCCGTTCCACAGCTATTTCTACGACTTTCGAAAATCGTTATATTCCTTCTCTCCTTGACAGCCATTCCCCAGCCCTGCGTAATATGTATGCACATGTCTCCAGCCTGCAATGTAAGACTGCGCTATGGATGTATGCTGAAAGAGAAATAAACAAAATAAACGGTCGCAAATAAACGCCTATAGCATCGTGTATTACTTGTGACGCATGCGTTTCATTTGTTAGTAATTAGTGAAAATTGATGGATATATATATATATATATTTGTGGGCAGCGACCCCTAAAAATTATTATTAGAGATACTACAATTTCTTAATAGATAAAGTATCGTCCAGAGTCATAGCATACATTTGGTCACGCGACGCCCGGCAATATGTCAACGCGAACAGAACGCTCTCGGCCATTACACTTGAGACATTCGATATATGCAAGATTGACCCTTGATTTCATTGAATGACTGTCAATATTATTTAATATTATTATTATTTATTTATTATTATTACTAAAAAAGTAGCATATATCGTGACTTTTATATAACGTGTTTTTTCATCCTATTAATTCGTGTTCCTGCACGAACTGCTTTGAACCAAGCAGCGGCGGAAAGCGCGCACGATTTTAACTGTTGCGGCGTTGTTGGCCATAGAACGAATCCCTTGCGAACATCTCTCATCGAACGTAACAGACGAAAGCCCCAATAAGTCCGGTCAACATTAGGCAGCTTCCACACCATCATCACCGGCAGCCTCAAATGTCAAAGAGATAACTCGCTCCAGATATTTGTGAATGACTTGATAATTATCGCGTGTGTCTTTAGGTCTAAATGTCACGGATGGTCGGTTTAAATGTCAACACGCTTTTGGAAACGCTTCCCATATCCCTGTTCGATATTCACCTGTAGCATTTTTTTTCTTTTTAACGCGTCTCACCTTTACTGCGCTATCGAGATTGATACGTGAGTCATTATCTAGCTAAAATTTCATCACGATCCACCTGGGACATCCTTTGCACGTAGGAAACATTAGGCTGTCCCTAGCAAACTAGTCTGGACTCCGAACTTCGACAGCTATCGTATTCGCGATATGAGTTAAAACATGACGGTTTTGTATGATTTTTCCACCCAACCTGTATATATATATATATATATATGTGTAGCATGCATGGGGGAAGTTGGTATACGTTGTTTCTAAGGAACATATCGTCTCTTCTGGTGACGGAGAATGCCCATGCAGATCAGGCCTTACCACTTAGGCTATTCGGTCCTTGGTCCTGTGGGATGGATTTGTGTCAGATGGTATGACAAACCTATCTATCAACCCCATAAACACTCACTCCATTGAAACTTCACCCCAGTAAATGGTCCTGGGCTGACTCGCCACCTTAAAGGTTTAACTCCGTCCACGCTGCAACGGCTTTCGGCATACGGCTTCATAAGACGGACCCATTCAAAATGCAAATGTGCAACGGTGGGCGATCGAACCCGCGCACGGCTCAGTAGTTCAGTCTCTTGTTTAAGTTCTACTACAGATTGCGGGGGGTGGTGTGTGCCCACCCAACCATTTTGTCGGGGTCGCCTGTTAAGCAAAGTATCCACCGGGGCATAAGCACCACATTATGCTTTGCGCCAAATGTCGTCGCACAGGACCACGCTAGCACTGAACCATCTCTGGAAATTGAGCAGTTACGTAATCCCGGTGAGCAATGTGGAAACTTCATAATAGGTGAATATCGAGTTGATCCCGTTACCGTAAATGATTTCACTGTCCACAAACGTTGGTCAGTAACATCGACTTGTTTCGACAATCGACCACGATCCCTGAATGTATACAGTTGGGCACTAGTGAGAATGCATGATTCTCCCCTACAACTCTCAGCACTCACTCCTGTCATTACGCTTGCAATGGAGGTTCTCATTAGTTTCGATTTATATGTGCCCAATGAACACATACAAAGCAGTACCGTGGACATTAAATGTTGGCTGTGGGTCAGCCCGGAAAAGTTATAAGGGACGTTCCCATACACTTAGAACGACGTTGCCATAACGCAAATTTGTAGAAATGTGCACAATTGTTAGAAATGCTTATTAAATCATGTTGTGGAATAGTTGTAATCAAACAAATTGTGCTATTGCCGACTGTATTGTGAACGGGGACATCTATTTTGACTTATTACTTATTCTACCCGAAACGAATCGTTTATCTCCTAATTGGTTCTGTTCATTACATTTCTTATATCCTTCTCAGAGATCTGACCCCAATTATGATCGGAAGTCTTCAGTATCTTGTATCCATTTCGGTGGTGTCCTGCGTCTGCTATATATTAATCTACATTGCTTCACAACGTTCCTTCCCGAACCACTTGGTTGACCCGGTTGCTCGTTGGTTTTTGAAAGCTTTTCTTCGAGTTGCGATTTAATCGTTGTATGGGTTAGCTTCAATGGATTGCTAGCTCACATACAACTAACCTTATCCACATGGCTAAGAACTGAAATCACAGCTATTCTCGTGGTCGCCCAGGGTGGCTTCTGTGTACGACTGTATTATAATTAATAAACTCTATATTCAGCGATGTTACCCACTACTGAACTTCCAAGCATCTCTCCAGACGAGGCTTCCGCAATCCCAAGCGTTACTTCGTATAACTCCTCGTGTCGCGTGCGGACTCTCTGCGCCCTTGAAAGCAGGCTTGCCTTCTAAAGTCTTCTGGGTCTTAGCTTTATGTAAACATAGGGTATCTCGCTTACCTACGCATAAGGTGTCTTATCTCTCACTCCGATTATGCCCATCCCGTGTGAACTAGTTAGTTTCGCATCGAGTCGCCCTGCCCTTCGTCATCTGGTTCAACCTTTGCATTAACTATGAGTCGAGGTTCACTTCTATTGGGAAATCTGATCAGTGGCGATTGTTTCTATCAGGGATCTGACCGTCTCCTTGGACCTCCGACACATTCATTTCTACCATGGATTTGACCGGGGATTCCTTATACGGGGATTAACGCCTAAGAGACGTTCGTTGAACGCGAGAAATATCTTTTGGACCTCACCATAAGATCTCCTATCGAGCTGGCTCAAGGATATTTTTGTATACCTTCTCGTTTTTGTTTCAGATGAAACTTCCATACAGGCGACCAGTACATGCTTCTAGATAAGTGATTTATTAGCGATCTATACTGTTTTATGTAGACATCTCGTTCCCTTGTTGCCAAAAGAAAAAACGAAAAAAATTTTACCATTTAGCTCGTATATAAGCTGAGGTCTAAATTGGCGTCGTTGTGCGCACCGAAGTCTTTCTCGAAGTTGCCCAAGAAAATTTGCCGTCTTTGTCAGCCAGCCACAACGTAGCTCTTGGCCAAATTCTCGTCGCAGCTGTACGAATTGGCCGAAATATAGAAATTGTTAAACATTTTTTTTTCAACAAAATAGCTCAAGAAACCGATTCCCCACACGTCATTCTACCGAAATATTAGTTTGAAGTACAATCGGACGTCATCATCGTGGGAAGTTTCAACTAAATCGAAACGTCAAACAATTCGATGTATCAGCGCAGTGGCCTGGACAGTTAAGTCTCTGGCTGTCGAAAGCCAGAGGTGGCGGGTTCAAGCCCCGATGCGTGACATATAAAAGAGCTTAAGCTTTGTGAAATTGCAGCTTCTTTAATAAACCAGTAGTAAAGCTTTACCTGTCAGGCTTAAAAGAGCTCCATGCTTGATGAAAAGGAAACTACAAATTACTACGCGACAGGGTGTGCCAGTCAATTCGGAGGTTGATTAAAAATTTTTTTTTTTTAATTTTTTTAAATTTTTTTTAAAAAATGTTCAATTAAATATAATAATAATTAAACACACGACATTTGTGAACGATATTTTATTCAGTTGTCTGTACATATTATTATTATTATTGTCTGTCTTGTATGCATGTTATTTATTTATATATTACATTACAGACATGATATTGAAAAGCGACACATAATAGCTGTATAGTCTAATCCCAACTATAGTAGAGTCCAATAAATAAAGATTTCCATTTGTGGGCCACGTTCAAACCAATTTTTTGGTGTCAAAAGCGCACCTGGCTCAGCAAATTTTGCTAAATCATTATCTACTTTGTTATCTATAATCCTATCATCCCGTTCTTGGTTCTTTTGGTTCTGACCAAATTGAGCCGCTGTGATTGCACTAGTGATCATCGGTGAAAGACTTACTTCAAGCTTTTCAGGTGAGCGATTTTTAGCGATATTCGTGGTTACAGCAAACTTACTCGGGGCGAAGCCAACTGTGAAGGTATTATTGGCTCATTAAAGGAACCTGCAGTTGTACAATGCTAGTTCCAGGCCGCGGGAAAACGCAAACCTGCCTTCGACCATCGGCTTTTTACAGCCAGAGACCTTGGCACGATCCAAGCCAAGGATCATATATTTATTCAATGAACGTTCCCCTTATTGTCTAGCCCAAAATAGGACACGGTATCTGCGTACATTGTTTTCAAGCGCCTAAGAGACAACCACCAAACAAAAGTGGTTGGCGTACAGAGTTAATTATGCAATCAACGTTAAGGTAAGTTACTGTGGACACATCTCAAAGTACTCCCGCTCGAAATGAGCTCGCTCACGGCGCATCTGACACTCCTCGTCCGAGTGCATCTTATCAGTGCCCTTCCAATTATAGGCCCGTATGCACACACGGTATGTCACTGTCGGATCGTATCCCTCGATAATTGTTTTATATCCCTTAAATACGTCGACATTGGCTGGATTGACAGGAATATCCTTTGTGGCACATTTTGGCTCCGGCTTGGGCGTTGTCGTTGTGGTCGTTGTCGTTGTTGTTGTTGTCGTCGGCGGCAGTGTCGTTGTGCTTGTTGTTGTTGTTGTAGTTGTTGTTGTTACTGCTGCTGGCGTTGTTGTGCTGGTTGTACTTGGAACGGTTGTAGGTGTCGTGGTGCTAAGTGGCGAGGCATTGTCCTCCTTAGGCTCTGATACCTTTTTCCCTAGTCCACCACTGTGCGGTAGCTGCGACCCATGTTGACTATGGCCACGAGCGTTCTGACCCTGACCTGTTCTTCCAGGTTGGGCATTTCCCAGGAGACCTTGATGATTCGCGTTGCCATTATGGCTATGGGTTGCTTTAGATGCGCCCTGGCTGTGGCCGCCCTTCGACGATTGTCCTAACTGAGAAGAGGCCTGACCCCTTCTTGGATGTCCTGTTTGACCTGCTTGCTGTTGTGCGCCGTGGCCAACAGGCGGTACCTGCTCGCTGACTGTTGAGCTGAAGCTGCCGCTGCCGTTCGATCTCGGCGGCATGGATACATCCCTTGCGGACCTCTTCAGCTTGTCCTCGGTTGGCATAATGCACCAGCTGAAGTCGTAGCCGTCAATTGGCCCATTAGGGTGTTTCGGCGAGGACCACTCGACAAGGGGGTGTGTAAATGCTGAGGTCTGTGAATAGATTCGTTGGAATTAGGCCAGAACACCAAACAGCACAAACAATAGAAAAAGCCGACTAGTGTGTAAATTGAGGAACCCTTGAGGAATGATTCAAGGGCGTGTGATTTTCACACATGTATTTAATATATGCATGAAGCATGTGTTTACATAATCTAGGCGTTCGAAAACGACTCAGAAACGCTTCTAGTGGCATAGATACTAGCCCCGATAATGTTAATGATAATTCATCTTGTTTTATTTTTCTTGCCTAACAAAAATTGCTTGAATTGATTCCTTCTGAGTTTCGCTAATTATCACCTCAACATAAACTTGCTAAACATGAACTAGCCCAGCAGTCACACAGCTATAAGGGCCCTTATACTCTTACCGGCCGAATGTGCACTTTGGAAGGCTTGCCGATTTTCGAACCAGTCCAGCATGTGCTCCCAATATATATCCAATACTTGGCGCCCTGCTCATGATCCGGGTTAGGTACAAGGCCAATCGATACGCGGGCATGCGCCGGTACCCCGCTCAGCGTGACACGTTTGCTGCCGTTACTCTTAAAGTGGTACGATTCATCCACCGATGTCATCGCCGGCGTCAGTCCTCCGCCATTGCCTTGCTGCTCCGTACTCCTGATCCGGATAAGCCGTGTTTGTGTCGGTTCAATTCAATAGAGTCACTCGCGTTAGAGAATTGTTCATACTGTTCATAAATGCCTTCAGAAGGTGAAGTGCATATCGATGCCGGTCTATGGTGGGATTGCCGTTCACTTCTCGGACTTACCTGTTACAAACTACCGATTGAGCATTTGATTTCATTTTATACTCATGAAACGAAACTGAGTAGAGGGATCCACATCTTATGTCGTAATGGTGCTATCTAACCTCTCCAATAGGCCCTGTCAAACAGAGCTGAGCTTCATGGAATACGTATGCGGAATGGTGGGGTCAGATTCTGCGTCAGGGGGGGACGCACTTCGGGACCGAGATAATTATATCGTTGTGACGGTTCGTCCATGTGGTTCTGATTTTCGTCAAGCTACAAAAGTTATGCAAATCAATACGGTATTGAACGTGCAAATTTATTCATCAAGTTTATTATTATTAGTAGAACTATTTTCATGAACTTATCGACGTTATTGAGACATGCAATATTACTTACAACACATCAAAAACTTCACATAAATAGTTCAGTACCGACGCCCGTTGTTCCTTACTGCCCTAAACAGTTATGACAATACTCCTTTAATATTATTATCGTGATTTTTTACCACAACTTAATTGCATTTGCTAGAGCTGCGGGTTCCATGGTCAATAAACTTCGCATCACTATGTCATAACCGACCCCCGGGGAGAGAAACGCTCAGTTAACCATAGAGCAAACAGCGTTTGGAAGCAGCTGTGTTCCTATCAATTGCAGTAACCTCTCATCTATGTATGTCCAACCATGACATCCGTGAGCAATCGTTCGAAATAACTGGAATAAACTACTACCTTTTATTTTTGCGTTTTCTTGAGCTGACCCTCAGCTGACCATCCCCTATCTGACAGGCCTCAGCTCTTAACCTTTTTGGGTATTACTATGAGTACCTGTCGGGGCCACCTTTGCTTATTCTCTTCCTTACTCGTACCTGGCAAGAATCTTCAGATAAAGAAAGATGATAAAGGACTCCAAAGATTCTCCAAAGCGTCTGACAGGATTTGAACCCAGCACGCACGTCTCAATAAAATACTACCTGGTCATATTTTTCAGAAGCGGAGCTTCCCCTTTACGAGAGCCACCCGTCGAAATCCCCAATTAAATAGTGCTGAGGCTGGCAATTCGGGAACAATTCTATGTAGACGTCAACGTCAACGTTCGGGGCCAGCTACGTGTAGTCGCCAATGGTACTGCTTGTAACACGGCCGTGACATGTAGCTTTTCTTTCAGATCTTTCAGGAAAAAAATGTGCGATGTCTGATAAATATGATAGGTCAAAAAGAAATTGTTACATTTCTATGTATTAGGAACGTAAGCGTGAAATTAGTAATGATTATTATTATTATTATCGTAAAATACGTGAACAACGTCGTAATGAACTTAACGAGCGGCTATTAATTCCAACATTAGATGAAGAGACGTTCGACTATTTCACTATGAATAAGCAGAGGCTCTATTTAATCATACTGTGTCAAGAACTTGTCTGGCCGTAAAGTTCAAAGGGGTCAGTGAGCAGATGCTTATTCTTCTCTCTCGGGACAAATTTGTGCGCGTAAATCAAAATTTCTCAATTATTCATAAAACTCATGAATTGGATGAACTCGATGAGTTCATCATTATCGTGTCCAACTAACCATTGATACCGTAGCATCCTCAGAGCTTCAGATCCATCCTGGTTGAGTTGGATAACCAGATCTCTGCTGACGTGGTCATACTCGCACGAGATGTGGTATGCACTGCCCTCATAATCGCGAATATCCGACGTATACGCAAAGGTCACGTTGCGCCTTTGGGATAATCCCCCTAAAGTTGCTCCAGTAGCGGCACAGCCAACGGTCTGAAAAGCAGGAATCAGCCATAGAGCGTGACACATTCACATTGAATCATCTTTGACATGAACAAAACATCAGAGCTGCGCCATGGCCGTGCGATTTTTCCTATGATATTACACGAAGTAATTATGCCTACCGAGGAGGAGGAAGTACATAGCTAAGGACCACTGAGACTATCAAGACGAAACTGTTCAAATCAGTCAACATTGTCGGTTTCCAGGTAGAGAAAATGGTAACTTGTCAACGAGTTATGGAAATTGGCTGAGTTCATCGTTGGCTGAGGAACTGTTTACCACCACGCCAACTCGCATGCGTGTTCACACAGCGGGGGACTGACATAGGCCTAGCGATAGGGATCTGGTAGCGTGTCAAGGCTTAGACCTCAGCTCAGTCACAACTGGTAGCTGTTCAAATTGGATGTCCTTTACCCGTGTTTGTGTTAGGATCCCATCAGGATTCGTGTGAATTAGTTCTTTCAAAGGGCGACATCTTTACGAAACAGTGAATAGACCACATTTCTGAAGGAAACATTTCGAGGGCACAGCGTGGCTAGCTACCGTGTACCAGACGTGGTCCGATATTGGATCTGCTTACGAGGCCGCGTGTTGAAACCAGGTGGTCGTAATGACCTGCAGAATTGCCTGTGCAAAATCCAGCTATGGGGGACGGTGCACTCTTCTGAATTCTCATATTCTCTCCTATACCGCGATACCAGCGTAGACATTGAGTCGCTGTGCGACTGGCGAGCGCTGTTAATCCTAGGTTTGATGGCATATTCTGAGGTATTGTTGCTGGTTTTACACCATGGTCGGTATCGCGTTGTAAAATCGGAATACCTGCGGATACTCACGACGGGTTAGGGTTTCTCATAAAGTCGTCATTCGTCACAGGTTCAAATCCTGCCGTGGCTTCAGAGAGATGCGGATGCATATATTTAACGCTTTTCATTGAGACACAGCAATGCCTGGAGACAGCTAAACATTCAGTGAAGTATTTATGGCTAGTTGTAATGCTGGTAGCTGGCATCCAGATCTAACCACAGGGTTAGGTGTGGATTAAAAAAAACATAAAAACACTTAAACCTACGAAAGGTTAGGTAACCCTCACATTGTTGTATGGTATGTATTGGCATGGCAACTCATCCCCTTTTAAAAAAATTATATGGGTAAACCTACATTCTACATTTTAAGCAATTTTACTTTGTTTGTCCTATGGCAATATATATATATCAAAGAGCAAATATATATTGTTAAAGACACACCTATCATTGTTTAGCTGAGCGACTTTTTGTCAAAATGACGTTATGCTATTTACTTGAATCTACGATGAACGAATATAGAGGAATAATCAATACCGTCGCTCAACTTTGTACGTGAGTATATTTCAGTCATCTTCTTTGGCAGAAAAATGTACCACGCACAAAGACCTTGTACCTTGCTCGTCCACTGTCCTCCGTAATTAGCACCACATATTCATGTTTAGTTCAGAAGCAGCAATCAGAAATTTGGTCAGCTGGGATCGGCCACATTATAGGGAGATCTTGCGCGATAAATATCTTCGCCAACAATGTTCGAACCGCCTTGTAGTTTACAGCTGAATTCAACATCAGAAAGACGTGTTTCGGTTGAGTATTAAAACAATGGAAGATACACTGTTTAGGTATTTCCAACGGAAATCGTGGTTTTGTTAAATGCTCATTTGCCATCACAGACTATTGGGAAGGTTACATTTAAACCTAGGTAATTAACAGACTCGTTTTACTGATAATATTATAATACATTTTCTGAGCTGACCCACAGCCAACATTTAACAGTCCACGGAACTGCATTTTACTAATACTACTACTAATATAATCTTAAATAGCCATATATTAGTATGGTAAAACCATTGGGCAACCCACAAGAATCAGTCAATCCATCACCCTTCACACTGCCTACAGAAGTACTCCAAAGCGACACACACAGCCCTAGCACACACCACACACACACACACAACCGTTGGCGATCATGAACTTACTACGAGGGCGAGGCCCAGCGCGATGCCGCGAACTTGCATCGTTCTCAATTGGTGCTAACTTGACAACAAGACGAACCAGCCGTTTGTTGGCAATTACGGTGCTAGTGGTGGTGGTGGTCAACGCGCAGCGCGAGCGCTGATTCGTTCCCGTGTTTGTTCCGTCGTCGAGTTCGTCGTCGTTGTCCCTCTTGACGTCTCGACCGGCTGAGCTGCAGGCTATCCCATTGAAGTGTTCGGGGCGACTGAACTCGCCTAAGCGGACTTCCCTTGTTTTATGTGGATCCAAGGTCACCCTACGCTCACCCAGTGATTAGCTGTGAACGCTCACGGAGCGGCAAAGGCAGCGTCGGAGCGGGCCGTACGCCGTACTCTCGGTATACTCCAGGGGGTAGACATATCGTCGATGGTGTCCGAGATCGCATCAGGTGAGACAATAACATGGACAATGTTCAATGGACAACATGGATGGATTTCGCTGCCGCGATCGAGCGAGTCCGGAGACGGAGATTCCGTGGCTAACACAGCCGTGTTTTGTGGTGACACACGCACCCCATCGACTGCACGGCCATCCACAGCCGTAGGAGGTCGGGGTAGATCCGAGTAATCAACGCAAGCGTGTCTCGGAAAGACAGTTTTGTTCATAAACACTCCGCCACGCTATTGACGTATATATATATACGTGTGTACGTGGCTTACTAATACATCCCCCGCTGACTCGCTCACTCCAGCACACAGGTATATCCGTCAGGGGTAGATGAGACGTGAGGGATATGGATCAGCCTTTCACGAACAAGCATTTTGGCACTTGCAGCAATAGGAACGCTCTAAAGTAGTGTCAGTTAATCTTTACGATAAGATATTTCTGCAAAATTGTTGTTATGATCCTGGAAAAAAAGTTCCCATGCAAAATTAACGCCGAAATGTAGATCCACTTCTCCAAATGGGACACTTCTAGCGATAAATCAATAAAGATCGTCGTTAGTAACGTTCATTATCTCGGGGTGGTGTGAAATCGCTCGAATATTTTGTCAAATCATATATTTTCCCTTAATTAAAAGTGATTTCGATTACAATAAAAACAACATTTTACAGTCAACTATAGCATACGAGAAGCTATATTCAAAAATTTCATTAAGCCAGCTGCAATTCATCAGGTCCATGTAATCCTTCCTGTACGCCTACATGTCCTGCTCAAGAGTGTTGATTTTTAGTGAGACAGTCAACGAAATTTTTCAGCGGATTGTCCGCCTCCGAATATTTACTGATCTCGTCCAGTTTCTTGGCTAGGTCGCCTCCGAGCACTTTGACATCGAGATTCGTATCCTTTAGGCAGGCCATCACAGTCTTTAAATCGGATGGCAGGTTAGATCCTTCGAGCTTCTTCGCCAACTCATGCAGCTGTGAGATAACGGCAGGGGCGTCTGATGCCGTCGTTCTGAATGCACTCATACGCCAGATCATGATCGCGATCGCAAATGTGGCCCACCGCATTTCGTCTCGGCAACCGCAGCAACTACTAACGCAGGTTCAGTTACCAGACGCACTCTCCTGATGGTGGCTCAGCAGGCGTAGGTAAGCTCACCGCAAGCGTCACCAACGCATCCACGAAGTGTCGTAGAGTCCCTTCAACTACTTATATATATATATATATAAAACCTATTGCTCTACCTACCTTGCGCTAACCAATAATTTGCTACTATACATAATAATAGATAGTGCCCATTGCTATGATCTCAACGAGAGAGAGAGAGAGAGAGAGAGTGAAAGGGACGCCATTGTATTCACTAAAGGACAACATCACCCACGGATGAAAGCGTTGATCCACCCTGGGGGTCTCTGAAGAAGCATCCATCGAATAGAGGTCCAAATAAAGTCCTCTGTGTTGTTCGTGCAACCATATAATTTTCCACATTGATCTAAGTGCGGACTTTACGCCAAGGTAGACATTCACTGCGAATTTGCAACGGGACAAAGCAGAGAGCCTCTCGCGATGCTTTTAAGTGACCGTTCGACAATAAATTGCAAATATCAACTGTGAGAAAAACATTAACTTCGAGACTGAAATCGACCATATACTGGGATTGGATGTGTCAAAGCATCGTATTTATAGCGGGTTTCCAGTATAAGGCAGGTGTTTTCATTCTCGTACCGTCGACATTGGACTCGGCCATGGATAAAATGGACCAATGTAACTAATCTATAATATTTATTCAAACATAGAATAATTAGGAATGATTTGTAGGGATTATTGGGGGAGGGGGATTAGCTGGGACGGGGGCTGAGGCCGACATTGTCCCGAGGAAGGCGATGACATTGCCTCCTCTCTGCCTCTGCACAGCGAGGTACAATTGACGGACCAATTGATACAGCCGATATCGAATATTGCCGCGAGGTTTCTGTCAAGAACATTTTTGTCGACCAAGTACTAAGTGATTGACAACACTGTCTGACAAACACTGAATAACATGCAACATTGGAGAGAATGCGTTGTCCTCGTGGGCGCGATGGATGGCTTAGACAATGGCTAAGGCTTCTTTGGCAGTCCAAGATGCCGGAAGATAACAGCGGGTCCGAGTTATCCCGCGAGCTGGTGACACATACACACCGAGACAAAATGATAGGATTTTTTCCCCATTTTTTTGACTTTTTTTCCACAGCCGTAAGTTGCTATGCAGTTTCACTTTCAGTCGTTCGAAGTCATCACATTTGAAGAACACTCCAAGATTGTTTCGCTATCTAACTCAGATGTAGATATATGAGATGGGAAATTGTCGTTTTGAAAGTGTGACAAAACCTCGTTTAACAGTGAAACACAGATCCAATATTGAGCTTCGCTCGTGAGCACATTTCGTGGACAGAGGAGTGGCAACGGGTGCTGTTTTCTGATGAAAAGAGATTCGATCCCGATGGTCCTGAAGGACATTCTAATTATTTCTACGACGTTAGGGAACCAGAGAATCTCCTAAGTCGACAACAAGCAGGAGGTGGTGGTGTGATGATTTGGGCCTGTATTGGCTACAACGGAGAGACCGATTTGATCTACGTAAACGGGCGCATGAATAGTCGTTCATGCGTCGCTATGTTGGAGGATCAACTTAGGAATCATGCCGAGAAGATCTGTGAGGCTAGTATTGAGCCAGCAGGATAACGCCGCAGCTCATACAGACAAGGTCTTCAAGGAGTTCTTCGGAACCCAAGACACACAGTTACTGAGCTGGCCCGCACGCTCTCCAGATTTGAATATTATAGAGAACCTGTGGAGCGTCTTATCTAGAGCTGTTTTTAAAGGTGGCAAGCAGTATCAAACGCTACATGAGCTAAAAAAAAGCTTTGGTAGCCTAAGGGCATGTTATTGATCAAAACCTCATACTTAAATTTTATGAATCTTTACCCAGTCGATTAATTTCTCTTCTGGAGAACGGCGACGGCCCGACAAAATACTAAACGTATAAAAACAATTGTAAGAGAACGATGTTTGAACTCAGTTGCGTTCGACAAACACTCTATAATTTTGTCACACCCTTAAAACGACAACTTCCTATATCAAATATCTACATCTGGGTTAGCTAGTCAAATATTCATGGAATATTCTTCTAATGTGATGACTTTAAAGGACTGAAAGCAAAACTGCATTGCCACTTACGATTGAGAAAAAAAAAATCTGAAAATTGGGCATGTCCTATCATTTTGACGCGGTGTGCATGTATATCCGGGGAAAACTTAAGCATTGCAGAAATTACTGCAGTTCCTGTAACAAACCAGCAAAACCCTTACCTTACCTTCGTGACGCAGACGTGCCGGAAGCTCCCTTGAAAATTTCATTGATTCTCTTCCTTTCAGCTTTTCAATGGCGTTCTGCACCGCCGTCCGTAGTCGGCAGCTTGTCGACATGAACGGACGATATCTCTGAGCATGCACTGTAGCGGATGCGACCATTATATCCGGTGGCGGCATGTCAAGCGAGTGTTAAGTAAATACCTACCGTACTGTGTGTGAAGTTGGCTGATTACCATGATTTTGTTCAGATTGAAATTAATTTTTAGAAATGACATGTGTAATTGTACTACTTAAAATACGCTCTGTACTTTGTAAGGAGAACTTAAGCGTTTACTATACTCGACTTCTGTCAATAAACCGACTGAGCCGTGAGCGTTATCCCTCATCTGAGAATCGTGTCTAACAACGCGTTGAAGTTGGCAGCGAAAAGGTGTAGGCTTGGTCCAAACATTAACGGACCAAGAAAGAATAGAAGAAGGCTATTGATGTCGGTTGCGAAGTCCATTGCACTCTTTCCGGTCCCCGGTGCTCGGTATGGGCACCGCTGGGCTGTATCATGAATCAGCACGAGGCAATTATTTCATAAGGTACGGCGCACTCCGGCCGTTAGGTGGGATACAAGCTTACAGAGCGGCGACCTTTGGCAATCCGGCCAGCTACAGAGGGCTTGCGTCTGTGTATTTCTATGTTATTCTATGATAATTATCTCCGTAAAAGTATAAAGGCCGATCCAATGCAGGGGCCTCCTACCTGCCAAGATCAATGCTCTTCAGAGAATCTATATATTTTATTATACACTTTTTTTCGAGAGGAGGAAATTCGCTTCAAAAGTACACGGACACCATCAGCGACACTCGAATCTTCATAACAATGGGCCAGTAATTATATGACGCTGGTGACGTTCAACGGAGCATTTCTGCTGATTCAGTGCCTGCTAGTACTTATGAACTGCAAGTTGCTACAACCATTGCTGATTGGTGTCGCTTGACGTAAGTTAAATCCTGATTCTGAAATGCGCTACTTGGCAACTTGTACCTAAACTTCCGACACCTGCGTTACTAACGTTGTCCAACCACGAAAGAGATCCATAGCAAGCTTCAAATCGGGCCAGTAACCCTAAACTCCGACCTCCCCTGCGCATCACATGCGCGTAACTGATTATATACTAAGGTATAACATATGGATATAATTAATAAAACTATTAGAATATAAACTACAATATCGCGTCGTAAGTAGTAATGAATACAAGCATTCGATACTGGATTGGATGACGTTTATATTCGACATGAAAATACTGTTCGATAGTTTCATGGATGAAGCTACAGACGTGGGATAGACATGCAGTGTCAAGCTGATGGTAACTGAACACCGCTTCATTACCAGATAGATTTGACTTGTCCAGCATCTGACCCCACTAATTAGGTCACCTCTGTCCGTGACATTAGATCGTATTATTGGTAGCAGCCAAACGATGTTACGATTGAATTGAAACCATGCGAACACGCTATGAGGCGTTCGTGGTCCAAACAATTTTCAAAGCGCCAGAGGCTTCATGGGCTGTCCATGGACTTTACTTTTTCTAGAAACGGCTGATGATCTTGTGCATTCTCTACAGCTGTTTCGACATCAGCTCGTCATTAGCTTCACCAAATCGCTAGGTAATTAAATACACTTGACGTTAATTATCAAGTGTCGACTCTATGCCGTCGTCATTGTGTGGACTCGACACTGCTGTCGTATATGCTCCATAAATATTTTACCCGGAAGTGGACTCTACGAGCATTGTTGTTTCATCAGCCATAGCCTAACACAGAGCGGTTTTATAACGTCTGTAGTACGCCTCGTTCTCCCCGAAGGCGCATTGCACAAGGAGATAGATATGCTAAATGGCGTGGCGAATTCTCGTAGACTCCAGTAAGTGCTAACGAGTGCGTAATCGTCCAAGCAGTGCAATTGTAGAACCTTTATATCCAGATCCGAAATGATTCCAGTGGTTCAGCTGGTGGAAGAGCTCGTACAAGTCGCGGCGACGCTCAAAGCCTGCCTGTAATGTATGTATAGATATATATACAGGACAAAAACTGTATCATCCCTTCGCGATAATCGGCGCTTCGAGCTTCCACCATGAGACGGCACCATCGTGCGGAAATTTGCTCAATACTAAAATCGCATTATAAACCACAATATGTTGTTCGCTATATATATATTTTCAAAGTGCCATGTTGTGTATGTGACCGGGCCGGAACATTTTCACATGACTAATGAGGAGCACAGCGTTCTTGACTAAATTTTTTCACAGATTTTCCGAGGTAATCGCTATCGTGCCTAATACTGTTCTTCGGCTAAACCATTACGTAGGGCTGGAAACGTAGACGTTGTATTATGGAAGACACCCGAGGGAAGAGAGACCAGTGGCGTATTTTTTACCGTGGAAAAACCAAAAGCATACTTATCATTGTTTATTGATGGGTCACGCAAAATGGTTACCCATATGATAATAAACAAGTCTTAAAGTTTAGCATTGGCGGGAGGGACCGGGGATGCAAGCATTGAACTTTCTTCAGATATTAGGAAGAAATGTAGTCATCCGCTACAGGAGAGAGCGACGTGCAACCGAATTTTTGAGGCAAAGATTTTCCTTAGGTATATCCAAAGGGGCAACGAAATTTCTATTTTGGGGAATCACGCTTAAGGATTGAGGAAGTGGGGCCTACTTGTTCTAGATATTCTATTAAGAATATATATATATATATAGAGTGTTCTTAGATGTATTTCACGTTCAGCGGGTGATACAATTGTCGACCCCAACTTTTATCATTGAATAAACTAAATTATATCTAAAAAAGTTTAACTTTTAGTGATTGATCAGTTCCAGATCTAAGCATATATTTCTAAATGTAGCACGCACAGATCAAAACTAAACAGTACCTGTTTAGGTCGTATACTGTGGTATCCATCGTAGAAGTCCTGAGAAAAGCCTCCGAACATCTGCATTATCCCAAAATCAAATTCGGCATGACCAAAAAAACTCCCAGGATCGAAGATAACCGGTTCGTCAGATAGCTGAAATTTGGCAAATGGGTAAAAATTCACCATTTTCTAGTAAAATAAACCAATTCCGAAAGGACGAAGGACAAAACGCCGCCCCTGGCCTATCTCAAGCGAGTTTACAGGAAATAAATTCATTAATTCATCTACGTCAATTGGCGGTAACGAGTAAGCATGACAGGGATGCCAACATGAACTATGGCGAACTACTGATTGTGATTGTTCCCAGTCGTGAAGAACCTTCAAACGAGACTGGGCATTATTCACAGGGATGAGTGGACCCAAAGTACCATACCAATAGATATAATTCGAATATAATAAGACGGGATAAAGCATTTACACTAACATTCAATCAATGATGAGACCCCCTGTTCGTTAAGGGTAAGCTCATATTTAGACATTACCTCGAAAAAGGCAAAGATTAACCATAGTCTAAAGCGAAATAGGCAGCACCGCGCCGTTTGAGAGCACCTGATATACATAAACCTTCCATATTCCACGTTTTTTTCTTCGTCGAACACAGATGAGCAGTCCTTCACAAGGGCCACTCTGCGAGGAGAGGAGCCTATGTAAAAAATGAGTTGTGTTTTTAAGCTAATGTTTTCGGGGGCGTCAGACTCGCGGACTTAAACACTTCGAGCGTCCGTTTGGTGTGGTGTTAAAAGTATTTCGAAAATCTAACTTTGAATAGGAAGAACTCTCGTTGCTCGCCGAGAGCACTACCGACCCGGAATGAGCTACAGTGCGTCCAGTTCGCCGTTTATGGTTGAATAACCCAACAATTGTTCCGGGCGCGCATAGTAAATGCATCAAAACAACAACTTATACACCGCCAGTTCCGCAAGGAACATGCCAGTAAACACGTGTTTTTATCGTCCTTCTTTGCGGACCTTTGTCCTTACACGAGGGACGAGCCGCGCCCTTGGCAGTCAGGCTTCGCGCCTACCTCTTCAAGCGCCTCCATATAAAGGTCAACCGGATCTTTCATTGCACAGACATGCCACACTCGATTGTATGACGCCCCCTTTTAACAGAAGATCGCGGGGTTGTAACGTAAATAATGCCGTGCTGAGGATATTATGATTACCTCGGCCTTATTGCCTGACCAGAGATCGCCATGAAGCAACGCTGGGACGATCTCAATTCCCTGAAAAAACTCCGGAAGTCTTTTTTCCACCTGGGTCCATAGTTCGCGAACGTGACGATTGCCATGTTTCTCCTCAACCAGCTTCACCTAAAATTGAAATTCGTGCGTTGAAACAAACGCAACTTATAAAGGGAAGTTCAAAGTTGAAGGTACCTAAAGTAGGTTATTATACAAGACAGTGGTCCAGTGAAGTATACATCTTGAACAATTATAATGAGAGTCTGCTTTATAAACATCCTTCAAATGTTTATTTCGTTGGTCACACAACAACACCTGAACGTGGCCGGCATAAAAAACGCAGAGAGTAACGGTGGCAATATGCGCAGTCGGTTTTGTTAAGGAAAAACACTTGAGGAAAAAAATAACCATTCGAATTTCCACGGAGTTGTTCTCGAGTACCCTTATGTCAATAGCATCGTACATCGAATGTGGACGATAACTCGAACTACCGCCTTCTTCAAATGCACGGGACACCACCAGAGACAGTCGACCCTCCGTAGAAAGTGTCCAATCTCCGCCGTTACGGGCTCGGCCACTGTTGCACATTTGAATTTGAAAAGGGTGTCCGCCTTATTAATCAATGCCGAAAGTAGTACCCAACCTTACCTAAACTCGAACTGGCTATTTGCTTCTCATTATACCTGAGGTTCGATGCGATTTTGGACATAGAATGATATCCAGTCATCTTTCCAAGAGTTGTCTAACGGCATGAGTCCGCAAAACGTGGTAATGGGAAAACCAAATCGGTGTTCCCCGGCCGCGTCGCCTAGAACGGAGGCCGCATGAACACGAATGAAGAGCCTATCCTCAAAATTCGTGAGCGCTTATTATACATCATCAAATTGCCAAAACGATCATCAAATTGCCAAAATGGTCATCAAATTGCCAAAATGGTCATCACATTGTCAAATTGGTAAATTGCCAAAATGCTCATCAAAATAAACAGTTCTCACCATTCTGTATGAGAATCCGGTTGTGGTCATGCATTTTCGCCAGCTTTATTCCGAGTTCTCTTGCACGACCTCGCTTACCTCCTGCCATCTCAAGAGCCTCCATCACAAGCGCAGCTCCTTGTTTGCCGGTCTGCGACGAAAGAGGAAACGATAAATCGTATAATTACCATTGTCAAGGTAGAGCAGTATTTCAATGTTCTTCAACGTTCCAATCCAAACGACACCAACCCCAAGGACTAACATTATTGTGATTATAATCAGATGGCCAAGCCACAAAACCTATTGTGCCGACCATTGATCGATCATAGTTTCACTATTTGATATAGTGTGCATAGACGTTACCTGTTGCAAGAGAACAGACTGAAAGACTGAACTATCAATAGGTTCATAATATGATTGAATGTATCCATATGTATAAAGCGTATTCAAGTTATTTGATAAGTAGGCAGATGTAGATGTACGTAAGTCCAGCTTAATGGAACTTAAAGTAAGATAGAGGTGAAGGCCTATTGGTTTCGTCAAGGAACTGCAATTTTTACAATGCTTAATTTCACTTATAGGTCACGTCCTGGGATTTGAGCCTGCGGCCTCCCGTTGTTTACATTTATCGATGCAGAGCTCTCTTCTGCTTTGTCCACGAGTATGTGTTTACCTTATAAAAGGGATGGTGAACCTTAATGGAATTTCGTTTAAAAGATTAAATTCGAGAATTTATATATATATATATATATATATATATATATATATGACATTTTTGCACTGAAATGTTTGAGAGATCAATTGAGAGGCCTCGGCGCCCAACGTAGCGTACACGGCTTGCCTCCACGCGGTCAACCGGCCAGTGGCGGCAGCGTGGCTTTACATACTGTCCTCCTACCGGTAATCCTGGAGATTTGTCAAAAAATCACGCAGGTGTCCTAAGGCCAGTTCATTGAGAACACAAATCTTGCATAGAGCTGAAGGGTAAATGCCGGCTTGACCTCAGTATACGTGAAAGTTGACAGTTAAAGCGTGACTCCTCGATCTCTTTCTGTTTAGGAATCCCAAAACAAGACGTGTCAGAAAAGTTACTACAGGGATAGCTCGCTCTTGTGGCGTTCGCAGGCGTTCACAACGACGTGCAGAGCAGGCCAAGCTACGCGCAAATTACGCAGCCCTGCAAGGGACTCACCCCTTCCCCTCTTGCCTTCGGAATCTTAGACCCCCCCGCTAATCTCCTCG
The DNA here is from genome assembly GCA_019614645.1 of Stratiolaelaps scimitus. Classification (NCBI taxonomy): domain Eukaryota; kingdom Metazoa; phylum Arthropoda; class Arachnida; order Mesostigmata; family Laelapidae; genus Stratiolaelaps; species Stratiolaelaps scimitus. The sequence goes on along the minus strand of JABWDB010000064.1, from coordinate 1,165,901 downwards.
AAGGATTATTTTTGCAAGCACTTAGCGAGCGTTATCATAAAACTGCAATCCCGTTAGTAAATCATGCCTTGTATTGTACAAGGGGTCTATCACAGGCTGATACGCGCTCTCAGGGATGACTGTGCGGGTCCTTCCTCTGCAGCTCTTTTCCCTAACTGTGAGGCAACGAGGGAACGTTGGCAAAAGCCTCCCTCCAGGACGACCATGACCTACCAGGCCTCTGCCTGACGACTACCTGTTCCCACCCCCAGCCTCGTCAAAAATCTATCACTCATATCTGACAATAAAATGTATAATTGTTAGCCAGAGGGTGCAGGTTCGAGCCCCGCTGTGTGACATATAAGAGATCTTAAGCATTGTAAAATTGCAGCTACTTTAATAAACCAATATACCTTTACCGTTACCTTCTACCCTAGTAGTTATCCTTAGTTAAGTAGAAATACCTGATACAGACCTCTCCCAGAGAAACTACATGTAGTGGCCGCGGGACGCGAACCGTATTCGTCGACCGAATCGCTTCCAGGGATGCCATCTCCCCTATAAGATGAATTGTATAAAATAGCATAATTGATGTATTTTATACAATTTGAATAACAAGTGCAAGCTATACGGATACGGCATCGGTATTCATACGTCGCGTAAATGCAGGCCTTACAAACTTCAGAATGAAGGACTTAGGAAGTTCAAGCAAGAAGAGGAAAATTAGGAATATCAGGCCAGGAGAGACCTGCTGGTCTCTGGCCTCACCACCGCCCCCGGGAGGGCAAGGCCAACTCTAACTAATCATTAAATAAGTAACATTCACTATTACAATAAATCGAATATCGTTGATATTTGATTATTATTATTGTTATTATCATCACTGTTAATACTAAAGGTTTATGTCATATTATATGTTGAAATTCACACGACTTGCTTTAAGATGTAGAAGGACCTGAGCATAACACAGTACGGAATACCTTCAAACATAGCGCACGCAACCGGCTTGTAGTTCGTTTTGACGAACACCTAAAAATGTAAGAACGACGTGAGTACAATGTTAACTCACCTTACTGATTCACGAGTTTCTGTGAAAGGTGCTCACAGGAAATACTCTATGATACCAAAGGCTGTCATCCGTATTCATTGCACTTGTCTTATCGCTGGATCATCACGGTAAATGCAGGTGTCCTATCGTATGGCGAGAGGGAGTTTGCATTAGTGTGCCTAAACAAGAACGGCTGAATGAAAACATTGATCTGCCATCCATGTTATTCGACTTGGCCTGAGCGAACTTGTTGAGCTTGCTAGCGATGGAAGAGGACCACCGTTAATTAGGATGGAACATCCTCAATTAATATATTCTCCTCGTCGACAAATAGCGAATTTTAAATTGGGCAAGTTTCGTTATCGTCATCTGTATTGTAGGCGTACCCACCTTGCCGTTGTCGGTTAGGTACACTTCGCCTTGACAAATGCATCCACCTCCGTATTGTCCAGTGGGCTTCAGCACCTTAGTTTGCAGCACCGCCTTGATTTTACTCTCCATAATGAATCTTAAGATCGACAAAGAATTACAATAAGTTGAACGTTCATTAACACTAGCTTGGAGCCGCCTCATATCGTAAGCTGGGTGACCTCTGAACAGTTCTGATCTTCATTTAGAACGAGATTCTTCAAATTAAACATGACTCGATTTATGTCCCGTTTGAATGTCCTAATTGTCTCCTGTCTTTTGCTATTTCCATCACATCGATAGCCCAATTATATATTTGCATTTGAATATTGTCCAAAGTCAACCCAAAGGTGGGGTGACTTTCAGGTCCATGCAAGAGGGGCAATCAAAAGTATTTGAAAACATCAATTTTCACTGTAAACCCATTATAGACTATATTTTATACTTCACGACACACTTTCTACCATCAGCAGGTATATAAATCATTTATATTCTCATCGTGCATTTCGCCAGAATCACGATCGGTTAGTTGACGGGATTCAGGAACTCATTTATGTTTATGAGCAAGTTGAGGTCGTTTCCGAGGTGCGTTAAAACTTTGAGGAGCGCCCACGATACTCTCTGCTATTTAAATAGCCCACATTAAACTATTAAGCTGGTTCACGAACACTAACAGGCCAAACCATTCCGACTTTGTGTTTCTCTATGTTCACCCCTATTTTTCAAATTGTCCTAGTCCCAGCTAGCTGTAACAAGGTCCTACTCTAGCACGACTCCATTGTTTGCCATCGAGTGACCCCTGAGTAACTAGGTTGCTATGCATCTATATCTACTAAATTTGCCCGGCTGACTCATAGCTAACATTTAACTCAGTCCACGGTACCAATGCTTTCGGTATAAGGCTTCATAAGACAAGGACGACCCCTTTTAAATGCAGATGTGCAACGGTGCGGATCGAGCCCGTGCATCTACGTGTCTATTCCGATAGTAAGGCGCACACGAATGCACCACGCCACCATGCATTTGTATCTAGCTCCTTCAGACTAACCTTTAGCTCAGATAGTCTATATATGCTATTTTGTAGTTATGCCCACGTGATTTTAGTAACACATCTCTGGCTGCAAACGCGTAGTTAAAAAGGAGAAAAAAAATATTTCCCTCAGATATATGCAAAGGGGTAATCGCAGTTTCTATTTTGGATACGTTACCTACGGACTGGAGAAATGGGGCTCCCTTGCTTTTGATATTCTACTAAGAATATATAGAGGAACAGGAATAGATAGCGACACTCTCCAGGCAAATAAGTAATTTACACAAATTATTTCTTAGCTATGAATTTAGGTAAGACATTTATGCCAGCTCTGGTAGTCGTCACAGTCAGATGAAACAGGTAGCTCAAGATAAATTCTTGTTCAGGATAAGGAAGGTATGTCGAATCTAGCTATATTCACTTGTAGAATCGTAGACGGACGATCTCCGAAGGTAATAAAAATGGTTTTTCTTGAGCTGACCCTCAGCTGACCATCCCCTATCTGACAGACAAGCCCTCAGCTCTTAACTTTTTTTAGGTTTTACTATGAGGACCTGTCGGGGCCATCTCTGCCTATTCTCGGCCTTACTCATACCAAATGTATTAAACTGCAACGAAATAGATGAATCATTGAAAATTACACACCCCTATTTCACAGTATATGGGATTTGCCGTTGACTAAAATTTCGAATATCGAAATGATCTTGAACTACACTTGGGTCGACATTGGCTTTACGCATCTATTCGGTGATAGAGGGCATTGATCGATAGCCGATTTCTATACTATCAATACTCGTCACCAATGTAAAGTATTAAGCACATATCGCGATGTGTGCGTAAATTTTGATTAAAGACCAAAAACATCGGAAACAATATCCATATACCGTTCGACGCTTTAAACGTTCTTCGAGAGACGTATGGATCACAATAGAATCACATTAGATGTTTATAGGCAAATTCTAAAAGATAGCTTGATCATATTAAATACTCTTGGCTTGTAAAGATTGATTTCTCCCATATCAAAATGGGCGATTCGCAGACGCCTTCAGCCGTCATATATAAATATATATATATATATATATATTTATATATATATATATATAATGAGGGTGTGAATACAATCTCGTCACGCGTACTGACAGAAACAACTTTCCAAATTTCCCCAAGCCATATGTACCCTACTGGATTCGAACCAGAGACCCTAGGATTCCTAGTGTTCTAAGCAACTCCCCACGCCCATCCGCCTCGACCGCTATTGTCTGTGCTATCCCGTATGGTGGCCGAGTCCCTATCTAATTAATAGAATGACCAATTATTGTTCACCAGCAAAAGAGCAGCGTGATCGTTAACCACTAATTAACCTCGTCGACAGGATGTTTTTCATTGTGTATAGTTATTACGAGTCTATAATTGTTGGCAGTCACTTGATGGCTCAGTTAACTCTCTGTGCATAAACAATTCACATAACGTATTCGCAACAGCGGCTTCCATTATTATCTATTGTCATGGAGTACTTTTTCAGATACATAAGTACCACTATGACACAGCTTTTACATTGGTGAATGGCACTTTCGCTTATCTTGCTACTGTCGTCTTGTGCGATTGCATCACACTAAATAGGTTATGTCACAATTTATATGGAGTCACTGAAGACAAGTCTTTATATTTAATTAATAATTAAATAACTACGGTCATATGCGTCGCGGGCCTTTGAGTGCCAATATTTGAAACTTGAATGTCCACATCGTTGACCGGATATGAAAATTAACATCTTGAACGGACATTCAAATTTCGAGTAAGAAATTTGTGACGATGGTATCAAACATTCGATGCCTTTTTTATTTATTTATTTATTTTTTTTAAGTTAGGTTGACATTTTAAAGCTGATGACGGTTCGGGATCCATAGCGGTACGGCAAATAATTAATGAATATGAGTAATAAACAATGATTGATTGTCCAGAAGGTGTATTGTGGCAACCACAAGGCGAGGCACAAAAACAACAAAATTTCCATAATGATTGTCTGTCGAGACGACCAGCCCGTATCAGCTGTGTCTCCGCGCGAACGGCGTCGAATTTGCTTTCAGTATACAGTATAATGACAGAATGTATGGAGTCATTAGTGCGTCACATCGTTACTTGGCAGAGTGGCTGACGAAACTCTTTCTTTCACTATATCTAACTTGCTAATTGCTCTAAAGGTACCAATGATCGAAAGAATCCGAAATGTAATGCAACAGTCAAAAAGTAGCCTTAAACTTACATTAAATCAGGGAAAAATGATGACTTGAAATCGGAGTGCCCCCGGAAACGTTTGACAGCTCAGAAGTTAAGAGTTAACTTAACGATTGAAGGTGAGAGGACAGACAGGTGTCCGTCCGCACTATAGCAAGCAATATCACACTCGAATAGCTGTCGTCATATTTCTGCTTAGTACCATACATAGACAAGTAAGAACTTGTTCACAAATACGGTGATGCATAGCTAGAACACTTGTAACGACAACGCGTACAATGTCGCATTGGTTTCTCACGACATTTCGTGATCCATTCTCGAAGAAAAAGGAGAAGATCAGACCCTCTCCCGTCTGATCTTAACAAGGGCAGCGTTTCCTACAGATTCTTCCCTGGCCACAGCTGAGCGTCCCGATTCGCTTGCCCGCCTGCCTGCTTAGCCAATCGGTGTGTATACTGCTATTGTCTTTGACAGGTGGATGCATTTGCACATTTGTTATCTATGGACCAATACCATCACACGCGCTGATACCACGCAGATTTCCCAGCACGATCTCGCTCACGGCCACACATATATATATATATATATATATATATATATATATATATATATATATATATATATATATCTATATACAAATATCGATGAGTCCAAAACAGCGTCTGCCAGCGCACGGCGGTCTGTCTACATGCGCACGAGTCGAGACAGCCCTTACTCAATCTGTCCCTCGCTCAATCGGATGCTCTCTCCATTCCGTGACTCGGGATACCCTCCCTCACAAGAGCGATACCGAAGAGTCGCTCGTCCTTAGGCAAGCATTTCAATAACCATGGAATAGGTGGACAGAGGAGGAGATGCACCATTTATAATTTTAAAAAGTCTTATAATTATTATGAATTGTGCATTATTTAGGGTATACGAAGTAGAGCACATAATCTGGTTTCGTTGATTGAGACCGCCGCTCGACTCGATATAATGGGTTCATCATATTTCCATTAATTGTTTTGCTATTGTATTATTATTTTTGCTATTACTATTTATTCGTATATCATTTAGCAACAATTGTATCCCGTGGACGTGCATTAACAATTTAGCAATTAAACAATAAGCTAATGTATTTATTCAAACATACAGTAATTAGGAATTATTTCTATGGAAAGGAATTATATCGCATTCAACCTGGATTCTTGTCCACGATGAAAAACAGGCATAAATAGGCACTAAGTAGGTATTTTGTATTTTACTACCTTATACATATATATATATATATATATATATATATATATAGACTACGACAAGCCATTACCTAGCACACAAAACACCAGAGAAGTAGCGTTCATGTCGTCTCGACAATGACTGACTCCTTCATGCATTTCTCAATGCTATATTCACGAGCGCCGCCTGCTGGCGCACATTCACCGCACTGTATCACCAACTTGCATTGCTACGTACACATTCGAAGCACATGGTTGTGCCATCTCAACTGTCGTATACAACGGTAGGCTTTTCGTACTATACGATAAAATCATCCACGGAGCTAATTTTCATTACATAGTTACCTAGGCATATGTAATCCAAATACGTTTTTGTTTATAAAGATTTATGATATAATGAATATGAGTTTAATACGCAACTATTTCTTATACCAACAGGTAATTCTGGTTGAACAGGGTTACGGCTGCACGTATTGTTGACACTGTAATGTGTAAATGATATTATATTGCATAGATGATATTGTGTATGTTGTTGCAATATCATCAACTGTGTAATTTCGTTTCGAATATCGTACATTTATATGTAATGTTTTTAGTATCAGTGTGAGCTGGGGTGCAGAAAAAACACCCCTTTTATTTTATTTTATGTTGATTTCTTTTTATTTTATTTTTTATGTTTTATCGAGAACTAAAGCGTATTGTATTGCAGTTCCGAAAATCAACTTGATTTTGAAATTGAAACTGAACAAATAAGTTTAATATTTCGTTGTTTTAGTCCAAGTTTGATAAGCCTTGCATAGTCCCGCACAGTGATGAGCCACTCCTAAAAGACTCAGTACCTACCTCCCGTCACGTCCATAAGATCGATTCCTGGACCCCTATGCTCGTTTGTTACGTGCTGCTTATCGGCTATTGTTATTTTGCGAAAACACTCGGTAAGAACGTAGAGACAATGTGTGGTGTCAGGCTATCACTTTTTATACGACGTTCTTATTATCTGTACGTCGTCAACTCAAACCCAAGTGTATCTCTTGAGCGTCGCTAGTCGATACGAATTCATCCAAACTCGTTCGTGGTTTCCCCTGACCACATGGACGACTTCGCATACGATGGGCTCCTACCTGGGCTCCTATCTGCACCGGTATACGCAAAATGCTTGTTGTTGAAGCTTGCTCTTGTTTGGGATAAAACAGCAAAATTATGAAATATTGGTGCCATTTTTTGGGTGGAGGAAGTTTTCCTTTGGCTTCGGTGAAGTCCACATATTAAACGGAAATTAAGATGAGATAGATCTCGAAACATCGACGGGAATGATTGGGTCCAAAGCTTAAGGAAGGAAAGATGAGAAAGCTGCCGAAGTGCAGCTGGAGGTGACCAGGACGATGTTGAAAAAGGACAAGCAACAGGGAACAAATTGAAAATTTGTTCACACTGTTCGAGGCACCGGTCCCCTCCTGCGCTCGCCTGCGAGCCACAAAAAGTGCTGTACCCTGTGGTTCAGCGCATTTTCAAGGACGATCTTTGCATGGGTGTTAAATGGATGCCACGTCAATTGTGACCCGGAACAGAGATTTCCGCGTGCTTTGTGGCGAAAGTGACCCCTAAACGTACTCTCACGATTGACGACACAGGAATTGCACATGCAGTCCGACGGGAGCGAGCGTCGCCAAGATTCGTACCCAGGTGAACAATCTTTGTTTTTTTTTTGAGAGGAGGAGATTTTCGTCAAACGCACGGACACCACCAGAGACGTTCCAATCTCCATGGAAGTGGGCCGACCCAGTGCAGGGTTGACGTGGATGACAAAACGCCTCTGCCTGCTAAAACCATATTCTGCTGAGAGTGTATCTCTTCCTCAGAAGGTGAACAATCTAACCGGAGGTATGTGATCATGGACACCGCGAAAGAACAATGCCGATTTTGGCAATGGACTTCAATGACTCCTGCCTTCAAAATTCGTTATAATCAAATAGGTTTAAAAAAACACGTTTTGCCGAGAACCTGTATACGTGGCTTGCATCAAACAGGTGTACGATTGCATGCCTATCTTGTTACAGCGCTTGTTCCCGCAATGGTGATGTTGTGAAGGCGTTTTTGATCGATTCAACCTTGGGAATAACAGCTTCCTATATATAATATTTGCAGATACAAACGTCGCGTGGAGCGTGGAAACCTTCGGTCTCGCATCGTATGGTGGAACACAGTGACCTGAGTACCTACAATTATGTGCTAGTCCTATTAATCCTGCTCGTTCCCTTCCACCCATTAGGGCTGGGTCATAGCCCGTATGTCTCGTACTTTGCCACAAATTCAAGACGAAATCAGCGATCTCTGCAAGTGTGAAATCTGTTTCAGTTTGCTCTATGAATAGTAAGGTTTTGCAAATTAACTACAATGGACGATCCTGCCCGAAGGGCGAGAACACATATAAAAAAAGGCGGTTTTTTTCTTCTACCCAGTCGAGTACGACGAACTGGGGATCAGCTCCGTTTCACTTAGGCTAACCTTTTTTATTTATTTTTTTGAAAGAGTTTATAGGCGAATCCTGCATGGACACCAGGCCTCACAACTAAGGTCTTTGCCTGGTAGTGTCAGACTCCTACCGACTAAACCCAGACTCGATTTTGACTTGTGGCACTGACCGGAGCTGTCAAAAGTCGTTTAGGCTAACTAAGGTACCATACGATGCAATAGGCACTACTTTCAAGAATAAATAGTGACAGGACCATTTTTAGTGAGATCTTCTAAAAGTCCTTGAGTGTTGTTGAGTCGGAGAGTGTCCTGCGTGTACCCTATTCGACGTTTGCGGAGGAAGTCTTACCTGGCTCGGTCAGTGCGATAGCCGGATAAACAGCACATTGACGAACTAAAGCTTTTAATCTCCTAGCCTCAATAAGTATTCTTTTACTAGTCTACGACCGTGTCTAAATTTTATGAGCTGCGACTTGTGTATGTTGAGTACGGCCTGCCCCACGGACAACGTACCTAGCGCCTGTTAGAACCGGTAAAGTGCCAGTTCATCCGTATGCATAACAATCTTTGTAGCAAGCTGAAGATGATGTATGCGACTCGGCATTGCTACGATGAGTAGCGAAAACAGAAGAAGGCTTAGGTTATCGCTAAGACCAGTAGGAGACGCTCGGAATGCGATCCGCTCGAAAGTCCACAAACACATTATACAATAATCGTCGTTTGTGGGCCAGGGCCCGCGGTCATTGTAGATTGGGGTCTCCTTGTAACCCCACATATGATCTCGCCCTTTTGCTTTTTGAGATGAGTGACCTTAAGGCTTCCCCTTGTCCTGAGCGTCCTGTCGCCGCGAAGGCTCATGTTAAAGGGCGTCGTGCAGTGGGCAGTGTTATGATTGCTTGTTTCAGATGTTCGATACATGTGTTACCCGGTGCCTTTGGTCGCGGTGGCTGTTTTATTGCTCTCGCTGCCTCCTGTATAAAAAAGAAGTCTGTTTCGAGCTCGATTCTCCATCGCAGGTACTCCTTTGCTGACGACCTTGTTGAAGGTCGCCTAAAAAGATGGTCGACCGTCGTAAAGGTAAAAGATAAAGGTATATTGGTTTATTAAAGGAGCTGCAATTTTACAATGCTTAAGCTCTCTTATGTGTCACACAGCGGGGCTCGAACCTGCACCTGTAAGGCGGAAAGGATACGTTTTATCGGTCGCAGGTACTCCTGGGGTACTTCCGCGTGGTACACTCTGGCGTGTGCCAGCAGTCGACTCTCGCACAGCACCTTCGAAGGTCGGCGAGCTTAGGTCGTTAGCGTTTCAGAAGCCGAAGTCAATCAACATGTTGTTGAGTACTCCTGTTCCTTGGTCTCTTAGCTGGAACGAGTTTTGCATTAAGATTTCCTCCTATAGCCGTAGGTAGATTGCAGCCGAGCTTCTGGGCGTATCTTGTCAGTTTGTCTATCAGCTCGAATATGCGCTCCTGTGCGGCTGGCCTTATACATACACGTGGCGATGAAGCTCATTCTTTCCCTCTCCAACAGGACGCAGTTGTCCTCTGCCATTTGAGCCTTCATGTCCCCCAGGCGGTCATTGTAGAACGACGTCATTCCCCCGCTGGGACGGTCCACAGAGTTCGCGCGGGGTAACAAGACCATGCGCAGCGAGGTATGTTTGGAGGGCGGGATGCTGGGCAATCACCATGTCTCCTCTAGCACCAGAAGATGTACTCTGCTTAGTGCTGATAACGCCAGAAGTTTCAACGTGTTCTTGAAGAGGCCTTCCTACAGTTCCATTGGATTATTTCCGGTATCTCCTCCGTTCGTCGACCCGCCCTCCACTAGTTCTGCTATCGTGTCGTATAGCTTCGGCTTCTGGGGCGGTTGAGTGCACCGCCGAGTTTCGATACTCGTCTGGCGTGCTCCGCTGTACTCGACACTTCCGAGGGGCTGACGGCGGAAATCCCTGTGCGTCGTGCGGCGACTATGCAATTTCACGCCTGGATACCGTCCTCCCTCGCCAGGGGTCTTCTTCGGGGTGTGGAAGTTCCTCTGATACTGGGTGTTATATCATCCTCGGTTGTCGCTGGTTTTGGTGGCCAGGGTCCAGAAAATTAGCGGCGTTACGGTAGTTGCCGTGCTGCTCCAGCAGTTTCATAGAAAATGTGTTTACGTCTGTAATGAATTTTTCGCTTCTCAATTTTAGGACGAGTAGGTTTTGAGTAGGCTTTGAGCACCTTACACAGAAATCCTCCACATATATATATATATATATATATATATATAGAGAGAGAGAGAGAGAGAGAGAGAGAGGGAGAGATATGAAATTTTAGCACAAGCTGCTCAAAGAAATAAGGGCAATTAGTCGAAAGCTGAAGCAATTGTGGCAGCAAGTTTCACAATAGGTCCACGCGTGCCGAATTCATGAACTATAGAAATATCGCTGTTTTTCAATGGGGATTACCAATAAACTAATTTTTATTCGTCCTTGCGCAATGATTTTTTCGAAAAGGTTCTATGTTGCTTCGTTGGGTGTTGTAAATGTGATTTTAATAAAAAGAAAAAAATAACTAATAAAATTCAATAAGCTACCCTGAAACGCAAATTGTCCAGTTACTAATTTTACACAGACGAATTAAATTTTATGCTAAAATTGTCTAAGTTGAAATTTTGTCCAATATTTTATTTAATTACGAATATTTTCTCATAGATGTGCATAGTTTTTCGCAAGAATTTATACCACTAAAATGATCACCGTACATTATTAATGGGTGTACGAGATCAGCCTAACCTTAAATGCTACCAGTATTCTCAATGGAATAATTAGCTCAAGAGACGACAAAGAATAATATCAGTCTATCTCAATGTATGTACAATCGTAAACGCAAAATACAAAGTGTAGTTGGTATATTACGGAAACTTCAGTTTTTTTTCTAAAACACGCTGAAGTTCTCGCCAAACTAGTATTAGTGATAAAGACGTGTCGCATGTATATATATATATATGTGTATATACATATACTCATAGTAATACCAAAAAGATCAAGAGCTGAGGCCTGTCACATAGGGGAACAGCTGAGAGTCAAGGCAAAAGCGCACTATCGACTCCGTGTCCGCTGAATTGAACTGCGGGGCTGGCAACAATAACTTGAGTGCAACCTATGCGGGTGAAGTTGCCATGGACACCGGCAACCTCGAATATTACACTGGTTCCCATTATATAGACCAGACCCCCGCGACCTCACCCCCCCACAACCTCACCCCCCACAAACTCACCCCCGAACAGCTCACGTTTTAACCCGTGTGACAGCGCCGCCAACGTATCCGGCAGTGGTGGCATCTTACGCGCTAACAGCGTCTGGAAGGACGCTCTATTCTTTGTCGTTCTGTTCCCAATCGAAGAGAATTGTGCTTGTGGCAGCTTAAGCTCATCGGCGACCCGACCCCATAGTCAGTGTACCGGCACCGCGACACTTTCCGGGTGGGACGAAGTCGTAAAGTTGTGCCGACGGGTTAACACTCGTCGGCCGTAAACCCGACCAAGCAATCGATGTTCAGAGGGGGGCAGGCAGTACGCTCAGACTGTGTAGCCTGCTCAGAGAGAGAGAGAGAGAGAGACAGATAGAGGGAGATAGAGAGAGAGAGGGAGACGTCGCCGTCTATTTCTCTGACTCTGACAGTCGGAGAGGACGATTGCGAGCGCGCAAAGCAGATAGAATATTGAGCGTGAGTGCGAATATGGGAGAGAACGGACGCGCGCCGGAGCAGACAACTGGAACAACAGCGGCATCGATAGCGGCGGGCTCAGCTGAAGCAACGGTAGCCGTACCGGTGGTAATATCTGCTGATGCTGCTGCTGGTGCTGCTGTGAGAGGCGACAACGACCTGTGCGTCGGCTGTGACGCCGACGTCGACGACCAAACGAGGAACACATGATTCGCCTGCCCGAGACCGATGACAATGAGCGGTAGCAGTTTGTAACGAGCACTTTGGGTAAACGGCCGAAGGGATGTGCGGCAAGACAACAGAACCACAACAATGCTAACGGGCGAAGGCTACAGGCGGCTGTACAGCAAAGTTGTTGTCGCAACGGCAGCAGCAGCAGCAACAACAGGAGGGATTTCTGAAGAATACGAATGGTGAAACCAGCTGAACGCGGGGTCGGCTTGGTAGTTTCTCGAGAGCAACTGTGAACGAGTCATTAGTGAGGATTAATTAGTGGAAATAGTTAGTTGGTGAGTTGTTGGTGAGTTGGTGAGTGAGTTCCGGTGACGGATCACTGCAACGGCAGCTCGTGCCTCGATATTTCGTGACTACTACAAAACCCTCGATGAATGTGATAATGATAGAATTCACAGGAGACTTGATCATGAGTTAGTTTCGGTTACGAACAGCCTGTTCTCTGCTGTAGCTGCTTACTCGCGAATTGGGACATCTGCCTGAAGAAGCTCCACACCTCAGAGAAGCTGTAACTAGAGAAGGGGTATGAAGAATGGCAAGCGGTTGGCTTGCTGTTGGATTGGCTTCCTGTTGTTGCCGTCATCACTGAAGACCATATACGTTGATGTCGCAAATGCGGAACACTCTGCCGGTGTCAGAATAGCTTTATCGACAACAAGCGGGCCGCTTGTTGCGAAGTACCGGTAATAAACGCCTAGGATGAGTGTTGCGAATTTGTCCCTTCAAGTTCTGTGCTAACATTTGACGGCTGATGGAAAGTAGTAATTATCGGGCGAGACGTCTGATAATTAGTCCCAGCAAAGAGATGTGTGGCTGGAATACTCGCAATTCTGTGATATTGGGTTCAACCCATTGGAACATTTGCTACAGATCGACAAGGGCCACTTGCAATGCCTAAGTGGAATCTAGATTAGACAGTGGCAACGGCGTTGATTGGTGTATCGTCATAATCACTATCGACCTTTGATTATTCGACTCACGAGGCAGCTGGACATCGAAATCAAATGGACTACTATACCGACAGTCCACCGGTAAGTCAATACTCGATCAGCCAGTTTTGCGTGGGAGTGTATTGCTTACGCGTCTGTTCGTAGTGCCTCATGTGAAACTCAAACTTCAGTATCTATGCAGATAGATATTGCTCACACTTGAGTAATGGTGGCTGACTTGTTAAGTTATTAATTTGAATTTATTATGTTATTAGGTAATTAGATTGCATTATTTGTAACACGTCAATATGAGCTCCATGTGAATATGCGAGGTCTGCTGACCATGGAGGCTTTTGTGTATTATGTCATGAAATCATAATTTTTGTTGAAATAGGGGTCTCCAGTTTGAATGTGCTTACAGCAGTTTAAAAAATTGACATGCTCTGACTTGAGAAATTCGCTCAAAGTGCACACCGATGGTGATCTGAATCTCTGAAAGAGTACACTTTCGTGTACTGTAACTCATGCGTTAATAAATACATACACATATGGCTAGATATATGAACCCTCCAACAAAATCCAACGTCATTCACGTCATAACGCACGTTTTTTTTCACGCATATGACGTCTCTAGTGAATAACTACGAACGGAATGGCAAGGTTCCTGTGGCCTGCACAGGCGCAGCCTAGCTCTGGTTCAGGCTTAGTCTCTGAGACCATACACACATCGTCTCAGAGATCTGCGCGGGACGCTTTCGATTTTGCAAAAGGCGTAAGTGTAAGTTCTGAAGGGTAGTCTGTACCCGAATACGTGACTCGCGGCGTGACTCGTCTGATCTCGAGTCCTTCTCTCCCACAGCGCGATTTCCCAAATGTGTCGAGAATATCTGCTGTGATAGTGTACACTTTTGATTGAAAGTCAGCTTTCATCAAGTGGAAAATGCGGGGGACAATGACCCAGCAGACACCAGGTGGAACAGAGAATCCCACGGAAAAATCCCGCAAGCATAGAAAGCCAACCTTTCCCAATTATCAGTGGCCACCACCCGCAAGTGAGCCCTCATCGTCAAAAAGGCTGTCTTAGAGATGACTCTGAGCTGTTCTTGCCTTGTGATATGACAGGCCGTGGATGCACCGTTCGGTGTTATCCCTTCAAGGACCGGCCTAGGTCACTTTTACTATGGTGGTGTATTAAAGTGTCGACCCTAGCTTGGTTTATCAGACGAACGGCAGTTTTTACAATGTCCAAGTTGTCTGATAAGTCACATCGCGGGACTCGAACCTGCAACCTGTGTTTTTTTACAACATTTTCTAAATATGTATATATATATATATATATATATATATATATATATATATATATATATGTGAAACGAATCATTGCTGGTGAACGCCGGAAACAAAGGCAGTTGCCGCGACGCTCGGCGGAAAGAAAATGATCCGCTGGAATCCGATTTCAAGCGGCGAATGGCTGCTCTGTTAAGTCAATGGTTGGCACGAGCTCACAAGGCCAGTGTGACTGTTGTAGCTCAGACAACAGCCAGATCAGTTGTGATTTCTACACAAGCTGAACCGTCGACACCAGTGATACCAGCCAATTGGACGGGTGCGCATTACAACAAGACCGCAACGCTGTATGACTCAAATCGGAGTTAGATGACATTAGCATCATATATCATGTTTACTTAGACTCGAATACATACAACTTTAAAGGGCACAAAACGATCGAGTTGAACGATCCGTGTCAAACAGCAAAATGATCAGCAGATCCTTATGGTCGAATGTGCCTGTAACTCGCTTATTAACGAACACGGAGGTCCAACGTGAGTGATACGGTTTTTGGTCTTGTGAGAGGTTTAAGGTAAAATCCACCATCGACACCGGGCTTCACAACTAGGGTACTTGACACGGTAGCTATTTTTTGCTGATATGTTATGAGGTTTTGTTTCCGGAACTGCAATTTCGCAATGGTGAAGTTCTCGTAATAAAAATGTAAATAAGGGTAAATCGATAGACAACGTCGTCGGCGCAGGGGGCGTACGTGACAAATGTACGCAAGAAAAAGTGGATAAAAAGAAAAAGATACACTTTCTTCTGTTCATTTCCTTTACGGTTTCCCTTTTCCGCTGATTATACACAATATAATCAATTTTTGCTTTGTTGTAGTTGCCACCTTGCTGGCAAACCTTTTCGCTGCGGAAATCCGGGAGCGAATCTCGCGAGGGGACGCGTTCCACATGATTGGTACGCGGTATCGAAGAGCGTAACTACTCGACACTTTAACGACGAAAGGCTTCGCAAATACGGTAGCAAGGCGGGACGTGTTTCTTCCCGTGGGAAAGATTGGAAAAGCGATGTCGTCCGATATTTTTCCATTTACGATTTTGAAGCCAACGGAGGCTGTCTGAACTGTACAGATTTCGTCTATACGAACTAGTGACCAGATGTTATCGGAACGTCAGCAACCAAATCATTGCGAGGTCTTCCTAAGGTAGCACGAAGGGTTTCATTCTGAATGATCTTCGCTCCGCGCGGTATCCCCTTGTAGCTGCTGCCCCGAAATAAAGAAGCTGTATCTAAGGACAGGTAACAGGAACAACTCGTACACCATAAGAGTCCGGCGGTGGGTTATGTCCTGGTACAGATGTGCCAGGGCCAATTCGCTCGATGTAGAACTGAACTGACACTGCAAAGAAATGTACAGATATCGGCCTTCAATTGGATGCCGAGGTGCTGTTAAAGGGCGGATGTGTAGGGAAGAATCTCTGTATGGCCTCCCGTTTTTCTTCCAGACACGACAGTGTGAGACTGCTACTCACTAAAACCTTGCACCTTTACCATCATGCGCTTTGACCTGTAAATGATTGTATATTAAGTCAGACCAGGACTTGCGGGAGCCGCCTAGGCGTTAGACCCTACTAGTCCATCACCCCGGTCCATCCTCTGACATGACTTTCGCTCCCACTTAGCCTTAAATAACTTTTTAAGTAAATTAAGGCTAACTGATCCTCAGACTTTCCAATCTGTATTTCTCTTTTTCGCTATTGTTATTTTTTTTCAATGCATTGTCCCTTCTTCCATTGTTTCCTAGATTTGCATATGTATTTGACGAATCCCTTGATATCTATCTCAGCGTTGGGGGAGGAAGATGACGTTCGCACACTGGTAAAACTTTGAACTGGCAGCAAAGCATTCTGCAGTAGTCAGGGTCTCAAGCAAGTTAAACGTCTGCTGAACGAGAGAAAACTGCTTTTCGAGCTGACCCTCAGCTGACCATCCCCGATCTGACAGGCCTCAGCTCTTAACCTTTTTGGGTATTACTATGAGAGGACCTGTCGGGGCCACCTTTGCCTAATCTCGGCCTTACTCGTACCTTGCAAGAATCTTCAGATAGAGAAAGATGATAAAGAACTCAAAGATTCTCCAAAGCGTCTGACAGGATTTGAACCCAACACACACGACCATCCGGTCTCGTAGTCCAAGACGCCCACCAGTAGACCATCCAGGAGACTGCTGAAAGAGGGAAGGGGCTGAATCAGTGAAGGAGCTAATGTGTTAGTCACAGTGCCATCCAGGATTATAACGCTGGTAAATGCAATCAAGGTTGCTTGCCGTCCGAGCGGTACGGACTCGATGGTTTGCGAATACAAGGAATAGAAGAAGAACGAAGAGCTCTAGCTGAAGCTCCATTAATCAGCGAATGTCGCGAACCTCACCTGTATGAAGGCCATTGGTGTCAACGGGCTTGCCGCAATGACATGTGTACGATTGGATTACTTGCTAAATGCAAACGAGCTGCAGCTGGGTGCACTGTTCGTCTAATGCGCATGACGATGGGGCGAAGATCGAGAATTAAATTAAATTCTCCTGTATTGAGTCAATTGAACCATCATGGATGATAAGGATCGTTGAATGAATGTTTCACAGTGCACAATACCACGCATCGTTGAAGTATTAGGTTCTCCCATAAGTTCGTTGCGGATTTTGAATAGATTATTATGCGACTTCATCCTTCGAACCTATGGGCCAAGCCAATATTTCTAAAAATATTAACGCTATTATCACATATGGGTGTCGACGCTGAAGTCAACTCATAAACCCTTCCAGGTTGGTTAGGTCGACGCCAGGTATGGCGAAAGTTGCCCACTTTGAAGGAGAGATAAAGAGTGATCTCCGTAGCAGACAGGGCTGAAGTATGGACGTTCATTTTCGGATGACCTCCCTGAGACAATGGCACAATTCGCATCTGTCACCTAGCGCATGTCCGACTACCGGTGTATCTGCTCCCTAATTCTGTAGCACAAATATTTTGCTTTTCTTTACAGAAATCATAAAGGTGCCCACTTCGAAAGCTATCCCAATGTTTCTCGATTTCATGATTCTATTTAACATAGACAAGAACTATATTCGAATACGCGACCAAGTGGTTGGCCGGTGAATGTGGTTCTTACTTGGGTACTCTGGGGTTTGTCTAGTGCATGGAATAACCAGGGAGCGTACGACAGAGTAAGTGAGGGCCGAAAATCGATTGTTTTCAACTGAAAACCAAAGCTATTTTTTCCGAGATTAGACACAACTTCGAGATTCCTTATTTTCATACACAGTAACAGTTTCGAAACCATAGTTACGTACTAAATAGCGTAATGTCCATTTTAAGGGCCATCGAGAAATCCGGCTCGAATTGCCTCCCCACACATCTGTGCGTATAATGAGTTACCTTGACAAAATTGTGACTCAAGTGAAGTGACTTCCTGATGTGGTGTACATTTGGTGAGCACTTCACCAGTCCAGAGTAGGTGAAGCACAACATGATCAGCATCATTTCAAGGTCGACTGAAGTCCCCTGAAGCCCATGCCCAGTGACGCGCATATTTAGTGTCCTGTTCCCGTTAGTTCATGACCCCCCCCCCCCCGAAATACCCCCATAAGCACCAAGCACCATCGTCATTCTGCTCTTTCTCTCTATTGTCCTGACTACCCTTCCCCACGAACCTTGAACCGCTACCTGACGGTTAGGGGCAAACTGTGTGCTAGGTTGAATCCAATGAGCGTGGGTTCGATCTGGTGCTCGACAAAGTACTTTCAGTGCCTTCACGAGGCTAGTGAGGAAGTTGTGACACTGTCTCCCACACTGGATACCTACGAAAGACGTTGTTCCATAGGGACAAATGGTGGCAGATCCATAGACGCACAGATACATTGCTTGTGATACAACCGTTTGTGATTTGTTAGCGTCAGTGGGCCACAAGGACTACGGTTGGCATTGTACGGTGGTTAAAGGTGGTTATCGCTGTATTAACGAAAAGGCAGTCCTTTTTTTGTACAATGCTCAAGTCCTCTGACATGTCTTCACGACTCGAGGCAACTCAAACCTGCGATCTCCGGCTTTCTGCAGCCAGATACAGCTTAACCACTGTCGAAGCCATCGGGCTGACGGAATAACCGAACACGCCAGCAACTGTCATCGTATCGGCAGCACGTGCATATAGCGGTGCGCTAATGGCTGTGGTGTTGACAACTTCTTGCAGCGACCGAGGATAAATTGCTAAGCCGACGAGTACTGCTCCGGGGTCTTTTCCGATCCAGAAGTGGGTCATCGATTGAGACGCATCGCTGTGCTCAGATCACTGTCCCGGGTGCCCCGTCTGCACGTTCAAGCTCCTGATGAGGTTGGATTCGCTACGCGATCGATTGTCGCCTTGCAGCGATAAGGCGCGCGTTGGCAGTTGAATAGTTCCGCATAAACTAGGTCAGGGGAGAGATGTTGAGGTGCATTCTACATCGAACTACCATTACAGCTTACCTCTGTCGCTCGGAAGGACGGAACGTATTGGCCCGCAATACGACGCCGGTCTAGCTGTTCTTCCCTGTGGTGAACACATGCTTGTGGTGAGAACTTCATTGAGATAGAAGGTTTGGTGCCTTCAATCCCACCCCATCGTGGAGTCGAAGTGCATTGCTAAGCGAAGGAAACGAATCGTTTTCTTATGACACCCAACGATTTGGTAACAATGGTTGACATCACAGTGTAGTTCGTCTAAATGACCAAAGTGCTTGAGTTGAACGGCAAAACAAAGCACAGGTCGAATGTGACTGGGTCCTGGAGCCTGTACACGTGCGTAGCAAGGAGAACCGTGCGCGGACCCTCGGAACGAGGCTCCGCCAACTTTCAAGCGAAAATAGGTTACCCGGAACTGCTATTATCGCTAGGCCGGTGGGCCATACTTGCCGCGAACAAGAAGGGAGCCCGTCAATCGAAGTTCCTCGGCGAATTTTTCCTCACAAAAATGGTAGCGTTCAATAGTGATCCTAAGGCGGCTCACGCTGGAGACTGCTGCTGTCGGCGAGCTTCTCATTACGTCTACAGGGGACCACAGGTAAATTGATAACTCATCAGCATCGTTCCATCCGGCGGAGCTGGATTTGAATTTATTTGTTAATTTGATTACTTTCACAATGACATGGGACTTTGTTGAGCCCCCCCCCCCCAACACTCTGGTATAACCTTGAGCATCTTACATCCAGTAGATTATGGTCATGTTCGAAGTTTGCAAGGGAACTGTAAG
The DNA here is from genome assembly GCA_019614645.1 of Stratiolaelaps scimitus. Classification (NCBI taxonomy): domain Eukaryota; kingdom Metazoa; phylum Arthropoda; class Arachnida; order Mesostigmata; family Laelapidae; genus Stratiolaelaps; species Stratiolaelaps scimitus. The sequence goes on along the minus strand of JABWDB010000064.1, from coordinate 1,146,074 downwards.
AAAATCTTTTTTTTCACGAATGAAAATCCACCCCAAGATTGGAGGTTCTTATTTAGCATAATCTCCAAACCCTGAACAGCGTTAGACGTCACATTCTATATAATTAATACTTGAGTTGGCCTTGCCCTGGTGGTCAGCGGCGAACTCTAGTCCCTCTCGCGATATGTTTATTTGGAGGATATGTGTGAAAATTTAAGATTCGATGGATTCTGAGATGTTAACTGTTTGATCGTCGGTAGTAGCCTTCGGCTTCTGGCCGATGTCGTGACTCTCTCCTCTGGCTTTCAAAGTTTTGAAATTTTGGCGTTATGTTTAATACCTGGTAAAATCAATATGTACGCACAACATGTAGTTCTATGAAGTCGTAAAGGATCCAGCAAAGCCTATATCAATTGGCCCTGGAATATGTGCCTTCTCGGTAACCAGCTTGGTGACGAGTCTAGTTATCAAACTTCCCTCGAACTATGGCTAAACATGGCAAAGATTACCTATATATATATATACGTGATTCAGTTTCAAGAAGAACCACTGGACGTCGGCCATCCTCTGTAGGCGTGAAACTCTCGTGTTCTTTTGGGAATTTGCCATGTGAATATTTGTAGGAGTTAGTTCACTACCTTCACTTTGGTTTTGGAGTGGTCAAAAGTCGATCTTGTTGCTTGAAGGGCATTAAGTCTCTCCATTATTTTCGTGACGCCATTGACGGTTATGTTATGAACTATTTTACTCTATAATATAATATAAATATCGGCAATATTTTACTTTATAATATACGACACTATAGCAATTTGATCATCAGGTGGAACTACCGACCTTCTCTTCCTCGGCGGTTGGATGCGTCGCTGATAGCTAGGATTTTCACATAGGACGTCTATGGCTGAACTCAGCTCATTTCATTCAGAAACATTTGACTAGCGAGTATATCATTATACACTTCCTATACTGCTAATATTTGTATACATATATATATATATATATATATGCATACGCAGCACCTCGAACAACAAATCGATTTGATATATATATATATATATATGTATATTTGTTTTGGAATTGCATCATTGTATTATCATATAAAACCATTTTCATACTCTCAACGAAGTCTATTCCTCTGTCGGGATTAGACGCGAGTTTAATTCGTTATGGATAAACCAGTGGATTATAATGGCGGACCGTGAGAGGATTTCGAGTTGCGGACCTTTCTAGGTTAGGGTAGATTTTCGAAACCTAAATAGACTATTCGCTGTTCGATGACTATTGAACCTCTCTCGTGCCGCGTTGTCACGATTAGGTAGAAATGAGGCCGTTAACGAATGAAGTTGACCGTGGCAGGTCGAGTCGTGCTAACAAAAAACAGGCAAGTGGACTAATAATCAATTTGTAAATAACAATAATTAATAATCAAGGTGTAAGTAATAATAATTAATAATCAGTGTGTGTAAATTATAATAATTAATAATCAGTGTGTGTAAATTATAATCATTAATAATCAGTGTATAAATTATAATCATTAATAATCAGTGTGTAAATGATAATAATTAATCAAATCTTAAGTAGCTCGAAAGTCTAAAAAGCGTAGACTCCAATCCGTGGACCAAAATAGGTAACCTCAGTTTAGCAATTGGCAAAGATACCTCGGAATTCTAGAATTCACTGTCGCCCGTGCACTCAACACCTCTGTCAACAACATAGTCGATTTGTGAAATTTTGTCATTTTATATATATTTTTTTTCGGAATGATTTTCAGTTTTTGTTCTCGATTGAATTGCTGCCTTCTAAGACTCACTCAATGATTTTTGTAATATAAATACCCACTGAAATTGAGTAATTCATCCTGCCAGGCCACGTATGGTGTTTACACTTCCGGCAGTACTATATAACGAAAACTTAAGTGTTTGTACGATTGCAGTTCCGAAAATAAACAAATATATGATTGATTGATTAACCCTGGGGGTCTGGATTAGCTCCATTCTGTGCATCTAAAAAATCCTTTCATTTTGATAGAGACTTTCTACTCAATGATAATTCAATAATTCAAATAAATCAATAAATCAATGATTCAAATAAATCAATAATTCAATAATACAAATAACTCAAATAAATCAATAATTCAATAATACAAATAATTCAAATAAATCAATAATTCAATAATTCAAATAAATCAATAATTCAATAATTCTAATTCTAAAGAATAGACACTCGTCCGGATTGTTAATTAACCTAGTGGGGTGACTAAGAAGAACGTGGAATCTAAGTTCGCATATGTCCATCGGTTGTTGGACGATTTGATAACTACTCACCTGTTTGAGGACACGTCCAGCCGAGAGTGTTTTGTCAACAGAGACATGGACCAAGTGGCACCGATTGGCAATTAACAACAGACAGACAATTGATTTAATCATATTGTCTAAACTGAGCTAAGTTTGTACTAGGTGTATGGATGTCCAGGAAATCTTGAGAACGATTATCACGATTTTGACTTAGCAAATATAGATCAACGGCACGTGCATCGTATACACGTGAGGCGTTCACGCACACATCGGAAATAATTAGGAAATGGAGCATAATTAAATACAAGCAGAGGCTAGACTTAGGTGCTTTTCGACTTGTGTAGAAGAAAATAATTCAAATACTTTAGCAAATTTATATTATATATAGATATATATGTATATTATATATATTTCGAAATTTCGCTTTTGAAATACAACTGCGGTGGTATTCATCGAAAAAAGAGGAGACATCGATGTAACCAGTCAAAGTATGCTATTGTTTTTAACAATTATTTTTGGGGCCAATTATAATATTTACTAATATTACACCATGATGAATTGAGTTCGAACTGAAATAGAAGGTGGTGAAGCTATAAATGACAATGGATTGGTGTTACACCAATATCTTTTAATATATATTAATATATGACTGCATTGTTAGTCAGACACTTAACATGTTGTTCCATGTTTCGGTCACGATACGAAAGCAATGTAAACAGCAATAACACCTTAATAATGGACTGTGACTGAATTCGATTATTCACAGGCACTCGAGCTAGTTGGTATCCGTACTACAGGAATAATCAATACAATCAATCAATAATAATATCCTACAATAATAATAATAATTAATAATAATAATAGATACGAAATAATGTGCGAAACGTTCCGAGACATCTGGGTGTCGCGGGTTTAGTGAATAGGTTTTCGTCGGATCGGCGAGGGCTTAGTCGGTTTGAAAGTCCCACACTACCGCTGGGTTTATAGTTGGGCCCTTAGCGCCTGTGGCCATCAGGCGTTCCCGTAATCCCCGTCCCCCAAAAGCGTCGACACGAAGATACGCCTGTACACACCCTAGCCACTGTCATATTGCGGTAGCCTGGGTCGTTGCTATGGTAAATCATGCCTGGGTCGTTGACAATGGTACAGCCGCTGAACGGCTGTGGAAACGAACGCTGAGAGATAGACGGCTTGAGGGAGGTTGGTTTTCGCGTGATAAGAACCTGGACCCGATATGAAATCGAATATCGTGTTTAATTAGAAGTTCGATTTTAGCCCGATTACGATGAGATGCTGATGATTAACACCCTATTGAGTGTTAATATTTATCTCTCGACTTCTCGAAAAAGGAAATCCAGTGGAAAATTTCGAGAAATTTGAACTCAATTAATAGCTGTACTATTATGTCATTCTTGTTAAATTTGAACGTAATTAATGCCTTTCAAGGGAGGGTTAGTGTTCCGGAACGGTAGTGTTGACTGATTAACAAGAATTAGACCTGTCGTAAAACTCAGTCGTTCATTGACCAGTCGATTCATAGCTGCTATAAACACATAATAATGCGTTTTATTTAACAACGACAATCGATACGAAATGCGTTGGCTTAGCTGTAAGTACAGCTTAAGTCCGCAGCTCGACATATCTCAAGATAATGAAAAACAGACAATTAAAATACTTGTTCCGCTATGCTGAATAAGAGCCTAGTTGTTGTATCTGTCTGGTTCGAAGTTCACGAATCGACGAGCAACTAAATTCAAACGAAGTCGATATAGGAATAATTAAGCTTTTTATATATCGGCTTCCTGGCCGGGGTGACATGTATAAGTGATCGAATGAAGTCTAATGTTTGCCCCAATGGTCCGCTTCCATATTTCATGCTGTGATGTCACCAGATCAAGGCCGCTTGCCCTTCCATATATTTCATTAATTATTTAATTAATAGACAACCGACTCTTGTTATTTAAGTAGTGTAAAAACGTCTGGACGTTTTAATCTACAACGGGATGATCTATGATAGTGCAATAAGATGCGCTAACTTTGATATGCGGCTTAATCGATCGCTCGCCTCTTCGTTGCTTGCTTTTTCAGGGTTGCTGTGACGCCCTCCGTGCCCTGCGGGGCCACGAGGGCTGTTCACTTAACCGTGTACTCAAATGCATCGATGTCATCGCTTTGCTGGTCGTCCTCGTGCTGCAGGTTAGTTAACTAATGAACACTGTGTATATATAATATAGTTATATTTAGTAAAGGATACAAAGCATCTAATGTTGCAGCTCCTTTAATAAACCAATAATCCTTTAGCATTACCTTCGTTTGAAAAGCTCGTCACCGAGTTGCCACCTCGGACATCACCGCCTGATCACAGCCGATGTATGCTAATGATGAAATTGAATGACTTTCGAATCTCAGAAGAGTTCTCGACAAGATCTCAGAAAAATTGGCAACTCTTCTGGGGCTATTTTTTTTACCTCGTTTCGAGGAATACCTGGAAGGGATAAGCGATTAAACCCAAGGCGTTAGCTCGGGCCGGAAAAGGGGTTAAGCACTAGTGTTTATGTCGAGAATATTAAATGTGGTAAAGAAGTGAATAATTGTTAGACGAAATGAACGAAATAATTAATACAATATGTCAACATTGCAATGTAATTAATTAATTACATTTTGATATTTTAGCACCCTTCACATTATGCGGTAATAATACTAAACAAGGACCATCTTTGTTTAACTAATTAAAAATAAAAGCTAGTTGATATCAGCTTTTTAAAGGGAGATATTTTACATTGAAAAAAAAACAGTTTTTCCATAGTATTCTCCACATGGAGACACGCCGGAGCATGAAACTTGGCGTAAAATGGCACTAATCGGTATATACGGTTATGTTACTCGAGCGTCAAAGACTTCATACAAACTCTCTGCTTCAAATCTCGTCGATATTTCGTCATAAAACGAGGATAATTTACAACGGGCACTGAATCCTAATAGGAACAGCGGACAACGCAGTACAACGACGTCACTGTATACGCCGGCGGCTTTGATTGAGCGTATTACGTGTACGAGCAATGTGGCGACACTCGACTGATGTTCTGCATTAGATGTTCTACGCTTAGATATCTACATTTATGTCCGTTCGTTTCATGATACACCTGGGGCTGTATTTACATATCATTGGCTTGCCAGGCGTACAAGATCACATGACCTTGAATGGCACCATTGCCCTTGAACTTCACCAACAGAGCATGCAGCCGGCGGCCGCGAGATGAGATCTCGCAGAAATGTTTATCTACGTCGGAGTCAACGCTATCGTGCCGTCAGATCTTTTTTCAGCCATTGTCAGGGATCGGATATGAATCTGGGCTTAAATCTGAAAAATAGCCTCGATAGATTTATTCAGGAAGCACTATGTCTAGCAAAGCTGTAGTGGGCGTCGAATGCATGTGCCATGCTCTTGGTCAAAGGCGAATTACATTCACGGAGTCGAATCGAACCGAGTTGAGCGCACGCAACGTTGTGGCCATTGTGGTGATGGTCACGGCGGTCTCGCTCCATCTACTGCCCTCGAGGGACAGCCCTGGCCTCAGCGCGAATACGAATTAGAACTTTACTATTAGGCGCGTCAGTCGGTTGTTAATAAGAACACACTGATGGGTGGACCTCGAATTGTGACACATTCAGAGTCACAGTCAGACAATATATCTAGACGGAAGGTAGAGAAATTGTGGATATTACGGCAATAAAAAGATGGGAATTCAACAACTAGGATTTAGCAATTATTTACATGTTCCTTTCCTTCGGGGCACTATTTTCTAATTGACTTCGTAGGTTAGTTAGTACACGTGTTAAGCACATCTCTCTTCGTGAAATGCGAGGCAACGTTGATCGGTGCAATCTTAGTAGGAAAATTTTGATAATTGATGACGAACACGAGGGGACCTCCTCAGTTCAGGTCCTACAATTGAAGAACAGAAGTCCTAAAAGCTAAAGAAGGCTTTGACTAAGATCGATCCTCCACCCGTGCTCATCAGACGTTCCTAGACCCTTGTTCGTATGGCTTTACCACAAGGGTTATCCACACCTCCCTAGAGTCACGACAAGAGAGACGGGACGTGTCCCGGTCTAATCTATTTATCCACGCCGTGGTCCATCGCTACAACCAAAAATCACCATGTCAGCCATCATGGTGAAAAAACAAAATCCTATATATGCTAAAAACAGCAATCCTGCTCTGTCATGTGAAAACGTGGCTGTTCCACGTGGGGACCCGGGGGGAACATTGGTCGAAAAAAATGAAAAATCAAAGCAGTCTAGCTGTTATATAAACGAAATTGATTTGAAATAAATAACTGCAAGTAAGAGTGTCCGTTGATCCCACAATATAGCATTGATCTGCATCACTCAAGTACATCATTTTCGATTGACATTAGGTTGTAGGTCCAGCCAGGCTTCGATACGGGTACACGGAAGTGTGTATTGTGATTCAGTGTAGTGAAGCTTTCGTTCTCTGGTCCGTTTTTTGCGCGGTTATAGCCGTCTCAACCCGTAGCCAACACCTTGCGTCTGTACGTCTCGACGCGTGAATCGATCGGGTCAAACCGCCCTGTCTGTGTGTGTTTCGTCCAAGAAACAGATCTGTTTTTCTTTTAGGACATTTTCATTCCAATTAGTAATTGGTCCTGCAGGAAAATAGTGAAGAAAACTAGACACTCTACTCCTAGAAACGGGGAAATCTAGCACAGCTGGCATTGTTGCTGATTTCTTGGGCGTGAGAGTCCTGGAGAGGTGCACATCCAACTGAGATTAAACCGCTAATTGTTCTCATTTGTCTTCTAGGGGTCGACTCTGAACTACTTCTTAATTAACCGTATGGAAGGCAATGGTAGCGGCTGGTACTTCTGGTTCCTCGCAGACTTCGCCGTTCTTCTGACAACGATGAGGTAAGCTGTTAACTATATAAATATATTGACGTCCCTTCAGACATCCCTTGGGCGGCCGGGAGGTACATGTGCGATTATAGGAATAAAACTTGCAGTTTCACAGGAATCTGTATATCACTTGATCGTTATGCATCTCAGTTACTCGATTACATTACCGCAGGCTGCCCATGGCATCTGTTACATCTATCCCGAGACGATAGGGGCCTCGGGGACGTACTCACGGGCTGGTTCACGGACCCCTGGGCTCGTTGAAGGTTGACGGTGGGTTGCGATGACAACTTTCACTTCGGCCAGTTTCCTCTGGTTCTTGGCTTTTATTTTTGTTGATTTTTTCGTTGATTTTGGAGATTGGATTCAGCAAGCGCCATGTAGAGCCCGTGGTGGATCGGTTACTGGTCGAATGCCGACTTTGCTCTTAATGCTGTGCGGGTCCAAGTAACGGTGTGCAAACTCCAAGTTCCTAGCCGGCTTTGGACAGGTCAGAAGCACGAGGCGCAGTCATCCAAGCTGTCAACGCGGTTGGTTTATCTTGGACGGTGGCTAAGCTGTCTAAGGCTTGGAGGCAAAGCCATGGACCGCAGGTTCGCGTTACTCCGCAACCTGGTGACATATACATAGAACTTCGATCTTGTGGAAAACTGCCGTGTTCCGTTAATAACCTCAAAAAGAAATTGTATTGTATATTGTATACCTATTGTAAATGCGGTTTGAAATACTGTACCGTCCACGTAAATCTTTGCCGTTTCAGTGCCGTATTTGTCGCGAGACGTCAGCAAGCGCATCATCGACTCCTTGCCATTAGAGGTACTGAAGGTACCACTGGAAGTGCAACTCTGACACGCATACCCCAGCAGCAGCCACGACAACATCATGAGGTTTGGAAGTTCAAATGTTATTATTCGACCTTAATTAGTTATTCATTTCGTGAATGTCGACCATTGTTGTTTTTGGAAATTTTGCTAAAATATATTGGTAAAATTAATTGTTGACCGCATTTGCAAGTTGTTGACTAGGGACATTTTTGGAAACCTCCGTAGCTTGGCTCGTAGTTACACTATTGTTGAACGTATTCCTATCAAACACACAAGTCGATCTATAAGATCATTGGAAAGGTTTGTCCCTTCTCATAGAACACCGTTGATCCGAAATGCTGTATTTCGACTGCCCGAGGCAGTTGTCGAGGCCCCCGGCAGCCTGGTGGTGCATTTGTGCGCATCTTGCAATTGGGGTGGACAGACGTAGGTGCCCAGCTGGGACTCGATCCCCTGAGACCTTCGCATAATTTCCAGTTCGCGGGGTCCGTCTTATAAAGCCTTACGCCGAAAGCAGTTGTACTGTGGACAGAGTTCACTTTTAACTGTGAGTGAGCCTGCAAAATCGACCTTAGCACGAGAAAGCTTCTCGAGAATCACTACATAGCGTCCGAGAATGCTGAACAGTTGGGTCATCACCACCTGTTGGTTACGTAGCAATAACGCTGAAGGGCGCCCTCGGCATCGAGGGGATCCGGATGCGTTTTCCCAGCTGTGTGGGTCACTTTTCTACTCAATATACTCAAATCATTGTCAGCTCTCATTTTCCACCCGGCGCCCATGGGGTTGATCTATACAATTGCTCAGATTTGGATTTCTCATCATGTTCGACCTTCTCGCACTCGAAAGAGAGAGGCCTTCTTTACTTCTCAGTAGATGAATATAGGTAATCATGGAAATGAAGCTAGCACTTCACGTTCGTGTCGAACCTCCAATGGTAAACATCTCGACGAAGTTTATATCTCTTCGTAAAGCAGCCTTTTTCGTTGGAAAAGGTGAAAGAAAGATGTCAGATGAAGGGCGATTATTATAGTGGCATATCGATCCGGCTCAAACTCCTCTGCATGAGAAGGGGCCCGGGAAGATTCAGGGCAACAATGATCTCTAGATAGAACGATAGCAAGTTTCAATGTGTCCCGACAATTTTCTTACGACTACCCCTTTGTAGTCGAAAGAAAGTATGTGCAGTATTCGCTACCCAAACTGGTGGTAGTGACACGTACCCCGTTCTTTATATATATATATATATATATTGGGTATTTTAATCAACACAATAATTAGTGACTTATTTAATATACTATTTTCATTAAGTAAAGAAGTGTTTCTACTTTGTACGTCGGGGTCGATGCGCCTCTTCCCGTTCGCAAAGTAGAACAACTTAATGTCGAGCCCATTCTCCTCGGAGAAGTCTACCACAGGCGCTGATCCGCGCTACCGGGGACAACCGCGCAAGATCCTTCCTCCTGCAACGCCCTTCCGTTGCTGTGCAGAGGCAGAGAGGCAATGCCAGCCAAAGCCTCAGCATATCGTCCTCGACCTTATGTCCTATCTCTAACTGCTTCCCTAATTATTGTACATTCTTAGAAGCCCAATCACAACCTATATCCGACATCGAAAAAAAAATCAGACCCATTGTCCTGATACTAATCTCAGGTCAGCCCAGTGATGTCAGTGCCCTGTAACAAAATGCAATGAACGTTGTACAACGATAGACATTTCCATCGAGTGTCGCCTTGGCTGCTGTTAGAGCACAGTGCAATCGTCGTCGTAGTAATCGGTCAGGCAAGCGATTCCCGACTCTGATGATTTATCGACAACGAGCCAACGGAGAATTTCCTCTCACAGTAGACATTTCAAGAATTCTAGGCACTATGTCATAGGTTAGCTCGTGCCATCGAGCGGATGAGCGGGTCCAGTTTGGCCTGTGTCCCGCCTTGCGGCCTTGAATAGGCCTCAGTTTGAGAATAGGCCTCAATTTGTTTTGTGATGGTGCCTTTTATTTTGATTTGTTGTTCTCCTTCCGTTGTCGTAATCCATTCACAGGATTCAGCAGTGTGCTCCGGAGCCAGCGGGGGGCCGTGCCGCCGTTGGATAGGCGAATTCCCTCTATCGTATGTCTCATGGCTTATGTACTCTGGTTTATTGACGTCGAAAGTTATTCTGCTTATTCAAATGGACATTGCCATCAACATACCGAACGAGGCATGGTAAGTTAGGAAAAGTGTTGTAGCATGTAACTTAAGGACACATTGATTGTCTCATAGTATATATATTATATATATATATATATATATATATATATATAGCGGTTGGGCGCAGGCAAAGCAGCTAATCACCGGGGTCTAGAGACTGAAGTTGCCGAGTATGACATTAATAGGTAATTTTAGGTCTATGCTTTCTGACGTGTGAGTGGATACTACATCGAGCAATTTGTAATTGGGGCTTATTTATATTCGACAATGTTTTCTATATGTATGTACATTTTCATCCAATAACGAACTCAACAATTAAAACCATAAAAACTGTTTTTTTTCTCTCTGAAATGAGCACTATTTTTCAAACTGTTGCTATTTGCCTAACTGAGGCTTACACAACAAACGACTATATCGCGTAATACAATTGGCTATATAGGCCTTATAGTCATTAGCTTGTATATGGTGATTAGCTTATGACCTGCTTTTTCAACGAACAACTTAATATCTCTATTCTACATAAGAAAAAAAATCGTGCGTTTAGCCTATTCCCAATGCGACCTTGTTGACCTTGACTTTCGACCTTGTTACACACACTGCAATTTTGGCCACCGACTGGCTTCGACCTTTGGCTTCGATTGCTAAATGTCTGTCTGTAAACAGCTGGTGGTCACAGGTTTGAGTTGTCCCGCGACCTGGTAAGCACAGCTAGGAGAAGTTAGTCATTGTAAAAATCACAGTTCCTTTGGTGGATTAATAAAACATTTACCTTCAAAAGCGGAAAACCTTCTAAGTCTCTGGTTATCGGAAGCCAGAGACCGCAGGTTTGAGCCCCGCTGCGAGACACATAAGAGAGCTTAAGCATTGTAACAATTGCAGCTCCTTTAATAAACCAATAAAACCTTTACCTTTACCTTCACGCAGACCAAAACCACACTTAGTAGCAAAATTGTCGCAATTAACTGCGTCGTGTGCGTCGAACACACTAATTAATGAACGTCTCTCCTCTTCTGTGGGGTTTACCCTCGATGCGTTCCTTCGCCTAAGGTATGGATCACAATTTTTGACGCTCGTCATCGGATGTGCGGCGCTCGTATTCGCCCTGTTGATCGATGCTCATCACGACGCTCCGGCTGATTCTCCACAGCAGACATTCATCATCTTCCTCACTGCGTGTACGTGTCGAATCCAATATATATATATATATATATATATATATATATATATATATATAGTAATACCTAAAGGTTAAGAGCTGAGGCCTGTCAGATAGGGGAACAGCTGAGGGTCAGCTCGAAAAAGAAAAAACATTAAATATATATATATATATGACGTCGTCTGGAATACCACTATATCAGCATGTTTACTGTGTTTTTTACTGCGAGATCCGCGTAACATCCGAGAGTTGCGCGAACATCGGGGGAAAATTCTATGAATTTTTGCTTTGGACACGTTTACTCAAACTACCAAGAACTCTCGAAGGTCTTCGAACACAACAGTCGAACTTCCTGGGCGGGTGGTTTGAATTTTCGAAGAAGTCCCAAATCATTCATCACATAAGAGGGCCATACACACGCACATACGAGGGCCAACTACGGTGACGCGTTGTTGTTGTTGTTGTTCAAGGCACAGCATTTTCTCTCTTGCCGAGTACGTTGATAATTGTTCGTTGCTTTCAATTCCCCTTTTTCAACAGATTCGTCTATGGAGATTCTCGATGCTGTTACTCTACTGAGTTTGCTCTTCCCTGGGGCCTGCGACCGGCCTCGTGATTCAGGACTCGAGGACATCATCCTTGGATTAACCTGTGCCAATTTTTTGTTACCCACTCTTTCAATCTATAAATTGGCCCAGTGTCAATTCGGAGCTGGGACCCGTCCCCTTGGGGTTAAGGTAATACTGTATTATTATTATTAATAGTATTATTATTAGTATTAGTATTATTATCATAACTAAATTATGACATTTAGAGGACACCCTATTACAAGAATTATGTATATGCATGTACTAGGAGAGTGGGACCAAAGCTAACCAAAGTAAACTTGGAGATCGGCCATTGCAACAGATCATGTAGAAATACTGAGCTTATGATATATCGTAGCCTGCACTGTAAACTATACTAATATGTTTCAACATTTCGTTCCAAATATTTATCCATCGCATCGAAATTTGAGCTCGGTAAACTTCCTCCTATTTGATTCTTCAAGCTCATTGATTCGTATTCCGAAACGAAGCAAGCCGAATGTTAACTAATGACCGTTATTGTATTTGATACAGTTGTTGTATCGGCTTCTTCATCTGGTAGCTATCAATGGACCCTACCTCGTCATCCGGATGTACCTTTGGACTCAGTTCAATACAGATGTGTCTGTATTTCTGCTGAAGAATATCATATTATGCTATGTTCACGTCCGCTCGTTCGTACCAGAGTCACGAGAATGGATTAGGCGTCTACGGGCAATGCAGGAGAGCCTATTGGATCACGATCATCACAGATCATTTGATGGTTTGCCGGACCCGCAGGATCCACCTCGTGACGTACCTACACAGGATGGCACATCGGACTCAACAGGAGCTGGCCGGCCTCCGCCGCCGGCAACTAACCATAATTCGACAGCTAGCACAACAATCGAGCTTAGCGAACAAAAAAAAGATCTACCCTCATGAAAATCTACAATATACATATATAAAGTATGTGATTCCTTTGGAACGTACCGTTCTATAGTAATAGTCGAATGTCACCTGTAGACTACATTCGAAGCCTACGCGTATATGGTCCATATAGGATCTATAATATATATATATATATATATATATAAAGATATATCGAACATTAGCTTGTCGAATTTTGGCACCGAGATGCCAACACTCACAGATGAGGTTCACACCAAATACCTTTATTTTTGTTTATTTCCAGCGTAAGTCCGCCGTCTTTGCTCTGCGATACGGCGTCTAGTATTACGTGCAACAGTAACCGAAGATATGAAGAGCAATCTCCGATGCGGAGCTATATTGTATAAATACTAATTTATCGTACAAATATATCGACGTACACCGATGCAGCTTTAACGAAGCGGAAGCCTAAACTGCTGTCGATATTGACGGGATAAAACGCCCCTCATTACGAATTTACACAGGATGTTGACAAAGTTTCTATGGAAACAGCTGTCGCCATTTTTTAAGATTGTCATTCTCTATTTAGCTGCTGGCTCTGTTTGACGTATTGACGATCTGTTCGAATTTAGCCTATTGCCCTACCTAGGTCCGAGATGATCGTGCAATGCGTTTTATGTGAAATTTTCAAATATGAACATATATATATATATATATGTACCATCTCGATATCTTGTTTCAGCGTAATTCTTCTAAAAGAAAAATGCACTCGAGGATTAAGCAAAGTATATTTTCGACCAAGTAATTGTCAACACACTATCAATGGGCAAAAGTTCTAAGCCGGCAAGGAGTAAATCTACTAAATATTCCTCTTCAAACGTGCAACATGCAGGATGTCGATCTTTGAGCAGAATTTCCTCATATATATATAGTATCATATCATCTGATATCTGGCACCTTCCGTTAATATGCCCAAACCGATGCAGAGACGATGCCCTAAGTATCATATCTCATGGATCAGTGCTTGTTTCAATACCGCTGTGTTTCAATAGAATGATATTGTGGTACGCTGACAGAGATCGCCCCAGGTACACTCTCAGAGTCTATTCCTGTCCCTGACGATCTCTGCTAGTGATGCTCTGTGAGAGAATGAGTCCAGAGGTTGTTGTCAAATTGCGTCATAATGAAGGTAAAATTCATGTCCTGACATAACTAGCCTTCAACTCCCCGCAGCATAATGAGCCAACTTCCTGCAGCGTAATGAACCAACTCTCTGCAGCATAATGAACCGGGAAATTAAGTATAGCCAAAAACACGGTCTTGGCTAATTTCGGATTTTTTAAATTTTTTTAATGCCGCATGCAAAACTATGCTCGTACTAAATTCGACGCTGCGATTTTGTCTTAGTGTTGCCATCGAGCCGTGGCGTAATTCATTTTCTACGAGTTCTTCTGGTGGATTCCCTGCCTTTTTGATTGGCTTTTCCACCGGGACATGTATTGTTGGGAGATATTAATTGCAATAACAATAAGTGGCAGGCACCCTGTCCATGTGTTCGTCGAAATCCTGTGTATATACACGTTTTAGTGGACGGCGTCATTTTTGGTTGTCTGAGAAAAGTTGTTCCAAGTTTCGAGTTGTTCAATTTCAATTCAAAGTTTGCAGTTCTTTTTTTTACAATGCTTTTTTACAAGTTCTCGCAAGTGGGGGTATATTTTTTTTGCATGGCGGAGCAATTCATTTTACACGCATTTCTCTTATCACAGATACTTATGCGCCCGACAAGGGTATCGGCGTGGCTCAATTCCTAATTTGCTTAATATACAATTTGTATAAAAATAAGGCTAAAATTTCATATAAAGCTCAGCAATATTCACTGTGCGTTCTGCAGCTGAAAGACAGAAGATATCGGCAGCAATGAGGGTGTTGAGACCCCAAACATCGGCGGTATAATCTGCCCGTTAGTTCGCGTTTAGCAAACGGTACCTACGTCGATATCGGTGATGATTAATACACTGGCTGTACACTAGCCAACTGGTGTCGGGTGTTTTGGGAATTCAACAAGAAAGAATGAACATAGTGAACACTGGGCTGATATCTACAAAGTAATTAGTCGACGTGTATCATTCGGCAACTTGCTGTTATGCGTAGATTAATTGTACAATTATTTTTTTTTGTCATTTGCAATTTGTCATATAGCCACCGTGCATCAAAAAAATTGATCAAGTATTAGTTGCCCTGCAGAAAGTGTCATTTCCCGAGGTGCGGACCAAGTCAAATATATTATATATGTGGTAAAAAAAATTATTGTTTATATATGTGCGTGCCGTACCGCTTCGCTGTGGCGTCATAAGGATCAATGACAATATCGCTTTCGAAAATCGGTTGAAGGTTCTCCTGAACACGAAATCAAGGCAACTAACAGCAAGCGGGATAATTAGGATAATTACTGATAGTCCATTAGGCTTGCCTTTCCCCACCGTCCTCAGGAACTGCAGATACTTCGAGCGGCGTATGCATTCAGCATTCAATAGAGCTAAAACACCTACGGTCACCGCATTGAAATCATATTGGTTGTATCAGTGATTCACAGCAGATATAGCAGACTTGCAACGTTATCAAACTGGTTAGATCACGTCAAATTATACCGTTACAATGATTATCTGATAACTGACTTGGCCGCTCGCGTGCGTTAATAGATATTTAATTATATCGTTATTCACAATACGTCACAATATATATATATATATATTCATCAAAGTTGCTGTTATAGACATAATAAGCTGAATAAGATAATGAGTAGAACTGCTAAACGTTGTCGGGAAATAGTTAATGTCATCATAGAACCATTGCGTTTGTGTTAAAAATATGAACTGGTTACGAATTTCGAAATATTCTGTGTAAAAAAATGTTCTGTTACTCTCAAAATAAGTGGTTTTTGCTAATTTTTTCTGTGACGAAATCAACGAACGCTATCAAACGTCAATACGGTACAAAGCTCGGCAATGGATATTGACAGCCTTACGATACCCGTCTGCGAAACGCGTCATAACGTGGTACATATATTCGTGCGCCGGTCTGGAGTTTCGGAGAGGGCCATATTTTTTTATTCTGGAATTACGGGGGTGCCCAATGCACGGATAATGCGGCCCAAGCATAAAACGAGGGTCGACCTACAACTGTTAGTTGGCTCCTCTAGCGTAATGGGGAACACGAATGTCACAAGTGGACGCTGGAGTAATACTTGCACAATCTCGCAATGTTGTCAAGCATTGTAAAACGTACCCTGATAAGACGAACTAGCATCAAAATTCAACTGACGAAACGGAAATGTCGCCCCCTCCGCCCCCCTCTTACAACGAATAGAACGTTACTCGAAAAATGCTTGGGCACACAAGATGCAATAGCTCGCTATGATGAGTTGGTCGAAAAGGACTCACCTTCGACGACGACTGGTCGAAAGGACCACCCCTATACGGATATATGGACCCGGCTAGCGTTTTTTATTCAAAGCGTAGGGAGAAGTGGATGCTGGTTTTACGAAGTACTGCTGGCTAGCGGACAAGTGAAGGAGCGATTTCGCTGAACAAATTCGACTCCGTGTAAGAGTCGTACAAAAAAGAGATTGAATTCGATATTTGAGATTTTTATTGTAGTTTATACAGACACAGTGCATCTTCCCTAGAAAAAATACTTAAGTCTAATGTGAGTCTGTGCGAGGGAGCACTCCGTTTATATATATATACAAACATGTGTATGCCATCGTGTAGATATGGAAATCAAATTCAACACAAAAATGTAGAACCTGCGGTGTGTCACATAATTATTAGCTGAATTTCGAATTCGTTCGAATTCAGCATAGTGTCGCTTCGTATCATAGCAATTAGCGGCAGGAGTTCGATTGTCTACTCAGGAGACGCCGCCGCACTGCTCTGTGTGTCCTCGCAATATTGTTATGCTTATTTTCGAATTGAAATGGCATCGAATACTCACTATCGTTTGTGATTAATATTTCCAATTCAACTCAACTCGTCGGTAAATAACACTCACTCATTTGTGTGTACTGCTGTAAATATTCCTGTTGTATTCTAGATATAAATAAATTATATATGATACAAGGCTGTGATTAAAGTGTATCTCGTGTTGCGATCGTGTTTTGTTGAACATTAGATAGATGGATAGATGGTGTATGTTCTCTGCTACGTCGATCACCAATTGTATTCTGCCTTTTTATATGTGCAATTATTTCAAACGCGGTTTTTTGCTAATCAGTATTTTGGTAATTAATTCATTAATGATTGATGATGACCACAAAGATCGAGGCTCATTATATCTTGCTGGTCGTCTGGACCTTCCATATGTCTCTCGCAAATCGAATCTAAAATATTTCGTATATAATTTCTCAGGCAGGCTCAACTGAGAACGCTGTCTCTACATTGTTCGTTATTTGTTGAAAATTTGAATTAATAATGAGGCGTATTTATCAGATTGCATTTTATTTGACATTAGTCTATGTCACTTTGTGAATATGCTGTGTTGAGGAATCTCCGGAAATTGTCAAGCCGACCTGAAGAACTTTCTGAAGAGTGTGCAGAGAGTGGTTACAGATTCAGGTGATTCAGCCAACGTTTTGAATCCAGTTTCACCACCTGCTGTTTTTTTTTTGGGAGTTTCAAGATCAAATGCATCATGGACAACGGACTTCATGATTTCGATATTCGCGAAGGTCGTGTACGACTCGTACTCACTAAAACCTTGGACCTTTACATTGCGCCTTGACCTGGTACTTATTATAGATTAGTTCAGGCCACGGCTGAAGTGAAGGCTTCTCGCGCCTATTTGAATTAGTCTCCTAAGCTTCAGCCTTTCTGATCTCTCTAATTCTATTAGGATTCTTTCAGGGATGTATTATAGCCTCTCCCAGTTAGTAATAGTCGATAGCCTCATGGGATATGGCATCCACCAGCAGACTGATCATGCAACCTATGTCCCTAGACTCTGTCGAAGATACCATCTCATCTCAAACCTTAAAGATGGTCTCACAGCGAGCCGATTTCGGCTAGCACATTGGTGTGCGTTAGTGGCCGAGATCGACGTTCCGAACTTGCGAGCTTGTCTTTCTTGGGTAACTTACATCCGCGCAAATGACACGCCAAATTCTGGTCGGGGTCTTATCTGTATACTATACAGGAGCACGCCATGATTTACCGAGATCCTTCGTAGACCCGAGTCTAATCAAGTCAAGTAATTCACTCGTTAAAAAATACGTGTGCCGCAAAATAATGCCCTTTTTGTCCCTACGTAAATATTTTGTATATTCCTTGAGCTTTAAACTGAAATTCGCCCAAAAGCGTTAAAGTTCCAATCCGTCAGTTCGGTCATTCGCGCATCGAGCAACTCTTGAAAAGACATCCTGCGTGGTTATTACTTATTCTCTGCGGTGGCCCCATCAAATTCTACATCCGCTTGACGGAGAGGGTGGTAAAGACGGAAATCGGAAAAAATCACGAAAGTTCTCGAACATACGAAGAATTGTTCATTATCAGTGCGGCGTTCAGAGGTAAGGACTGCAGAGGACACAACTCAGCTCCGTCCTTTGCCGATAGGACATCCAAAATACGTCGGACAGCGTAAGCGTGGAAGGTCGATGCTGAAGGTTGCTGTTCTTTAGGTTACGAACATGTTCTTTAGGTCCCCTCCTCGAATTGCTCATGAGGACCCACACAACCCTCAAACCGCTATCTATTTTTGCCCTATTTGGGTCCTTTCACGTTTGGAGTATTTGGTCTATTGACCTTCCAGATATAAATCTGTCAACAGGTTTCTTTATGTTGCGGGTGTTTGTGTGGCGGCAGGCTTTGACATGGTCATTCCGAATCACCGAATCATTTAGTCCGAATCCGAATCGCCGCCGTAAATATGCCATTCCAAATCAGAATATATGTGAAATATGCGAACATCAACTGACAGTAATGACAGGATGTGCTCTTCGCAACTGGGAACTGAAAACGCTCGTTGTCTTTCGTACCGTTGTCATCTATTCTCGTCCCAGGTCCATCTGAACAAATTTCTCGCATATATAACTTATTATTTCGTTCAAGGACATGTCTGTACGTATCACGCCTTGAAAAAATCAAGATATAATCGTTGTCTTATTTGACGTCGGTAACGTTGATTGTGCAGTGACGTTCGTCGACTTCGTGAGAATGGAAGAGGTTCCTGACCTAGGTGGCGATTGAGGACTGCTGCTTGTTGGCGCTAATTCAGCAATATTGCCGAGCAGTTCGTCAAGAGTCAGGTAGCGGCCGTAAGATGACGAGACATAGGTGTATGTTTGATTTCCTAACAAATAAACATTTCAGAATCGAAAGGCAATTGAGAGAATAAATGGCTTCGAAGTAGCTTCGTGCATAACGTCATGTGATTTACTAATACTAACATACACAGTGGATGTGGTGAATATATGTACATATTGTATTGGCTGTTTGACTTCACATTCTGCTCGAGTGCGTTGAGGTCATACATTTGTGTCAAATGGCAATAGCCAAACGAGGTGCAATCAACCTTTTTACTTTTTTAAAAATCCTTTTTACTTTTTTTTTACCAAGAACTTAAGCATATGTATGTATTTTGCAGTTCCGAGAATAAACATTTGATTATGATATGATATGATGTGAATCGAATGTTTAACTCGATCTAGCAAAGAGGTTGGAGTCCCGACAGAGCCTCAAGATATGCAGAGGTCAACGTGATCATGTGCGGAGCTTTTCACAGGACTGAGGTGCTGTGGTTGCTTAGGCCAAGATGAACCTTGATGAGAAGGCTCAACGAGGCCTCATCAGTGACCTGAGTGTCAGAAAGGTTTGTCAAGGAACTTGGAGAAAATGAAGGTCGCCACGAGAGGCCTTCTATCTCTGGCAGAGGTTTGCGGAGAGAACGCACTGTATATCGGCTGATCACTGTCAATATTTAATGCAAAATTTTGACCAAGTATGCACATACTTGTATACACAATGAAACAGGTGTAGTTGTACAGCTGTAATGCTTAATGCAGTTTTGGGTGACAATTATCAACTCAGTAAACGTGCCTACGTGTTTCGGCCTAAAATAGAGCTATTCGTCAAATTTGATCGATTTGTATAATCAGTACTTCCGACTTATAGCAGTCGTTTACGATAAGCGTCGAACAAAAATTCTCTACTTGCCAGCTGTGTTGTAATTAGCCGAAATGCTGTTCAGCAGAACTCGTCCTCCGCTGTACACCTTGAACTCATACGCGTCACCAAAAACATTGTTGAACGAATACTCGTTTCGTAGGAGAACGCGGAGAGTGGCTGCTAACTGAAGGGGCGTCAGGCAGAAGAGAGCCAGATTCACCGTGGGCACTGCTGAAGTGTCCGTCACGTTCCTGTCAAAAGTTCACAACAAAAGTACCGACGCTGACTGTCACGAAGATCGCTTCTATGTGTTGTATATTTTATAATGGGGTATCCATCTATATTGTATATTTATATATATATATATATGCGGCTATGTCTATTGAACTGGATTTTCCTATTTGATTTATATAATAGTTACTGTCATAGTCTAGGATGCGCTTGCTCCTTCATCATGAATAGGACTTGAGAGAAGAACACGAACCCAACTAGCTACCAAGTTACATTTACTAGTAGAAGGACTATAATTATTTTCTTAAATTCATTAAAATAATTTTCATAGAAATTCTATATATATTTTTTCACTTATTCCCTTATTTAATTTTTATCTTGTCTAAACCCTTGACCCGCCACGATTTTATATCTAGTTCAATTAGTTTTTTAAAAATTAAAATTAAAAAAACGATTAATTTGCTGTTTAGTGTGTTAGCCAAATTTTTAACTAGCGCAACTGTTACCACTCCGCGAAAATTCGGAAATTCACCGCCAAATGTGTGATCCACACACACACCATCCAGGTACGATTGTGGGCCCTTGGTTTAGTCAGTAAATTAATCAATGAGAAGCTGCGTCACATCGTACACACATTTGATTGGAGATTAATTTGCATTGCATTTGCAAATCGTCGTTAAGTGACAGCAGATTGATTTCGTCTCTAAAAATCAACCGGAAATCAAATTAATTCTCAAAATCGAGGCAGACCCTCGGCGAAAGGGTGCCTAATTTCAAAGTGGCCGCTTATCACTGTGAAGGCCGGGATTATGCAAGATGTACCCATGTGTTAATTACGTGTTACTACTCTTATCCCCTGAACAACAGCAATTGTCGAAAATCTCCTTAAAACACATCATGGAACAAGATTGAAATGAAGAAATTCCTCATCGTCAATTTTCATATGACATTCGCAGCCAGTTTCCATAGAATTATTTAATAAATGGCTGCAAAAAAGCGAAAGTCGCAGGTTCGAGTCATCGCACGACCTCGTCGCATATCCCGTATCGATCGAACTTAAGCGTCGTAAAAAAAACTGCCGTTGTATTCTATTTGTACCTGGTGTATATATGAAATGTGTTTCATTGAGCAATATTGTCCAGTGGAATAAATTGTTGTTCGAATTTTAAAACGCCGGTTTCAGAATTCCGATTTCACTTATTTGGAACCCCCGGAAGATAACGGTAGAGGTTTATTGGTTTATTATATTAAAGGAATTGCAATTTTTACAATGCTTAAGTTCTGTTCGTATATATCCTCACCAGGTCGCGGGAGGACTCAAACCTGCGCCCTCCAGCTTTTTACAGCCAGAGACAACGCAGCCATTGTCCAAGCCACCGCGCTGACGGACCCCTTTGTCCCTCTCTCACATCGTCACACACACTTCTGGGAATGGTCACGTACTGAAATCGAAGTCGCAGATCCTGAACGATCGTCTGAACGAGGTCGTACTGGAATCCTTTTATCTGTGCGGTCAGGATAGCCTTTTCCATATCAGTCAGGAGACGCAACGAGACGTTCCCTAGACGTTGATCCAACTTCTGCCCGTCAGCCAGCGCCGACAGAAGAACATCCACGATTAGCCTACGGATCACGGTCAGTTTTCGCAGAATCGAAACAATACACAAATTCTCTGCTGATTAAGCAACGAATAGCAACGAATACGTTGATCACAACGTGAATAGTCGACAGGATTTCTTGGTCATGAGACGATTTGACAAGATCTACAAAAACAGTGGGGTAAAGGTAAAGCTAAAGGTTTATTGGTTTATTGAAGGAGCTGCAATCTAACAATGCTTAAGTTCTCTTATATGTCACACGGCAGGGCTCGAACCTGCGGCCTCTGGCTGCCGATAGCCAGAGGGTAAGTCAAGCGTTTTGTGTACAGGAATTGGCAAGGAAATGCAGAGGTGAGTATGGGACAGACTGGATCAAAACGTACGTATCTGGTTTGAGTCGATTTTGTGTAGTTTCGCTCGCATTGATAATACCCTGCAGGAACGAGTTGACGTTCTTGGCGGGGTAATGAACCATCCGGTTTAAAATCGGCCCCATATTCGCCATTAGCGACCTGGAATAGAATTTCATTAGCATGTATTACTATTGCCATTTACTATGCTGTATTACTATTGCCTATAACTTGCCAAATGCTATTCGGCAAGCTAAATATTGTATATTTATCGATACGCCTGCGATTAGTGTCATAAACGGGTTTGGTTCTAAAGGGACCCTGAGGAAAGGATGTCCGCTCTGATCTCATCCGAAAACGAGCCAAGGTCCAGCCACTGTGACACGATTCATCGAAAATGATTACTATTCATCTCTCCGAGGATACAGCGCAGACAGCGCCTCCAGCGTTTTTTAAACACCCCTCACGTTTCTTTGTTAACTGTACGGATAGGCGGGTGTAACGTATGACACCGTTCGATTTTAGAAGGATTCAACATGAAGTGGCATAATTCCTAGCTATACCCTGACGTAGTCAGAAATAGATCATTTTATTGGCGTACCTTCGAGCAATAGTATCGTCTCCAGCAGGGAGAGAGGTCTGCGATTCAAGGGGGATGTTGGACGCGTTGAACAAGCCCTGAATTGAAATCGCACAAGGCGTCACCGTGAAAAACGAAGCTTACCCTAGGCCATTTTGTTGAAATTGCAATGTTTAAATTCCTCGTCGCACCTGTAGCTGTGATCTTTGATTATCTCGCTTCTAATAAAAAGAAATTATTAAATAACTTCTCGATAGACTGTCCTTCGAAAGAATATCACGCCAGATCTAGTTGTACATGAGCGACCCTCTCAAAACCCCTCGACCGCATGTTCATCGTGTTCCTCTGGGCTACGAACTTCAACTTTGTCTTGATTCTAAAACTGTTCATTCCCTTCGAAGTCATCAGTATCTAAATGAAAGGGATGGACAGGAAAGGTAAAGCTTAATTGGCTTATTTAAGGAACTTTACAATTTTACAATGCTTACGTTCGTTCTGATACGTCCTCATCAGCACGCAACGGGACTCGAACCTGCTGCCTCTGGCTTTTCTACAGAATGAATATTGACGTACCTGGTAGACGTAGTAAATGCTATCGTTGCACCGTTTCACAGGGGAGACAAATGATGCGGCTTCCAAACAATGCGGATTGTAGTGCGCTTTGAGATACTCGCCAAGACTTCGCATCTGAATCTTCCCATTTGGCGTTAGTTGACCTGCGAGGAATGAAACGAAACATGGAACTAATCCATTGGTTTTTACTTTCATAAAAAATACATTTATTCAAACATACAATAATTAGGAATTATTTCTAGGGACTATTAGGTGGGGGGCGGGCGGGGGGGGGGGGTCACCCATCGTTTGCTCCTGGAGATATAATATCGAGTACTTTTTACTGGATATGAAGAGAATAGTAGGTAAGTTCAGAGGAAGCTACAATACTAACACTGTACACATATAGAAATATTGAAATTTGTTGATTCGCCATGAAGGGGAAATACTCTGGTGAAATTGAGAAGGTCTCGGAATAAACTGGTTTTGAACTGGCACATCGGTTTTTTTTTATATATGCAAGAGCCGTCCTTCCAAGGCGGCATTCCAAATGTCAACGTCGGGGTATTTTGCAAGCACTAATGACCAGGAGCTTTTGCGATTTAAGAGACGTTCAATAATCCGGACTCCTGGTCTAAACACTTAAAATGGCCTACAATGAACCGCATGTGGCAGACACCATCTACAGCGAGCCGCAGAACCTCGCTGTCCTATGTCTCTTACTTGAGACTCATAAGAGGTATAGCGGGAAGCGAGAATTAGCAGGCATGAAACGGAGGCATCACCTGTAGGGATGTAGTTTGTTTTCCCTCTGACAAGGTCGATAGAGACGTCCTTATTAGATATAGACGTCTCTTTAGACGTCAGCGCGGTGGCTTGGACGGTTACGTCTCTGGCCATCGGAAGCCAGACGCTGCAGGTTCGAGCCCCGCTGCGTGACATATAAGAGAGCTTAAGCATTGTAAAAATTGCAGCTCCTTTAATAAGCCAATAAAACCTTTACCTTTATTAGAGCTTCGACAGGAGAACCGATACATCGGTCGACGCTGTAAGGCACATCGATTAGACGAACAATTAGCAGTTCACTATGTATGCGTGTACTGAAATGACGTACTTACGCTGTTGCGGTATAGACACTTTTCCACCAAAGTATGAATGAATTGTGTTCTCGGGATAGGCGGGACCGTGGGTGAAGAAGATGACGGACATCATCCAGTTCGGCTCGACCACACGCGATTCAATGAGAGATACTATATATATATAAAAAAAAAGGTGTCAAATTAGCGTTTAATGAAGAACAGTTTCACATGATTTAATCAAAGTTTTGCAGGATTTAATCCATTGTAATAATCGACGAACTTTTTCATTATAATAACCAGTTAACAATTAGTAGCTTACTATAATAGTCACTTAATAATCAATGGATCACTATAATAACTATTTAATAATCAGTAGATCACTATAATAATCACTTACTAATAAATAGATTACTGTAATAATCACTTAACAATCAATAGATCAATATTAATATATTACTATAATAATCACTAAATAATCAATTGATCATTAAAATAATCACTTAATAATCAATCAATCATAATAAGAATCACTTAATAATTAATAAATCACTATAACAATCACGTAATAATCAATTACTCACTATAATAATCACTTGATGATTAATCGATCACTATAGACCACCCTTATCACTATCAAATATATTTTTTTTTCAAATAGATCACTATTAAATCACAATGACCAAACAACAACAACGAGTGTGAATCCACTGCAAAAACCCGGGCAAATTCACTAAAGAGCTGATATTTCAGACCGGTCTTCCACCATACTGTGTCAATTGTAGGATAGGCCCAGAGACAAAGGCATACTACTAAAGGTACTACTTTTACAGAATATGATACAGAATACGTAGGTAAGCAGGCACTACACGCGCAGCTGGGACTATCAAGGAAGTTTAATCGTTGTCGTGACACGAGATATACTTAACTATTCATTTCAATCGATTTGTTCGTACGACGTGGCCATAAATGATTGAAACAAAATACATGTTTAACAATTAAGCTTAAGGTAAAATGAAAGTAAATATTTTATTTGTGAATAATTGCGTAAGAAGTGGATTATTTTACATGTAAGAGAACTTAGGCATTGTAGAAACTGCAGTTCCTTTAATAAAACAATAAAGCTTTAACTTTTAGATCGTGGACAAAATACGCTCAGGCAACTACTTCAGGACGTTCGTTGACGGATTTTGTATTTGCTGGAGACTTGAGGGAGTTCATCTTAACCTGCCGAAAAGTGTATGACGGAGACTGATTTTGTCGATTTTAAATGAGAAAAAAAGACTACTCCCCGTTTAAACTCGCCTCCGTTTCAATCCTTGAAGATTATACTTGCCTGACCTAAATGAAATCTCGGGGTAAAACGCTGTTTGACAGGCAGACGCTTTTTGCCGTAAACTCTAGCAATCATCTCGGTCCAACGAGTGGGCCCAGCCAAAAAACCAACTAACTGTATGGCCTAATCAAATGTGTGTACATCCGTAAAAGGTAAATTCGTTTCTCCTCGTACCAAGTGTACTAAGAGTATGAGTTCTTGGGTTAAACAATGGCATATCTGCTGATAAAATCTACTCACATTCGGATCGAAGATGTGTGTACACATAAATCATCGTTAGAAATGGCACAAGGTGGAGAGCCTTTGTTGACGCCGGCACGTCGATGAGATGCGCTAATACCGCTCGAGGCTGCATCCTAACAAGCCGCGTTAGGCTATCCAATGCCTCACGATAACTGTGTATCACGCCACAATATGGCCAACCTATGAAATGTAGATGCGGTATATAGTGAGACCATATCCTAACCTGTTGCGGATCGACTGGCACTTCTCTTCTTCTATTCTACATATACAGGAACTTAAGCATTGTAATACTGCAGTTCCTTTAATAAATCATTATGATTTATAGTAATATCAGTGATCACTGGCGCACGAGAGCGTGCAAGGGGCACTTGATAGCGGGTAGCTGATCACTGATCCCTGACGCCTCTGATAGCTGTGGCTGAGTGTTGAGATCAACAGCCACACTTCAGGTATTGGTGGCATGCATCTATTCGCTCATGAGATCCAGGCGTCTTACCATCAGAGGAGCTCATGGCAGCCGTGAATGACATAAAGAAGCACCACGCGCCTATTTATCCCGTGTGTATCCTTCCATGCTTGATTGATCTTGACAGTTGTGGGAAGGAGTTTGTTTTTCTGAATGACCGCTGGGTCTCGATCCGCCACCGTTGCCTCGTACTCTCGTTGGCAAATTGATCGTACTCTGGGGTCGCGGGAAAATCGAAGATTTCCCCTTTTCAAAACGGCCCGTACCATCTGGTCGATTTGCGATTACTCGTTGTCGAGTTATGAACTCCCGGGAACACGGTTAATACAGGCTGACTTCATGTGATCGAGATAAGGAGTTGCCTCGAGGACAGATGTTTCCATATTGAGGTTATCCCTTAAGGGTGTGGCAAACACCATGTCATAGACGGCCCGAGACGGTTGGGGACTATCGTCGATGGGGTGAGTCGGATATTCGTGACTCTTTTTATATTGTAATAGAGTTGGCGTACGTAGCTTTATGTGCATATATATCCCGGAAGCGGTTTTTCGACCTTTCGTAGAAAAAGAGTATCTCCGCGGGGTTTGAAAGAAAACTGCGGCCTGTGCTTTATACCAATGGGTCGTCGGTATAGAGTAACAGTATCTGGTGTTGTTTTGTAGATTTCCAACTCGGTATCTAATAGAATTCTTCGCGTTTTTACCTTTGTACATTTCCTTCTATCATGGATAAAATGGAGAAATGCATTACGCACGAACAAACACCACCTTTATATTGTTATATGGCCCGAGTCCGACACTGTTCGGCCAACATATGAAGGTGGTGTCCGTTCCGTGTTTCTCCCCTCTTAATAAAAAAGAGGTACCTAATTATGCATAACACAACACTGTGTGAATAAATTAATGAAGTTATCATTATAGAATCCTTCAGCTAGCGAATGAACAATAGGAACAAATAGATAATCCATTCGTGTTTACTTCCTGCAACAAATGACACAGTTCGATTGCTATTATCGAGCTCTGTTAACCTAATTTTTCATGACAATTGTTTTTCGTCTATTTTTGTTCCTTTTACAATAAGACAAAATAACCAAGTAGAACATACCGTGCCTATGGGTGCGCTTATATCACTGTTCACGGCAAATCACAGTACGGCCACTGTCGCCTGTTGGCTAAACCCGATAACGAGCGAGGTTTGTCGAATACGACAATCTCATAGACACCAATCATACATGTGGTATAGTAAAACCCACGATACGATTTCACCTCATGCTTGGCTGTCCTCCCACAAGCGACACAATCGTCGGTGGCTCCATTCTGAGCGGAGCCCCTCTCGCTCTCTCAGCTTGTCCGGCAAACGATGCGCGCCACCACCGGAATCATTATTGTCGCAGTCATCAGGGTAACACTGTTTGGTAAAGGAGAGAGAAAGTGAGTACTCTCAGACCTCGGGTGTTACGGAGACTCTCGGCAACCAACGACAACCATATTCTCAATCAATGGACAAGCAACCATTGAGCAACACCGTCGCCGTGAAGACGACGACATGGATTGGCGATCATAGTGAATCGTATCAGTTGAGATTTCGGCAACAAGATAAACTGTGAGAATATGATTTCCTTGTGTGTTCTGGAGAACTCCCAGAGCCGCCACACTCACGGCTTCAAAGACACTTGAATTAGTTAAAAAATTCAAAAACAAACGCAGTTTCTAAAATCGAGTCTTTTTCTGTAGATAATACATCATAGGAAAGATCCCAATTCGAGGTCCCAATTCGAGTAATCCGTATTGTTTCGATTGCCATATCAAATTAATTCCCACACAATATTAGTCGATAAAAAATCTCAACTCATTGAGTCTGTTTTCCAGTAGTAATCGTAAGTTATGAGAGATGCAATAAATGCAGCACACTACAGACAGTCACCAGCATACTTACAACAGACCAGTGGCAATATAATAATCATGATAATTATAATTTCTATTGGCAGGTACGGTGGTTGTTATCAGTTTCCGCGCTAGTCCACTACGGTTGAAAGGTGAACATTGTCAGGCACATTTGCTTGACAACGATCTGGTGGTACTCTCTCTCTCTGTGTACTGTTTAGCGGAGCTTCGGTTTGACCCAGGAAGGCAGGGGCCCTCAGTTAAGACAGCGAATATCAGTGGCCATTGTTGAGTATCAATAACACCCTTCTGGTGGATCCGACGGTGGCACCTCGACTCTGAAGAAGATGCCAAATGTTGTATACGATTACGCATTACAGGAAGCGGGTAGCCGATTCGGAACCCATACCTTGAGAGTAAAGCGTACTTGGTGTACGGAGATTAGATTAGCTAATTAGTCTGTTAGAAATAAAGTTCAGAAAACGTTTTGACAGATCACAGCGCTGTGGCAAGCAAATAACCAAGTAGCTATCGGGTGGTGCTACATGTGTGTACTTTCAGGTGGGCTATGATTACGTGACTAATGTGATAACTAACTGTTTATATCCTACGATTCTTTTAGCTAATATCCATTGCTCCTCAGCGATACTATCATAGACTGCGAAGTCTCTGACTGAAGAAAGCCCGAGGCCGCAGGCTCGAGTCGAGAAGCAATATCTGTATCGAGAACTTAAGCGCTGTACAAACAACTTTAATAACGTTAATAAGCCAAAACTCTGTACACGAAACTGATACGCCGCGGCAGAACAATAACCACAACAGTCATTCCCATCAGATGCTTTCACAAGTTAACCTCTTCGTATATAATATATTGCCGGTGGGGAGAATACGACAGCATGTGCAGATTCAGCATAATCAATACATTGCCAAAAAAACAAAGCTAAGGTACAGGTTATATTTGTGCCTTAACCGAACACCTGCAGTTTGTGTACAATGCTTAAGTTCTCTTAGATGTCCTCACCAGGTCTCGGGACAACCTGAACCTGCCGCTTTCCGGCCCCCGTCGTTTAACACACAGCCAGAGACTTAGCCAAAGT
The DNA here is from genome assembly GCA_019614645.1 of Stratiolaelaps scimitus. Taxonomy (NCBI): domain Eukaryota; kingdom Metazoa; phylum Arthropoda; class Arachnida; order Mesostigmata; family Laelapidae; genus Stratiolaelaps; species Stratiolaelaps scimitus. The sequence goes on along the minus strand of JABWDB010000064.1, from coordinate 1,116,687 downwards.
GACTAAGGCACGGCGCCGACAAATGAGGATTAGAGTTACAGTGGAAGCCAATGATGGGCATGGTTCGTGTCGCCTTTCACGAACAGTGGCAAAGGACATCGATGAACCTAATGGGTCCATATGCCTGTTTCCTCTTTCCTTGGCGAGACAGTCGGTCAGCTCTCGATGTTCAGGGTCTGCCTTCTTCGGCAGCTGTTTGTAGTTGTTTCACGGGACAACGCTGAAGGGGTCGACAAAGAGAACATGCCATTTGCGTTCACAAACGATACACTATAACAAAATAGACCATGCTGACACCTTTGCCAAAGAGGCATCTGCATACAGCCGTCTAGTGTACGCTAGTTGCGACCGCCTACTATTCATAGAACTCATTAGAAGTACGAAGTGAAGAATACAGATCCAGAATTTAATGCCGTAGCTCGAAGCCTACGACACAACCCAAATGAATGGAAGGGAGCCAACAGAATTAATAGACACCTGATAGATTTTATAATACTCAGTACACGGGTTCCACCAAACACTATGCCAGACAGAAGGTTTCCACATTTTCTTGCATTAGAATGTGAATATAATTACTATTATATTTTGTCAGATTATCCTGCTCACGATATGTCTCAGACTATCCTGACCACGTTGTAAGTCAGATTATCCTGACCGTGTTATAAGTCAGATTATCCTGACCTTGTTTTATATACACCTTTTATTCAATTTTTTTTTTGCGAGAACCTAAGCATTGTAAAATTGCAGTTCCGAAAATAAACCACTAATGAAATTGAAAAAAAAAATTGTATCTGTAATAATATTGTAAGCTGTTATTCCCAAGGTCACCCGGTCAGCGCAGTGGCTTGGACGGCTAAGTCTCTCTGGCTATCGGAGGCCAGAGGGCGCAGGTTTGAGCCCCGCTGATGACGTATAAGAGAGCTTAAGCATAGTAGAATTGCAGCTCCTTTAATAAACCAATAAACCTTTACCTTAACCACGGCAATGAGTGCTCCACAATTGCCTCATTGGCCAGGTTAGCACTTGGATATTTTTGCGTATAATTGAGCATGCAGTGGAAATCAACTATATATTTCCTGTAGTCCCCTGAAGCTGGTTTTTCTGGCTGACTCTCAGCTGTTCCCATCCCCATATGACAAGGTCTCAAGCCCTAACCTTAGTTACAACCTTGGGCGTAGCTCTCTGGCACCAAATCGTAAGGTATCCCATTCTCGGAGTTGACCATCTCATTGAAACTTCATTTGCTTCTGCCTTTCGATCGTTCGCGTCAAATCTCACATTGTACACATGGCTGCAAAAGGTGTCCAAGGCCGACTGAGTATGGAAGGGATTTTTTGCAAAACACTTCAAACCCTCAAACACCCCGTACTTCACACTGTTAGTCTGCAGAGAGAAAGAGAGAGAGAGGCGTGCATCCGCTTGTACATGGCGATTCTTGATGTTTTTCGGAAAGCGTTAAGGAATACAGAGGGGATCCAGGGCCTGGACCATCCTGTCACCCTGAGCCACTTCAGTGGTTTGATCGAAATTTTCTACTATCGCGATTCCGTCATCGACTGTCAACTAGTCCTCTTTTAGAGTGGCGTCTCTCAGCAGTGCCAGACGCTAAGCGTGACACCTGTATGGGAAAGTTCGAATAGGATTTGTGCTCGAAGTGCGAGATATCGAAGACAGCTCGCAACTCCACAAACACTGGAATAAAGGGATTATCCTCGCTGAAAGCGATATCTGCATTGAGATTTTCTAAAAGTCCGTCATATAAAACATGACGTTTTCTGCTTGACTCTCGGCCATTATTTAACGTTCAGAGCTATTGAACATTCGAATCGCTTCATAAGACGGTGTTCCCGTTGAATGCAAATGTTTATTTACGGTGGGGATCAAACCCGTGTGTGCACCTACGTCCGTCACCTCCGAAGGCAGACACACACGAATGCGTCCACCGTGAGACCAAGAAGTAAGAATAATAACCTATGACTATGTCTCGGTTGATAGCTGGAACTAACAAAGGGATTGCACTGTTAAAGAGAGCGCAGTCCGAGCACCCGGATGGCGTGGGGGTGCATGCGTGTTCAGCTTACAATATTGAGGCGAGGGACGATGATGCTTACACGGATTCAATCCCCACTGTAAATGTACATTTGCATTTAAAAAGGTGGACCTATAAAGCAATGCCGAAGGCACTTCCATAGACATTAGATGTTGGCTGTGGGCCAGCCCGGGAAAATTTACTATTTAGTGCGATCCATAACGAGTAGATTACAACAGAGTGGTACACCACTTCTAATTATCATGGAGCTGTGCTGTCACTTGGTCGAACGAGCCGCTGAGCTTAATTAGTTCTACTTGGTCCAGTGGAACTGCTGCTATTACAAACGCCATCATTTATTCACACGGTATCGTGTTATACGTATCTAGCTACCTAGCGAGATGAGGCAACTGTGGACACAGTAAAAACAGTGCAAACAATATCAACGTGTAAGAGGGTCAGTTCATGTAAACAGGGGGTACATACATTTCGAAGAATAAACATGTTTAGGTTTGTTGGGCCGATCAGCTCGGCTGGGCCGACCAGCTGGCTCAGTCAGCTTGATCGTGTGCATTCGCCAACGTGCAATCTCACATCTGGCGCAAATATTATTGCAATGTTTACGTGAATAGCTCGAGTTGGCCTTATGATAGCCCTCTGCCCTGACACACATTGAACATGGTCGTGAAAGGCGTGTACTACAAAACGTGTCACAATGTGTCGGAACTGACCTATTTTATAGAATATGAACGTTCATTTTCACGGTTGCATTTTGCTGCTGCCCTGCACAATTTCGAATCCGCACGCTCCATTTGCTATTCGTCGAAGTCGACAACTCAACGGTGTCATTCAAGACACTGGTTGTTGTGGCGCATGTATCCATAGACCCTGCTAGACCGGAGGGACGCGGGTTCGAATCCTGTCAGACGCTTTGGAGGATCTTTGGAGTTCTTTATCATCTTTCTTTATCTGAAGATTCTCCCCAGGTACGAGGAAGGAAGAGAATAAGCAAAGGTGGCCCGGATAGGTCCTTTCATAGTAATACCTACAAGGTTAAGAGCTGAGGCTTGGCTGTGTCAGATAGGGGAACAGCTAAGGGTCAGCTCGAAAAAACAATTATGATGTATCCATAGACGACTTTTTTTTTGAGAGAAGGAAATATTCGACTGATACACTAGCAATGTACAGCAAGCGTACGTACAGAAACCCTATTCCGAGGGGCAACAAGATGTTGTATATAACACTTAAATCGGTTGGCAAGCTCCTCATTCGCTGCCATTCACTGTGATACGGTGGGGAGATCCAGACGAACTCGACATGCTCCTTTTATGGGCGGAGAAATCCGACTTCGATTGAGCAGCGGTCGTTACTAGAAATCGATCAAACTTTGGCATTGCAACTTTTGTGGGAAGCGCATCGGGCGGGTAGCTTCTTCGATCTGACGAAAGGCGAGTTCTCGTTTACGCGGGGGCCTCTTTGCTTTATTGACGGTCTCGGGCTCGGGATGCGAGGAGGCGCCAGCTTGGGAGTGGGCACTCTCGGTTTAATCTATGTGCCGGGCCTGATTTAAAGGAAATCGCTTTGACCGAGATCAAACGTTGGAATACACACGAGTGTTAGAGATTCGATGAGCTTAGGCAATTATCACGTTAGTATTGGATGCGTTGGCCTAACGCAGGACGTGCCTTATCGGATGCATCTGTTGCCATCGTGGCCTTCCTGCTATCGTTTGGCTCAGGCTCGTGCTGTATCAGAGTTCAAACTTGGTGTCGAGTCGGCAGTCTGCAGACAATGCCGTGTAGTGAACGTCCATCCGGCAGTGTCGTTTATCAGACTCCTTCATTTGTCACAAAATTGTGTGGGTATGCCTCACATGTAGCTGGGGCACACTGGAGACAACCGGGTCTTTCAGGCAGAGACTTTGCTGTTCATAGCGAGTTTGTAGTTGGGAAAATGAGTGCTTTCTTGAGCTTTACGCGAAGAAAGTCGAAATTCTTGGCGGCATATTCAGCTGTCATGACCTTGGGCTGGAAGTTCTTTAATAATGACCACCGCACACGGCTTACTTTGGCCTGGCGGAGATTTGTTCGAATGTGAGCGATAAGTCGGTTTATACATCTAGCAATGTACAACTTCATCATTTATTCACACGGTATCGTTTTATACATACCTATGCACCAATAAAAAGATACAGTATAGCTATATATACATCCATAGGTGGAATACATCTGAGTAATCTAGATGGTGGAGTGGCGGCCAAGGCACCAGAGGGGTAACCCGAAGATGAACGTGAAATAAAGGTTTTATGGGTTTATTAACTGAACTGCATTTTTGTACAATGCTTAAGTGTGCTTATATGTCATCAGGCCGCGGGACTCGAACCTGCTGCCCCCGAATTTTTACAGTCAGAGGTTTAGCCGCCCAAGATACGGCGCTGAGATCGGTGGCGTTTTTTTTCCTAGTGTGCAAGCGTTCAGTGCTTTATGATCTTAAAAGAAGTACGTCGGCTTTGAGTAACACCACAGCTGGCGCAGAGAAGCCTTAGCCTGCTACCCGCCAGTGAAACACGCCCGAACCGTGGTAGAGGCTTATAGCAGACCCATATAGCAGATCTGGGTCTGCTCCGTACGAATCCCATCCCTTCAAACCCAGAGACTCCTTATGGTCAGCTTTATGTAGGAGGCCCTCACCTCTGCGCCAATCAGCTCATAGGCAGCGGGTGTCGGCATCGCCCCGCTGATAGCGTTGCCTGCCGCCGTGCTCTATCGGACACGTACCAGATGCAGTGTTCGCTGCATTGACAGAGTATAGGGACCAATACAAGCCGTACGAATTGCGTTCACGGAACGATTCATTAGCGAGCAAACTCAACAGAATTAGCTAGTCTCGAATGCATCAGTAGATTAGGTTAGACGCGGATGTCGTCGTTGGCACCACATCGCTTAGCAACTCGCAACCTGTGACAGCCTTTACAAGCACACAAGGAATTAACCAACATGGCTACATTTGTCCTATACATAATGCTCACATTGCAACATGTAGTATAATTCCTGTAGAATATTAATACGACTAGCTAAACAATTCCACCGAGTTGACCCTTATCATAGCTATTCAGCATACACCTACTATAATAATCAGGTCGCCCGATGTCAGATGTATTCCATGTATAATGATCGTGTCATTGTGAATAGCTTGGCGGACGTAGTTGTAGCATAAGAACTATTAGGCCTAATCGAATACACTGGCGAGAAATGTGCCCCTTAGCTCTAACCTTAGGCGACGAACTCTACCTGAATCTTATTCTTATTTTCCTATATTCCTATATTTCTTTATTTGAGAACTAAGCTCAATGTAAAAACCAGCAGTTCCATGGATGAATTCGTCAATTTGAATGAAGGAATAATCACAAATAAAAACGATTTGCGCTTTCCAGTTCCCGTCGCGCTGATATTCACGATCGAGATAAAAGATCGAGATAATTGGTGCGCGATTTTTCACCAAGGTTATATCGAATAGTCCCCTTATGGCCTCTCCAATGTGAACCCTTAATAAAGGCACTCTCGGAACCCCACAAACTATGTAGAGTCGTTGACGATCCTGCTCGTAATATACGGTTAACTCGGTGTCCAACGTCGCCATTATGAGTAATCAGATCCGATCGAATTCCCCATCGAAGATAATCCTTCATTTGTGGGCAAGCGTCGGCTCTCAGTGTTTCGCCCGAGTGTCTTCTATCAGAGGGAAGTTCCTTTCGGCCGGTTGGCGTTGATGGTCAGCAAACTTTTCACTTTCGTACGACCATATCCGTACAAGTCCAGCCGTTCAGTTCGATCGAAACCTCGCTCCCACCATCCGAAGTTAGTTTCTGTAAGCCGGTCACCACGAAAGACTTAACTATCACTTGGCGCACACAACGCTCGTAGCCATCCACGTTAGGGGAAATAGAGAAGTTTTGTTAAAGGAACTATATGTATTACAAGTATACAGAAGCTTCACACTTTAACTTGGTAAGATGGAATTAGAGAATTAGCGCGAATGCAATTTCGATCACCATAAGGCAATCAAACTCGAATTTGTGCCACAGCTGACACACTGGTTTCTCTCGTTGTTATCGCCTGCGTCCTCAACCTGAAGGTCGTAGCTAGACTATTTAAGGTCGTTGCTGTTGTGACTCAGAGATCAGTCCCGTGCGGTTGGCTAAGCTCAATTCTCGGTCATCAATGTAATATTTATGCATCTGGTTGTTGTGAGCCCGATGAGCGTTAGCGCTCATTTATGAATTGAAGATTTTATATACACCTGAACAGTCCTTAGATCGTCTGGTCTTCGAGCCATCTGGATAAAGGGGGCAGGCACGTGGGTTTAGTGCGTTTGTGAGTCCCACACCGGCGCTGTTTTAAGATGGACCGCTCAGTGCGCATGTGCATCAGGCATTCCCGTAATCCCTAAAAAACAAAAGAGAAACGTCGCGTGGTGAGTGTCTTGGTCTGTTAGACAGGAGGGACATTGGTTTGGCATGAAATTCTGCTGTCAAGGGGCGGGTAATCTTTGGACTTCTCTACCCATGAATGCTTGCCAGGTACGATGGCTTTAACAAATGAGTAAAGTGGTCTTAATAGGTTGTTAAAGTAATAACAATACCCAAGGCGGTTCCGAGGCCTGTCACATAACAAGGGAACAGCTGAGAGACACAGAGAGAGAGAGATAGAGTCAATTAAAAACAATAGCAAAAGCTCAACTGCCCATTAGAGAAATTCTGGCCAATTCGCGCAGTTGGCGTCTTCGACAGTTCCCGTTTGAGTACAATGAGCCATGCATGTTTATGTATTCGACATATACCACAGTTTAAATATAGGGTTCTAGATAAATGAGAGAATTCGAATATGGGATTTAGCTAAATGGTGTCCTGTTATGTGGTAGGCCTCGGAAGAGCCTTGGGTATTGTTATTACTTTAAGAAACATATATATGATTTATTCAAATATATAATAATGTGGAATTAGTTCTAGGGATTATTTGGGGGGGATTAGTTGGAGACCGGGGCCGAGGCCGACATTATCCCGAGGATGGCATTGCCTCTCTGCCTCTGCACAGCGAGGGACAGGCGTTATTACTCTAAGAACTATTATGGCCACCTTTATACATTTACTAAAGCCATCGTACCTGACAAGAATCCATGGATAAAGAAATCCATGAAAGAAATTAAAGATTATATACTATACCTAAGATTATATAGATCAAATTTATATATATATATCTTTGGTATTGGTAAAATTGCAGCTCCCTTAATAAACCAATAAAGCTTTACCTTTACCTTTATATCCAATATTATAAATCCAACGATTATATATTATATCTAATCTAACCCGTACGTTATAAGCGACCCTCGTCGATACGAGCAGGGCAATTGCGACGCCATTCAAAGGCTGCTATCCAGTTCACACCCCGAAGTCCGACTCCATTTTCTAGGGAGTGACTGTCTGGGACGTAGAAGTCAAAATCAAGATCCAAAACGTCAAAGTGAGTTGATCGATTGGCGAAGAGGCCCCCCCTTGAGTGCTGCCTCAGGAGAGTCGTCATTATCGTCACATAGAATGATGACTAGTATGTCTGTTGTTGAAGAGTTGATACTGTAGTTTCGAGGGCGTAGCTTCGAGGGCCACTCGTGACCTCGTCATAGGCAACATCTATAGGGGCAAGTCCTACTTACAATTGCGGGCGGTAGTGTTGAGAAACTACTCAACGACAGGCTGATGAGGTTTTCCGACTGAGCTCTCAGCCTTAATCGATCGATAATAATAACCCTCGATTGCCCCCGTTTCCTCTCTGTGGAGTGTCTTAATAAGATAAGCTTTTGCTCATCCACAATGGAAACAATCGCAGATAGTGCCTTCAAACATCTTCCAGCTATCGTGAAAAATTCTGCCGAACACTGACCAGCATGAGAGCTGCTGTTGCGACCGCGGTTCATGCGCGTCGACACAAACAGCGCTTGTCAAGACGCGCGCACATCGTAAGCGTTTCGATGGCATGAGGTAAACTCGCTTCGAAATGCGTCTTGACAAAGAAAACCTCAACGGGAACGTTTGTGACCACGCTTTCCACAATTACGCATGGCGTGATTGAGGTTGATTAGTTTGTCAGTGCCCGGGGGGGAGAGGAGATGACACGCTACTATTATCCTGACGTGGTGCGCCGTTGTCTGAGAAGATGCCCGAGACGATCTAGACCGAATTTTTGTACGACAATGAATAGTCTTCAATTTAGTTTGGCTTGATAAGTACCGTTTTTTTGATAACACGCTAAAGACGTTTGGTGATATGGTTAAACAGTTGTTTAAGCAGACAGTGTGACCGATAGAGGTATTAGGTCGGGTATATATATATATATATATATATATATTTACGAGTGAAAGAGGTTTATCTTATCTCAGTCAGCGCAGTGGCTTGGACGGTTAAGCCTCTGGCTATCGGAAGCCAGAGGCCGCAAGGTTGGAGCCCTGCCGTGTGACATATAAGAGAGCTTAAGCATTGTAAAATTGCAGCTCCTTCAATAAACCAATAAACCTTTACCTTTATTTTGGTTTTATAAAATCGAAATGGTTTTTACTGGCTTGAAAATATCACATATTTCCACAACAAACTGTATTCTATAACGTTACCATATACGTTCAGTTATTAGTAGGTTGCTTGACAAACACATTTGTCCAAACGAATTCCATAATTGTGGCGTAATCAAGCATCACGACTATCCGAGTATGAGGCTACCGAGAGATCATCCTCGCTGCTCGTACATTGGCATTGGGCCGCGCGTTGTTTACCCTCTTGATCAGTCAATCGGACGAGGACGAGGAGGTCGGCCGTCACAGGCGAGCAATCACAAACTCGCCGAAAGTGATGACTCCGCTTTCAGCAAACCGTAACAGCCCCAGAAGTACGATGCTGCATTTCTATGGGGACATGGGAGCACTCTCTATCCATATACAGTAGGCGGTGCACTGTAGCGTATCGCGCATCGTTAGATGATATTATAGTAGATGACAGAATCTAATGGCAAACGCTGGTAGCTAGGCTAGAGTCGGGTCGTAAGCTCCACGATCCTGTCATTGTTCGCTTGGCTTTCGTGTGTAAATCCCGCGAATCTAAGGGCGGCGGTTGCCACCTCCAATTAATTAAGAGCAACTTTGCGGCCAGAGCGACCTCTTCTCACATAAGTAGCAAACGGAACCGGGCCAAGGCTGGCCAAACTTCGGGCCCTGTACCACCGCATCGTTGGATGGATTAAAAGTTCAGCCTCGGAAACTAGGAGAAGAGACGATTGGTGGAAACGGATTGTCGCAGAGATTTAGGCCTGCGCGAACCTGCAGGATACTCTTCGCGATTCATTTGGCCTAATTTACACCGCTTTACGGTAACAGCGGAACATATAGTTGAAGAGGTGTTTATAAAGTTGCGCAGCCCTACGCGAGAGCCAAACTCAACTTTGACAATTTCGATTGTAGCTTTATTCTTTGTCTTTGAATACATACTTAGATATCAAGTTGCTCCAGAGCGCGTTCGCCCCCTTTGATGTTTCACAACTTAATTTTTTTGCTTTTAATTTAATTTTTTTTTCATGTCAAGTTTAATTAATTATTTTTTTATCATGTCAAGAATTTTTTTCATTAAATTCAAAGTTTGCTTTTATTTTTTTTTATTTTATCATGGAGGCAGCGCTCTAGGAGCTTTGCAATGACTCGCGTTTTCATATTCGTGTAGCTATGATAGTAGTTAAGCTGGCTAAGCACCTTTACTAAAAGAATCAGCAATTTTGTGACATGCTAAAACCTCGAAGGGAGGGGAGGATCATGCCTACAAACTTCAAGAAAAGGAATAAGGTCCTAACTTTTCAGAACATGATAGTCTTGTGCATCCACTCGCCGGTGCATAAAAACTTCACTGGCTCGGGGACGATTTCTCCGACCTTTATCAAAGTGCTATTGATCTGGCCAGGCCCTCAGCCGCGTGGCCCATCTCCCACTTAAACGATCGAGTTGATACAGCTTTTGGAGCGAGCCATCTTCGGAGGTCTATTTTCGTATGGGAAATCTAAGTAAAGCCACGAGTGAATCTTCAATCTTCGTGATCTGTTTTTTTTCTTCGTGTCTTGGCCACGCCTTTGCTAAGCTTCCTTGTTTCATGGGAAAATTGTATAACTGTGAAATATAATCATTTTCCCGAAGATACTTTTAAAGTAACATGTTCTATTCGAGAAAATGATTATATTGCACATTTACACTATCCTCTCATGAAACACGAACATTGACGCAAGGCAGAACCTTTTTTTTTTCGGTATAAACCTAAACACTCCCTTTCACTGCAGATATTTCCACCAAAGTACAGCTTTCAATAAGGCGGATCCTATGTAAACACCACGAACTGTTTCACCGCCTGCCTGACCCATATATTGAGAGAATTTGCCGATAATCATAATTATGTTATATTATGGAGGCATTAGTCATCCTGACACCGTGACGCTTCCCTCTGTTTACTCCCTTCGCATTTGACGTCAAGACATCTGACCGAACGATCGCCCCCCGTTCGGTCAGATCATTTCAATCGTGGATCATTTCAACGAATCCATTCCTTTGGCGTATCGAAAATTTCACATCGTAATATCGACGCGTCATGAGACTACCTATGCGTTTCATGGAGCGTTACGCCTCTCCTGGTTCGAGATCAACATTCGTGACTGGCCATTAAAACTTCAATATTTTTCTATAAAATGGAAGCATACTTACATGGACGAGGAATGTGTCCACAAATTAATCAGAGCACGATCTTCTCTGCCCCGCTGCGTGACATATAAGAGAGCTTAAGCATTGTAAAATTGCAGCTCCTTTAATAAACCAATAAAGCTTTACCTTTACCTTCTCCACCATCCTTGGATCGTTCGTGAACGTTGAAACGACCGTGGACAGTTCCTGCCTTGACACCATCATCGTGCAATAATCAATATGGTTCTTTGTTTCTATTTTCTTCCCTATTTTTTATTGCTTACTGCTTGATTGTCAGTTGGGTACCAGATTCCATCTTGGATAACAGCACCTATCTAATGAGGACTATGTATGTGTGTTATCATCGCAGTGGAAAAAGCGAGTTTGTCCTTCGAAGAATGGAAGGCAGAGAGGACAAGAAGCGAGATTAAAATGAAGAGACCTTTACTGACAGCGACAAAGATTTATGAGGGGAGCATGATAAAAATAACTCACATAGTCCGGTCTTGCTTTTCCCGGGGAGTTGGGAGAATTCATCCCATTTTGGCAGGAAGATTTATGAACAGTGAGAATCGATTATATTGCAACATTGCCCCAACTAGCGAAGATGACGTAGCACTCTCTAACTGCCAGCAGGACTTGTTGACATGGTAATCTTTTGTCCTGGTCACTAGAGTTGACAAACATGCTAACCAAGGCAAATGAGGACCAGTGCCTGAGTTGCATAGGACGTTGCCCTCTCGAAATGACAACGCAAGTTGATTGCAAAACATTTCGTCTTGACCGCTACGAACTGATAAAGTTGTATTGCACAGGGTTATTATATAATATAGTCATTTTTATGGATTTATCTCAACAACGATGACGCTTTGGATAAAAACAAATCTAGAAGTCATCTTGTGTTGGCAAACTTCACAACGCGGGTAGTGTCGTATGCAATAATGATTCCAAATATGGTGTGACGAAATGCGATCTTGTCATACCTATACTGTTATATATAATAGTATATAAATAGACAAGAGATATATCTCATTAGAAAATCACATACAGCTTCACATCCTCGGCGTGGATCACGTAAAGATGGAAATTAGGTGTCCCTCGTCGTCTAAGAACAGCCTGAACAGGAGACACGCCAGAACAGTACCGCAACTACTTTATACCTAAAGGATCGAGAAACCTCAAAAAATACCCGAAACCTACTGAATAACCGAAACAATATGGATATTATCAGGTCGTAGGGGAGCGTCTCCGACACATTCAGGTTAGGTCACATGCTAGGGTCTCGTATCTACTCCAGGGATAGGTTATCGCATACTGATTGACATTTACTATGCAGAGAAATAGGAGGATCGGTATTATACGGCACAATCTACGTTGCGTAATTCTCTTGCCTTTCCCGTACTGTATTATACAGACACTCATCGGATTTTTACCTGTTATTCACCTCCCTACCGACGTTCTCTTGCGTGTCAGCTCTTACTTCCATGAAGGGTAGCATAGAAGCAAAGGCCATCGAAATGGCTAGAATTAGATCTTTTTTTTTTTTTTTCGAGCTGACCCTCAGATGTTCCCCTATCTGACAGGCCTCAGCTCTTAACCTTTAGGTATTACTATGAGGACCTGTCGGGGCCACCTTTGCTTATTCTCTTCCTTACTCGTACCTGGCAAGAACCCTCAGATAAAGAAAGATGATAAAGAACTCCAAAGATTCTCCGCGTCTGACAGGATTTGAACCCAACATTACACGTGTCCCTCCGGTCTAATAGTCTAAGACGCTCACCATCCAGGGGACTAGAATTAGATCTTACTATTATATAAATCGAACTTGTATCCAGGCCTTGGCAAGGCGTTGCCCGTCCACTCAACCCTGAAAGAGCTATCCCTTAACTACGTTACTATTTTGGTGGGCAAGGTAAGGGTCTCCTTATTGGTTTCTTAACGGAAGTGCACTTTTACAATGCTCAAGTTGTCTAGACGCCACGTAATGGGAAAACTCTTCTTTTCTTCATATAGAATTATAGGTAGAAGCACACCACGTGGACCCGCATCACGAGTGTCTGTCAGGACAATAGGCGGTAGTCTATCCTATTGATGTTGGTACATACAAGCTGAACGCAACTTTTGTATGAGATGGACCACACGGCCCTAACGCGTAAGAAACAGCCGAATAACGGGTCCCCGGAAGGTGATTTGTTTGCGTGTTCACCCACTCTGTCCCAACTAACCATTAGTTAGCTTCCGATGATAATGGAATCATAGCAGATCTCATGGCGCAAAAACAGTATTAGCGCCAGAAGTAGTGGCATTGCATTATCATTAATCACCAAACAAGTAAAGGCGGGCAAAGTGGCGTTAAGTAACTTTGGAGAAATATATACAGACCGTCTACCGCTATCGAGCAGAGGTAGCTTTTTCCTATGTTGGTTGACATCTGAACAGAGAATGAACCGTGTACGCTAGGTAGCCGAATCTATTCAATTAATCAATGTAAGTAGTTAGGCGTTTCCAATCTGCAAGTCTCTTAATGATGTGCCATTTGGTATATAGCTCGTCGACATGATATCGATATTAACATACTCGAGTGTCCTTATTCAAGGGTATTTGCAGATGAACTATTTCAGTTTGCTTCTATCACCGATCCCACAAAGATGAATGTTAGAGACGAGCTCCATTGACTCAGAACAATAGCTTGCGAAGGGCTCTCTTGTCCTTTCATGGTACTCAGTATCACTGTAATTATCTATTAGTAGAAGATAGTACTGAAGTTGGATGCGGTACAAAATCACCGAGCTGGTACAGATATTTGTCCACCACAGCTTGTCCACCAGAACGTTTCGTGCACGTCAGCGCGGTGGCTTGGGCGGCTAAGTCTCTGGCTATCAGAAGCCAGAGGGTGCAGGTTCGAGCCCCGCTGTGTGACCTATAAGAGAGCTTAAGCATTGTAAAATTGCAGCTCCTTTAATAAACCAATATACCTTTACCTCAAATGTTTGCAGTGAAGCTGCGGAAAACGTCAAGATCTATTAGTCGACGAGAGACCATCTGCTCTTCGGGGTTCACAGCTGCGAGAACTGGACTAGCAATCATTTATTAACAAGGGGAAGGTATACATTTGGTTTGGAGAAATTCGTTAGCGCACGTACAGGCATTAGTGTGGCTCGAAAATAAAAGATATTGGTGATTCTCTCGGTTCTGGCGATTTGTATTTTCCTGTTGTGTAATGGGTCAATATATTCCCTGCTGTCCACGGTATCGAATATTTCCACATAGTGTAACACAACACATGTGCGCCTTGCCTCTAGAAGATGCTACAGATGTGGAAGACGAGGATACACTGCTAACTGGTGCTTGGCGGCCCCGCTTGCTACAATTGTAACGGGGAACGTCCCGCGGGTAATTCAGCTGCATGCCCTATATATATATATATATATATATATATATATAGTAGCAAGGCCGTCTGCTGAAGCAGCCTCGACAGCGCACGTTGGTAACATAGCGGACACTCCCATCGAAGGAGATGAGTTCGACGACAACTGCAAGGAGGTCTGTGTGCCAAGGACACGAAACAACCCACTAAGAGAAGGAAAATGAAGCTCTCCTCCACATACAAACCTCTCTCGATAAGAAGGCTGTCTTCTCTGCGAAAAGTAATCAGAATTAGCATCCCACAGACAAATAACAAGAGAAGGAAGGCGTCACACAACAACATGGTTGAATTGACCGCTACTAGGCTACATGTTGACGCCCAACTAATTGGCCAACTAAAGAAAAAAAACTGCTCAGTGAAACGACATAATGGTTTCGAGGCAATCAATTAAACACATGGACCATAAACGACCGAAGTAGCACAAGAAAGTCTGGCTAGACGAAGGATACACTTGCGTTGAATTGGGAAACTCTCTCAGAATTTACTTACGTTACTGTATCCGCAACGGCGAGGCGATACTCGTCCCCAATTTTGGCAGGAGACTATAATTCAGCGACCCTGGCGCTCGATGAGCACAAACTCAAGAGGACAGGCTCTATCAGAATGTCTGGCCTCGTATGACCTCACAGTACTAAACGAAGGCGACACCGCAATATCCCACGGGGTAAGGGGTGTGTCACGTATCAATCTCAAGATCCTCAGCACCTCGGTTGCTGACAGCATTACTGGATGAAATGTGTTGGGAGACGAAGATAATCTCAGCGACCAGCACAACATGTACCTTCAACTCAGCCTTGACAGCGTAGAACAGCTAGACCCGCCGTACAGGAAAGCCAAGTCTGGCGAAGGAGGCATTCTTCAAAGTAATTTAAAGAGTCATCACAGAATTCGGCATCTCTGACTCAGCCATGAAATTTCAAAACCTCTTAGGAAAGACGTATGGATCGGTCATGGTCCCTTCAAGAAGGAAGAGCCCGATTTCACGTAAATACTGGTGGATTCGGGATATAACTAGAGCAAGGGAAAAATGGGCTGGGTACGCCCATATCAACTGGTTCGAGGGAAAAATCTGTGATAACAAAAATCCATGTAGATCTCCTGGGGAACACAGAGTAGCTTTTCCTTTCGTAGCCACCTTTTGATAGAAATACATGTGAGACTACCGTGTAAGAGGAAGCGCCGGAGGTAAAGGTTGAAGAGGTTTTAGCAGCTGCTGAGAGCATGAGGCGCGCGAAAGCACCTGGCGCTAATGAGGTCCATCCGCAAAAGCTATTCTTAAAAGGTTTCGTAAACTGCTCGCAAAGGTAGCTACGGGCATTCCGCGTAGTGAAACCTTTCCACAGTCTTGGAAGACAGTAAACGTTGTTCAGATATTCAAGCCAGGATTTGTTTTTTTATACCTAAAGGAGAGCCGAGCTACCTAAGAAATATGATTTTGTCTTATCTGCAAGACGGGGTCATATAAATAATGGGTCCTCCTCCTAATATAATGGGTAATATAAATCCTCTGTTTTCGAGATGACTGCTTGGTTGCCGCAGGGGTTTATCATTCGGCTCTCCTTCTCTGGAACATTGCGTATGATGGAGTTCTGCGAATTGACGACCTCCCCCAGAAGTGGAACTGATAGTACATGCCGAGGTCTTTGCAGTCACAGTGAAGGTGAAGAAATCAGAATAATTAGAAAGAAGAGCGTACAACACGCTTGCGGAGATATCTGCATGGGTGCAATTAAAAGGCCTCAAGTCGGCGCCAGCTAAAAGTGAAACAATACTGTTGGTCAGCAGAAGACTGTTCTCTCAAATCAACATCGAAATGAATGGGAAAGCGATCAGGATATCAGGGGATAAGACTCGCCCTGCGGGATGAGGCGCATTCTTCACACAAAGGCCGAGACCAAGGAACCCTCCCTTCAAGCGTTCTCTGGACTTTGCCAGATTATGCCCAATATCAGGCGCCCGAGAGAAGCCAAAAGAAGACTCTGGGATAACCCCCTTTGGCGCGCCGGCGTCGACCATCCGGTATCGTCTGCTAGACAGATTAAGAAACTGCTCAGGAAAACACAATGCATCCTAGCACTAAGAATGACACACGCGTACAGGACGACGTACAGAATGGCAATACTGGAACTCGCGGGGTCCATCCCCCGAGAATTCGCGGTGGAGAGCCGCCTTTCTGGGTCCCACGGCGAGCATACGGGAGGACACCGTAAATACATGGCAATCCGAGTACGACACTATGCCCACCGGGGCCCCTGGTGCCTCATTAAGGGACATCATACCGGATATAAAAACCTGGATAAACAGACCCGGGAGTGAGCTGTCCTTCTATCTCACCGAGATGCTTACGGGCCACGGTAATTTCCAAAGCTATCTATATCACATTGGCAAGGCCTCCTCGGTTCATGTGTGTTCACTGTGGTATGGGGATCGAAGGCGATGCCCACCACACATTGATCATTTGCCCTGCATACATACGATACCGTCAGGGAAAAAGTACGTGGTTCAGACGCTCAAGCAGACTGCGGGGATGAAAGGTTTTGCAGAATACCTTTGCCGAGACAGAGATAAATGGAAGGATGGGGAAGGCATCGCAAGGGAAATCATGGTTACGAAAGGCAAAATGGTCAGAGATAGGACCCTAAACTTCTTCGCCACAGACGCACCTACAATAGGAACTGGGGGGATACAGGGTATAGACCTCAGTGCGGGACTTAGCGAGTCTGCTGAGGCGGGCTGCCCGATGAGAGGATGGACTGAGGCGGACAACGAACGGGATCTCAAGATCTCGCTAACCGCTTTACTTTTTGCAAGCCTTTGCTTTGGACTAATACCATTATAAATCGGTTAAAACCTATTGGCTTTAGCCTCCGAGTCTAGGGCTTCTGGCGGGTAGGAGTTTCACGTAACAGAATAGGCGAGTACCTCACAAGTGAAGCCCGATATACGTCCTTGACGGAAATTTGCTTTTAAGCGAGAACTGAGGGGACGCGTATGCGTTCCTAGTGTAGGCTCGAGACGGGAATATGTATCAAAAGGATCTCAATCGGATTTCTATGTGAGATAATTGAGTTTTATCCAAGAGTCTGCCCGGACTTTAATGTCTGGATGGGATAGGTTGAGTACATCTTTGAAAAGGAAGCGTTTGCCTTTTTCCAGAAGAATCTTGGGAATGCATAATATATGAATATTGGCAGTCAAGAATATTGGGTAATACTTTACTTTGCGAATGATTATCGCGCTAATAATTAAAATTTTCTGAGATATGCACTATGAAACCGCCTTAGTCCTTTAAGGTCTACACAACTAACACATACCACGAAGAACAAATTTGATCTTCTAGGAAAAATGAACATGCTCTTTTAAGGGACGATTGAATCAGCTGATGAATTAAAAAAATCAAGGAGACACATGTGGGTGGGTTGCTATTCTCTATTCGAGTAATCGTTGACTTCTGATAAGTCATGATCGATTTAGCCAGGCCATCGAAAACACTGCAATGCGCGAAGTTAAAAGTTAATAGATCACATGCAGCGACGTGGGTAGTCACAAACGAACAATGCTGGGTTTCCCATTGCCGACTGATGGGAGCGAGAGAATAATCCAGCCGCCGGAGGCTCTGAAGTCAACTTGAATCTCCCAGGAGCGACATCGATACCCCAATCACCGAAGAAGACGAAGGGTTGGCTGCAGGAGCCTCGAAAGCGACCGCAACCCGTCGGTCGCCAGAGGTCGACCTCGATGAGAGCCATGACCACCTCTTGGAAGCTGGTACTTCGGCTCCTTCGTGTGTTGAGTGCGCGTGCAGCTAAATGCCAAAAAGGACTGTTAATTGCGCTGGGCCCAATAATACATCCTCTGTAAGCATGCTTATTTGTTTTATACACATATATCAAGTTGCATATAGGTTTTCTAATAGTCGTCTACTCAATTTAAGTAATGTGGGATAGTGTCAAACCTTGGGGTTCTCGATTCTAAAGACCCGGCTCTGACTAGTTCTAAGGCACCGATGTTTACTAATCTGACGGCGATGCATGTTAATGCCGGAATCGGTGGACTTAAAAAGCAAGGCCAACTTGGAACTCTGGGTGATTTTCCAGAGGGAGAGGGCTCTGACGTTGACGTGGTTGTGGTATGGGATCCGTGGCTTAAGAGGGTCACTGATCACGGTGCTTATCGGATCACAGAGTACAGAGCGACAGGGGCGGCGTTGCTGTCGTCCGGTCTGCCTGCAGTGTGCTGAGTACCGTGGCCAAAAATATAGTAGCGACGGCAATGTTCAGGTCATTCGTGGACACTGGTCTTTGAAGGTGCTATAATCGGCTTCAATTCCAGTCATTCTTCTTACAGAGATACTCTGCTTGACTTGATGGAAAAGTTCTCTTCCTACTAGTGTTACCCTGCCATGCACTAGAGTGGGAGATTCTAACACGAATCTGCTGGCAGTGCCTTCAAAGTTATTCTTCCCTTTTCTCTTCCAGAAATTTCCGTCATATGATCGACCCAGTATCGCGCCCTGCGTTTGGCATACATGAATCAATTATGTAGCAGGTGGCCTGAAAATGGGTTGTCAAGAGTTAAAGACGGCTTACGCCCGCAACCGCCTCAGATACAGGCAGGCATTTGGGCTGGTTAGGGCTTCCTTCCACAGAAACCTGCTTAATGACCACCGGCGTTGTACGGATCTTCTGCAGAAGTTTATCAATAGTTTCTGCGGTAGGGAGAGCGGCGCAGGCTTACTTCCAAGTATCGTTGAGGGCAACGACGGCCCAATCACCACGCCTCAGTGTACTGATAATGAGCTGAAGCTACACTTCGCAACAGTCGGTACGAGAGCCACTTCGTCCCTTCGACTCGAGGATGACATTCGCCCCCACGCTGGAGTCGATTTGGCGAGCTCAAGCGCTCACGTTCGAGTTCTCGAAGTTCAATTTCCTTCGAAGTTCAGACGCCGCTAGGATCTGCGAAGGTAAAAGTAAAGGTTTTATTGGTTTATTAAAGGAGCTGCAATTTAACAATGCTTAAGCTCTCTTATACGTCACGCAGCGGTTCGTGAATGTCGGTTTCACGGGAGTCCCCAGTAAATTACTGAGGCTATCGTCGTCGTCCACCTGATCAATCTATCCCTGAGGAATGGGTTACTTTTCAGGAAAATTCGGGAACTCCATAGTCATTCATTTTTTCAAAAATAAGGGTCGTCACATCTCAGCTTCAAACTATAGGCCGATATCGATCGCAGATTTTCTCTTCAAGGTTATGGAGGAACTGGTATTGTATAGACTGGCACGCTACCTCAATTCCTTAAATTTCTTCGCGCTTTTCAGTTCTGTTTTCGTCGCTCGCGATGCAGTGACCCCGGCGCATCTTTGGGAGGAAATGACTGACTGTGTTGAAGATAATAAACTCTGCCTTGGGATATTTCTTGACGCGTTGGCGGCCTCCGATTACTTTCGGCGCACCTTTGTTCTCCAGATTCTGGAGCATCTCGGATACAGTCTTACTGTTATGGCCTGCTTCCGTTCGTACGTTTCTGATAGGGGACAAGCCGTGAAAGTTGGGGAGGTGGATTATAGCCTTGAACACTTCATGCTTATCATAATGATGAAATTCATTCTACTAAAGATTTCCGCTTGTAATTTTTGCAGGACCATAGCCTATGCCGATGACACTTCACTCCTGTTTAGGATCACCCCGTCAGACATTAGTTCATCGAATCTCAACGCAGAGGATGTGATTGAATCCTTCGAGTCTTTCGGCCTGGCCATAAGCACCAGTGAAACATGGGTAACCCTCTTCCGGCCGCCGCTACAATCCATGACGGTTGAAACGCTCCTTCTCCGAGGATCCAAGCATCGGTGTCCCCATCGATTAAACGTCTAGATTTGAACATAGAGGGCTCTTTCAGATGGAAAGATCACATGGGTAAGCTTTCTTCTAAGTGTTATGCTATCATAGCGTCGATGCGACGCCTCAAGGATATCGAGGTATCGACTGCCGAATTGCTTATGGCGTACGAATTGTTCCTGTTACCTGTGCTACTGTACTCACGAAGTCGTTCGTTACCAAAGAGTCTAGTCGCCACTCTCTAGGATACCGCCTTGTGGAGCGCCATGCGGAGCGCGCTTCCTCGCGAGATGCGGCCTCTTTCCTCAGCGAACATATTTGCCAGGGAGCTACGGAGTGCGATAAAATATGGATCGTAAGGTGTATGATAATGCGCGGAACTGAACAGTGAACGAGAGGTATTTGGTTTATGTACAGTAATTTTTTTTTACCTTTTATCCCCCCTCCCACTGTTGTGTACATTTTTCAACGTTTATATGCAGCCTCTGCTGCGCCGACGGGGTTGGTTGTAACTTCGCTCTTATTTACATTTTTACTGCGAAAGCTTTGGCTTTTCGAATTTACAGTTCCTGAGATGGGGCTCAACTCATATCTTGCCTAAGGTGACATGTTCTCACGCAGTGCAAAAGCTAAGTGGCTGTAAATATTTCTTGCAAATTTATATTGTGTTCTGCTCTGACAAAAAGGAAAACGAGGAGTCACAGTATATTCGTACCATTTTGTGCTAAGCAATTTTACTATTATGTTTACGATAACTCAAGCACTATAAAGCTGCAGTTCCGTCAACAAACGTCACAGAATAAAGCAATAAAAATGAAAAAAAAACAAGAAAAAGCTTATACTAAAAATTAGGCCAAGCCCCTTGTGTTAAATATAGTGAAATAGCCGTTGTTTCTCGCAGCGGTCCTTCTGTTCTACTGATAAACCTTTCCTCGATTACGCTTTAAATTTTCCAGGCTGACCCACAGCCAAATTTAACGTCCACGGTAGAACTGCTTCCGCCATTGCTTCATAAGACGGACAACCCCTTTAAATGCAAATGTGCAACGGTGGGTCTCGAACTCGTCCCCGCCCGCTTGATTACGTTTTGTATTTCACTTATCCAAGATGAGCCAATACATGGCCAGAGCTGTGAGCCTGGAAATGAGCTTCTACATTTACCAATAGTATAAAGTCTACCGCATGGTATAGCACCATTTGATAGATGGGGCTTTCGGAACCAAACACAACTCGATCGATTCCGGTTCGTTCCGTTTACAGCGCAGAACAAACAGTGACCCCCCGCGAAGAGCTCAAAAGTGCAACACACAGCTGCGCCACAAACAGGCACGAATATAAAACACATGCAAGCGACGAGGAAGAGGCGAACATCTACAAGGGGAATCGTAAATTTTTATGTGCGGCCGCCGTATCCCTCGACTATAACCTGGTCAAGGAACTATTCTTATGCAACATTGATTCGAAGTACTTCAATAGCATGTGAACTTCCGACAGTTACATCCATGTCGATACCCTGCTGCGAACAGTGTATCCGTTGCCTATTGATAAAGGCGTTCTCGAATTACGGAAGATACTTTGACGGTTGTTGACGACGCATTTCTATGCCTTTTTGAGCTAAGAAATTCGCTATCGGTCACATGGGTCAAAATGGGTCGCGGAGATAACGGCAACACCGGGTGTATTCATCTGAAGTTCAACTGGAAATATACATACTTAGGGTTGAGTAATTCCTTAACAAGTGAGACAACGTATAAAGGGTTCCCCGTCATATGAAGCCTTGTCCCGAAAGCAGTTGTACCGTGGACTGAGTTAAATGTTGGCTGGAAGTCAGCCCGGAAAATTTATTTATATATATAATAAGTGGGACGAGCATAAATAAAATTCTACCTGATTTTTTAGCTTGGTTGAAAACGGTGTGGGCGTTCCTGTAAAATAATCTGAAAATAAAGATGTGACGTATTGTGGTTGAGAAGGCGAAGTTCGGCATGGCCATACGTTTTGGGGATCAAACCCTGCACAAGCTTAATGTTGTGAAAGATTTTCAGCGCTCGTTAATGTTCAGGTTTGGCACGCTTCAAGAGCGGAAAAGACGAGCTCTGTTCGCCAAAATTAAGTCAAACGTATCGAAGATAATCGGGAAACGGAACCTAATGGGAATGATGCAAAATGCAATCATGTTTAAAATTCAAGTTAAAAATAGGTTAATATGATCCTAAGGAAGCTGAATATACTTATATTTAAGTTCGGCCACCTGTGTCAGCTACAGTTATATATAACAGTATATGTTTAGATAAGGGAAGGAAAAACGGACACGATTTTTTTGAAATTTTTCATATACTTTTAAATATTAAAAAAATATATATAAAATAAAATTAAATGTTATATGTTCCTGCATCTGACGCAGGTGACCGAACTAAAATAGAAAAATATACTATTTGCCGAAGGGAACAAGCTAAGCAGAAAGGTAAATTGGTTTATTGGTTTATTAAAGGAGCTGCAATTTCACAATGCTTAAGCTCCCTCATATGTCCTCAGTCAGGGGGGCCCGAACCTGCAGCTTCTGGCTTCCTATATCCAGAGACCACTTAGCCACCGTCGAAGCCACTGCGCTGACAGAAGTGTTACTGATGTCGAAATCTTCTCTCTCTCTCTTTCCCCGACCGCACGTATACCCTACGGCAAAAAACTTAATAATATAATCGGCCTATAAACATCTGAAATAGACCCCCATATATCCCAAACAATTGCTTGTATCCAGTCTAAAATGGTAATGCACAATACAATTTTACTTTAGCAAGCCCCACTTCATTTCTTCGGACAATCGTGCACCAACACAGCCTGATCACGAAGCCATTAGAGCCGAACAAGCCACGCACAGAAAATACACTTCATTAAGGAATGAGGCGGACTACTTTAGGGGAACAGCTGAGGGTCAGCTCGAAAAACAGTATACTTTAGACCTAGCCCTGCCGTGTGACATATAAGAGAGCTTAAGCATTGTAAAATTGCAGCTCCTTCAATAAACCAATAAACCTTTACCTTACCTTTACCTGTAGCCTTCGAGACATTGGGAGGAGCGTGGATACAATTATTGAACAATACTATTAAAGCTGGTATAGGAGTTTAACATGACTTCCAAAACTCGAGTGGGGTGAAGACTCCGGGTGCCGAGTGAAGACTCAAGTGAAGATCGGTCGGCGTCGGCCAGGAGCCGAAGGCTCCTGTTACAATTATTGAACAGTTATTACAATTATTGGGAGGCAATGCCATCGCCTACCCTCGGGACAATGTCGGCTTCAGCCCCGGTTCCAGCTAATCACCCTCCCCCCAATAATCCCTAGAAATAATTCTTAATTATTCTATGTTTGAATAAATATATTATCGAACTTTGTTCAGATATTGGAATGAAGACTATCGTCCACAATAAGAAAGGCACATGCAACCGAATTTTTTTTAGTGAAAAGATTTTCCTTGGATATCGAAAGGGATAACGCAATCTCTATTTTCGGCACGCTTTGGAACTGGAGTAGTGTGTCCTGCTCGTTCCTGATATTTTATTAGGAATACATGGACAAGGCTACTCTTAGACGTATCTCAGGTTCAATTGGGGACAATTGTCGCCCACTTTTTTTATAACTGAATAAATTAAGATTTCTATTTTCATACTGACCATTGATATTTCGTTACGGTTAAATAGGTTAGAACGTAAATCGGATGCTCTGTTAAGTGAAGTTCATCGTGAGTGAATATAAACCCTGCTGACCGATAGCTGACGACGTAATGGTGGTGCATTGACATCTACCTACATCTGTATAAGCCAGATAAACCTCCGATAAACCTCCGCTTGTCAGTTTATCAAGAAAAGCAAACGTACGTTTTGGATCAGATTAACCCTGGGGATAGGATCAAGCGAACACAAAATGACAAATGCTAGGGTAACACTTTTAATAGTTCCGAGTACTTATTGACAAGGAAGGACACTTATATGAATTTCAATTGAACATCAATTAATGAAGAAATAATTATGTCCGGTTGTCGTAAACATTTGTGACACAAGGACATGATTGGCATCGTAGCATCGGCTCTGAGCACACCTCCCATAGCTGGCTCGGGTAGCGTTGGTGTGTAGCGTTGCTTCGAGAACCCGTCATGTCGATCGTACGGGACTTAAGCTTTTTTTTTTTTTTTGAGGAGGAAATTTTTTTCAAACGCACGGTCACCACCAGAGACATTCCAATCTCCATGAAAGTGGGCCGATTCAGTGCAGGGTTGACGTGGATGACAAAACGCCTCTGCCTGCTAAAACCATCCTCTGCTGAGAGTGTACGGGACTTAAGCTTGCCTTTCTCCAATGGACTTCTATGATGACAGGACAGTGTTAATCATATACCAGCTAAACCGCGATTTCAGGGGATCGAACGACAAGCAATCACAAATCGTGGTTACGTTGTTTGCGGCTTCCACGGCAACCGTGCTCAAACAGACGAGCATAAGCCATTAAGACAGGCATCCAACAGTTAACGTCCACGGAAGGACTGCTCTCGGCATAAGGCTTCATAAGACAAAGACAACCCCTTGAAATTCAAATGTGCAACGGTGGGCATCGAACCTGGCGTGCATTTACGTCCGTCTTCTGCTATTGCAAGGCGCACACGAATGCACCTCCAGGCCACCAAAGGGCGTCCGGGAAAGGTGTCAGCCAACCACCTCCTCCATTCGCCTCTATCCTATAAATGTGTTACTCTGTTCTAGTTAAATTCTAGTTCGTTGACTTTTCATTCTCGTCTGATTCTCGCATTGGAAATGAGCCTGCGAATGTTTTCCGGGGTCGGACATTAAGCCTTAAATATTTTCAATCCCCTACTGAATTGCTTTTCCCGTTGCTTCGTAACACGGGTCCCTAAATGCAAATGTGCATTTACGGTGGGGATCAAACCTCCGGGTAAGCACCTACATCCGTCTCCTCCGGCTACAACGTAGGTGCACACGAACGCACGAGCCTTAGGGCCACCGGCCTCAACGGCAGTGAGCCTCTAGGCAAAATCCACCGCACGAGGCTCTCACATTACTAAATCGATTCGCGAGCACGACACCGAGTTTCACACGATCATCATATCCTGACAGCCAAAACGCACAGGATGACTATGGCAAATAATTGTTACCCACGTTGGTACAGTTACAAAGTGTAACTACGCAGAACATGAACTTTTTTTTTTCAATTTACGTCGATTCCAAGTTGCCTGAACACTGGCACCGACAATGATTCGCTCTTGAGACACTCTTGAGCTCGGTGAGTATCGCGAGCCATGGGAACGAGCAAGAAGCGAATTAAAAGGAAATATCTAATCGATTGTCGTTAATCATGGTGAACGCACTTCTCTGAATGAAACTCGATCACATCGAACTGCAGACAATCGAATCGGAGCATCGTACATTGACGGTACAAGTGGTCCAGACACGCACACACACATACAATGAGGAACCTGGGGTTTTAGTAGTTTTATTATTATTATTATTATTGTTGTTGTATATATAAAAAAAAAACACTTAAGCATTGTAAAAGTTGCCATTCCCTTAAAAAAAAACAATAAAACCTTTATCTTTTCACCTTTATAGACTCAATAAAGAATACATCGACAAATCAATTCTCGTATTCCACACGCTGCTAGATAGGTATAATAGATAGAATATTATTACGATTGAATAAACGCCCCTAATATTATATTTGTTGTGTTTCAATTTGAGTTGAAACACAGTGTTCATCTGTGCTTGAAGAATAATGAACGTTCGCATGTTTCTCCTCCTCCTCGTCCCGTTCTGCGAGAATATATTCCCGCCGGCTTTAGCCTCGTCGTTCTCAAATTTGCTGTTCGAGAAAAATCGCTCGATTTGACTCTGGCTGAGAGAGGCGGCAGGCGGGAGGCGGGGGGCGCGCGGGGGCCGCGCGGGGGGCGCTAGAGAGGCGAAATGGGAAAGAGCCAGCGTGGGGTATGTCACCACTATGAAAAATGTTGCCCGCAAATGTTGCAATGAAAATGTAACCGAATGCACCCGCACGGCGGAGAAATCGAGCGAAAAATTCGAATGGCAATCGGGCCGGGGGAAGCCGACAGCGAAATGGCAGCATGGATATAGGGAACGAACGCGGTGGAAAGAGCTTAAATTGACGGTCATATTTCCACTCACGGCCATTCGTACGAGGTTGTCGCTCGTGTTACCGGCCGTGTTCGGCAGCATCATCAATGTATTCGATAGGAACGAACGAACGGAAGAACACATTGTAACTAACAAATATACAATGTTATTAGTTTTCTGTGTTGTTTCTCTGCTTTCGACCCTGTGTAGAGGAGAAGGAGGACAATTTCTTGTTGAAACGCACAACGGACACAACCGACAGAGACATTGCAATCTCTATTGAAGGGTGAGAGAAGGAGGCCCGATCCAGTTCGGGGTTTGACGCGCAATGGCAAAAACGTCTCTTGTACTTGCCGCTAAAACCATCACCCTCTGCTGGGAGTCCTATCTCATCCCGAGATTCTCGGCGCTTTACGCTTGGCATATTCGTCTTAGATGCATATCTAGAAAAGGTGTGTGTAACTGCTCCAGCTAATGTTGCACAGACACAGGGTGCTTGATAGGATGTCTTGGCCGTTTATATTTGTTTGCGTGCAGGACGATGAGCTACAATATCCTCAGTTCATCACCGGCTCAGCGACGATCATCGCGTGGATGTTAGACTATTGTATACAGCGATCGACTTATCCACTGAGACTGTTAGCGTGTCAGTGTAAGGAAGTTTCAGGATACAAATCAATCTGTGTTGTCACAACGGCAAAACAGCCATACCGAGATATCGACACGGAACTCCTGAATGTATATATTATGCTATGTGTATATATATATATATATTGTACTTGATTACGTCACATGTCTCTGAACGTTTAATTGCCTTCAAATTGCTAAGTAGCCTATTTGCTATCGTAGGGTCTAGTATGCGCGACACCAAGATTTTCTAATTGTTATTCTGTGATTATAACTACCTAGCATTGCAGTCCACAAGGAAATCGTACTAAAATTTTTTTCCGGGCGGACTCTCAGAGTCTTAAATATTGAATGTCCACGGTACAACCGCTTTCGGCGTAAAGGGTTCATAAGACGAACTTGAAACCTTTAAATGCAAAAATGTGCAACGGTGAGGATCGAACTCCTGTGTGTACCTACGCGTCTCCTCCGGTTGCAAGCCAGTCGAGCACGAATGCACCATCACGCCACCGGGTGCGATTAGCGAATTGTACCTTTTTTTACGAGGGGTTTCGGGAAAGCTTAATACATGTGTGTCAATCAGCGTGGTGTGAGACTAGTCCAAGGCCCAAGGTTTTCGGGCTGACTGTCAGCCAACACTTAACGTCCACGGTACAACTGCTTTTAGCATTGTTTCGTAGGACGGACGCCTAAATGCACATGTGCAACGGTGGGGATCGAACGCGTGCACCTACGTGTCGGTGTGAGACCAGTGTTTTTGTTTTTTATGAGGTTGGGGGCAAAATCCGTTATGGACACCTGGCCTCACATCTGAGGTGTTCTCCTAGGTAGTGTCGGACTCGCACCGACTAAAACTCCGAACCGATTGGGTCAGTGTCAGGAACTGTGCAGGAGGAGTACTTCTGGCAGCATCTTACAGGGACCGGCAGACGGATGAAGACTAGTGTGGGATTCACAAACCCACTAAACCTGGTCCACTACACCTCTCCCAGAGCTCGGAAATTTCTAGGCATATTACTTCGATGGCAAATCGTACCGGAGTCGTTCAACCCTCGGTACCGCATTGTCAAAAGTAAAGTGTCCTTCAGTAGCGTGATCAATCAACAGTACAGTCAAATGTGCCGTCCTGCTCTATCGACCCCTGACAGTAAACTTATGTATATAAACAATGAATACTGAAAATATCATCACTGAATGTGTGTCCTATAGAATTCTTACTGTATACATGTCATCACCACTTATCCTCAGTGCACGAATCCGTAGTGCACGACATTCAATACTGCTCTCGATATGGATACACCACAATCATCGGCACCCTCGGCCCACGTACTTATGCCGGTACATAAGCAAGCAGCGAAGCAAAGTGTCGGGGCGAATTCATCACGTCATAAAAGCACTCTAACGCTTAGACCTTGCGTTAGAGCTTGCCTTGTCCATTGCTTGTGCGCGACTACAAAAATACGCAGAAGCTGCTACTCTGCCGTCAGGCGTCGATGACTTCTACTGTCGTCTTCGGGAAGGGATTTGTTGAAGCGGACAGCGAACTGCTCCTTGCGTCGACTCTCTTTCTCTCTCTCTCTCTCTCGCTATCTATCTCTCTCTCTCCCTTTCTTTCTTTTTCTTTCTCTTTTCCTCTCTTTCCCTCTCCTTCTCTTTCTTTTTCTTTCTCTTTCCCTCTCCTTCTCCCTGTCTCTGTCTCTCTCTCTCTGCCGCTCACTGACTGTCTGGCTGTGAGTGGCACTCGCATCGACAACGGAAGTTTCTCGAAGCGGCGCCGACCGGAAGTGGAGGCGGAAACAGCTAAAAATTCAAATTTCACAATTTTGTCTCAATCTGTTTTCCGTCCAACGAATTCGCCTCGTTCTATGTGATTGGCTTCAACACTGGCACTTGTGTGTGTCGAATAAGTCTCTTTTATGTTGCAGATTTATGTTGAGAAATCGAATATATATATATATTCACTAATTGATTACAGATGTCGTGCGCGAAATATTATCACAGCTCGTTCTGACATCGATATTCCTCGCTGATTTGTAGGTACGGCGATTCTACTACAACGCTACCATCGGGTGAAAGTTTAAACATTTCCAACCGTACGAAATCGGCGTGCTGAAGATATAGTTTGCTACTCCCGAACAGTTGCAAATCCGTCCATAAATCACGCTTGTGTTGTATTGTATTTGGGAAGTCACCCACTTATATTTTTCTTTTTTTCTTTAAACGGTTGAAGTCGGAAGTAGACAAACACCGGACTTTACTGGTGAGGTATTATCCAGGGCAGTGAGAGAGCCTTACTCACTAGAGCCTTGGACCTCGTCGAGACTTGCATCAATGGCTTGAACTAACTTGTGCCAAAGGTTTCCTAGCTGACTCTAAGCCAATATTTAACGCCCACGGTAGAACTGCTTTTCGCATTGCTTCGTAAGACGAACCCCTAAATGCAAATGTGCACCGGGCGGGGATCGAACCCGTGCACCTACGTCCGTCTCCTCCGATTACAAGGCGCACACGAATGCACCAAGCCACCGGGCTCGACAACTAACTTGTAGCAAAGCTTAAAAAACTAGCTTAAAGGACTAATTTGTACCAGCTGACACTAACTGAGTAATTGATTATTTCTAACAAAAGTGCAGAAATATATATAGATACATATAATAATAATAATTGACGCAGTGACGAAAGATTTAATTGTTTGATTTTTTTTCTCATTCTATTTCGGTTAGCTTAAGGCTTAAAGAAGACATGCACAAGACAAAATAATACATAAATCTTGACTCGTATATCGAATCCTTCAATTAACACACGATTTCGAAATGGTGACCTCTTGTCTAGAAGTATTTTATTCAATAAAAATGTTGAGCAGTTTTGAGCAACAATTTGTTTAAGCATTTTTTCATGCTTTGGATGGTGACGAAAGCGCCACATGTCAATTACAAGTACTTTTTCTCGTCTTTTTTTCCGGCTGACTCTCAGCCAACGTATTTAACAACTACGGACACGTTATTTACGTGGCGGCGCAGCAAGCAGGTGAAATGAGATTTTACGATGAAGAAAAACTGTTTTTCTTTCGGCTACACGATGCTCGGCTTTCTAATGGCCTCGATGACGACGACCCGACATGAGGAGGATGAAGAGCGGTCCGGTAGAGCATGATTTGTCATATGAATCGAGACTCCGGTGGCGATCGGGGTGCGATTTGTGGGCGTCTGGCTTTCAACCTCAAGGAAGGTTAGCACGAAAGAGCACACAAACAGGTTCGGGCACCCCAACCACCCTAGATGCACATTTGCATTGAAGGGGTCCATCTCGCGGAGATCCAATACCGAAAGCGGTGGATGTTAAATGTCCACGGCTGAGAGTCGGCCTGAGCCATAAAGAACATTTGTCAGATAGGGCAAATCCTTCAATTGTTTGCGAGTCCAAGGGTAGCGCTTCCGCTTGGCTGCTCTGCAAGGGCTGTGTAGTAGTGGTCGTTTTGTGCGAGTTGAAATTTCGCCTCGCAGGTTTTTCACGCTCCAAAGGTGGATGTTCCATATGGTAAAATTCGACAACGATTCTATCCGCTATTTGACGAGATTAAAATGCTTGAACGGAGGCAATACTTTGAGCCTGAACTCAATGTAAAAATGCTCATCGGACTATGGAACTGAGTGAGAGACAGATCCTGCGCGATAATACGCGTAGGGATTTTGCCTGTTTCTGCCTGGCATTACCCACGAAAAGTCCGAGGGAAAATTAAGGGAATATATGTAAACCCTGCTCATTAAGTTCGATCACACCTAAATAAATTTACGAACAAATTACGAACACCCTGCACAAAGCACTCCGTTCCTCAAGTCAGCCTTAATAAGTAACGAATCATTCAATATAAAAATTATATTGCTTTAGTTCAGCCGAAGGTAATAGCTTGCGTGAATTTGTGAAATCGAACGTAAGATGAATCAATATATCAATGCAAAATAAAGCCTTCTATCGTAAGGCACACCATAATCGTCACGAATTATTATAATCACGAATAATATTAATACAATATTCCGTTATACATTCAGCGAAATGCACCAGTGCCGCCTGGTGCATACGAAACGAAAGCCTAGTACCATCGCATTATCTATCCATAGATGTTCGAAGGGACGAGAAACGCGTCAGCGGGCGAAAATTGCGTTGCATTAGTATTGCTACATGCTAATGTTGCGAGCTAAGGCCGCCCCGCAAAACTCATTATCTCCACGAAGCAGTTCTCACTAAAACACATTACGGCTGTACGAGACCGCACCATAGCTGCAATACTATGCATACAGTATGCGCCGCCCCTACACGGTTCGTGGGTAGAGCTCTCCGCTCGTAGGCGGCCGACCGAGCCCGCTGGAGCAATGCTGTTCAGGTGTTGCGACAACAATGGTAAACCTAACACAGAGCACATCACTGTCGTGACCGCAGAACGGTGTTTGTCGACGAAGCGGGCCAAGGGAAACGCCCGCCTGGCGAAGGATAAAGGAAGAGAGCTCAGAGGCGGGAAACGGAGCACAAGCGACTCAGGAACAACCTCAGGTGGGATTAATTGCGAGCGATCCACCGGATGCAAAACGCGAACGTGAGGAGAATGCGCGTTTCTCGACGCGTTGTCGGCCTGTTGAAGCTTGCTTCGTTGTATATCAGCGATGTGTATTTGGTGACTTGGAGAGCATGTGGGAGATTCAGATCGAGAAAAACTGCCCCCCCCCCCCGCCCTCACTCCCGATTCTGCTGCGTTCGGGGCAGCTGTAATCTACATCTATTATCATAACGCGGAGATTTACAAATGTACAATAGAATCTTACTATTTGATAGTTGCAACCTACGAATGGGGGCTGTGAGTCCGCCTTGAGCGAGAATTTCGATGTTTTTTATGTTTACAATCCTACGGAGATCACTTGCATAGAAATATTACTAGTGCCAATGTTCGTTTACATGACATGTAGATTTACATGTAGATGACCGCCGCAGTAATACAATGGTTAGGGGAGCGCTGTACACTCGCGAATCAGTGACAAAGTCTCGTACAGGTTCGCTCACCCGATGAACAGCTTCCCGTTGCATTTACTCGTGAAGGAGAGTGAGGCTCGATCTTCTATTTAAATCAGATCGACTATTTTAACACGTTTGATTGAGAGGCTTATATAAAAACGATTTGGCAGTATTGCCTATAGCCTTTTGTTGTTGTTGTTGTTGTTGTAACAGCTGTATTATTTCAAGAACCTATCGGGGCCACCTTTGCCAATTGTCGTCTACCTGAACATCATCAACTATAATACTTTATTCGGCGATGGTCAATGAGTAGATAGCATGCACACGGAGTTGGGTGTATGCTGTCATGGGCCTGCCCACGAATTAACCTGACCTACGACTTTTCTTCCATGCCTCTGCGATTCGTACCGCTGCTTAAAGTTACCTAACCTCGGCACCTAACTTCTCATGGCTGTAGTCTCATAAAATCAAGACAGCCACTCACCGACATACCGTCTTCTAAATTATTTACTGAACCTCGACCTTAGAGATTGCCATTGCTCGCTCAGATATCGTAGCCGGCTGAACATCCCGAGTTGCTACACATTCTTAGACCTGCTGTTCTCACAGCGATGGGAATGTTTGTGGAAAATTTTCATTCTATCCATCACATTGTCATACGCCCCATCATATTGCGGAACAGTGGCTCAACAGTGAGCGAGGAACCTTTAAAAGAGACGACCTCGGTGAATCCCCATAATTTAGTCTTGCCTTGTAAAGGGCGGCACCTGCTTGGGGTACCCATGTTTAGTCGTATTAAATGACCTTGTGAGGATCAGTCAGAAGTCGAATGTCTAGAGTGCACCTCCCCCGAGGTCCTACTTCGCTTAGACACGCATCCAATTGCACTAGAAACTCAACTATTATGCTACCCTTCTGAATTTCGTAGGAACTGTACACTGGTCACAGTAAATAACAAAAAAATCGATATTTATATATTATACAACTCAAAAAGCAGCGCATTCGATCTGATTCGCGTTCGACCACCCCTCAGCTAATCGATCTCTCAGAACAAGTGACCTCATTTCCTCGATAGATATGAGCGCGTCTTCTAGTCGCAGACGATGTAGTTCACCTTAAGAAACAGATCGTTATACTCGAGATGGCCGGGGATTGACTGTAAACGGCTGCCTCACCGTTGCACATTTGAATTTAAAAAGGGGCCAGTCTTACGAAGCAGTGCGAGATAGCAATACTATCGACGTTTACGGCTGAGAGTCAGATCCCGAACACATTCGACTGCGCACAGTTTGATTTTGGAAGTCGAGCGCCTTCGACACGTCTAGGCAGCCCCTGTTTCGCATTGCTTCGTAAGACGGGCCCCTAAATGTAAATGTGCAACGGTGCAACGGTGCAATGTGGACGTCAAATGTTGGCTGAGAGTTAGCCCGAAAAAGTTTAGGCAGCCCCTGTTATTAGGAACTTATATCGAAGTCAGCGATTTATCTTGGTCATGAAAATGCACAATGAAGCCGCCGTACATCCTTTCACCGCATTGTCGACCCATTCCTCCAGTTAACAGCTATGTTACATAGCGCGTCATGCAACGCATTTCTGCAATTATCCGCCTACATCCATGGCGGATGGAGTCATCACAGAAGCTAATCTCAGTGCACGATACATGTGAAAATCGAGAACACTCTTCGGATGCCGAGAGAAAATGGTATTATTTATAATACGTATGTCCTCGCACGTCGACATACGGAGGGAGACATATAGCGGTGGCGTATAGCTCGATCGTTCGATATGTAGAGACCCTCCAGATATGCTCACCTATTGGTATAGGATAGGCACCACTAATAGGTCAAAGGTAGACCGGCTCTGTCCGCTGTCATGACATCGGCCCACGTACGATGTTGTTAAGGCCGTTGTCATCAACAGCTGTTGTAACGCTTTCCGCCTCTGAAAATCCTCTCATGAGCGGTCTGTCGACATTCGTGCTACGTTCGCTCGTAGATGCATTAGCAGCAGGCCCATGGAAAGCCTGGACAGGATGACACGAGCAGGGTCCTGTGAGCGGGACCATTCGGCGAGCCATTTGGATGTTAGGCTCATAGTATTCGGCGTCACCAATACGACTCACCTGCTGCATACTCCGTGTGCAGGGTCGTTAGCACGCTCGTGCGTACGTAGATTGCCTGCTATGGAAATTGCATTCTAGATATAATAGGTTTTGTAGCTTTGGTAGTGATGACTGTGTTTAACATGTAAAATTACGTATAACGTTGATTTTTCTGACTATGATGGGAGAGGAAACGTGTCGATGTATTTGCCCCTATGTATGCGTTGATATAATATGTTGTCAATTGTAACTTCGTCTGTTGCAATGTGATCTTTTACACCTTTTAACTATTATTTTTTTTACGAGAACTCAAGCAATGTATGTTGCAGTTCCGCCAATAAACCGCAGTTTGTATTGTATTGTATTGTATTGACACGAATACACACAGAATTGAATGCAAGCTAGAGCGTCTTCCTGTGTTTGGCAACGAAACAATGCATTGCAACCTACGATAATGGCGTTGACGAACTTATATCCAGTTATAAACCCATTTCTTTTGCGTTGACCCGAGGCCAACGTGTAACGTCCACGAAATGGATTTTTGCTTCGTCAGATTCGGATCCCTAAGTGTAAATGGGCAACGGTGGAGATCGAACCTGCGTATGCACGTACATAGATCTCTTCCGGTTGCAAGGCAGGCACAAACGAATGCACCACATCAGTGGGGTGGGCATCCAGTTGTAGACCTATGTGGCCAACTCTTTTTATTATTATTAATAGTGTTATTAATATTTAATAACTTTGATACATGAACTAATGACTGATATATTTTCACGATGGTATTCATCCCCACTCGGTATTCTTGTTTCCAGTTTCTAAGCAGTTTCAAAGTGTGCAGTTAAGTGAACATGTTTTAAAAAAAAGCATCTTATTCAACTATAAACGGATGAACCCGCAAATTATACAAATCATATCTTACAAATGTGTAGCAAAGTTAACCGGCAACGGTCATCGGAGCTTAGTACTATAGGTACCGGGGGATAAACATTGTAAGGAAGAGAATAAGCAAAGGTGTCCCCGATAGGTCCTCTCATAGTAATATCTAAAAGGTTAAGAGCTGAGGCCTGTCTGTCAGATAGGGGATGGTCAGCTGAGGGTCAGCTCGAAATACAGCTCTAAGCTCATCCCGGTGTATTCTTAACCCTCTTTACCATTTGATCAGGCTTCAGTATAAGCTTTCACTTCTCCGTTAATAATAACATTCGATTGCACCTTTATCGTAGTTTGCAATAACTTAGAATAAGAAAATTAGAGGCCGTACCGATAAAACTGGGGGATGGTGGCAGCCGTATCACATTATTGCATTCTCAGCCTTGCGCTCTCGTTCGGACACGCCCCATATGAAAAATGGGCAGGTTAAATCTGACAGTCAACGGAACTCTACCTATCAGAGAGAGAGAGACAATACCGTGGTGTGGAGGGAGAGACCTGAGATTTCCATTTAGAAATAGTTCCGAGCTTCAAACAAGCTGCAGTAATCAGCGGGCGAATGTATCAGTAGTCATGGGTGAGTTCAGATCTTCGGGAAAAAAAGGAGAAAAATAGGAGAAGTGGTCTGAGTCTTTATCAGATATTGCATTGTGTGTGTCATTTTTCTGACACTCGTTGGGGGGGTCAGCCGTTAAGGTGAATCCATAATATAGGATTTAGAAAAAGCAAATCCTAAGGTGTTTTCGCCCATTGAACGGGTCCCGGGGTTGTTTTTTTGCAAGGACTACTGAACCTTACAGATAGTCTCCGCAATCGATTATGCTGAACGTAGCACGGTGGGGATCAATGTGAAATACAATCAAGCTAGCGAGTGGAATCATATCGAGGCTTGTCAAACGTAACTGTGTGCTAAGCTGCTATTGAGTACTCAAGTAGCTGAAAAGTCGTTCAAGCCTCCACTGGGTAACGAACGCCTGGGGAAAGGTCTGATAATGGTGAGTTCTTTTTTTGGGGGGTTGGCTACTACGGGAATGCATGATGCAGATCCGCACTGGTCGATTCATACGAACGCTCGTGCGGGACTCACAAACCGCACTTTTTCTTATTTGTTTTTATAGAGGTTAAAGGTTAATCTGATACTAGCAGGCAAATAGCTTAGTTGTGAGGCCTGGTGTCCATGCAGGATTTACCTTTCCCTTAATCCCCTGCCCAGATGGCTCGGCAAGCTTATAGCATGACTTCGACTGTTCCATCCAGGCTGAACATACAGTTCTACTGTTGTCCACTGAAAAGGAGCGTCACCGATTCAGCGGAGCCAAACCGCTTCTAACCCCACCCAACAACCACGCGTCCGTCGCAGACTCCGCAATCTGACCATTTGTGTCCCGAGAAGTTAAATTATCGCTGCCTAGCTTTGTTCAACTTATCTTCCTTCTTCATGATTCTACTATATTTATCCCGGCAGTGACCGTAGCCCAGTTCTACAGGGAGAAGAGCATGATACTCAAGGTGATTCCTAGGCGAGTTCCTAGGTTCCCCAGGGTATCCTGTTGCGGAAACTGGTCTCGACCTAG
Organism: Stratiolaelaps scimitus; assembly: GCA_019614645.1. NCBI lineage: Eukaryota > Metazoa > Arthropoda > Arachnida > Mesostigmata > Laelapidae > Stratiolaelaps > Stratiolaelaps scimitus. The sequence continues at coordinate 1,080,265 of JABWDB010000064.1, read as the reverse complement.
GTATCCCGCTGCAGAAAGTGGCTTCCCTTTTTCTCAAAGCGTGCTATATCTTTGTAATGAAGACATCCAATTCTAGTTACTGCTAATTTATTATTCTCATGTTATATTCACTATATTATGATACTAATTATTACATTTTGAAAACGTATCGAGAGTACACAACAGGTGACCTATATGTATACTCCTGTACATTCTACCTATCCCCGAACAATTGAACGCCAGAGTGAGGAAGAGATTACGCTGCAACGTGCAATATTCCCATGAATAGAGGAAGTGCGATACATGATTATGTAGGTGTTTTAAGCCATATTGGCATAAGTTATGCTGCCCTCGCTCTGCAACACCTGCTGACCCCGGATCCCTAAACTTTGAATTTGAGGTCAGGCAACTTTGGGTCTTGTTGAGATGACTGCGCTGGCTGTGCCGCATCGGATTGCGTCTGCATTGATTTCCCGTAACGACATTTGAATCGCTCCGGCGATCAAGGGCTCATTTGTCCATGTTGCAATACTCAAGGCTTGTTCATATATACGAAGACCCGATAGAGCTAGTCTGAGAGTCGTGCATAACTGGCAGTCACTCGCAAAATGTTGCCAATTATTTGGTTAAGCATGCTCGCTATAATTTAAATAAATCGTCGTGTCTATTTTTCAGTGTATCTTCGACATATATTTTTTTTATTTAGATGCAAAATATAATGCAATTTGCTTTATAACAAAAACATTTGTCTCGTTCGTGATAGAAGAGAAAAACCTCCACAACGACACATTTATATGAGATTACAATTTTCAAGTATAACTTTATACAATTCCGGTGACAAAGGGAAATTGATCTAATTTTTGTTCTCTAATTATTGTAAAATAAAGATGGTTACTATAATTTGTTCTCTAATTATTGTACAATAAAGATAGTTACTATAATTTGTTCTCTAATTATTGCAAAATAAAGATAGTTACTATAATTTGTTCTCTAATTATTGTACAATAAAGATAGTTACTATAATTTGTTCTCTAATTATTGTATATTTAAAGACGTACGAGGTGTTATTGGTTTATTAACGGAACTGCCATTTCACAATGCTTAAGTTCTCTATTATGTCACCACATCGCGGGAGTCCAATCTGCGGCCTCTGCCTTTCTATAGCTAGAGACTTAGCTGCCAACCAATCCACCTCGCTGATGGGGTCAGAGAGCAGGGGAGAACTGATATTTATCTTCAAGCAACGTGCATTGCTAATGTTATTATAGATTCGTCAAACGCGTCATCGTTCAACCACATACGACGTAAACTCACGTTCGTCGAGCAGTTTTTCGGGGAGCTAGTTCCCTTGTTACAGGACAGGCCTTGAATTCGGGTGCACCTTGCAACCGAAGGGGACACATTTGCCAACCCTTGCGTTCTCTCTAGGCTCGTCAGACTCACTGCAGGTGCTTTCGTTAATGGCAGAAAGGATCGGATTGGCGACCATCTGTTGTTGTTATGGTCGTCGCCCTTAGACGACAACTTGATAACTTACCACTACCGGTTACACGGGTGAAAGTTTCAATGACGACGTTGTAACTTGGTTACAACGAATTTTTAGACGCACAATAATAGTCAATATCCTAACATAAAAGTAAAGGTTTATTGGTTTATTGAAGGAGCTGCAATTTTACAATGATTACGTTCTCTTATATGTCACAAATAAATAAATATTAACCTATATATGCGTTGCGTTGTGTTCAAAATGCTTTGAACTTAGCAAACTGTTGAGTGAAAATCCGGCCACTCTCTACTTATCTGGAGCATTTATTTTTATGACCGTCCGAAGTGGCCTATAGATCTGCCTTACATAGAACGTCACTATCAATGAACTTCATTAACTGACATCATATATATTATATGTATATACAATTGTATAATGAATATTATCATAATAAATAATTGATTTCTGATTCTGCCTCCAATTTACTAGAGATTATTATGACTTGCTTCCCACAATTACACCGTTTTGTCTATTTCTAGCAACATAAATAGATAGTTCACAACAGATCAAATTATTCTCACGGTTCTACATAGCTTCGAAGCCGGCTATCAGCTCGTTAATCCATGATGCGTTAATGGTAGCCAGTTAGAATGAATTGCTAAGTATGTGTCAAGTACAACGTGCCAAGCAAAAGCCCCAAACCTGATCATGGAACAAACTCATTTTGATGCAAATGCTCAATAATTAAGCCACATCCACTGTAGACATATAGTCCACGCGTCTGTCATCCATTTCAAATTTTGCCGCCAATGCAAGCCCGTGTACTTCCGAGTGCTACACAATAATCAGCGTATATAAATATCATATATCACCTTGTTATGGCACGGCAGAGTTACGCAAGCTGTATTCGACGATGTAAGGTGCTGAGGTTTCTTTGAAAACAGCCGGCTGCGTAGGACTGTGATGATAATAATTCTATTATTGGAAGGCAGGCATCAAACTGATCGGGTATTGTGGAAGGCCTGGGTGTTCGTTTCTCACTTGGTCCTGACTTGTTTGTCGAGCAAATCACGCGTGGTATTAGCCAATGTTTGTCTTATACGTATCTGCTATTTTAGTACCCTGGTTAAGTAATGTGAATATCTATATGATGTTATATGAGTCTCATATAGTCCCGCTATTAGTAGACGGTAGGCGTCTAACACGATCCGCAGATCTTCATTTTTAGACCTTAGCTTTCCGGGTCATTTCATGAAATTAGAAAGAAAGACGAAACGTACAGTGACTTTGATTTTTCGACATCGGTTGGATATTTTGTCTGAAAGAGACGATTTCACGAGGCCCATTTGCCCTAAAGGTAAGGTAAGGCTTTACTGATTTGTTAAAGGATCTGCATATAAATGCTTGAGTTCTCTTATATGTCATGCAACGGGATTTGAACCTGCGGTCGTACGATACAAATGGGTGTAACCAACAACGAATCAAATTAGTTAATAAACCTCTGGCAAAATTGTAACGTCCGGAAGGAGGGGCTTAGGATATTAAGACATTTTTAAGTTGATCTCGTCTTTGCCCTGGTATAACAAAGTCACCTCTGTGGAAAACGGTGATTAATAAAATGAAGCAAGATGGTAGATACCTGCAGCGAGGCAACGGGATTATTCGAACAAGCTAATGGAACAATTGCTACAAAACAGCGCAATAGTTGCAATATAGGCGGGGACGGGGACGGGGGGGGGGACTGGCTTGAGCAAGAGGATTGCAGGAGAAACGCAAAGGAATAGTTGTAATTGAAGGTAAAGGTAAAGGTTTTATTGGTTTATTAATGGAGCTGCAATGTCACACAGCAGGGCTCGAACCTACGGCCTCTGGCTTCCAATAGTCTGGTCCAAGGGTCCCAAATCACTGCACTCAGCCAGGAACCATCGCTCGGTTGGGGCAAAAAAAAAAATGGAGAAAAGGCAATATCGAACCATACTCACGGCAGGTACCTGAAGCAACGCTACAAAGCGGTATCGAGGAAGCTGCCATATCGACACCAAGACGATCAGAAGACGCTGATCAGCTATGGAGCTACATAGGCACGCATAACTCTCGTTTAGGCTGATGGTAACATCATCGAAGTAAAAGTACATTCAACCAACGACAAAACGCATGCCGCGGAACGTAATCGACTGGCGATAAGTCTGTTCCGTCGTAGTACATTTCACTTCGTTGTATACAACAAAGCAATGCGGAAAGCAATTTTACCGTGGACTGAGTAAACTGCTCAAGGCTCGCGGAGCGAGCCTGGAAAATTGAGTATACTTCGCTTAAGCTGGACTATTGGAAGCGTCCATTTTCTACTCGAATATAAAATACGGTTCGGCTACACCCCCCCCCCTCAGGCCGTTCGCAGTGGTCATGTTATGCCTGTGGCGTAACATGGCGCTGTGAATCCATGCGAGTGGGTGATCGTAAATAAAAACGCATCATCCGCCATCCGGCTTTATTTATGTGGCTCCCTATGGCAGAAGGGCAGGGCTGCTGTAAATTTCCCTGTTGCTGGAAACATGTTCTCCTTCTCCCATATATATATATATATATATATATATATATATATATATATATATATATGATGATATTTTGTCCTCCAACGCTGTCGTGTTGTTCCAGTTTTTACTTCTAGCTGTACATTGGCCCGTATGTTCCACATTGAACGCGAACGTACGCGGTTTGTACGGTTAGTAGTTGTTGCATCAGGGTACTTGCAAGTATAAGTCGTCTCGATGGATTCTTAAAGTAGTAACAATACCCAAAGGTAATCCCAAGGCTTGTCACATACGACTCTGAAGAACAAGAGCTGAAAGATCGAGAGACAGACAGAGCGAGTCGGGTAAAAACTACAACAGCGGCACTTGATGTGTTATCATGCGAATCAGCATGACTTCACTGGCGTGTGTCGTCTTCACACGGCGTCGAGCTTCCGGAGACAGTAGCACGCTTACCTTAGAATCGAACAAGACAAGATTATAGCTATCCGCGGTGGATTGTCATTGCGAGATGGAACTAAAGGCGAACTGTAAATCGCCTACGAGAACGTCCAGTGAGCTTGTCGGCTACCTGTGAAAAAACATTGGAATCGACCTCGTCTCGGCCAACCACCGTAGGAGTTCCTCTTCCTGCAACGAAGGTATATTTATGGCTCTACTCGTTTTCGTCGATTTCGGGACGATTATTATACATCTTAACGCTTTGCCGGGCAGGACAATTGTTCGGTCGAAAGCAGATCTCTTGCATATAATAAGAATAATCGATATATCCTTAGCATTGTGAAGTTGTTGAAGAGGTTAGTTCGCTAAGGGAGCAGAATGTAAAGTTAGCTCGCTAGCTTGCCTATATACCCGTGCCCCAAATGTCAAAATCGGTTCTGGGTTTAGTCGGTAAGAGTCTGACACTACCAGGCAAAGACCTTAGTGTGAAGCCTGGTGTCCATGCAGGATTTACCTTTAACCTCTTGAAAAGCTTGCCTACAACCCTGAGCTAAACGGTATGTTGAATCTCAGCGCAGCAGAACTGAGCAAGAAATAAACAAGCAGATCATTATTACTCCATTATGTGTGTATAATATAATGCCTTACTCCGTTGCTCATTATTAACCCATCATTTGGGCTCTCTAATTTTCGTCTGTTGTTAGTGATTAGTACCAGTCTGAAATTATCAATACTAACACATAGCATGTCTACCGAGGCGATAGAAGGCGAGATTCTTCTTATTTTCTCTCTAAATTTATACCTGATCAGGCAGTCTTGAGGAGGTCCAGGTTGTTTTTTTATCAGGCTAAAAACCTCTTGGAATAAATCCCCCAAGCCGCCTAAGGCTAAATTGCCTGACCTCTCACGGCAGGGTGGAGTTATTTTGAATTTCTATAACGGATCGGCAGTGTTATGATATTCACATTGGTCAAACATAATTGCATAGTCAGCTGACGCTAAGAGCTTAAAACCTGACCTCTTCATGTCTCGGATGTGAGTCCGGTTTCCGGTCCACCTGTTTCTTTCGGCGTTCACCTCATTCGCCGTTTCAACCCGCGCTCAAAACGTATTCAACATCGGAATTCCTGTACTTAAGCAATCGACAAGAATCGTATATATATGATGATATTTTGTCGGTTAAGGGATTATGACTACAAAAGGTTATTAGGGATTATGACGTGAAAACATCCGGCTCCGCTTGAGGAACGATTTTCTGCAGCCAAAACTACCTGATTAAATGGGGGATATCGCATGCACTGTATACCGGCGCATTCGATATTTGATACAAGTTAACAAATAACATATGGGGGGAGGGGGCAGCTTGTATCAAACGTAGTCTTTAAGGTTTGTTTTGAGCAGTTTTCGAGGAGCCTACTCTGCAGACAGCGTCTCTGGATTGCGTAATGTTGAGGCTACAACTATTGCGTCATGGACCAGACGCACTCGCGCTGGGATACGCTTCGATCGACTGTGTCGATTATTGTGTGAACTTTCATATGAGCTATTTTGTACTAATTTATGACCAGTTACGACAGCTTAAGATGTCTATATAAGAAGAGTCACTCTGTCCAAGTAGGTGTCTGTCAGTCTAAGGACGACACTAATAAGCTATCTATTGGACAGCCTCATGTTCTGTTCTCTATCTTACCCTTCCAAAAAATGGCGTGGTCAGCATTTTTTGTTGTAAATGGCTCTTCTTTATGCCATTATCAAATGGTCTGCAAACGTCTTCCCTAGTCCACTTCACCCCAACCGACCCCCGTCATGGCTATACTCACTAATACACGTAAATGTTGTTTACAACACACATTGTCCGGGCACAATTATTGGCCCTTTGTTACCAGTAATAACAATAATAATAATAAGAAGAAGAATAATTAAAATAAAAGAAACATCAAAATCTATGCAACGTACTTAATTTGCACTTCAAAGTGTACATAATAAAATATGTTAGGTTAGCTAAATTGAGCCACCAGTTACTTCAACGACCTCGGGGCCTTACTCACAAATGATGGTGCTAATCTTGAATGGATGCATGGATGGAAATAAAGACATCATAATTGAATCACCACGGCACAAGGGTGGAGATGAAATAAAAACGTTTATTACGTTCTGAACAAGTGCCTTGTACTGTTCCGTGAAAACCGTAGGTGACTCTTGGCAAACTCCTGTGTGTCTAGAGAAAAAAGTGCGATATACAGCGATAATTAGTGCAATTATTTTAATTCAAGCCCGTCTGCATTGTCTGTCGTGTCATTTTATTCTTTCTTCCCTATTAAGTAATATTATTCAAGTTGCTATATTAAACACTTTCGGGTCTCCAGCCGTCAATCCCTGGATCGGCTAGTCTCAAAGATACTACGGTGTACCTAATTGTTAAATGATGCCTGTTCTAATTAATGCAAATTAAGTCATAACTTTCCTCTGCTACGGAATCCTCTTGAAATATATGCAATCGCTTAGGTAACAATACCTCAAAGTCTTCTCAGTACTAATTAGTAATTCGATGAATTCGACAATTTCTTGATTGACTTTTCTTACCGTTTCCGCCGGTAGACTAAAAGTCCTCGACACGGCACTGCGGCATTGTCGTTAGCAGAAACAAGTCCACGAAACATCGGTCCGTCCATGCTTCGATAGAATTCACCCAGTCATACCAGGAAGCCTTTTATAAATTCATGTAGAAAGCTTTTACACTTACGTCCCGTTACCACCCGCCGGAGCCATAAAGTGGAGCCATACACTACACCTGTCCATGGCTGAGATCAAGGTATCAAAGGCTCTTCGACGTCTCTCCGCAACGCATGGCCATTAGCGTTTGGCAGCTAGCTTCGTCACACATCTAAGCCTTCCGCCGAAACCGTTACAACCAATGAGGTGAAACTTACCTTGGATCTCTTCGACTCTCCGAGGGATTGCTGGTAGTCGGCAAGGTTTACTAAGGTATAATTTTCAGTCAATAATGTACACTGTTCACTCTAAGGGGTGGACGTTCATTTTCGATGATCTAAACAATTCATAATGTTGCCAATAACGCTGTTCAACGATATAATGCATTACCCTACGAGTTGCGTCATAATTTCATGTCAGCCATTAAATGGGTATTATTAGGGGGCTGACAGTTGAGGCAGAGCTTGGAAAATGGAGGTAGATAGACTGGCAGTTATTCCTTCATACGAAAGGAAACGAATGCAATTAACAACAATTAAAATGTGCTTCTACATTTCTATGCTGTTACAGTATGGATTATTATTCACAATCTAGTAGACGGTCATAAGTTGTCTGTAGATTATGCTGACTTCCTCATTGATATTATTATCATTAATATCATTAGACTTTTATTGTAATTATTATCATTCATCTGTTCACGTGGCACCCATTGATTTCATCGGGTGCAGTTTATAGCTTATAATTAAAAATTGTAGCCAGTAGAGCTAATTGCGAAGCTGAGAGGTGCAACATTGAATCGTTCCTTAATCGAAATTCGTCATTGTTTATTGATTTACAGAAAAGGAGATTTACTAAATGCAGTGGATCACATTAGCGCTGTGGGTGGCTAACTTGTCTCTGGCTGTTGGCGAAGCCAGAGGTCGCAAATTGGCGACGTGCTGATGTATAGATAATTTAACTGTAAAATTAAAGTAAATCTGCGGTTCCTTTAACAGCCAATGAAACCTTTATACTGCCCCGTTTGAGGGTGGACTATGATTCATGTTTATACATTTATCTTCTATAATATCTTACTCATTAAACTAACACGTCCATGTCCACTGCGCTAGCAAGCGGACGATTATTCGGGTTATTTATAAAAAAAAACGATACAGAGTGTACATTTTTTTCAATTCAATTATCCGCCGATACGCTACATGTAATAGTGATTTGTCCACTCTGACTAAGCTATCACCTTGGTCTTGACAACAATATCTGATCGACATAATATACATTGTACAATGTCGAAAAAGTCATCAACAGTCAGTCCACTGACTCGCTTCTCAGGGTGCTTCTAGAAAGTTTTACATTGGCAACGTTCCTTCTTTCACTTACGGAGGACATTACGATTGAGTGGCTGGCAAGATCACCTCGTGTTTGTTCGACCCGTCTGCCGGATCTGTTTTGCATGTTTCCAAAGAGTTGCTGTCTCTCTGTGCCTGTCTATGTGTCTGACCCCCCGCTGTTCCCCTTGTTAGGTGACAGCCCTCGGATCAGAACCTTTAGGTATTACCCCAAGAGCCTACAGGGGCGATGCTTCAAAGAGCTGCATCTCTCGTTCTATTCTCAGCTTGCATATGGTATAGGTAGACGGCGTATGTGCATACTGAAATAAACATAGTAACGATAGTTTTACGTATGACGACACGGACATGAGGACAAATGGTCTTTAATGGATCCAGGCAGTAGAACACATAGAGAAGCTTAGAGAAGTAGAGAAGCTTTGCCGACAACAACCTTGACATGTTCACTGAATCAGGTTTTTTGTTGTTTCGAAGTCTGACTCTCCGCAGTCAACATTGAACGTCCTGGGTATTGCTAGTTTGCATTGCTTCGTAAGACGTGCTTCTATTCGCCTCTTAGACTTGATTTGCTGGGTCAAACCAAGTGTCTCGCGTATATCCTGTGCCTGATTGAGTCACCCGAGTTGTGCTCACAAATTATTATTATTTGTTTTATTTTCACTCTGTTCGAGTAATTACAACGGTGTGTTCAATATACAAGTCAGTTTCCGATGTGTAAGGTTTCAAGTGCAAATTCTAGAAGCATTTTTTTTTTAAAACATAGTTCCATCTGATTGCATTGATCAATGTATATTTAATTCTACGACTAAATTAGGCATTTATATTTAAGAGATGACTAGTTGACCCAATTGCTTCGCATTTTCCTGCGTTGTATCTCTCACATTTTTTACTACAGAATTTACAAACGCAATTATCATCAGGTTCCTGGAATCCCTGTGTTTCGCAGACTATATGGTGAAATCCGTGAACCGCGAACCTGGTAACATGGTGCCTAAAACTAAACTAAACTTTTTCGGGCTGACTCTCAGCCAACATTTAACATGGTGCCTGGTAACATGGTGCCTGGTAACATGGTGCCTATTCCTTCTATTACTAAGCTTCCAATTGCCATCTGTCATGGCTGGAGTCGTGAAGAACGACGGGTCCACCTCTCTCTTCTTCGCTTTATAGCCATCTTTATAGATGCGGTAACTATCTGTTTCTGGGAGGTTGAACGACTGGCAGATTTCTTCAACAAACGATGGCGTGTCGAGCAGCAGATAGACAAGCCGGTTTCGTGCCGTGGCGTGCAAACCGAGTACTGACTTTAAGAACGCTGGTTTGACTCTGTCGATCGTGGCCAGGTCCCTGGAGGCGAGCTTATCCCTGACGATTTGAATCCCATATGTAGCTATTGGCGCGATCTTCAAATTAAACAATTTAAGAGCAGTGTCGATTGATAACTTTTGCGGTCGTTCGATCGAGGTCGTCGCAATCGTCGCTTTTCTAGCTCGGTCTTCAACATGCAAAGCGAATGACCTGCCTGTTGTTGTTATTGTTAGACCGAGGTATGTGAACGAGTTAACTATTTCCAGCCGCTCACCGTCCAGTCGGAACGAGTCGTTTCCGCTAAGCCTCCCCCCTTTTCGGAACTTCATTGCGACTGTTTTAGCCTTGTTAATTTGAAGGCCGATGTCGGCGACATAGGTATTCAAAGTTGCTAGTGCCTGCTGGAGGTGAAATCTACTCGTACAGTACATTACAAGGTCATCTGCATACAGGATGAGATTGACAGAAGAGTGCCGTTGTGCTCACAAATAAATATGAATATCATTTTATTTTATACCTCGCTTCGTTCCACGTAGTAAAACTATAGAGTCATGCTTAGAGGACGGGCCCCCCAATTGACTGTTCTCTCATTACGAAAAGATGGCATCTCGCGATTGCATTTGCACAAGTTGTAAGCTCACCGTACGTGGGATGACGGAGGCGCTGTTCTGCATTTATATGTGTATGCATTTAATTGATGACCATCATTGTGGATGCCATATATATATATATATATATATATACACACACAGACAACATTGACGTCACAACATTACATAGTCAGATTCTCATAAAGGTCAAATCCATAACAAATCCATAAGGCTAAGTGCTAAGGCCTGTCAGACAGGGAGCACCAGAGGGTCGGCTTAAAAAACAACAAAAAATCCTATTTGAATTTAACTAACTCAGAAAACTTGTAAATCGGTTGTTGTGTTTTCGGCTAATATATCTAACAGAATCATAGCTGACACATCGCGAGAAATTCGCGAAACCTGAGAGAGCTTTAGCTAACCAAGGCCGATCCACGCATTACATCCGGTTCCACTGCTTGTTAAGGTTTATTGCTTAATCGGGTAATTACATTCATTTTTCGGAGGGTCCTTACCTCCGCACACGAGCCTTTTATGTTTATCACATTTCGGCCAAATCAATAAACACGTCTTCATCCATAATTGAAGATACCTTTGGTTCAATACGAGCTTGGATCAATAACCAATACATTTCTTGGATTCCGTTGAGCATCTTGAACGTGTCACGTTGGCAAGGGTTGGCACCTAGCCTTTGTTAGATGCAAATCATCGGAAGGTCACAACGCCAGATGCGATATTTAACACAATTTCCTTATTTGTCTATGGGAGCTGCCTTCAATCAATAAAGGGTTTACCTTACCGTATCTGCAAATTTGCATCGAACCAGATACACAAATACGCAGATACGGTAAGGTAAAGACTTTATTGATTTATTAAAGGAAAGGTAATATTTACAATGCTTAAATTCTCTTTTGTGTCACGTGGAGGAATAACCCTCCGGCTTCTTGCAGCCACTGTCCAAGCCACCCTGACTCACAGCCAACATTTAACGTCCAGAGAAAAGATTCAACAGCAAAATGAAAAATAATATTCGGTTAAAAATAATATTCCCCAAAAATAATGAGACTCCTATCGTCTTGCGCCGAATTTTTATTCTTGGCGGGCATTCGGCTTTCGATGGGCGTTCGAAATGGCAGCCACCGGAGCTAGTCCTTCTTGACTTGCATTTTCACAAGAAAAGGGTCCATTTTATGTTTCAAAAGAAGAAATGTCTAGCTGAAACCCATCGAAGGTTGGTTAGCGTGCATGGCCATAATGCCTTGAATCGATGACAGGTGTGCCGTTGATGTGAGTTATTAAAAATAATCTTAGGATGCAGGAAAAAAAAGTGCAAATGCGTGAGGAGTGTTCGCGGGACAATTTGAAGATATATAGGCAGCAAAAGAGTCGCTTAGAGCATACCGTTGCAGTGGACGAGGCATGGGTCAGCCTGTATAGGGGACCGGAAAAAGATCAAGTGAAACAGTGGCTACAACCAGGTGAGCAGGCAATGGTGGTAGCAGTACCCAATAGATTCGAGCCTAAAGTAATGGTAGCACTTGACATGGAATTCAACGGAAATTGCTACTACGAGATTTTGGGCCCAAAAGAAAAAATGGACTCGGCTCGATATCTCGAGTTCTTGAAGGGACTCATGAATAATTGTCATGACAATAGGAAGCACCGAGTGTGGCTGCTCGATGACAATGCTAGGGCACGTCGTAGCAATGAAATTACGTCCTGGCTGAAGGCCAACAAGATTGAACGATCGCATCCCTCCCCCATTCTCCCAATTTAAGCCCGTGTAACTATGGTTGAGTCCATCAATTAAAGAGGGCTATAGGTGGCCAAAGGTATGCAAACATCAGTTTACTCCGAGAGGTCTTAAATAACGAAGTTATAAATGGTAATAGAAATGGTGCATACCTAGCCGTTAGAAGGCTGCCAGAACTCTGGGACCAGTCTATAAATAAAAGAGGTATGAGACCTCTAGCTCATACTAAGAAAATCTTTGTTTTATCTTACTTAGTTTAGTCGATATTGAAATCGATCTGGGTCTCATTATTTTCTACCTAATATATTATATATATATATATATATATATATATATATATATTATTTTTCATTTCCTGTTGAATCTTTTTTGTTGCAGAGGCGCACGTGTTAAAGTATAATAATTCCCGAGTGCTGCGGGTATTTCTATGTATACACATGTTGTTTACAGTGATATTATTGCCATCTCTTGCCAACTTGCACTGCGACATTGGGCATTATTATTGTACATATTTACCATTCAGTTATAGCCCTGCATTTTAACAACATACAGACTGTAATGTTGCCTACTGCAGTCTTCCTTTCCCTGACTGCTTTAACAACCTCCGCCAGTGGTCCCACTTGTTCCTAGTCTACTATTCGTTTCATTTATTTGCTCCCAACGTTTGACCTTCGCGAGGCCTAGAGGCCTAGGTCTCTGCTGCATCTGCAGTGCTGGGTCACTAAAATATTACATCGTGCCAAGGACAATATGTTCAACTATTTCCCTCCCCTGCGCTACGAAGTAGGCATTTGTTATTTATGTCTTCACTATGCTTTGCCTTTATAACGTCTCGGTGTCCCATATCCCCACACTTCAGTCAGCTGGCAAGACGACTCAGATGCGAGGGAATTGCGAGTACACCGTGACGTCCTTTTTTGTAAATTGTCTTTTATTTTCACTGTACGGTTTCAATGAGTTGTGTCTCCCTGGCTAGCTTTCCTGGCTGAGCTCGGTTAAGGGCTGTCCACTGATTTCCTGACTCCTTATGGCGCCGCTTTTATATTTATTCCAGTGCATTTTTCTAGAGTAACCTCGCAGAACTTTCGAGAGTTTGATAATGCACAGTTAACGTCCACGGAACAACTGCTGTTTGCGTTGCTTTAGGGACCCCCAAATTAAATGCAAATGTGCAACTGGTGGGTTTCGAACCCGTATGCACTCGTGTTGCACCTCCGGCTGGAAGGCACGCGAGGACATACAAATGCACCACCAGGCCAAAGGGCTCGAATTTGGGGAAGAAATAGACCCTCTGCAGAGAATCGGTTTTGGCAGACAGAGGCGGTTTACCATCCACTTCAACCCTGAACTGGATCGGCCCACTTCGTATGGAGATTGGAATAGCTCCGGTGGTGTCCGTGTGTTTCCTCCTCTACAAAAATAAAAAAATAAAAATAAACTAACCTTGCAGTTGAAGAGCTCTCCCTGAGAACTGCACCTCCCATATCGCATGGGCTTCCCATCATGGTCAAGTCTCCAGAGGAAAACAAGACCGCCGTCATGTTGTCAATGTCTTCTCCTATTGTCAGCAACCTTAAACAGGCCTCAAAGGACGCTTTCGATTGTGTTTCCCTAGCCCAGAAACCCTCGCGACTCCAAATTCCCCTTCTAAGACCCGAGTTAAGCTGGCGAACTGGCATTGTATGACGCCGCACGTTACTGCCATTTGGAATGCCTCTAAACAAACACACGTGGCCACACACGAAAAAAAAAGCTCGATCATTAATTTTTCGTGTATTTACCCTGTTAGTTACTAGATGGCAGAAAATTCTATTTTTACATAGTCACGGAGTACATCGCACGATCCGCTCCCTAGCGCAATTTACGATGAAGCTGAAAATCGTGTTGGAGTTGCCGTAGAACTAAATCGAGAAACGTCAAAATTTTCTCTCCTAAAGGGGCTCTCAGAGAAGCAACTTTGAACATTTTCGTAAGTCGCCAACCCCATAGGTAAGCGACTAAAGTGTAGGGATTATTTTGTTGTGATATCGAGCCTGCCAGCCAACGGGATCCTGGCGACGGGAACCACTTTCAAAGGAGTATCAACTTTGGCGCGTACAAAACAACGACACCTGCGTGGAATGGCTTAAGGCCAAATAACCGGTGAATGAAAGCTCGGCGCACAGTATCTCGAAGCCGGTGGCAGGTATTGAAGTTAGCGGGCTGATACATCTATGCCGTGAGATGACTTCGGAGCGAACCTCAGGAGGGGTGTGAGATAGGATTGAGACTCAGCCGTGGCTTGAAAGACCTTCATTGCTATCCACTCGTACCGTTACGGTGCGGCCTCTTCAAAAAGGTATAACTCTCGAAACGCTTGGAGCATGGGATCCAGTTGCGGGTCTGCAAAATAGCGGAAAGCTCTAACACGATTCGCCAGCAAAACTCAGTGCAAATCCGAAACGACTACAAACGTAGGCAACTAACCTTGAACCATTTATTTAAATCTTATCATAATTCGATTACGCTCGCGAGTTTTCATCCAGGCGGTCACCGATATCCAGTCGGAACAAACATGCCAAAAGCGCACGGTCTCATCGAGGTGATTAAGTTATATAGCAACTGCCGTAAGCACATGCATATTGACGATGGTCCGTTCCAGCTGTCATTGTGTGTACCTCAGATTGTTGCGCCATTATAATTTTGCTTATTCTAGTCGTTTTAGCTATTTTACAATAAAAGAGCTAAGCAGTTTATATGCACATAGCATAAGTGCAGGTTCACGTCTTAACCCTGAAATCTGTTATGTGTTCTATGACGCCAAAGCTGCGCGTCCGGGAGATGGTTCAGTTAAACGCCTTCCTGAACAATTTAGAATCAGACATTTTAATTAACATACGCACAGTTTAAGATCAAAACACTGCAATTAGTACATGTTGTCCTTGAACGGCGACCACTCCGATTAAGGCACACATTTCCCAAGTAAACCTTCTACATAGCAGTTTGCTCTACCCTATAAGGACACCAGGAATACGTCACTCATTCGAGATTGCGGCATCAGCCGAACTCATTCAACAACGTCCTCTGTAAACAACGCACCCTCCCATTTACACAAGACCCTATTGTATTTTAACAAGAACAACACCAACGGCGATGAGTTCCCCCGGGGGCACTCTATCCGACGGTGTAAACGTGTGATCAGAGATGTAAGCTTTTTGGCGGTACATCTGTATATATATATATATATATAGAGAGAGAGAGAGAGAGCGCAAACTTTAGCTCGAGACAAATACAGACCGAATTTCAGCAATGCAGTACGCCTGGAAAAGTAGATGCCGGGACGGCAGCAGCAGGATCAAGTTCTACAGTATGCGGCGGTGGGAAAGAAGAGGGTATCTAGAGATATTTGCAAAGCATTAGGGCTCTCTAGCTCTCATGTGGGTAGCAAGTGACTACCAATGCGGAGGCGTCAAGGCGTAGCCTGGAAGGATAATGCGCCCCAGCTACTGCCACTACTACCACTACTACTGAGATAACCACCACCACCACCGCCACACCACTAGCACCAGACAGAGAGACGACCGCAATGGCTGCTGGTTCAATACGTGGATGCACAGGCATGCCTTGTCACATCGACAAGCCTGTTGTAGAAGGCCAGACACGTCCGCGCGTGCAGGACCGTTTTCGCGTCCCCTTGAGACCGAGGACGCGAAAACGGTCCTTCGATGTGGCAGTATATAGAGTCAGAGAGAGAGCGGGGGGACGACAGACGGGCGGGGAGAGAAGCTGTATCATCCAGCAGCATTGTTTCATACCACTACGAGTGTCTGTGTGGGTGTGGGCGGGTTGGAGGTGTCAGCTGTGAGAAAAAAGTAGCGTGTATATTGGGTTGCGGCAGACTTGCGGCAGAGAGGCGATGCCCCGACGATGCCGTCGCGCGAACTTGTGTCTTTTTTTGTTCCTTGTTTTTTTACGTTGTGTCCTACTTACCATTGGGTCTGGCAGTGGCCAGCGAAGGGCCGACAGCGTATAGGTTAAAGCTTCTAGTCTGTCGATCTGGTGATGATGCATTTTAGCGTGAACATGTGATAGTTCTAAATGGTGAGCGTGTAAGGTAAAGGTGAAGGTTTATTGAAGGACCTGCAATTTTACAATGCTTAAGCTCTCTTATATGTCGATGTCTATGTATAACGTGTATATATGAGTGTCGCGTCGAAAATCCAATCGAGAGCTCACCCCATGCTGTGTAGGTAATGGCGACCGTTGGTAACGACAGCGCAGGCCACGGGGAGCAGTGTAGTTTCTGTTTTAGGGACAGTGCCGGCCTTCGATCCCGAACAACCGGGCCAGTCCTGCCTGTGATTTTAATTGGATAGACTCATTTGTCAGACTGAAATAAAAGGAACTATCTCTTATCTAATAAACGGAACCTAATCAAAACTCATTCTTTGGTTGATCTTCACAGCATCGGACATCGATTTCTCGTACGGCCCATCCACTTGTCACACACCTTATAGCAATGCCATTAGCGATGTTGAAAGCTATGTGCTCTATGAGAGCTGTTCCTATGAATGCTGACGCCGTTGCCCATTGTTCTAGCGAGCAGCGTTAAAAGCCGACCTCGGGTCCAAGTGTACCCAACACTCGTTTGAAGCCCGGCCGCGGATTATCAAATCAGCCATTCATATTCAGATCACATACAGAGGAACAAGATACCACTGACAGAGCTAGCGTGCGCTCAGGGCCGAGCGTTGTGCTTCTGCTTTTGAAATACTATATTTTCGATCTGCTTTTGAATACTCGTTGGGGGGGGGGGTGGCTACGCTTTCAAAGGGTATTTCCCCCACATAGACACGCTAGAGTGCAAACTGACTTTTTGGATCTCGACAAGTCCAGCGAATTCAGGGATTCCTTATATTTTAATATGGTGCATTCAATACATAGATAATTGGTCTAGCTTATTCATCGTGTATATTAATACTAGATATGTATATAGATATGGTATTTACGTGTCCTATATTTTTTAATTGTTTCTCTCTCTCTAGTTGTTTGCTTAACCCACACGACTATTAATTCACTGTAAATGTTGCTCTCCCTCAGCAGGTTCCTCTTCCCCATCACAAAATGGTGAATTCGTATGACATACAGCAAAGCGAATACAATACTGAGTGCCAACAGTCCTTAAATATTAGCCCAGTAATGACAGTCAACCGATACATAATCATAATAACGATAAAATGTAACACCCAATGCTAAAGTTATGCTCCATATCTGTAGACGAGCTGGCCTGGCCACTCTTCTCAACGGTCTACTGCCGAGGGAAACCACACTGGTTCGAACAGCGCGAACACCATCAGGTTACGTGCGAGCCTAAGGCCCACACGGGGTCCTACCCAAGTAGCAGCCAGGCCAATGCCAGCCAAACCGGGGAGCTTGGCAGAATGGCTATGAAGGCGCGAGAGCAACGTGGAAACCGATTCAGGGGAAACTCGAACGGAGATAAGCGACTGAAAACAACCGACGAGTTCTAGGTGTCCCGCATTCGATTGGCCCAGTACCTCGCCAAATCTCATGCGTGTGTCCAATTTCGTACGGTCTACACGTTCGGTGCGAGACCTGCTCGTCGAAGGGGTTTAAAACAGACGGATATTTCTACCGAGGTGAACCGTCTTCGGGGAAGGCGTGCAGCCGGAGGACGAGAGCAATTGAGGGCAGCTTTAGGGGTGGGAGCAGGGGAAATTCAACGTCAGCAATACGTGACGTCGCATAGCAAACAACAATGAATGGACAGACGGACACCAACCACTTTGTCACTGGAAACCCAGACACGAACACACACACACGTCCAGACACGAACATACAGGTTCTCGGTAGGTCAAAACCGGAGGACATTCAACGAGGGAGCCTGCCGAGGACAACGAAGAGGCAACCTAACCAATCATCGCAGCAATGTACCCTATCGGAGGGACTGATGCAATAAATGGGAGCAGAATTGGCAGAGCCACTTTTCGTTGTTGGCGGAAGTAAGCTATATAGGAGATACCAGGATGATGGGTGATCGCGGAAAGGAGTTGATGTATTGTTGTCTCTATGCCTACATGATACAGCTAGCGCATAGATGATCTGGCCTAAGCTGAAATTGATGACAACGACGATGCCCAATCAACAGGAACATACATGACATATGGCGAGAGCAAAAAGCCAGCGTTTTTGTTAGCTGACTCTCCTCTGATGTTTCCCTGTTATGTGACACAGGCCGAGGAACGACCTTTAAGTAATACCTAAACAACCTATTGGGGCCAGCTTTAGTTATTATGCTTAAAACTCTCGTACGTGGCACGAATTCAAGCAAACTGATAAGAATACACAGACAAGGAATGATTACGTAGCAACTAAAGATTCTACACATATGGTAAAGGTAAAGCTTTATTGATTTATTAAAGGAACTGCATACAATGCTTAAGTTCTCTTATATGTCATGCAACGGCATTCGAACCTGCGGCCTCTGGCTTTTTGCAGCCAGAGACTCAGCCGTCCAAGCCACCGCGCTGACGGTATTATTTGAACCCATACATTCTGTCCCCTCTTCTTTCCAGCGGTCGAACATGCTCACTATTTGACCATCTTGCCTCGAATATCTAATACCCCAGAACAGTACGCGACATACGACATCATTGAGACATGTGGTTGGAGTGGCATTTCAGGACCCCAGGAACTGTGACATTGTTGATCGACTGCGAATTGGAACTATTGATCACAGGTCCGGTAAGGGGAGACTTCCTTCACAGACCAAGACAAATTTGTCAACCACACGACCCCTTCGGTTTAGCTGTTGTTATATGAACCACTAGGTATCGTGTGTTAATTTCTATGCACGGCGATACAACAGAGTCTGCTGATCCTTCTTGTGTGTTGGATCTTTCTCCTTTGGCACCGTCATGTTGTTCATTGCCATCAGTACTTTGGACGGCGTTGAGGCTAGAATTGCAGTTTTGAGGGCATTGCCTTGGCTACATGTTAGACAGGGTCTAATATAGACCCGCCACAAGCTGAGCGACGTGACAGTGCAATGGTTGTTCCAACGTTAGGACTTGGTTTGGCAACACCTCTTGGTGAATGTGTCCACGATCAACGAATGTTCTCGGCCAAGTTGTCTCTGGCTGTAAAACGCCAGAAGCTGAAGGTTTGATCCCCTCGACCTGGGCACACATCGATCGAATTTAAACGTTCCAAATAAACTGCACTTCGCTCAATAAGCCAAAAACATTGTCTTGTATCATGTCACCGAAGTTCCACTTATCTCACTAAACCAACCTATGGAACAGGTCGGTGCTCAACAGGAGCGAGCACAAATGGCTCCACCATGGTCAGATTAAATGGTGTCGTTGTCCGCTCACGCTGTCCCGTGAATCCGGTGACTTTTACCACTGATTTCTTATGTGACTCACCATTCCAATTCTGATACCATGGTAAATCTTGAAAACACGTTCGATCTGAGGAAGAGAGCATTGATCCCTTTGTTTATCCTCCAATCATACAGACCTTGCTTGACCGCCGCTAGACCGCACGAAGCGTGTGCCTTGGACTGGCCGCCTCTGAGACTGTGAGTGCAGCACTCTACCCTTCACACGAACTCAGTTTGCGTTGTTTCGATAACAGCAACATATATAATAGATATATGTAGAGTGATACGTATAGGTCAAGTTCTGAGGCCTGTCAGATAGGGGTAGAGCTGAGGGTCTGCTCTTTCATATATATATATATATGTTATATGGTGTCCATGTTGGAGACCTCCGGCAAACGCAGAAAAACCTCCTGGGGAAAAGTGCGGTGAGTGTTTCAGCGGTACACGCGAGTTAAACGTTTACAGTGGAAGCAAAGTATACCAGTTAAACTCAACAATAATTTGCCGAGAGAGCCAATTTAGTGATGTGTGCTGTGTTGATATATGTGCTGCATTTCCCTACACTGTTAATTCTGCAACAGTAGAATGATGATATCGTTCTTCTTCTTGGTTTAACTAAGCATCATCTGAACAGCTCGGATGTCGTCGAGAAAGAACAGCTAACAGGGGCTCTTCGCTCGCGACCGAGTCGAGTTCTATCCGTTCGTAAATCGGCGGGAAGCATTGACCCAGGGCCCCGGCGATTCGGCGACCCATTCTCGTTAACGCTAATCCTATCAATGACTGTGACCCGAGCGTGAACGATACAAACGAGTACTACTACAATTAAGTAAGAACAAATGAGCATAAGCCAATATTTCGCTTAATTCTCCTTCTGCACTCATTCGAGCCAACATACGCTGCTAGCTTGCTTCGAGTGTAGATCGAGTGTGCCTATCCTGAGGCATTTCCTATATCAGATTAGTGTACGCCTCATATTATTATGCCACTGTTCAGTTCCCTCAACTGCTTCTGCTCTTTCTAACTTGGTACTCAACTGAAGGTCCCTTAAATAAACGAATATAAAATGTTTCCATTTTTTTCCTTGTCCTCCCCACTCGAAATACGAAGGAATACATTGTGATGGGGGTCACGTATGCTGAATGCTACTGAATATAAGAGACTTGCACGGGATATTTGTAGTTGTCATGCCCTTTTCTTCATGACATCATATGCAATTGTACAATGTTTGAAGATTTTGGATTTTTCCGACGATTGTTGCCTTATCGAGGCAATGCCAGGCGTAAAGCAGAAACTATGGAACATACAACAGACCCCCAGAGACGGGAGATGGCGGTTTTAGCAGCAGGTAGAGGGGAGGGCGGGGCGTTTTGTCATCTTTCTATGTCAACCTCCCTACACGGGATCGACCCACTTTCCATGGAGATTCGAACGTCCCTGGTGGTGTCTGTGAGTTTGAAGCGAATTTCCCCTTCAAAAAAAAGACGATTTTTACCGAGACAGCTAGCTGCTAGAGCGAAAACGTCGGGTCAAGGCAGTAGACCTGCATAGACCTCTTTGAACTTTGGATTTCATACTGAGGCGGTCCTTTCTTAAAGCAATGGACGCATCGAAATCTTATAACAGGCTAATCATACGTAGCGTTAAAATAATCATCACAAAATTGCTAGGGTCAACTAAATGTATTTTGTTCATGTCCGAAGCTATCCTACATCTATGATATTTGGTTATTACCTAATTCAATGCGTTCCCAAATATAAGCTAGCCTGTTCAGAAGCACTTTTAGACGTGCACACAGATTTCCTCGAAGAGCTATTCTAGTGGCGCATAGAAAAAAACGAGCCAAACACGTACAACAATTGGCCTGTTTGACCTGAATCTAATATAGGCTCATAGAACGTCAGACGTGGAATCTATAACAGGCCTGAATAGGTCATCGTGGCAGGGTGTTCCAAATGTCTTCCTAGGAGTATTCGTGGTAGGATTAAGGCATATGACTCAATGGGGTCCTCGCTCATCGAAGAATACTCAACAATATTTCGAACTAATTCTCCATAAAGTTGGAGGAAAAACACAGCTGGAAGTTAGGGGTCGAAGTGATATCATCACATGAGGCAGATAACGATACTATAGGCATAGCACAATACTGCGCGCCTGGACCGCCTCCCCCCCCCCCCCCCCCGTCCTGGTCTAGGTCTCCTCTTGCAGATCAATGTTGCACCTCTTCCCTAAGAGTAAAGTTTGTTTCGAGCTTCGTCCACTTCCTTTCATTGATGGTACTTCCGACCCGCTTGATTTCGTTGAACTATGGCATCTCGAAAATGACAAAGAACTCCAAAGATTCTACGCGTCTGACAGGATTTGAACCCGCGTCCCTCCGGTCCAGCAGTCCAAGACGCTCACCACTGGACGATCCAGGGGACCATCATCTTTCTTTATCTGAAGATTCTCGCCAGGTACGAGGAAGGAAGAGAACAAGCAAAGGTCGCCCCGACAGGTCCTCTCATAGTGATACCTCGAAGGTTAAGAGCTGAGGCCTGTCACATAGGGGAACAGCTGAGGGTCAGCTCGAAAAACAATTATTATATCGAAGATGACATTTGCCATCTAAGAATGATGCTTTCTCGGGAGTTTGACCCTCAGAGAGACTTAAATATTAAACGTGGACGGAATTGCTTTTTTTTCATTTTTCCATAGGACGGATCCCTTGAAATGGAAACGTGTAACTGTGGGGATCGAACCAGTGTGTATGCATCTGCGTGCGTCACCCCTGATTGGAAGGTGCACATGAATGCACCGTGGCTCCGGCGACATTAAACGTCTAAAACACTTCTTAACGATCGCTTCGTTAGTCCTTTCATGGGTGAATCTAAGGCAGAATGTATTATAGCTAAATCGATGCTAATGGCTATTATTTTTTTTGTCATTATGTCTAATGACTATGGTCACTATTTATTTATTTAACTTCCTTCCCCGAAGGTGTGGAACCACTTATTCAGAGCCTTGGGCTAATACCTATTCGCCTAGTATGAACATTACCTATATCTTGAAGCTGTAATGGCACCAGAAGCTAAAAGAGTGCAACATCAACGCTATAGATCTGTGATGGTAAGAATCGCTCATTAGCAGGTCACGAAGAAGTGGAGGAAGCATCATCAGTAGTGACAAGTAATCATCTCGGGGGTACGCCATCGGGGTAACGCCGGGGACTTGGATCTGTAGGGTCTCCGGTTCGAATCCCATAAGGTACACACGAATCGATGCGGTATTTACTAGATTTGTCAATCAATAATAATAATAATTACTATTATTAGTAGTAGTAGTATATTAAATACACTAAAAATACAATACCAGAATGAATAAATGAATGAACACAAATTAGTCAAAAGACTATTAGTTTATATCTCTTAGGTTACCACAGGGATGCCTAGAGGGTTATGCGATCCTTCATTGAGGTTTCTTCAAATTCTACTTGATGTTTCTGCAAGAAGGCTCTAATAGCTGGCTTACAGTTGGTCAAGCAACGTGGGTCAAACTCGACTTGAACATGAAATACTATGTGTACAACGTATGTACAACTATAAACCATTCAAATACTGGTTGACATAGGTAGTATGGAATATCGATCTGTGGCCCTAAATATATTGGCTACTGTTTTAGTTATTTATTTCATTTATTCTAGACGAGCTAAAGACTCAAACACGATCGTCACCTGAATACTCCCACTCACTGGGAGCACAAGGAACGGCAGAATCCAGAGATTCGCGACTACATTATTTCGTAATTAGCTTCGCTTGGAGAACTCCCCAAGTTCAAACACTCTAGTTTGCTATTATTACAGGTACCATCATTATTGTTTTGCCTTCAATAAATCACTAACGACTAACCACACCCCCTACGGTTAAGATGCTTCACCAAGAGCCAACAGCGGCTCGCAGGCAATAAGCCAGCAAACAGCAAAATCGCTGATTCGTTCAGATAAATCAGAAACATTCCCAATGTTTCCACCGTCGAGCAGCGTACCCGGACAGCGATTATTCAATTATAGGCAACGAAAGGCGGAGGCTAGGCGCGAAGCAAAATATTCTTGCAGATACCGCCCGCCTGTTCGACGTCTCGTCCTGTAGCAGAGGAAAGTTCGCCGCGGGGCTTGCAGATTTGGGTCGATAGAAGATTGTGCCTGGTAGCGGCCAGGAGCCGAAAGCCGGTCGGTGTGTTCAACCGAAGGCATCAAGCGAACGTCAACGCTTTGCCGTGGGGTTATATTTTGTCAATGGCCCGGTGGTGGACTTGTCCGATAAGCAGACTGCAATTAGCCCTAAACGTAATTAATCCCGGAAACCTGGAGTGCGGCAGCGTCAATTTTTCGATTGATGGGCGGGAAGAGGAAGCAAGTTCGCCAGACGAAAGCAGTAACGCTCGCAGAAATAAGATCAACAATTCACAATTGTATACTGAAGGTGTCTGGTGTAAGGTATATATATTTATATATATATATATATATATATAGTGAGGAGTCAGAGGCTGACAGCGAAGTAAACTTAAATTTACTGGTACGACAAACAGAGTTCCATATAAAGTGTGGGTTTGCATCTGAAACAGATACTGCTTCAGCATCATATATATATATATTTTTTTTTTTATGACGGAGAATGCTCATACAGGCCTCACAACTAAGGTATTTGCCATGGTACTGTGGTACTCCTTATATGTGTGTATATATATACACATGTAGAAATGCATATATATATATATATATATATATATGCATTTCTTCATGTGTATATATATACACACATACATAATACTGGTAATATGTAATTTTGTTTCCGTCTCATAGTGGGTTTATAGAACCCTCTGGCAGGCAGTATTATACGTGTACTTACTCTGCACTCTGGCGGCACCAACGAAGCCCGCGGTTGATCGAACGCTCCCGTAACATCAAGACGATGCTGAAACCCCCGGTCTACGCAGCCATCAGTAAGGCAGCAGGACAAGGATGAGAGGAACGCCGGATCCATGAGTTAGTAACTGGGAGGGGTGCTGAAAGGGCTATGCTAAGCTTGGTCTATCCAGGCCAATACCACCCCTCGGCCCGCCCCAAACATACCCGAACATGGCCGCAGCAGAGCGGCAAGCGACTCCTTGTCCGGGATAGTAGACTTCCTGCCAGGATGCAAGTCGCCGTTCCTGGCAGCAACTTCCTGGAACGAGTCTTTGACTACTCGTTCCAGCCCCCCCCCCCCTAACGAAGAGGTCAGATACGCGTTTACGGGAGCCATTACCCAGAAGTGGGTGGACGGTCGTTCGGTGGTCCCGGATCAGGCGCACGGGTGATTCTGAAATCTCCCAGAACGACGTATGTCGTGCACTTCTCATCTCGGCTGCGGGATTTGATCACATCCACAACTCGACTCAAGGGTATTTGGCTTCAAAAAATCGATATTTTTGTTTTATTCAATGAATGAAGACCATGTAACAATTTGTCCGCGTTATTATTTCATTAAATTCACGTATATATATTTTATTTAAACTTGATTCTCGTCGTCACATTTTCTTCAGTCACATCTCTGCTATCGTCGCATAAATCTCTCCGTCATCGATTATGATTATCAATAATATTTTATTTATAAAATCTGCAACGGCTTCTGTCCTCCGCCTCCTCCTTGTGTTTGTGCCTTTGTCATTGTTTTTGTTGCAATTCGTAGTAATAGATCCTTCATCTCTCTCTCTCTCTCTCTCCCCGCCATTCATAACTCTTGCGACGGCATTGGGTATTGTTCGTTCAGTGCATCCTGACCCCTTTATTTTCCACCTCACCCGTTTTTATTTTATGGGTGGCTCCGTCTCGGTAATGGTTTGACATCGTCTGCTATAACCTTCTCTCCACCCCTCTCCCAATCTCCTCCACATCCTTTCTCTCTCTCTCCTTGGCCGCCCTCCTCGTGTCGTCTGCTCCACGGGGGTCCGTCGTTTATGGTTATTTTTAGCAAAAATATTTACAAAATCACATTACACAGTGTTCTCATGTAACAGTATGCGCCATTAGTATTGTTTCATGTATGATTACATATTATTACAGTGCAATATGATTAGGGGCTCGGAGGAAATGGAGGAGGCTATCAACATTACCATAATAAACTGCCGTTAGTTGTATCATTATTATTATTAGTTGTTACTGTTCAACGCGGATGGTTGTCAATCGAGTGTCCATTGTTGTTACACTTTGATTGAAGCGTCTCTCTTTGATGCGTCCCTTCAGCGGGAGCAGCAATTTTCAGCCTCTTCAGTGCTTGACGAGCGATGAAGGCTTGTATCCATTATTGCCCCATACTCATCAGCTAATTAAGAACGGTTAATGAACATACGCAAATTGTATCGGTTACTTGCACGACCTCTCACAAATCAACATAATGGCAAAGCAGTTGCAGACACGGATTCATTTCGACAGAAACCTGCAAACGTATTGTGTAAAACAAAATCCGTGTTTGTGTGTATGTGTGTGTGTGTGTGATTACTAACAAAACCAAAATGTATATATATATATATGATTATAGGATTAAGATATTGTGACACATTGTGGCGAGTCAAAACAGTTCACTAGATACTCTCCTAGATACAGTAGTAGCAATAAAAACAAATTGAACTAACTGAGCCTTAACATAATGTTCATAGTAGTTGAAGTTGTATATTGGTACTCGTCGCATATATATTTCATTCAACTTCGACTAAAATCGTCGTTCTGCACTGGATATATGAGTGGAGAATCGTGACAATGGCTAATGATGACACACACACACACATAAATGTATATAATTATAACGGAATAAGCTATCGAAAACAATGAATTCGGAAACCTTACAACTCAAACGGAACAGATAACAGCTGTATATATATATAATATAATCTACTCATAGCTCTCGCTATTAAACAATTATATTGTAATATATTATCATATGATGGTAACATCATAGTTCTTTTTGTCGTAAAAATGAATTAAAAACAAAACAAGTAATGAACGACTACAACAATAGAATATTAACGACTGCGTCACAAAGTATCGTGTCATGATTACGGCTAAAAATTATTACCAGGTTTAGTTATCCTACGCACACGTATTGGGATGCACATATATATATATATGTTATCATCTGTATGATGTTGTTATAAATAGAGATTGTTGACTAAAAGCACGGGGAGGTGACGGTGGTATAATTGAGGTTGTTGTTGTCGGCGTCGTCGTTGGTGGCGGCGACAACAATAACAACAACAATAATAAAATGACACTCGGGTCTGACGGTTCCGTTCGTTACCTGTCATTTCATCGTAAAACAAATGTTCGTCCCTTCGTATTGATCTTCTCCCACTTCTGATTATTTGAAATTAGTCAGCAAAGGCAACACAGAAGCAAATCGATTGACGAACATTGACGAGGAATTGGTTGTTTTTTGTTTTTAGCCCAAATCAGCCATTGGGAATCCGTCACGATCAATTGCGGATCAGCGGGACTTCGTAAAAACACTAGAAAGAGTACAATTTGTCGATAGCGTGACATATGCACAAAGGACTTGAGCATGTTGTTCTACCCCTTATTTATTCAGGAGATGAGTAAGAGGGTTGCGTTTTTAGGCGAAGGAAAGTACATTTCCATACATGGGGGTACGGGGGACACTGAACATTCGATTGTCTCAATAACTGTTTCAGAAGTATCAGTGAGCACTCGAGTCATTTATGTTTACTCTTATAGGAGAAGGTGTTGCTTATAAAGCATGTACCCCACAGCATACTCCTCCTCCTTAGACCGTAGAATTTCGTTACGTAGCTGGCCCTCGCAAAATTGTGATGGAAACACAATTAGCAAATGTTAGAGAACAGGTTACACTGTCAGTTGGCGTTTTTGCTTAGGTGCATCTAGGCTTAATTCGGGCTGGAATGATGAGCAGCTCTGCAATCACAAAATTGTGTAAAACAAAAAACCTATGCGAAGGTTTACAACGGGCGATTGATCGATGGCTGGACTGCCAATGCGCATGGGTGATCCATGTAACAACATGGGATAGGCGAAAATATAATAAGAGAATTTGGGGAGAATTGTTCATTCAAGTTGCCGCGATGCTTCGTAAACGAGGAAAATCCTTCACACTGGTCGGTTGCATCGAACTTCAAAGATTGAGACGATCCAATAGCCTCCGCACCACGCGAGGCCGTCCATCCGCTGGGAACGACTCCTCTAGCTTGATCGGCGCGGTAGGTGGGTTGGACGGCAGCTACGTTTCTGGCTGCGGGGAAAGCGATAGGCCGCAGCAAGTTCCGAGTTGTCTCGCCTAGTGACATGTCCGTATCGATCGAACTTAGCGCACAAGTAGACAAACTGCAGTTCCGCTAATTAACAAAAACCTTGTATAGTATTGTATCGTTAGCAACTGAGCACTTTCCTCTGGGGTCTGAAGCGCCTGCTCCAAGAAGCGATCCACAATATCAATCGACTTCTATTATAGTCATTATGCACTTCATCAGTATCAGCTGCTGCTGCTGCAGCCGATAATGGCTGCGACGAATTCAATGCGTCAGTCGAGCGAGCGCATTCGGACGTCGGTGACCAGGTTGGTGGCCGATGCATCTACCTGATCAGGCATATTACTGCTGTTTCCTTGACGATTTCATTAATTGTCATTGTTAAAATATTGGGAAACTTATGTTTTTGTCTCTTTTTCTCTTTTATGAAAGTTGTACTAGATTAGAGGGGGATTCAGTGATGACGATACTCCCATACGATTCCCTCGACAGTGCTATGGCGGAGGCAAAAGGGTTACTTCAGTGACGCCTCAACGTCTCAGTGATTGAAGACGTATCTTAAGGACGGTTAACGTATGCTGTCAAAACCGCTGGAACCTGGTCAAGTCGCTTAGGATTGAAACACGTTGATTTTAGATCTATGCTCTCAAACCTAGTGGGATCTTCCTTGCACCGTGACGCGGCATTAAAACGCTCGCGTGACGCAGCTCAGACCAGAAGAAATCCAGAGAAATCAATGTACAAGTACAAGGCCATACACTCCTTGCTGACCTCCAATCTCACCGGCTCACAGGTGCAGTCGCTGTCAAAACGAGAGCTCTAAGTGCATCATCTATAACAATGACACAAATATATCAATGAGTCGATAAAGAGGGACAGAGAGAGATAGAGAGAGAGAAAGAAGCGTATTTTTTCTCTCCTCGTACCCTCTAACCTAGGCACTGGTGTTAGGCCTAGTGATATCTCTGTGTTCACCATTGATCTTGAACTTGTCTACCGTTCTTGTGGTACACTATAATAATAATAATAATCGTCTTTGCAATAGCTGTTATTAACATGACCTCATCCGTATAATGTATGTGAATTTGATAATGATGGCTACTTAATCAATATTAATAATAATAGTAATAGTAATGGTATCCTGTTGTTATTAAGGCACTTCTGTGAAGGGAACCATGCGATGCCTCTATGATCCTGTGTCAGCGCATGTGTGCACTAATGCTCATCGCTCTATAGCAATCATAGTGTTATTCATAATAATAATAATGATAACAATAATAATTATAGACCCGTCACGATCACCCTTATCTTATCGTCGTCACCATCTGATCGCTGGGTCACATCATTTGTTCATATCAGCAAGCTGCACAACATCTGCCGATATCAACAATTATTATAGCAATTCATCATTTATCTATTCATCCATCGCAATATCATGTTAAAATATGAATGTGATACCCATCCACACTGCTATCCCCCCCCCCCCGTCAATTAGTTCGCTGTTGTTATTTCAACTTTACGTGAGCTATAAAATTTTCCATTTTTATATACTCACGCGGGCTCTTCGTGTTTGTTTGCTATAATCATGACATTGGCATTCATGGCTGAGGTTATCGCTGCTGCTGCTGCCGCCTTCGGTTGGGTGCCATTTCGCGTTCCATAGCTCTTTGATTAACATTGTTATTTTGTCCGTTGTTGTCACTTGTGTTATTGTTAGTATTATTAAGTTAATGTGAAATGAAAAAGAAAGAAGTTTGCCTAAGCAGATTCATATACGCCTGTGGTTGAGCCTGCCTCGCTATGGATTCTAGTTCAACATGGTGGCCCTCCTCAGATGGGCCTCCTCTTGATAGGAAGCTCTTCGGGGTCATTTCGATGCGGCACTCACACACACGCACACACAGAGATGAAGATGTTTAGCAGATATTCGCCATTCTTACGCATGAGGCAGCGCGGCAGCTGCTGCTGCTGCTGAAGAAGACGACCTCGGCAAGGGGAATCCTGTCGCCCTTAGAGTTCAGTCTTTTCCCGACGTCGTGACCTCCCCCACGAGGAGTAGTTTGAGCCACTCTCTGACCTGCGATGCAGAAATATGCAAAACGTGGACAACAGGACAATGGAAATCATATAAGAACATAAGTATTAATGACACCTGACAGGGACGCCTCCATCGGAGCACATCGCCTTAAGGACGACATTTAAAAAGCATGCTTCCAAGCAAGACACGAACAACGACAGTAAGTGGAATAACTGATATTATGATGCTGGGAGAAATTCGAGAAAAATCAGCATACTGCAAACGGAGTATATGTTCGAGATCTAACGAATATCGTTATCGTCGTAACGTCGGTCGTGCTGATAACGGTTTTAGCATGGACGATGTGCATTTACAATCGGTTATTGTATCTTAGTCATCTACGTCACCCTGCTGTCCCGTTAATTAGTGTCGTCATCGATCTGTTTTTTTTGTATCTCCCCAAAGGGCATCGAAGCATGCCGCTCAGGTCAGCTTCATAGACAATCTATAGGAATTAGGTTCAGGGTGCAATGGAAGCGATTAGAAGTTGCAGCGACATCATGGGCGTTAGTTTTGGTAAGTCAATGTATAAGATCGTATTGGTTGCTGTTATTGGTTGCTGTTAACGGAAGTGCAGTTTTATGATGCATTTAAGTTCTCGTATATGTCACCAGGTCGGGGGACAACTCGAATCTCCGACATCTGGCTTCTTAGCGCCAGACCTCTTAGCCGTCCGATAGATAGTCTAGGACTCTGTTTGGTCGCTCAGTTAGTTGTGTACTTATGTGAACAGGTGCATAGACAAATGTCGTCTGCACTAAGCCTTTAAATAACAATTATCAGCATTAAACTACAATCAACCTTCATCATTTTTACTGGGACAGAATTAGGAGAATAAGAGCCGGAAATATTATTATTAATAGTTGTAATAATTCACATAAGTAACTTCCTACCCTTTAGTAAAAATGTCATAGCATAACCTACATTTGCATGCATTCATTAGTTGTTCCAAAATCAAATTCATATTATTACTCTTGCCGCCCTATAATCTATATTTACTATTTCCTTGTATTCGTTAGCGCAGCTGAGTTAATCATGCAATTAATAAGGTGCTAGAATTAAGCGGGTGATACTATCGAGAGCAGCCGGTGAAGGAGACAAGCAGAGGAAAGTATACAGAATACAATATCACGAGTGTCTGTCATGAATATATATATATATATATGTACATAAATATTTATATATATATATATATATATATTTCTTGTATTTCTTTTTCTTTTCTCGAGATAGAGAAAACGAGCTGAAACCAGGAAGGATAGTCGAGACCCCACCATGGGAAATCGGAAGAGACGCCGGGTGCTGGAGCGATTCTTACATTTTTGGACTTACTTGTCGTCCTCTTCATCAAGCCAGCCATCGTCATGTCCGTGACGGCTCGAGGCACCGACCTGTGATCCTGCGTAACCTCCGCGTACGCTCGGCTCGTAGCGCGGACTTCGGGGACGATTGAGTGTTGAGGCGCCATCTGGGGCGAAATTTCGCTTACTCATAAGGCCACGGCCAGGCGGGCCTCGGCTGGTCGAGTAGACGGTGCCGGCAATACTTTGTTCATCGTAGTCCATACTGAAAGTATTCGGTAGTTGTTCGTGAATAGGATATCCACTAGGTCGAGAACAGAACAACTTTGTAAATATATATATATATATATATATATTCTATATTGTGGAAATGTACGCGCATAGAGCTGGACCTCTAGCGATCCCCTGGCGGAGAGGTTTTATGGCAGAATTTGCTGATTAGCCCTGCGCAGGTAAAAATTGAGTGGGATTTTGCAACGAACTTGCCTTCGATTTCGTTTTAAGAAGAGGGTGCACTATTTAAGCCATTAACGCATGCAGCACAATTTATTTAGCTAAACTAAACTGAGCTGGATCTTTCGATCCTTTTCGAGTGTGTTCTTTAACGCGATAATTCCATGAGCGAACAGTTCTTCTCAGCTATATCAACTCCAAACGAAGTCGGAACCCGATCGAATGTTGAATGTCTTAAGAGCTGCGAATATACGATAACTATTATTACCGTTGTACCTGATGTCCGATATAAATTATGATTGTGCATCTTAGAATATACAATAACTAGAGAAGTAGTTGGGGACAGATTGTTAGACCACGGTCACCAACCACTGTGACAGAGGTTGAGCGCGGGCATCTTCAGTGGTTCGATTTGAGGCTTACCCTGCCTTCAATTAGCTCACCGGGTATGGATAGCGCCGAGAAAACTCCGTAAGATGCGAGTGTCACCGTTTAGAAGAGTGCACTACGAAAGCATCCCGAATCAAAATGATGTTTAAAGAGTTTGAGCTTATCCTGAGATAGCTGCATTTATCATCTCTGATCCCCGGATCCACTGTCGATTCGAGGCCAACAAGTAGTTCAGAGCTGCATAATATATATCATATTCTATATATAACTACGTGTTTAACGCTGTTAGAGGTAAGTCGATTAGTATCGACCAGCAATACGTTGTAATTGTCTCGTGTGAAATAAAGTGGCGCTATCAAATTTTATGACAGGATGGGGAGACATCTCTCGAAGTCCCCCCGAGTGTCCTGTATAATCGTCAGTCTACAATGTTCATTCAAGGAACATTTTCAAACCACCATCTAGTTGATGCGCGTACAACTACTGCGCGATGTACACTTCGACGCTCAGTGGTCAGATTCTAAGGAGGCCGCAGATAGAGCGTCCATATGCCCATTTGTCGGGGCGCAGAAAAGTGATGGCGCTCGCTACGGCTTCGCTGTAAGAAGTCCGATACGGTGAAGAAGTATGACACTGTACGCAGCACGGGTGGGTGGGTGAACCCTTCTCCTCTATAGGAGGCCAGACTGTAGCAGCAGTAGCAGTACAGTTAAAAGTGAGCCGTAAAGTGAGTTCTCCTTGTAGAGGCGTAACTAGCACACAGCGCCTTCATCGTTGACTCAAGTTAGCGGCTGAAGCAGGGCGAGTAGTTCAGTGGAGGGGGCGGCGGGGGCGTCATCTTTGCCTCCGTCCGACCGGGACCCCCTAGAAAAGTTGGACTTTCGCAAGCGGCCCGAGGGAAAAATGGCATGCAGCTGTCCGAGCCTGAAGGAAAGACTGGTCCACAGAGCAGGGCGGTGATTTCGTTAAGGGAGGTTAGGAGCCGGGTGAACGGACGGGCTCCTGTCAGTCACCATCTATCTATCTATTCATGAAAGACCGGGGCTACCCCCTACAAATTACAAACCTCCCATCCACGCACAGACGCATAGCAGTAGTAGTAGTAGTGGTAGCAGTACAGAATCGCATACAAGGAGCATGATCTCATGACGATTCCCGGAAGGGAGCGTCCTTCTTCGAGAAGATAGCTAGCAGCTCCCTTGGCACTGGGCACCACTTGGCCATCACTTGTCATCTTGTTTGCAATTGTTATCATGTCGCTTACTCGGTAGTGAGGTTTGTGCGGAGCAAAATATATACCTAAGGATGCCTTGAAGAGATCTGCTTGATACAAAACCGCGAAACCTCCTCGCACAAGGCGTCGGCTAATTATTTATGGAATATTAAAAATAAGTTGGAAAGCGCGCCTCGCCAGAACAGTGCCTTGTGGGCTAATCAGCACCCGTGTGACGTGGGAACGCATCTGTGATATAATGAGTTCAGATGAGTAAGCAACGTGCAGCAGCAACAGATTTTCCATGCACCACCGTGGGATACAATATCATATATATATATATATATATATATAATCTTCCCGATTATATACCTAATAGAGATAATCGCTCTGCAGAACTAGAACAATCGCTGCCTCTTTCTCTATCAGCGCAGCACGGAACACTCACGCACAGGGTGGGGAGTCATTATTAAGGGTTGGAATTTAATCAATTTGAATTCCGTTCGAAAAGCATGAC
Organism: Stratiolaelaps scimitus; assembly: GCA_019614645.1. Taxonomy (NCBI): domain Eukaryota; kingdom Metazoa; phylum Arthropoda; class Arachnida; order Mesostigmata; family Laelapidae; genus Stratiolaelaps; species Stratiolaelaps scimitus. Next base: position 1,046,492 of record JABWDB010000064.1, on the reverse strand, counting down.
CGGAATGCAATATGAACGCATTATCGCCAGCTGATTGGGCGTTTCAACGGGTCGTCGGATCCTTGGTTAGCTTAGTATGTCATAGACTGTGCTTACTCGTCAGGAATGATCGTCTCGCTACTCTTGACAATAGGATTTTAGTTTTGGAAGGGCATTTAAATCCATTGAATCTACATGTTATATATATATATATATATACCTCGCCTTCGGTATACATTAAATGTTTACTATGGGCAACAATTGCTCCCTCTTGCACGTGTATTAAAACAAATTAAGAAGGGTATCACATTCGGCAAAATTGAGCACCTCCACTTAAAGGATGGACCTCCATTCATCGCGCCACTCTCTAAGCGTAAAGCCTACAATGGTGATTGCGTTGCCTCTTTGAATATCTATTAATAATATTTCCATTAAAAACTCTCCTTCAAGAGGATCTCCTGTAACGGAAGGTATTACTCTCCCTCTGTCTCCATGAACGCAGAAATCTGAAATAAACCTGAACATAATCCTGATCATATTCAAGTTGCGGAAAGGCTACAAGTCTAAAGCACTATTCCTCAATTGCGTACTATTGTCATTAGTTCTAATTGTACAATGATGCCGTAAAGGGCGAATCAAATATTGTGTCGAGAGGCGATGTGGTACATTCGTCCTCCCTAATAGAGCGATTGATTAACTTACGGAGCGTCGTCGTGCGGATGCTGGCTCTGCGACCCATGGAAATGCATATGTGATGGAGGTCTCGACGATGCGATCGAATGGGCAGCCAGTCTTGAGCCCGATCGATAACCTGGCCCACCTGGATTTACCATCATTTTCGGTGCTGTGCTCATAGCACCCATTGATCCAACGGCGCCCATCATTGGATTTTTGATCGAGTACAATCGTTGTTGCTCCCAGGACTTTTGGCGTTTGCGTAGCTTCCTAACGTTGGGACAGGCAATAAGTAACAGTACGTTAATAATTAAGTAGTTGATTAAGTTCACTATTAAGTTAAGCAAGTGGATAATTCGTAAACTCGATTTTGGTCATGTGAAAACACGTGTCCACAACACACGGAGGAGAGACCTTTAACCAGCTAAGGTGTAACTTATGAATCTATTTTGAGAGTTGTTAATGAGATTCAAAATAATAACGCTGAAATGATAATACACATATGAAAACAATAAAAAGCAAAAAACGAAACACATATATAAATAAGATTTTTTGGCTTAAATCCCCTCACAATGTTAACAAACCAGTGATAAAAAGTCTGTAAAAACAAGACAACTTTGTTAACCATAATAGCAGAATACCGAGGACACTTATATTCATAGAGGTAGCTGCACTATAAAAAAAAAACGTCAGTGAAGCTTGGACACGAAAGTGGCGAAGACCGACTTTTGTGAACTCGAGATTTGAAGCCCTCACAAATACAGACTATTTTACTTCTCCAGAGAACCTGACGAAATAACAGCAGACGAAACAGAAACTATCGGCTAACCTCAGAGCCAAGCGTTTTGAGAAGACAATGAAGAGAGGGGGTCTTCGACTTCTCTCTCTCTCTTTGCCTCTCTTTTAATTAATTAATTAATGTACCTTGGTCTTGATTACACCCGAGGGTCCGGCTGCGATTGAGCATGCCGCTCCATTAAACTGATCAGATCATTGCTATCGCTGCGTAAAACTAGTTCTACTACGAACAGGAAAGGTAGGAATATTTCCATCTGCGCGTTTCTACCACAAGCGTGCAATTAACATAGAGCGGAAATTAGTACTGTCATAATTCTCAAGCGTTCTATAATCCAAATATATATGTCTATATATGTCTATATATATATATATGTTGTTACATTGCAAACAAATCAATTCGAATACTCTACAACAACTCGGCAACACCTTTTCAGCCTCACTCCTCTCAAAGCCTTAAACATTTAACTCAGTCCACGGAACAACAACTGCTTAAGGCAATGGTCCCTTCATAGGATGGACCCGCCCCTCCGTAAATGCAAACGTGCATTTTGAGGTGCGGATCGAACCCGTACGTGTGCCTACGTGTTACACCAAAGGTTGTAAGGCGCACGCGAGTGCACTCCCACGCCACCGGGGCCTCGACATATATATAGATGAATCGCCTTTGGGGAATTAATTACTGCTGAAACACGGTAAACGATATTTGTTCCAGAATATATATATATGTTTATAGGCTTAATGGATTATTACTAACTTGCGTTGACACGAGGAGCACAGAAGAACTATGCCCAGAACGGCACCAAGGAAGATCACAGACGACAGCGCGATAATAGCAATCTCGGTCGTTCCCATCTGCGAGATCTTCTCCTGTACAGACACACCCTGAATCCGACGGATACGGAACGAGTCCAGATATCTCACGATCACAGCGGAGTTCTCGTTGAACGCACTGTTGCAGAGAGCGTATCGAAGGTGTCAGTTAACAGTGTTCACAGTGGGTAGGTACTCATTGGTTTAATGAAAAACAACATATTTCTTTATTTACAACGACAAGCGAAGACGAACAACGATCACGGACAGTCGTGACAGCTATAGTTAACAACTGCTTAACTATGCTGTAAGCCATATATCGAATAAACATTTGATTAGCGAGTGTTCTTTTTTATTGATTAGGTTATTCGCACGCTTGAAATAAAATGTCTCGCTTCGCCATTGGGTGAAGTTGCTCTTAATTAAGTAGAAAGTTGCAACTTTTCGTTGGAAAGCAAAACTTTAAGAACATGATCGATACATAGGGATGCCAGTTTGTAGAACAAATCATTCAATAAGAATATGTCACACCGAATTAATGAAATGCAATTAATTTGCGAATTGTATTCGATTCCGCAATAAAGTATACAACATGATTGAGTTAAAGGAGCTTGATGATCAAGATACAATTGCCTGACATTTTTTTTCGGCGTCAGCACAGGTTCTAAATGGATGCCGGTGTTATAACACATATCCCGTAAGTATATCCACAATACTACCTAAGTAAAAGTGCAAAAGATTTCTAAAAAAATTCTATAGACAATAGTTGAAAGGGTGCAGACATTAACGTAAATCCTACAGTATTTACAAGGTTCGCTTCGAACGTTCTACAACTGTAGTGGGTTCCTTTTCTAGGACAATAGTAATATATAATATGAATTATATAATTTCTATAATTTTTTTATAATCAATTTATATAATCTCAACTATAAAAACAATCATCTATGGGGGTTAGATTGGCTGGTGAACACCGGTGTGTCGGCCATAACTGATTCAACTTTGCAGTCGCAGAAATAATAATTAATCAATGGTAAAGTGCAAGAGCTCACTTGAGAAGTGTCTCCGTATCGACGATCTCGTTCGTGCTTTTATCAATAGCGTATAGGAAGAGGTCAGATCTGCAACACAACATTCGCTGACGTTAGCGTTAGACTCACAGAAAGTGTCACACAAAATAGCTTACTGCTGTCAAAAAAAAAATATATATATATATAGCCTTCCTTCTAATAGAACTGTTCGCAATGTGAATTACTCAACAGAGACGAGGGAGGTAGCTGGAGACGGTAGCTGTTAGAATGACCTCCAGATTTATATAAGTAAATATTTATATGTGCGGCGATCCCCGCCCAGATTAGATGCACATGTTTTTATCACCATTGCCCTTGAGCATTATCACAGGTTACAGGTTTGACATGCTCGACACGCTATAAAACGCGTGTTGAGCCTCATGAGGCTCAAGAGCCTCGCCTATAAAATATTTCCATAGGTTTTCCAAAAGCAGATAAATTTGCCGGCGTCGTCCTTTAACAGGCCTTTTAAGGTTGGTCGACGGCTAGGTCATTCCCACTGAAAGGCTTTGGCTAGGTCGGCTGACGTCAAAGGGTACGTGTTTTACGTCAATATTGCAAAATATTGGCGTATTCTAGTATTTATTCCTCGTCTTCTTTATCAGTGGATTCTTGCCAGGTACGAGAAACAAGGTAGAAATTACGGTAGCAGTGGCCGCCCCCGGACATGTGCGTAATTCTAGGAGTACCCAAGGGTTCAGCGCCGAACCCTGTCAAAAAAGGCGAAGGTTACCTGAGGGTCAGTTGAGCTCAACTCAAACAACGTTTTCATTGTGATGCTGGAGATAGCTGGTTCGAGCCCAATGGTACGTCATATCAACGATGGGACTTAATTAAATTATTACTAAATTATTCGATACAATTTGCTTGAAGTGGGCCACGTGACCACGGTTAGTGCTAGGTGCAGCGACAGAATGATATGAACGATTGCACAAGATCACTAGGAAGGAAGGCAATTGTAATAGTCATGGTCACTCACGAGTCTGGATGCTCAGCGTCGTCCTCGTGATGTGGCTCAAGCTTGGCCATTTTGACGTCAAAGTTATGCGTAACGTTAGAAAGGTAACCCAGAATACGGTCGAGGTGCTGCTCGACAAGGACTGGCGGGGTGTCCGCCACGAAAAGGACCAGCTTTGTCTCTGGAAGAACGTGTACTAGCAGCGAGATGAGGGCCGAATTGCCTCCTTCGGCACCGCCGCGATCCGTCGCTCGGACGTCAAATGTGTATAGCTTTAACAGAGACGAATCGACAAATATAGGAACGAGCGGGTAAGTGAACACAAATGTATGGTAACATTGATAAAAGATGAAAAAACATTGTCGCTTAGCACACAAGTGCTTATGCTGTGATTATTGTCCGCGAAGCTGCAAAAAAAAGTGCCTACAGTCGGGAGACCTTGAAATCTTAACCGTTGAGATCTTAACATTGAAACGAGTCCAAAAGGAAATTGTATAGAAGAGGTATCTAGGAGGCAGTCGCATTGATATACGTTTTGATGTAACGTCAATGGGGTGAGCGAAACTATATACTATAGCCGATTGCTAGAGTTGAAAGCAATGACAATGGAGTCTACATTGAATTTCCATGACGAACAACTTCTAAACATATTCACTCAAATTGAGCACTTGAAAGCCTCGGCGTGCGCGTCATCATTTAAGTGATGTTGCACAATGAGCGTACAGCTACAGTCAGCCAATGACGAAATACCATTTCATGGAGACTGAAATGTCTCTGGTGGTGTTCATGAGTTTGAAGAAAATTTCCACCTCTCGAAAAAACCAAAAGAAAAATGATTAAACACCAAGCGTAAAGTTGAATCTGGGGAAGAGATCGACTCTCAGCAGAGGATGGTGGCTATAGCAGATAGAGACGCTTTGTCATCCACGTCAACCCCTCCTCCTTTGTACTGTAATCGGCCCATTTTTATGGAGATTGAATTGTGTCCGTGCGTTGGAAGGAAATTTCCTCCTCTATAAAAGAAATAGATAAGAAATAATTACTTACCTTTCCACCGTCAAGTGAAAACGTAACAACCGATCGAATCACACCAGACAACGGATCGACCTGGAACTTGCTCGAAGCGTCCTCCGAACGTGGTACAATCTCGTAGCGAATGGCACCATTACTTCCCGTGTCAGCGTCACGAGCTCGGACCCTTGCCACCTGATAGCCAAACGATGCTTCAAGAGGAACAGCGGCCACAATCGGCTTCCCACCGTGCTCGAACACGGGCGAGTTGTCATTCTCATCGCCCACCTTAATGGAGACGACGGTTTCATCGAAGGCAATGTGCTGCATTACGTCGAAATCACCGCCGCTGCCAGAATCGTCCCGTCGGTCGGTCACAGCTGATCCACGGCCTTGGCTACCCAGCGAGAGGGACCTCTTACCCCGGGACTCCTTGGTCTTGCCACCGCCAATGGTGCCGCCTCCGCCTCCTCCTCCTCCTCCACCTCCAGCGCGTTTGCTTCCGCCGCTGCTAACTTTGACCTTGACAAGGTAACGAGCCTTGGCCTCGCGATCCAAGCTCGAGGTAACCGACAACCGGCCAGTGTCCGACTCAATTGAAAAGAGCCCATTATGGTCGCCATTCGGGCCGACAATACGATATTCAACTGGCCGATGCGCAATTTCATCCGTTGCATTGAGGTCAAGGATAACCTAATGGAAATATTTGGATATTGCAAACAAAAAATCACACACACACACACATACACAAAATGAAAAAAAAACGACCTTATGTTACATTTGGAGTATTGGCCCCCAACTAATCCCCCCACCGCAAATGATTCCTAATGATTCTATGTTTGAATAAACTAGCCGATGCCGCGTTTGGAGATAAACCCAATGAACATTGGGAATAACACCTTGTCATAGAGGGGCATCACTGACCGTCAGTCTACACAGATCCATATACATACGCACAAGTTACTCCTGTATGGATCTACATCGGTACATTCATTGCAGTAGTGAGCTCTTTCGGGAAAACTCATTAAATCGGGCTCAGAGTCAGGGTGAGGAATATTTAACAGAAACTGAAAAACCTCTTCTGTCCCCGTATGTGACAAGAGCATTTGGACGGAGCGTGTTAAATAACTCTTACGGTTCCGCGAAGACAGATGTGGGGCATGTCATTTTTGGGGCTCTGTTTAGAGAGAGAGAGAGACGCCTTTATACAGTAGTACACAGTAATACTAATAATAATAATGATAATCATAATAAAATTACCATAAACGCTAGCGAACCGAGCTGCTAAGCAAAAAAACACAAGTGAACATGCCCCAATGTATAATAAGTTCTTCTCCCTATCAGACACGCTAATGTTCAACGCACTCAAGCAGGCGTTACATTAAAACAGCGTAAATAACCAACCACGGACTGTTTACAACTCTGACGAGCCTAATCTCTCATTTCATATTGAGTGGTTGACACTACAAACTCCGGCATACATTTTGTCCTCGTTCTTTCCGTTAGGCAGCCTTCCCGGCAGAGAGCCGAGGCTGGAAAAATAATAAAAATGAACAACGAGCGGTGACACCGGTACACCGAGCTGAAAAATCGGAAATAATCCATTGAAAAAGTTTCCGAGCAAAAAATAAGAGATCTCTATCGAAGGAGGAGAAGAGGAAGAGAAAAAATAGATTTTATATTAAAATATATTATTTTAGCTTTTAGCGTGAGGTACAACTGATGAACTAACAAAGATAATTAGTGTCAATGGGGGCATGAGATATGGGGGATACTTTTTGAAAAAAAAACGAATTAAATTTTTTTTACAAAAAAAGGGAGCTCATACTTTTCTGTGTCGAATAATTCCGCACAGTTCATTTCGTAGGTAATAGTAACTGCCAGTAAAAAAGACGTCGTCACCTACTAAAATTCACCACGAAACAAACTTCCATAGTGTGCCAGTACAGTTATTTCCACGCAACGACTGCCTTGTAGACTGCCAACATGCGATGATGGAGTTGATTGTTACCTGAGGAGCAAGCTGATTTTCGAAGACAAGAACATCGTACATTCGAAGCGGGAACAGCCGTACGCCCTGACCACTACCCACGATGACATTAACCTCTGCAGAATCAGCGCGAGACTGTCCGGGTTCTGCCTCGTCCTCAGCCTTGACGACGAGTTTGTAGTGGGAATGCTGAGCTGAGTCCAGCGGTTTCGCCAAACGGATCTCACCCGTATTTGGCTCAACGGTGAACGTCTGATCTTCGTCCGAAGCTGAAGTAAACAACGATAAACAAAAATGAAATTCTGCTCTGTATTTCAGCTGAAATTTTACTCGATTTGAGACAGCTCGTATATCGATCGGTTTAACGACGATCGTGGTGTCGGCGCGGTGGGTAGCTCGGACGGTGGCTAAGTGTCTGACTACAGCCGCAGGCTAGGAGCCGGTGGCCGCAGATCGAGAACTTTTCAAAAACTGCAGTTCCGCTAATAAACCGAATGATTTGTATTGAATCACATTCGCTAGACCGAACTAGAGAATCAGCTAATCAGCTTCGTAGCGCATGGCCGTGTTGCTTGAACGAGAGACAGACCATTTCGGTATTCCTTGACAACCTGAATGTCCTTGTAAGGTCATTTAGGTTGTGAAGGACTTCCTCATACACCGTGTAAGATACTGATAACCTAGAATACTTACAAACAAGCGAATAATGGAAGTTCCCGGAGCCGGCGTCGAGAGTAAATATTACATCGCCTACTTTAGTGTTCTCAGCAACCTCAAGGGTATACACAGACTTTGCAAAGTCGGGCACAACATCGTTGCGGTCGGTGACGGTCACCCAGAGCTTTGCCGTTGAGCTAAGGCTCGGCGTTCCCTGATCGTAAGCGATTACGGTCATGTTGTAGAATTCCTGCTGTTCGAAGTCGAGTTTACTTAATGTCCACACCGTTCCATCCTTCGAGTCAATATAGAATTTGTTGTCGTGACCTCCACCGAGCTTATAGAACACGAGACCATTTTCGCCTGCGTCCGGATCGAACGCACGTATCTGCGTGACCTTCTGGCCCGGATCAAGATTCTCCGGAACCTGAGCCAAGTATGGATCCGTGAAGAATTTAGGCCGCTCATCGTTGACATCGTCGACGTTGACGGTTACATCGACGGTCGAGTTGCGCGGGACTTCTCCGTTGTCCAGAGCCAACACCTGGAATTGGTACGAGGCCTTCGTCTCCCGATCGAGAACTCCAGTCGCCCAGAGTTCGCCCGTGTGGACATCCACGGTGAATGGCAGCTGTTCCTCATCCTGTAATGTTATTGTCAATCGGTTATGCTCGGAAGGTAACTGCTGTGTATTCCAGCTTGTTCGACGCATATAATGTAATCACCCTGTCAGTGTACTATTGCGCCATTGAGACTCGAAGCGTTTCAAGTCACACGTTTGCGTTCTCCTGCATTTGGGAAGTTACCCGGTGCTTTCTCACAAGTAGAAAAATCGACATCTTTATGAATCAACAATGATCGAGAGCAGTGAAGCCGAATGCTGGATATAGGCAAAACGGACCGGTGGATCGGCTCGCTTTTATTTTGAATTTTCTTTCCTTAGGACTTCCGGTTCAAATCCATGAAAATGGCATGGTTCCCAACTTCCCCCGGTTCTAAAAAACACACGAATCGGACTGTACCTGCAGGTGTGAGTACGTCACCAAGGTGAGCTATACAGATATATATATATATATATATATATATATATGAATATAATTTGTTGCTAGTTATCCATACATTGAGATAGACCGTATCGTTACCTTAGCAACGAGGAGCGCGTAGTCGACAGCTCCATTTTGACCTTTGTCTTCGTCAACAGCGCGAAGAACACCAAGGCGCCGTTTTGTTTCGCGGTAGTTACCTTCCTCAATTCGGAAGTTGTACTCGCTCTTGACGAAGGTTGGCTGATGGTCATTGACGTCTAGGACGGTAATGTTCACCTAGACATTCAACAGAAAAAAATTAGTTGAGGAGAAATTGAAATAAAAAAAATTAAAATTACTAACGGGCAAAAATTAAAATGATCTTTTTCAAGACACAAACAAGTAGAATACTGTTTATTTCAATAGAGGTGTGTAAAGAAAATAGCGAATCAAGTGGATTTTAAGCATATTCCTAATGTACGACAATTAATAACTGCTGCGCTAGTTGTGCAGAGATGATATTAGTCGACACAAACCCATATAGTCCTAGTAATAGTATTATAGTGACAATACTAGGGATAATAATCCCCGTAATGTAAGCTTATAACTATAATTCATAATTAAATAATAATTTATCATAAGCTTATAACTATAATTCATAATTAAATTATAATTCATCATAAGCTTATAACTATAATTCATAATTAAATTATAATTCATCATGGGCTTATAACTATATTCTCATTGGGGCTGTTTTATGCCCGAAAGTAGCATGGTACCAAAATATAAACTTATATTGAGAATGAATTCTCTATCTTCTCTATCGGATATGAACAACACGGCAGAACCCAATATCTTGGAAACGATCTTTAAGCCGAAAAATAATTAATCAACCTGAGGCGAAACCAGCATATGTGGCCTGAAATATATTGGCCTACATTTGACACGTTTTATTATCAAGTCGATCAGGCTATGAATCTTCAAAGCGTTGACTCTCAACCTTAAACCTTTAAGGTCCACGGTATTGCTTTTGCATTGAAAGCAGGTCATACCTGAATAACGTTGGCAAGTCCCTTGCCGTCGGATGCAGTGATATTCAAGTTGTACACAGACTCCGGCTTGAGGCTTCCGACCACGAACAACTCGCCGCTCTGTCGGTCAATGCGGATATTGCCACTACCACCTGGCGACAAATCGAGAAATATATTGTCAATAAGTTCAACGCTAAGGGTGCTTACTAATAATAGAAGTATGTTAGTGGTAAGAAAAATTGAAGATTGCATTGTAAAGGTGTTCTTTCAGGTGTTCGGCTTCTAGAAATGATGTCCTGTTTATTGGGTGGACCTTCTCCTTTCCTTGCGGACATATGCTCTAAGCACGCATGTACCATTACGACGAAGTCTCTCACCGTGAATATACGGTGGCCCGCAATTGAAATATCGCTAGCGATCTAACGCAGGCGTTTTAAGAAGCTGAAGCGCTCGATCAGTAAAGCAAAAACTTCTGTATAGCAAATTATAGCTGGCTCAGAATTTCTGCTTCGTACATTTCCGAGGACAGGGAACAATGTACTATATAGCAAGATGTGCACATAATGTTAGGATCCAATCAGGTTTCGCTCCGTGAAGGTTTTTAATATTTGAGCTCCATGATCAAATCTTGAAATATGAAGCCTAGTAGAGTAACCGTTCCTCGTCAACGTGAAACAAGAGCCTAAAGGCAGAGATCAGGCGAGGGAATATTTGATATCGGCGTCCTACGTAAAATTGAGTCTTTAAAAATTCGTAACCTGATCCAATGTGATATATACAACAGGGTAGACAGACTGAAATGTGGCACTGTTCAAATGAGCTCACAAAGCGTCTATTGACAACAAATTCTGAATTGTTGTCTAGAAGACAAACTAGATTTAAGCAATGGCGTAATAATAACGCTAATGATGTGTATATATATATATATATATATAACGGGAGGATAAAGCACAGTGACTGTGTCGCAAAATTATTTCCTGGATGATTTTTCGTAGTGAGCCTACAAGAACACATTATGTATATGTCAGCTGGCATCTCTCCACCATTGTGTTGCCTTAACAGACATCGAGATTTCTTTTAAATTAGAATAGTATAAAAATATGAAAAAAATTGATAAAAATTAAAAAATATATAGATATAATAATATAATATTTAAATATATTCTAATATGAATATTACAATGTCCTGGCAGTGGGTAGACCTCACGTTACACAACGAACACGATATGGGTGAGGCGTGTTCCCATGCGGATATGCATTTCGAGTTGATTGCATGTACATATACTTTGAATTGAATAGTGATTTTTGGCACAATCAACGATTAGCTCACAGTTATCATCGGGAAACTCTTTCATATGGGTTTTTTGCTTTAGGACAAAGCTGGACAAATGCTCTAGGCTATCTTCCTCGTTCGAAGTCTCTTACCGGCTGTGATAGCGTAGTCGACCTTCGAGTTCAGTGTGCCCTTCTCGTCAATGTCAATCGCTTGCACCTGGGCGACCCGAGCGCCCGGTCTCGCCGTCTCCGGCAGGAGAACCTTCAATGGGCCATGCTGGAACACTGGAGCATTGTCATTCTCGTCCTCCACCCGTATCGTGAGGTAAGTCGATGAGCTTAGATTGCCTCGATCTCGAGCGGTGACAAGCAGCTCGTAGCGTTCTGTCAACTCTCGGTCGAGGGTGGCAATATTCTCGGGACTGCCCCCGGTGAAGATGACCGCTCCATTGTCGAGGACAGAGAAGAGCTCCGCTCCAGGACCACTCAACGAGTAGCTCACGAGCGAGTTGTTACCAGCGTCGTTATCGACAGCGTGAATAGCAGGTTTCTGTAATGGGCATTTTGCAAAAGGGGAGAAAAAGGCATGAAAAAATGACAATTAAAAAAAAAAACTCGTCTTTTTTTTATTATTCAATACTCTGAAATAATACCCATCATTTAGCTGGCTTACACTCGAATTAGTTCGATCTGCAGTAAATTACAGCGATTACTGTATGTTTGAATAAATCATTACTTACTTCTAAGGCAAAAAAAATTACAGCGATCTCGTGAAATCTTGCGCAATGACTATTCCTAATATGATTATAACATGATCAGTCTCATCTGAAGCCAAGCTAACCAAAGGCTTTCGGGCTGACTCTCAGCCAACATTTAATGTCCACGGTACTACTTTTAGCAATGCTTCGTAAGACGGACCCCGCTGGAACCTAGCTACCCGACGTATTGCTTCTAAGCATTCGAGCTGACCCTCAACTGACCATCCCCTATCGGACAGGCCTCAGCGCTTAACCTTTTTTTAGGTTTTACTAAAAAAAGTTTAAGAACTGAGGACCTGTCCGGGCCACCGTTGCTTATTCTCTTCCCCACTCGTACCTGGCAAGAATCTTCAACATTTGACTGTATCAAAGTAGACGGTTTATCGAGGAAAGTTTCAGAAAACGATGTCCAATAACCCAAAATAGCGGATTGAACTATGAAAGCTCACGAATGTCCAAATTAAATTTTCAATGCAAAGATGTTCCTTAGATATACAAAAGGGGCAACGCAATTTCTATTTTTTGCACTCGCTTAACTATTGGGGAAGTGGAGAGCCTCCTTGTTCTTGATATTCTATTAAGAATATATAGGGGACGGTGCCCTTAGATGAATTTCACGTTCTGCGGACGGCACAATCCTCGTCCAGTTTATAATTAACTAATAAATTAAAAAAAATATCTTACCTTAAACACAAATTACCTGGACACAATTGTTAGCCTTTTATTTAACAAATAAACCAATAAGACGAATTGACGCAAAATTACACCCACTATCGGAGCTCAATTCGAATCGAAACCCTAGGCAAAAAGGCGTAAGTGTTTTATTTTTTGTACAAGCATTTAATCGGTCAAAAGTGTCGTTCAGGTTGGCTGAACGTCGATATTGACAAATTTCTGTTGTGCATTTGTGATTGCACTCAGACGGATATTTAGTCTATATTATTGATTCCGCTTCATTGATTCCACATAAATGTCGTTTCGGTGATCTGAACTTACTAATATCGCTTACAGGAAAAAAGTTCGACGTATAACCATCTGAGGGAAAATGGTTTTCCGTAACCCCGAGGATCTCAGTAACGACGCCGAAGTACTTACGATGCTGACAGTTGTTCCAGGTGGAGAATTTTCCCGGATGGATCCCTGATAGTTCTGGGAGAAGGTGGGTATTTCATCATTTACATCGACGACGTCCACGCTAACCTCGCTCACCGTCTATAATTAATGATATGCATGAATGATTAGCAGCGCGCACTATGAGTCGAATAGCAGCTTGATAATTACTTAATAATATCGACGCTTGATAATGACAGATAGAGAGAGAGAGAGAGAGAGAGAGAGGGATATCTTGTCTATCCCCAATTGCGCAGACAATTCGACCGAGTTGACAACTTGATCACATCATATATAAGCAAAAACGTAAATCCACCATAATTATCGAAGCGGATGAGGACGGGGTGTCTGTGTCACACCGAGACCATCATGATCCCATGAGATCATTGCTCAATTTGAATGTCAGAGAGGAAATGATGATCGGCGTACTCGAACTACCATGCGGAGATAAGCAATAATAAATAAATATATATATATATATATGCACTAATTAATTAATGTAGAGCAGCAGAAAGAGAACTTCACCGTTCAACGAACTCGTACCGAGGGCAGTTTCGAGACATCGATTAAGTCGACCGGGCGTTAAATGCTCAGAAGAGAATAACCAAACACTTTGCACATTATTTCCCCACATTGAACAGACAATACAACGGAGCAACAATGATATACGCTCGTATCGGACAAAGCTTTCCGATCAGAGGGCAAACGTCTAATTTATTTTAATTTCGAACTGGTTAGTACATACCACTTTTGTTGTTGGTCTACGCTCTTCGAGCATCACCGTGAACGTATACTTCGCTCGCTTTTCTCTGTCGAGACCCGTTTTTGTGTAGATCTCTCCCTCTTTGGTGATGTTGAACAGTGAGCGGACATCCGTATTCACAATTGAGTAGCGCTGTTGCGAATTGGCCCGGGTCTTCTTCGAGGCGAGTTCGACCTTGGGTCGCCCGAATGAAGTCGTGTGCGTTGACGCGATCGTTGGTTGGGGCAGGCAATGTATTTTTGGGTTGTTCCGAGAATTTAAATAGGATAGAAAAGGTTTTGTTAAAAACTCGACTATTGTTCTCACAGGTCACACTGTCACGGTAATGACACTTGCAGCGTTACACAGAGTGCCACTGGCAATAAACCTATACGAACTGGAATAGGTTCAATAACAAGGTTCGTTGCAACTCTGGCCTGCCTTGTTGTTCTAATGTCTTTCGATTTGCCACGATTTCGCATACGTCGGAAGCCCGAGCAGGTAGATCTGAGGTGTGGAGAGTCGCTTGGATTCAGTACTAACATAGATAGTCCAACATAAATAAGCTCTCAGCAAAGGATGGTGGTTTTAGCAGGCAGAGGCATTTTGTCATCCACGTCAACCTTCCACCTGCACTGGATCGGGGCCCACTTTCATCGAGATTGGAAGGTGTCTCTGGTGGTGTCCGTGCGTTTGAAAGAAATTTCCTCCTCTCAAAAAAAAACAAAAGTACCAACATGGACAAAGACCTCAAGCATATGCAACATGGCAGTTATCGAGCTTCGTATCTAAATCTTCATTTCAAATCCGAAACATTTTTGATCCGACAATCTGATTCGCATGCGTTATCTACCGTTAGTAGATAATAGCATCACGACTATAATCCGCTATCTGAACACGACTCTAATCGCAATCTTCTGAGTATGTGGGGTATATCAGAGATCCGATAAGCACTCAGCTAGTTGACGGCAGCACGAGGTTGACTTCCAAAGAACAAAATCGAGTTAATTGACATTTTTGTCATTTGATAAATCTTCAGTTGAAGCTTTTCGTCATATTCGTCCATTCGAGGAACTTTGTCGACTGCAACCAGCCACAAGGTTCAATGCTCAATCAGCTGCCGTAGGAGATAACCTTTGGACGATGTGGTGTGAGGATCGAGAATAGGCGCAACGTAACGGTTCAAGTACTCATATCTTTGTGCCGTTTGATAGTCAAGAACTAGCGCATTGGTCGAATTTGACTTAGTATGGCACAATGGGTATTGTTTTGAACGCCGCTTGAATGTAGCGACCGAACCAAGATGGTGTCTCTATTTAGTGCGTGGACTGATGGATTCTAAACATTCACAAAATAGACGACACTTGGGCTATGCGTAAATCTAGTTAGAGGTTTTGTACGAGTGAGTTCAGAGAGGATTCCAGCTCGACTCGATCGAAGTTGAAATTGCACACAGAGACAAGCAGATTCGTCATCAATGATATTATGGGGTTAGAACAATGATCGAACATTAACACCAACGACTTAGGACAACGCTTAGATTAGGCCATACAAGTCTAGGAGTTCTCTCACTGGTCCTATTTCGTCCACGGCTACAATCTGACGCCGCTGCGATGTACGCGATAGCCATTCGAACTATTAGTCAAAATGAGAGAAGTGTGCAAGGGCAAGCCTAGCCAGACCCCGGCCAGAAGCCCATCTCGATTCGAGCGAGGCCACCGCGACTGCACACAGCCGTGCTCCGAATTCGGAACACGTGCCATCAACGAGTGATGTCGCAAATAGAATCTCTGTGAAATGCCGAAAAACACGCATTCACACACACACACGAGATGGTATTTGATAGAAGTCGACAAACGGTGACAACAATGCCCACACTGATTGACGGTTCGAAAACAGAAGAGATATGCCCTTCTGAAGACGGCGACTGAGGAAATCTCGGGGGAAAAAGAAAGGCGAGGGAACGAAGGCGAAATGTGTTGTCGGAGTCGACAACGGCGGGGGGTCGTTGGGGGTTGGGAAGAGGAACTTTGGACGGCAAGTGCGAGCACCCGCTGAATGGACAATTTTCGCCATGCACGAAGAATATAGGTTCTACACATCGTTCGTTGTCCGTCACAGGCAAGGAAGTTCGTGAGACGCCTATGAAATGTCGGTAGCCAGCCGGCTGTGGGTAAGGCTTCGTTCGTGCTGGGTTCGCGCGATTTGTAGATACAATCGACTGTCCTTATCTTACACGCGGTTTGATAGCGGGGCGCACTCTCTCCGTAGCCTTATGTACGATGTTGACGAAGGCAGATCATGCATCATGCTACATCATACTGACGGTGTCATATACGATGCACAATACGAGCATCTGAAACTCGATTCATATATATATATATATATATATATGAATCAGATTGTTTTACCCTGATCAAGGAGGTCGCGGCACAAGGAAAGTATATGTATGTCAAACAATGTAGGTAGGGACAGGGATTTTCCAGGGCCTCCGTGAGGGTATGCCGGATCGCGGTGCTTTTCCCGGGGGCTCCTTCCCACTTGGGAGGCGTGGGGAAAGCGGGATAGGTATTCCGTATTTCCTCGTAAATATATATATATATATAAAAATATTGTTTTACTCGTAAATTGAGGCAAATATACATACGTGAAATTATCGCACCTGTTGTTCACGATTTCAGTTAAGGTTATCTCATATTTGAAGCAGATATTGCAATGCCGTGACAGTAACGGAAGCTTCTCCTATAAACGGCGCTTGGACGCTTGCCTTATGAAGATCTTCCATCGTTCCGGCTAACGTGAATTAATCCGGCAGCATGAACAAACGTGGTCATCACTGGTTAAGTGATGGTTAATAGTGGTGTATTGTTGAAAGCCTATCGAACTATCTACAAGTGTTAATGTCGGCTGATAAGATAAGATAATAAATAACACCACTTTTGATGAATCTAGTGAATGAGCCTAGAATGCATTCAAAGCTTTGGCACCTTCAACATAATCCCCGCAACCAATCATTATTGATCTCGCTGATTCTCAGAGCCTTAAACATTCAACTCAGTCCACGATACGACCCTATTTTTTAAAGGGGAATGTTGGCTTGCTTATGCATCTCAACGCCGTGACCGCACCCGCCCTCTGTTGAACTTGTTGACGATGTTCAACAGCACCAGTGCCCTTCCCCGTATAGCTTAATGTACCCCCCTCAGACGACTGCGTTGTTTCGGCATTGCTTCATAAGATGGACCCCTCGTCAAACGCAAACGTCGACCACGCCCGCGTTACGCGCATACGTGTGCGCCTTCCTCGCACCCCGAGGAGACGAGAGAGAGAGAGATATAGGTGCGGGTTCGATTCCCACTCGTTGCACCCGATACCAATTCGCATTCATCTTACCTGGCCGACGACAGCACCGGCGACGTTTTCCAGAACGGAGAACTTGTACGTGTTCTGGTTGAAACGAGGATCTCGCTCTTCGGCCTCGTGAACATAGATCTTCATTGAGGCGCGGGCTTCCCATTTGCCATCGTTTGCTACGAGCGTGAGCGTGTACTCCTGCGACTCGGATATGTCGAGGGGGCGGCTGATGTTGATGGCGCCAGTGATCGGATCCATCTCAAACGGTACTGCAACGATATTGTAAAAATTGTTAACGAACACGATCTGATCCATCGACAGCCGGAGGCCGAAGACGGCAGGTTCGAGTTGTTCCGCGAGCTGCCGAGGACAAATCGATCGAACGTTGAGCGTTGTAACAAAAAAAAACACTGCTAAAGTTCCGTTAGGAAATAAGAAAAAAAACGATATTATATTGTCCCCCGAGTAATTGGGTGTGCAATTGGTCGTAAAAACGAATACTTCAAGTTCAAAGGTAAGCGCTTTCATGGATGAACACGACGACCATTACCAGTGCAAATGCCAAAGCGGGCCGGGCGCACAATGTCTTCATAGAAGAGGCCTGCTGGACCAGGTCCACGCACTTCAGCAGATTAGGTTCAATTCCTTGTTTTTCTAAGTTCTTATTGTAGTTAAATGGGGGGACAGCTGAGGGTCAGCTCGAAAAACAGTTATTGTAGTTAAATGAGACTAATTGAATTAAGGTTGAAATGGAACAAAACATCCTCTCGACCTGACTTGAAGTCAAATTCATCCAAATGATGCAATATCATTGGTATCATAGAAGTCTCTCCCTAACAAATTCTTTAATTCTGTAGAAGTACATACACGTCATCAACTTTAAAGTTTGTTGTTATCGTTGACGAAATTCAACGGATACTCGAAACTAATGAATTAGCTTGTCATTATCATATATACCACCTACAGCGTATTGTGAAATCTGTGCATACTCAGCTATATGCCTTTACTAACAACCATTTGTGTTCTGATATACTAAACCATTTATGATACACTCCCTTATCACTATGCTATTACAAGAACTTTGTTGTAATCGCAGTTCCGTGGTCAATAAACCGACATTTGTATCGCGAACGTAAAGAAACTGCTGTTTTCACAGAGCACAAGTTCTCTTATATATATATATATATATCCTCATCAGGTCGCGGTGGATAACTCGAACCTACCGCCTCCTCCTAAAGCCAGAGACGCAACTTATATGTGAAACGTATTTCTTGAATAGTTCTTCTCTGAATGGCTACTCAGCGGACACGGCTATATTGTGTACTTACGCGTCGGATCATTGCCAGCGAAGCGGTATCGCATTTTTGTGTTGGCCTCCGTATCAGGATCTGTGGCTTTCACAGTTTCGACAATGGTTCCGATGGGAGCGCTCTCCGAGATGAACTGGTAGTATGCTTCACGCTCAAACGATGGCGGACTGTCGTTGACATCGTGTAGAACGACCGCTACCGTTGTGGTACCTGTTCGTGACGGAGTACCCATGTCACGGGCAGCCACAATCACAAAGTGAAGGGCTGTATCGTCGACCTGATCGGAGTCGGCAATGTCACGGGGATGCAGTACAGTATTAATAGGTTAGGTAAATAAGGGCATAAGGTTAACCTGTAATCCTCCAAAGATTGAGAAACTAATCATAGGCTAACAACTTTCAGTGTTCAGGAACTTGACGGGCAAACGGAGCCTATCGATAAAACCAAGTAAGTTCAACGAAAATAATTGAAGTAGAGTGTTTCCAAAGAGATTTTCCAATAAGAGCTCGTCCGTCGAAGGAAATTGATGATTAAAAAAAGATTCGACACATTGGGAACATGAGATCTCATATCTTATAAAATTCCCATTTTCGATCAGGGTGCAGATGCTGAGAGTGTGCGCGTACAACTATAGTCGTTTAAATTAAACCTATTGACGGGTGGCCTAAACCCGCCTGCCGGTCCCTGCAAGCCGCTGTCAGAAGTATTACTTTGACAGTTCCTGACGGTGGCCCAAGCTAGCAATCGGCTCGGGGTTTTAGTCGGTGCGAGTCCGACACTACCTACCTAGGCGAGTACCTCAGAGGTGAGGCCAGGTGTCCATAACGGATTTTGCCCCCAAACCTCATAAGAAAGGAAATCAAACCTGTTTTTGTTAACCTATCTAAAATGGGGTTCAACATAAATTCGATTTGGTTACAGTATTCCCAGCTGACCTTGTACTTATCGCGATCCAACTCGGAGACCACCTTTAGAAGTGCTCCGTGTTCGTTAACTCCCAGACGGAACTGATTCTCGTTGTTTCCGTCAACGATATACAGCTCCACTTGACGATTGATGCCTGCAATGGTAACAGGGTAGAAGTGACATCGTAATCTGGATTAGATTCCTATGTTCAGATCGTAACGGGCGTCTCCGTTTCGTAAGACGTCAGCAACGACGACAATTGTAAGAGGAGATTGGCGCACTGAGAAACACCATTATAAATAAATTTTCCGGGCTGACCCATAGCCAATATTTAGAAGAGAAATACCATTAAGGAGCCCTCAAGGACAATAGCAACTGCGTCGGTTCGTAGGTGCGCTAACGCATTTGAACCTACACCCTTCGAGTGAGAAATGACCGTGATTTTACTTTGGAAGGCTATACGAGATTGTTTCCTTGTTCGTTTCGTTAATTGAGAATATAAAACTGGATTTTCGAAAAACTTAGCAATTATAGAAGATACAGTTTTAGGAGGAGTGGACAGAGGTATTGAGAGAAAGTCTGGTCTTGAGAGAGTGATAAAGAAGGGAAGCAGTTGAGAGTCAGCTAATCACGTCATGTCCGTACGGTGAGGACGATGTGTGGTGCTCGTAGCAAGGCTTCTACACATCCCACCACCCTTACTGAAGAACGTGCTAAGCGATACCGGGAAGGGCACTGGTGCTGTTGAACATCGTCAACAGTTTCATAAGGGGGAGTGTGGTCATGATGTTGGCATGCATTAGCATGCCAACACCCCCTTCTAAAAAAAGTTTTAGGACCCCATTTGACGTAATGCCCGTCCGAACAGTGACGACGAATTAGATACGCGAACGAACAGACAGTGAGTGGTCTTATCGAGTTTTTCCCCAAAGGAATCGACACTATGAAAAAGCGCACAGTATTCGCACGGCATAATCTCTAATGAGTACGTTTGGTTCTTTAACAAAGAGTTGAGTGAAGGGCGCCCTATTTAGATGTTACAGGAACACAGAGCCTTTGTTTCGTTTAAGGCGCTGCAAATGTCCTTCACCATTGTCCTTGTACCAGTGCAAGCGTGTGGGCTTAGAAATGTATATTCTTGAGGTAAAGGCTTTATTGGTTTATTAAAGGAGCTGCAATAATTTCACAATGCTTAAGCTCTCTTATACGTCATCGTCACGCAGCGGGACTCGAACCTGCGGCCTCTGCCTTCCGATAGCCAGAGACCACTTAGCCATCCAAGCCACCGCACTGACGGCTAAAGGGTTGGTCTCCATTTTGCTCCGTTGGTCTTCATCTCTCCTCTCTCTCTCTCTCTCTTTGAACTTCTTCATCTGCAGTTGAAATGTTTACCTTGGTCGTTCCGCCCACGATATTTGTCGTCACTGGATCTTTGTTTTGCCTTCCTGATAAAGGAAGGTCGACACAGCTCTCCTATCCTTGTTGTACAAATACACGGAAATGCCACCTGGCTGATTTGCTCCATTTGCTTGCACTAGCTTGGAAATAGTGGCCTCTGCCGCTCACCGACTTTCAGCAGCAAGGCCGTCCCCAAAGACAAGATATATATATATATATATATATATATATATACCGCAGCCTTAAGGATTGACATGCACCTATTCCCAATATAAACAAAGGAACGTCTCATTTTGATTGCAGAGAATGCCCCATCCAAGCCACAACCGGTCACTAAAGTGATTACATCACCTAACTTATGTGCCGTCTATTTTTCTTTGTTCGAGCTGATTCTCAGCGAATATATACCATCCACGGAATTGCTTTTGCATTGCCAGGGGTTGCCTAGGACGGACAACCCCTTTTTCAATGTTAATGTACAACGGTGTCCGGTGGATTGAGACACCCTGTGTGTGACCCACATCTACGTGACGCACCTCCGATTGCGAGACAGGCGCACTCGAATGCATCCACCGGACTCGGCATCTACACTAATGTGTGGTTTCTTACTTATGGACGAAAATTTTTCACCACGCTTCTCGGCAAAAAATAATTGGGCTCGGGTGTAATTACCCTTAGGGTGTATGCGACAAAAAGTGATTGCCATCTCGAGCTCGATTCAGTTACTTGATAAATAACTCCAAAATCGTTAAGAATCGATAAATATGAAATGTGTTATTCTGTTGTGACCGGTAATATTATCTCTGTTTGTTTAGAGTTTTCAATTTTCTCCTATAAGTACACACACACCATATATATATGTATATATATATATATATGATTTTCGCTTGGTGTTACATATCAAACACAATTTAGTTATGTGCATCGTGCTTAGATGCACTGTTGATATCAGGCCTGGGACGAGTTACATGACGAGCTGCGCAACTCACTAAGCCCGTTGAAATAGTGGCCCAAACTTTACGATAGGATTGCATTACGTTAGGTTCGCGTCGCTGTTGATGTCTCTGTCGCGAGTTGTGTAATCTGTGTCTGTGTGTGTGTTCGTTGTGTGTTGTGTGTATGTCTGTGTGTGTGTGTGTAGAGTTCCACAAGGTTGCACAGAAAACTGAACACCCACTGTTGTGAAACAAAGAACATCCTTTGAGTCCATCATATTCCATCCACTCACTATGAGGAACTGAGGATATTTACCATCATCGTAGTCAGCGACCGGTAGCTGAACGAACTGGTTGAGACTCGGCCTTCCTTCGGTGACATTTAGGAAGAACGTATCATTGAGGAACGTCGGCGTCCAGTCGTTCGTATCCAAGATCTTGACGTGGACGGTAGCGCGGCCCGTATTGTTCGCCGAATCGATCGCGACAACCTGAATAGGAAACATGCGTAACAATAGAAAAGCGTATACATTTCAATTTCTATGTATGTGTATACGTATATATATATATATATATATATATATATATATATATATATAGTATTGAGTGTTCCAGTCGAACTCGCCGCTATTTCAATGCTCACATTGTTACCCAACCCGTTCGCTTAGTGGCAATATTAATTCCTGGAAAGCGGTGTACCCTTCATAGATGTTTGGAGGAATCAGATAACCACGAACTTCGATCATGTTTTCTCGCTGCGATGCGAGTTATTTGTGCTGTGTGTATCTAACGTGTGTGTGTGTGTTTTTGTGGGTCCATTTTTTTTTTACCGAACTTGGCCTTTTGCAAAATTCAACCCTGTATACAGCAACGATTTTCCTCAGGTAAGTTTTTACGCGTATTGCATATTAACCGTAAAAGAACTTCTCAGTTTGATTTACGAAGAACTAATCTTGTCGGGTGCATATGAGTCGACGGCAATGGCCATATCAGATGATAATAATAATATACTAATACATATCATCGACATCAGGCGCGTTCCGATCGTTTACAAGATCGCATAGATCTACCAGGAATAGACTCTAAGTGATGAAATGGGTTTATTCTTACACACACACATATATATATATATATAGAGGATATTTTAGATAATTACAAAATTTTGCGGCAATTGTATGCGCTGAACGTGAAACACATCTAAGGACAGCCTACTCTGTATACCCTTAACAGAATATTTAAAACAAGGAGGCCCCTTGCTCACAGTCCTGACGCGAGTAGCCAACATAGAAATTGGCCCTTCGGATATCTTGGGAAAATCTTTGAATTTGAAATTAGGTTGCATGTGGCCGTCCTGTAGTGCACGATGTACGCTTCTCGTAATATCTATAGAAGATTTAATTACTCTAATTTGGTTATCTCGTCAGAGCTACCTTAAAGCACACCAAATGGAGGATTCCCTGTAGAGAGGCAACCAGGGATAAAACCATGAGTCTGGATGAGCATCATTTGCCGTACTAATTAAACAATGCATTGCATGTATAACCTGGATGATCTGGGCGCAACAAAATCGTCCGCAATCCCCCTTTTTAGCTAAAAGCGTGAGCCTACTCTCAGACAGGGTTTTCACGGCAGGTTTCTGAAGGACGCCATGATTGTACGCTATGTCTCGGTCCAACATACAGCCGAACAATAATGATCAATACGGTAAGATACGGCGGGCGTGTATCAGACGTACACAAGATAGACTTGTTAGTAATCATGTTCATTATAGTGTATAGTAGCTCTGTGGCGGATCGCCGGTATAGGTCCAACTCGCATAATTACCACGATGAAAAAGGTAAAAATCGATTGGTTTTAAAGGACCTGCAGTTTTTAACAATTCCTAAGTTCTCTCATATACTCTTTCGTTGCGGGCCTCGAACGTTTTCGGTCTCTGGCTATTCTCGGCTGGAGACTAAGGAGGACTTGGACTGTAATCAAATAGTTGAACAGGTGTTGCTCTCGAAAATAGAGACTATGTTGGAAACTTCACGATATGCCTGCATTTGCTCGGAGTTCCGCGTGGAGCATACTGCCAGACTCGTGGTACATCCTTACAAAGTCGTCTCGACCCTAATTCGGACAGCTTGGCCAGTGTGCGCGGGTTTTGGCGGCGGAAGTTTTGCCGTGGACTAGGCCCGCGAACGACTTGTCACTAAAACAAAGCTTCAGAAAGACCTATGCCGCCTGACGGACAACTTCAGTCGTCTATACGGAGTACAGGCCCCCATCATCCAACTCCCTGAGCGTCGCAGGGGCGAAGGCTATCTAGAAGGTACGGAGTTAGCTCTCGCCGTTCAACCTGACTGCCTCCGCCAACGCTTCTGGGCGGGATCTATTCGAGCAGCCACACAAAACATACAAACTAGCTGAACAAACACGAGCAGCAGTCGCACCCACGCGGGTCACCTCTGTGACCCTGCGGCCTGCGTGGGCACAATACACAGAGAGCGAGCGAGAGAGAGACAGCCGTTCACAACGGCCTCTTGTAGACGTGACACGACCATGCGGCCATCGCTCAAACCCCCAACAATGTTGGCCAACCCCCGTGGCTCCATCAGCCGCCCCCTTTTGCCTCCGGTCTAACAAACTGTCAGTCTCTTGGGACGTGCTTTCGACCATGGGTAGCATTTGTGATGCTGCCACAAACTACTTAAATCATCCACGGTATCAGCCCTAGTGGAACTCGCGTAAGGCGACATCCACAGCGGTCTGTTTCGGACGGGCGGATCATAGCTCTGAATATATGTATCTACTGCAACGAAATATTGTTGTGGTTAGAGGATCGGGCATAGCCGTGAACGAAGCAGTACTTTCATTAGGATGCACTTCAATCGTTAGTAGTAGTCGCCAGAGTCAGGCTGGAATCGCCGACGAGAGCAGGACGAGTACAAGCGATGCAATGACGCGCCGCATAACGACTCGCCGTTGGCAACTCTGCCGGTCAGGCAGGTACTGTTACGTGGGCAAGCCATGCGTGTGCGAAGCTCGAAACTTTGTGCAGATACTGGATTGGAATAGGGAGAGGTTGCATCTGCAGGTTGGCGCCTCGTACATCCGAGCAGCGGTGCCCGGCGACGAAGTCAATACCCAGCCGCTACTGGTAGGAGCTTCATCAATTTTCCCGGAGGCAACCTGGACAACTACGGCCGGACCACGGGTGACTGACTCCACTTGGGAGTGGTCGAAAGGTCCATTTCCATTTGCATTGCGTCTTCCTCTCGACTTCTATCTCAGACCCCCGCACCCCGTACCCCATAGCGAGTCCCTTCCTCTCTTCGCCAGGGCTCCCCCAAGCACATACTTTTCTCCTGGCTCCCCCCTCTCTCTCGTTCGTTTCCGTTTGTCTGATTCACATACACAGACCGACACAGACTGTGTCAGAGAATTTCGTTTCCTCCACCTCTCCGACGTAATACTCTCTTGCCGCCCGCTGTCGATCAGGCACTACCTGGACGTCTTCGTGTACACCAGCACTTTTTAGCCGGCAGCACCGGTATTTCAACACTGGCACGCTGATAGCGTTCGTGCAGTATTCTCTTATAGAATACGCATTCGGCAAGAGGTGATAGCTTCGTCGATGTGTATTTCACGACGATATTAATTATCATTATAACGATTATTGTCCAGGGAATGAGTAGGAGGGCAATTAATGTCTGCGGGGGTAGAATTCTGCAGACGTCGAAATGGACGGGCATCGCGGTCGTTCAGAATCGCCGGGACAGGCAAGTCAGCACATTCATAGGGTGCTTGGCAGGTCCGCTGCTCTGAAGGGGCCTCCCGTAGCCCGTGACGCCGGAAGTTCTTCAAGACCCTAACGGATCACCATCATTTCCTGTCGATGAGTGTCTACCCTCCATCTCCTTGATTCCCCCTTATACAGCGGCCCAGCACATTTCCATTACAAGAAGTCTAAATGTCTGAGTTTGTTTACGAGCAGATGCTACTCCGAGACGATGCCGCCCGCCAGTCCCCGTTTTACGTTGGACAGATCTCAGTCAGAAGAGGTCAGAAGATTGCTGAACAATCAAGTTTTTGGTGACCCCCAAACGATGCCCCGTATACGAACGGAGGCACTTCTAGAAACTGGATCGCTCCTAATTAATTATCTTTGTTATATGATTGTTCATTAGGCGAACGAGTCGATTAGTCGTTTCGTCTCTTGACCTGCTCGAGTGAAATGATCTATAGGGACGTGGAGTTAGGCTAACCTGCCGAATAGTGGGGCCCTTCTAATGTTAGGAAGGGTACCGCCTTTGATCGTTGGTTTTTGTGATAGTCGGATGCTTGTAGAAAATGTTGGAATTTGTAAGCCCACACAGAAAAAGGGTACGTTCATTTCATAAGGCTGACCCCTGATTGTATTTATGGACAGCATGTGCCACGGAAAAGCATAGGTTTTGCATGACGCCCCTTGTGGAAGGAATATATGCCTTTAAGATTTTGTTGTATCTTCAGATCTCAATCTCAAAAAATAACCTTCTGTCTCGCCTGCCATAGTACAAATATTTTCACTATCACTTATCATCGGCAGAGAGACGTTGAACCATAGCGACTCCGGTTCGAATCCCACAGGGTTATGCGAATCGGTAAGGCGTCGCACTTGTGGATTTGTCAATAAAGTTCTTATAATATTGTTGTTGAAAAGACTGAGACGGGCAACCAAAGCTAACAAATGAATTCATCTCAGTTCACCATACAAGATGATTGATCAACCAAAATCAAACTTCTTACCGCCCCCCCTTCCCGAGACATTGTTACGGACTATACCTGCTCGCCGATCGACCTTAGAGCTCTGGGAAGCACCCAGGATACACCGGAAGCACAGCCTCATATGTGCAACAAATAAAATTGGATTGTAGCGATTTGCCACGAAGCCAAGGCAAGGTGTCCCCGGTTCTTCTAAAGAAACTAAGGCACTAGTCGAACCACGATTTCAGCCTCGTAAGGGGAACTCGGAACGCCTTTAGGCTCCTGGCCGACCTTCAACTAGCGGCATTCAGCCCAATGGCAACCGTACTCAACATACGTCGTAAACACTGTAATAATATACAGCAGCAAGAAAATCGTAGCTCATACCCGAAGCTAGTCAAAGTTGCCTACTTTACGGACAAACTACGCTTGCACTCACCACCCACTGCAAGTCCTATTACTGGTTTATTAAAGGAACCGCATTTTTTACAATGCTTACGTGTACGCTTATATGTAACCGTTTCGTACATCGTCTACCCAAGTACCCCCCCCCCGTTGAAGCTAGCCGAGCTTCTGACGCATTTTCGACTTTCGGCGACTGACGCCTTCAAAGAACGCCCAGAGATATAATATATACGGCAGGGATTTGGAGAAATCTCCACAATATCTGAGCGATAAGGAACAACAGTTGTAAAGATCCGGTCCTCTCGAATCTGAGCGTAGGAACAAACTCGCTTCACTGTACACGGCTTACCACAACGTAACGTGCGAAGGGGGGGTATGCTGTTCTCCGTACCTTCAACACACAAGGAGGGTCGTTTCCACGAGTGAAGTCAAAAGGACTATCTATTGTAGACCGGGTTTGAGGAAAGAAACGATGTAACAGGTACCGGGGTCACCATAATGGCGGCTCAGTTTCAATTGGCGGAAGTCACATTCAATATTTCGTTTAGTACGTTTATATTTGACATAGTATTAGTAAAGATAACCTTGTACAAGTTAATCATCTGTTATTTCCTATTGATATCGAAAACAATATTAGGGAAAATAGTGTAAACGTATAATTGTGCGGCAAGCTTGTAACATAGTCACCAATGGTGACAGCTCGGTTTCGTCGAGACCTTGATACTGAAGTTGTCATTTTTTCTCTTATGATTTGAATCGTAATAGGTTATTCTCAATCACAGAAACATATACATTGAGAGAATGAAGTGCAAGTGAATAATGTTCGCTCCGAACGAAATCACCTATCGGATGAGCTGAATTTCGGGACACTTTTCCATAGAAAGACTGACCGGTGGTAAAATGACAGTTGTGAAAGTACTGAGAACCGGCGCATCAACGGCAAATCTGACATCACCAATAGATGCGCTTTCTGCCAAGCTACGTCTATATACGTCTTTCTCTAAATCTCACAATTTCCAAGGTAAATGGTAAAAGCTGAATTGCCCAGCGTATTTGATTAGGATTATAAATACATCGACTAACGTTATATGATAACATAGTGTGATAGTAAGGTCCACCTCATGATTAGTCAGCTAATTAGCATAATCGAAAAGCCATACGTGTGTGTTCTGCTAATTTGGGGAGGAAAATCAAGCTGCCGTTTCCACATCCAACCATTTTCGCTGACTGAAGCAACTAATGAATAAAAATAATCTTTGTTTTGTCTCTTATTTTCCCTGTCGAGGTCTCTGTTACCCCGAGACTACCCCCCAGTCAAAGAGCAAAACGAACTGAAGCTGAACATTAAAAGTACTAAATGATCCTTAACCACATGATTCATGATACACGTTCCAATATTCAAAGCTTCTATAGTTTGTTCTATGTTCTTTTTGATGGTAAGGGGTTAAAGGAAAAACCCCTCATCAATGCCTAGGTTCACTGCCTACGTTATCTTATAATCATCCTCATATTACGGTGTTATCCCTGTGGGAGTATGGGACACCTCTTCACGGACAACTCTTATTTCTATAATTATATTAGTTTGGGTGTTTTGGTAGTATCTTGAAAATTCTAAGCAATATGATACATAAGCTGTTCGTTTGAACTGAACCTTTGAGCAGGCCTTCGGCTGTTCACTCTCATGTCGAAATTTCTCGAGACAAACCTTGAGGCTGTAGTTTGGCGTCTTCTCACGATCGGGTATGGTCTTCACAGAAAGAATACCGGTATGTTCATCGAGCGTGAACTCTTCTTCAGGATCTCCGTCCATAACGTAGTATCGCAATTTGCCAGCATCGAGCCCATCACGGTCGGTCGCCGCAACGTGCACCACGACGTGGCCTGGTGGGGTGTTCTATAGAAAACAGTCACAACAAAATGAAATTGCTTAGAAGGACATTGCTTCCAATGTCATCAAACCCATAAGAAAGTCGACTTCGTATTGAAGTAGAAATGTGTGTTTTAAATTCAAGGTAGACTCGTGAAATGTCCCAATATCGATGAAACCGTAAACTTATCAAAATGTGGGAAAAATGAAAAAAAAGTATACTTCAATCCTTACGTCCATCGTAATTGCGCACGGGAACTGCTGAATATTAATTACCCTCAGGAAAATACACAGAACGATAACCAACCCCAGCAAAATTTCACTTGCGAACACAAACGCTCAGATCATTGGCGTGCATATATCCTGAGTACCTCGACTTATTTTATTCCTTTAGATTAAACGTGAAGGTATGCCCATTTGATTGTACATTGTATCTCAAACCCTTTCGATCGGCAATAAACCATGAGGTGAACGAGAATTAAATTTGCGCCGATCTCTACATATGCGATCCCATCATTGTGGTGACAGTGTTAACAGGAAAATGAAAATACTCCAGACATTTCCAGCTTCGTGCATCGCCTTCATAGTCTTTAGAAAACTCGGCGACGGTCACCGGGAACTATAATCGCAGACAGGTCTGGTGCAGCGATGATCATGTTATCAGGACAATCCAACAGGTCACAACGAACGGCGAATACAGCGAGGACCCCCTCGACACCCCCTCGCGTTCGTCTCTCGTCCCCCTCTGGCCTCTCTCGTCGAGAGCTCGTGGCTATGCGAACAGGACTCTTCTTTCGCAGCATCGCTCGCCAGTCATATTACCCCAAGTCACGCAAACGAAGGTCCTCCTCGCGATAAAGCGAAGCCACGCACGGATCGCCAAGGAAGATCGGTCGTTCAGGGGGGGGGGGTCTGCGTTCGGATCTTCTTATCATATACTGTTTGCGCATATCGCACCAATGACATTGAGGGCAGCTGGCGAAGCTATATCGGATTCGAAAAAAAGGTCCTTGTTCGAGACTCCGCCGGGGTGAAGGGACAGCTAGGATCTTGTGGTGAAATATATATATGATGTCCGCCGTCTGTGTGCATTCGCATATTATAATGTGGAAATTTCGCACTCCATTAAGGTAGTGAAAAAGGTCTCCTGCGGCAGCATCGCCCTGGATATCTTGAACCTGTCGACTCCTATCGAAAGTCCTGTTTTAGAAGGATACTTTGATTTTTCCATGCAAAAGGAAATTCGGAGTGAGAAGAATCCAGGACACAATTCTTCATCCGCATATGTTAACTGATCCGTTTATGTTGAGATGGTGTGGTTTTCACTTTGTCTTCAGTTCGACAATCTATGTCGCACCATGGCGTTGTAAAACTGGGCAAATCGCTGATAAATTCAACAGCGTTTCAAAGGTAGCTGCTGCCCATTAGCTGAGCTAGACCAGAGTCATTTCACATAAACGGATACCTTATCCTTACCTCGAACGAGGTGACGAACAACTAGGACTGAAAGAAAATTTGCCAGGGCTGACTCCGAACCTTAAACATTTGACGTACACGGTACAAGTGCTTTCGGCATTGCCTCATAAGACGGACCCCTCTAAATTCAAAGGTGGCGGTCCTGCGATACATTCGTGCGCGTCTTGCAAGCGGTGGACACACCTAGGTGCACAGACAGGTTCAAGCATCTACGACCTGATAGAGCCTCATAGGCTCACCTTTGGAATCGTTGTTATCATCTTTGTTCTCCTTCCCGGGACAACCTTCTAACTAGTCCAGGTATATAGGCGCCCTTCCGTATAAGCTGTCACTTACAACAGTATCGCTCCAGTTCGATCAGACACATCCGATCAGTCGAACTAACCTGATGCGATCCGAACTCGTCGTCGCCACACTCACGTCCATATGTACAATATACACGAGTATAAATCGCACCACAATTCACTCCGGCACAATTCAATACAATGATACTCCTGATATTTTGGATAGTGTTCAATACAGGTCGAGGCGGCGAATATTGATAGCACACATTCGTTCAGGAGAGACCTACCGATATTGCTTATACATATATAGTGGAAAAGTAGTAATTGCGTCACAAGTTACCTCATCAAGTTCCACATTGTATTCCGCCTGGTCGAAGACTGGACTGTTGTCATTGACATCGTCGATGTGAATCCGTACCCGGGTATTCCCAGCGCAACGGGAATTAGCCGCGGCCACCGTGAGAGTAAATACGCCTTGAAGGAACGTAGGCATCGCATCGCGGTCCACCGGCTTCTTCACCCGTAGCGAAACCGTATTTGGGGACGACGTGTCCAGGTAGAAGTTGTCCGCAGAATTATCTTCGGTGATCTGATAGGAAATCTAAAATATCAAGGTCACCAGTCGTCCGTTAGTAGACGTCTTGCCAAACGCTGATTTCAACATGAACGATAATAATAATATATAGTAACTAACTATACATGTGCGAATTTCACGGGTGTTAAGATCGCACAGATGTGCAAATGTTTAGATCGGTGTGTCTACAAATGCAGAAGCATAGTTCGCCGAGACAAAGGCCACATACTATCCTAGATACAATTTTTTTCCAACTAATTCACTTGCTGGAAACAGTTTGTATAATAACTAGAGTGGTTGCGCCTTTCAAATCGAACTGTTAAGCCTCTACCTTATCGAACTTCTCCGCGTCCTCAGCGTGCAGGTTAGCTAAGAGTTGACTGTCGGGTGGTGAATTTTCTTGAACTGAAGCAAAGTACTCCGAGAAGGGGAATCGCGGACAACGGACGTTCTTGTCTGCGAGACGGATCACCACACCGGCCTCGGTGACCTCGGCAGGATTTCGCCGATTTGTAGCTATTACCATGAAATGGTATAGAGATTGCTTCTCAGCATCGAGACGGGACGTGGTCACGATGCGGCCCTGAAATCATGGGAACGGGGTTAGATATGTGAAAGAACGTATACAACGCTGTGCGCCTATCACTATACATATATATATACCTTTTTTTTTAGAAAGTTAAAGGTTAGGTAAAGGTAAAGGTTTATTGGTTTATTGAAGGAGCCGCAATTTTACAATGCTTAAGCTCTCCTATATGTCACACGGCTAATCCTACATGGACACCAGGCCTCCCACGCGCCTAGTATATATATATATATATATACTTGTTTTTTAAGAGGTTAAAGGTAAATCCTACATGAACACCAGGCCTCCCGCGCGCCTAGTATATATATATATATATATATATATACTAAGATCAAGTATGCACAATATTCCGATATCAGATCTAACAATCTGATGAAGCGGATGCTCTGACATACCAAAGACCCATAGCGTGCACTGACACTAATGCATTTACTTAGCACGATCCGGTATCCACGTCATCATACATATGGTATTCCACCAAGACGCCCATATATAATGTACTTTACGACGATGTAAGTACATTGAGTTATAGTGTACTTGACTCGTTAAACTGCAGAATATACGCACCCCCTATATTTTTTGTGTGAACAAACGAATATTTCACTTAAATTACATGATTTGTACGAAACTCTTCACGCTGGTAAAATCCAGTACGAACTATACTCTTAGCAGTGTTTATATTTATCAAGAATACGGCTGAATCCATGAACAAATGGATGACACTAGTCGTCATGAATGACAAGCTCCCCTTGTCTTGTATGCCGGTAGACGGCACGAGCCGGTGTAATTGTAGCAGAGAATACAGGACGTAAGAGGAGGCGAGAAAACGACCCATACATTTATCGTAAAATAGTTAAGCGTCGCCTGCTAGACCGTGTCGAATATCGCCGATTCTAGGCCTCCTTCCATCGAAGGAGAGCAGTCTCCCTTTCAATTTCATCAAAATACACCCACCACCAACACCACCACTACCACTACCACCACCACCCAACCCTGAATAGTACACCAAGAAGGAAACATTAGGATTTCCCTCTGATCATGAGATTCGATTCGAGGTGAGCTCGCCCCCTGTATCGATCGGAGGCGCCCATTCGGGATGTCCTCCTACGCGTGTCGCAACGCTGCCCGACATCCGCCATAGAGACGCAGTAGATTCCGATATCGGAAAATGGAGCAGACAGGCGCTCGGGAGAGCGTAAGGTGCCGAGGGGCGCACCTTACGCGGTCCGCGAGCGAAGGTGCCACCTACGCCTGCTAAGTGGCTTCTTGCCTTTGATCGTTTGAGATTGAATCTCCCTGAAGCTTTCACCAACGCCGTCTGTGTTTGTGTGTGCTGTGTGTGTGTGTGGCAAACAGCTGCCCTTCATGTGGCAACTATCCAGTTCTACGGTTGGATCCCTACTGAGCCTACTATACAATGAGGCAGGACTGAATCAGATTAGGGCAAGGAATAACAACGGTAGGTGTGAGCCTCTGGCTGATACATGGGATCGTGTACAGTGTTGAACTTGGAACATGTTGGGTCACCACTGGTGTCACTGAAGGAAATTTGCATTAGAAGGGAGGTGAGGTATATATATATATATATATTATATATTATATATATATATATATATATATATATATATATATATATATATATATATATATATATATATAGTGGAGTAAAAGTAGGCTTATATTTGGGTAATATGTAAGTCAGCAGTTAAATATACCCGCTCCTCTGCCGTTGTCTTATGGCTGAAAGATACATCCAAGAAAGGCACATTGACCTATAAGGCAACCTTTCCCTGGGTATAATATATAATATATATATATACATTTGCATGACTATACACCTATATATTCCATTGGGAATATATATGTTGGCCATGGCCCCGGTCCCCCACTAATCCCCCAAATAATTCCTAATTATTGTATGTTTGAATACATATATTTAAACTCAATAATTAAAGATTATATATATAAAATATTTACCATATTCACAAAAACGATTTTTGTGTTTGTAAAAAAGATTTATTCAAACATACAATAATTAGGTATTAGTTCTAGGAATTAGTTGGTGACCGGGGCCGAGGCCGACACACTATTTCGTTTCTGGCAATATCAGAATAAGTATTGCTCCTCTTCGAGTTCAGACAATCTTCGTACGATCGTGTCGCAGTGGAAGACGACAATGCGTTGGAGGCCTTAATATCACCGGTTCGCCTATTAACCCTTTAGATGTTAGGGACGGCTAGCCTACCTCAAGGCGACAAGGGAAAGAATAAAGAAAAGAAAAATGTCTGCATAGACGATAGTTACCGTGTCATGATTGATGGAAAACTTTCGGACGTGTGAGCCATCGTCACCGGTGATGTTATACCAGACTGGAGATCCGTCAGGGATTGTAGCTCGGGCGTCGAGAACGCTGGCGCCTGCCTCTAATACACTTGGTGAGTCGATTGAGTATTGAGCTGAACTGAACGCTGGTGACGGGTTGTCAATACTTTCGGTGAACACCTCCACCCGCATCTGTACATGACTGTAATATAGGCGAACACATAGTTTATTAAAAAATCGCCTCTTTTGTACTATCCATCTACTCTGACATCGAAATGACTCGTCGCTTAGCACTATGCGTCTATGCTTTCGTTGTGGCGACGTTAGCCTCAGCGGGTGATTGTACGGTGTAATATCGGTAACAAACTAAGTTATTGCATTATCATGATGCTGAATCTCTCTCTGAAAGATTCGTTATAAGGATATATTGTATAATTGAATGGAATCACCACCGCCTTGTAATGATAGGATTCTCAATCGAGATAGGCTGGCGTCAGTTGTTGCATGTGCCCATTTACAATTTACATATTTCGAAATGATAACAGTGTGAATGACTAGAACAAGTCAGGCCGACATCAAACTAGGCTGGCCAATCATTAAGACCGGGGATTAGTACAATGTACGAAGATTCTGTTTAGCACTCATCCGATGTCTTTCGGGGGCCTGACTTGCAGCCTTAAACATTTTCCTTTGGGGGCCTGACCCGCAGCCTTAAACATTTAACGTCCACGGTATTTCCTTTTTGCAGCGCTCCATAAGAACGACTCCTTTAAATGTAAAGGAACACAGGTGGAGATCGAACCCATGCCTCTGCGTGGGTCACCCCCGTTTGCAAGGCAGGCGCACACGAATGCATCCACCACGTCACCGACTGGGGGCTCAACTGCTTAGCACTCATCCACAGCTTTCAATGATCACCCCCGAGAGGGGTATATAAACGACGGACTACAGCATAAGGTGAGGTTTTTCTGACAAGGAACTTACTTGCTCAGGGGATAGGTGGAGCTATCGGTGGCCACTATACGAAGAATCTCCGCGCCCACGACGAGGGGCTGGGTCGCGAAGATCTGCCCAGTTTTCGGATGAATCGAGAAACGCAACGAAGGTGGATTCAGCTCGAAGCGAATGTCATTATTACCGGAAGCCGCAGAATCAAGATCGTGGGCCTGGACGCGATACACGAGCTCGTTTTGGCCAGTCGAGACGGGCACCCGAAGGACTCGAGGAAGTGACAGAAACTCGGGTGCGTTATCATTGACGTCATTAACCGTCACCTGTACAACGGTTGTCGCATATTGCGGCTCCTTGGCGTCGTCGCGCGCCTCGACAAAAATCTCAAGGTGCTTTGTCTTCTCGTAGTCGAGTGCTTGGACGAGTGTGATCTTCCCTGAGGTCTCGTCGATCTTGAAAGCGCCCTTCATACTCGAGCGTACGATGCGGTAAATGACATTGCCCGCCCTTCCAGGGTCTGGGTCGCTTGCGTGCACCTGTAAATTGAGCAGGCACCAGTTAGGCACTAGTGGCGTATGTGCAACGGAATGCCTGTGCGAGCCATCGAATGCTAGCCGTTCCTGTGGGCCTGTGGCCTATACCGATTAGTTTTACCTGTGCTGCGAGAAGCAGATGAGTGCGAAAGACCTTTCGCATCGAGGAAAAACGGACCTTACTTTTCCCCGTTCAGATCGAAAAAAAAAAAAAACAAACACCGCCCTGCTCCACCTATTACACTTCGATAGTTGCCCACCTCTCAATGAAATCCCGGTGTGCCCTTCTCCCAATCTCTAGCTAGTATTTCCAGCAATCAATCGTCCACAACGGGGGAATCGCTCACCTGAACAAGGGGTACGTTGGCAGCATTCTCGTCGACGAAGACACTATAGGCGAACCTTTCAAACACCGGCGGATGGTTGAGCGTATTGGAGATGCGGACATAGAGCATCGCTCGGCCAATGTTCGACGTAGCACCGTGATCCTGAGCAAATACTTCCATTTCAAAGGTAGCATTGCCTTTTCCACCAACCGACATCTTACGGGCATTTGATAACGCCGAGGCAAGACGTACGAGGCCAGTTTTGGGATCGATCTCGAAGATTCCGTGAGTGTTCTTTATCCAGTACGTAATCTCGCCGTTGTTCGCCGTGTCAAGATCGACGGCGTGCAGCTGGATAACCGATCGGCCGGCCTGCGAATCCGTTGGGATGGTGACGATATAGCGCTCCTTCTCAAACCGAGGCGGGTTGTCGTTTTCATCAGTGATTTCAACTGATATCGGCACCTGTAACCGGTGAGAAACAAGCAGACAAGGGGTATGCAAGGATTCGAGGTACTCATCTGTACAGACGTATTCGTCGAGGTCCCAAATGTGTATTACGATGTAGGGAGTACATCAGCTATCAGATTCGTCGATGCGTATGAAGCCTAGCCCGCACCCTGCGTGACGACGTGATCTCACCTTTGCATCAAATTTGCCATCTTCAGCGGACACGGCAAACTCGTAGCTTTCTTTGAGCTCGCGGTCGAGCACTTTCGCCGTGCAGATGTCGCCCGTCTTTGCGTTGATTGTGAATGGAATATCCTTGTTCAAGATTTTGTACGTTAGTGTGTCCACTGAGTCACCCGATCGAGCAGTGATCTGAAAAGGAATTATAGGGGATTTTAGGTGGGGCGATACGAATTCGGAGTCAGTACAATATTTATTGGCCATTAATAAACGTGGGTGGCAATTATACCCGTCTAAGAACGTAAAATACATCTAAGAACACCCTCCTCGATATACGCTGAGTTAGTTATGAGGAGAAGTCCCCTAGATGGTCTAGTGGTGAGCGTCTTAGACTACTAGACCAGAGGGATACGTGGGTGTTGGGTTCAAATCCTGTCAGACGCTTTGGAGAATCCTTGGAGTTCTTTATCATCTTTCTTTATCTGAGGATTCTTGTCAGGTACGAGTAAGGCAGAGAATAAGCAAAGGTGGCCCCGACAGGTCCTCTCATAGTAATACCTAAAAGGTTAAGAGCGGAGCCCTGTCAGATAGGGGAACAGCTGAGGGTCAGCTCGAAAAAACAGTTCTGAGGAGAAATTCAGGCTTGACCAAGCTTCAACTGTTCCCGTTCAGGTCTCGGTACATGGTATAACAATAACGCGTAATCAGCGCTACTCAATCAGATTCTGTCAGGTCCGATAGTTCCCGTTGAAGTTTGACGTATGTTCCTGCAGGTACTTCTATACGAAAAATTTACATTTAAGATGAAAGTGTAATCTGACGCCAAACGGAGCTATTCCCTAACTAAAAATGCATTCTTATGAAAGTTGTTCACCGTGTCTCTACTAAACGCTGCAGCCCTACTCATTTGTGACAACAATTTGGTCGCAATGAAGCCATGCGCAATGAGATCTGAACCAGTAGGCTTAATACATCCCAGCAGAAAACCGCCAAAGGTTTTCCGGGTCTGACTCTCAGCCTTGCGCATTTAACGTTCACGGTATTACGTTTTGCAGTGCCCCTTCGTAAGATGGACATTTTAAACGCAAATGTACAACGCTATCGGAGGGAATCGAACTATCCTACGAGTGCACCTACGTAGGCGGTACTAGTATCGCAGCAGAGCAGTGGTAGTCTCTAGCAAAAATTTAGCCCGGCGGCGTGGTATTATACATTCGTCTGTGCCTGCCTTGCAACCGGAGGTTCAATACGAATAAGCACACACAAGGGTTCGGTACCGCCCGCGCCACAAAAGCGCTAAATGCGCCTTTACATTCAAAACTGGGCTGTCCATCTTGCGAAGCAATGCAAAACGCAATACCGTGCACGTTAAATGTTTAGAGCTCAGGGTCAGCCAGAAAAAAAACAATTGTCTCTAGTAGTAGTTATAGTTAAAGAAGATTCTCTCTTCTGGTTCCGCGCATTTCCTTTATATATATATACATACGAATCCGCGAAATGTTAAAGGTTTCCACACCTTCCACTGTGATTTTGTTTATTCATTGTTCCCAGGAGCCCCGTCCGTGTTGTGATGTCTTTTAAACAGGAGGGATATGGGGCAGGGAGGGTTACAATCCTGCTGGGAAACCTTGACCGTGCGACGCTTGCAAAACACCTAATCGTTGAAGTAATTGCGTTTCTCAAATGAGTCGAAAGACGTTTGAGAGGTAGGAGCACCCGCTAAGCATGACATCGCGATATGGGCACTGTAGACACGCCGAGCGCATAGAGCACCCTGGGGGGCAGGGCGTGCTGGAGAAATTTCCCGAGTTCGAACCACCATCATGGCGGTGGGGAGAACATGCTAACTGTGCCATTACGACTTACGAGCCCTATTTGTAACACAATCTAGCCGTCGCGAGAGCGAGCAACTCAGCATGTTGTCGGCTTGGAGCCGGTGAACGTTGGATGCCGGCGGCTTCTAGTGACCTCAACGTCGGCTACCCCTAAGCTCGTCATGGGCTCGTCCGCCTATAGCCGAGCTCCAGCCGTAGCCCCCTTGGCGAAGCTCTCCTCAGTCTTTCCCGATCGCCGCCACTCACCGTCTTCCCCCATTACCCACACGCTGGTCCCTCTCGGGTGAACTCCCACGCGCGAATGGAGCCATCCCCCGTGCTAATCGCTCGGAAGGAGTCTCCCAAGCCACAGTCCGCCGGGGGGCAGCAGCACTGGGTCTGAGAATAGTCAAACGTAGTTGGACAGGCGAGTTCGCAGGCCGACGTGAATTCCAACCCACTCGGGTGGTCGTTTTCGTCAGCGCAATAGGCGTTACGGAAGGGCTAATCATCATATGCGCCTCAAAACCACTATGCAAGATGAGACTACGCCGCCGCATCTGCCTGGACCGCCGGATGCTATTTTGTCGAGGGAATGCAACGAACAGTCTCGTTAGGCAAGCCATTTCACCTCAAGATCCCAACGGAGACCTTCAAGACCCGTCTGTTCGAGACCATTGCTAAGCATCCATAGTATCATGCTGAGAGGGTGGTACATAGGACGCGGCCACCTTGGCCTCTCTTTCTATTCCTTGGCCCGCCGCGCCCTGCCCTGCCACTCGCCACTCGGCTTCTTCAGCCAGGGTACGAGAGAGGATGTGGCTGTCGGGGCATTGCATAGGCTATATAGTGACCCTCGCCCTGCGATATAATACTCGGTAATTATCCCTACAGTAAGGGCTTTCCGTAAGGGTTAGCTTATTCAGCACGAGAAGGCGTATAGTCAGTACGATCTATAGTTGAGCATTAGTAGACCTCCTCGTGTATAATCAACTGCCGCTACTGCTGCTGCTGCTACCACCACCGCCGACTTCAGGTTGTCTGCCCTTCAGGGCGGTCTCTCCTCAGAAGGTTGGTGGCATACTCGCCACTCTCCCGTTGGCAGCAGGAGCCATTGTGAGGTCCACGGGTCCTTTGAGAACCGGGAGAGAACCTTGCTGGTCTTGTTGTTGTTGTTGTTGTAGTAGCAACTGCAGAGCCAGCATCAATAGCATAGTGGCTTGTGACTATTATTATTGTTATTAAGGACGGTTCGCCCGTAGAAAATGTTGCTGAGCGGGCACACACCCAGCCGCCGTCTAATAGAAGCCTTTATACTCGAAGACGGAACCCGAAGTTTCATCCAGCATGGTCGAAGCAAGGCTCATCTACTTTGTCGACTCAGTCAGTGGTCGAGGACGGTGCATTTAATGAATCCGACAGCACCAGCTAATAGCCTCGTAGTAATCAGCGCAATGAGTAGACCAGGATTGTGTTGTTGTACTGTATGACAGCAATAGACGAATGTGAAAAATTTCGACGGGTGCGACATCACAATTTTTTTTCAAAGGCAAAACACAACTGTAGTGAATATCAGACGCGCCTTCGCGATGAAATATATTATCATTTTAGTATTGGACTTGAATTGTGTCAATCAACTAGAGGAACTAACAAGTTTCAGACTTCGAAATAGGAAAACTCGATAAGTTGAACAAACACCTAGCCAAAACTATCTACAAGAGAGGTTCGTGTTCTTCCCAGCCATATAGAAGCTGATAAGAAATAAAAGCTGTAACCAAAATCTAACACAGCTACACTCCTGTATTGTTCCACGAGGAGGAGTCGCCGGCCGAAACTCAGCTTTTTTCGGTCAACTGCTTGCACGAACCATACGAGAAGAGGAAATTACACTAGCATAAGTTCTTCAGAGTTCTCAAATCTGGACAAATGGCATATGTTTCATATCATATCATCATATCATAATCAAATGTTCATTCTCGGAACTGCAATATACATACATATGCTTAAGTTCTCGGTAAAAAAAAAAGTAAAAAGTTTAAAGGAATCATTCGTAGATGCATAACCGTCATATGGCATTTCAAGACGAACGAACATACGAGGAAGCTCTGTTTCAAAATACGCCTTGTTTTCTCGCACACAAGTACACACGTTGGACAGACCCATCCAATCTTCTCTGGCCTATACATATCATTGATTTCTTTTATTTTTTTTGAGCTGACCCTCAGCTGTTCCCCTTTGAAATAGGCCTCAGCTCTTAACCTTTTGGGTATTACTATCAGAGAGGACCTGTCGGGGCCACCTTTTCTTATTCTCTTCCCTACTCGTACCTTGCAAGAATGTTCAGATAAAGAAAGATGATAAAGAACTCCAAAGATTCTCCAAAGCGTCGGACAGGATTTGAACCCAACACACACTTGTCCCTCCGGTCTAGCAGTCCAAGACGCTCACCACTGGACGATCATCCAGGGGACATATCATTGATTTCTGCTACACTATTGGCAGGCCTAGCTAGCTATAGGATTATATAGAAGTACTGAGTGGACATCCACCGGTAGACTCAGCTACATTCGAGCCTCGTGAGCGCACAATAATAGCTAATATTAGGGTGTATCAAGCAAACTGTCGCGCCTTTCGAATAATAGTAGAATAATAGTAATAATAATGAGACATATATGTGTATATACATACGTGTAGGAAGCAGTGTCCAGCAGGGAGGTTTTCCGGTAGCGACGCGGAATAGGCGGTCTTCGAGAAGACGGGTGGATGATCATTGGCGTCAATGACGTTGATTGTGACCATCGAGAGGCCAATCAGAGGCGTCACGTGAGCTATTTAATGAAACGCCAAAAGCACTAATTAAATCGTCGGTTTGATACCGAATAACACTGGAAGAAAGCTGCCCAACTTGTCGGCCATTGAATAGTTATGCATTTAGATCAATTGAAGTCTGTATTGATATATCTCTTGTCGAAAGCGACGCAGACATTTCCACGACAGTGAGTGTGCAATTTTCTCAGATGATCACAGATCATCCCACCAGAACATACTCGATCGGTCGAAACGCTAACGTAAACCTGAACGAGCTATATAGTAAAGGGCGTACGAACACCTGTGTCAATCCAACTACGCTCTGCCCCCAGAGGCGCGTTCTTTTTTTCAAAGGTAAAGCGTTATTGGTTCATTAATCGAGCTGCAATTCTACAAATGCCTAAGCTCTCTTATATGTCCCTTCACGCAGCGGGGCTTGAACCCGCCGCCTCTGGCTTTTGACAATGGTGGTAGACCATTTCTTCAAGCTCAGCTTAATGCCAGCTAAGAGCAACATCGAGAGCTTACGCAACCACACACACACACACACACATACACAGAGCACGCGTTCAAATATATACACATTCAAGCTTCTCGTATTCCCATACCCCAATACACAAAATGGATATTATCACCATATAGAGGACATTCTGCTATACTTACAATCTTTCGCCTGAACAAGCATTATATATTGTTGCTTCCGATCGTAGTCGAGCAGGTGGACATTCGTCGGATTGACCCGGATCTCTCCAGTGATATGATCAATCATGAAGACATCGTCTTCGTTTCCGCTGGTTATATCATATGTGATCGTGTTGTTCTGAAGGTCAAGGTCGGTCGCGTGCAGGCGGATTACAACCCGATCGGAAGCCAGCTTTTCTAAAACGGATCCCTCGTACGATTGATGGGAGAATACGGGTGGATGGTTGTTGACTTCTCGGACGTGGACTGTGACCTTGATTTTGGTGTTTGTAAAAGAGAACAACACAACAGGCAGATGACACATCATCGAATTAAACACTTGAACGTTCGACGATTCGAACATTAAGAGTTGACTCGAACACAAATTACAACGGAGTTAGCATTTAGCGTTCTCGTGTTTCGTGGTTGGCTGCGCGAAGCGCACCGAATAGGCGAAGCTCGTAGAAATGAACCAGCCATCAAGACAAACCATTGCTTCTATACAACATCTATTTCCCGAAGGGGCCTTGAAACAAAAACCATCATTGATTATCGAGAGAGTTATCCTCAGCCAGCCTGAGTAGAATGAGTGATCCGATGAACTTAAACAAAAGATATTGGAGAATTTTTTAACGTACTTTTACGCCGAGGCTTCGGTTCGCCGGGGCCCCGTCATCTGTAGCCACCGCGACGAAATGGAACGCCGTACGAGACTCGAGCTGCTTTTTGACGAACACACGGCCCGAGTCCCTCTCGATTCCGAAGAAGTCTGCATGTCGTCGTATGTCGACGAAGGTGTAAAAGGAGCGAACAGTTTGCTATTAAATTTCTGCGAAAGTACCACGAGTTCCTATCGAGTTCCCGAAGCTTCATGTCGACTGTAGGTCTCAGAGAAATCTGAGACCGGCTGTCGCCGACTTTCCAAATGCCGCCGAGAAACTTCTTTTTTTCAAAATAAAATGCTACGCTCATGTTCATCTACGATTTAGATATAGACGAATCTGTCTTAAGGCATCGCTAATTACAGGGAACTAATTTGTGACGACGTCCATCAGCTATAGGCGTCTCCACCTCAAGAATCATCGCTTTGCTACAGTATTCGCTGTTCATAGACATCTCATCCCGTTCTCTCGGGCACAGAGGGAGACAAATGTGTGGTAAAGGCTTATTGGTTTCTTAAAGGGACTGCAATTTTCACAATACTTAAGTCCTTTTATAGATGCTACCGCGTCGCGAGACTCAAACCTTTTTACCAGGAGACTTAGCCAACGAGGTGCAAACTACATTTTTTCTTTTTTCTAGGTTAGTTACCTAATTTCCTTTTTTTTAGGTTAGTTACCTAATTTCCTTTTCTTTAGGTTAGTTACCTAATTCTTGCCATATGCCGCCGAGCTCCGTCTTTAACTAATGAACATCAAGGCCTTAAGGCGACAAATAACCTTCCTGTCCTCTTCAGCTAACTGATTGTTTTATAGGGACATACATAATTGTATGCCTAAATTAATACCCACAAATACTAACAAATACTGGTAAAAGGGTCCTCACCTATATCTCCTTCAGCCAGTGCAAATGACACTCGATCACCGTCACGATCGCTGGCACGAATGACACCAACACTGGTGCCTTGCGCCGCGTTCTCCGCCACCTGGAACGTGTATGGAAGACCCTCGAACTGCGGAGTGTACTCGTTGATGTTCTGAACAGATATCACAATCGTGGCCGACCTGGAAATTACAAATAAGCAGATAGACACGGACAAAACTTGTAAGTTGGCTTTGAGGTCAGCCAATCGTAAGTTGTTCTTACTCCTGTGCAGTTACGATTGCAAGCAACTTTCTCCATCCATGCTCTTTCGCTCTTTCTCTGTTGTAAT
This sequence comes from Stratiolaelaps scimitus, assembly GCA_019614645.1. Taxonomy (NCBI): domain Eukaryota; kingdom Metazoa; phylum Arthropoda; class Arachnida; order Mesostigmata; family Laelapidae; genus Stratiolaelaps; species Stratiolaelaps scimitus. The sequence goes on along the minus strand of JABWDB010000064.1, from coordinate 1,002,843 downwards.
AATAGCATTTGTTTTTGATAGAACTGTCTAAGCTTTAAGAAGTGAATTATCCGGGTTGACCCTTTACAGACTTAAACATTAAACTCAGGTCACGGTACAGCTGCTTTCAGCATTGCTCTCCTCACAAGACACGACCCCTCTCTTCCAAATTTAGATACAGATGTGGTACGTCGTTATCGGAGATCGAACCGGTCAGTGCTATTTCGTGTTGCACCTCCAATTTCAAGGCGCACTAATTAAGCCTATCACAACGATTAGCAGCTGTTATAAACCTGACTACCTCTCTCGACGTCTAGATGCTAGACTATATTGTCTATGTTAAAACTAAGCCATTAAAAGTAAAAGTATCCTGAACCGTGTGTGGTGGACGGTGACGTCGTTCGTTGTCAGCACAACGTAGTTGCTGGACAGGTTTCGAAAATTTGTTCATCTGTACTTTGTTCACGCAGCACTGCTCGACAATTCCAAAGTAGATTTCCTACTTTATCCTTGGTAAACAACTCCGAGCAACCGGCCGCTCGAAAACTCTGGAAATCTTCCGGCTCGGGGCGTCTCTCAGTAACAAAGCGGCCCGTTACACTCCAAGCTAAATTATTCCCCATGAAGTGGATTAAGGTTAGCTGTAGCTGTTGTTATTGTTGTTTCTTTTTTTTTTATCATTTAACTTGGATATGAGAAAAAGCCTAGGCTTTGCTTCAAATTTGTCGCCAGCCACCTGACGGGAAAGGCGCAATTTTTGTGCCTTTTTCTTCTAACTTTTATCACATGGTAATTAGGGTAATCCTATGGAAGCAGCGAACGCCTCGTTCATACTCGCACACGCGATTTGCATAGCAACAAGATGTGTGTCCTCGTATACCACCGCCCTCAATACATTATTCTCTCTCTCTCTCTGCAAAAGCAGTCCCGCGCCGTCTGCCCACCTCTGGTGATCCCGGAGTCTCTGCTTCGGGGGCTTTACGCCTTTCCTCGTTCCCTTGCGCGATCGTCTTCGACAGGAATAGATTAATCCAAGCCAGAAGAAAGACTATGAGAACAATGAGACAGCATACGCTCGCGGTCATGACATTTGATAAAGACAGAGCGAGAGAGAGAGAGAGCAAGGACAGCGAGGAGCAAGAAAAGAGGGAAATAGAAAAGGAAAATAAAAGAAAGAAGAAGGGCGGCCGGGGGGAAGGGGGCTCGCTTGAGCCGTAGCTACCCCCCACATGCGAATCCCTCCTTTGCAGCTCGCTCAAACATGAAGAGCATTAGAAAACATTATTTGAATACTTTGTCATCACTACGTCTTCCATAAGCCATTGCAAAAGCACTCTCTCTCTCTCTCTCTCTATGTTTCTTTCTGTAATGGTTATGTGCGTAGCGTGCTCTCGGAAGTTGTCCGTTGAGGAGGCCCCGTTTTGTGGGTGACTATTTGGTCCTAGCCATTTCGGCCTCGTTGCTCATCGCTTGCTCCTCTGCACAAAGGTAATGGCCTTGGCGGGCCTTCGTACGCCCGCTGCCGATCACTCATTGGCTCGCTAGAGCGCTTGCTTCTATGTACGTATTCCGCTACCCACTTCTGTTCTTTGCTTAACTCTCTCTCTCTCTCGCTCGTCTTTCTGTCGCTAAGAATAGCAGCAGCTGTAACGGCTGTGGTGGCAGGGCCACGTCCTTCGCACCACCAAAAACTCCGGCTGACGAACACCGGTGGGACAATACACAACGAGAGATAATCGAGTTACGTCGACGGTCCACTCGGCATGGCTGCCTCTTTGAGCGTTTACTGAAGCTGCGACCTTGGCACGGCTTAGCGCGACCAGCCGCTAACGTGTCACGGGCCCCCGGTTGATCAGAGGGACGAAGACAACTGCCATATTTGCAAAGTTGAAATCTGCAGCAATCCGCAGCATAGTAACGATAGCATAAAGCATTGACAAGCAATCTCACGATCGGCGCAAGTTTGTATGTATGGCGCGGACCTAGGCGTGCATGGTCAAGGGGGCAAGCCTGACCAAGGTATCGCTTGAATCTGGCGGTTTCGGGTCCGTCCATAGTGATATCACATAGAGGGACCACATATACACAGGGTGTTGGGAAAGTGAAGCAACAGTCATGGTATCCGGAAATGTCATGCAGCCCGAAAGGTGTCCGAAAGGACACTAATCTCTACTAGGCTGCGGTTTTTTTGAACACCATAACACATGGTGTTTGTACGACGACGAACTGGAGACGTCACTGAACTTACGGCAACGCAACAGAGTTACGTTTTTTTTTGTTCGCTAACATTATACCATCTCTCTTTGCAGCATTGTCCGCTCGATCCATCAAATCATTCAGGTTCGCTGAGAAATGGCTGTAGCATGTCATCTGCGAAGTTGTCGAAGTCGATAGCTCCATTGACAAAGTGGAGGACTCGACAAGGCCACCTACCGAATGTGTATACCAAAATCGGTTCTGGGTGTAGTCAGTAAGAGTCTGGCTCTACCAGGCAAATACCTTAGTGTGGGGTCTGGTGTCCATGCAGGATTTAACTTTAACCTTTTAAAAAAAAATGGTAGCCATGTAGGAAGTGGTAAAGTGAGCCCAGCGGCTTTATGTAATCTTGTCCCTGCACTAATTACCCTGACAATTCGTCTCCCGAGTCTTGGTTTAATGGTTCCTGTCACCCAGCATACGTATGTCTAAATAGGCGATTCTTGCTAAAGAGAAACCAATTATACAATGGTAATACGACAGGCTTGTTTTCGACAATTGCATTAATTTGTCATTTGCTTCTTCTCTATCGCAGTAATTCTATTGCTAGATTTTTAGTTGTATTTTCAAGTTTTTATCGAAGTCCTTGGATCTGTCTTGATTACGACGTTTTTGTCGACGACGTACACTCGAGCTCATCGTGCACAAATGCACGTGTATTAGTTACCAAGTTTTTACTAAGAAGTCACCCGATGCCTCGCATATAATGAAGCACATTGGGATTTAGAAGACTACGGCTTTTCGAGCAGCTTTTCGTTTAGAGACGCAGAGTCCGTTTTTGAACGGAACCGCCACAAGGCACGACCTTCTTAGGTTAACATCAATGTAGTAGAAACTTGTAGATACGATCGTATGCATCTCCGTCGGCTGTTCGCAACCAGCAGATAGAAGAAGTCAAGAAAATTTAATGACACTATGAAATCACCCTGTGACTCATACTTACCTGGAAATTGAATCAATATATACCCGTATGGAGCATATGTTCGTATATTCTTTGTGTATTATTATTGTTATTATTATTATTATTATTATTAACAACGTTTTCATACCACGATCTCGCTTCTTGACCTAAATAACATGAGTTCTACATAAGAATTCGGATAGTAGGTGAGATCCAGTGCAGTATTATGCTTCAACATTATGGTAGCGAAGTTCGCCTTATCTCATTGTTATGATTGTCCCTATAGTATAACTTACTTACAGCGATATGCAGCATGATTTCGAACAGCATGTAGAAAAAGCATGTTGTTAAGCGAGTAATGAAACAATTCGATTCTGCCGATGTCGGCCTTGGCCCGGAAACCCCACTAATCCCCCCCCCCGCTAAATCCCTGGAAATAATTCCTAATTATTGCATATTACATGCAATTGGGACATCGTCAATATGCTCGTATTTCTAGGATATCGCCTTTTAGCATACACCAAGCACTTTTGCAACACTTGTCTACCGACAATTGACCGATATTCTCATCACCGTTTTTGCTGCAGTAAGGTGGACAATATCAGTATCAATGTCACGTTCCACATGTGCACACACACTTCACAGATGCGAATCGATTCTGGAACACCTTGATTGCACAGGTTAGATTTTTTTGCCAATAAAGCTTATTCCTATCATAATTCCGTCTAGTCTAACCGACACCTTACCCAGTTCTCGGTGGAGTCCCTCCGTCGACCGCCATAACGACAAACTCGTGGGTCGTCTGAGTTTCGTAGTCAAGCTCCGAGATGAGGACCAGACCTCCAGTTTGGTTGTTCACGGCGAATTTGTCTTCGCTACCGTTGATCATGAACGCCGCTAGCCGGCCGTTGTCGCCGGCGTCGATATCGAACGCCTCGTAGAACGCAGGCAACTCCGTGCCCGGTGGCAGCGATTCAGGAAGTTCCAGAGCGAATCTCTCTGCAACAGGATTTGCATAGAACAGTCAAGAACAGTCAGATTGTAAGTCGCAACATATATCGAGAACGGCCACAGCGATTCGTGTTCATTTATCTAATTGTTATTGGACTCAGTTAATTAGCAAAGGTAATTTAATGCTCGATACAGAAAAAAAACAATCTTTTGATGTAAGGGTGACGACTTCTTCGTCCTCTCCATTTCTAACAATTCTAGCCCCCCCTTTTAGTTGAATTAATATTTTCATAACAACAATTCGGTATTAGCGGTTACATAGTGATTCCTTAAGAATTTCGAATTATTCCTGTCAGTCTGCCCCCGTCAAGGTCCTGTTACTGTAGCATGTGTCAGCATACTAAAATACAGTAGGCTATCAAGTTCAGAGAGCAATCAAAGTCAACAATTATGCAGCAATTAAGCATGCACAAAAATCCCGCTAGGGAGAACGGGAAAACGCAAGCAATGAATTCTGTTTAAATACATAGATCCCTATGAGAGCAGCCATGTCAATGGCACTAAGCTGCATATACCCATGAGGCAATATGTTAATGGTATCGCTAGCTTTTCGGTAACGACCCACATCGAGTTACTGAAGATACATCCTTGTATATACTTTGATAACAAGTTCTCCAGCAATTATGCTGACAGTCGTTCATGGCAACAATTATGATATTGCCGGCGCCTTCCTTATCTCGTTTCTGCTTACCAGCGAACAGGCCTCCCCTCGACGTAAACTAAACACACCTGTCTATTACGCGGCCCCGCTAATAAGCCACTACGATCTATGATGGTTATATGCAGCGGTTACGAACAGCAGTCGCTCGCAGTCGCTATACTTAGCGATGGTAGCCGTACAACCAATAGTAAAGTTCGTCTTTCCAGTTCCCAAGAGATGATAGCTTTGTAGGCAGAATAATAAATACAAACACTACTGTGGCCGTCTACCTTCCGCGATCTGCTCCTGTCCACCTCATGTTGTCTCCCACTTATTGTGTTATGTTTTCTCTCTCTCTCTCTCTTTCTCTCTCTTCTCCGTTACTGCTGTGCAACTCATCAGCTGGCTGAACGCCCGCCCGCCCGCCTACCCGCCTAACCGTCTACCCGCAACGAGAGTGGAGTCAGCATCACCTACAGCAACAGAGATAGAAACAGCGCTAGCATCACCGACGCCTACGCTTGCGGCTGCTGGCAGCGCCAGTAGTCGAGAGGGAATGTAGGCTGTACGAGCAGAAGCAGTAGTGGAACTGGCATGCCCGCTGGACAGGCACCGCATGACACTCACTCAGATGGTGACGTTACCTTCATCAGCGAACAGAACAGGATGATGATGATGGGGATAGCGCGTGGGGGGTTGTGGGGTACGGGGCTTGAGAGAGCAAACGGGACTCTGTTGTCCGATCGTTCTTCGCTGCGAATGCAACAAGAAGTGCTCGCGACCTTTGTGCCGCTCGGGCCTGTGCTTTCACTGTATATGAATAACGGATGACTTTAGGCATTATGCACCCCGATGCGGTGTATATTCCGGTAGAGAGAGGTTGGCACCTCGGCCGTACGCGGGCCCAAGCTTCTTCAAATATTCACCGAATTGTCGCAAATCGCGCGAAGAAGAAAAGCCCGAACGTAAGCAGGGACGTCGTGGAGCTTCGTGGCTAATTGTGTTTTTATCGAGGTTGCCAATCGGCTGACCTCCAGATGGGTGAATGTTTGACGGTCCCAACTGGAAGCAAATGCAGCGGTGCTGAATATCTCACTGTCTCTCTCTGAGGCGAAATTAGCAAGACTTGGCGTTCTTGGCACGATCTCTTTCGGGTATTGGGCCAACGTGTGTTTGACAATATTAATTTGCTTGGCTATTAATGAGGCGTTAGCGGTTACCCTCGACATTTCGTAGATTTTAGCAATTTTTCCGATCCGCTTCTGTAGAAATTCTCTTCCGCCAATACACGCTTTCCTTTTCAGGAACTTAACACACAACCCTTAACTAATTCTTCTTAAAAGATACTACCCTTATAATGTGGCGGCCGCCTCGGCCTCGTCCGCTAAATGCGAATTAGTCATGGAGGCTTAGCATATATATATATATATATATGCATCCACAGCATCTCGAACAAAAAATCGATTCTATGTCGGATATTGATCATGATTGTCCATCTTACGATGAACAACAATTAGAGAAGCAGTTGGGAGTGTCAGGCCCGAGGCCGCAGGTCATGGACACGCTCCCAAGGGATTCGATGGCTGGCATTAACTTACAAAGACGTTTCACGACACACTCAGTTCCTCATAGCTCAGTCACAATTTCAAGCTTCATATATGTCACAGGGGATACGACAATCATAACCGCGGAGATGATAGCCAGGTTAGAAAATGCGACCAGAGGCCACGCCAGATACGAACGGCAGCTATACGGCAGTCGAAAAGCTACACAGGTTATACCTATGTAGATACCACGGCCAATGCCCGCACCCGGCTCACTCTATGGCTCGTCTCTTGATGTACGCAACGTAATGTGATAGCGTTAACATTTTGCAACAAAAAATCTACGCTACACAAATAACAACAACAGCAGCCGCGGCAGCAGCAGCCACAGCAGCGGCCACCACCAGCGGGCCCGGGAGACTGGGCTCTCTCTCGCCCGCGCCCGAAGAATCGTTCGCCGTAGAGGAGACACTCGGAAATGAGGTACTACATAGACGCCGAGACATCGGAAGCGATGGAAAGGCCGGACGAGGGAAGAAAAAAAACAGACACCGAGGACCCAAGAATGCAGATAGCTAGCGGACCCCCACCGACCTCAACCGCTGAGCAAAAGGAGCAATTGCTCTCACAGGACCCACAAAAAGGAGAAACGCAGGAGTCGGAAAAAAGTCACCCCAACAGCAAAAATGAGAAAAGGAACGACCGAGCAAGGAACCATCGCGACCCCATCGTCAGGGCACACAATCGCCTCAGCACATCCACAAACACACACACACACACCTCAGCTGTGGGCATTCAACCGGAGAGACATTCTTATTGTTATTGTTGGTGTTAGTATAATATGATTGTTGTTGTTGCTGCTGTTATTGTTGTTAATATTATTATAAATATTATTCGTGTTATTATTACTACTGTCGGTTGACACGCTAGTCATTATACTGTTTTAGATAGATGGATATATTGAATAGGATATTTTTATAGTTCATCCAAGATTTGCGTGGTGAGCCATAGGGCAATATATACTATTGTGATAGATGTCGAGGGACAACTTTTTGGATGAAACAACAAAAAAGAAAATCGGAGATACATGAATATACGAGAAAGCTCTATGACGAATGAAATGAGTCCAGGCGAAAAATGGAGAAGGTCAGCAGTCGATTTCCTTTATATTGTACTTGCATATATATAATATATATATATATATATATACACCATAATTCTTACTATTTCTCTACCGATTTCTTTATTTATTGCAATATACATATCACTTGCTATGTTATTGCCCTTTAATCAGCATAGGGTGCATTTGAGTATGAGAAGGACGAACGACTTCAACTTTCGAAATATTGCGAAAAATCAAATCTTGAAGAACGCACAAGGGTATTATACAAAGGTAGAATCCATGACCCTGTCGGTATTGGGGTTATAACTCCTTCGAAAGGAGATTAGCCAAATAATGGCAAAATTCGGCAAGTGGTAGGTCGTTCGTGGAAGTATTTAAAGACCTTTGGGGGAGGGTTTCATCTCGATGTCCTTCTAGGACGTGCTCACGTATGGAACTCGACGCCTATACGCTAAGATGGCAGCAGGTATATATAAGTATATGGTAAGGTAAAGCTTTTGTTGCTTTATAAAAGGAGCTGCAATTTCACAAAGCTTAAAATCTTTTATATGTCATCTCGCAGCGGGGCTCGAACCCGACACCTCTGGCTTTCGACAGCCAGAGACCACTTAGCCGTCCAAGCCACCGCGCTGACACGCTGGTCAACACGTAAATGCAAACTGAAATTGCATAAGCCACTTTGCGCACGTTGGTACATACCTTCACCGAACGAGGGCGCATTGTCGTTGATGTCAACGACGTCGATAACAACTGGTATCGAGATGTTTAGATTGGAGATTGAGAGTTGGTCGCGAGCGAACACCTGTAGAATAAATTGCTCCTGGCTGGCTGGAGGATCCCGATCAACTTTGTCCATCAGGACGAGCTCGCCGGTATCCGGATTTATCCAAAACTAAATCCAACAAAAAAAAGCAACAACAGCATGTCGATTAGTTAGTCAATCGTAAAAGGGCACTCATTTGAAAAAAGCACTGCTATTTAAATATTAAAATATTAAGAACTAATAATATTAAAAACTCGTTAAGAATTCATCTGACAACGAGAGACTGACTCCGCCAACTCGGACACTCAGAACACTTGTCTGATACTATTTTATGGTTATCCCGAACGCTACTGTAAAAACTTGATCTAAAAAACTTGCAAGTCCTACGCGCCTCAAGGTAGGAATTATTGGCCTTGCACGCCGCCGTTGTAATTCCATAGGCATAGTGCATCTTCTTGGGGTGCGGGGGGGGGGTTAATCTATTTAGTGCAACAATATTAAATTAGGTTGACATTTCGTTTACGATCAACGCGTCTCTCAAGGCGTTTCCAGTCGACTTGATTCGCGTACCTGCATTTGTCTCAATCACAAAGTGACCACAATGATCGATATTTCTCGACAGTAGTGCCAAAACAGTGTAAAATGCTTGAACCCTCGGGGATCCTGTACAAACTCAATGTTGAACACTTGCTAAGGCCGTCAACGTACAAACATGGAAGGGTTCGACTTTAATGGCTGCCCCCTTGGCTGAACGTAAACGAGTTGTTGTACTGTATTGTACTCGTTGCTAGCGTTTGCCATTGAACATCCATAGTTCGGGTTGTTATTGTGATTATACATATATTGTATGCTTTCATATACACAATCAATAATGACATAATTATTATTATTAATTATTATAATTATACCTTTCCAGCGTCGTTCCCTTCCCCAATCCAATATGTAATTTGTTGGTCATTTGACGTCCGCGAAGGATTAGCTGCCCGGATGTACCCGACAGTCTCTGAGCGTGTCGTGTTCTCGAGGATACGAAAGTGGTAGTGTTGTTGCTCGAAGATGGCGGCCTCATCGTTCACGTCTTGTACCTGTGTAAAGGTAAAGGTAAAGAACTTTATTGGTTTGTTAAAGGAGCTGCAATTGCTTAAGCTCTCTTATGTGTCAAGCAAATGCATTGCGGAAACCTTCGTACGATTTCAGAGGCAATTTCTACATAGGCGTCTGTCGCTCGGCAATTGCACGGAGGGGAAGGTCCCCAGAGGAAAGTTAGTTCTGATCATTTCATCATGAGAAGGAGCCACTCGTTATTGAGGATTATTTAACTAATTTTCCTTCGTCCGGTAAACTCTACCGTAAATTGTGGTCACGTAACATTATTGGTAAATAATCAAAATATAGATTGGAAGTTTGCGAAACGTATAAACTTGAAGTCTTGCCCAGGGTGCTTTATAGGCTTGCACAATTAGCTTCGCACAGAGCGTGCCTTTCAGCGATAAAGCTTCATATCAGATATCGTCCTAATGTCAAATAGGAAGTGTGCTTTAGTTTTCAACTTTCAATGGTTGACAATTCATGAAACACAAGGCTATGGATGGATGTTCGTTACTGAGTTTAAGAGGCGCAGCCAGCCAAAGCGCGGATGAGAAAATCAGCACATCAATGGAGTAATTAATTGATTGCAATTAGAGTGAAGGTGATGTAGAAACGAGTCGCTCTGTTCGGAGCTATTGGGTATGGTATTCTGTTAATTTCCCATTAACAGAATGTCATCAATTCGTCCAACGACAAAAAACAGACAGAGCTCGCTGATCATTGCGCTATTGTATAAAGCAAAACACGCAGATGTTGAAGCATGTCAACCTTGTCTATGAAATCCTACCGGTTATAAGCTCATTATCGACTGTTTGCGAGTTATACAATCGCTATTTACGTAAGTCGCCTTTGCCTTCGAAGGAATTAATTAGAGAAGTGAAATTCTCGTCGAGTGGCAGCCGTATTATAGAACGGCAGATCTTCGTTTCGAGATTTTACACACCAGTGAGAGATAAGCTGATTGACTCTCAACGAACTTGTGAATATCAGACCTTGACAACGAGTGTAACCACGGGATTTCCGAGAGCTGCAGCCTGAGGTCCTTGGAAAGGTTTAATGTTGAATGCGGCAACCTGCAACGAATGCTCAGCGGCACTCTCGAAGTTGAGACGCTTCGTGGTATAGACCACCCCGGTATCTTCGTTGATTTCGAAGTTCTTGTCATCGTTACCCCCGATAATCCTGTACTTCATCACGGCGTTGTCACCCGAGTCAGCATCCTTCGCCTGCGAACGTATGTAAAATGATTATGATTATTATCACAGGTTATTTGTTACTTGAGTGAAGTGCCATGACAATTGTCCAATGTCGATCGGTTGGTGTTGCAGTCTCGTTTTTAAAGTCATGCCTAGAAACCAATTCATTTTGCTTCTATCCATTAGATTTACGTCATTCAATTCACTCAAATGCTTGAGAGTATCGAAAAAAAAATAGGTTCGTTGAATCTACATGAAAAAAAAAATTCATTCATGTTGATTCAACGAACCTATTTTTCTTTCGATATTCTCAAGCATTTGTCGAGATCATTTGTGACTCACCAATAACCTCGACACCTACTACACTCTAACCTAAGTGTGACTATGAATACTCGATTGCTTCGAGAGGTTTTTGTCTGTCATACCATTACCAAAATGGTATCTCCTATGCGTCGGACCTTCTTAGGTAAACTCGTTATTTACTGGCTAGCAAGCCACACGGCGCCTTCAGCGATCACAGGGTGTTTCCATAAAAATGAACAATCTGTCAGCTACCAGCGATCGGGGTTCGAAGAAAATGTATATACTACAGGCTGACTCACAGCCAGCACCAAACCTCGAAGGAACATGCTTCGAAGACTCTTTCTCAAATATTTCCCATGCCCTCAGTACACGCTCGAATCGATTAGAAGCGATGGAATTACACGACAGCAAGATAGAGGACGATTTTTACTGTGTGGCGTCGTACTAGGCAGATATCTACGGTGGTGGTCGTCGTCGTAAAGATTCAAACAAGGAAATCAAATCGTGTCCTTTCTCTCCTTCGCTAATTAGAACATACGTGGATGTACACGTTTGTACACCACAAGGTTACAATGTTGATAAGTGCTTACCTACTTGATAGCATAGATAACAGCACAAAACAACAATATCACTATGGGCAAGGACCTTCATCTTATCTTGCACTCGGATCATGGCCCGAGAGGGAACTTTATCTAAAGCTGACACAACCTGGCAACACTATGAAAGCAAGCAACATCTCTCGTGATGGTTTCAAGCCGTGCCAAGCCGTATCAAACTGTTGCGAAAAGGGACCAGACAAATCGGTGCTCAAGGGGCTGTGTTCACCTGCGAACACAGTGTCGTTAAGATGATGTGTCTCTATATATATATATATATGTATATATATATATCATTGCCTATCTACCCATCTACCAATAATAGATAAGCGTCGCACTCTCCATTCGTTCATTTTGCTGTGCGGTATCAGCGTCCAACGTTGAAACACCCGTCCCCATGACGATTGCGTTCTCGTCATTATATTCGTCGATTAGTGCAGTCGGGCGGACCCCCCCCCGGCTCGAAATGTTCCGGTGACTGGTGGAGCCTTGAGGAACTCTCGATACGAGCTTATCGTGTTGCAAATGAAATAACCTGAGGCAGGGGCCATTTTGCTAATCGAAGGGCGAATGATTATAACTTAGAATACACTCGATGAATCCAATGTTCAACATCATTGCGCATATTCGCTTCGATGGGGGAGAGTAAACGATGCAATGTTTAACTTTTGCAAATAAAAAGCAACAACTATCTGCTGGGTATGAAGAGGCAGCGGCGGTCCTGCACAGAGGGGTCACTACGGCCAATAACAGTATACCATGACGTAAGCACGCGTTCGTGTTCGGTAGCATTCTCTGATGAGGACGATTATGTCGTCCTTTTTTTTTCAACTTTTTTTTCCTTGTGGGGGTGGCTGATGATTCATGAAGCGCATGAGACATCAAGTCCTCACAAGACGCGTGTTGAGGGGTCGTCCAACACGCGTGGCGTAGGACTCATAAACCTCACTAAACCCCACCTACTTCGTTCTCCTTTTTTGTCAAATTGCAGGTCCTTTAATAAACCAATAAACCTTAACTTCAACCCCTCCCCAGAGGGCTCGGAAAGTATCGGAGGCGTCACTTTGGGGAAAATTTCTGGGGGTTACGACCACACACTTTTCTGGATGTTAGCAACATTATCTGCTCTGCCATATTTATATCAAGTGGCACCAAATGAATGAAACATGATTGGTCTGTTTGAGAGTTACACCTTCCTTATTAAGAACACAAGTAACGGCTAAAAACGGAGATCGAGAAATTAACATTAGTGAAATTGAATGTCGATTGTCAAACAACGCACGCGCATTGTCAACTAAGAGTGAGTGCAATATTTCTTCCGCGTTTGCGTTTGTGTTTCTAAGAAAATAATAGTTATTAGTCTATATTACAATAACAATAATAATAATAGTAATAATAATTAGTTTATATTTAGCATGAGTGAAGTATTACAATATATGCAGCTCTGCTGCTAAAATTTGGTTTCTGCTTGGTTGTCTTCACGACGTTCCTGCATGCGCAGATGCCACTGTGCACTTAGATGAAAGGTGAACTAAGTTCTCATAACCCGGCCCATCCGTCCCCGTACACTTCTACTGTGACTTCGCACTCAGATTTCTATTAAACATTGACACTCTGCCTGATCGCACGAACAGTCTGTTCACCCCTGTACCGCTATATCAATTTATCACTCATCACGGCACCGAATTTCTAATCGAACCGGGCCAATGATCAACCAATCAATCAGGTCTTACCTCGAGTTTGTAGACCTCCTTTGGTGGATCAATCTCTTCTTGGACGTTCACGAAGAACGTGTCCCCTTCGAAGGCAGGCGGATTGTCGTTCACGTCCTCGACTGTAACGGCAACGGTCGTCGTCCCGCTGAGCTGTGGGACACCTCCGTCAAAGGCGATCACGAGAAATTCGCTTTTCGCTTGAGACTCACGGTCTAGACGCCTTCGAGTAAAGATGTTCCCTTCCTCATCGACCATAAACGCATCGTTCGCCTATCGAATACAAGGAAACGTAAAGGGTTAATTCGTCTCTTAATGAGTCTGCTGTTCTACAATGTTTGAGCTGTCTCGGTATGTCCTCGCCAGGTTGTCGCAACTCGACCACCTTGCAGTGGCCCCCGGCTTTCCCCGCAACCGAAGAAGGGCTTTGCCAGCGTCCGGGTCATCCACTGCGCTGATGGTAAAGCAAAAGCCTCTATGATGGTGCCATGATAGTGACTCATATTTCATGTAAGTCCCTGTATACAATAATTAGTGTCGCAGCTAGGGGCAGGCCCGATAGTTACTCAATTTTCATTGTAGAATCTACCGTATCTATGTACGCCGGCATGTATCTATCACTGACATTGTAAATCTTTTGTATCACATCCGTCCCGTCCCCTCTCCTCCCAGGATACTACGAGCTGAGGGCTACCCCAATAAGGATACTACGCTATCTCCAAGGATACAACGGACCAAGGACTACCTCAATCAGTCCCGACTCGCTCATTAACGACTATGTATCATTCTCCTGCAACGAAACAGATGAGCCAACAGAACGTCCCCCCCAGACGAACCTGATCTCCGAGTATCACATAGTGAATCTCCGCATTCTGGCCTGAGTCCCTGTCGATTGCTTTGATCGCTCCAACTGTTGTGTTCTCCGGAAGCTCTTCGACCACGGAGAAGTTGTAGTAGTTATGCGTGAATACGGGCTGTTGATCGTTGATGTCGACCACTGAGACTGTCAGTGGGGCAACCGCCGTCTGTAACAGCAAGCGATCACATATATCATGTAGAGATTTTGAATCATTACACTTGACAAATATAGTACTAATAATAATAATAGTAATAATTAAGATAGTTAAAAATTGATTACACAACACAAACCACAAACGATACTTCGGGAAGAGGAGACATCTTGCAAATCTTGATGCATCTCTCTGGTGGTCGGCAAACTTTACTGCACTCAAAGGGTTTCTCGGTCTACATTTCATTTTCGCCGTCAGGATACACACTGGTTTCCTTCATCTGCGCTAACTACATGTTGCATACGGGGACAGGCTACCCCGTCCTCCAGCTTTTCAGGCTCGTATAGACCAACAACATGTGTACCTAGCGTGTTCGTTGAACCCGCGTGAGCTCCGTCAGGTTACATTATTCATCGCGACAGCCTTGAATAAGTGATTAATAAAGAGTGCCAATTTGTTCTCATTCACACGGCTTCGTTGGCGGTGTATAGATGCCGCCTCTGCAATCTCTGTTCGGACGAGGAATCCGTTTGCAGCGGAAGTCCAGAAGCATTCGCTCATCGATGCTATTGCTGAGAAACCCCGGGGATCATATGATTGGGACTTTAGTGGCCTGAGGCTAAGGGGTTTTTCTTGCGCGGAGATGGCTAAGAGCTATTAAAAGCGGAAACGCCGCAACGTGACGTGAGATTGCCGTTTATTGAACACCGTTTATGCATAACGTATTTGACAAATTTAACGTGGCCGACATTTTCGCCAATTTTCCGGTACGATTCAGCGCAGTCGAAACCGACGTCCATCGCGGAAACTGAGGTTCGTGTCATCGCGGAAAGAGGAGATTGTACTCATTTTAATCAGCTGTTGTCGTCCAATAAACCGAAAACTTTATATTCTTTTTATTTGATAATCTATTTTATAGTAATCGGAACAAAAAGTGACTTTCGCCACGCTGCCGTAATCACTGTCTTCCGTAGTCATCCTCTTGCAAATCTCCCATCATAGTCGTAGCTTCACAGTACTTATATAGTCGCCTTGTCCTCCGCCGACACCCCCCATGGACTCATGGGCATAATTGCTGCTACGCCCAAATGTTATCTACACACATTACCCGGGGAAACAATTGTTAGCCCTTTGTTAGTAATTAATCAATTATCAAATTATATCATAGTAGTTAATCCACTGCATTGTTCAAGTCATTCAGTCACCTGCATGTTGTTACCCCATTAGCCGGCTTCAGCTTTCGACAGTCCCGTAAAAGTAAGTTCGTTACCTTGAGTCGGCTACTCAATTACTTAATTACCCTGATTAAATCATTTAACCTTATTCTGGTCATCCCTTCACAATTAGGGACTATCCCATTCCTCTGCGTCAAGTATCCCGCTGTCATCTACCAATCTACTCGGTGCCCTGCAAACGCTCACGTGTTGTACGACTGAAGTTATTCTAGAACAGAAATTCATATTCATCTTTCTTGAAAATCACATTATTTATGAGTCAATTATTATTATTATTATCATTATTGTCATTTTGAGCTCGAAAAGAAAAATTTGGCGACCTTACTTCTCACTGTCATCAAGATCAGGACAGTGTTCTTTCAATGTCCCTCAATGTGATCATTTCCACCCGTTTTACAGAAAAGTTTGCGGGAACGTGTTTTTAGAGTTTTGGTACATGACGCTGATCTTTCCCGGCCACGTCATTTTTCATTGTTTCGAAGGCACCTTTACAAGACTTAGCTCTCATTAAAAAAAATAGAAACAAATTCTACTGTACAGTATACACTTCGTCTTCTCGTTGAGAACAACAACGTCCGCTTGACATCCGTAGAGCGGCTATGTCATGCAACCGATTACCATAGCTTTCTATTTTTTTAAAAAAAAGGGCCAAGAACTACCCATTTTTTGTGCAGTTTCTCTGTGCTGTGTAACTCACGTTGAATCCGTCGGACACCTGAACGAGCAGATCGTAGGTTTGCTTCTTCTCGAAATCGAGAACCTGTTTCGTAGTAATGGTCCCGGTCCGCGAGTCAACCTTGAAGAGATCGTCGTCGTTTCCGGCAATAATCGAATACTCGAGGACAGAATTGGCGTCCAAATCGCGGGCCTGTGATGAACGAGAGTGAACGGCGACAAGGGCAAAATGAGTGATGTCACTTGTTGAGGGCCATTAGGTTGTTGACCTGAGTCCTAAACATGCGAGGGCGAACTGCGTGGTTAACTATTTACGAACGTTAGGCCTGTGTATGCCTCCTCAGGCCACTCCACTGAAAAAAAACACGTCGCCGTCGGAGCTTGCAGCCTGGATAGCTTGCAGTGGACATTTGACATAACGTTCGTAAATTGTGAGACGCACATTCGCGGGGCTAAAATGAAAATATGGACTACATAGAAATCGAATCCAAATTGAGAATGGTGACCTCTGGTAGAGGCTCTCATATATTAAAATGAAAATTCAATTTTTTAGCAAATGCGCCCAAAACATATTGTGTAGCGTTGCTGGCTCATTAGTTGGTGAAATTATATACAGTATATACTTTTGTGAAAACACTAGCATAGGGTACCTTGACACGGGGCCATCGTCTGCATATAGCTATAAAGAGAAGAGATCATTATTATAAGCAAACATTAAAATAATTATTGTTATACTTCGTTCGACTTGCTGCACTCCCAAACATGAGCATCTATAGCGAATGCGAAGCAATGGCGCTTCATATGAAAGCCCTAGTCAAGATCTTTTACAGGAATACATACTGTACATAACCTCACCAACTAATGAGTCAGTAACGCCACACTCTTCGAGTATATCTCTTAAATTTTTTGAAGGGTCGTCTACAAAGTGCTGCGTAGAAAATCCAACTTAAAGGGTAACAATAAAAAACAACAACCACTATCTCCAAGGAGATCTCTCCTCATTTCTCTGTCAGATCCTGCTAGCCAAAACTTTCCTGGTTCCACTTCTGATAATCATTGCTTTTTTTGGTTTCTCGACAGCGATCGATATTCGATTTAGGCCAGGTCAAAGTTCATACATGTTTGCTATATATGGTTGAGATCAGAACAGCCAGTATCCTGTCGGGTAGCGTAGACAGAACGCCCGAAATTATCGAATAGAACTTCTTTCATGGGAAGGGCATAGGCTACTTGAGTGTACTCCACTATATACCGCATCGTACTTAAATCGTTTTGGCAACGACCCAAAGAAGTTTCTTGCGCAGGGAAGCGATTTAACATTTACATATTTATGGCTAAAGAAACCCTTTGATTTATTGCCGAACTCCTGCGTTTTCTTGGAACGCCTTTAAGCTACAGAACGGAAGGCTATCCCTTGGCATTTGCCGAACCCATTTCAATTAGATCATAGATTTGCGTCCGTGCAATCTACTACCGCTTGATTTTTCCTAATTCGCAGAATACGTCGAACTGGGACTACGTGATCGGTACGTGTTGCCGGTATCCGAGGATACATCTCATTGCAACTGATTGCTTGAATAAGGGAATAATATGCATGTAGCTATAATAATAATAATCATAATATATTAAAATCAAGATAATCTCTTTTCAGGTTACGGATCTTAAAAACTATAATACATTAGCTCGTACACTAGCTGCTACTTCCATTGATCGAAATGTTTGGAAGACGGATTCTTCCCAGTAACATGGAGAAAAATAACAAAAAGGCCGGCCCCCACCAGGTCCTCATAGTAATACCTAAAGGTTAGGTTCTGCGCCCTGTCAGATAGGGGAACAGCTGAGGGTCAGGTAGAAAAAACTATAATGAAATGTTTGGAAGACAGCCAACAGGCGCATTTCACAGACGCGGTGGAGTTCAATGTCAACATCGGATAGCAAAATTAAGTTTTTTTTGAAAGGAGGGAACTTCTCTTCAAAGGCACGGACACCACCAGAGACATTTGAATCTGCGTGAAAGTGGGCCCCGATCCAGTGTAGGGGGGAGTTGGCGTGGGCGACAAAACGCCTCTGCCTGCTAAAACCATCATCCTCTGCTGAGAGTGTACCACTTCCCCAGAGTCAATTTGTTATTTCTTATTTATCCCCAATTGTACGGCTGCGCAAACGCGGCGGATTATGCGTGACCTTTCTGTTGGCGTTCTGAGAAGCTTCGTGCTAGCAATTCTGATTTCTTATCTGGCCGAACTCGGTCCGCCAAGTTACGCCTACGTATCTACGTAAGGACTGCGTCTTCCGTTCGGCCTATCGACGTCGTCGAAAAGGGGTTTGATTTGACATTTAACAAAAGGCTCAAGTCACCTATTATCGAGCTCCATATTTACTTTGTCAAAGCTGCGGTGAAGGTAATTATTTCGGTGAATTTAATTATTATTATTAATAATAATATATATATATTTCGTACACTATTCGCTACGGATACAACAGCTCATTATTCTATTACACTAAAATACGTCTGCGTCTTTTCATCATGAAGACACACGGTCACTTGTAAATGCTAGCAATGATAAACTAATGTGCATGAATTCCCCATTCTGGAGCTAGACGCTTGAGACATCTCTGTGTATCATTGACAGCGGAGAATTCACAGGCTACAAAATTACCTCCTGTTAATTACAAACCTTAAGTTGTGTGACAAGGGCGCCGGCAGGAAGCGACTCCCCAACATGAGCCTCGTACGGGGCATCCACGAATTCCGGCACGTTGTTATTTACATCGGTGACATCGATATGGACCACGGCCACAGCCGTCCTTGTGTGTTTAGAGACAACCAATCGAATAGCAATGAATTAATCGAATTATTATGCTGCTGCTTTCTTTTTTCTTCATGAATTCTCATCGTACCTATGATAACCATGTATGTATGAACGATATTCAAAGAAAAAAATCACATATCCTATCTCTCGAAAGGCACTATTTACACTGTCAATATAGAATTTCCTTTTAAGAGGAAAATATAGAAATACCCTCGCTCTCCTTCTCTCTCGCACACATCTCGCTCGTTTTGTCGACCGTTATAGTAACGCCACACAACACTGCGAGACCGATTACAACGAAGAAGCAGGGTCAGGTGTATGACATGGTCGTCATTTTTTTCTTATGCCTTTCATTTCTCCGGCTTTTGTTTTTCCTTCTAATAGACCCATAGTGATGTACCTCCTTTCATGGGGATTCTTCACCGAGTCGGAGGCGATTACGAAGAAAGTGTATCGGTCCTGCTTTACGGCTATCTGGGTGAACGTGTTCAGGACGAACACGGAACCGTTGATGGGATGTACGTCAAAAGGCACCCCCAGACTTAGCGTATCGTTCTGCTTGAAGAATACGACTCGTCCGTTGTCGCCGAGATCGGGATCGACTGCTACGAGCGATCCGATGACAGTTCCCGCAGGATCCGTCTCGGTCACGCGGAAGGTGTACACGCCTTCTGGGACGAACTTCGGATTGTTGTCGTTTGCGTCGAGCAAATAGACAATGACCTAAACAATGCAGGGAACCAATTGCATCAATTGTATTTATTATATTTATTCAAACATACAGTAGTTAGGAATTAGTTCTAGGGATTATGGGGGGGGGCAGAGGTCAATACAATGTCCCGAGGAAGGCGATGGCGATTGTATTAATGTAAATAAAAGAATTTCTTTTCATAGAAATATCGGTTTATTGGTGCAGCCGCGATTACAACGACTCTTGTTAGTTCTTATAATAAAATCATGATAAAAGAGTGTCAGGAGTGTTTAGGACATTCGGTGTATAAAGGCACAGAGATGCGATGAAGGCAGCCAATAGTACTTGAGAATCGCAGGACGACGTCATTAACAAAAAAACTGAATAACGATAAGTAAATGTTAGCGGTTCAACGCATGATACAGTATCATGTGGCCTAATAAGGGATCACCACTTGTGGACCCTCGTTAAAAGCGTTGTAAACAAGACCGTTCGGCAGGAAAGACCTCGTGCAGCGAACGATCGATGATCTCAATACCACATCCTAAGGAAAGCAGAAGGAGTGTCCTCGAGGTAGTACTAAACAACAGTCGCGAGGACTGTCCCTGTTGCCTAGCAGGGGGGGGGGGGGGGAGACTGTGTGGACGCACAGAGGTGTTTTGGTTTTACTAGATTAGAGTACCAGACAACCGTAGCGACAACGCAGATGGGATAGCTCAGCGTGCATAATACATTTCCCACAAAACACACCTAACAAAAGATCCACATGTTTACATGGGAATTCGATCGAATTTATTGGTCCGATATTGAATTATTAAGCTAATATGTAGCTGTGTTATATGAGCCTGTTCGTATTTTGCTGTTACGGCAGAATTTAGCAGGAAATAGTGTACAAGGCATGCATTACCATTTCCTCGTTAAACTCGCAAGCGAAAGCACTTTAGAGATAAGTAAAGAATTCTGTGACTAAGTGACACTGCTTTCAATACCAGGGAAGCAAGGCAACTCTCAAACGGCTGGTGAGTTCCACTGTACGATCTCACTAAAGTTGCAGTTATATTCTTGCCCATAAAGGGTAATGCTAACCCCATAAATTATAAAGCACTTCGCCGCCATCACCACCCGTCGCCCTGCCCGCCGTCAACGAGGATTTTTTTAAAGACAACCCCGTAATTTATGTCCGCCCCTCACTTCGTCTGAGGAGCGCCTTCGATCCCGAGATCGGCGCATTGCCCGCCCCTGCAACGGATGGAAACATCAATACAAACCTCGGTAGCGGAGGCCTTAGCATCAGCGAGAACATTGGGTTTCCGTTCCAACGCTAAGACCTTCATCGAGATGCGGTCCGTCTTCTCCCGGTCGAGTGACGATGGGTCCCGCACACTGATGGCACCACTCTGCGCATCGATGGCAAAGCCGCCGCTCTCATCCACAAGGTGATAGACAAAGGCGGCGTTTTCACCGGAGTCCTTGTCTACTGCGTTAACCTATAACATAAGAAAACATATTAGATATTGGGACACCGTAGCGGCAAAGTCGGTTACAATAAAGCGCACGTAGCCACAATGAACAGTATCCATTATGTATACGTATGGGGTATGTCTATATAAGATCACTTCGTTCTATATAAGATGTGCACTTTATCTCAATAGGAAGAGACCTTTCAATCTTGTTCGCTTTGTATATGTCATTGCAAGTATCCACTGGTTCTCCAGTGGATATTTTTTTGTATTAAAACAAAGGTTCTTGAAAGGTTAACTGGAGGGCAGTTTAATAAAAGCACTTCTTGCTTTGGAGTTTTTACCTTTGAGGATCCCAGGTGACCCGCTAACAAGTGACTTGATTTTTAATACAACCTCTATATACACGCACATCTATATATATATATATATATATATATATATAAGAGCGGTTAAGAGCTGACGCCTGTCACATAGGTTAACAGCCGAGGGTCTGCTCAAAATACAATTATATATATATATATATATATATATATATACTTTTAAGAACACCAGGACCAAAATGATTTCAGAACATCAGGACATACTTTAAGAACATCAGGACCAAAATGATTTCGACCACCCGAAAACTCAAATATCACTATGTCTTTGTCGAGTTAGTTAACAGCAATCGTGAAACTGATATGGAATATGAAACACCTACTGTTCTTTCTGAATTTCAAGCGAAGCTCTCAGAGCAGTGCGGAACCACTTATTATACGACTGAATTACCGCTCAAACTAAATACTTATCCACCAGGATGGCTTAGGGGTAACGCCGGAGACTTAGAACCATGGGGTCTGCGGTTCGAATCCCAGCGGATACAAGCGAACAGATGCGGCGTAAATAGTTGCAGATTTGTCAATATAGTTATTATTAAAGGAGGCCAGGTCCGAACAGTGGTCTCGTTACTTAAAGTAAATAAATATCGAAAATATATAGTTACTTGGTTTCATTTCCATCCTTCTATACCTGTACAACTGTGAATCCAGTGGGAAGGTTCTCCATAACAGTAATGTTATACATGTCATAATCGAACTGAGGCACATTATCGTTGACATCCTGCACTTGTATTTCAACTCGCGCGATGGCATATCGGAGGGAGTTATCCATTTGAGTTGCCTGGAAACAGTGGCAGGAATCGACAAGCTAAGTTAACGGAAGTGGTATATATTATATGTATATGTTTTTCTTATTTCTTCTTTTTCTTTCTGGCAATTTATTTCTACTAGTTGTCGAAAACGGGGTACGTGTCCCCGTTTTCAGAATAAAATCTTCATCGCTTTAACTGCTCGAGGGACCGCTTCGAAAAACAACAGGTGTCGTCAAAACCGAACTTAACAAGGCACGCTAGGAAGTTTTCATAGATACATGTTGAAACAATACGATACAATTATGTTCTCTGAATAGTATCTATATGTTATCTGTTATCTCTTATATTTACAGAGGCCACTAAGTATAGCCTTACTACTCCACGGCTGAACACCCACTACTCCAACAGAAGTATAGCCCTACCGCCCTGTCAGCAGAGGGAGCCGCCCGGGAGATGCGGCAGAGGAATATCCTCATTGACTTACTGGTTGTCAATATTAAGGACGGTCATACTAAAGTGGCTTACGTGAAGCGAATCTGGTCACCTAGTGCAACTTCATATTGGCTTCGGATTCAATCTAGCCTGCCAGATACCCCGATTACCAGGAAAGGGAAGTGGCTGTTTTGTGGTTGATTTGAAGGGTATTTAGGGGGAATATCCCGCAGTGACGCGCCTTTGATACTCTCACCTAGGCAGTTTGTCTACGCCAGCAGTCGCTTTATCGCCGCGGCTCATTTTTATGTTTCGTAGCAAGCACAATAAAGAATGTGCAAAGATGAGTCCTAACCGAGTTAATAGCAGGACAGGCCAAGCTCTCACCCGGTATCACCTACGGAACCACAAAAACTGGTCCTGGTGACGACGACGACGACCACCAGGCAAAAGCCAGTTGGCCGGCCCGTTGTTCTGGAGGTAAAAGGCCATGGCAACCTACCCATCGAGTCGGCCATGCGGACATCCGGGTCTTGGGCGAAGTTTTTTGCCAACCATCCCCTGCCCAAAAGCCCAACCCGACGCCTCGGTAGACCTCTCTCCTAGTCCCTCCAGCTGCGCCAGTGGAACGAAGGCAAGCCCGATGGACTTGGCCAAAAGTAGCCAGGAGATGCGGAAACGGGGTGGATGCGCCCGCCACTCTTCCACTCATGCTGCTGAAGGTGGTGCGTCGTGTTGGAGCAACCATTGTGATCAATAGTCAAGGACCTCGAGGCACTATGCAGCGGGTGGGTGAGTGTCAACCCGACATTGTTGCTCGGCGTTGTAGGCCGCCTTATGACGGTCGGAGTATACCACATCACGCCTCTCCGATGATGGCTCAGATCTTCGGTTCGCACAACACCCGAGGTCACACAGCAGTTGAGTGGGTTGGTCGCGGAGTTAGGACGAGAGAGAGCGCGAGAGAAGGCCGAGAGGTATCCCCTCCCACGGGCAAGGATTAGGGGCTCGAAGGGACGCCGAAGAATAAGCGAATGTTAGACCGGGCTGAGGCTGGAGAGAGCCGACAAAAAGTTGCGCCGTTTTCTTGCCAACCCCTTCCCCCGTCGTCTCTCTCGCGTCTTCGTCTTCTTTTTCCTGCTACGTCTCAATGAATAGATGGATGGATGGATGGATGGATAGGGAAAAGAGATGCTTGAAGGCGGGGCGAGGTCAGCACGCCCGGTGGAGCCACTGAAGGAGCTGCCAGCCCAAGAGAAGGATAAGAGATAAAAGTAAAATATGGCGGCCTCTTTTTGTTGTTGTTGCTGTTGTCGCAAGGGCAGCTATGGCGTCTAGAGGTGCTAAAATGAAATTGTAACAAAAAACATTCCCAGTGAATACGAGGTAGATCCCAATGCTTATAAGCTTTACATCCTTAGAAGATTATGTAACTCTGATTGAACTGCAGTCCATTCGGCAACTAACCTCTCCATATACTAACCTCCAGGCATGCAAATCGCAATCGATTATATTTCATTTAAGGACACAGTGACAATTCGGATTCCTCGTCACCTTCTACGAGACTACGACCCTTCGAATGGGAGATTCACTCAGACGCATGATACACAGTGAAGGGTTCCGCACAGAGCTCGACTGATTCTGCAAATTCGCACCTCTCAATGGAGAGATCGCACCTCGACTTTTGCCCACAAGATATTGGTGAATATGTAGCGCTGGTAGCTCAGACGTGAGGGTTTATATTCTGTGAGGTTTCCCAACCTACGACATAGCCGATTTGCAATTCATAGCTGATGTGTTCCCTTGAAAACTATGATACTCCTTTGTGGCGAAGTTATTTACCTAAAAAAGCTGAGGGCAATGGGCGATCTGCTCGATGAAGCAGGACGAGTACGCCTTGAAGATGTCGAGTAATCATAATCTTCAATTATGATCATCACCAATTTCAAATGTCTGCCAGAACGTCTAACAAGTGTAGCAAGCGTGTCGTTGTGTTATGGCTTCGTTGTTTCTCAACGGACAACTGAGTTTAATAGGTGGCGTGTTTCATGCACCAGGCTGAACTGACCGCTAGACGGCGTGCTGGCGTGATAGCCTGGTGGCCGGTCATGCCGGGATGCCGTGAACCACCGCATTTCAAATCACCTATGCACCTATGTATCGATGGAATCATTCACAGAATATCAGCAGATTGACTGTCAGCATTGGCACTGCTTGCAGATTACTGGCAAGCGCTCCACGAAGTGATTCTTGTAAAAAAGCAATTTCCTGCACGCTATGGCAAAAATGCCCATGATCGCTCACAGCAATGAAACGAGACCAAGAGTCGTTTCATTGGGGGAGTGAGTCCAGATTTCGTCGTGGGCTACAATCAGAAGGACCCTTTCGTGCAAGATGCATTAGGGTGTGGTGCAGGAACCAAGCAGGACATAGGGCAGGAAGCTTTAGGTTTTTAGGCCAATCAGGAGGCGAAACGAAGTAAGGACAAAATTGCGGTCAGTAAGAAACCCGCCGATAGGACTCTGCGGCTGAGATTACTGACTACTGTCTTGCGCGTTTCATTTGCCGTTCGTAAGGCCGGGTGTACACTTAATTTGGGAAAGCCTCCGGTCGAATGCTACCCACTGCAGAAATCTTAGCCTGGCTCCACACGGCCATGGTACCTGCGTCCTATCCGTCACAATGGAACGGAAGAGGTCCTCCACTTAGCACCGTGCTTAAATACAGGACTTCACACACCTTTCTTGAACCGCTCATGTGCATTTCTTTGGCTAATACGCAGCTCGGCTCGAAGCAAAGATTATTATCTACAGGCTCCGCGTGAGCAACCCGAAGCAAACGGACTCTTGTCCTTCATCGACGATTTTTATTCGTCGTGTGGCCAGAGGCGGCTACTCTGAACCGTCGACTCTCCGGGTTGAATCGCACAGGGTACATGCTGACCGAATCGGTCTGGCACCTTGCAGACTAGCCACGGATCTCACTATGATTATTATTTAAGCATGGTTCTAAGGCAGGAAGTAGAATCCATGCATTACTCGAGAAGGACACGAGGGTCCTGGATCGATACCGATATTATTATTATCGAGACGAACAAAAGTTTAAGAAATAGGGAATTGACGCAGTCGAAGCTTCTAGCCCCAGTGGCCCTGAACGTGTACGCTTATATCGTCTCTCGTCAGCGGGCTATTAACGTTGTAAGCGGTTCTTCGATTTGCGATAAACTTGGCAACTTGGTTAAGTATGATGATAATAATAACGATTTCTAAAGTAACAACTTCTAGTTCAAGGAATAAATATACATATACAAAGCTTACTGCAACATACGATTGGATATATATCGATAACAATTCCGGTGGTCACAATATACCTAACCTTCAGTCACTTCATTTCTACTGTCTTCTCTCAGGTATTTATTATGCTAAGAAACAATATCCAGTGTTTCCACGCTAGCAATAACGATACAGACACACACACAAAATGTATACGTACTATCAAAAATAGATGATACTGCAAACTTCCTAATTTGCCCTTCAAATGTTTGTTTCTTGAGAACGAAAGAAGAGAACGCGCCATAGGTCATTCACAGGTTATTTCTCAGATAGTTGATATTGCATAAAATTCGTAGTGAATAACATATTGCTCTCTGTACCTGACGTGTTCTCTTACCTGTAGCTGAAGAGTGATTGTAGATGAGGGCAAAGCTTCAAGATCTACCTCGCGGACCATGAATAGCTCAGCCGTCTGTTCGTGCAGCTCGAAAATTCCCAATTCGTTGCCTGAGGTCGCGCACAACAAGGGAACAATATTGCGTGAATTGCGTTGTGGATCTCTACGAATGCACGCTTATACAATTCGAGTGGCGTTTGTAGGAGGGTAGTAGTGTCGTAATCTTCAGATAAAGAAACATGATAAGGAACTCTAAAGATTCTACGCGTCTGACAGGATTTCAACCCTCGCGTCCCTCGCCAGATACGAGGAAGGAAGAGAATAAGCAAAGGTGGCCCCGACAGGTCCTCTCATAGTAATACCTCGAAGCTTAAGAGCTGAGGCCTGTGAGATCGGGGAACAGCTGAGGGTCAGCTCGAAAAGCAATTATTTTAGATTGTGTCGACATATCGGAAAACAAGAATAAAGTTAGGATACGAATCATACAAAATGCCCAGTCTGCAAAAACTTTGAGGTTTCTATCCCTGGGGGTGCAAGGATCCAACTATTGCGGTATGGTATATTTCTAATAAGCTTGTAGTCATTTATTTTAGCGGTAGATTGACATACATATTCGCCAACTATAGGCACAACTACCCTCCACCGCCGACGTCTACTAAGGTACCCGAATTGAGTTCAATACAGTGAATGAAGTTCGTAAGGTCGAGCAGGCAGGTGATTGACAGGTCGTCCTGTCATCGATGTGGCCACAGAAATATACGCACTCTCCACATCTCGTCATTCAGCCAAATGCAATTCGAGCCAAATGTCTCTCGCTTGGGGAATTGTCACAGCGTACTCTCAGTCCATGACGAACTGATTTCTTGTTTTCTGTTAACTCCTACCGGTTCACCCCAGACATTTTTCCTCATCAGACCTCAATTTCTACCTTCTAACATCAATAGGGACATATCGAGTTAGTGGTAAGCAGGGGTATGACTGTCGGCACAAAGTCCAAAGACGAAATTCACTGAATATCGGTAGGATTTACAAGTTTTCACGAAGTTGAACATTGTATTGCTCTTCAACGTATTGTGCATTGAAGTTACAACTTCTCACCATTTATTCGCACGATTTTGTGTTCGAAATTTTGTACCTAGCCGCCTAGGTAAACTAACGGTAAAGGTAAGGTAAAGGTGAAGCTTTATTGGTTTATTAAAGGAGCTGTTAAAGGTAAAACAGTTGAACGTGTAAAGTCGATTCGGGTAAGCGGCGTACCTATACACTTCTATGAATACTGAGTGCTGTCTCTATGTACTATGTCTGGTGCCAAATTAAATCGATGTAATTCCATATATTGTTAATTTGAGCTGGAACAAAATTGCAAAGCTGGTCAATACTCAGCGATGCATGTATGCTATACCATTACCGTCAGAATCTGAATACCAACCATGAATGATTGAGTATCTGAGCGGCGTGTTAATTCCGAGATCCTGATCAAATGCATGAACTTGGGCATCGGTTTTAACCCGGTTCCGTAAGCGACTTCCCTGAAAATGTCAGAGTACGATGACAACAGAAAATCGCAATAGTTCCGTAGTTGGGGGGTTATCTTAATTGCTGGACTGCTGGTTTCGGCAGGTAATACACCGTCACAAGGGTGCGTCACCAGAGGTGGATACGGGATTAGAGCTATCTATGGTTGTTGCTTGATAGCGACGTTTCGTTTGGAGTTGTTACGTCTGTCGACCTCCCACGGTTGATGGCGCGGCCAATTATATCGGATAACGGGAAAAAGTCTCATCAGAACGATGAACGACGCTAATAATAAGAGCAGCCCTATATAGTATCCGATGGGGGGGTCTGAGCAGCAGAACCGACTCTGAACAGCAGAATTACTCCTAGTAATATCAAATCAGTGAACGGCAGGTTCACAATACGTTGTGAGTATCAGTCTCGCCGCTTGGCTGGCGGTAACTTTAATGGCAGAACTTCACAGATGAACTAGATATAAATGAACATGATTATAATCTAGGGTTATATCAATTTGCCGAAACGCCTCAACCCATGACAAGCCTGTGACGACTGGAGGCATTGTAAGCGCTGTTTAATCGACGATACCACAATCCCGGCCTTTAACCGACTCCATGATTCCTTTCTCCTAACGACAGGGAGCGGATAGCGGAAGTGAATTTTCCGAGCGCTGAAAATGAACGTTAATACTCTCGACGTATAATACGTACGGTGATCTGGGCGGATTCGGTGATGTTGGCATGATACGCTGGTTTGGTGAACACTGGATTCTGATCATCGGCGTCCTTCACCCGGATGGTCAGATCTGTATTGGTTTGGAAACTTTCTGGAGAGCCGTGATCCTGCAGATTCAGACACACAGATTTAAATTGGACACTGAACTTGGTACGAAGTTTTCATTTTCATACAGTGCTCGATCGAAATAGTCATCGCGTGCCAGCAGTACCTCCGGTTAAACTGGTCGGCGGGATGTGCGTCAGCTAGCTTTATTCGAATGTACTCCCCATGTCGACGATGTCGATAAACTTGAAGAAATCTGACTGCATTTAAACTGGGTAGCCGTCCAAGCTTCGCCTGGAGCCGGCTGTTACTAACAAAATCCACTTGGAACGGTAGCCAGAGATAATAATGACATTGCTCTGAGTAACCCGTGAGACCCGTATGCACTCGAAACCATCGATGATCTATAGGCTATCCATGCGTAATTCCATAATGACAAAGCACATATACGATATTTAGTCGAGGTATTACATATTCATACAATTGCTGGCCACTGAATGCAAACAAAAATGAAACAGTTCTCGCTGAAACATTGTCATGTATATCATAGTTACCCGTGCTTGGATCTGCAGCTTGTACACCCGGGTACCATGGTCGTAGTCCAGCGGCTTGTTAATAACCACGATACCTTCAAGGGGATCAGATAGAGCGAAGGACGCGTTGTCATTGCCTCCCTGCAAATCACAATAGTAACGGAAAATGGAATTAGTTTTTGGACGATATTCTAGGACAATTGCCAGAAGGACCCCTAAGGCTCACTGTTCACGACGTAGATGTAAGTGCGGAAAACATTCACCGTCACCTACGAAAACTACAGTCGAAGTTAAGTTCCACACCAGACGACATACCATCCTACGTGATGAAGAAACTGGGGCTATCGGTCTGTGTCAATCTCTCTTGGGTCTTTAGAAAGTCTGTCGATAATGCCACGATTCCAGATGTTTTCCGCTCAGCAATAGTATGTCCAGTACATAAGAAAGGCTCTAAGACCGATCCCAGAAACAAGAGGCCGGTTTCGCTAACAGTTATAGCATGCAAACTTCTGGAAAGCATCATATCTAAGGCTATCTACGACAATGCCAATGCCCAAGGCCTCATCAGTGAAACCCAATATGCATATAGGCCCGGATACAGCACGGTGCTCCACCTGATAGACACACAATTCGATTGGGCCCGCGAAATCAACGCGTCGCGCTGTTTTGACGCCATCTTCTTCGACTTCAAATCGGCGTTTGAAAGAGTCACACATACAAAACTAATTGCTATGCTTCCACGCTTCGGAGTCGGCAAAATTCTAGTTGACTGGATCACTGATTTCCTTCGAAATAGAACCTTTCGAGTTCGAGTCAATGGACAGTATTCGGAAGAAACAAGCGTCACATCAGGGTGCCCTCAAGGAACCATTCTGGGACCCTTAATGTATATAATGTATATAAACTCTCTTACATATGCTCTCCCTCCCTCTGTATCTGTTAAAGTCTATGCTGACGATATTAAAATATACGCCCCCGTAGATACGCCTCAGCAGAGATCGGTGCTACAAAAAGCACTATACGATTTTTATGAATGGGCAGGGCAGCTAGATCTCATGCTTTCGATTGAGAAATGCGCCGTGCTGCATTTTGGACACGGAAATACTAAACAAAAGTACTCCATTGGTAGCATAGAACTTAAACCACAAAAATCTATTAGAGATCTAGGTATAATCACATCAACTAGTCTAAAATACTCTGAACATACTGCGGACGTTGCTCTTAAAGCTAGTCAGCGAAGCAATTGGATAATGCGCACGTTCACAATTGCCGATCCAAATCTATACGTACTACTGTTCAGAACCTACGTCGAACCTGTGATAACCTATGCTGGGCCGGTCTGGCACCCAGGTCTCAAGAAAGATCAGGATCTTTTAACGAAAGTGTATAAAAAGTTTATAAGACGAGTGGCATATGAATGTAAATGTGACAAAGAGAACGTAAATATTGTAGATGCCGTCCAGCGTCTTAACGCCCTAGATAAAGTCTTGCTTCAAAAAATGATGTTGAATCAACCGACGATGGCTGCAAAAATATTTGATATTGTCGAAACTACGACAAGATCCAGAAGGAATATACTCCCAAAATTTATAGCCACGAAAAAATGTGTAAATGATTTATTCCCCTGGAGACTATCACGCGCACATCACGGGCACGCAACGTGCCAAAATTGAAAATGCACATAAGCGAGACTTGTAGCAATTATATATTATACCTTTGAATAAAGTGTTTGTTATTATTATTATTATTATTAATTTCTGCGCCTCATCCTCCCAGAACGATAGTCCCCTATCGCTCTGACGGATGGTGGGCGGGAATAACGTGTACGAATCGCTTTTTCGACATTGATTTCGACACGCAACATTGACATGACGATCTCGCCTACTGAGCCACTCCTTGAGTACAGGCTTCTATGCACTCGTACATTTGTAGGGTGGATTCTCCAAGATATATGTGTGCCTACCCAGCTAACAAGCGTTTTCTTGTTCCCACCCGATAATGCTTGTGGGGAATTATTAGATCTTTGGGAGAAGACTTCCCCTTCCTTCTGACGTCACAGATGTCAACCGTGAGATACAGTTCTCCTTGTGGGGGCTAATGGGGACCACCCACTTAACTCGTCGTTATGGAAGAGGCAGCCAGAAACGTCTTTTCCCATATATTTACCCATTGGCCTTTCTCTTCGATATACATCATTACGTTTATCTATACCCCCCTCGCTGCTCAACATCGACGGCCTCTTATCGAGGCTGCAGGCAGGCCCTTGCAGCCACGCAGAGAGGGCTTGTCGATCGCATAAGGACACAGGGCCTTGTATGCGACAGGCAGAGGCGGTTCGACAGCAGAACACTACAATCACTGAAAGAGATTAGGAACAGCTCGTCGAGAGCTGTTGGCCCCATTTTATCCTTCGTGTCCATGCATGCAAGTGGATAGGTATGGTTACAACTACGGCCCCTGCTGCTGTAAGTCACCAATGCTGGTGGTCGTGGTGGTGGTGGGAGAACTGATGATGGTGGCGGTGGGTAATTAGGGTGGGTGAGCAGCGACAGCCAGATGCCAGTGCCCACCAGCTGGTAACAACCGACTGGCGCAGAATCACAGGACTATGCGTGTGTGTGTGTGTGTGTGTGTGCGACTGTGTGGTTGTTGGTCGGCGATATAGAGGAAGAAACAATGAGAGGAGGAAGCATTCAGGGCAGAACTTCAATAAGGAAGAAATCGGTCTAACAAAAATGATATCGATAGTTTCGCCAAAAATGAACGCTATACATTTCAAATTTGGCGGGCATATTTCGAATAATTCTCCGAGACCGTTTCCGACGAACAGTGTTCTGTACACAGAAATTGTTAAGCAAAATGAAAATCTGATATTATACGAATATCCCCAACGAAAAAGGGAGTGCTTTTTTTACTTACTCCCCAGTGCAAGAAACGAACAAGAAACGTCGTACTCTCCATACTTTAGTATAGTTTCTATACTTCAGTCCGCTCCTCCGAGAATATTTGGTATACCGCCGTTGTTACAATGTGAGATGACGCAACCGTGAAGTCGTTTCGGAAATCGATTTGTATCGAGCAAAAATCGTCAAAATTCTACCCCACCTGCTTTTGATGCCGAAGACAGATTATTTCGTCCGTAAAATATACAAACATACTTCCTTTCACTAGCTGAAGCTTATTCCGTAACACCACATAATGAGGGCGAAGTTTATTTTTCGTGTCCAGTTACAGGCAAGACAGAGAGAGAGAGGAAGAGAGGCAAGGGAGAGAGAGAGCTGGATGGGTGGGATCTGCCTGTTTCCGTAACCCTGTTTCCGTAACCCTGCCTGTTTCCGTTCACCATTACTGCGTCAATCTTGGAACAGATCTTGTCTACTTTGATAATAATTACTGCTGATGCTGCTTGTGCCTCGACGAACGAGGCCGCCGAATACAATAGGTGCAATTATGGCCTGCATAGAAGGGGCATGACAATGAATGCTCGCCTGTGCCTGAACTGTCTCTATTGTGTCGGACCCAAGCTCGGCTGGGACCCAGCTTCGGCTGAACAGTATTCCTCTTTCATCATCGACTAAATAGCTAATAAATAAATGCATAAGTCAGGACAGAAACTAGGTCGGCAACCGAAACCACCAGCGGACTAAATGCATTTCTAGTAAGAAGTCGATATTGGACTGTACGTGGACTCGGGTGTGTGAGGGAGGATTCCTTTCTCAAATTGATCCGTCCGTAATATAGCTCATGTGTGCGCCTCGAAAGGCCAACATAGTTGAATTCAATAATGACTCAAGAATGACAAGCAAACATTACTTCATTTTTGAGCACCCCGCTATCACAGATCGTGGATTATATAATCGTGGATTTCGATAATTGATGCCATTCAGTCGGTAGTAGAAGAGCGATATTAGAGGCACCCGCTGGCCGATGCAGACGATACGAGTCCCTCCCTTGACAAGATGGGTTAGGTCGCGAGACCGAGGGACAGAACGAGAAGGCGAGAGAACGCCTGCGTGAATGACGCTCGCTGCGAGATCAATGTGTCCGCCCCACAGACAGGGACCATGACCGTTCGATCTCTGCTGGCCAAGAGCCGAGACTTTTCCCCATAGTGCGGCATTGTCCTTCGCATATCTACAATTTGCCTTGTCGACGTCTCGAACGATAGTACTGGTCCACTGTGGCGTATCTATCTATCAAGAGCTTCGTACGAGGCGGGCAAGCCAACGGACAATAAAGGGGGTCGGTGTCAAGATAGATGTAGATGGTAGCCGTCGGAAGGGGAACAACATGGTGTCGATAGTCTCCGCTCAACTCAAGTAGATATGTCTCTCGGTGATGAATAGTGTTGAACGAACGCGGGCAGCGCTTGATAGTGGGCGTATTGCGTTATCGTTATTACGATTACTAGCTGGCATTGGTATGATGATGGTATTGATTAATTAGTCAAAGTCATTTGTACTTAGCCAAAAATCATTCTTGAACACTGGCTGTGACGACTTATTACAGGGTTCCACTGTTCTTTGTTTATGTCGATTCGACAGTCGTACTAAGATATTGTAGTATGCAATTCGCCTGTTACGCATTATGGTTCTTGATATTGGAGAATATCTGTTGCCTGGCTGGGATTTTCGTCTGTTTCAGAGGTCCGATCGAGTTCCATTGATCGACAGCATGTCTTTGCCGAGAAGCAAGCATAAAAGTACAGAGTCGTAGAAGGATGTGTGCATTAGAAGGATACGCAGTTGCCCGGAAAGGGCGTACCGCTGTCACCTAGGTAACAGGCATCCCCGCCATGTATAATGGTGTAGACAGGTGTAGACAGTCATGGAACTGGTTTGATCGTTTATATCCTTAATAGCTGTTGAGGTTGAAGGCTAGAACCTTATTTAGTACCCTTGACAGGTTGTTCATGTACGAATGAATAAAGGACAGTGAAAGGGTTCATGTAATCACTCTCGCTCCTCTCGTAGCCTCATTAATTACTGTCAAAGCATCCACCCGATTGGGCTTGGAACTCTGGATTCCTGGCGAAGAACACATGTGCGTTCTCATGGCACAGGAATAACAATATAGGAGGCAAAGCTAGAATCATTAACAGGCGCAGTCGCAGCATACTGAAGTGCGCACTGCTTGGGCATTATGCAACATATATAGTACGCTCACATCATGAGGCTTTCGTGCAAACTTCCCTTAAATCCCTCCTCCACCTCTAAATACAAATCTATGTCGTATCGTTTGTACAGTGGTGCAAACTTTCGAGGAACTAGCCACCAGAAGGGCACACCCCAGAGGCGTACACCATTACTGTGCCCTGTGGCTGTGTACGATGTCGAGGACGCTGGGTACGATTGTCTTTTTGTGTACGGGACAATGTAGCTGGTTTGACAGCTCGCCGAGGTCACAGCGAAATGGCCAGCGGAAGCGTTGTAACACCGTGAGCGAATGGTGTACGCCGTCGGCAGACGGCGTATGGCATTGCCACTGCAGGTAGCTCGTGTACCTCGACGGGGACGAGAGGCGGGTTTACGGTTAAATTAGCTCAGGTGTGCCTGTACGAGTCTAATTCATCTGTGCAACTGGTACAGATGCACTCACTTACGTGATTGCTAATCAATCACGCACAATGAACGCAGGGACGGCGGGGAGGAGTCGACGGACAGACAGTGAAAGGAGACAGGAAGGTGATGCATGAAAAGGTGTGATGGATGATAAAATGCTTGAACCTCCGTTGAATCATCACCAAGATAGACGCTATAGATAGATTAGTACGGGGTGGGCTGGCTCAGAACATCTTGCAGGAACAACAGCAACAACAACGCTTGGAGGAGAATAGCCCGCGTGGGGTGTTGTGTGTCGACAATGGGCTCAGGACTCGGCTGAAATGTCTGAAAAAGCAATTCCCCATTTGCCCCCGAAGACAAGTGGTGCATGAGAGTGTTCTCTCTCTCTCTCTCTTTCTCTCTCTCTGATTCAAAATATAACCAGTTCAATTTAGACTGAACACGTCTAAGTCATGCAGGACGGCAGTCTCTGTTAAGCAGGCAATTATTTAATAGGCGTTCCCATTTTGATAGGATATACGAGCTAGGGTAATACTTGAGCGTTGGTACTCTCTCATATGAGAATTGAATATACAAACAAGTGCGTCGATATTAACAACTAACTAAGAATAATAAGAAACACGTTTCGAACGGACTTTACAAAATGCTAATATATATATATATTTTTTTGTTAATTTCATTTCATTTGAGGTTTATTTTCGGAACTGCAGTTTCACAATGCTTAAGTTCTCGCAATATTATTAATTATAATATTGCGAGATATAATATATAAATTATATATTTATATATACATATATATATATTTGATGAATATCATTTAAATTAAAGAATATCGATAGTAATTATAGTAGGTTATCGTTCGAAAAAGCAATCGATTTATCTGACATAGTGATTTTTCCATTTCGAAATCTAAGCTTCTTACAGCTTGCCTGGCTGCACCAAATCAGAAAAATGCCACCATGACGCTGCAACGCTACTTCGAAGCCTTCATGACTTACCACAATAGAATATGTGACGTCCGAATTCGGAGTGTTTGGCTTGTCCCGGTCGACAGCGTGGATCCCGCGGAATATCGTCAGTCCAACAGGAGTCAACTGTAAAAGGCAGCAAAAAGGACAGGATGTGAGTCGAGAGGATTACGAAACAAGGCTCAGTCGTATCACTAACGAGCGATGCTCCTATCAGGATTCAGGCCGAAAATGTAGACTAGGACATTAGCAGGGTATATCTGCCGCAAACGATTTTGACGGATACGATGACGAATGCTTAGGGGGAAGGGGCGTCTCGTATTGAAGGGTGAACTAACGTTCGAGACAGCCGTGGAACACACTTGTGCGCTGTTGTTATAATGTAATGAGTTGATGTTCTTAAGCTGAGCGGAGCAAGGCAGAGAGATACGATTTGGAAATACAGAGCGTCGAAGATATTCTCGTCAAACATTTCGTATCCAATGGGCCGATAACAGGTCACGACAACTAACGAGCGAGTGAATACCGATGGCGAAAACACTCGATACCCGGGAGTGGCCTCAGCGTAACAGCAGCATTAAGCATTAGGCGGCGGGGTAGTCGCAGACGCGAGATGATGAGAGCCCCACAGAGCTCGGTCACTGTCCTCTATCTGCTCTGAATGAGTTGGGCAGACCTTCGCCAGCGCCGGCGCCGCAACCGCCGTTGCGACCGACTGCTTTCACACAGACCAACCAGCTAACGTTAGAACGGCGTGGCAGGATATGATGATGTCCAGAGTGGGATCGTCGGTAAGCCCCCGGGGGTCTGGGGGTACGAGGAGCCAGCCAACATGATGGGCATGGGGGGGAGGACAGTTGGTGGGAATTGAACGAAGAGGAGGTACCTACGGGGGATGGCGAATAATGGCGCGTTGCTTGCTTGGTTGCTTCCTTGCTTAGGCGTAGGGGACGCTGTCGAGGCACTGCTATATGTATGAGAGTGTATGACCGGAGGGTGGCGGTTGTCGTAGCTATGAGAAGGTGACGATGGCGGAGCAAGCTTTCTCTGCTGGTCTCCATCGGGCGTGTTGGTGTGTTAAGAGGTGTGTTAGATTGCGGCATTGGCGGTTAGCTGGGTAAAGACGGAGGAGCCGGAAAACGAACCCCAGCAGCCTAGAGCGGCGTGGGACTACGGGTGGGCTGAGTCTGCCTACCTCTGCTGGCGCGACAACAATGGCAGAGGGGAAATTGAACAGGCGAACGGGGACCCCTAAATGCTGACGGCGGCTGGGGCGCGCAGGTCTGCGGCTGACAGCGGAGCCCCCGAGATATTTCGGTCCTCCTATCTGGTGCTACCGCTGCCGGCCACCATCACCGCCTTGTGATTAACCGATGCAGAGAAAGAGCGAGAGAGAAAGCTAAGAACGAAGGCGAAGAGGGATGGGCTAGGTGTGGTGAATCAAAACGCCAAGGGAAAACGCCGACGGAAGCCACCACAACGTTTACCGGTGGGCCTTAAGCGAGCTCTCGGCCGGACTTTGAAGGCCTGCTGAGTCGTACGGCTTTTCAGTAGTCAGTCCTATAGGGGCGCGCTCTCTATTTGCTTTTCTCAATTCTTATCCGGTCCCTAGCCCAACGCTCCCCTTGACGGTGCACCTGCATGACAACAGTTCTGCTGATACAGCCTTAGCTGAAATGGGAGTCCACCAGCCACATCTGTCGGTACCATCACCAGTGGCGCACACGTTACTCTTGCACTCTAAGGCAAGTTAACGCCGTCGAAGGTCACTTTATCATTGAAAACGCATCGCTTGTTTACAGGTGGTGGCCAATTAATTAGAATCAATCAATATAGGTGCTAGCCTGTGCTACCCTTCACGGCTATGAAAGGGCGGAGGACGCAGGTTCGAGTCCCGCCACCGGATAACATATAAAAGAGCTTAAGCGTTGTGAGACTGTAGTTCCATTAATGAATCAAGTAAGCCTTGAGCTTTACCTTCAGAGAGTGCAAGTGCACATTGTGGCACACGGAGCTACACGTTTGCATTGCGATGAGAGGGTTTATCGAGAACATCTCGAGAACTTTAAGCACGTTACAAAAAAATCGCAGTCTAGTTGGTAGACCAAAGTATTGTATTGTGTCGGCACGACCTTGCCATTTATTTGGACGATGCGAGCAATTCTCTAAATTTAAAAATGTCCTGCAGTCGGAATAGGGATAGGCTTGCCGCTAGAAGCGCGCGTTTAATTGGCTTAAATATATATAAAATAATTCAAATTGCCGGCAGTGAATTTTAATATATATTATCAATCAGGATCGGTCTCTCACGGCTTCATGCGTTTCCAAGCCTACGTGGCTTCCATACCGAATAAGGTGTTAAAATGCCTCCTCCATTGTTTTATAGAAAATACTTTTTGTGGAAACAACACAAAAAAAAATATCTACCGTTGATGTCCAATGGCTAATACTTGTGTGGACTTGGTCATCTGCGTAGATTCGAATTTAAGCCTCTTATGAAATTGCATTGTAAGATGCAAACTAAACAACTGGTATAAACGCTGCGTGCGGCCACCCAATAGGATTTTCTTTCCTCTCGAGAGCGGGTGATTCACAGCTGTTGTAATTAGTTGATGCCGTGTGATTCGCATTTCAAAGACATTATAATCACTAGGACTCCAGCGGTGCTGTGAACACGCGTGGCGAGATATGCCTGCTGTATAAATAATATAGAGATGGCTCAACTAGCGCTGGTTTACAGCTGAAAAAGAAGAACGCCCTTTTTCTGAACCCTTACGATACCTTCCCTTTGAACTAGAAGTAGGTTATTTCACTTTGTCAAAGCCGTAGGATTACTATGATTGCTTATAGTTACGATTTGGATGTTCCCCGATGAACACCGCTATTATACGTATGGTATTCCATGCGCCTTTCAAGTGTCTGAAGCCTAACATGACCCCGAAAACTGTGAACCCATCCTACAGAACACCACAACTGTAGCTTACGAATCTTCATAGGAATCGAGATGTAATCTCTCGCGTAATGGCCTGTTCACATGATATGACTCTTGTTAAACCAGCAGAAAAAAAACGCAGTACAAAGAATATCAAAACATAAGAGGCAAAGATAGAGAGATTGGGTGAAAGTAATACATATATATATATATATATATATATATAGCGAGGGAGAGCGAGACCAACGCATTGATATGAGAGATCCTTGTGATGAGCAGATATTGTATACCAAAAGAAGAAAATCCTAATCGAGAGGAATGGATGGGACGAAACGGTTTCTCAGGGAAGAGCGAACTAGTAGCAAGCCTATTATTCTAGGCTCACCCGCAGGTAGGGCTGCCTTCATCGTCGCCGCTGTGCCATTTTTTATATGATTCCTCTCAGCTGGGCAAGGAGCAACCGGCTTTGGGTTTTCGGCACTGACTAGTGGACTGCACCTGACGACCGTTATCGCGTCGGCCTCTTTGGCAAAGATCTTCGTTGTCGTCAGCTGCTGCTGCCGCTGCGCCTGGTACCGCTATTATTTCTCTCATTTGCCTCTTCTCCTATGACTACTTAGACTTGAGGAGCAGCCCATGGGCAGACACGGCCGGCACACATGGAACTCGGCGCGAACCATCGACAGAAATGATGACCATCCACTGGGGCAGGCTCATAGCAGAGGCTTCTCCTGGACATCCATTGCTAGCTAATGTATGTTGACACTATTGTAAAGGTCAACCTTCTGTCTACCTCTGAACGAAAAGAAGGAGATTGTTTTTTTTTTCTGGGGGATAGATTAGTCCCAGGGTATGGTGGCTATCACAGTATCCTAGTTGTATCCGCGTAACCTGGGATGGTCGTGTGTGATAGGTGCAGGAAGGAAGACCCTATGAGCCTCTCCCTTGACGTAATGCCATGGTGGAGCGCTATGAGACGGTGACGTGCTGGACTTGCGGGCTGCAGTTTCACTGATGGGCCGGCTACCGACTCTTTCAAACAGCCTCGCTTGCTTCGAACTTTGTGGATTGTTCGAGACGACCTCAATGTTTTGATCGATCATCAAAATGGCTTGCTCATATTCGCGATATTCGCCTTATTTATTTATCTAGCTCCCTACTTTTTCTCTGGAGTACTGAGACGCTACGTTCTCTAAGCGTTACTAAGTGCGAGAGAACGCCGCATTCACATTCGTAGACGCATTGCGGAGTGCTCCTCCATTTGAAATTTCATCATAAATTATTAGAGAATCAATGTAATTCATGGAAGGAATTCAAGTTCTATTAGGTGTAAGCAGGTTGACGAAAAATACAAGGGGAATACTTTGCTGAATATATCCTTACAAAATACTACTTAGAATTTGTGCTCTCAATCGACTAGAGAAGTCTAAAGATTAGGATCATGCATATACCCATGTATATAGTTTTGCAACATGCTAAAAAAAAATATATATATATATAGATATATTGAGCACGTTATAATATTTAAAAAAGCGTGGGCGGGGACCAATCTCCTCTCTTCAAGGGAAACAGAAGAGAAAACTACCTCTTTGATTATTATTATTATAATTACTATAATTAATGCTCTATATCGTTGAAGGTACGGCTCGATGGTTTCATTTTTAGATACTACTTGCTCATGCGCATTCAAAGATTAGTTACTTGTTTTAAATACTGTACTAATCTCACCGCGAATTTCATCGATGTCTCGGCAATAACCAGCTGCTCAAACGCAACGTCATGTCAACCATCGAAACAATCATACACGGGACAATGTCCGTTGGTACGAACACTTGAATGAATTAACAAAATGCAAGAAAGTCCTATTTGGGCAGCGGGGTCCTGTTTGGGGATTAGTCGTTCAGTCGCTGTTCTACTAACCTCGTCGACTTCTAGGTGGTACGGCGTGTTCTGGAACTCGGGCGCGTGGTCGTTAACGTCCTGAACGTAGACCGTGACTGGTAGGAAGGCTTCCTCAGATCCGGATGGGCCCTTGCAGGTTAGCTTGAATTTGAGCACACTCTGAGGATCAGGCTGAAACGTGTCAGAGGAACAAGAAGAGCTGCTATTAGAAGGGTTTGTAAAAGAACAAACATCGAAACCTACAGGAATATCGATTCCCGGGAGAGTTCCCCGGTGATCGATTCTTGCCGACGTTGGACAGCGATCGCGTACGACGTTGGTCCACGATGCCTTGTATGTATGTGTGTGTGTGTGCCAAGGGAGATGACCCCTCGCTTCCGCTACCGCAGTGGAACTGCATATCTTGTTGTCACTGTCAGCACGGTCAACCGGCTCTTAGCTTGCAACCGCCCCGATAAACGGTCGCTTATGCGACTTCCGGGCCTACTTCCGGTGAGACCCTCTGGCCGCTTCCTCTGTTGCCGCTTGCTCCAGCCGTTGGATAGCGGGTCCCAACGAAGGCTAGCGTCATTTCCTTGTCTATATCAGCAAATTATAGTATACTTTTGGTAAGTGTAACCACTCGCCTATTCATAGACAGAAATTATGCCACACGCTAGCAAACTACTATGCGACGATTCGGTATATCTGACTCTCAGGCTGACTGGCTGACCCGCGACCAATACACGTTTGGGCCACGCTCATAATAGAGCCTGCAGGCTGGAGAAACAGGCCCCAGCTGTCGCTGCTCGGTAGGACTCGGCAGGACTGTGGCCCTTCATCTTGCGCAATAGCATGGCCAGGCCCTGGTCCCTTCTTCGTTTCGTCCTTTGCTTGGTCGGCCAGTCGGTCCTTCGTCATGGGGAGTTCTCGAAAGCCAGGGCGAGATACAAAGATGGACGTAACCTCGTCCACTAGCGAGAGTCGGCAGCCATTTCGAATGCAAGCGAAGGTCGGTCGGATTCGACGCATGGCTGGTAGTTGGTACACTTTCTCCGTCAAGCCGACGACCACAGATGCGCTCTCACATATCTCGGCCGCTACTCGACAGGGAACAGATGTCTAGGCTGTTCCGGCAAAGCGACGCAGCTGACGGTGGCTCACTCGCTAAAAGTAATATATGCTTGATTGACTTGAGTGGCACTTCAGCGTACACAAAAGACGCCATTCAATAAGCAATAGTATATCGACAGTGCACTCGTTTATATGGATAACTGTGACGTGTGCGCACTGTGAATATTCCTCTATTGCATACGGAGACACAAGCGCAAAACCTTACTAAGATCGGTCTGTCAAATCAAAGCCCCAGAGAGTGGCTCTCTCTCGCTCTCTTTCTCTCTCTCTATATATATATATATATATATATATTATATAGTACCCCATGGTCTCTCCTGGTTAGTGGCTGGCGAAGCTCGTGCTGAGGCCGAGCCAATTTAGTAGAAGCATTGCGCGATGGTTCCGCCAATGGCTACGATTCGATTTTGCTCTCCCTCGCATCTATTGTAGTTTTGTGCAATGAGACAACGACCAGGCAACGACCATGCAGAGCCCAATAGCAGCCTCATCAATGGAGGTTCGGATACTGGCTTCATCCTCCAGCACCTCGAGAGACACTCTTCCAGCGATCGGCCATGTTGGCCGAAAACCAGATGTGTCCTCAGCTAATAACGGCAGCAGATATCACATTTCGATATCTTTGTTTTGACATGGATTTCGCTGTTAACGTTCAGCTGATTAGGAGCTCGTTGTTTCAGCCTATGGATGGTAGTAATTTCAACTTGTGATTAACTATACGATTATGTGGCAGCTCGTTTAAGCGAATGGGAATTATTTTAATAAAATATATATATATATTTTTTTTTGTTTAAAGGTTAAAGGTAAATCTTGCATGGACACTGATATTCGTTATGTTACGAAGCTCCGAAGTGGTACATACTCGGGTTGCAGTGCCGTGAGAGACACCGCTTCGATGAATAGATCCTGTATTTGGATATGTCCCAGGTCGCAGGTCCGAATGCTGCACGGTCGGACTAGCTTTTCTCCCAACAATTCTTATTATAGTAATAACGGCAAAAAT
Source organism: Stratiolaelaps scimitus (assembly GCA_019614645.1). Classification (NCBI taxonomy): domain Eukaryota; kingdom Metazoa; phylum Arthropoda; class Arachnida; order Mesostigmata; family Laelapidae; genus Stratiolaelaps; species Stratiolaelaps scimitus. The sequence goes on along the minus strand of JABWDB010000064.1, from coordinate 960,306 downwards.
GCAGACAACATAGACTTATTGAAGAGCTTTTTTTTACGAGGTTAAAGGTGAATCCTGCATGAAAATCAGGCCTCACACTGAGGTATTTGCCTGCTAGTGTCAGACTCTTACTGACTAAACCCGGAACCGATTCTGAGTTGGGGCAGTGACCGGGACTGTCAAAAGTATCACTTCAGTCAGTGCCTTGCAGGGACCGGCGGTTGACCATATATATGTAAATAAATAACAATATATTGGCAAATAAATAAAGAAAATACGTCCAGAGCATCTCAAGCTATCGTTGTTGCTGTTGACCCGAGAACGGATTCGATAATCAAAGAATCCATGTGTGAAATCGCCCACTCTTCAGTACAGTATCTCAGTACAGCGAATCGAAAACATCATAAACGAGGCCGCAAGAAGGTGATCTTACAAAAAGATCTGAATCTCTGAACCAAATCGATCCCTGATAGAGACTCCTCGTAAATGCAGATGCGCCGCTCAACGCACGCAGGTGCGACGGACGCTCATACTGACCTACCAAATTTCTGTTGCAACCTTTTTAGAGGCATATTTCAGGTTGCTAGAGCAAAAAAGTAGGAGATATCATCATTGTAGAGTTACAGATGTCATCGAACGATTATTTGGGAGGACTTTTTCGGTAGAAATTTATGCTTGTGTCGAAAACACTGAGCATGATCTTATTTTCCCAAGAAAATGAAAACCTTCACCAAGCAACGGCGCACAACGCCCATAGCAAGTAATGGTTGTATAATAGTTTCAGTAATACTCAGTGCCAATTTCAGTACGCATCAGAAATGGCAACTTCTAACCTAATTTTCAACTTACCCGATCCACAAGATCCTCAAGCGATTTAGCGACCTTTATGGAGACGCTTTTGTCGTCAACGTCCGAGACTTCGAAAAAGTTAATGTCTGACAGCGAGTTGTCAACCGCGTCTAGCCGAAGCTGCGACCGAGGATGCACCTCAACTCGAAAAACCTCCTCACCTGAAAGAACATTTAAAAGGCCTTGTGAATTATCAATTATTTAAGCATATAGTCTATCTTAGGGAGATGCTTAGGTCAAAATGCTGCAAAAAGAAGCAGTAGTTTGGAGGCACAGAACGACTTTTTTGTAATTAACTGTGAAATATCTAGTGACACTGATGTTACTTACTGATAAAAAAAACAAACGAACAAATAAAGATCACAATAAATGAAAAATATATAAATAAGCCTAAAAATAATATGGTTGACCCACTGAGCCGTAGTGTCTGATGAAGTAAACATTCCAACTTTTATTTTAGCCATAGGTTTAGGTGGTACGTCTTAAAATCTCCTCAGGTCTTGTCTTCGCCCTACCGATTCATGGGACTGCATGATCATTTTTGAAGGATTTTCACCGAATCACCTCTTCTAGCTATCGTACTATCTGTGAACAATGGCCACCATACTCGGCCGACACACAACCTGCGGGTGTAATTTTTAACTATATTCTCTTCGTATATATGCAAATATCGACGATATCCTCATATCACTTTGGTCTACGCTCTCTTTCTCTCTCTCTCTCACACTCATATACATATAAATATATATATATGTACAAGCGATTCTGCGCCAAATCGACCAGCCGCGCCAATTCATGTGTTGGGACAAGTTTAAGCGTGGAATGAATATCAGCAAGAGCTATCTTTTCAACGAAGGGATATGCACATGTGTTGATGCTTTCGACCCTTTTAGTTTAGTGAAAAGTGCACCTTAAACTTAAACTTGAGCATCGAAAAACTTCGTTGTTTGCACATGCCTGTTCACGGAGTCGTCCCCCGGGGGCGGGGGGTGACTGTGGAAAACGGAACTTTGAGCTCTCAGATGAACCCCCCTCTGTAAACTGGCATACGTTGGAGTTCTACGATATGCTAACGAGAGCCGGCGTCGACCATCTGTTTGCTCATCCGCGAACGATTATTCCATTGAAGTTATTATGTCTGGCGCGCGTTTTCTTTTGAAAAATTACCACTCGTTCATTAGTTGAATTAAACATTTCCCCAAAAATAATTAACGCTATACGAAGCGTTGTCGTCGAGCGTCAGCGCTCTGCCCGGGACAGCGTTGAGTTTTGGCCTTGACGTTGGAGGCCGCTGCTCGGAATAACCTAACGCATCCTATTGACCGCCTTCAATGTCAAGCTTCAATATAGTAAAGTGGCCTTCTTGCTAAGAAATATAAGTACAAATGTACTACTGTAAAATCTGTAATGTTTTCGCCATGAAAAGCTTAAACAATCTAAAGAACATATATACACCTATCGTAAGGGACAGTGTCCTCGCTTTCGGAACAGCTCTGCGAGTCACTTCGGACCAATGTTATAGGAAAAATTCTGGAAGTGCTTAGTTAACTTCAATGAAGGAGGAAATCCTTCTCCCCGTTTTGGTCAGGGCCGTGTTAACCGGATATAAACGCCACAGGGTACATATTCCTTTCCTAGGCTACTAAATAAAAGATCCAAGGCACTGTTATACATTTAACTTGGGTCTATTACTCGAATGCGAGCGCTGCACTGAGGGGAATCTGTCTCCCCTTCCCAGTGAACGCTTCCGATAGCTATTGAGGGACGATTTACTGATAAGATCAATGACAAACAGAATGGAGAAACACGTTTTGGAAATGTTTGTATTCAAGCCTTGGTAGTTCAAGTTTCAAACGAACGATTTTTGCCTATAAGCTACGCATGTCCATATGCTATATACATGATGGGTATTGCTGGCGCACTCCCCTAAGAAACAAATTCGTACAAAGAATATAAAGAAGGAAATCGAAGTACCCGGCTGGGCCAATTCAGAATTTGCTGGTAGCACTGGTACAGAAGATTTTATCGACCACCGGTGGCGGAAGCTATCGCCTGACCAAGCCTGGTGAAGTATCCAAGATCGGACCACTGGATTACGGAGACTTATCACCAAGCTCTGGTAACGCGGTCGCAGGAGCCTACTCGTGTCAGATCGCTAACAAAAACAGGCCGCAGAACGCTCAGATCGCCGTTTCTACTAGCGGCGACAGGGCCTGTTGTTTACGTGGTAAACTGACGGGGTGGAGCTAGACACGGCGGGAGCACATTGGCCCATTATCGTCGAGGTGGTTATTTGGTTGGGAAACTTCGAAACTGGTCTCAAAGCTATCATTATTTACTTACCCTTGAAGGGTAATTACACTTGAAGAGCTAGTATGTCGCCTCTGTGCACTATACGTGGATACGCTTTCAGCAAAATCAATTAATACGGCAGGCACCAAATATAAACAAAATAGATAAGCCTCGTGCCCGATCTGTAATTGATTTGGCTGACTGTCAGCGGCCTTCCCATGGCAGTTCTCGGTACCGCTGTGCAGCGTTTCTTCAAAAACCTGTGATGTCCGTCGAACCGGAATTATGCGGGATTTCATTCTCTTAATAGACTTATGTGAGGTCAGGTTGATGTTAATCGTATACCAGTCAAACCACGAGTTACGCTGTTCGTGGCCTTCTCGGTAACCGCACGGAAACAGATGAGCATTGGCCGTCCAGAACATGAGAGCTATTATAGAATTTTTACCGTGATTGCTGTTCTCGGTAGGCTTCCACCATAGACTCGCGGTTTTGAAACAGTGATACTACCAAGAACTCCACTACTGCCTTGACGAACATCTTTCTCAAGCGTTCTGTTTATTCGAAGTGATGTTGAAATGAGAAGGATACTTTATGTTGAATTTTCTCTTCTACTTCTTAGGTTCTATTCTCGGAGTCTTGCTTCCCCCCGCCCAAGTTGCTGCGCCGAGTAACATCTTGTCTTGGCTGATTTCCAGCCAGACAAACTATATAGTGCGGCGAATCCACGAGCTATCCAGCAGTAGATGGACCTACTCTGAATTTCTCTTCTTAGTCTTCTCGGGGACGTGCGGCCTAGTGAAATTTAACGTCCGAGACCAGCCTCACGCGTTCCGAAAACGATCTATTTAAAGGGTGCCGTAACGCCTTTACTCTCAGGGCTGCTGCAGCTAGATTGTCTCGCCGCGGTGTTCACTCTCCACCCTTATTCGATAACTCGGGCCAGAGCTCCCGTTTAATTCTGACCTCTTCTCCGAAAACTCAAGCTGTAGCCTAAGGCCGACAGGCCAGCAGAAGGAGCTAATATTAGATTATTATTACTATCATCTCTCCGGGGAGCCGTTCCCGTCCATGGGCCACTCACAGGCGGACTCATAGACTCAAACTCAGAGACGCCGACCGTCATGGACAGAATGACGAACAGACATGCAGACGTAACCACACACAACAGGAACACAGGCACATGTCATCATCGTTTATGGGCAGGCCAATTCAGTCTGGCGTCATTCCGATTCTCTGCCTACGCTCCGGGACAAGCCACACAACGTAATCGGAAGAGAAAAATCGTGATCAATTGATCAAACAGATCATCAGGAATTTTAGAAAATAATAAATCAATATATACCGGTTTCTGTATATATATATATATATATATATATATATATATTGTCCCCTGGATGGTCTAGTGGTGAGCGTCTTAGACTACTAGACCGGAGGGACACGTGTGTGTTGGGTTCAAATGCTGTCAGACGCTGCGGAGAATCCTTGGAGTTCTTTATCATCTTTCTTTTTCTGAAGATTCTTATCAGGTTCGAGTAAGGCAGAGAATAAGCAAAAGGTGGCCCCGACAGATCCTTATAGTAATACCTAAAGTTTAAAAGCTGAGGCCTGTCAGATAGGGGAACAGCTGAGGGTCAGCTCGAAAAACAGTATATATATATATATATAACCTAATTTGTATAGTTATTACTGGAATATGTGCATTTCTATGTGAAAGAGTATTCCAGTGAAAAGTTTCTTTTTTTAGAGTAGGTGCTAAATGAGACCAGGATGAACCTCCGGAAGGTTATACCACAGCGACTGTTCAGAACGGATCAGGGGACCGTTAGCCGGCGCCGGGAACGAAAGCTGACGCCGATGGGTGCAGCCCTAGAGTGAAACAGCTGCTCGTCAACGGTTATGGAGTAGTAGGTAGTTATTGGCTCGGAAAGAATATCAGCCCACAAGGGCTATCCATATTTGAAATAACTGCCGAGCTCAACTCTCACATAGGCAAACTCATCGCCGGATAGATATATTGCTAGATAGATTAATAGCCGGTGAGAATAAGCGAACGACCTTATGATCGGCTAACGTACGGAATATATGAGAGGAACAGTGAGGATGGGGGAAGTGGGTTAAAATGGGGTATTGGGGGAAGGCCCGGGGGGGGGGGGGGTGGCGGCGATGGTAGTGACGGTGGTGAATGTGAAGCCCAACCGTGAGGTCGACTCCGAAGTCGTTGCGGCGGCTGAGGAACACGATCGACGTCGTGGTGCTCATCGAACCGAGCTGTAACTTCGTTCAAGCGGAAGTGTGGAGTTCGGCCGTAGGTTAGGTTAGGTGAGGGGTAACCAATCCTATTCGCTCGTCACAGCTTTTGACACAGACAACGGGCGGCTTGTTAAATATCGACTCGTCGAATCAGAGCAATTGAACTTCCTAATTTCTGACAGTCGATTCACTTTGGTCAGTGAAGATCTATATGCGGAGATAAAAGCACGTCGATCTTAAACGGATCTCTGAAGTAGGGGACATGAAATAATAATTATGATTATTAATAATATAACTAATAATAATATTAACAATAATAATAATAATAATAATTATTATTATTATTATTATTATTATTATTATTATCATTATTATAATCAATAATTAAGGACTTATAATATATAAAGAAGTGGAACTATAATATTCGCGATCTAATGCCTGTGGAAATTCATCGTGGATTTCCACCGTGCGTGTGCAAGAGTCCCATTCATTCATGCAAGCTCGCCTTCGAAATAAAAGCCTAATTCTTAAAGATGGATTCAATCAGGTAAGCATTCTACATCTGACCACATTATACAAGGTTGTGTTTGAACCAGAGTGCTGAGAAACAGCCGCATCACCGCCTCAGTAACTGCGTGCGCATCCCAATTGTGATGAGACAGTCGTTGTGATCATAAAGGGAAGTGGACAGGGATATGTATTCGTAGGGAAAACTTCCGCTGAAGCCAGATACAAGCCACAACCGTAGCCAGGCTGCCTACCGGGGGAAGGAGGCAATGGAGAAAAACTTTTCCAATGATTCACGATTGAGCCATTTTCCCTGAGGTGGAACCCCCCTGCCTCCAGCTGGGTTGGTGCACATAGAATGCCAGGCTGTCGATAGACTATTGGACGGAGGACTGAGGTTCGAGAGCTCTGAAGTGGCACATATCTACCTACTCAACATGGGTCATTAACAGAATAACAAAAGTTCAAGTAGATGCAATATAATATACGTTTATTGTAATTATCTTGTTCAATATGACTTTGTGATATGTTTTGAAGGTATATCACCTCGAAGAACCTTGTGAAATACTTTGGTGATCGCTCTTTTTATCTTATTTTTTTTTTAATACGAGAACTTAAGCGTTGTAATATTTCGCAGTTCCGTCAATAAAGAAATAATTGAATTGAATTGAAATTGAATAAAGCATCTAACTCGACCACGCAACGGTCTGCAGCTGCGGGTTTCTCCAATGTACCATCATCCATGTATGGTACCTCTTCGAAAAGTGCCAGATCTGTCATTCGTTCGCACTTACCACCATCCAGCCCTATCGAATCTTAGCATCGTAGACAACTCTTTCTCGCATGAAAATACCAGCAACATCAGTGGTAGTAGCTGCTATGTTGGCTGCGGGTCAGCCCGGAAAATTAATTTACCAGTGGTAGCTGAGATCGGAAAAAATGCTATTCTAAAAGTTAGGCGTTTCTGTTTTTGACGACAATACACTAGGTTAGGTTGACAATGAATTAGGTTGACACTTACCAACGCCAATGTTTTCGCTGACTCGTTCGAATCGTCGATTTTCACCGAGCGGGTAAAATTGGCAAGCTGAAAAACAGAAGGAAATAAAAACGCACCAGACAACGAATACGTTGACGTTAATTCGGTTTCACGTAATTATGACGATTCGCCGAATTCGCTGAGCGAACTCGATTGCGTATGCGATTTGTTGTATTTTAGACTTGAACTTTCATATATAACTTAGTCCATTGTTACGCTTGGAATTATCAGGTAGCGCATGACAAATTCGTATTTTAATTGGTACTTTTCTCGCTCAGGATTATCAATTCAATCATTGCTATTCCATATGAATCCTAACTAAGTTGACTGGATAACTAAGCTGAGTATTAACTGATATATATATATATATATTCTGGTTTATCAACAGAAGTGCAGTGGTTTTTTTACAATGCTTTAACTCTCGTAAAAAATAAATAGTACAGAAGATTATTACATCGCAGTGCGGCTACAAATTATCGACAATAATAATAACCGTGAAGTAAGATATATATATATATATATATATATATATATATATATAGTCAGGTTTATATCTATCAATAACGTCAGAAGAAGCCTTCACTCTGTCGTGTTCTTTATTTCTCCTCGATTTTCTAACTAAATTGTACTGCATACAATTGTTTGCAAACGCCGACCGCTCGTATCCCGTGTTAATTGAATACGGCGTAAATGCAGCTAAGTCGGATAAATCGCCGTGAATACACCGAAGGCCATGTCACCGCCACTATCTCAACGTCGTCGGACTAATGTTTCTTCGTATAGAACAGTGGGCAACTGATTGAAGATCCGACCAGGAGAAGATTGAAGAGTCACCCTCTTACCCCCTTGATTGTTATCTTCGTGATACGGCGCTGTACACGCGTCGGTCGTTATCTTCGCCCGACTGGGGGTGAGAGGTAGGAGGTTAACTCTCGGACGAAGTTGTCATGACAAAGTGCAATGGGGAACAAACAGACCCAGGCCATTAGCAACAAGCAAAAAAAAACAAAACGAAGCAGATTGACTAACGGGACGAATGGCACAACTGTCAAGGTAAAGGTAAAAATGATAGCGATTATGACGGGTACAAGCGAACTGACCTCGAGAAGAAATGCGGTAACAATTGCCACCGCGCCGGCCACCGCGAAACGCAGAGGTGGACACTTCGAGAAGAACTACCTTAACTGTGTATAGATACAGATGTAGGTTGAAGGGGCACGCTGTTGCCGCTGGTACTATGCGATGCAAATTGTAACGAAATTGTAGCTAACGTATGCAAATTGTGATGGTGGTAGACGATGTGTGTGAGGTGATTTTCGCCACGCGGTTTGCGTGAGCTTGTCCTGCAACGCGGAGGTCCACGCACCCACAGGAGGTTTCGAGCCCCTGAGATCGTTGCAGATTTGCTTTTTAATGGGCGGGGGTTCGCCTTACGAGGGGAGCGGTGCCGGAAGCAGTTGCACCGTGAATTGAGTTAACTGTTTAAGGCTGTAAATGGCCAGCCCCCAGATACATTTAGTTTAAGGTATCTCGCCAGCTGTATGTGATATCGAACCCGGACAGATTTCAAAGGCGGAGCGCAGATTACCTTAGGTAGAACGTGCGCCCTTGGCACGTTGGTGGTGATAATGACCAAAACCGCCAAAATCCCGCACTTTTTCCATCTATGATTGAATCGTAGCTAAATCACATTAACAATCACAATTAAATCACAACCTTAATGATAAGGATAATAATAACCTCTGGATGGTCGTCTAGTGGTGAGCGTCTTGGACTGCTAGACCGGAGGGACACGTGTGTGTTGGGTTCAAATCCTGTCAGACGCTTTGGAGAATCTTTGGAGTTCTTTATCATCTTTCTTTAACTGAAGATTCTTGCAAGGTACGAGTAGGGAAGAGAATAAGCAAAGGTGGCCCCGACAGGTCCTCTCACAGTAATACCTAAAAGGTTAAGAGCGGAGCCCTGCCAGATAGGGGAACAGCTGAGGGTCAGCTTAAAAAAAATAATAATAATAACAATATCTTAGCTTATCACATTCACAGCTTATGGTTGGTATTGTTTTCTGGACTCGAGCCGCGAAGCATCGACTTGTTCGCTGATTGTTGATGAATTCACACTCCGTCACATGCGTATGTATTTCGAGTAACTGTCACACAATCGTCATAGTGGCAAAGGTGACCCCGACAGGTCCTCATAGTAATACCTAAAGGTTAAGAGCTGAGGCCTGTCTGTCAGATGGTCAGCTGAGGGTCAGCTCGAAAAACAGGTATAGTCATAGTCAGTTCGAGTTGATATTGACCCTTTGTGAAAAGTCAATATGCGATAGGATAGTGATTAATTTTTGCGTTCGTTTGTTGTCAAATGCGTCAAACTATTATAGCGGGAAGTCGTGTACAATCAACGCAATAAACGACTCGTAATTTGGATTAAATTAGAGGCCTAGCCCTAATTATTTCTAATCATTTCCATGATTTTCACACCGCGCGCTTATTTCCCAAGAATATATATATATTTAAAAAAAAAATATATATATATATATAGTTCACTATATTTATTCAAACATACAGTAGTTAGGAATTAGTTCTAAAGATTATGGGGGGGATTATGGGGGGGTCTAGTTCACAGCTGCGCAGTAGCGTAAACGTACACTTCTGCCGCATAAGCTCCCGCTACAAACATCGCGGATACATTTTGAGTTCTCCGAATTTCGGATGTCGCCCCCTTTGTGGACGTGCGGTGGGTGATGTGAAGTGAGAAGAAAAAAAGCGAGCTCGCTCATCATCGTCACTGCTCAGACGTTCTGGCCTTCCCTGTCCATCTCTTCAATTCCGCCTCCACGTCCTTCTGTCCTGGGCAGTTATTCTTGGCAGTCGCAACTGGCAAGTGAGGACAGCCGAAGCGAGGAACAGGCCAAGCGAAGACACCCAATGGTCCTGACCATCGAAGACAACGGGCCGCTGAAGTGCGCATGAGCTGAACTGGGCTGAACGAACGACTCGGTGGGCGGCCTCAGTGGGCGAACTCGTCGACTGGAACTGTTTGCTTTGTAAGTAACAAGGTTGCGTTGGAGCATTGGGAGTCCCGAGTCGCGGATATCGGCACTGTTCTGTGCTGGGATACTTTTGCAGCTTGCCGGTGCAGAGAGCATTGTCTATTTCGACACGAGTATGGGTTTGACTTTACCACGCCGCCAATACGCGACGTTTTCCCTGGACAGATCAGACCGAGAGAGAGAGAGAGAGCGAGGAGGGCCACGAGCCGGCGATGGTGGGCTCTGGCCGGCGAAGCCGGTGTGGCCATGGGGGAGGTGGATCCGCAGACGTGGTGGGCACACATAGATACATGCGAACGTACGCACCTTCGTACACATGCACGCGGTCTGTCGGCCGACCGGCCGTTAAGCTCAACGAGGTCCTTTGAGATTCAACAGATGGAAGGGAGGGCAAGGGGCGCTTCTACCGCGACGTCGACTCCTTCCGTAAGCTTCTGTTCTTTGTAACAGCGTCTTGGGGACCATACGATAGATGGTAGATACCAACCGGGTCATCATTGTGTCTATCTACCAGAGGGTATTATATAGGAGGAAGAGTTTATGTCTCAAAGGGACTCGAGTCAGACGAACAGGGTACGTCCGTGTAGTCGTGAAGTCAGATGAGCGGAGGTCGCGACGAGACGCACCCACTTTGCATGAGAATTAGCCATCAGAGAACAGTCCAGTAGCAGCAGCAGTAGCGTGTGGAGGGTGCACCCGACATTGGGGTCGTAGGATGTAGATTGGGGCAGCTCTCGGTCGTGATCCAGCCACCCAGTTTCTCCACGCCGAGTAGCATCAGGAGGAGGGAGACATGGGTCCGGGGGTCCATGCATTAACATATGACCCCCAAGGAGGCGGCAGATCTCGTAGCGAGCGGGAGCTGCTCGCCGAAGCTCGCATACGTCTAAGCTCGAGAAGAAACACACGCCTCGACAGCGTTAGCTCTAACTAACGTACGATAGATGAGTGGAAGTTGCTGGCGGAGTTCATAGCTGACGACGATGACCGACAGCAACAACAACAACAACGAAGTACGACCCTGGCGATGAATAATGTGACGAGACACTCGTCGAAGTCAGAGCAGGGAGGAAGGTAGGGATATTTTTGGAATTGAATTTTGCTCTTTGTCGCCTTCGTCATGACGAATCGTAATGCAGCTGAACGATACCAATCATATACATACATTGCACGTAGACGCGTATGCAGTATACCTCTGGCTATCGGAAGCCAGAGGCCGCAGGTTCGAGCACCGCTGCGTGACATATAAGAGAGCTTAAGCATTGTGAAATTGCAGCTCCTTTAATAAACCAATAAAACCTTTACTTTTACCGTCCGATCGTCTATGGTCGTCGGACCTGCATCATGTTTCTATGGGGGAGGAGGGTGATCTAGGTGCCATTTCTTGTTCATATTATTGTGGTGAAATTTGGGAGGACTCGTCTAACCTCGTCGAAATGACGACCGCTGCAGTCTACAAACCCATTGATCGTCTGAAATATACTGCTATTGCTTGTTGCTAAAGGGTGTGTGAGTATTAGCGATATTAAATATTATTGTTAATTTTTATAGGGTAAGATATTTTAGATCAATTATATTCAGGGGTTGGGAGAAGATTTCAGATCGAGGCCCGAGGTCATGGTCTCCCCTGAGGGAGGCGACAGCATTGCCGCTCCGCCGCACAGTTAAGGAAAGGCGCTGTTATCCATCTACACTCTGCTGGATTTTCAACTATAATAATTCTTTCTTAATTTTCACAATGGGACAAAATCCACCAAACGCAAGCCTCAACGTTTACAAGGTCGAACTATTATAAATAGTAGTTATTTGTTGCTTCTTACGATCGCCCTCAGCGCCAACGACACGATACATAAACTTCCCTGGAAGCTCACGTGTATCTGTGGAAACGCGAACTTTTCACGCTGTGCCAAGACGAACTTGCAGAACAACAATAGCTTCTGAACAACAACAACCACAAATCTCACAGTCCTACAGTTGCCCAACAGTCCACACGCGCTATTTGAATTGATCATGATGTCAATGTGGTTTGGTATCTCAGACCACTACCTGATTCTCGGGAAAACACCGAAGAACAAAACAAGTTTGAACATAGTAACTATCGAGAGAGTGACATTGATAACGATGCATTAGTAAGGTGAGCGTTCAATAGCTCATTTCGGCAGTACCGTTATCGTGTCAGCTCGATGATCTCCGTAGCAAACAATGGCAAAATGATCGCTTGGGGGGCACTGCACCTTACGAGGCCGACAGGGGAGATCAACGGCACGAAGCAGCCGACGGAACTGTACGAGAGTGTGTGTGCTTTTTTGTTGAGAACGTTCAACCCGGAGAAAGCGAGCTTTAGCCAACGGGTGCTTGCCATCTTGGCCAGCTATCCTGCCGCTGCCAGCGACATGAATATTTAGTGCGAGAAGGCCACCGGAACTCGAGATCGTCTTGTGCAAGGCATATCATCACATCATCATAAGTAATCCGAGACAACCGGCCCTTGTTATAACATTGGCTCCCCGCACCCCCTCTCTCTCGTCTTCTCGCTCTTCGTCTCTCTGCCAGTCGCTCGGTGGTGAGGGAGATCAACAAACACTATCATCAGTCTCTTGAACAAAGCTGTTATGCGGGTAGAGTCCTGCCCTGTTTTGGTGGGATTGCTTGCCCAAGTAACCCAAGTGACCTTGTCAGCTAAAAGAGCCAGTGCGCCCCTAGTTCGCCTTCGGGCCGTTCAAACAAACTAATGGTCAACGGGCCACAGGATTAGAAGCAGGGATTCGTCATGGGAGAAGGAGAGACAGTGAGAGAAAGAGAGATAGAGAGAGAGCTATGAAAATGTAACTAAAAGAATAATAGACCTCACACTACTCATGCAAAAGCCACAGCCATTTTCTCCATATGTGATCATGTCCGCCATCCTATAAGTGCATATGGTAGCGCCTTATGCCAGGATATGTCGTAAACTTCTCGCTGGCAGACCGTCCCCGAAGTACTCCACTGTGAGTACGGCGTACGGGGGTGTTCGTTGAGCTCTCCTCGCTCTCTCTCTCGCGGTGCTAGGCGCCGCAATCAGTTTTATTCTTGGCGGTAGAGAAGTGGCAATTTATGCCAACACTCCCCCCTACTATCTCTCTCTCTCTCTCTTTCTCTCGACATATATATATATATATATAGATATATATCTCTCTCTCTCCATATCTTTATTACTTTCGCTGTTGTTATAGGTGTAACAACCGCCCCCAGTCGTAAATATGTGCTGTGGATCCGTGTACTGAGGGTACTTAGCTCTGACTCTGCTGGCTCCCGCATGGGCTGGTTCCCCTTTTGCTACATGTATGTGTGTACGAATGTATGTATGGTGCGTTTTATTGAAGGGCAATATTGCTAAGTGTATACGATTACTAAGTGATTGCTGTGTAGTGTAACAGTAAGGTAGAGGCTCGACACAGGAACGTGACATCATTCCGCCTCTTGTGGTCAAAGAACACGCGCTTCGTGAAGATGCGAATCCTGAGGCTGCATATGGTAGCGTACGTATGGCGAGCGCCCTGTGGGCTTTGTCGAAACGATACATCGTGTAACGACGACTGCCAATGATCAATCAGGCAGCTTGGTTATTAATGAATTTGGCATTTTCGGTCGGGAAAAATCAACGGGAGAACAAGGCAGATGAAAAGCGTCGATTGTTGTAAACACCACTAATTACACTGGAGATATGCCCATGTATAAGATACCTTAATAAATTAAAGAGGTAAAATATGCTTAATTGTTTCGAGATCACCTAAAGCTGAACCAGAGGTTAACTGTACTATCGAAGTAATCAAATTCGAACAAAGTCCATAGGAGATCATACCTCCAGTACTAATTAACAAACTTTGAGTCAAACTGTACGTTCGGTTTTTTCTCATACGAAATGTTCCAAGGGTGGGTTTGAGAGTCCCTTACTAGCGCTGGCTTATAATTGGGCAGTTCAGAGCGTGTGTGCATCAGGCATACGCGTAATCTCCCCAACGGAAATCTCCCCAACGGACCGGCAACTTCTACTGTCCCCTTCTACTGTACCCCCCTTCTCACCAGATCTCGGATTTAGCATAAAACTCTTCAATCCTCTTATTGTTGGTCGTTGTTCGATTTTTTTATATGTGTCTGCCTACACTGTGACCATTCGTATGCAGTTAGCCACTCGGCCTCGACTCGTCGACGAGTGCGATTTTAGCTAATTCTAATTCGACGTAACTCTGCAACCTTGATTCTTCGACGACCTTATTCTTGCTATTATATTTTCATTGGTCTTTAGCGACGACGAATGCTCCATTGAAGTGGTATGATTAGGACAAGAGATATGACCTCTGGAAGATAAGACCTCTGAGACAGGCCCTTCAGCTGGAAACGAAATCCTTCAGCGAGAGGAGGCCTCGATAGCTCTCGATCATTTTTTAGGCCAGTTTTCACTTGACTTCCACTTCATTTGATTAGAGCCGCCTGTTGTATACGTACGAGCCACTTCGCACAAATTTTGCCCAAGGGCAAATGCCATCACCTGACCTCGGCGTTTGTCAGGGCACCCCTACCGTGACTGTCCCCGCGTGTTGTACGAGCGAGGAGCCCGTCATAGGGTTCCGAGCTGAATAGACGGCTGGCTTTCTTGAGCCGCTAAGCTATCGACTGAAGAGGTGTAGGAAGTAGTTATCGCGAATAGCCCCAGCCAGTCTTACGAGGTCTAGGATTAGGGAACGAGCGTCGCACACAGGGGGAGATTCCCGTTTGAGGTCCGTGTGAGGTTGTTCCGTTCCGGCAGGCCTCGGGACCTTTACCGGAAGGTGATCCCAAAGAGCGGTAACAAGGTTGGACAGGCTGAGGTTCAATAGGAAAAACGGACCTTTACTTTAGAGTTTCTTCGTACAAAACCCGCTCTGCGCAAACACAAAAAGGACAACCGTTGAATCCTCCAACCCAATTAGGTAGAGAAATTCGCCGCCTCATTGAGCACGGTCCACCGACTCTCCCCGCGTTTGAAGAAACAACAACTATGAGATCAAGACTAAAATATGATTAAAGGGCTCAATTTGGGCAAACGTGGAACAAGCATAAACGAACCGTAGCGTACGTAAGCAGTATAATATGCTAGAGATAAAAAAAGGACGAAGTGGTTAAGGCTTGGAGCTGATTTCAAACCTAGGCGACGAGACCAGATAATCGCAGACTAGAAGAGAGCTGTTTCATAAGCAAAGAGCGCATGTTGCGGAAGGCCATCCTACCAGTGGGCAGGACAAGGCTATTCCTGAATGTCTATTGACATGTTGTAACCACAAGAATAAACGACCAGTTCATCAGGCTGGAACTGGCTCCTCTGCTAAGTCAGATGCGGTTCGCAATATGGATCTAGAGCCCAGGATGGGGCATACTTGGGCGATCTGTGTTCAGGGTGGCGCACTAAGCTTCTCACAGTTACTTAGCTCAGCGTTACCAGCTAAAAGCGTTGTGCAAAACCGGCAGATCGCGCCTCGAAAAATCTCACCATCCACTTCTCTCGTTAGGTGGGCACCTCGTTTCCAATCTCCGAGAGGGAATCTTAATCCTACTAGTGAACTCCACCTTGTATCATGAGGGATCACAAATAGGCGTATGTTTTGAGATGGTATCCCTCAAAATATTAGCTATGATCAATCTGCAGATTTCGCGAACATGTCCCGTCGGTACCCTCAAGGTTCCCTTCCTGGACTTGATACTTAGGTATGTCAAGGTACTTTGACGCACAACCTTTTCTCACTATGTAAAGGTTGTATAAACTTTACAGCGTGATGCCAGTCGGTCTATCTTCGTGGTACTAAGATCCACTTGAACACAGATCAGCTTTTTCGTCGAGCATGGAGTTATTTTTGTCTCACAGCCTATACATGCTCTGACCTGGATGCCCGATGCGCCCAGTCTCTACGCGAATCTCTCAAAGATACAAAACCATCCAAGATTCACCTTCTCCGTCAACCGTTCGCGACATTCTTTCAGAAGCGGCCACAGAACGTAATTAGCTCAATCAAAAGTGAAGTCGAAACTTATTCAAGATTAATATCTACACATTTACATATGAAACTACTTATCGACCTCTCATCCGTGGCACACAGAGCCACAAAGCGTCAATCTCCACTGGGGCATACAAAGCAAAATGTTTGCAGGGTCCGATTTTCAGCCTTGAACATTTGACGTCGATGAAATTGCTTTTTGCATTGCTCCGTAAGACGGACACTTTTTTAAGTGCAAATGTACAACCGCTGGGGATCGGGCCCGTGCACCAACGTAGGTAGAGGTAAAGCTTCATTGGTTTATTAAAGGAGCTTCAATTTTACAATGCATAATCACTCTTATGTGTCATCACGCAGCGGGGCTCGAACCTGCGCCCTCTGGCTTCCGATAGCCAGAGATTTAGTCGTCCTGGCCACCGAGCTGAATTGTTTCTGATGACGAATGAATAGGTCTCCTCCGGTTGCAACGCAGACGCACACGAATGCACCAAGGTCAAATAAAGTGCCGTCATACCGAGATGCGAAACCAGTGGCTGGCACTGAACTGGGCTCTCATATACTCCGTTGGTTTATCTCTCATTGCTCCCTTATGCTGAACCCTATAGTGGTCAGGACGGGGGTGCAGTGACGATCAGGATCAGCCGTAGCAGCATGGTTATTATAACCATTTCATTAATTTAGTTTCTATTATATTATATGGGGCCGTATTTTCTGCGGCATGCATATAATATAATATGTACGTCAGGTGAACGCTGCAAATGATGGTTATATCGTAAAAAATGAAACCATTCATTATTGCATTTATGACGAACACATCTCATTGTCGGCGATAACGATGTTTGGGGCTATCATTTCCGATACTGTTATTTCGAGCTGACCCTCAGCTGAGCCTCCCCTATCTGACAGGCCTCAGCTCTTAACTGTTAGGTATTACTATGAGGACTTGTCGGGGCCACCTTTGCTTATTCTCTGCCTTACTGTATATTATATTTATATTATATATATATATATCGTTTTTTTTATTATTGTCTAAAAAGCGCTCGCTCACCCTGCTGTTGGAACCGGAAATATAAAAAAGACTATAATTGAGAAATAAGTACGTGTGTCGCCCTCGACTGGGAGTAGCCATTAAACACTATTTATCTGTGAAGCCGCAGAGAAAATGAATTCAGTGCAGAGAAGAACCAACACCAGCTGGCTCCGTAATATTTTTTGGAGACACTGTATATATATATATATATATATAAAGATGTGTTTTTCGACTCCCGACCGCCCGTCCGCCCGCCTCGCCCTCTCTCTCTCTCTCTTTCTCTGTTGAGTAAATGTTCGTTCGTACGTCCGTCCTTCTGCCATTGCTGTTTTGTGCCAACTAACTTAACTCGATGCACTTAAGTAGTTCGAATATTAAATTCAATTTGTGTCGCGCGGAGACACACAGAGATGTGACGGGGAAGAAATGCCAGAGCAGGCCGATGGCCGACGGTGAGAGCTGGCCTGGTGTCCGTGGTGGGCGCAGACAGACACAAAGATAGAGAGAGATAGAGAGAGAGTCATCGTTGTCGTCCGCCGCGGTCTCCTAAGTGACTTCCCCTTGAAGTGCGCAAAGGCATAAGCTACCTTCTTCTCGGGGTCTTTCTTTCTCTGACTGACTCGGCCTCCAATGTGTTTTTTTCCCCCTCTTTCATCTTATTTTATCCTGTTCTTCATTCGCCCTAGACACTGCCACTACTACTACCGCTGCTGGGGTGGGGGCTGCGGCTGCTGCGACGGCTGTTGTTGTTGTTACTGTGACGGTACAGCAGCTACTGTGCTTGCTTGCTCGCTCACTAGACTGGGTCGCTCACTTGGCTCAGCCAAGAAGAGCAATGGCAAGCCGGTGGCTGTCCCCCCTCTCTCTCTCTGTCTCTCCCTCCCCCACCCGCCCGGCTTCTACCATATCCACGAGAAGAGGTCATTTTTCACCGGAAGTTCTTTTCACTGCATCGCTTAGCGTTGGCCATTTTTATACGTGGCTGGCCCTCTGCAGCAGCAGCAGCAGCAGCAGCACCAGCAGCCGAAGAAGAAGCTGCTGCTACCACTGTAGCAAACGGCAGTACTAGGGGTGACGGCAGTCCGCCTGCGAGGCCTGCGCCAAGCAATAGCGCCCCCGCGAACCAGCCTCCCAATCCACCGTCGTCGCTATGCCCCTCCTCGCCCCGACCTGCCCCCTTGCACGGGCAGTTGGTACACGGCCGAAGAAAAAGAAGTAGAAGAAGATGAAGATGATGATGGTGACCATGATGGGCCGGTATAGGAACAGAGGACGGCGATGTCGGCAGCTTGTGAAGCTGCCGTTTTTTCTTTTCTCTCTTCCTCTCGTTCTCTACCGCCCAACGCCCTCCCCCCCCCCCCCCCTGCCCCATCACAAGCAGTGGTTCTTCGGACCGGGACTAGCGCCGTTGAAAAGCGTCTCACTAGCAGCAGAAGGAGGAGGAGCAGCAGCAGCAGGAGGGGCTAAAAACTCGCCGTTCCTTAGACCTCTCGTCCCTTCGTCGAGAGTCTGGACAACAAAACTGGACAGAAGAACAAAATAGCCACGAGACCCCCGTTCCACTTATCCGGCAGCCGTTGACGAAGTAGCGACAACGAACCAAGCGTCGCCGGACCATCGACCTCAAAGGCTACCGACTCTCTCTCTCTCTCTCTGTCTCTCTCTCTCGATCTCTCGCTCTCTCTCTCTCTCGCTCTCTCTCTATCTGTGTGTGTGTGTGTGATTTTTTTCTGAATCTTGTCGCCGATATATATTTCGACTACTTTGGAGATGTTGGACTCTCTGTTCCGTTTGTTTGGTACGCGTTTGTGTTTTGCATCGTTGAGCTTATCCATTTATTGTCAGCTTATTTCGTTTCGTTCACTAATGACGAATTATTTATGATATAATTATCCCTCTCTCTCTCTCTCTCGCTCCCTCTCTCTGTCTCTCTCTCTCTCTCGTAAAATACATCGGTTTATAGCGATTCGAATTGACTTTGACTTTGAATACATGTTGCGAACTTAGTGCATTTTGAAAAAAATACTACCGTAATGGAGAAAGACAAAGAGGCGATATACTATATATATATATATATATATCTTGAATCATAATTTGTTCTTAACGCCCGAAACGGGACAGAATGATCGTTTTGAAATACTCGTAACCATCAGGAAGGCTCATACATTATATATATATATATATATATATATAGTGTGTGCGTGGCATGCGTTGTCGGCTCGCCCCCTATGTCAGCCACCACTTATCGCACGGAGCTAGTTGGTTGAGAACGCGGCGATTAGGTTGATCTCCAAGGGGTGGCGAATGGTAGGCACTCTCTCTCTTCTCTCCCTCTCTTCCATCTGATCTTATAGACGATGTCATTTCCCAGTGGTTCCCGCACAGGCGAGCAATCGAATTACTGGGTAACATACGAACGATGCCACTAAGGGCCTTGTGGCTGCATTAGGTAAACGCAATGAGACGTCTGCGATATGTCGCTCGTTACTTTTGTCATAGCCGCTCCGCGGGAACGGCCACTCTCATTTTGCTAAACAAAATTATACGATAATAATAACAATAATAATAATAATAGCAGTAAAAGGTGTATAGGCGACAAGATTTATTCCTCATAAATATGCAGGGCTGTGTGTGCAGCATAAACAAACCCAATAGATAAACATCTCTACTCCCCATCCTGTCTTCGACAGGACTCGTCCAGCGACCCGTTCAGCCAAGTGCCAGTTTCTGTTGACGGCGTATTGTCCCCATTTTGCATTCGAGGTCGCTTTATGGTCATCATGATCACGCTGAGAGCAGCTATGGACGCTATGGTCGCTCGACGCTGTCGATAGGGCCGATCCAGCCTCTATGGAACGGCCACGATGCACCGTTCCCGTTACATCCTCCTCTGTGACCGACTGGTCCTCATCATTGTCGTCGGCGTCGTGTTGTGGTAGCGCGACGAGAATCGGTGGTTCCGCTCCACCAGCTAAATTGACGGAGGGACATCGGAGGGAGTCGCCGATGAGTTCGCGGACCAGACGAGAACAAAAAGCTGAGGGGATGGCGGCAGCAGCAGCGGTAGAGTGGGTTCGAATGAGCAGCGTGGACGACCACTGCAGGAGGTGGAAGAGCTCGGATTTTGTTCTGTACGCCGACTGGCGTCCCCCACCGGACGACAACGGAAGAGAAAATACGACGACGGCGAGGATGGCGGAGAGGGAGAGATGGAAAGACTTCTGGAACGATGAGAGGAGGCGGGGCGAGGAGCAATCGAGGAGAGAGAGGTCTCCAGGAGAGGAAAGAAAAGGAAAGAAAGAGGGAGAGACAGAAAGAAAAAGAAAGAGGGAGAGAGAGAGAGAAAGACTAGGAAAAACCGAAAAGAGATGGCAAAGGAAAAGGAAAAGACAAGAGGATGGCAACGATGATGATGATGATGGCGGTGGTGGCGGTGGTGGCGGCGACAACAACAACGACGACGACAACAACGACGAAGAGAAGGCCAAGGGAAGAAGAGGAATTGCTTCTGATACTCTCTCTCCTCTCGAAGGACATCATCATCGGTCTCATCACCTCGTCCCGGTTTCTCCCATTACAGAACTCGGATGGTAGGAACGTTGTAGCGTTACTACCACTCAGTGACCTCACTACCTCAGCCTCCTCTAGTTGTCGTTGTTGTCGTCGTTGTTGTTGTTGTCATTGTTGTTGTCATTGTTGTTGTTGCTGTTGCTGCTGCTGTTGTTGCTGTTGTTGTTGTTAAACGTGGAGCATCCCTAGGACAGATAGAGTTTGAGGGACAAGGAGGGACAGAGAGAGAGAGAGGGGGGGTCCTTACGCTTCAGCTGCCAAATTTGATCCGCGCACACTTTACCAATTCTATACAAAGAGAGTTAAGTTGCGGAGGCTTTTGCTGGTAGCGGGTGTATCGGACTTGGTTTGCCTTCGGTTCGAGTTGTGACGATGGCGGTGAGCCAGTTATAGAACTAACCTCGTATGGTATCGTAACATATGCAGTAGTGAGTCAGGTGCATCTAGTAATCGGAGGAATGGGATCGATGATCAATCGAATCGTACGTCTATGTAATTGATTGAAACTGTCCATGAGGCGGATTGGACGGAGTCGGATTGGAGATTATGTATGTCCGCAGAGAACTCTGCAGTTTAGATGATGATATCCAACGCAAAGTCATTGAGAAATCTGAGGTGGCATATCGTATACTATATCGCGGCCTTGACGCTGCAATTTCACCCCGGTGATCGGAAACATAATAATATGAACGGATGTTGTCGTTGTATTTGAGGTCTCATTAAAAACGTTGCTTAATGACCTTTGAATAGTAGAGTGTGTTTGTGCCAGTTTTGAACAGGTACGACTTTGTAGGGCATACATCGCAGTACAAATGGCGACCTGTCCCAAAATCCAGAAGCAGAAACAATACAGAACACAATTCACCTAAAATCATCAATACACGAATATTGTTACCAGCACCAATCAATCGGGACGGGTTAGCTCCCATTAGCCGCTGCTCATTGTCCAGCCACTAAGCTGCCAAGCTCCTCAAGTACTTGAACAACTTGAGCAACCGATTGGTCCCGGCTTCGTTTGTCAATTTTTCGAAACCCCGTCCACCGTAAGCGGACATCGAGCATCCGTCGCGACAACAGCGAGGGCGATTATATATTATTCTTATTCTGCGATATGACTTCGGCGTAGTTGATCATATTTGATTATTTCGAGCTGGAGAAAAAAAATGACAGATTCTGTCGTCTTCGCCGCTCGCATATCTGATCCGTTCGTTGGCTGACTTTCTGTGAGGCCGTCGGTGGTAATCGCAGCGCGGCGCCCCACGCATCTTCGACCACGCGGACGAAAGGCCTTGAATATCCGCTCCGAACGCCTCCGAAGCAGAATTTGATATTAGTGTACGCGCGTTCTGGCCCGTTGACTGTTGTTATTCTACTGTCGCCGAAGCGTCGCGGGGGCCAGGAAGTCTTCAAGTGAATTAAAGTCGAAGACGCTTAAAACGCTGTTGCAATCACACGAATTCCCATATCCCATATCCTAGCCACTATTGCAGGGCGAGCTGGCGAAGCGGTCCGAACGAAATGCCCCCCCCCCTGCCCGTTAATAACGGTTGCGTGTACGTCGTGTAACGGTGCGGTGTTGCTATATAGGGAATTGTATGAGTGTAGAATAGATTGGCCGTGTTACGTGCGATAGTGGCGTGTACGAGCGGCTGGATGTAGACGTGATTTGATCTGGATTTGTCGGCGGCAGGTTGATATCCCGCAATGCTTGGCTTGCTCAATGATAATAATGATGTGGATTTCTGCTTCCCTGCATTATTGCGAATTTTGTAGAGAATTCGAGTAGCGGCATTGTTTTAGCGGCACTCGTAAATCGTGTAGATGCGCGTTTTGAGATCTTCCGATATTGAATTTCGATAGCGATCGTCATATGATATCCTATGGCGGTAAGCTGATGTTCGATTGAATGCTATTGAAATTAGCATCAAGCACAAAAAGAAGAGAAGAAGTATTCTACTTAAAAGTCAAGATCGTTCTCGTTCTTGCAAGGGTACGACACGGTTGAAGAATGAAGTAAAGGTCCTCGTATTAATAACAAGAAGTTCACATCCGAGGTCTGTCACGTAACATGGGGAAGAGCTGTGAAAGGATGCTGCGCCTCAAACCATTGCTGTTATCTTGTTTGGTGGTCAAGTGGCCACGAAGGCTGCTTGGCAAAGTATAGACTGCTACAAGTCGATATCCGGGAGCATGCCGAGTTCCTGTCGCAAATACGTTAAGTGGTAAGTGCTCACCAGTTCGCAGTGCTAAGACTACTTCTGCTCTCGGATGACACAAGCTGCAACCCTGACGTTTCAGGCTGACTACGCCTCGTGCCTAGGATAGTTCCAGATGACGTTTTCTCACAAGAGAGAGAGATTGAGATCATATGTGAGGGATGCCAGAACAAGGTACACGTACTCACGTAGCCACACGAACATCTCAACAAACACCACCATGTAGCCACCGGATTCTTGTCATCTAGCCGATTCTATGTGTCAGAACGTGTTGCACAAACGTGAATACACACGGCGGACCACCTGCAGCTGCGACGATCGCAACTTAGTCTGTACCGGCCCTAGGAAATCTGCTGAGTGCGATTGTAACCCAGCTCGGAATCACCTTTGAGCATAGGTCCAGGAACGTATCGGGGGCGCTAGGTTTAGTTATTTTGAAACGTGTCGCAGCTGGCAAGAATCCACAGATTAACGAAAAGTTGATAAAGAAATCCAAAGTCACCAAAGACTGCCGCACGCTTCTATAAATCAACAGTCGTAGAACTGGAAGTAATAACAACAACGTCGAGAAGACGAGCATGCAAATAATTCGTCGCTACAAAACCCCTCGCCACCACCATTGAAGTGGTTGATGCCTCGGCATATGAACACTTGAGGACAGCAGCAAACACACAGTTTCACAATGAATACATGTAGGGAACAGATGCGAGATGGGCATGGGCAAGATCAGCGCACTCAACTTGCCAGCTACCGAGGCAGTCAGAGATACAGTGAGTGCTGGAAAAAAAACACGGCTGATGACGCACGGACGTCGGAACGGAAGGACACTTCGAAGTCCTGAATGCCTCTGGCCTTCAGGACCATCTGGGGGAGGCGGGGCAGAGGGGTTTAATGGGGGTTGTGCGTGCTGAAGGACCCCTCACACTGAGTGCGACTCAGACCGAGACACCATTTAGTAGAACGTGGGAGACATACAATCGTTATTTTTTACAACGCCCAAGTTATCTATGAGGAACTATCATATGGAAATTTCCATCGTCAAGTCGTTTACGGAACACGAGTCGTTTATGAGAGTTACCCTAAGTTATCAAATAAAGAAGCGCACGACTTCTATAGCAACGTCCGATCTACGAGCACACATGAATCGCGTACAGGGTGGGCGTGTAATGACTATTTATCTTGCGTATATCTCACAAGAAGTAGATCATATTTGTATTCTCACACAAATATATATCACATTTCACATTACTAGTTATTCAGATACACACATATATATATATATATATGATGGATGACACCAAATCAGCTATCTGTAAAGCAGCCGGACCTACTCCAGCAGCTCTTGACAATCCTAGCAGGCCTTGTAAGCACAAGCAACATATTGGACCGACTTACAGAGAAAGACTGCTTACGAACAATGACTTCGAGGTTGAGAAATCACGAGCAACATACAAATGTATGGTTCAATGTCCCTCTGCCTCCAAATCCCACAGACCCATCAGCAACAGGGGGGCTTCGGGCATCCAGGTTGCACAGAATTACGAGGGTAATTTAAGAAGCTCCAGAACATGAAACGAATGTAATAATAACAGCGCAGATACATGATGACGCTTAGGAAAGCACTTGTTAGCAAGCACACACCGCGAGTACTGTTACCAAACTAAGTAAGTCCGACTCATTGGCGAGGTCTCTCTCGTCGAGTTTCTCCACCGCGGCGCCCTACATGAAGACGAGCCAATTAGTAGCGTGCCGTATAAGAAAGACAGAGAGCCCGGTGGATCGCCATTCGTGTGCGGCTGCCGCGCAATTGGAGGTGACGCACGTGGGTCCACCCGGGGCTTCGATCACCCTCCGACACCGTTACACATTTGCATTTAAAGGGGTTGCCCGTCTTATGAAGCCTTATGCCGAATAGCAGTTGTACCGTGGACCGAGTTAAATGTTGGCTGGGAATCAGCCTAAACAAATTTAGAGAGAGAGAGAGAGAAAGCCAATACCTCAAGTGGACCTCAAGACTAGGTGGTGCCTATTTTCAAAAATCTACAACTGCCTGTCAGAACAATCAATGTTCAATGTCTATCGGGAAATAGGTGTAATCGTTCAATCTCTGTAAATTCTGCAGCTCCTTTAATAAACCAATAAAATCTTTACCTTTACCTCTCCCTTGAGGCTGAACTTGCACATTATGTTATCGACAAAATTAGGTTGTCCAGGTACCATAACAACTTTCACTATTGTTACCACTTAAAATTTGCTTGTATCGATCATAAACGGCGAAATGTAGTCTTCAAGCTAAATTTCATGTTAGCATGTAAACTCACATTACCTCAATAATGTCTGCAGAAATCTATAATTAAGCCGTGGACCGTCTGTTCATCATCGCTATTCGATCCATAAAATAGATACATGGAACGCAAGCACGAATGGTTTCAATCAATTTTTCATTAACGCATTGCATAATGAAGCCGCGTACAATTAACTGCTCGTATCTATATACATATATATATATATATATATATATATATATTTCTCATGCAATTTTATATCTGTCTTAATGCGAGCGTTTACGCCTATCGTGTATTGAATGCTGCTGGTCATCGACAGAGGCTTGCCTTTGTTCTGTGCGTGCCCCCTTGTTAATCACCCATTGATGTTCGTCCTTCGCAGCACGACGTCCCAACGCTCAGCATGAATCGTAGTTAGTTATTGTTCAGAAGATTATGCTGGCTCGGCTCAACCCCCTGCGTCGCTCCCCGCCCCCCGCCCCCCCGTGGCAAGATGGAAGATTTCTTTTACGTTACACGATGTTCACGTTGCTAATTATCACCGTTATTGTTGCTGTTGTTGCTGTTGTCGCGGGGGTAGTATACTTCGGGGGTTGGCCGGGGGGTGGGGGGAGCGGTTGTACATCGATGACAAATCGTGCCGGCGCTCCTCATCCAAAGACCATGACCCTGGGTGATGCACCGTCGTCGCTCACCCTACGTCCAGCCATGTTGAGCTATGGCTCAATTGATGTGTCACGATTTACGCTGCATCCGTCTTCGTTTTAACTTTATCGTCTTGTTTTTTGCCTCTACAATAATCGCAATGGCAACAACGATACCGATTGTTGCTGTGTTGTTGTTGTTGTTGTTGTTGTCATCGTTAGTATTGTTGATGTTGTTGTTGCTACCTTGTTGTTGCACCAGCAGCAGCAATAAATGAATAAAACAAGCAGCGTCCACCATCCACGTAAGAAGCTGCTCGTATACAACCGAGCGCCTCTGTTTGTAGTCACAGGTAAACGGCTGATGAGGTTTCTCGCGCCACCAGCGAATGTGACGAGACAACATGAATGGTTCAAGCCGTAGCGTTCAATAGAACCGCATATGCAGCCATTCTATAGTATTAATCCTCGCCAAAGGATTCCGCAAAGCTGGAGGCGACCACTGATATCATACAGGTTTGAAAGTAACAGCAATTTCAGATGCAAATGAAAATAATAAATGCTCTAAATAATGTTCTTAGTATTTGTGACACACACTCGTCTTTTGTGATCATGATTTAGTTACGAGAACACTAATTTTTGGCGAGAATTTATAATTCGTTGGGGCCAGTCCGTAATCACCCAAAATGAATCGTTTTAGAACAAAACATATACGGTCATGTTTGGACGACGGTATCGCTTGAGTAAATCTTGGGTTTCGAATAAAAAAAATTGTAAAATTGTAAAAAAATGTATTATATATCTTCGTTGAAAATACATTTCAGTACAAACATATCCATGTCCAGCATCTGAACGGCACCGACCCTTTGCGAGTCTAACCTTGTTACCTAGCTCACAATGGTGTGAGTGCTAGAAACATCAGACTATCTTCTCGATGCTAGCGGAAAATAGATGTCCGCAATGGTGTGCGCATCAGGCCAACAGTTTGGCCTGCTCCATTTTGATCCAATTTGAAAGGTCATCACCTCCCTCGGGGATGGCCACGACGGCCTCGGTCTGACACGCCCCAACTGTTCCCAACGGTTTCTCTAATTATTGTACTTCTCAACAGGATTTGATAGGTTAAAGATTTGAAGTGGACGAGTTTCGACGAGTCAGGCTATTCTAAACCACCAGCTTCGTATTTCACAGCACTACAGGGCTAAAATTTGTCCAAAGGGGTCCAGTCTGTACAGTGATTCAGGTCAAGCGTCAGAAGGCGTCAGGCGAAATACACAAACGCTAGTTCCTTTTTTTTCTTGGTAGACTTTTTGCTTTAATTGTCCTTGTTCGCTACCCACCATATCAGGCTTCAGGCTGTTTTGCCTTTGTCGAAGAAGGACAAAAAAAGTACGAGTCTCGGTTAGAACCTAATCCAGTATAACGTAAGAGTGGATACGGACGAGGACTTACGTCCTCCGCGACACTGAGATGATGATGAGTGACACATGAACCTCTTAACACCTCCCTGTCAGGTTCTGGCACCCCCCCGCTCACTACTTCACTAACTGTTCTGTCATCGGGCCTGCCCCGAGTCGACCGTCCCTCTTGGACACGCAGGCACGAGTGGAGCCGGCGCCAGCGGGCAGGCGCCATTTCATTATCAACGTCGCCATCTGGACTCAGCCGTTTCTCGTTATATCTTGCGGCGGCATTCTTCGTTTAAGGTAACTCCCGCCCGGGGCCGCGTATCTACCGCGATACACACACAGACAAGCACACCGTGACTCGCGGGCATTGTTTCACTGTACAGTAAATGGGGGCGGCGGCGGAGACTGTGCGTCGCTATTTGGTATAAGGCATAATAGTAGCAAGATGGGGTACACGCTGGGGATATGGTAGAGCGACGAAATTCGCCTGTGCCACCAGTGGGTGCCGAGGTGGCGTGAGGACCAGAGGAACCGCGTCAATAGAAGCAGATTGGAAGAGACAGGCCGGGCTAGGCAGGCCATCCGGCCGCCTCCGAGCGACGGAGAGAGCGTGTGCTGTCTGCTGCGCTGGGCTCGGTAACGTTGTTGGACCCAATCCCCCGTGCGTGGTTTTCCTCGCTCTCTCCTTCACTAGCTGTAGCGGAGCTGGGTCGTCTCTTCTGAGAAGGAAGGCCGCAAGCCGCCTCAGTTGCCGCTGGTAAGCTGCACGACATCGTCGTCTGCGAAGACGGCGACAACGGCCGGGTTGGAGGGGCCACGCCGCTATGAAGAGGGAGTATACGGCTCAACGTATACGGCTGGGGCCACTGGAAACGCAGGAGCGGCCGTATGGCAAGTGCTCGCTCCCTGCGGGAGAGACACTGGCTGGCTGATTACAAAGTTTGCACCCGGCGGCGGCGGCGGTAGCAGCAGCAGCAGCATCACAGACCCCCTTTGTTCCATGCCCACGATGCCTGGCCCACACCCTGTCGACCCACTCGCTGCCAATCTAACAACAGCCCCCTCAACTCGAGACAGATACAAGACCCCAGGCCCTCACCGCGACCCATCCCCGTCGTCAGCCCTTCTCGCGATCTCTCTCTATCTATACTCCCATTTCCTAAGCTCCGCATACAGTTCCCTCGAATGCTGCGAGGCCGAGGTAGCCACTGCTAGCACAGACATAATGAGCCATTGGGGAGAAATGGGTTTGAGGGAAGACCGGGGGCTTGAAGGCGGCACAGGAACACAGCTAAATAGGGGCCCCGGGACGTTCGAGAAGTCGCACGGGAGATGCCGGGGAGGAGGCGAGGGTTTAGAGAAGAGTGTGTAGTGAGTGAGTAGCTGTGTGTGTGTGTGTCCGGCGGTGTATGCGCGGGTGCGTGCGGCGTCAACGCTAAATAAGGAGTAATAGGGAGATTCAGGGAGGGATTGGCGCTTTGAGCGAAATGATGGCACAAGGTAAGCGACTCGGGACGAAAGACGACGAAAAGACAGTTTGCCTGGTGACATGGGAATGCTAGGACAACGTGGGAAGGCCGAGGGTAGGCCTGGGAAGGCCGGCGGGAGGGGTGTTGTTGTTGTTCAAGTGAGAAGAGAGGCGTTGTACCACCAGAGGACGAGGTAAGTATTCTCTGCCGTTTGCAACCTCGTACTCAGGCGGACGAAACGTGAGAGGGCCAAGAGGCATCTGCGCACTCGAATCTTCTTGAATACGTTTGTATGTATGTATATACATATATATATATCCTATGTGTGCACGCGTCGGTGCTTGTAGATGTATCCATCCATGCACAGATGCATGCCGCATGCGTCCGTGTCCACGCACACTGATAGAAACCGGGAAAACTAACACCACCCTCCCTCTAAGCTCTTGGTCCGCTGTCGCACACCGGCCGTGCCGCCGTTGTGACGACCTTTTCAATACAGCTGACTATATTTTATCTGGATATCTCGCGTGCAGTGAAACGAAGCCGATCGGACCCGTTGGGCTATTCTGCACTGCTGAACAATACTAATATACTAAAATATAGGAATAATGGTCTAAATTGAAGGAAATTGACACACGGCCATGTGTACTACGGCGTATTCCACCGTGGGAGGGTGTCACCAGGCAATACAAGCACTCATCGCGTATCAATGTTAACTTTGATTCGAATCAGGTCCTATGTTCTCGTACACATATGTAGACGCAGGCGAATAGTACGATTTTTATGGATGGAAAAAATATATGTCACCACAAAAGAAAAAGTTTATTATTTGTTTCGCCGAACATCAACTTGCCGAGAGCTCGGAACAACTTTGACGACCCCCGCAAGTATCCTATTATCATACCTTTTTTTCGTTCATCTTTGAAAGGAGGAAATTTTCTTCAAACGCAGAGAGACCACCAGAGAGATTGCAATCTCCGTGAAAGTGGGCCCCGATCCAGGGCAGGGGAGGGGTTGACGTGGATGACAAAACGTCTCTGCCTGCTAAAACCACCATTCTCTGCTGAGCGTCTATCACTTCCCTAGAGTCATTCTTAGTATAATTATTAGTCCTATTATCATACCTAACTAAATATCATTGCCACTCCGTTATTCAGTAATATTTATCCCTATAACGAATGATTGTTAGTGTTCCGAAATGCGCCATTGTCACCAACCATCATGGCGTCGCCGTGTAAATAATGCCTGAAACAGCATTGTAACAGACGCCGACCGTGCCGATTTTTCTGATCCTCCTGATGATTCTGACGAACGCAGGAATCGACGACTCGGTCGCTTAGTTTCGTTTTTTGTCAGTTTTCATACCCTTTAGAATCTCCTGATCAGACGCGGCTCATGTCGATGATCAGAATATTCTTAGTCTCTAGTTCTCTCTCAAGAACGCCGGCGCTGGCGGTCGGACACAAAACATAGGTGTAACCATCCCCCGGTGGAATATGTCTGGTTCACCATCGACCACCATCGACGCTACACAGATGTATGTCGAAACTCTGAGCAAAGAAGCGGTCCCTCAAGGTATAACATATATTGAATCATCGTTCGCCTCCAATGCGCGCGCGCGCGCGTCTCCACGAACGCGAGGAATTCTATTGGATGCACGCGAGTGCACTGTAGTAAGACACGAGCGAGTTTGAAGTGTTTACGGGACACTTCGCTTATCGCAGACGATGGTGGCGGTAGCTACTATGGCTAAGAGCTTCGACAGAATTTATAAATAGAAATTTGAGATACACCAGATTCGCTTGCGCAGGTGTTAACCTCCCCACCAACTTAACCTGACCACCCCGGACACCGGCATGTCAATACCAAGGAATAAACGCAGTTCAGCACTAACTTCCGCAAGCCTCTGAGAAGACTTACCAAAGTTTGACGTTCGCTGCAATTTTTCGATATGTTCACGGTCAATACATACGCAGATATCGCGTCTGTGAAAACAGCAAAGGTACCTAAATAAATCCGCCGAAAAGGTACTCCAAATGGTATTATTGCCTTGTTGTGAAAATCTTGGTTGTGAATCTAGTGGGATTTTAAGCAAATGTTTCTCTCAAACGGCTAAGCCTCTGGCTATCAGAAGCCAGAGGCCGCAGGTTCGAGCCCCGCTGCGTGACATATAAGAGAGCGTAAGCATTGTAAAATTGCAGCACCTTTAATAAACCCATAAAACCTTTACCTTTACCTCTGTATATTTATCTTATCAAAGATTTCTCTAACATTCTGTCGTACCTAAGATTCCTTCAAGATTATATCTTTCAAAGATTCCCCCATGATTGTACCATACCCAACATTCTTCTGAGGTTTTACTGTAGCCAAGATTCTTCTAAGATTTTCACCGTATCCGAGAGTCTTCTAAGATTTTATCTTAACGAAGCTTCCTCCAGGATTGTATGTTTAATTGTTTTCTTTTAAAATACGCATGGCTTACTATGTGCTTCCGGAAAAAATAACAAACATTTACGGAAGGGTTAGTGGCCCACATGGTTACAAATATTTCAGGACACCCCGCACGTAAATGCGCGAGGAAAGCCTGTATGATTAGGGTGTCCAATGAGCTTTCTACAGAGACGAAGGATGATGCTTGTCAAGGAAGGGCCATACAGTGTACTCTTGCATGTACCTAGAAAGGTGGACACATAAATGTAAGTGGAGCCGTGTAGTATCCGATGCAGATTTAAGTAAACGGCTATACAATGGAACATTAATTAGTGGGGTTAATTACTTATACGAATATACTATCCCACGGTTACGAAGGCAATGTTTAGTGCCAACGGGTCATCACATCAGAGGAGGGCCCTTCTCTGGTGATTTTTGGCCGACTCGATTTGTTCCATCGAAGATGAAGAGATTTGTCGTACGCGTATCATATACGTTTGGCTACCTTCAAGTCCACTTTAGATCGTCCCATTATTGGGGAAATTCAACGGTGAATGACCGGAAGTGGCCGAGGCGAGGCTCGAGAGACAAGTCGAACGGTATAGACCAATCCAACGTTGATGAAACCAGCCGAAAGAGAGCCGTTTCATTCTAGGGTGTTTTCACATTTGAAACCAATTTCAAAAAAGGGACTCGGAGGAGTCACCCATGAATGAGATTCCCCTTTAAATAAAGAAAAAAAAACGGTGACATTATATGTATAGCCGCGCTGATGAAATATTCTCGACGGAAGTAGAGCAATATTTACTTTCCGTCCGCATGAAGTTGGGCTTATCCTTTGCTGGCTCGACGTTTACTATGTATTTCAGCTAAACATAAATTTTCGAATCACGTTACAACTCAAGTGTCTGCGTGGTTGCCATCTGCGCCTGTCTGATAAGGGCTTCGTCGTAGCAACCCCACGCCGAACCCCCGCCCCGCCGCCCGCCCCCCCGGGGGGCAAAGGCATATGTACATGATAATGTCCACCGCGGAACGAGCTCAAGTCAACCATCCTATTTCCCCAGCTGGGTGATATCAGTGAATGCGTGGCCCCAACTGTGTTTGCGCTGTTCAGGCTGATTCGATGGGTGTTGCCAAGCAAAGCAATCAAAGCGAGGAAAAGGAGGGGAAAAAAAAACAAGCAATTTTCCCACCGAAAATTGCATCATATGGAGTGGCCGCCATAAAGCGACGTTCTCCATTTCGACCATGAAAGTGTTCCATTGGGGGGGTCACTTCAAGGTCTGCATTATCGTTTCGCTGTGACGCTATTACTTTTAATATTGAAGTTGCGTGGCTATTAACTCGATGGTAATACAGGTGTATGATGAAGTTGACTAATTCAAAATGGCTTAAAAGTCATACTCTCGAAAGTGGACATATGGATGTGCTATGACCGCTGGGCAAGGCGGAGTCGACCGATTTGACACGATATACTAATACTGGGTGTATTTGAGAATATTTTTTCGGCGTTCTTGATTTCCACGCTAAACAAAGGGTGAACAGATATAATCTCTTGGTATCCGTAGAGCTCATTTTAATTAATTTAATTACTTCAAATCGGATGCTTTCGAGCTGACTATCACCCTTAACCATTTAATGTCCTCGGGGTTGCTTCGTCACATTGCTTCGTAAGACGGACCCCTACTTAAATGCAAATGTGCAACGAGTGGGGATTGAACCAGTATGACCTCTTTTGTGTTACAGCTCCTCAAGGTAGAAAGGTCGGCCGGCATGAGTCGCACCTAAAAGGTTTTCGGGCTGACTCTCGGCCTACATTTAACGCCCACGGTACAACTGCTTTTAGCATTGCTTTTTAAGACAGACCCCTCGAAATGTAAATGGGCTACGATGGGGATCGAACCCGCGCACCTACGTCCGTCTCCTCCGATTGCACGAGTCGTACCTGGGCGTGTGCAACCCGACCTCATTTCTATTTTCGACGACACGCTGGTTCCCCAGAGAGGAAGGTGGTCACGTTGCCGTGGAACCACCCCGACGTTCTTCATAAACGGTTACAAATCAACAGGAACAATGCGATGTCTACTATACGAACTCGGGTGACCCCGAGTTGAAAAAATTCCCGAACACCATTTTCGCCTTTGAAGATCCTTTCACACAATCTCTCCCCGATCTAAAATGACGTGTTCCACGTTTACTAGAGATGCAACAAGCTTTCTTCGTAGCTGGCATCCTTCTCGGTATAGATATTTCGGCGATTTTTATACACGAAGATGAAATCGATTCCGCGTACGAGTCTAACACCGGCGTAGCCTCCGCCACCAGATTTCTCTTGCCAGCTTGTTTTAGGCGCTTCGGTTCCCGCTCAGCGTTTATTTATTGCCCCACTCAAACCACTTCTCATAGTTACCATCTGCTCCCCAGATAACCATGACATCTCAGTCATCATGCTTGACTTGCTTTGCCCGCCGCCGCCGCCATCTCCTGGACTCCTGCGTTTCCGCCACCAACCGCTATTAGTCGTGGACTAGTTCCTCCTTCCTGCCGTCGTTTCCAAATTCACGAGAAACGCCTCCACAGGAACAACGCTCGATGGCCCATGTTTTGAGTATCGGAGGTACCCAAAAACCAGATGCCTTCGCCGGTGATCTGTCGATCAGATACACGAAAACAGACATCCGCACGCCACCCTCGACCTCTGCGCAACTTACCACACACACACACACACACGCACACATGTATACTACAGCGACCCTTCATCAATTCCCGTGGCGAAGTTTCATCGCGGCGGCCTCCCATTCGTTGTTCTAAACGTATACCTCGGTCAGTCTGCAGACCCTCCCTGCCCACCTGTTCGCATGACTCAATTTCAATTTCGTATGGCAGACGTCCGATCTAATCGAAAAATCGAGGTTTGATCAGCTGCATACTAACGAAAAATGAGCTCAACAAACGTGTCAGGATAACTATCCGATACAACGCTTGCTTAGCTCAATTGTGCACTATGATAAATCAAGTTATATAGATTAAGTTAGGAGTTATGTAGATATTTGCATTTCAAGGCGTTGTCCGTCTTATGAAGCCTTATGCCGACGGCAGTTGTACCGTGGACGTTCAATGTTTAAGGATGTGGGTCAGCCCGGAAAATTTATTAGATATTCGGAGCCCGCTGTTGCGCACAAATTACAATAGTCTTAACACAACAATCAGCTCTCAAAGACCACAGCGGAACGTCTCCTCGAAATTTTCTATTCTGGCAAGGTGTTAGTATTGTATTATTATAATAATATAATATATTACATCCCGCTATGCGCGTTACTATGTCTTGGCGCTTCTTCCTCACGTTATAGCGGACAGATATTCTCGACTATACATATTCAATTATACAAGTGGGAGACAATTGTACCTGATACACGTGAAATACGTCTAAGAATACCCTTGTCTTACATACTCTCAATAGCATATCCAGTACTGGGCAGCCCAACTTCGCCTCTCTCTCTCTCTGAGCGTGTCCACAACGAAGCAGAATGCTTGTGGGCCCTTTGAATGCTCTAAATATATGCACCAAAGGTTTTATATTTTGTGTTCACTTCGCTTCGTGTTCATATGTTTGAGCCCTCCGACCTGGCTTACTATTGCCCTCTTCCCCCCCTATAAACAAACTGAGACGCTCTTCAAACCAGCAGCGTTTTTCATGTAAAAATGCTCACCCCACTACATCAAAAGCCAGAACGCATAGGCAATCAAACTTACGAAGCACACCATGCTAACATATGGAAATAAATACGACCGCCTTAACCGCCTCGACAGATTTGTCGGTCAGGGACGACTGGCAAGAAGAATAACGGCAAGCGTTTTTAAACCGGGTGAGTTATTTTTTTGCACCATCCACTCGCTAACGGAATAATGATAACAATATGATTCCCCTGCGACGCCACCCAGCTGTGCGCAAAGACTATGGAACAGGACCCCGGCAGCAGTTCGAATACTCAAATACTGTAAAGGTTGTGGCCAGATAGCAGATGTGGAAGTGGTGATGTCGGCAGCAGCAGCAGCACCACTAGCGTACGAGACCATCTCACGCTTGATGGATTTTCAATATGTTACTTACTCACCAACGCATTTGGCTAAACGCAGCAGCTGGATTACGTTAAAACGATCGTGGTAACAGGTAGAGTGACCGTTGTATTATATAAGGAGATACAAGGTTGAACCAGGGGGTCCATACTTCTCGAGGTCGCTTCCATACTCGTCGACTGTAACCTGCAAAGCCTACCTCTGGCCAGTATCATCGTTGTAATGTATTCGAAGGCATCACCTCACCTCACGATCGATGTTTACGTTCATAGCTGCAGCTTAGCCTACGAAGTGGTTGGGTATTCAGAAAAAGGCTATATTTGCAAAAGTTTACCCTAGCTAAAGGGCATCTTTTTCGGGACAACTCGCAGCCAACGTCTACACCAATATTGCACAGCTACAACATACAAAAAACAGTCCCAAGTGAGATTCGAATTCGTACCGCCTTACACCGTTATTTCAGCTCTGCTCGACGCCGCAGATTGATACTCGAGACACTGATGTCTTCCATAGTAACGTTAGTGGAGAATTATTGACAAATTGAATGATTGCCATTCCTTTTGCACGCAATATGAAGCGGACGAAGCGCGATCTTCGCCGATTTTATTAACACAGGGACACGGGCAACGGACAGTAGCTATTAATGACTTCCCCGAATTTACACTGAAACTGTCCACTGCATCTATAACTGGCCCTTATTCAATGTTAATGGTGATCATTTACAGCTGCCGTATGACGCAATTCGGTGGTCCGCGAAAGCAGTCCAAGGAAGCCAAGAGACTATAACGGCTCTATCGAGCGGTTACAAGTCAAGCCACGCATACCCATGGTGGTCCATCTTGTGTAGAACAGACACGTTGTTAGCTGTCGTGCTACAGAGAACATGGCCTGTATGGTGGTCATTATAATTATTGTTGTTACTATTATGATTATTATTATTTTTATTATTATTATTATGGCATATTAACGGTTCTGCTCTATCATGATTAGTATATAATTAACCTCCCGATGGCGTAACGAACGCGTCAAGTGAAAGCAACGCCGGCGGGAGGCAAGCAGGCTGCAGAAACACACTTTTTATTGTCGTTCTACCGGCAACGACTGACTCTGACAATTCATCGTTCGCTCGGCTGGTCAGAGCCGCTCCGACAGTTCGGTGATTGGCTCTCAAGGCAGTCGGCGTCCGAAGCATATTTATGATTTCGACACATGGGTCGACTTCAAGTGGTCAAGCCGGCAAGACGGCCGATGGATGTACTGGCCATTTATGCCACTGGTTACCCTGTCGCCCGGAACGGTGACAACGTGATTTGTTGCCAAATACAATATTGGATTAATTGTGAATAGATTTGAGAATACCGTTTGCACCCGTGGCCAGCCGATGTAGTAACGTAATTCACGTTCATTGATCGGTTTCGTCGTCGACACGTGGCTTCCATTTTCAAACTAATTAGTAGATCATTATCTTGTACTTTCTTGGTTTTTTTTGAGAGGAGGAAATTTTCTTCAAACGCACGGATACCACCAGAGACACCTTCCAATCTCGATGAAAGTGGGCCCCGATCTAGTGCAGGTGGGAGGTTGACGTGGATGACAAAACGTATCTGCCTGCTAAAACCATCATCCGCTGCTAAGAGTGTGTCATTATCTCGCACTGATCTCTATGTACTGACCCCAGACTTCGATGTGTTAATAATGATGAGATTGTCTTCTAATGCTTTGACAATTGAATTTCAACGGCGAAATTTCAACGCGAGTCTCTTTTTCTTGATCTGATAAAACAGAAAAAATAGAGGTCTATCGTACTACGTTGACATGCTCCATTAAGAGTTGGCCAAAAGGCGAGTTCATTTCTACTAATCGCTTCGTATGTTTTGCTAAAGGTAAAGGGTAAAGCTTTATTGATTTATTAAAGGAACTGCATACAATGCCTTTAAGTTCTCTTATATGTCATGCAACGGGCTTCGAACGTGCGGCCTCTAGCCTTTTACAGCCAGAGGCTCACCAGTCCAAGCCACCGCGCTGACGGATAAATTAAATCAGCGGATAGTATGAACGAGTCTGAATGGGGGACACTCAACTCGGAGGCAATTTTTCTTTTGTTTCGCATTTCAGATCCATGACCAGGATACATACTGTAAGGACAATACAACTAGGCCAGTCAACTAACGTCAATGTAACGAATTCAGTTTAAAGGGGAGGACGTGCAACAATTTCACTTGAACTCGAAACAGTGGAGGTCCGAGACCTCGACCGTCAGCGGAACATCTGTATATCTCTATATAGAAATACATTTATTCCACTTATATGTCATAGGAAGAACAGACATTTTGTGTAAAACGGGAAGAAGTTTACGGTGCATGTGTGTGGATATGTAGCCGTTATTTTATATATATTTTTTTATTTTATCGAGAACTTTTATTTACTTATTAACCCCTTTTATTTTTATATTTTATCGAGAACTAAAGCGTATTATATTGCAGTTCCAACAATAGACTTGATTTGAAACTGAAACTGGAATCTAATAATTGTTTTTAGAGCTGAGCCTCCCCTATCTGACAGGCCTCAGCTTTTAACCTTCTAGGTATTACTATGAGGACCTGTCGGGGCCACCTTTGCTTACTCTCTTCCTTACTCGTACCTGGCAAGAATCTTCCGATAAAGATATATATATATATATATATATGTCCGCCCTTAGTCGTCTTCCAAATGCGATTTCTACACGCTGTCCCTATACGTCGGGACATACAGAGAGACATTCTTCGTGGAGCCATTGTAACACTTTACCTCGTGACCGCTTCAAGGGTGGGCCCATCGTC
Organism: Stratiolaelaps scimitus; assembly: GCA_019614645.1. Taxonomy (NCBI): domain Eukaryota; kingdom Metazoa; phylum Arthropoda; class Arachnida; order Mesostigmata; family Laelapidae; genus Stratiolaelaps; species Stratiolaelaps scimitus. The sequence goes on along the minus strand of JABWDB010000064.1, from coordinate 922,375 downwards.
ACTTTGTCTATTGACCACCAAGTCTATCAATCAGCATCATCGAATCAAGCTGTACAATAAGGTTAATTAAAAATTTTTTGACATTCAATTCCAACTTACCCTGTGCATGGGCCACGTGTGCGCCTAGCGATAACACAGCGACAACAGCAACCGATAGAATCTCCCAGCTCATCCGAAATTGTGACTGCCTTCGTCCGCGCGGGGAGGTCTGATGACACTCACGATACGAATGACTCTGGACGGGCCGGCGGGCTGATACCGTGAAAGCTGTCGAAGACTCGTGGTGTCCCGATAGCAATTTTCTGCCGTCCGCCCCTGCCGATGTCGTTGATGAAGCCGAGGCCGATGCCGGCGCCGAGCTCGCACTCATCATTGTGCTTGGAGCCGTACACATTGACGAAGTCCGGTGTGGACTCGACCGTCGCGCGGTCGTGCTTCTGGGGACGATTCTATTTATCGATGGGTCAATATCAATCAAGCGAGCTAAATGCCGACGCCGGTCAGCATTTGGCACGGGACCCCATCTGCTGTCTGTAACCATTGCAATTTGAGCGTTCGGTGCGATTTGAGCATGAAATGCTAACGTATTTGGCACGGTAGATGGCACCCTTGAAGTCAGCACCTGCGGGGACGATCTGAAGCCATGCGAACGTTGTCGTTTGGCTAACGTCGCCATTGCTCAGGCTACGACCGCAGTCGTCTCAGCCGGCTGAAGGATCCGCTCGAAAACGAAATCCGTAACAAAGTGCCACGCTTGCGAGGGACTCACACACGGGGACGGGTGACAGCGGTCACTCCGGCAGAGAGCGAATCGGACTCAAACTCAACCCGCAACTCAATTCACTGAAGGTCCTCTCCTCGTTAACGAACACCCGGAACCTTGATGGGGCGCGAATAAGACGACAGTGACAATCGTAATAAGAACTTAAATATCCGCACACCACGTGTGATGTTGATGGGCCTCTTTGTAACATGGGCATCCAGCAGAGGGGGGGACTATCACAGTGCCCCGAATGGCATGGCGACCCTGCCGTCTCGTTGCTGGCTACGACATTGTGGCTTCGGTCACAGCGAACGATTATCTGTAACGCAGAAACATGACAAGATATATATATATATATATATATGATATATAATACACGTAATGGTAAACTTAATAATAAGTATATCCGAAAAATGGACACATGCATATACCAGTTAAATATATATTAAAGCGGATTGGTTTGGTGGCAACTAGTATCCGGTAGGGAACTATGTACATCTCTCCTGGTGATGCAGGAGACTTGGAGCCATAGAGTCTCCGTTTCGAATCCTGCACGGCAGCTACAGATCTATGCGGTGTGTATTCGTAGAGTTGCCAATAAACATATCATTATTTAATTATTATTATTCTGGTTTTGATGTTACCATACCAGTCTGCTGTGCAATGACATAAAATAAATTTGTCAACACCACACTAATAGACTAGCGCTCGCTGTAGACCTTAAGGTCCACAATGTTGGTGACACTTCTGCAAAAGGTGGATCCATCAGCCAGTAAATGGGTCTTTCCTTTAACCAGGAAAGAAGAGATCTAATCAAAAGGGAACGTGCTCGATACTAAGACAATTCCTTCACACACCCAATAGCAAGTGCACGGACAATTTTAGTCACACATCGACTCTGTTGGTCCAGCAGAGGGAGAGGAAGAGACCGCTCGGGTCTTCCACGATAGGTATGAGAATGAGATCAGCTGATTGAAATCATGATGGAAAATTTAGGTGGCCAGACTATCTACACTGATTATAAGAGTTAGGCAGGACCTCCGCAGCTCCGCATTTGGTTAATGTTATAGAATGATTTGTTCGAAATCAAAGTCGTCCATTGTAGATGGAATTATAGGGAATTATATAACATCGAAATAGTACAGATACAAATCAAATGACATATAAACAAAGCGAATTTTATCTTTTTCGATTTTTTTTGTGAAAATAATTTTCGATTTTTTTTAATTTTTGAAAATTAAATAAATGACAGAATGGTATCAAATACGTAACGAAAAAAAGTACACTAAATAATAGAACACAGAAGCTAAACAAAGACTATTTATTGAAATATAGATAGGTAAGGTAAGTCTTTATTGATTTATGAAAGGAACTGCATAGAATGCTTAAGTTCTCTTATATGTCATGCAAGAAGTAATAAGAAGAAGTAAGTATAGATAAGAAGCTCAAGTAAATAGATAATTATTCAGAGAGCAAAAAGCACATCAGATGATAGCAGAATAACGTGGATATAATAGATTGGATATCGTCGATCGCTTATGATGTTGTCATCACATAAATAGCTCAGATGCGATCAGTGTCAGTCATTTCTCACACCAATAATAATCGGTTTCTGCCCATTGGCCCTATGGGCTGTCAGTAGCATCGACCTAAGTTGAAGGTGCATATGTCCAGTATGCTTAGCGGAACTTCGAGCACCTAAGTCCTGATCCGAACAGGATATGTAGACAACTGCCTGCAGGTCTAACTAGACGTATCAGACTGGATAGACCATTGGTCCGAGCTGCCCGTCCCCGCCTCACCCCTTGCGCTGTTATGTGTTTAGCCGATCACCCATTCCGTTATAGCTTTCCTCCATCGTATCGCACATTATATCCGATCGCAATGTTCAGCGAACAGTGTCCAGAAGCGGGCGAAACGCCCCCCGCAACAAACTTGCAACCATCCACCCTCAAGCATCTTCCCTTTGTTCGTTCCATAGATCCTAATTCTTTATTTTCCTTCTCGGCCTCCTCGTCCTCCTGCTCGGCAGAGCCCTATCGATTTCTGCTAATGCCGCCATCATTATCAGCTAGCTTGGCCTACAACAGCCGGTCTACAGTTCTCACTGTAGGAGCTTTACAGGCTGGCCGTTACAGCTGCTGACAGCTGTCGTGTGCCACAGCCGTTTGTGTGGATGCCATTCGTGGTTGCGTTGCCTGATCACATTAGGTTGAACCTAGGTAGCGGACGGTGTTTGTCTGTGCGAATATGTCCCGTACGTAGAATCAATGTGGCCCCTATCGTTCCTCTTGTAGTGGTTGTCCAATAGTGTATGTTTGCTGTGACAAATCGGTAGCACGTTGTGTCTTGCCGTCACACAAGATATGCCCAGTGACATATATTTATATTATTGCGAAAGTTTCGACCGCGAAGGGACACAGCTTACTCGAGGCTAAAACATGTCTCGTCCGAAAGTGATTCGTATCCAACACCATGTACAAATGTATAAAGACAATTGTAACGGTCAGTCGTTGTTTCCTAGAGACCACTTTGTGTAGTGTTTCTACGACGGGCTTGATCGGTTCGAAAAAAACCCATCCGTCATAGAATTTCAGCGAAATTTCTTCAACGCGTTCAACAACAAGATCAACGCTATGGGAGAGCGTTAACTTTTGAACACTCTTCGTAGTGTTTCTAGGGCGAGGGTGGGGGGGGGCATCAACACCATATTGATTCAAGCACGAATTGATTTTAGGATTCTGCACCCAACCGGCACACACCTTCGCTCATCGTATACTCGAGTCCAAATCCAAACAGGACTCTTCCGAAGGGCCACGATAATATTGCAGAAGGAAATTAATACTGTCCCATAAGGCCATCGGCGTACGGGCTGTGCGTGATTGAGTGAATTTGTGGGTACGATTGGAAATCGAGCGGCGACGGCCAAAAACACCATACTACCTCACTATCACTTTTAGAGCTATGGGGCTCCTCTCTCTCTCTCTCACTCACTCTCTTTTATACATATATATATATATATATGACTACAGGATGAGTATGGTTTGGCAAGGCGTAGGAGCCGAACGTGTGAGAGTCCGAACCAGCCGCGGAAGCTGGAGATATTTTTATACAGCCCCAACGGGGAAGGAGGCTCTGCTGACTAACTGACAGACGCGTGTGAGTGAACTGGCGCTCCGTACGTGTCCTAGCCTACACGGACAGATATTCGTCTTCCTATCGGACACAGCCGATGAAGGCGGAAGAGAAACGCGGTCTCCAGTGGACGGCCGCGCGCGGGGAGGGGCGCTCTGATTAATATTTTCAATGCAAATTTCCCCCTCGGAGGCAACGGGCACATCCCGCGTCGTCCCTGCCTCGGCGGTGGACACTCGGCACGGCTTGAACTGTGGCCCCCGCCGACAGTCTGGTGTAGGCTATTTTTATGTTACTATTGCCACCTCTCGATTTCAGATCCCCCATCTACCCTCCGTGGGGACGCACCCTCCTTCGGTGAATCCCCCTCTGGACGGCTCCACCCCCGGCAGGACCCCGGCAGGACCCCGGCTGAGCACACACAACTAGGCATAGACGCCATGTGAGCCATATTTGTCGAATTTAATGTGATACTTAATTTAGCTGGGACAAGGTGGAGCTTTCAAGATGGAGCTCAAGTCACAGAGGGACTTCCTCGAGTCGTCTGTCGATCTGGCCCTCGATGTCAACCTCGTACGAACGCATTCAACACGTTACACAGAAATCATTTGCTTGCAGGTGCAGTAGCCATGCATGTTTCGGCCTTTCAGCTCATCAAGGAGGCCGGGTGCCTTCATCTGGAAGACGATAGCATATAATCGACTACAAAGGGTTCAACAGGGTTACACTTTCGCTCCTGACCTGATTCTGCCTGTGAAGAGGCTGGTGGACTCTGGTAAGTGACCACTGACCTGCTATTCGTATATTTAGATGATGTGAGCTTAAGAGCCACTATCGAAGTTATGCCGAATGAAGCATGGAAGACCTTCAACTTTGGGACTACGAGTCGACCCAACCCGCCGAAGTGCGGGGCCACTAATACAAGGTGGGACCCAAGAGCAGCGAGATCAGAATATGAGAATTGTTCAAGTGATCCTCCCCAGCTACCTGTCAACGAGAGGCGAAGCTCTCGCACTCCCCTCTCCTTAAATGGGATCGCACCTTATCGTGGAAATAGAACATGACGATTCAAGTAAGCTAGCTCAGACGTCACCTGGTATAATGTGGCATCCTTCTCGTTCGCAGCTCTGTATCAGTTAACTAGTTACCCATTGTCCATCTGTCAGCAGCCCAGAGGCCACGAAGCCTTCCGCGCGCACGTTTACGGAAATACAAGCAATGAACCGGCCATGGCAATTCCACGATCTGCCTCGATTGAATTCCCAGCGAAAACACCCACTCACCCGCACACATATGTAATAGTTGAAATGACCAGGTCGGGTATTGATTATGATTGTGCGTCCTGACTAGCCTGTTACACATTCAACGGGAAAGGAATTGTAGAAATTCACAGCTATGCGCAGAAACAGCAGAAACCTCTTCGGCAAGAAATCCCTACGGCTAACGAAGTGTGACAACAAACTGGCCAAAAAGAAGCTGGCTGGATTTCAAGACGGAACCGACGTCTATTGACACTGAGCCCCTTTTGCTCTCGCAGCATAAGCGCCGGGCCTCTAGTAAGCGGATAAGCGCTTCGCCGTCAAGCGCGTAGGTCAAAGTTTGATTGGTGTATTAATGGAACTGCAGGTTGAACAACGCTTAAGTTCCCTTATATGTACCAGGTCGCGGGACAGCTCGAACCCGCGGCCTCCGACCTTTTCGACGGCCAGAAACCTAGGCAACATCCTAGTCACCCACCGTGCTGCTGACTTAGGGACATTTTTAAGCAGCGACGCATTGCCGGCATTGGTGAAGGTTCACCCTCAGATTCATATATGCGGGGGTATCCGGGTGACCAATGTCGCGTCCATTTTTTCCCGTTTGAAACAACAAGGCTTCTTAACTTCTTAACTAATCTTGATGGCAAACGGTTACATCCCACGATTGTAGACGCGAGATAATTGTTTCTTTGAAATCTGTCGATGCATATACAGAAAGGGGGTATGCAGCCGCAGTGATGGACACTATATCCCTTTAAAGGGATCGTACCTTTTTTTAATTATATATATGGATATATTATTTATTTAACTTCCCCCCCAAGGACGTGGAACCACTTGGTCAGTATGTCTTTAGAGTCCTCCAAGGGGGGATGCCTTTAGTTAAGCTAAATCCTCTACAACCGGTCCAATACCCGAAAAAGCCTCTCCCGGTCGCCGCCGCCGTTTTTCTCTCCCAAATCCACCTTATTTCACATCGTTCCGTCCAAGAAACGCGCGCCGTTAGACCAGCCGTCCGCTGTCGCGAGCATGGCGTCGACCACCTTGGCAGTGCTCCATCTGCGATCGCCCTGCAGGTCTTCTCTTGTTTCCTGCAGGCTGCAGCGCACGTGAATAGTATATGTGTCACGTCGTCCGTCCGTCCTGAGGGACACAGGATGCAGGTATCCACCTCCGTCTAGCCGATTTTGACCATACATGTTTGGAGCTAGCGGTGGCCTGTTAGTGCCTGTGTGATATGTTAGGTGAGTTCCCGGCTGTGGTCATACTACAGGTCCTGAGGTCCGGTATGAGACTCCTCGTCCAATTCCCGGTGGTGTAGGCTGCGTCCGGTTTATTCCATTCATTCGGCCATTTCCCCAAAAGGGATCTTACCTGAGAGGATTCTAGGTGACCTTCTAACCATGATTTGAATTCTGACCCTGCTCATGTATACGGACTAGCAAGACAGGCAAGCCGGCAACCATATTTGCACAAGAAGTGACCATTACATAGTAAATGATTTTGTGGTGGACTCTATCGATAAGCGGCATCCAATAGCTTCTCAGTTCACCGACCGTAGGAAACCCTCGCTGTTTCCGTACCAGGAGCTTCATACCTCTTTTCAACAACATATTTTCAGATAATACATGCTTTCACAGTTTGACGTTTAGACTCCTTTATATTATACTAATAGTAAGATCGAAGCGTTACGGCAGAGAAAAACGGGTTTTTCGAGCTGACCCTCAACTGTTCCCCTATATGACAAGCCTCAGCTCTTAACCATTTAGAAATTACTAGGACCTCTCGGGGCCACCTTTTCATATTCTCTTACTTAGTCGTACCTGGCAAGAATCTTCAGATAAAGAATTGCAAAGATTCTCCAAAGCGTCTGACAAGATTTGAACCCAACCCACCATGTCCCTCAGGTCTACCAGTCCAAGACGCTCACGACTAGACCATCCAGGGGATATTACGGCGGGGTCGGTCCCCTTTCAGCGTATTCTTCCAGTATGATGATAGGCTCAATTAGTATACACTCTATTTTTTGAATACCTTTCCTCATCGTTAATTGTGCCGACACAAAATAAATAAACACGATATGGCATCGCCCTACGAGTGAAACGCCTGACACTAATATATTATCAAATATTAATGTCCGCCGGCGTCTTCTTCTGGCAGTTACGACTCTACCGGGATTTCGCAGTAGCCAGGCAGTAGACCGTTTTATTGCCGATCATAAATTTCAACGCTTCCTCCGCTCATGCTTTGACCGCTGGAGACTGCATGATACTATTGAACTGCATGGAACGTAGATAACCCCACTTTTCAAGGTACTTCACTACAGCTACCACTGCTGGAGCTATATTTTAACAATGAGCATGAAGAAGGGTTCGCCTTGTTATTCAGAGTATGGCCGTTTATCTATAGTACTCCCAACTGTGATTCTTCCCAAGGACGATCAGTAGGGTGTGAAGTTGTAGCCTTACAGACAACTATCGCTGAGAAGGGTCTTTTCGGTTGAAAAACCCGTATCTGGTCAGCACTCAGGGTCCGTCTTATGAGGTCCTGCCGAAAGCTATGCCACCGTGGATCGAGTTCAATATTTTTTTATGAGTCAACCAAGGAAATCTACTTAATCAGCCCTCGTAACGACTATGAAGGCTGACTGAACTATCGTTGAAACAGGGGATAAATATTTCCAGCGATTCCATTTGAAGGTCAAAATATCCAGAGTTGCAATATCTCTTACTCACCCAGCGAGGGCACAAAATTTGGCCAACACGTTTTCTATGGCTCGAATTTTCGTCATTTTCCTTTCAATGAAGAACGAGTCCTACGCACGATACGGCTAAATTGAATCCACACTTGCATACACCATGGTTTTATATACGATCATGGATGAAGTTGTGCTTTTGCGAAGTTGTCCATCGTCCTCTGCTCATGCATCGAAACGAATGTTCGGAGCAATGTTGTCATAATCAAATCTAGAGAATCTAACGATGATGACATCGTGTACTTACACTCCACAGCGTAAACAGTAAATCGCTAAAAAAAAAAAAATATATATATATATGAAAAATCCTTAACATTATAGTAGAAGATTGTCCACAGCCAGCTGAATGCATTAATTAGATTACATACGGCAGGAATCAATAAAAATGTCCTCTTCTACGACTCCCTTAGTATGGCAAGTTACTCGGGAAAGATGTCAGGACTATCTGAAGTACAGCGAAGTGTTTTCTATTTATCATTGTATAATATGAAAAAAGGCAGTTTTTAGGTTTCGAAGGACAAGCTACGAAGGATTAATATTTAGCGAACCGTCGAATCCAATGTGATATTTGATGCCCAACAAGGCAATGTACTGATGAATGTAACAATACTTAACTGTGCTGAACGTGAGCCCATAAAAGGTACTGTCCAATCATTGAGGCGAAACTCAGATCGAGGGCGTGTTCGTCTTTAATACGATGCCAGGTTTTCGACATGGCGCCCGAATCGATTGAGAATGGAAGCATCTTTATGACGACGATCTGAAATCCCATTCTGGACGGAGGACTGGACGCGTATGGGATTAACTCAAAGCAATAACGTTGCTATCTTAACAGTTATTGTATAAGATTATCCATCTCATTGTGTTGCTATTGCAGAAAAGTACTGTGTAGCTATCAGCAGCAGGCAAACCGGCTTTTGAACAAGAACCACGCAGCCTCCAAGCTACTTTTGCTTACACACATTGGCGTCGTCATCCAGTCAATATAAGCGGTGGGGGGCAGCATTTTATGATAATTACTTAACAGCCAAGTCTACGCCAAGTCAAGCTGGAATGGACTAGAAATATCCCACAGTGTCCTTTGATCTACGTATGATCTCTAGTTATCTATCAGATCTCTCTCTCTCTCTGAGCGGCCACGCCATTTGTTGGCCTGGGGTTCGATGGGTATACTACTTGTCGGATCAGACGATAATGATGATGTTAGGGCTCCCTCTAGTGTTTTTTTTCTCCTTGGCTCTTTTGGTCGGCTCATCTTCAAACCCGCACCGAGCACCCACCCGAGCTCGGATAGCAAACACGGCATACGCAGTCTTCGCGCGAGTGCTGACAGATTTGCGCAGCCCTCAGGGCAGAGCGGGATCAGAAGTGGGATCAATCAGGATAAATCAAAGAAGAAAAAGGAGGCAGCCGCCTCGGCAGAAATTCGTTGTTCTCCCTTTTCTCCTCCTTTTTCTCCCTCTTCAACCTCTTTTCCCTCGATTGCCTCCCCGCGCTATCGCCCTTTGATTTCTTCCTCGTGTTCTTCGTTTCCTCGCGATATCTCTGTCTATGTCTCTCTCTCACAGACCCACGCACACGGAGTGACTCGTTCCTTCACTCGTTGCCCGGTTCATGGCTTCGAATCCCTTTTGGCGCCGGGTCTTTCCCGCCAGCCTGAGAGACTCGTTCTTGGAGCGCCGTGTACGTCGAGGAGCAGGCATTGGCGTGGGGGGGGGGAGGAGGGGTGTACACGGGACTAAGGGGTATTTGAGCAATTCTTCAAACAGACACACGAACTACGGGCTCTTAGCGTGTTTACGTCCTCTGTGAAACGAAAATACTGATCATAGCATCGATCTTCGTTTACGTTGGTGAGTCTATTGACATAGATGAGATCGGGGGACACAGAGACCTTGTGTCGATTAAATTTCCCCCCATAGCTTTTGGGTGTCGTAGTCGCGCTCAGACCCGCATAAGGCATAGAAGAAGGTGGCCTGCCCTTCAAACTGATCAACACAGTGTACATATATATATATACATGTGACATTAATTAGACATGCAATTATAATCTTTGTTGTGTGGATGAATTACCTCACCGGGAATACACTCGGAATGAGGCAGCATTGCATATGGAGCAGTGGGAACCAATTTCGAATAAACCGCACATGGAGAGTGCATTGATATTCACTGTGATTAAAGGTAACTGTATGCAATTTTTATTTAATGAATTCATTATTATTATTGTTTATTATTGGAACAAAGGGCCAACAATTGTGCCCGGACTATGTGTGTATACAACACTCAGCTATATTAGTGAGTACGCCCATGAGGCAGAGGCGGGCATCGCTAGGGAGAAAGTGGACTAGAGAAGTTCAAACGGCGAGCTGATATAAGTAAGGTGTAGTTATTACCACCTTGTTGGTGCAGTCTTTACTGAAGAGACATGAACAAGCCATTTTATTTCAAGCGCTATTTTACGCAAACCACAACGACCATTCTGACCGCATGATAATAGTCAACTTATGATGTACCTTTAAATCAGGTATCCTAGGTTTTTCGGGCTGACTCTCAGCCAACATTTAACGTCCACGGTATCCTGGTTACGACGTTACTGGTAAGCGAAACGGTTATAATTTAAAAAATCGATATTCCAGTTCACTAAATATACGACTGTAAAATATTAGAAACAATATTGCCAATACAGTCGAAGAGACGATCGTCCACTTGATATTGGGTAAATATTAAGGGAAACCTATTTCAAACATATTTATGTACATATATATCTATATATATATATAGATACATAAATACTAATTGAATTTACGCATATCGACGTATGAATATAAAAAATAAACCTATATTCCCCTTTCACTCACAACTGCAGTGTGACACAATATATATATATACATATGTAATATATATATATATAAATTCTAACCAACTTGTCTAGGTTCAGCCAGAAAGGCGCGCGCGCCCCAATTCGTCCACAGTCGCACTCGGTGGTCTTTACGAGAAGAAACCGAACCAAATTAAATTGGATTTAATTAAATTTCCCCGGGCCAGCTCAACGCCCATCTCTCGCTTCTATGAGGGATCCTCCGATCGAGATTTCGAAAGAAGCCGTTCGTTCCTTATTTCGGTATATTCGCCTCTGCCAAGGTCTCCCTTCTCTATCCAGCCTCTCAATTCCTTTTCCATTGAGCCATTGACTGCATACGATGTACACATAGGCACTTACTTAGCTAGCGCGAAACGGGTACCAGCTGCGGACATCGCGACGGTGGGACCCCCCTCTCGAAGGACTCTCGAAAGCCTGCCATAGGCCATTCATGATAGCAAGAAAATGATGATTTATCGAGCCTACGTCGCGCCATCATCATCGGGGGGCACACCACTATCGAGGATCGGCGAAGATCGCGAAGACATCGATCGTTGACGGGGGGACTCAACGTTGACAGAACATAACTGAACTGTCAAACGCAGATCGCGTTGATTTAATTATCCATAGCAAACTGGTGATGTGGCCCATCTCGGGGCATACGAATATAGATTAGTAGTAGATCGGCCTGACGAACGGCCTGACTATACGAGTTTACTATGCTAGCAGTAAACATGCATAGTCGACGCACACTGAAGATAACGGCTTTGGAGAGAATTTTAGCCGAATTCAACGAAGGCCTCTCTATTCGGATGAGTCGATCACGAGTCAGATATGTACATTGCTACTATATTGTAGAAATGATTAGATTGTTGGGAAAGTTGATTTGATTATTATGTCTCCTCGACAGCTTTGCGCTTCCAGGTAGGATCGTTTGAGAAAAGCGGCTTGTTTATATAAGAAAGCCGGCTAGTCGTCTGGAATGGATAGGCTTCGTTCGATGATAACTCGCTCCCTTGGCCTCGAAAGCTGCGGATCGAGATGATTAGTGGGAAAATTGCACATTTGCCACGTTTAGCTATATGAGTTTCGAAAAAGTCGTGGAAATGCTACCCGCGTGTACAGCGAGGATGCTTTGGGTCAAAGGACGAACCGTGGTTAAACAAAAAATTGATCTGGCATATGTTGAACCTCGACCGAAGTACCGTGTTCTAGAAGGCCCCCGCTGGTCGATGACGACATCCTCCGTGCACAAGATTCACGAGACGCCGACGATTACCAGCCGAGAACTCGTAGAAGAAGACCTTGAGGATGGCGAAACAACTGTTCAGTCAGCGCTGCACAAGCTTGGATAGAAGAATAAGCGCTGTAGGCTAAAACAGGTAAAAGATACTGGTCCACAAGTCGGCACCAGGACGTCAGCGGTGTTTCGCCTGGGCAACACTCGTCCTCATGCGAGTTCAAGCAGCCTAAAAAAAGTCATTATTTAGGCTAGAAGCTCCTTGAGCACCTTCGTATTCCTTGCTCCTTCTGACTCTCACTAGGTCAGGTCGATGACGAATTCCCTTAGTAGAGGATATTTCAACTCTTTGAAGGAGCTCAAACGAGGTTATTTCGCCCTTTGCTTAGAAAAAAGGAGAACTCTCCAAAAATCCGGCATAACGGATCTGGTCGAACGCAGGAGCAAGTCAATCCTTGAGATGACCCTCAGCAGTTCCCCTATATCATGTGACAGGCTTCGGCTCTGAATCTTTAGGTATTACAACGAGGACAAACTGGGGACCACCTTTGCTTCGTTTTCAACCTTATCGTACCTGGCAATAATTCACAGATAACGAATGTCGATAAAACAATACGACAATTTTCCGCGTCCGACAGCAGGATTCGAACCCAAGCCACACACCTCCCTCCCGTCTAGCGGTCCAAGACGCTCATCGCTCGAATGTCTACGGGACTGAATGTAGAAACGTTGGAGCAAGGCCCTCGTAAGCGATAAGCACTACTTCATGGATTAAGCCAAGTGAGCGATTAGTTTCCTGCGCACGGACAGACAACCTAGCGGTAGGCAATACAACTGTCCCAACAACCTAATACAAGGCGGGGATCTCCATCTAATCACCGTTTCCTATGATTTGTTTACCGTCAAAATCCTCCTCGAAGCGTTAAGGCGTCCAATGACAGCGTCAAGGTCGATTATGATATGTCCGGAAGCAACGTGTTCAGGAGAGGAACGAATGCGTTTTCATTAGCCTCCCAGAGTTGTTTGTATTAGCAAACACTTCGTACGAACTTTGCAGATGAATTTTCGTTTATAGAACTAGGTATTCGATTATAGCAACCGCTATTATAATGATTGTTGCGCGACGTTCGTGTTACAGCTGTATTGAAATAGCACAATTGTGTCATATTCCTCTGACACTTGACATTGTTCCATGGTGGATGTTCGCTTCAATCTGCCGTGTGGTCTCTCCACGAAACCTTCACCCGATAAGGGTCTGGTTTCGCTCGAGAGTTTTGCAGTAAATAAGGGGGCCATTATCGAATGGCTGAACCAGATGATCGGCAAGGATAATCCCCATAGTAGAATATGGACACGACCCCCCGATCGCCGACCCGCGCTGTTAGCAATAGCGCCTGCATAAATAGTGGGACGGCGATAAAAAGACACAATAACCAACAACAGCATTGACGGGCCCGAGGGGGGGACTTGTGAACCGTTATTTCCGTATAGCAGTACAGATGATTACGCTACATAAAGCCGAGACGTCACAAAGTTACATTACCCATCTGCGCACAGTGCGCTCAATTCCGTGTCGGAAGGAGCCCGCCTTGTCGACGCATTGGCCCTCGCCAAATTTGGCCCCCGCAGTTGCTGCTGTGCCTGCTTCATTTATATCTTGTTACTCTCAATCCTTCGATTCTATCGAGCACTACCCCAGTCCCCCGACCCCCAGACCTCCCAGTGCGGTGGCCCTTTCGTTCGGCCGCCATAGCCAGTGCTGTTGTTGAAGTGTAACTCAATCGTCGAGGTAATTGCATTGTGCTATCGTCTTCCTTTGATCATTCCCCTCTAGCCCCCCCCCCCGCCCGCCTCCGCCTCTCTCGCACACCCCAGACACACCCCACATATACATCGATTCACACACACACACACAAATATATATATATATATATATGGACGCACAACACCACATGTCCCACACTCCTCGTCGTTCTCATCCACATTCGCATCGGCTTTTCATTCTTCCTTCCTTCCTTTTTCTGCCTTTTTCCCTTGGACAAGGAGCCTTTTTTCCCTCTCTGCTGTGCTGATGGCTGCGGTGGTGTCGGCAGCAGCAGCGGCGGCGGCGGCGATGGCTTCGCCGGCGATGGCTGCTGCTCCATCCACTGGCTCGTCCATCTCGTTTCGCTCTGCCTCTACCCGAAGTTCTCATCTTCTTGCTCATTTTTGTTGTACCCCGAACGAATCAACGCCAACTAACGAAGCGGCGTGGAGAAGCGGCCAATTCGTTTCTCCTATTGCTTCTTATATGAGCGACGAATGAATGCCTGCTGTGACCGGCGGCGGTTCAAGGGAGCGAGAACGTAGGAGGGACGATTGCGGTAACGGGGTTCGTGGACCTCGTCCTGTTCGTTCAGGCCGCCGTCCATTTGGCCTATTGGGCATTTACGATGGGAATAGGGGATAGGAAGAGGAAAAAAATAGCGGCGGATGAGCGCATGGAGGGAAATTGGAGAAGATTAAGTCGAGAGGACCATCGGGACACGATCAGTTCTGGCCACTCCCAGCGTCGGCCTAAGGCCGCGGGAGGACAGCGGCAGGCGTGCCTATTTCACTGCTCTCACTGTTAGGACCTTAACTGGGGTTAAGTAGGTGTTAGAGGCGGCTCTCGCAGAGCGATGGCGTATTTGACAACGTTCTGTATGTATATCAGCTATATGTATTATAGCACTATTGAGAAAATTGATATTCGTCCAGGGAGGAATGGACATCTTGTTTAAGGCATAATGCTTATCAGTTATATCTCGATGAGACTTTGAAGTGTAAAGGTGAACAATGACATGATATGGTTTATATTGTATGTATTGTATTTATATACATTTAGTCGAATGACAAGATGTGAAATCGTCAAGGGGTACAGATCTCATCAAATTAGAAATCTACACCAACACTTTTCTGCGCGACGCCGAGACTCTTCCTGCCATAGATGTCCGTGTGATCAAATACCATTGACATGTAGCGTACACATTTACATTTCAAATTCACAGTAACATAACGCAGATTGGTCGGAATACCCTGCGAATACCATTCAAGTGCTGAATTCGAAACTCGAATAACCACTTCGTCATATATCTGCGTCGGTTCTCACGATTGCTTCTCACAGCGGCATTCACTCGGGTACGATGAGCTGAAGCAGTCAGTAAATTGTTCCAGATTCTCTGATCACACAATAATTTCCTTAATTGACAAAACCTGAAGCCCACATCACTCAACTCGTAACCTCTTAACCTACGCCCCCTAAATTATATCCCATCCCTGAGCGTCTATCCAGTGCAATCGCTCGAACCCTACGCGCTGTCGTGACCAACTCTCAATCAATTCACAATGGCTTCATTGTGGCCGCGCTCGGCCCGGCCGTCCCGCGATTTTCCACCTCTCCATACGATTTCTCTATGTATGCCGTTTCTCTCGCGCGGGGTCTTTCTCGAGCCGCTTGTGTGCGCCCGCCGCTGTTGCTACTGTCACACTACCCCTGTACCATCATCTTGTGCAGCATCGTCTTGTCGTGCCACGAAGTCCCCCCTCCCCGCCCTCTTTCTCTCCTTCTGATGGATACCCCCGTGGATACCCCCGCCCGCCCCGCGTACGAACGTAAGTGTATGTACGTGTCTGTGTGTATGCGTCTAGGGGTAATGTCGATGTTGATGGCCCGT
The DNA here is from genome assembly GCA_019614645.1 of Stratiolaelaps scimitus. NCBI lineage: Eukaryota > Metazoa > Arthropoda > Arachnida > Mesostigmata > Laelapidae > Stratiolaelaps > Stratiolaelaps scimitus. Next base: position 906,671 of record JABWDB010000064.1, on the reverse strand, counting down.
CCGGCTCACAAGGGATCGCTGGCTCAGTCTCCTCAGTGCGACCGGCAGTTTATCTTCATTCGGAGGACAGGCGCCGTGGAGAGTTCGCGTCGCCGCGCCGCGAAGCTGTCTGAGACCCTTCGGTTCTCGTTGTTCCAGAAGCCCACACGGTTTCACCCCCAACCTCCCCTCGTCGCGAACGCTAAATTCGACTAAGCTTTTACTCTCAATTGACCGCCATTGTTTATAAAGATAAAGCTGACACGGACACACACACAGAGAGACAGAGAGATAAAGTTGGCTCAGCCGTGGTAAATGGCCACCTTGGCGTGATCGTCACTGCATCAACCTTCGATTTAAGCGAACGCTTGCCACTAGAATTCTACGCACCCAGTGTGTGCTTGTGATCAAGTATCACGTCGCGTTGTCTATCTAAAGATTGTGCGGATTGCGAATTTCCCCCGAACGAGGAACGTCCATCTTGCTCAGGCTGCAACCTCTTTCTCTCTCTCTCTTGTCTCACTACAGTATCCATTTTGGTCTACCTTTCTACCTTATCTTATTACGTACGCGTTAACAAATGTATACCTAACCTGATACACCGGTAGGCGGAGTATATTTCGATGCCTAGCTACATTTGCACCCCTTGGCATCACACCTAATAAAAGCAAGACTCAATCCTCCTAGAGCACTCGTTAATTAGAGATATTTAATTACCTTCTCGTTAAGTTCTCTTAACGTGGGCATATAAGACAACCTAAACATTGTCGAACTGTACTTCGCCTTAAAAAAACCTACAATACAGCCTTTAACCTATCAATGAAGGTTGTTCTTGTTTATGCCATCATTAATAAAAGGGATACAGTTTCAAAAATTTATTTTCAGTGTACCATTTTTCTATTTACTACTTAGTTCTACGATAAAATTCTAATAACTAATAAACGTCAACAACTAATCAGTCCAGACAGTTGACAACCTATCAATTGACTAGTTAAATCTGCCCCATAGTTTGTTTATCGATACCGAGATAGTATCCGCTGTGTCCACATTATGCTCATTCGAAACTAAGCAAGTGACTATGCACAGAGAAATAACGAATCTTGCCCCATTGCTAGGCTAGCCGCAACACTTTCGAAAAATTTCAATTTAACCGACCATATTTCTACATCATTGCCGCCCTTCTTAAGTCCATCTCAGCTGTTGGTCCACAGGCCCGTAGGAGTTCTCCAACGGGAAATTACATTAGCATTCGAATGGAGCAGAAGAAATCCAACGGTCAAAATGCACGGGGTGACTTATCGACCCGGCGTCCCTATCTGACGCCCACCCACTTCAGAAGCAACAACAACCACAGCAGCAACAACAACAACGAGAACGCGTCAAGCAGCGACTGCCCATACATATACATAGATATATATATATATATAGATATATATATATATACGATTGGTGCCAGCCTTATTTAATGGCATAAGCTATTTACATATACGGCCACAAAACGAAATACCCGGGCTTGTAGATGCATGGCGCAATGGCAGCTGTCAAAAAAAAAAAGACTATTGATGAAAGGCCAAGTCGAAATGAAGTTAAAATTGCGAAAGCCGCCTCCCCTCTCCTCCACCGACGTCAAAACACACGATTGCACTACGAGCCAAAGCTATACCCGCCGGTTCAGTCAGTGCCCACATAATGATGACCACAAATACACAAATACGAGATCAATGGTCCACGATAATATATATATATATATATATACATATATATCGTCGTTGTTGATGATGTTGTTGTTGTTGTTGCTGTTGTTGTTATTGTTGTTGTTGTAGTTCGAAGGGTTTTCGTTGTCGCTGTCAGCTGTTGTTGAGAAGAAAGCAATCCCCCCCTGAAGTGAACCAGGCCCCCGTCTGTCTCGCGCCCCCTCCTCTGCCCGTTCTTTACCCTGAAGGCAATGGCCTGCCAGCAACAAATTTCATTTTCGGTGTCGCCTCGCCTTTTCGGGCCCTGCGGTGCACTGCTTTTTGCCCGTTCGTTGTTGCCCCTACCATTATATATATATATATATATATATATTGACACCGGAACGAATGGTGGCAGCTGCCGACATCTGCTCTACTACTCTGCTGTTGCTACAGTGGCAGCGGCGGCGGCGGTGACGGCGGTTAGTGCGCTCCTCCGGGTGGTGTGTGCTCATTCTCAGCAGCAGCATGCAAGCAAGCTACATAGTTGGCCGGATCGACCCGGCCACTATATATATATATATATATATATATATAGTGGCTCTGTAGCAGTAGCAGTAATATGATTGGTGGTGGTGACGGTGGCGGTCGGCTGACTGGTTGGGTGGGTGTACGGTTCGCTGCTTGGTTGACGCTGCCAGTGGTTGTATTAACGAAATTGAGAGATAGAGAGTATGAGCGAGCAAGCGAGAAAGCGAGAGAGAGAGAGAAAGAGGGCTACAGGAAGAGCCTGTTATAGCTGTTATGCTGAGGCCTGATATGGCTGTTTGCTTGTCATTATTGCCGTTGTTGTTGTCGTAGGTTAGTATACTTGATAAAAGGTAGCCAAGTAATAAATCAGCCCGAGAAATCGAGGAAATAGGCGGGTGGGGGGGAGAGAGATGGCGAAATATATAGAAATAACAAAACGCCGAGTTCCGCCCGCCCGCCGGCCAGGGCTCTGCTCGACGCTGACGGGGCCCCCTTGACAGCAGCTGCCCTTCGGTGTGCAGCAAGGTCAAAGAGTGTTTCAATCAATAATGCTGCTGTTGATATTTAAACTACTCGGTTTAGTTGTTATGGCTACGATTACTGGCAGTATATAATCGTAACCGGTAGTGGCTTAACGGTAGCTATTAACCGATTATAGAATTTAATTTTTAATTCAAATTATTCGTATACGATGTGGAAATGTATTGGAGGAATCATTGTGGTAATAGTAAGCGAATTTACACCATTTTGGGGTGGAGAACAATGAAGGGGCCGCCGCTCGAAGGTGCGTTTCGAACTATGAAACTTTTCGCATAGATCTGACTGCTTCGGTTAAACCGATTCGGTAAAATAGAAAACAACAGCCAATTATTGTCATTGACATCACGTCGAACGAAATGTGTGTATTTTAGTATGATGCATTGAAAAAATTGTAGTTTTTTTTATAACAGAATTTTTTTTTTTATTTGCTGATGTTGTGCTCATTCAACAACAACAACAGCAACAGCAGCAATATCCGAGCAGAGATATAGAAATATAGAGGAATTAAGAATTGTGAAAATTATTGTTTATCTAAAGACACGCAATAACATAACATAACATTTGCGGTTTATTTCCGGAACTGCAACTTTACAATGCTTAAGTTCTCGATTAAAAAATAGGGTAAAAGTAAGAGTGTATTATCACCAAATTGTTCATGCAATTACGATTTCACAATTATAAAAGATTATTCTGTCAACAGATATTTACATATAATGAAATAAGAACATATAACACATACATACACCCCCCCCCCTATAATCCCTAGAAATAATTCCTAACTACTGTTCATATAATTAATTCAGGGCATTTCAACAAACTAGAACATATATAATAAAAATAAATATATATATATATATATATATATATATATATATGATTACGAATTGTGGGGATACACAGAAGGTGACGTTATAGAAAACAAGCAAAAATAACAGAAGCAGATGAGAGCCGGTATTGGCATGAGGATGCCATCATTAATCTCAGAGCTCTTAGGGCCATTTGGTGTCTGCGTGTATACAAGTAGCAGCAGCAGCAGCAACAGCAGCAGTAGTAGTTCTAGTAGAAAAAAATATACGCCTGTCTGTAGCTGCTGGCAGATGTTCGTAATCTAAGCGTAAGCTTCGTAGGCAGGTCTTCATCGATCAAGTTCGTAATAAATCTTAGCAACGACAGTGGAAGTACACTGCTAACATGGGTCCTACAGATTACCAGTGCACTCAGCGATAGCTCGCGTAGGAACGATACAGTGGGGGCTTTGGGCGGGCTTGGGATGCGGGTATGAGGCGGAGCGAAGGCACAGAATGTAAGGTTGTACAGTTCGCAACAAAGTAGACTTACAGTTGAATCAATCGGCATTATTTTCTATATTGTAAATCGACAATTTGTCCTTAGTTCCGGAACGCCTTTTTCTTTCCTCGGTTCGTCCAACAGTAAACGTTAGACGCTTCATAGTATTTCTATTGCTATGTTTCCGAGGCGTGTATTATGTACGTAAAGGTTTAGAGATTGATTTATTAAAGGAACAACAATTTTTACAATTGCTCAAGTTCTTCCTCTTAAGTATGTGTCCTCATCAGGTCGTCAGGGACTCAAGCCTGTCGTCCTGGGCCAGCGAGACACTTAGCCGTTGAAAACATCGCGCTTCGTCGTTGTTCACCGTATACCCGATGTGCTCATATCGAACGAGCATAGGATGCTGTTGACACGAATGCCGGACATCCGTTGGATAGGCCTTTTAACTCTCCACCGTTGTATAACAACTAGTGCGTGGTGTGCAGTCGCACGCTGCTAACGACAATGCTCAATGAATATATGACATCGTGGTGAATGGTCAACCACAAGACCAAGGTGCGATTTAGCAAATTGTCAATCAGCGAGAAGATCTCGTCTCTAGATGAATTATTTATCGATTGCTAAATCGTGTAAAAGGTGGCAAGAGACTTGAGTGATTATCATTCGCAATCTGGTGATGGAGGTGTAACGGACTATTAAATGTAATAAAGTAGAAATTAATAAGGTTGTAAGTATTGCCTGACAAAGTATCATGGCTCCTAAGAGCCAGATACCGAGTACCCGTTTCTGTCTGCTCTCAACGATTGTCTTCACAAAAAAATCAGAGATGATCTATATTGGAAATAAAATACGAAATAAAAAAGTAAATAAAATGAACACAATATCGATATGTGCCGCAGATTGATGTTCGACGGTTCACTCTGTGCGTTGTGCTTGTACGAGGCCACTCCCGCAAAGCTGTTATAATATCTCAGGCATAACTTTCTCTATACACCCAGTGATGAGATGGGTAACCCAATGATCTTGTGGTCCCATGTGTTGATGGACGATTTATGCTCATGAACAATGCTTATGACACAGAAGCGCACTTTCGGTGACACTCGGTGAGAAGTACGAGTGAAGACTACATTGGTTTATTAAAGGAAGTGCAATATTTACAATGCTTAAGTTTCCCCGTATGTATGTCACCGGGTGGTGGGGCAACTCGTAGGTCTCCGGCTTTTTAAGGTAGACGCCCACCTTCGAAGTCACCCGCCGCACTGAAGGTGACGTCTCTGACTGAGGTGACGTAGCGAACGACTCAACGTAAGTGAATGCCTACTCGGAAGTGAAGTTTAACAATGAAGCCATATGGGAATCGCATGTGGAGCAGCACTGTTTTCTTCCAGGATGCGAACCCCGTAGCAATTTGTTACATAATATCACATGAGGATTTCTCTCGCAAAACGCAATTAGAACTCGTGCGCGCTGAGAGGAAAACTTTGTTTTACGTATGTAGGCTTTGCATGGTGACATTTCAAGTGCCACTTCTCGACATTAATTAAACACACGAACGACCTTCAAACTACAAAAAGGTCCCTCCTTCAAGCATCCCCCTCGAGCTGCAGCTGAATGCTATCATCTGCAACACCCATACACATCCTGTAAATTCCCTAGACATTCATTCACATCCGTCACCCATGGCCATAACCATGACATGGCATATTCCTACTTGAGAGTGTGAGATAGAGCGAGAGAGAGGCGAAGAATTCCCTCCTCGTTTACGAAATAGCGCCGCTAATGATAGGGTTATTTAATTGAAGCCATCACAACATCGCCAGCATACACGCTGACTAGCCACACCCGCCTTTTGATGATGCAACTGTGTCGTTTAATTAGCAAGATAGCACGATGATCATTTTCATCTCGACGAATCTACGTACTGCGAATACTATAAATAGAGCTTTCACTATATCATATATATATATCTTTACAGGAGTTTTAATGTCGGTACGGGGGGGGGGCGCTGGGGCTCTTCCGCGTGGTTCGCCTTCGCGCACCCACCTCTCCACACAGAAATCGAAACTATATGTATCTATATATATATATATATATATATATATCTGAAGATTATCGCCAGGTGCGAGGAAGGAAGAGAGTAAGCAATGGTGGCCCCGACAGGTCCTCTCATAGTAATACCTCGAACTTTAAGAGCTGAGGCCTGTCAGATAGGGGAGGCTCAGCTGAGGGTCAGCTCGAAAAACAATTATTATATTATAATATATATATATATGGCCGAGGACGGACTGGCAAAAGATGCAAACATGTGTGTGATGCGACAGCTCATTAATCGGAACAAAATGGCCCGGCGAAATTTAAAGAACACTTTCTAAGCGAATGGTGAATACGCTTAACATTTAGTACATATATATAGTTTCTATAATACAACGTCTTTTACATGTTTAATCTCCTCGTACCACGGCGTCGTTCTCATACGAAAATCATTCGAGAATCGATAATTATCATAATTATATCTCTGCTAATCTGCATTTGGTAACACGGCTGGCATTGTTTTTATACTATTGTATTTTCATTCAATATTTCATTCAAATAGCTTCCCGCTGGAGACACATTAATAAATATTCATAACAATGATTATAACAGTGACAATCCAACGACCCGGTGGTCAGAGTCCCGGTCGTGCTCCCGGCACAAAATATTTAGCTACAACAATCGTTCTTCTGCATGATACACATCGGCCGCGTCCGTCTCTAAACTCGACTGTGATAGAATATAGCATTAAATATATATATATATATATATATATATATATATATATATATATATATAAGAAGAGTGGCCAAAGTTGCATGCGACATGGCGTAAGGTGGCATGCGTAGACAATGTGTACATAGCAGGTACCTGTGTACGCACGCATATGGCGAGAGAGAGAGAGGCAAGGGATTTCTCTTAGGTAGCTTCATGAGGCCTCGTCAAGACGAGCAGTCGCCTTCGCGCCTTTGGACGGATAAGTAGGCAGCGACGGGTACGTGAATGAGGTTGTCATTGCCAATAAAGTGACAGTTGCCCATCATCTCTAAAATCAACTTGTGTCTTCTCTCGCAATGCCCTAGTACCTCAAGTCAGCATTGATATATATATATATATATAATGTATGTCCTGCTGTCTCTCTCCTCATCCTCCGGTGTCCGAAAGCGACGGACAAGGCACGAGGACCACAACGTCAGTTGTCTTGTCGGTTGGCGAGTGAACCAAGGGGAGGTTGGTTGCGATAATAGGCAGCAGGACTAAGGACGCGTTTGTCCTTAGTCCTTGCCTCGGTCGAGGTCCGCGAATGAATGCATAATGCTACAAGAAGCTGGTCTGACGTGCAGCAGACACTCGCTGGAAGGCAGGTACACGATGGTAGACATTACAACAGCCTCGGAGACTAATGTGAGATCCCTAATGCAAGATCGTGTAAACACACCGAACAAATTATCATAATATAATAATCGTGGTATAGGGAGGGCGGGGGGAGGCCGGCATTGTTACGGAGGCGTCGCAGATGACTCTTCCGCCGGGAGTCGAACTACGGGGCCGTAGACGAGCTGTGTGCTAACGACTGCGATTAGACTTCTCGGAACAGAGTTTTTTTCGCGTAGAACGCCAAAAACTACACAAGGACACATGCTGCCCTTCTACTACCAACAGCAGCAGCAGCACCAACACTACCACCAAGTTGGTTAGCCTCTCTGTGTGCGTGAAGTGCGTGTATGTGGATGAGGTGGCTGTAATTTTGAAACTGGCATACTGAATACGTTAGCGGAGCGCCTTGCACCCTCGGGCGTACCCGTAGGGGTGTGTGTCACGTTGTTGTTGGGGCATTCAGTGGCGCTGGTTGGTGGCGCACCGGGTTGGCGTATACCAGTGTTGTACTGTACTTGTAACTTGGATGCGGTACGATATTTACAGACTACAGCGGCGTGTAACTTTAACAAGGTTCGCGCACGAGACGTAACCACCACAGGGTAACGGGGTGAGCATACGCAGTCTAAGTATACGCTGTTGGACGTCGGCCTTCATCAGCTCCGTTGGCTTCGCTAGCCGGCTCGTTTGCCAGAAGATGAGCATCTAGCCGCGAGAATACACCAGAGAAATGGAATAACCCATCTAACACTCGTTCGTCTTGAGAACTGTCGGGCCCTACGGAAACACGCCCTACCGGCGTGTCTAAATGTGAGGCGCGCACAAACTCCAAGAAAGATTTAAATGAAGACAACGACGGCACTCACGAGCCCGGGGATGAAGAACCGCATGTTTCAAGAGTCTGGATCACATCACGTCCTCAAGGGCAGTCCACGGCAAAGGCGTGGCTTGGCCACGACATCTAACTCTAGCAAGTCTCCATAGGCCCCGCTGCGGACTTTCTCGAGTTAGTCTGGTGCCTTCGCAAAACTACGACACATCTCACTTCCACGGCAAGCCGTCGTCCCACGGTGTAATCAAGCGCATGGTTACATAATACTTGCGTACATTAGTGTTGTTGTTGCTGTTGACCTGGTGAGTCTTCTGTTACAATACTAGGCTATATTCTGGGGAATTGTTTTGACCTCGCCCATGTCGCACGCACCAGCATCTTGCTGTTGAACGACAAAGCAAGCGATATCGTATCGACATAAGGAAAATCATTATTTGAAATCTTGCTAACCTGATTTTACGTTCGTCACACACTGCGAGCAATAATTTACGCCGATTGATATTAATAAATATGATAAAAATACAAATTCATCTTTATTAATAATATTAATGCCAAGGGGGATACGGTAATATACAGGATAGTAAGCCGTCTTGCAGGTGTTATTGCTGTTGTTGTTGTTGTCGTTGTCGTCGTTGTTTCTATTACTAGTATTATACGATAATGTTTTTAAGTAAAACGTTCATCTTATCAGGCGTTCTCAATTAGCACTGTAGTTTTCTCCAAAGTGATTTCAAGACATTTTTCAAAAGACGTTTTTACATATTACATATACAAGAATGCTTTAGTTCACAAGACCACTTTTTCCGCCACTCCAACTTCGAAATATATATATATATATATATCTGTGTGTGAGTAGATCTATTAACCGACAGTAGACATTGCGCTATGTATATCTCGATCGAATATGCCCTCCTACGACGGTGCAGTCCACTGCCAGCTGTCTAAAAGCAGCAGCGCTCACCTGTAGAGCTGTGCGCCACAGCGACAGGACTGCGTTCGTTTTCACTCAGCAGTTCAATTCAAAAGTGAGAAAAAGAAGAAGATATCATGTCAATGAAATGCGCCGACAGCAGATGAAAACAAAAGCTTTCTTTCCCGGCTTGAAACGAGCGAGAGGAGTTAACACTTTGAGTCGGGGGGCGGACCGGGGGGCGGCGGGGGTCGGACCGGGGGGTCGCCTTTTAGTTCCCCCTGAAGCGCTTTTCACTTCTGGAGCTTCTGTGATGGGCTCGCTTAGCCGGAGCCCTCACGGTGCAATTCGCTCACGAGTAACGCCACACCGACAGGAGTGGCTGAATGCGGCAGCTATATACGGTGAGTCGGTCAGGCAGACCGATGGTAGTCAGTTAGTTAGCTGGGCCCAACGCGTTAACACGCTCCTACAAAGCAGCAGCGGGGGGGGGGAGAGTAGGCGGGTAGACGGGGGATAACAACGGTGGCCGTAGGCAGTCATCGTCGTAGGCAGGGAGCGAAGCACTTCGTTGTTCGCCTCAGTCAAAAGACCTCACCAGCGGCAGATTTAGTGAGGTGAACAGACGCCAACGCTAAAGTGACGAAGTGGGCTCGGACATCGTGAATAGTGACCCGGTTATAAAACCCGACGGGACTAGATGAGAGAGAAATAGTTGGCATACATAATGTTCTACCGCCTCCTCATCCAGATCAGTGGACAATGTCACAACGCTGAACTCTTATTGTTTCAACGTAATTGTTATAGCGTCATACATATGTTTCACTCAGTAAATGTGTTAGGTGATCAAGTCGTTCGTTGTACGAGTGCAGATGGGTGAGTGACTGAGAGAGATTTCCTTGGGATACAGAGACGTGGAAGCGCTCCGCTGATATTATGCTAGAGACTATTTTTTTTTTTGTAACAAATTAATTGTGTTGCCTCATTATATGTATGTAGCTAGTTATTGCTGGGGTTGACGTGACGCTCACAGTATGAACATTCGCCAAACGATCCGCTGTTTGTAACGTGTTCTCACTGGAAGGTATGGTTAAGCTTGATCAACCCCATGGAATGGTTGTGGTATTAGACAATTAAAATATAGCACGATTTCGAGTTCATGAAAAATCTGATTTTAAAAGGTTTCAAATGATCTACATGTAGCACTCACTTCCAATACGATTTAGTGTTGTTAAGGCACGCACGTTGCCACTCCAATGACAGCGCCGGCGATGCCTAATGAAGTTCCAATTTTCCGGTGTACCAGGATTGGGGCATCACCGATGCATAAGAACGATCAGGGACGTTTGGCTTAATCTGAAATCGCAGCGAACGCAGAATCGGATCGAAGAATTAGTTGGACACGTTCGTTTTGTATAGCCTCGATTAGCAGGCAATTAAGCACTGTACCTGTGTATTACAAGCATCTATCTTCTGTACTTGCTTTTTGATGTGCCAATGAATTAATCACGACTTGATATTGCACTAGAACGAATGATAATTAATGCGTAATTGTCAAGATATTTTTCTCAAATTAAGATTCACCGTCTTCTGCACCCTCATGGTTGCCATGCAATGAGAACAGATCTTGTAGATGAGTTTGGGATCACGGAATTCGGAAATGATCTATGATTCCCCGAGTAGGCTATTCTGGACTTTGGGATTCAGGCAACATTCTCAAATATGTGTACCACCTGTCAGCGCGGTGGCTTGGGCGGCTAAGTCTCTGGCTATCAGAAGCCAGAGGGTGCAGGTTCGAGCCCCGCTATGTGTCATATAAGAGAGCCTAAGCAGCTGAGGCCTGTCAGATAGGGAAACAGCTGAAGGTCAGCTGTAAAAAAAATTAGTAGCGCTATAAATTATATATTTTATTTTATTTCAGTCAGCTGTGCTAATCTATCATACGATCTAATATTGTCGCAGTAATTGACGGAGAAGCAACGTCCCCAATGTTTGTGGCCACAGTATATTCAACAAATGTCAAAAGTCGATGCGAACACCAAAGCCATCATCATTACACTGTTCCCGTGGTCTCGTCCTTCGTTAAATAGTCGTAAGGTATAATTAGTAGATACTGTAGCATCTCACTAAGTGGTGCCGACAAGGGCGGTGCTGTTGAATATCGACAACAGTTCCTGGAGGAAGGAGGCGAGGTCACAGTTTGTGGACATGCATGGTAACACCCCCCCCCCCCCCCCTATTAACACCCCCATATTAAAAAAAGCAAAAATAAACCCAAGATACTATGGCATCTACCCATGTATGTAGATAAATGCGCTGCCTATTCGCTGAACGCTCCCGTATCTGTCGACGGTTGACGCTAGCAGGGTTGAGTTCTCCTAGATGTAGTGGCAATCATCCGAATTCGGACGATAGTCATTATTTTGCAGGAATATCAGCTCGGAACACCAAGTAGTGTTTCGTTTGGCTCGAAACTGTCGCGTGACTGAGAACCAATTCGCCGTCCTGGATTACCATGAATTCTGGGTCGCTTCTGACGTCTCAAAGCGCAGGACAACGCAGTTTCTCTAAAGCGTGAGAAAGGGTGTGTGTGTGTGTGCGTCGCGGAATATATATCTATATCATTTATTGAACAATAAAGATAGCGCTTTCTTTGTTCCCATCAAACTGAGCTACACATATATCATAATTACGATAGACAAACGCTGACTCGTATACGTAAGTTAACTGTTTTTCAAGCTGACCCTCAGCTGTTTCCCTATCTGACAGGCCAGCTCTTAACCTTTAGGTATACGTAGTACACGTAGTAGTATACGTAAGTTAGCTCAAGCCAAGTGTCAAATAATCGTCAATCCGTTTTCAACGAACAAAAAAAAAATTCATACAATCGTTCATGATGGATCTGCTATATTCTATACATTGTAAGTCTCGAGAAACGACAACAAAACTTATATGCCGTGAACTCTGTCGAGATAATCTAGTTATTATCGAGACCATCTACTAATTATCTAGCCACAGATAGATAAACGCATTACTAATACGAACATCGCTGATTCACTGCCACCCCGATGAATATTTACAACTTCGCCCTGAGTCTCGAAGAGCAATCCGCGGTGTGCGATCAATCGCTAATGACATATATAACAATCTCATTAAGGTGTTCATTAATTTATTAACGCGTTCGCCTTCCTACGCGATTATTATGAAATTATCAATTAATCATAAGCATTTATTATTCAAACCGCAATGCGTTCGAATAATAATAAATGCTTAATTCGTGTGTCTACGCTATTTGTTAGAACCTAGTGAAATGAATGCAGGAAATGACTAATGCTAAACGGTTTGCGGCAATCGACAAAATGGATCTCGTTTATGAAGACTCGGGTGCCGAGTTAATTCTTTTTCTTTTCTTTTATATCTAACCGGAACTTGGTCGGTCGGACATCGCAAAATCGTCGGCCATTGCCGTTCGCAGATCCTGCTCCTTGGAAGGATTGATGTCATCATCCGCAGCCGCTTTATTGAAATGCTCAGACCGTGACAATAAGAATATGAAACAATAAAATAACAGCCATCATCATCATCATATCCATTCTCTCTATATGAATGTGGAATATCGCTATGAATGAGGACAGCAGCGACTCAAGTGACTGCTCGGCTTCTCTCATTGACTAGGGCGGCATCTTCGTGATGACATGAGCTGTGCTTATCCGAACTCGAGACGCAGACCAAACAGCGCCGCGCCGAGAAACGCTACGCGGCTAGAACTGGGGACATGGCAATAATGCTCAAAACAAGAACAAAAGACTCCCAGCCCCTCTGCTTCTCTACCCCCCCAGCGTCCCCCGGCGCTAACGCGAAGCTGCAGTCTCCGGCTTGAGCGGGATGATCTGAATCAGCGATCTACAATTCTGTGCAAAGCAACGGCACAACAGCGTGATATTCCTGATATTATCTCGGAATAATGTATTCGTTTGTGTCGGTGCTCGCACGTGTTCAATACGCACAACTCTATTGTGTGTACGATAGGCTCTGAGGAGCTCCGTTGGGCATATCCATTTAGAGAGAGAGAGAGAGAGAGATGTAGTGAATCTTATGCAGTAATTCGGGGCGGACTCTCAGTGTTAAACATTTTAAAATCACGCTACAACTGCTCTGGATATCGCCCCCTTCAGAAGACGGAGAGCCCTCTTTGTTAAGCGCAAACGCGCAACAGTGACGGTCGAACCTATGCCCCTGGTGAGTCTAATGAGTAATCAGTCATTAGATACTTCATGCCGCGACATCCTTATCTCTGGTAGACCGTTCACAACGCGCCAACGTACACCACAGATAGGTTCTGGTTGTTATATAATCGATTTAAGGGTTGCCAACAAAACAACTGACTAATATATTTATATAACAACACATATAATATCATTATTATTATTAGAGCAATTTGAGCTGACATCATTATACACATAGCTACGTTTGACCGCCATGATTGATTAATGATAATATATTGGAAAGTGCAACACCGGAATACAGTACAGGTGGAACCCAAAGAAATAACGATGAAAAATACAGACAAAAAGTTAAGGTCCATTTTGCCAATGCCCTGCTCAGACGGCTAAGCCTCTGGATGTGGGAAAATCCTTAGGCCGAAGGGCAGGTCGCGAATGGTCCCGCGACCTGCTGACATATACACATATGAACGAGACAACCTAAGCATTGCGGAAGGTGCATTTCCTTCAATAAACCAATAATAAAGCCATTACCTTTACCCAGCCAACTGGTCAGCTATCACTAATCTATGTATAAATTGTATGCTTCCGCAGGCCTCCCCTACAGTATAGTAGTATCAGGCGAATGGGCGTATGCTTCATAGAATATGTATTTCACCTATCATTTTCTATTGTTGTTGTAGTTCATTTGTCGCCATTTACTGCTTCAACTAATAGTTTTTTCACAAGCGAGAGTCCTCTCTCGTTTACACACTCATACCTAACTAATTCTCATAGTTACGACGTGTTCGAAACACTTTAGCCGCAATCAAATGTCGTTTCCGTAAACGTGATATTGAATAACGTGTCCACGCTTTTCTTTGAAGTCTTTTCCGGCTGTCTCACGTTCGGCGTTTTCGCTTGGTCTCTTCCATTCATTGGTGTGTAGGTGTGGTTCTGACAAGGTTTCTATTCGAGGGGTCGTTCTACGTTTGTCGCTGTTGAGAAAAAAAAAATCGATTTTTTTTGACAAAAGGCAATTTTTCTAATTTCCCTACAGGGCTTAATGACAATTCGAGACAAAACGGGACTATCCAGTTCGGCTCGAACGGAAGACGTGTCCGATCTGCAAAGTGATAGTGAGGACAGAGGGGCACCAGGGTAGTGCAAGTCTGAATTGCAGGTAGGCAACGCGTGAAGGAGATTAGCTGAATGTCCGCAACGGCTCCAGTGTGAGGCTGACACCCTACCTCTGCCGGACCCAGCTTCAGTTTGGCCGGACCCAGCTTCAGTTTGGCCGGACCCAGATCAATGGCTATCACCAGATCAGAACACATACTGAAGGTAAAAGCAAAAGGTATTCTGTAGGAAGTCAAAATGACATTGAAAGTTCAATTATTCTTGCCACAGTAGTCGTAGACAACCTCACGCCGTACCGGTTGTACGTGTTTTCTCGCAGCTTTCCGAGCGATTGTCGCCAGTCGAAGGCAGGGGGGGCAGCGTTCAACGGCTGGCTGTATTGCCTCGCGCGTGGTTCGATCCTGTCACCCCCTATTTTGACACACATAGATTCTTATGTACGTGATTGTCCTATGAGCACGCCGAGCAATTGCCAATGACGCCAACAACAACGTACGGTGCTGCAGACTCGCCGTGTTCAACTATCAAATGACTACTACATGGAACCGTGTGTTGATTTACTCGACATTTCGGTCGGATGAAATTAACCACCATCGGGCGGAATCGAGTGGAAGCATTTTAAGCTGAACCAACCTCGTTCATTCAGGCATTTTCTGACAAGACTCCCACCTCCGCAGATCACGCTGTCCCTCGTCCTGGCGCTGGGAACAACGACTTTGTCACATTCGGGACCCTGTGACAACCTGTCACGCCGCGAGGCCAAATGTGACCGTGGCAGACATCTTCTCCTTTTTTCTGCTTCTGCTGTTGCTGACTTGGCAGTTCGTGTTTGTCACCTCTCTATCTATGTACGGATGTCTGCGTATCCGAATGTCATTTGCCCTACGCCCGCTGTTCACTCGAATCTATCGTCAATATCGTCACACCCTCTCTCTCTCTCCCCTTTTTCTTCAGCTGATTGAAGAATAACGGATAGGTGGACAGACAGATTCAACTCTGTCGGTCTGTCTACCCATTCCTTTTTCTTTGCTTTGTATTCAATTTTTTCACTTTCGTGCTACTTTTGTTGTGGTTGTTTTTCTTCGTTCATTGCAGATGGCTTTTGTTGTTGTTGTTGTTGTTATTGCTAAAGTAAATTTTCCGGGCTGATTCTCAGAGCCTTAAGCATTTAACTCAGTCCACAGTATAACTGCTGAAGGCAATGCTCCCTTCATTAGATGGACCCCACTCCCATTTAATAAAGAGGCTGCGACGCTGTTGTTGTTGCTGCTTCTGCTATCCAACTACGCTCTGTTGATCTCTTTCCTTCACTGTTATTTTTCTTTTCATTTTTTTTTATTTGCTGATGTTGTGCTTATTCAACAACAATAACAATAGCAACAATATCCGAGCAGAGATATAGAAATATAGAGCAAGAACGAATTGTGAAAATTATTGTTTATACAAAGACACGCAATATAATTAAATAAGAACATACAACATCAACCTACTTCATAAATATCATAGGTTGGTATATTCTCTCCTGGTGATTATTGCTGCTGTATACGATGCGAAGGACCCTGTGATATCGCGCGTAAAACTCCCTCACGGAATCGACTCAAAGGTTCCTACGTGCTAAGTGAATGGGTCTTATATTTCACTATTTTCTTAGTTCAAGCTTTAGTATCATATTCTTTATTATATATATATATATATATATATATATATATATATATATATATATATATATATATATATTTGACATATGCACCTACGCCAAAGTGCTGCTGAACTTTGAGTGATGTTAAGCAGGGGCCATCCTGCCACACCGTAAAAGTTGCCAGAAACAACCATGTACCTTGGTATCTGAAATGTTAGGCAACCCTATGACAGACTAAGCATAGCTCGGCGATTCTGAGGGCAACTCTCGGTGCACTGTTATCTCTCTGGCTTTTTTTTCCTTCTGTAAATACATAGCCTAAGTAGTCGCTTGTGGACGATTCTCGAAACGGATAGAAATAGATGAGAAAAAGTCTTCTCAAACGACCAAAGGAACTTGTCTTAAAATCGCGCTCGCTGGTCGGATCTTAAACGAAGTCTGAATCTTTCTGGTGATACAGGTTGTGGACCTGGGCTCGTTTGCCTTTATAATACTTGTATATAATACAGGTCACTCTTCGAGCCTATATCTGAAGGACGTATTGTGAATGTAGGTTGCACGAAAAAAGTTGTTGGCTACCTAACAATATGGTCAAAGGTTGGCTGGTCTTCCATGAGGTTGGTAACTTTCCCGACACGTCTAGAAGTTCCAAGCATTCATCTCTGTTCAACACGTCCAGTGTACGTAAAATGTGATAATCTCCATTAATTAATGGGGTGTTACTGTACACACGCTGCGTTAAACCATTCAAGTGAACTATGAAAAAGTTCGACTGAATTAAAATTAGCAGAGTGACCTTTATCGTTGCTAATGCTGATGTGTTGATTTAACTAAGTTTAATTCCTAATTTATTTCCACGCATTCTGTCGAAACGCATATACATATATATATATATATATATATATATATATATATATATATAGTTGCCGTGGTGTAAGTTCGAAGTGAACTGTATCGATTGCACGGCTTTATCTAAATAACATATATATATATATATATATATATATATATATATATATATATATATATGTTATTTAGATAAAGCCGTGCAATCGATACAGTTCACGTCGTACTTACACCACGGCAACGTTGGTATAAAATGTTTCTTTTTCTGCTTAGGTTCGCTGAGATGCCTTTTCCCAAATGCACAACTCGTCCTTTTCCACAAAGCACTGCCATTTAAATGGTTCCCCATTACTCCGTTCTCAGTTTTGAGTGCAGGCCAAGGTGTGTAGGTGTGCCTGCCGAAATAGGCGTTTTACTGGGGTTCCTTGGGAACAATATGTTCTGTTGTCGACAATGGGTGTGTTGGCGCCCTCTTATACCACTCTTGAATATATATATCTACTCTCACAGTCAGGAACCTTAGAACGCGACGCGTTGGGTTCACGTTGGATTTTTTTGACCATGTTTTGCCCTCGGTTTCCGCAAGCCCTGCATTTGAACAGGGGTTACAAGCTTAGAACGAGAGGGAATTCCCTGACAGCGGCTTTGTGTCGTGTTGGATGTCGAACGATTTAAGGGAGACAATTGCGAAGACGTCATTCACGTATATTCCCAACTAATGAATATAAGCCCAATTAATAAACTCGTTTAACATCGATTTTTCAATGTTCTCCGTCGCGATTTTTTCGCGACAACACTTAATGCAGAAAATGAGCTTATAGCTTCCTCTGTTTTTGCTACAGACCTCTCAGGTGGTTTTCGCTAGAGCTAAAACCTGTCACCATCAGTACTCTCGGCGAAGGGCAGACCAGCGGGCGGGTTAATAAATAAATAATGGATACACCGTGTGATGATATTCACACTGCTCATACATAACTGCCTGGTCGGCTCGTATCAACAACTCGCACACCTGAAGAACACCGTGGGAGGCCTCAGACCGGTGGGTTGTGAGCCTATTCCCGGTTCGCTACCGCGGCAGATTTTCCACATTTGCAGCCGTCAACCGATCTGCTTGGAACTGTCGAATTTTGAAGGTGTATATCGGGAACTCAAGAAGAACGAAGCTGCGCGATAGAGGTGGCAGTGTTTGCGGAAGCGCGATATATTGATTTGATCAATTGTCGAACTCGACAGTATGAAAATCGTGATCGAAACCGAGCTGGCCCCTATATAAACCTATATAAATGTATGCCGCGTCCGCGTCAGCTAGTGCTACAACTGTGGCCATAACGATCATTACGCGGATCGCTGCTATCAACGGCGTATACAGGGCCGCTGCGTTCAATAATAGCGGGCAGCTTAGCTCACGGCTGATGCAGAGGGTCCCGACGTGTGTATACTCATAGTAATACCTCAAGGTTCCGATCAGGAAACCTGTCAAATATCAAGGAGAAATAGCTGTGAGCCAGCTTAAAACGAACGAATTAATGATACCGAGGGCTCTCACGAATTTGATGAACGCGTCTACGAGTTTCACCCTTTTGTCAACTTGACGCGGACGAGTGGGACAAACTGATGGACTCGTTTGATGGGCATGACAACACGGTGTACAGGGTACTCAGTCCGAAGCTAGGTACAGAACTGAGTCGCTTCAAGAGCCTTGATTTTGATGGACAACTATAGTTGAACAGAAAGCTTCAAGCTGTCGTTGTTATTGGAGAGAGGAACAATCCCTAGCTTCTCCAGTCCATGAGGAACTACACAGTCTGAAGTGATAAGTTAAGTGTGCATCTAAATGTGTGCCATCTAAATGGATTCCACTTCAGGCAGAAGTTCTTCGTGGATTTCTGAGCCACAGTCACCGGACCAAATGTCGCATGGATCCATTCAGCTCATCGGGACTGGTGCGAAGTGCTCTCAGGTGGAACGAACGGGGCTTAGACGTTCAGATTGCTGAGAAGTTCAGACTCGGCCTGATTGGCTGGCAGAACCGATTCTTGAAAGGAAATGTTGCCCCAGCATTACGGGGCTTCTGCGTATATATATATATATATATATATATATATATATATATATATAAGAACGCCACGATAATATGCATCTTAGACTCTTTGGAACCGGCTCTCATATACCACCGGTATAACTTGTTGATATTACGTCAACAAGACGGCGAAGGACAGCCGCACAGCGAAACTTGTCTTGGTATAGAATTGTGTCGACCGTGGTGAAGCAGTTCCTTTATGTACCAGACAACAGGTTACTAGAAGCATCAAGGGCATAGTGGTAAATATATTCAATTTTTCAGTGGTAAATATATCAAATTTTTAATGTAAAGATTTTCTTTAGATATCCAATAGGGGCAACGCAATTTGTATTTTGGGCACTTGCTTAAGGATTGGGGATGTGGGAGGCCTCCTTGTTCTAGATATTCTATTAAGAAGGGAGATATAGAGGAAGGTGTTCTTGTATGTATTTCACGTTCAGCGGATGGTATAATTGCCCACTTTCATGATTGAATAATTCCGCATAAAATATTGTATACCAAGCCAGCTTAGCTACCATACGAATTGCTTACTGAACACGGCAATACTCCGTCAGATATATCTGTCATACCGTCTTATCACTGCTGGACAAAGTATTGCCTAGGCCCACGGAGTACGTGCCTAAGATTGTACTAAAGGTATCCTGAACTGTCGGAAACATTTCCACGACATCCTCACGATTGCCTACCGCTGCATGGTTAGTACAGGCAGTAGTGCCCCTTTATCAATGATTTGGCGGAAGCTTTTCCAAGAGAAGAAACTTTCCGAGTAGCCTTCACTAAGAGATCTGACCAACAAATTGATGTTCGAGTCCCCTATAATAATAATCCACGAGATAGCACTGGCGATGGTAGAATGCCTTAGAGCAAGTCCAGCAGAGTGTGTCACCATGAGACAAATGACTAAAGTAGAAACCCACAGGGAGCCTTCGAAACCGGGTTTCCTAATGTGAGCACAAGCTAGCTACCATTACCACCGTTACCACTTCTCGCTAGCAAATGGCATGTTTAACACAATCCGAGCACACGGGGGCCATTTCCCCCCGCGTACCCCACTCGTGTCCATCCAGACCGAGAGTCTCACCGAAAATGTAGTCATCCAGAATCTCTAGCTGTTCTGTATCTCTGAGCCCGGCCGGCGCAGCGTTGAGGTGACGTGTTTATGAAGCTAGATACTAAATGGAGAATATCTTCCCTCTCGTAGGTGCATAACGATGAGCTCGGGAATCTCATCCAAAACCTAGATGTTCTCGGGGTCACACTTTCAGTCTTCAGCATTTAAACGTCTACGATATCGCGTTCGGCATTGCTTCGTAAGACGGCACCCTTTTGTCCCGTCCCCTGAAAATGCAGATGTCTACCGGTGTCGGGGGATCGAAGCCGTGTGGCCTCGCTCGTGCTGCGCCTCGGCAGGGTTGAAAGGCGCAAATCACACGCGAATCGCACCCGCCAATGCCACCAGGCTCGGCCTAATGTCAAAGAGTTTACCAATATTTTACGTTGCCAAAAACTAGGAGTACCCACAAGTGTCCAAATCAAGTTCAGCCCTTGACGTACCATCAGATAAGAGAGACGAAGACACTGGGCTTCCGCTATGACAAAGTGAGAACATAACTCTAGAAGCTTCTGTGTAATGTAATAATCTGTGTAATCCCAGTTTCCAGATGCACATGAAACGCATCTACCTACGATGCACACACATCGTCGAACGGGCAAAACGCTCGATTCAAAATCTCTGTGTTTGCTAATATATATTGTGCCAACAACAGCAACAACAACAAATTCGTTCATCCGTTTGATATGTCTCCTTCTCTTTCTCTCTCTCCTCTCTCTCATCCACACAATTGCACGCACCATCTGCACATATCCATAGAGCAAATGCAAATATATGTATGTGCTTGTACAGATATTTTGACGACACAGAGGATGACCGGACGATTCGTACGATTGCAACATCCCCCCTTCTCCGGGAAACAACCCACGCTTGGTCTCGCGCTCATAATCTCAACAATGACCTCAATCAAACACGCTGTGCCGGCAAAAAAAAAGTATGCCGGATGGGGTCAGATCGATACAAACAACTCAAGTTGTGCTCAGCATGGGCCTTTCACCTGAGGCTGACGCTTACATAAGGGTAAATTTATGCACCTATGCGCATATATGTATGTGTATATGTCCGTATCCTCGACAGGATGAGGTGAGCTTGCTTCGGTTGGACACGGCCCACGAGGTAAGCTAAAGCGGAGACTCTGGGGAGCGGCAGGGGTGTACGCACGACTATGCACGCGCTGGTACCGTCTCACCGGGACGGAAGAGGAGACAGAGAAAGAGAGAGAGAGTGCTTGGCATAATACTAAAGGTCCATGTACGACGCTCAGCAGCCGCAAGGGAAGAAGATGAATAAATAATTTATGATGCTGCTGCTGCTGTGGCGGTGGCGGCCACGCGGCCACCGCCCGCCGCCCCCCCGCCCGAACTACCACTACGACTGCCACCGCCACTGCCTAATGCGCGTTATTCATCTGCAGGCAACTACGACCGGAACGACCACAGCTGAAACTACCTGGAGCACCATCTGCTCGTACGAGATAGAGACGGAAGCGGCGAAGCGAGAGAGTGGAATAGTTATAGGTACTTCTAGAAGAGAATGAACGGGGGTGTCTCAGGGGGGGGGGGTGTTGGAAGGGGGTGTTGGAAGGGGTTTGCGGGACTAACTGGAGTATGGGGGCTAGCGATACTGACTGGCGTTGGCGCTCGCCGCCACTTCAGCGGCATCGGACGCTGCTGGCGCTGTTTTGCTCAGGGGGGGGGGCACTGTTAGTTAAACTTCCTTGTCAGGGTAAGGGTAAGGCTCAGAGCCCTGTGGCAAAGCTCTTCGGATAGCCGCATTAAGGTAAATGTCTGCCGTTTTGGAAGATTTGCCAGTTACAACTTATTCGCCTCCTCAGGGTATTTTGCTCATCCTCGTTGTGGACGTAAGTACGACACGTTCGAAAGTTACGTTCCACTACGATGCGTGGGACACACCCCCGGAACGGTGAAAACCTCGAGGGATTGTCTAGTATTTTACATCAGCGCGGGGGCTTGGACTTGGGTGCCTAAGTTGTCTCTGGCTGTAGGATAGGGCTGCAGGTCGAAGGCGGCAGGTTCGAATTGTCCCGCAACCTGGAGAGGACATATATAAGAGAACTCGTGCGCTGTGAAACTGCAGTATGTATGTACCTAGACCTGTATCCAGGTCATTCATTCTCGTCCATGAGTGGAATACGATCGTCCGTTCCTCTTGAAAGGCTTGACAGGACACGGAGGACACGTTTATACTTCATCGTTACTGTGAAGATGTTATGAAATACAGACGCGGCGACTTTGATCGGCAAATCTCTTTACTTGACAGGGTGTTTTTTGCTTATTTTTTTGAGCTCACCTCCAGCTCTACCTTTCAGCTCTGACAGGCCTCAGCACCTAACCTTTGGGTATTACTATTGGGACCACGCACCCAATTGCAGGACCGACGTACGCGAATGCAGCACGCCACAGGGGTGCTCCGTGCCATTTTTCTTGATTGTACTATACTTACTATACTTAGGTAAGTAAGCAAGTAAATTTACTTACTTACTATACTTACTAATACTTATATTATACTGCACTTAATTTAAGACTAAGCGGGGATAGCACCCCTGGCGTCGTTCGTCTACGATAAGATATCACCATAAGATGTCACTGGGTGACGACGCAGTCGTCAAACACGTTCTTGGTATGCTACAGCTGTTTTTGGTGATGACACAACATGTCGTTAGAATCAACCCTGTGTATAGCGTTGGCTTGTTCTTCCTTCCATCAATATTTACCGAATTGCAGATCCCACAAGAGCTTGAAGGGTGGCTGATCGAAGGGATTTTGATGTTTCAAACAAAAATAACATCCTTCTCTACCTGCTGTTTCTCGTCGCTTGCTTGCTCACCGTGCTGCAAACGCCACATTTCAATAGTGTTTCAGCACGAGCTACCACCGTGCCCCTTGGCTAACTGCGATAATTCGCCCTGTCCCCATCATTGACTGAACCAAGTGGCCGTTCGTTTATCAACGACCGCCGATTAAGCGCCGAGCACCCCGAAGTCGACAATTTGAAAGGTGAATGCGAGACTCTCTGAATAGCTCGGCCGTTGAATCACTTCAGGGGAGCGGCCCGGCGGCTAGGGGGTCAGGGGGGTGCCCATGGGGCCGTCGCGTCTAAAGCGGCAGTCGACAACACAGACATCCATATAGACAGTTTCATTCGTTAGCGAAGCACGTTGCCAATTCCAGCCGTCAGCGCTGCCATCGCGCCCCTGACCCCCTTGTCATCATTAGGAGGATTGTTATTACGACCATTATGATTATTATTACGAGTATTGGAATCGCGTCACGCTGAGACATGTCACGTGAAATGTCCAAATCGTGCTAGCCTGGAGAAATAGACAAATGAGAATGAACGGATATGAGCATAGGTGAATGCATACAGGGAAAATTCATAAACAAAACAAAAATCTAAGAAAAGATGATTCCCTTATTTCTCCCTCTGTTTTGCTCTTCCTTTTCTTTTATCATTCGTCGAATTTTCATTTCGCTCAATACCGCTAATATAGTTGTTGTTATTATTATTATTATTTTTATTATTATTATTCCAGCTGTTGTCTTAGTGTCAAAGACGAGCGCTGTATAGCAGCCGACATCGTAGTCGAGTCTCACGAGACCATAAAAAATCTAAATAATTCTTTTCTTTACTCGTTCCTTGTCCCCCAGCGGAAGCTGTCATGGATAATGGTTTTTTTTTTGGGAGGGGGGAAGGCTGGCTGGCTCTGTTGCCGTCGTCACCGTAAAAGCTCCATCGCTTCCGCGGTTCTGACGTGTCCGTGTTGATTCCCTCTCTTCACCATTGTCGTTGTTGTTGCTTAGTAAATCACTCCGGGTGACAAGGCTAGTCAGTCAATATGTTTGGTCATTGAAGGTGTCCGTTTATCGCGTTGTCACTCGACAACGAACGGGAAGAGAAGCGGGGAAAGAGAGAAGAAAAAATAAAACGCTTCTGACGCCGCCGTCCCCCCGAAAGAATAGCAGACGACAGCGGGACGAACTCGCAGACGAAAAACTACCAAAAACAACAACAACAAATAAACGCACATAGACAACTGGCAATTGTAACTACCAAGACAGTGACGACAAAACGCGAGCAGCAGAGCACGACTGCAAAATTGCTCCTATATATTTATATATATATATATATATATATATGGAAAACAAAGTCACGAAATACACACGTTTCATATTGATGTTCCTATATATTCGGGGGGCGTATTCGTTTTTCTATAGAAGTTACTAAACTTCGAGAGAAAAAACGCTTGACAGCTGGAAAGCATTTGGCTTATTGCTTGTGCCAAGTGTAGAATACAGGGAGCGCAGAGAGGCGTGTGGGGTGTGTGTGTGTGTGTCTTCGGGGGTGGGGGCTCGCCCGTGTTGTTATTCTGTACTGTGAAAGCATGTTATCGATTTATTCGCTATCCTTTGTTCGTGACGAGATTATTCAACCAAAATGAATAATCAATGAATCAATCATAATTAATATCCGACATGGAATAGAACGGGGCTCCGTGATAACTAACCATATATACGTATATATATATTGTTCTGTTCGGCCAAGACTGTGATAATTCCCCGCTAAACGCTCCGAAATGACAGGCCTGTAACATCGTTCGGGTAAATTGATGCTTGAGGAGTCACGAGAATGAATCACTAATTATCGTCATTCGGATCGTTTTGATTGCTACGTCCCCGTGTCCTATTCCGACTCGTTATTTCTCCTATACTCGAATTAATTAACTTGGACTTGTAGCTTAGTACCAATAATAATAATAATAACAATAGTATCAAGAATAACAAAAACGACAAAAAAAAACATAATAATACCAAACAAAACCATGCCCCTTGCACAGCTGGTGTCCGCCATTGAATATTCCACCTTTTTTTGCACCGTCATACATTATCTCGTATACGATGAATGTGACCTGATGAAAAATGAACATATTTCTATACTCAGCCACTCCGACGCACTACCGTCCCCGCCTATGTACACGAATTACGCCGACAGTGACTAGGGCAATTCTGTATACTGCACGCCACCCTGTAAATGTCATTTCGAATTTGTCCATTGATGTTTGGAGCAGCGTGTCGGTTGTAACGGATTTAATGCATTCAAATGTCCCATCGGTCGGCCTGCTGATATCGGTGCGCATTTCACGCGACATCCGCATCCGTCGTTATTTTTGTAACCTCGAACAGCAGCAGATTTGCCCTCAGATGTGACCTTCCCCGATCGAACTTCTGGTCAGTGGCTCTGGGGATTGGCAGTAGGAATGCGTCCATATTCGATTCAAATCATCTCTCTTCATAGATGGGATTGGAGGTTCGGGGCTAGTTCGATGTTCAAGCTGGTACGATTTGTTGTTACAATCGGGTGCAAGCGGAAAATTCGCAACTAGCCATTTTATAGATTTTTATGCGGATTTCGACATATTCTTGACGCCGATAGGATACGTACTCATATTCTTGATATGAGTACGCCTGTTGGTGTATCCCCATCAATCAAAAATCGATCTTTACAGCTATTCGAACGTGGCCAGCTGGAACGAACTTTGCGGAAGATATTTCCTACACGCGCCGCGTCACACGGATCACGTTTTTGTCCTGATCTAAATGCTATTTGACAGATCGCCATCTTTGCTCCGGTCTTTGGCTGCCATTTATCCAAATGCAGTAAACAAGACTCTCAAGCCATGGGAGAATAAGCAAAGGTGGCCCCGACAGGTCCTCATAGTAATACGCATTTTCAGTTGGCCAGGACTAAGTTCATGAGGGACCCATTTTGCATCATTTTTCTGCATCCTCAAATCATTTTTAATAATTCGACGACATGTTTCACGAGGCACGCTAATTTCAGCCGACCAAGCCGTCAATGACCTAGCTCTAGTTTGCTTAAAAGCCTTTTCGACCAATTCGATCCGTTCGTCGAATCGAGATTCGGGAAGGGGTGGGCGCCGTCGATGTTCATTAGTGTCCCAATCGCCTTGTGTAAACCAGGCACACCAACGGTACACCTGCGGTCAACTTAGGGCATTATGGCCATGCACACCAACCAACTCCCGATAGATCTCAGCTGGACATTTCTTCTCTTGAACCATAAACCTTACACTTTCCTTCCGAGAACGCAAGTCTAAGGGACCTCGTTCGCCGGTTGCCATTTCGAACGCCCAACGGAAGCCAAATGCTAGTGGCTTCCGCGCCTGCTAATTGTTGTGTCTCACTACCCGCCAAATTTGAATTCAAACCATCCAATAATAAGAACACGGCAGGAGACGCCAGCAGTGCCGTATTTTACGAGTCGGCCTAATATATATATATTTGCAGCTAGGCGATATGAAGGGAGGGTCTACAGAAAGATGATAAATTCAGTTGCCGTATTATTCGTGCCCCTTCGTTCGGGTCCATTGGTGGTGTTTTTTTTCCACCGAGACACACACACACACAGGGGGAGACCCGGCGAATGAACGCACGCCATTGCATACGTGATACAGCGACAGTGCGTCCAGGCAGTGCGGCAAAGACCCATAGTCATTGTTGTACAATATGAATGAGCCCCATCATGTGGATCTTGTTGAATAAACACAGAAGAAAAAGAAGAAGTGGAGGCAGAAACGCGAGCAACAACAACAGCAACAGCAGCAGCAACAACAACAGCAACAGCAACAACGAGGAGTCGACGGCGAAGGGCACAACAATGACCTGCTCTGCAGGCGGAGGGATGACGAGGGGGGATCTGTTCAGTTGGTCCGGCTGTGCCCACTAAAACCGCAATGGGAACTGCTCCTCATCCGTGGCACTCACTCGCTCCCTAGCTCGCTCAGTCACTCGTGTTGTGCTCCTTCGTATGACAGACGGTTTGTATTGTTCTTGTTGGCGGTGGTGCTTGCGGTGGTGGTCGTCGTCGTTGTTGTCGTCGTCGGCGGCGGCGTCGTCGTCGTCGTTCTGGTTGTTGTTGTTGTTCATGAATAATTCATATGATGTTGCGTTTCGACTCGTTGTTGTTGGTGTTGTCGTCGTCGTCATCGGCGGCAGCGGCGTCGCTGTCACTTGGTTGACTGCGCAATGTGCGCAATCAACTGAAGAGACAACAGTACAATGGGCTGCGAGAGCATTTCTAGCCAGGCTCGCTGTTCGGTGGCGTCGACGACACCAACTGCACTGCAATGTGGATAGCTGCCTTGCATCGCGGCGGGGGGGGGATCGGTCCGCGCACCTCCATCGGTGGCTTGCTTGCCCCCCTGCGTTTCGCTTGGACCTTTTTCCCGATGATCCCAGCGACTCCCACAGACCCCAACGGTGGCATCAACGCATCACAAGTTGTATAAAACACCAACACCAGCCACCGCTGACGCTCTTCTCATTTCTCATCAGTCGAGTATGTGACTTTAGCCAATACACTGAGTACACGGTCGCCCCTTTATATATATATATATATATACATATATATATATATATATATATATATACATATACATATATATATATAACTAACACCTTCGTCTGTCTAGTACAGGGACGGATGCAGTGTTTCTGTTGATTTATCTAGAGATCTATGCATCTGTTGCTCTGCTTAACGCCCAGAGTTGGCCTAGATTCGTTTTAGTCGCCGGGAGTGAGTGGACATTGGAAGGCTTCTTTTTTGACTTGTATTGTCAATCATTGTGGGGTGATTAAACCCAGAGGGATATTTTCGAGACACATTTTTATGTTCGATTAATTTGTTACTTAGAGAGTGACTATAACCGACAGCTTGGCCATGTATGGGTCATTTTTACGTACTATTCCCTAGGGAATAACGTTGAACAATAAATAGATCGACAGATTTATCCGATTAGCCCGCGAAGTAAGGCATTGTCACTCAGTTTAACATGGCGAATGCAGAAGCTGGTTAAATATTGATAGACAAATATATTCATAGGATTCATTCGATTGCATTGTCGATCGAAACGGAACGAATCTTTGTACGTATGCATGGGCTAAGTTAAATTAGAGTTGGATTAACAGTCAACTTACGCGAACAGACAAAGTTAACACAAGTTGTTTTTTTTTGAGAGAGAGGTGGAAATTTTCTTCAAACGCACGGACACCACCAGAGACACCTTCCAATCTCCATGAAAGTGGGCCGATCCCGTGCAGGGGGGTTGACGTGGATGACAAAACGCCTCCGCCTGCTAAAACCACCTTCCTCTGCTGAGAGTGTATCTCTTCTCCAGAGAACATAAGTTGCTAAGCAACAACACCGGTACACACTCACACATATAAGATGCACAACGAGAGCAAGATTATACAGACGCTGTCCAAGCTTGCGCATATTGAAACATGTTGGTTGCAGGGGGCAACTGAATCACTTTTCCATTTTCAATCTCTATTATTCAATACGTTTATCTTGCGAACAGGTGTAAGCTGCACGATATAAACGGCATAGCGAAACCGACCGAACGACCACAGGGGATATCGATCTCCCACCATCTGGGTCTCCATCTGACCTTGTGGACCTCCAGAAGGAGAAGAGCTCGGGTCTCCATTTGCGCGAATACAAAAAAATAGGGTGGGCCGTGGACAACGGCGCGCTATGAGAATGGAATGAAAAAAAAACGAATCTGAAACCACACGTACATGGCAATTTCTGCGATAGAAACATGTCGATGTATCTAACTATAGGAGTAATTCAGTAGTATATATGTGCATGGTGCCTAGAAGCAGCTCTGAGAGCCGTACGCGTCTGGCAGTTCCAGGGGACATGGAGCCACCGAGGCCGATATAGGCGTCGCAAGGCGGCCTCTCTGAGATACGGCCAGGAGAAGATACTGACAACAACGGCCTCGCCAGTTCGCTGATTACGCCCACATGAGTTAGCCAGAGGTCGAGACGAAGCTCGAGGAGCTCAAGGGGAACGGTCGAGCTTTTAGGAGAGAGATAGAGAGAGAGAGACAACAGTATCGCCGTACATCTGCATACAGATGGCAGCTGGCGGGGTAATGAGGTCGACAATGTATTCAGTATCATCAGGACTCGGTGTTCGGTCTAGTGTCTACTCGGCGGCTACAATACAATATGCCAGTTGAGAATTACAGCTGAAGTGGAAAAGGTCGAGGGTGGATAAGAAAGCAATGGAATATACCCATATCTATACCATATCTGGCAGAACTGATCATGGGTGAGTGAGTATAACAAAACCTGTTGTTGGTTAATCATATGCGAGCAATCAATCCGTTGTGTGGACCCGGACGGGAATGGGCACAGTCGTAGACCGCGGGCCTCATCTGTGGTCCTCAGCACTGCCGATCTGATCGTTCTCGGCGTGAATTCATTTCACATCTTGTTATGATGTGTAAAACCAACTCACATTTTGTTAAATCGACCTTTGAAATAAAGCGTTAATTATTATTATTATTATTACATCACCCATCACTGAACAACTGTCCATTAAGAGTTATCGTGCAATAAGGCATTTGAAATTTCAAACAAACGCCTTTATCGAATTATACTTTTAGAGACCTCTTCAGGCGGTAGCTAGTTGACACGTAAAGGCGTGCTTATATTTGTGTGTACGTGTCACGTTCAACAATTGGCTTGGTTATTGAAAGGTTGTCCACCTCAGCTGGTGAGAAAATTGGTAGGACGCTAGTCATATCTATAATGGTAAAGGTAGAGATGGAGGTTTTATTAAAGGAACCGTAGTTTTAGAATGCTTTAGTTGGAAATACAAGATAAACTCTGAACCAAGGCCCAAATCGGAGAGGTCCAGGCTTCTTTGAGGGTGACAGTCGCACAGTACCACACAAATCGCTTAGTCGTGAAGTCTGGTCTGCATAATGCGTTTCCCACTTAAGCTCGTAAAAGGAGGCTGATTCTATGGTGGTATCGAAACGAGTTCTGTGCTAAAAAGGCTGTTGGTTTCAAGGCATGCAAATACACCACCAGGCCACCGGGGGCGCTCAACGAATTCTGCGTCTAAGCGTTACGAGTCATCTAGTCAATCCTGCTACTTTCAACAGTTGATTAAGAAAGCATAGACGTGTAAGGACGTCGAAAGTATTCTGTTACATTATATATAATTCTTCTCAATGACCTTTTAAAAAAGTACGATAAATGTAAATTTATCCGTATGTCCCACGGGCCTGACGGCGACACTTTATTGTCACCAACAAACCAAATCAAACAGTGCAGTCGATAAATACTCAGACTCGATCTATTCAAGTATCCGCTAAAGGGAGCCAACTAATTTGCTGTGTAGCTGTCAATGGCAGTCGAGGGTGGGTCTCCCGTAGGGGAATATAGGGTATATCCTAATATATAGGGTATATCCTATATATAATGGAGGGGTATATCCTTCTATAAAAAGCAGCCCGAAACGAGAATGTTTTAATTGGTGTGCCGACCTGCAGATGTACTATTTATCGTCATATGCTCGTGTCGCTGGTAGAGTGCGTGGACGCCTGCGCATACTAGAGTGCAATGTACTACCTGATGCCAAGGTAATTTGTTGAATGAGCGGTTTCGTTTTTATTAACCTTTGCTTGGCATTAAGGAAAGGCGTTGTTCGTTCGCATCTTGGGTGTTTTTTTTCTCCTTCGTCCTCTGTTGTATGGGAACCTAACCTAACCTGTCTCGTCTGAATGTTGGCGATGTTGCTATGCTTGATAGTAATGACGGCCACTCGTCGACGATATAGCTTGTGGTACAGCTGACTTTACCGGTGGACGCATACTTTACGTTCGCTGGTTAAATCTGCACGCTAAACCGCATGGACCGCTTCACAGACGTTGGGGCCTTGTCTCGAATGAAGTTGTCGGCTTAAGCATCGGAAAACTGCCTGAAGTTAAGCCAACATGCCCTATGCCCAATTCATACACGCAATGTCCATTATATAACAGACACGGCAATATATCGGATATTTAGATAGCTAAGCATTAGCTTAGACTTTTTCTTTAGCGAGCTCAATAGTTTAGTTCGAGTAAAATAAAGGCAACGAGTCCAATGAGTTTAGCTCTGTGATTCACTAGAGGATACACACACACACACACACACAAAAAACTCCAATCATGACGATAATTATCTATTTAACACCAACAGTGTGTGATGCTGTTAATGAATTAGCTTATCGAATTTGCCTCCCTGATGAGAACAGAAGAAGTTCCCAGGAAATTCTCAAGATCTCATCCACTTCATTCAACTATTATGATGAGCGCTCAGCTGACTCACGTCATCCGATTTCCAGCCCTAGTCAGCCTTAGTGGCACGTCGAATTCCGTATACGAGTTCCAGCATCCCTCCCCCAGGTGATTTTTTTTTTATGAGGAAAACGGAAATACCTACCCCGTATTCCCCACGCCTCCCAAGTGGGAGGGAGCCCCCTGGAAAACCGCCGCAATCCGGCATACCCTCACGGAGGCCCTGAAAAATTCCGGTCCCTACCCCCAACGTTTGGCACCCTTAGAGAACGTCACCCCTTCCGATCTGCCGCTCTAGTTTTTCCTTGTCCTTGAGCACCGCCTCGGCGTATCTTCGGATCCCTCCCCAGGTGATGGCAATAGTACATAGTAGCTAGTATAGGAACACCGAAGTATATCCATCTCTACCCTGGGCGTTGCTCAATATTTCCTCTCGATTCAAGAGCACCCCGGGGAATAGGAGTCGTTACCAGATGAGCGTTCGTCAGTAGGCCCTCAACGCACAGTTGAATGTATCCGTAATCTGATGAAGTCGTCAAATCTTATGATTGCGCATTGTGTGTTTCCCTCTATGGTTATCCAATATGGAGGGCATTGGTTTACGGGGACGGGGGCTCACCTCATCCAGCCTTGTCACGTTGCGCGCTAATCTATCGCCTGGCTGTTGTCTTGTTATTAGAGTTTTGTGACCGCGTGGTTGGTGGCCATTACATAGCAGAGTACCCAGCTGTCGGACTGTGACGCCACCTGGGTGAGCTAATTAGCTGGTGAGCTAGCTTGCCGTGCTGGCCAGAGGGTCTGTTCGAAGCTATAAATAATTGATGGCGAAAACAGGTACTACGATATTCCGGTGTCTTAGTCACTGTTATCTTAATTGAGAATCCTGATAAGCTCACTGGTCAGGCTGTAGTCGTTCTGAAATGAATGAAAATATCTTCAATGTATTTACATTCTATCACCGAAAGATTTTTCTTCTACGCTTATGCCATTTAGGCATCGGGTCCGCCATTAATCCATATTATTCAATCATATATATATATATATATATATGAAGAATATACAGGGAATACTTTACATAGTATTGTTAGTTCAAAGCACATGAAACGTGGGTGTCAACATGTGACTTGCATCGGGACAATTTTAGCCCCAAATTCATAGGGCGTTAATTAATCTCAAAATAGAGCAAAGCAAGTTAAGCGTGAATACTTCATTCATAACGCCATGGTCTTCATGGATTTACCATTTTAATAAAAAAAGAATGTACATTATTAAAAAGGGGAATAGACTCGCCAGATAAGCGACAAATCTAGCGGGAGATTAACGGTCACAGTATCCCAATACACTCATTATGTATTTAAGGTTCATTGGTTTTCTCGCTGTAGCGTCTTGTCTGGGTAGTATCCTCTGAGTTTATCTCGGGTGGAGTCGCTCTCCTGTGGAGAGTAGTATGCGAAATTCAGAGAAATGGTCTCACGTTCAACCCGGACGGACAGCACCCGGTCCTGGATAACTGCGGAGGATCCCGCGGGACCCGTTCAAAATAATTTCGCTCATTAACAGCCTTCGAAGTGGAAGTGTCTATCAGGGTGAATGCAAACTCAAGCCCTTAGTAGGCACTTACATGGAGCCTAGGCCAATTCAAACACTCGAATTAAGTTGGCTAATACATTTTTATGGATAACTCGACACCCCAGTCGCGAGTTCCAGACGGGGAACGCGATTACTATAGCAGATACGTTGTTCTTGGCATATATAGAGATTTTTTAAATTTGTCCTAAATACGTTATTTCTCGAGTACGATCTCACAGAGGCGGTGTCCTCTACGCGGTCTCTCTACAAAGGCTATCCATTGAAAGCAACCAAAATCACATACCGTTTGGCCATTTCTTGACCTACAAATGGGTACTCTACAAGTCTAGGGTAGACTAAGTCTTTGGGTGTAGGAAAAACTAGAGGTCGCAGGTTCGAATCCCGCTATCTGGCGACATGTCGATCGAAGCTTAAGCATTGTAATAAGCCGCAGTAATCCGTAAAAACAAACCAAATCATTCTATTGTATTCGGTCCTCATCCAGAGAGTTGAGGGTTTCACCAGAACACTGCACCGGTGATCGGTGGGGTGTCTATGAACACCCATATATAGGCAATTCATACACCCAAAAAATATATGCTGCAAACGACGGTCACCTTGATTATGACGGTAAAAAAACATCAGATAACAAACTCCTACGATTTATCACAAATTATCGCTATTTGAAGCATATACATCTATACAAACTATCGACCAGCATGAATTTCCCTCTGGAGATAACAGCGTGCGATAGATATATTCCAATCTGCATGCGTCAAACGCATGGCAAATTCGTGGCAGTAAATGCACCGCTTATCTTATGCAAAACTCGGTATGAATCGTACGACAAACAAACATCGATGATGGCCGGCTCGGTTCTGTTAAACAGCCGAGCGAAGCCAATTACACAATGACACGCCTCCGTCACGCGCGCGTGTTTTGTGTTACACGAATCTACGCCGCTTAGGAGGCGCCGCATTTGTTCAACGTTCTCATGCATCCAGCTGGCGTAATGCCAACGAATATACAGGATGTTTTATATAGCCATACGGTTGAGTTGGTTCCTCAACAGGATTACGAAGCTTTATCCAACGACCGGTACGAGCTATATATATATATATATATATATATATATATATATATATATAAGTAAAGTATTGATCGAGGGAAGTAATTCCTAATTATTGTATGTTTGAATAAGTAT
Source organism: Stratiolaelaps scimitus (assembly GCA_019614645.1). Lineage (NCBI taxonomy): Eukaryota > Metazoa > Arthropoda > Arachnida > Mesostigmata > Laelapidae > Stratiolaelaps > Stratiolaelaps scimitus. The sequence continues at coordinate 872,535 of JABWDB010000064.1, read as the reverse complement.
TTGGGTTGTTTTAATGGAGGGATGAAAACGAGTACTGAATAATTATCTCCCTATTTAGTATTTCGCGGTTCATACGAGGAGACAAACGCAGTAAGGCTGCCACTGGTAAATGAAGTGGAACCTCCTTGTTTTAAGGATATTCTATATATATATATATATATATATATATATATAAATAGAGAGAAGGAGGGGGCTGTTCTCAGATGAACGTATTTCACGTTCGACGGGTGGGTACCATTATCGCCTACTTTGATTATGAAATATACCGATCTTGGACCTCTGACACCTCATCAGGTAGTTGAAACACAGCCTAACTCTGTATCAAAGCTCTGTCTCTTATAAAACGCAATAATAATAATAACAATAGCAACAATAATAGCAACCACAATACGGTCCAAGGCAACAAGGTCTAAAAAAACACGACCTATCTTTTAGGCATTTGTTCATATAAAAAATATTATGTCATTGTAGTCGCTTTTAGTAGAGTTATTTAGTTATAACTATTTTTTTTTAATAATTAGTTCCATTTTTTTTAATAATTAATAAATCTTAGTTAAAGAAAAAGAAGTAATAGAAATTGCAATTGTGTAGTTGAATTTTTCTTGGCATGCTTATTCTAACACGGATTACTATGCATGATAAATGAGGTCAATTTCGTTAGCTGTTGTTGGATCAGTAGACGCGATATATTGACTGTGCATGAGTCGATTGTACGTTATATCTGATTGGGAGAGATTTATAGAAGAGCTGGATGACTTTCTGAACATGTTGTATATATAATAATTGACCTTAGTTAATCTTTGTGAGACTCATGTGAGACTAGTCTCGCATGGCCGCAGTTGTAAATGAGGTGCTTATTGCTAATCTGTTATTGAAGGACACCAGCAATTTTCAGTCCACCGATCTAACTATCTATCTATGTACATTCTCTCAGGGTAGGGTACCGTGATTGCGTACGCCACCCATACAGTTAATGGATACCAACCTGTGCGTTGTCAATGACTATAAATAGATTCTTCAATTTGATAGCTCTTATCATTGGTGGTAATTATCGTGTGGGATTATTGGCGTTGATTTAGAGTCGTTCCTAAGGGAGCCACGAAAAAGTATTCGAACCGACAAAGGAACCGCGTCCCATCGAGAATCCACCTTCTCCAGGGGATCTCTCGGGAAAACCAAAATCGAGGCGAGGCTGGTAGTCGGGAATCGGTGAATCTACAACGGGGAATCTACCCTGTGGGTTCCTTCTAAGCGAACCATGAGTGTGTGTGTGTGTGAGATGTAGATATGATATATATGTATATATATTCTATTTTTTTTTAAATTCCTTTCATCGGCATCATGTGGTGGTATGACGTTCGATTAACCCATCAATATTCCACGATGTGCAAGATTACATTATACGAAAGTATCACAAATATTACCCCCAAATAACAATGCGCTACGCAGTGCGCATTCGCCGTATAGCGCTCTACGTATGTCAAGCAAATAGAAATGTGCGACAACGAAATTTTACAGAACAAGAACGCCGAGCAACGAATCGTATCGTACTTGATGGGAGCAGCTTCATATTTTTCATGTGCGGCTTAAAAATCTACGTGACCTTCTACCATTTCCCGGAACGCTCGTAGGATTCGACAACCGCAGAGTTGTAGAGCGGCAGCGAGAGCGAGTCATAGAGCTTTTCAGCGCAGACGTACGCGTCTAGATGATCTGCAATCTCTGACGAAGTCGTAATGTTAAATTGTATGAAAGGAAAATGGAACCTAGGGCCCAGCATAAAGGTATGTATAGAGTCCGAAGTCGCTATTCTGCGACACATCCTAGGAGGTAATGCTATTTCAGCGTCCTCTAGTGCATTTACCACGGGAGTTAGCGGCGGCAGGCCACTCCAGGCCGCGGGGGGGGGGCATGGAGAGGTCAAATGAAGGAGAGTCCTTCACTCAGGCGACGTCCGCCCGAAGGAACTCAACGGACGAACGCTGAAGTGACAAAGTTACAATATGGATATCTCACAGGCCGACAGACAGCGGCGACTGCAGCGGCAGAAGCAGAAATGAACACGACAACGGTAAAATAAATTGAAGAAAATTAATTGGGGTGACACAGTGAGACATTTGTACGGGTGCGAGAACGTCACGTCATTACGCCCCCTACAGGTATCGCATACTAACGAAATAATGAAACTAGCCAGCATTTTCAACGGAAACACATACAACTGTATATGTATAAGTCTGAGTATTACTACATATATAAGTGAATGGAGGAGATTTGTATTTCACTAGAAATTAAAAAAAAATGGGTTGAAGACATGGTAATATTTCACTCTCACATGTTGTACACGTGCGTGTCCATATAAGGAATATCAGATGGACGTACCGTACGGGAGAAATTCGATGTAGGAACGAGCATGATTTGATTGATTGACTTTTCCATCGACATCCGTTTAAGCTCGAATTAAATCGTTTCCATCGTGGCGATGCGAGCTATAATTATGCTGGACAACTGCATAATTAATATATAGTTTCCAAGTGTTCTAGATTTTCTGTATATTAAGTATATTCCTAGTAGGTAATATTGAGCAGGAATAGCCAAGTGTCACTATATATCCGAGATATTCTATATACTCCACAGTGTGCATATATATATTGGTAACAGATCTTGGTAACAGCGTCACAGTCGTAAGCTGACGTCGCTCAACAGCCTGCTGGCAAAATAGAATATGTTCTATAACTATTTATGAATTAATTATTATCCGTTACCACGAACGGGTCCTAAGGAGAAGACCTTGTTGGTTTATTCACCGAACTGCATTTCCCTACAACGCTCAAGCTCTCTCATATTAGTTCATTAGTTTCTTTGGAACTGCAGTTTTTCACAAATACTCAAAGCTCTCATTGTAAATAAAAAAGTAAATGAAAAAGGGAGTAGTTAGAAAGGTAAATGTACCCTGGCGCAGTATAACAAATTTCATCATATATATATATATGTCACAAGGTCGAAAAAACAACTCGAGCAATCATCTGCCGCCTTCGACCTCCATCCTTTTCCTTCAGCTAGAAACAACTTAGCCACCAAACTCCAAGCCACCCCCACCGCGCTGTCTTCAATCGAAGTGTTGAGACTGGCCGTTGATACCGTTTATCGATAAAGCAAAAAAAAAAACCACAACAACAGCAACACAGACCTCTAACCTTCAGCAGTTGTTTGATCTACCATGCGTCTTTATAGATGGCCCATACTTCGTTTTACGAGGCCCACTTTACACGACACCCTAATTGTGTGAACTACGACCGCCCCACGAAATATTTCTCACTGTCGTTAAGGCTGGCCATATATTATTGTCGTTATGTTACAATAAATTGCAGTGGAAACTACTAGTGTTACGGCAGCTGATCGGGGGTCACGCGGGTGCGTTAGACAAAAATATATTATACAAATATCTAATATTATATATAATACCACTTATCGAATAATGATGATATTATTACGAAATAAGAAATATTATCACGAACACTGTGTGTGCGTGTGTCTGTGGGGTTTTTGTGTGGTGTGTGTGTGTGGTTTGAAAGTTTTTTCTATATAAGCACAATATTCCTTATGGTCAGATGAGGTGTCACTACACAATTTTATCAAAGTATTATGACTGAAAATGGACAAAAATATATTAAAAATAAAATTTTAATATATTTTTCTTCCGTAATATATTTTTAATTTTCAGTAATAAAAAATATATTACTGAAAATGAGTAGCAGACTAGCTTTCCTTGACCACCAACGATAAGGCTGTGGTGACAATTGTTATAGCTGTTGTTACAACAACAACAAGTAGAACAATATGCATTTACTACTGTTAGTTGAATGGTTGGCGAAGGTAAAGATTTCAATCCAAGGACCCGAATTACAGCCAATACGGCGGCGTTGGTCAAACTCGACGTTTCAACGGTATTCAGTAATCGCGGCATGCGCAGTAACGGAAATGATGATAATGTCGTCAAAATCATGACGTCGAATTAAGACCACGAAAAAGGTCCGTGACAGGTCCGGGAAAAATCCAAATTTTCAAATATAACTTCCCTTGGAAAAAGAAGAACCATCAACTAGCCTAATATTGCGTCCGGCAGAATTGTTTATTTGAAATGGTTTATTATTAACGGCGAACGTATGATTTGTTACTGATATCTTGATAGCTGTCGCCAACGGGGCGCACGACAAGGAGTGGTGCGAGGATCTTTTAAATATCATATGATCTCTGAGGTCCAAATGTTGATGTGGCAACTTTTTTTTTCTGCAAACAACAGCTGTTGTCTAATTCACGACTAGAAATATTGGGATGGATAGTTTATTATTACGTAATGTTGATTTTCGACGTAACCAATCTGGGGAACTTGAGCGTTGTAGGTAACTGCAGTTCCGCTAAGAAATCAATGAAACTAATTCTTTACCTTTATAATAACAGTAATGACCAACAAGTTCCACAATATGGGATACAATCATTAAACTGTTTATACGTATATAATAATAATAATAATAATAACAATAATAAATGAGTGTATATAATATGTTGGCAATAAAATATCGAATGTATCATTCAGCCTTCTACACATCTCAGAAGGGTTACATACCGCTGCGGGAGAATGATGTTCAACCGAATTTTTAATGCAAAGATTTTCTTTAGATATCCAAAGGAGCAGCACAATTTCCATTTTGGGCACACGCTTAGCAACTGGACAAGGAAGTGGGTGAACGTCCTTGCTTTAAATATTCTATTGAGAATATATCGAGCAGGGGTGTTCTTATGTATTATATTTCACGTTCAGCTGGTGGTGCAAATGTCGCCCCCCTCCAACTTTTTTAATTAAATCAAGTGTATACCAACAATATGCATTTCATGGCGAAGTCAGGCCATTAATTTGATCTTTTATTTAATTCAGTAAAGTCGTTCAATTATAGCCGTATATGTGTGTGTGTGCTACACACACACATATATACAGCTATAATAATGTGTGATATACACATTTCTTGTATATATCACTCTACCTTGATTATCATGATTGATTACCATTGCCGCTATAATTACAGCGGCTATTTCACGATGTACAGCATTGTCTACCAACATGCTTACCTCTACTGTTGCTTTCGTTTAAACTCGAACCACAAATACTGTTGTTGTCTGTCTATTTATTATTGATTCTATCAGAGACTGTATTTTATGCGGTATCATTACATTGGCCATGCTGTTATAATATAATGGCCACGGCACTTTCTTGGGTATAGAGTGTTGCTGTCAATTGTTGCTGATCGAACCGGCTATTATTATTACTATGAGGCTGGTTTAACTAAATGAGTTCTATCAGTGGCCACCATTCGTAGCTTGTCGTGTACACGAGGAGCAGTAACCATGCAGGGCTTTGCAGTACACATTATCCCATACGTTTCCAAAGTCATTATTATAAGCATCCGTGTTCGTATATATATATATATATATATATATATATATATATATATATATATATATATTATAACCAGTTCAGCCAGCGGTACAACGGCTGCACGAGGGTCATGTATATCAGCGCTAACGAACATGACAGGATTGTCTGTGCATGCGTCTGTCCGTCCGACCATCGGCGATCTTACAGAAGCAGCAGGATATAAGTATTCATTCTCTTTCATAGCGGCGTCCCTCTGGTACCCCCACACGATAGTGTAGCTGGCGGTTGGCACTTCTCCGAATTACATGGACATACTTGTATATATATATATATAGTATTTGGGTCCAATCAATCAACGGTTTCTCTTTGCCCCCGCTGCCGATTTAACTGGCAGCAGTAAAATTGCTCGTTCCATTATCGCTTGCCGGACCCGTGTCAATGCAACCTATTACTGTCGCTCGGGAACATTCTGTCGCTGGTCGCAACCAGCCCCGCAATTGTTTCCCCGTGCCGTTTGAGTTGAGTTCTCAGCGAGGTCTTAGACGAGCAGAGGTCTTAGCTAAAGGCAGCACGGCTCGTAGCTTCTACCAGCTGCTGTTCTATGTACACAATGGAGGGGTTTCTGTAAGATAATGATGCTGCTGTTAGTGCTTCTGCTTATGCTACCACCACTGGGCAATGTGTCGCCATGTGGACGAATGGACGAACCTGAGAGATAGAGTCCTTTGTAGAATACGAACAGCGGGTAAGGACCTTCCTCTGTGGCACGGCCGAGTCGGACAACTAACAACCGAATCAGCCCGGTGAAACTGACCAAGGGTCCCCCATGACATGGCTATTTTTCCAAGAGCGTGTCCGATGGTGGCGTGAAAGCGGGCCAATAAAGGGCGACACAATAATGTAATGTAATCTCACCAAAGAAGAAGCTGTTTGAACAAGGTGATAGATGCTTGATAGACAGATAGAGGAATATCCTATGTCAGTTCATTTGTTCATTGTCAGCTAAAGTACGAAGCAAGTTGGAACGACTGTAATTTGCCGGATCAATCCGAGCCTTCAGCAGCGAGCTCAGCGCGCACAGCTCTGCGATACGACGCGTCGGATGCACCGCTTCATAAATATTGTTGAAGGAGGGCGACATCAAAGGCGAAGACCTGGAGGTTTTCGGGGGTGAGGGGGTCTCGTTGTTTGTGAGAAGAACGAACATCGGCCCCTGTTAAAATCACGGCGGCGTTTGATGGGACGCTCACATTTGACCACATGAATATGTCTGTGGATCAGTGTGTGAGAGTGCGATGTGAAAATTGCTGTCAATATAACCGCTGTAACAATTGCCTACTGTTAGAAGAACTTCGTCTGGCCACTTCCACCGTAGGAGAACAGGCAAGCGGATAAAACCAGAGCCATCTGATGCATTGTCCTAGGTGATGATATACCCTTGACAGCTGAATTTTGCCAAGGATGATTTGTATGTCTAGAATTTGTGGTAAGGATTGATGTTCTTCGATACGATCACTAAAGTATACGGATTAATGAGAGAGAGAGAGATATGTAAGTGTCGTCGACATTGTTTTCATTGATGGTGAGCGCTAGAAATAACGACAGTTCGACATCGTGTTGAAATCAATTAGCGTAATGGAAATTAATCGTGAATCAAATTAGTGACTGTCCGATACAGCCTGCTCCCCTCGAATAAACGCTTTAGAAGTGTGATATAGGTACTTAAGCTATTCCATACAATCTTCATTCATCTTAATGATTTATTACCAATAGTTCTTATCAGACAGCTTGAATACGACATCGATACATTGGGGTATCCAAGCTCACGAGGTGCATTTAAGTAAGTATTTGTTTTAGTCACAAAATGTACAGGTTTACCTTTATTTATCAGTGCCGTCCATCTTAATTGTACGTAGGAGTTCATTTACATAATTGTGGAACAAAGTCTGGAGAGCGTACGTATCAAACGCGTACTTTCTATTGGCATCGTTCGTTGAGCAAATTGCGTTCCCATGTAAACCTATGTAGCTTATTCAGACATATTAATGAATCGACGACTTCAGCTTCCAATTACAACTTCCTATGAGCTGAATGTGTGTCTGTGAGAAATAGACAATTGTCAATATACGATATCCGTGATATCGTGGTCGTGCAACAGGGATACTTCGACATCTATATCAGTCGATGCAATTTTCTGGTGAAGGTCAGACACACACACATGATGAAGTTCCACAATACATTATACAGATTATTATTATTATTATATTTATACGGACATGAGCGCGCCACCTGGTCGGCTGTACCCGATCGTACCCAACTGACCCCCCCTTACAAACTGAGGCACATAGACTTCATCCGAATGAAGAAGCATGAAATGACTCAGAAGATGTGAGCAGCTTGTCGTGCAGCAGCGTCCGAGCGTCAGAAGATGACCTGCCTCCATTCGCTGGCTTTGCAAGGCCGACCACGCTATTGCATTTATTCTGAATTTCTGCTGTCCGGCGTACGTCGACGTGGTCAAGACGTGGCTGGTTCACGTTGACGAGAGCAACAAACAATTATCTCACCTACGATCTGGATACCGGCACCTGTTCGTTGGTACTATTTTTTTTTGTTCCCGCTATATGTCCTAGTGAACAGAAAAGAATAAGCAAAACGATGAAAAGGGCCGATACAATGATAAAGATGAATAGAAGATGTCAATTCACGATGCTGGGACATTTGTCTCCTCTCGTTCCGAAGGAGGAAGACGGCTGACGCGCGCGGGCAGAACATGACGTGGCGTTCTCATACGTGGCCGGACAAACTATAATAGATACTAGATGATCCGTCCCGGATTGTGCTTGTGAGAAACTGAAAATGTATGTTCACATTGATGATATTGATATATATAGATATATATATGTTATTCCTTTTGTATCACTTATGAGTTATGAATACGACCCATTCATATATATATATATATAATATATATATATATATATATATATATATATATATATACTACGTACTCCCACGGTTTCGAAGTAATGCTCACGTAGTCCCGAGCCGCGGGGGTGGGGTTGAATGCACCGGTTTAGTTGGTTTGTGAGTCCAACACTACCCTAATAGCTGCCTAGGGTGCTGTGCACCAGGCTTTCCGGAAACACCCCATAAAAAAAAAGATATATATATATATATATATACTACGAAGGTAAATTTTCCAAGCTGAGTCACAGCCAATATTTGACGTCCACGATACAACTGTTTTCGGCACTGCTTCATATGGCGGAGTTACCCTAAATGACAAAAGATTGTGCAACAGTGCGGGATCGAACCCATGGATGCACATCCGCCTCCTCCGATTGCCATAAGAGCACACGTATTTGCTAGCACGCCACCCCGGGGTTGCACGATATACACCACTACGTAGAGCTGTGTATAACGAGCGTATTAAGCGATATAACTGACACCTTCGTCTATCTGGTATACGGACGGAGGCAGTGTTTCTGCGGGTTTCTCTACAGATCTATGCATCTACTGCTTTTGCTGAACGCCCTGAGTTGGGCTGATGAATTTTTCGTCTCCGGGAGTGAGTGGACATTGGAAGGCTTCTCTTCTTTTTGACTTGTATTGTCAATCATTGTGAGGTAAGCATTATATATATATATATATATATATATATACGTTGCTGATAACACAACAATAATGATATATTGTTAATACGGTAGAACGCGCGTTATTGCCTAATAGGCTTATTTTACGGTAAGTGATATCGATCATACGAGCTGTTCGTGGGTATATTTAGCTTACCAGTGGGGGGGGGGGCATAATTTGGATAAAAATAGATTCTTGTTTGCCCATTGCTATTAACTAACTAGTAACAATAATTTGTCCATCTAAACCAGTTTATAATCTGACCCTCGTCTATCACTCCCTGATCTGGTCGATGCTCAGAACTTCCTGTCGGCATTGATTGCCACAATGATATGTGTGCAGCCTTCTCGTTAGACCTATATATATCTGACGGTCCGCCTAGTAGACATAGATCCCGTTCGGTGATCGAGTCATATCTGCCGTATCAGCCACCTCTCGTAGAATTACCTCAATGTTCATGGTCTCTTGGATTTCGTCGATGTCCATCTTGGCATCGGCCTTCATCCGTTGACGGTAAAATAGAACCCTCAAGCGACCGCCATGTTCGGCTCGTTGTGCCTGGTTTTCATGGCGACACATAACATGAGCTGCTACTTGGAGTGTATCATTTTTAACGAAAGTGCAAAATCAGGTACAACTCCGTCATTTTGAGTTCGATATGAGAAGGTGTCATGGAAATAGATTGTGAGAACGAAACAGGAAAAAAAAGAAATAAAATACACCGTGGTTTTCTTCAGCGGAGCCAAGCGAACAAACGCGAAATGCCACCAATCGAACTACGGGTTCCTTCCAATATATATATATATATATATATATATATATGCATACGTGTAGTTGTTCGGGGCATTCTAAAGAAGCTTTTTTGAAACTACCTGAACAATAGGGGTCTCCTTGATCTATATATATGCTATAAAGAATATATCGAGGAAGGTGTTCCTAGATATGTTTGTATTTCACATTCAGCGTGTCGTACAATTGTCGCTCCCTTCCCACTTAAGACAATTGACTAATAAATAGCTACTCGATTTTGTGATGAACTACGAAGTTCTTTTTGCAAAAGTTTACGTTCTCGTCAAAAATCAAATACTAAACAAGATTTTTACATCGCGGTCTCGTTATTATAAAGGAAATTCACTCAACTAGGAGCATATTGACGAACGAAAAACCTCCTATTTCATTTCTAGCTACCTGTATTTTTGTTCAACTGCTGTATGCCTTTAGCTATGGTCAGATTTACGTGAGTGTTCATTTTCCGGCATGGACGACGATGCATGACTGAATTTCGCTCAACAGTACCCTGCTAACTAATTAGGAGATTAATCTCTTCTACTAGAATAATTCCCTTGGTTTGGCATGGCGTTCGCCCAGTTTCGGCCGGCAGATGGATTCACGGGTGAACGGAGACGATTATGGGGGCGATCCATTGAAGGATCCATTTTTCGACATCTGTTTTGAATCGCTGACTTCCCCTCCGTGTTTCATGGATCTATGCATGATACATGTAAGTGCGATCCGTCAGAATTCTTCTTTTCTTTCTTTCATTGGGGGGGATTACAGTAATGCCTGATGCACGCAGGTGCTGAGCGGCCCAACTATAACCCAGCGCTAGTGTGGGACTCTCAAACCCATTAAACCCGACCAGAGCTTCCCATGCAAGCTTTGTAACGGTCCCTTGCAAAATAACGCCGCTCGACGTTTAGTAATCAATGCAGGACTACTTCATTGATCGTATGCTTGAAGTAGCGGAACCTGGAAGGGAGGGACCTCTACTCAACCCTCCAACGGAGCCTGGTGTGCTTGCTTGAGACAGGTGACTGCCTGATCCCGGTAACTTTGCTCAAGCTTTCTCAACATATGTAATTAACGTAGTCAAGGTAACTATTATATGTCTGATTGGTCCAATAGGTATCAACAAAAACTAAGTTCTTTACCAAAGGAAAACGCTAAAGGGAATTAAAAGAAGTGCAGCAACTTAGTTCTTACCAGTCGGATCAGGTTGTGTCGGAACACCTCTCACCAGCTTTTGCGACATAGCCTCCTAGATATGATTATACTTTCGGAATACATCTTACCTGGAAAACATAACAGATAAACACATACGCAGAGCATCGTTAGCGTCTCCAATGATACATTCTAATCATTTGCTGTGTTCATGCGTAGTTAGAAGTCATGCAGCAAAGATTCATTAATGGTACGTCAGAATTTTAACGATCGTTTTCAAGATACCTCTTCATTAGGCAAGAAAAAAAACATAATTATTTCATCTTTATCCCGCAGGACTGATGTATGCAGCGTGTCATCGTAATGTTCTCCAATTGTTCATATGTTTCGTTTGCAACACACTTGAGCCTGAAAGCAGAGTCCCTTTTCGAGCTGTCTCGTCAAGCAACGACAATATGAATTTATTGTTTGTACAGGTGTAGATGTGATTAACTAATAATACATTGGCTACTAGACTTGACAGTAGACCGGCGAACTACCTAAGATATTATACTCAACCGGAGCAAATTTCGAAGGTCTCTATTTGCTTGGTGCATAAGTTCTCGCGGTGCTCGTTTTTTTTTCGTAAGAAATACACACATTCTCCTTTGTCTTGACGATTCATTAATCTGTTATAATGTACTCGTCATCATTTTCTTTTTCCATCTCTCAAAACAATTTATGGATGCCTTCTCTACAAAAGCGGTTTGGTTTCGTTTTGAAAAAAAAGCTGTCCAGTCATGTTTTGCGGTCGTCTTCATAGGGCGAATAGTTAGCGCCTTGCTAATTATTCGCGAGAGAATGGAAATGAGATAGTCGCTTGGGGCAGGATCGCCGTTGAATATGGCGGGTTTAAAAGAACTTCCCATTCGAAGTTGTTTAGGGTCACTTTCACGAACCTTGCGATGTGGGGTCTGGTGGTGCCATGCGACAGGATGCGCGCACCTGCTCGCGGCTACGAGAGCTTTTCCGCTTCAACGGTGCGGTTTACGCGATGCAAATGGACCATATAGACGTGCTGGCCTTTCCGACTGATTATTTTTCAGCATTTCCCCAGTAAGTCACGCCTGCCCAGACCCAGTGAGTGGAGATGACGCATCACACTACGGTAACTGACATCCATCTCTTTCGGAAAATTCCTGCATTGTTTGCAGGTCCCCTTTGCTGAACGCCGTCTCAGGACGCCTCCCGTCAAAGTCGCATAGTCCACCTTAGCGGTATGCATTGCCAACGTCCCAAATGCCACTTTCGAACTCTCCCATCTGCCATCTAATATCGAGCAGTGTTCTCACTCATAATATTGCCACCAGTGTTCTCACTGATCCCACCGCTTACCGGGACGAAACCCATAGAAGGGCAGGTGGCGGAAACGCTCTTTTTTTTGCATTTCTTCCACGTCCAGGTTTCAGTTTTTCTTCGTGAAGGGAGAACGCTGCCACGTAAGCGTTCGACCGGATGGTGAATGTAAACAAAGAGTGGCCCGCGAAATGGGAAGGTCTTTTAAAAACCGACAAAACTTATGCACCAAACTATATGTATGTATGTATAAATCAATCAACTCAGCCTTTCCTCTGTCATATTCACGGAAACATCAAATCACGTTTGCAACATCGATACGGGAAATGCCCACAGTGATACAGTTACGATGAGACGGGTACTATACTTGCACATGCCGCAGCTAACCTGCCGCGCTCCGCGTCTATAGGGGTACTATAGATCTCTTACATCCTTGCAAAGTATATTCTTTTTCCTACTGAATAGCACATATGTCTTCTGATGTGGAATATCAGATTTGCCTGTTAGCAGCTTCTTTAGCCATATATTTGTGGCACTATTTCTATGATGATTTCGATAGGATTGCATGCTCTTATGCTCTTGTCATCGTGATAGCTGCTTAAGCAGAGAGAGAGAGAGAGAGGATAGGGGCATTAAGATAAGGCACTTTTGCACTCTGATCTGTCAAGTATACGCAGGGTAGACTTCACATAATGTGAGCTATGCGGCACTGAAATTTACGCCACTTCATAGACGCTAAAGAACAACACGAATCTAAGCGCCCAATTGTCTGATCCGCATAGTAAACTAGCAGCAGCAGCAGCAACAACAGGAACAACCAACAATAACAACGACGAAACATTGAGCCCAAAAGAACTCCCTCCCCACCTTCAATTCAAGCCGAATTCACAAAGGGGTAACAATTCGGCAAGGGCGAAGTGTTGTGAATACCATATGGGCCGACGATATCGACCTGGTTAGTGTAGGCGGCAGATGGCATTTTACATTGGGATTTCACCGTTATCAAAAAATATCTATAGTATATCTGATATATCCAGTAGTAGTAGTGGTAGTAGTAGTATTATCCTTGATTATCATCACCACCAATCATCATTAATTGCTCGAACAATGCGGCAATTAAGATTTCGGACGATTTAGACTCGTTCCGCTTGTTCCCCGTTAATCACAGGAACCTGCTCATTGCCCGGCCGGCTCAGTGGCAACGCCAGGAGGCGTAGAACATGGCAGCACATCGCGAGGCGAGCCACGTTGTTATCGACTATCACTGCAACCACCACCAGCACCACCACCAGCGTCAGCATCGCTGAGAAGAATGTGACCCAGAAATGAAGGCGTCGGAACACTTTCAACGGCGAAACGGTCGTCGTCGAACAACAACAACAGCTGTTGCAGCCCTAGTCATGGTGGCGGGAGCGGCAGCGCAGTAGTAGTAGCAGTTGTAGTAGTGTTAAATAAAAAAAAACAAAAAAAAAAACCCGTATATAAAGGGTAAGAACGGAGGGAATTGTAGGAGAATGTTTCCTTCTGCAGTCGTAGGTAGAGGTAACGCTGTGCTGTGTGGCGGTCGCAGCTGCCGCCGCCGCCGCCACCACCGCTGCTGCTGCTGCTTGAGCTACCGTTTTTGCTATTTAGCCCACGTCAAGTACGGGGGCGGGGGCTCCCGGCCCGGGGGAAATGGACGCCGGGGTTCGTTTGGCTGCCCACGTGATTTCGCTGACTGACTAGCTGGCTGGCTGGGTCTAGTCTTGACTTTGGCGTTTGAGTCGAAGCGGCCGCGTCGACAAATGCAGGAAATGATTCCATTTCGCTGGTGAATTCACTTGCGCGTTACGAAGAATTACTTGGAATTTGCTATTGAATAAACCGCCGATGGTGGTTTCTACTGTTTGAGAACTGCTAGATATTTCTCATATGGCATCTGCCCCTCAACTGTTATGTATGCTATACATGTGGGGGTGTTTGCTGGAGGTCCCATAAATCATGGAGGTGAGTGGACATTCGGCTGGATTCGTCAAAACGGGAACGTATCTTGGACATCGTACATGAAATAGAACGGTTGTAAAATTGCGAGCCGGCTTCGAATTGAAATGAGGGATGGGCCGCCATAACGAGTCATCGGTGAAGAACATCAACATAGTCGTTCGAAATGATCTCGGCTGACTGAATCTCATCGATACAGCGTCCCGTTAGAAAGGGGATATAAGTGCATGGTCGTTTGCGGGGACCTGACTCTTTATATTGCCTGAAACAGCTTGAACTCAGTCCATGGCAGACAACTACTTTTGAGTGAGTGCTACGTTCATCGCGAGCGACTGATCCCACCCCCATACCGTAAGATCATTAGAAGCTGCTGTCCAATCAATAAATGCTCATTAGTATAACATTAATAACTACTTACAGAGCGTTACCCTCCTCCGATGGTCGAATAGCGCGCGATCAATGATAGTATACTCGGCGACCATTTGGTGGCTCCAAAAATTCACTTGATTTTTCTAGGAAGAATTCAATACACAACAACTGAACTACGTGCGCAACAACTGAACGCATAATTCCCGCTGGCTCCATTCGTTCGTTAGCGTCGGAGACGTTTATAAATAAATGTTTGCTGCTGATATTAAGAGAACAACGAGACGAATGACAACATCTTAGCCAGCTGATAATTGGCGGTCGGACGCCATCTCTAAATTAGGAACGACGAGAGTAATAATGATCACTGTCGCCCGCCTTCGGTGCTTCTGCGTAAATACGCGACAAATATACAATGCACTACTGTTTATTGCATCGAGCCCCACCGCTACTGCTGCTGCTCGCTATCCGTCATAAAATGGTACGATATAATATATATATATATATATATATATATATATATATAATTATAGTATCGTTGCTTAATAGTGTTGTCGCAATGGATAATAGATCCATAATTGTATATATATATATATATATATATATATATATATATACTATTATATAACAATTCCTTGTCTATACAAACTTAATGAGCGTTTCTGACGCATATTAGTTGGATATCGTTTACTATTATACATATATATATATATATATATATATATATAATGGTTGTTGTAAGCACAGCAAACATTGCGTACGTCACCGACTACTTGGTGACTGTCAGCCAACGATAGTGAATGAATTAGAGCCCAGTCCAGTCGGTATAAGCAACACATCAATATAGGCCCGCGAGCATCATAATATCATCGGCAGCAGCTTAGATTTCCGTTCACCGTAATAAACGATGAGGCAGCCAGCGAGGACGCTTACGTTTAATAACAATATTCAACTCAATAAGTTATAATGAAGATTTATGTTGAAAGCGAGCGTTCGCAACGTCAACGGACAACAAACTAACGGAGACTAGCAATTTCGGAGATGTTCTGATAACTGTACATAATTATAACTTTATATAACGTTAGAAATTTTAACTTTCTTTATATATATATATATATATATATATATATATATAAATTCGAGCATAGCTCTGTCTTAGATAAATGCTTGCTTATTAGCGCGTTAACACCTGCCTAATCTCGTTGTCAGTCTGAGTGTCTTTAGGGATAACTTCTTGTTGGAAGCCAGCGCTGAACGTCGTGATCGTCCGCTGATATCTTGTCACTACATTTCGATGAGATTTCAATTTTTCATAAAGCCGCCACAGAAGAATGGACACCGTTCAGTTTACTATGCTGTAAATCTTGGAGAATTTAAAGGTCGTTAACATCTGACGAGTTTAAATAATAATAATAATAAATCTCTTTGATGTTCATAGCAGCATCATTAGCTCAGGCCCCAAACTTGCTGGCCTGATAAGCTGGCAGTTGCACCTCGTCAGAGCTACTATTCTGAGTTTTCTTTGAGCTGACCCTCAGCTCTACCCCTTGTCTGACAGGCATCAGCACTTAACCTTTATGAGGACCTGTCCAGGCCATCTTTGCTTATTCTCTCTACCTTTACTCGTACCTGACAAGAATCCTATTCTGAGTTGGCACCACCCCTCAGCGAGGTGGGGGGTCCACTGAGACTCTTGCGTCCATTTCGCGTCCATGAGCAATAATCATTTTTTCATTATCTTCGCTTGTATGTGCTCAACAATACAACCCGATTCCTTTCGATTATAATTTGATAATTAGCCAAAATTCGTAAATTGCTAAAATCGCCTTGCACAGTCCCGATCGAAGACGATGCCATTGTCATTAATGCTATCCGATTATCATCTTATTATTCGCGTTCATCATATCGGCCATCATCGAGAAACAAAGATCGATGTTATCAACTAACACCCTGACGTAAATACCGTGTTATGGCGTGCACAACAAGTGTTCCCTTTCCAACTAGCGAACCTCATCTTCCACCTGGTAAATATTCCGGGCTGGCTCAATAGCCACCGAACGAACGCGACCACCTCTAACAAGCTCAGTGTTCAACAGACCTAATAAAAACAACGGGTAGTATCAGACATCGTTGATAAATCATAAGCGATGTTATGGATAATTTTTAAACATACTTTTCTAGATTCTCTTCCGTGTTTTTGTTCTGCCCCGGATAGCCATTATCTTCTCCCTATATCTCTCTCGCTCTCTCGCTATCTCTCGTTTTGAACATCTGTTCGCTTGTGCGTTTTATATCGCACGGTGCTCCTATGGTAGAGGCACAGGCAGACGTCAACTTCGAAATCTCATCTGGCTTCACTTTTTGTATTTTTGCTTGGGCTAACTTAGCCATTAAACATTTAACTCACTCTACGGTATTGCGTTTTGCGTAGCTTCATAAGACGAACAACCCCTTTAAATGCAACTGTGCATTCATGCTGGCGGGGGACTGGACCCCGATGTATGTGTGTGCACCTACGTGTCGCACCTCCTCAAGGTTGCGAGGTAGGTTACCTATAATGGCTTGTATCTATCGTTCGATATCAGCGGCACACGACAGCGTTTAGCTCAACGTTGCTTACGGGTAATCGCGAAGTGGGGGACTTCGATAGCATTTCTTATGATGTCGTTCAATATTGTTTTCCACAGACTGTTACTTAATTAATACTGCATAGCGTTGCTGTATTGTTAATAATATCACAAGTTGATATATCTACTTACAATGTTTCTTATGATATTCGGCTGAAAATAGGATCAGATCGAATGAATTGTTTATCAAACCTCGGGCGCCGCCAACAGCTCATATCAGCTCTATGTATACTTATAATAATTATATTTGGATATTTTCTCACACCGGTCCAATCCATCCCCCATGTTATCAAGTGAATTTTCCGGACCAGATTCTCAGAGCCTTCAACATGTAACTCAGTCCATGGTACAACAAATTTTCGGCAAGAGGCTTCATAAGACAGACAACCCCTTCTATAAATGCAAATGTGCATTTACGGCGTCGGGGGACCGAACCCCCACGTGTTGCACCTCCGGCTGCAAGACAGACGCACACGAACGTCCACCCACGACGACCCCCACCGAGAGTTCGATATTCTCTCGTTTTTTTTTCTCTTTTTTCTTGTCCCGAATTCTCAGGAAGTCGAACATAACATATAAAAAGGCAATCCCATCGCCTCCGTCGGCGGTGGTCATGACCTCAGGACTCGGCCTGACACCCCCCGATGTGTCAATGTCCCAACTGCTTCACTAATTTTCGTATATCTACATTTTGGTTAACTAATCGAAAATAAACACATATATATATATATATATATATATATATATATATATATATATATATATATATATATATATATATATATATATATATATATATATATATATATATATAAAGAGCTGTTGCCAGCCACTTTCCTAGCTCGTTCAACTTTTTTTTCTCCAACTTTTAATCATCCATTCAGTTGATTCATCCATCCACTCACTCAATGCATTCAGTCATTCATTCATTCATTCACATTCTGTCTATTTACACGTCTCTTTCATTTTCCGCCACTTCTGAAAGTCGACACTACTCGATTCAACACAATATCAGTCAGCCATGGCTTGACTAACTGGGCATTTCTCTTTCCTCGGCTGCTTCGTCGCTTGTTTAGTTCTGTGCCGGCTTCGTTTTCACCGGCTGGATTTTCACCTCACCCCTTTTTCCTCATACGACGTTGCCTTCTCGTCTACTATTCTCGTTCGTTCGTTTTCTTCTGTCTCTCCTTCGACACTCCTGAGTCGTGTTTTTCTACTTTTTAGCAAAAGCAATACACCCGTTCCACTGGACGAACACCAGGCGGCGCCTACAGCCGTGTTGCAGTAACAACAACAACATCGACAGCAACAACAACAACAACAACGATGGCGACTAAGATGGTGCAATCTATTCCTTTTCGTGCGTCGGCCTCACCGATGCATCAACATCGCCGCCGCCGCCACCACCACTTCTGCTGCTGCTGCTGGTGTTGGCCATAGTCGAACCCCGAGCGCAGCGGCGGCGGCGGCGTTGCTGACTGGGTTGACCCACTTTTCGACGGAGGCAAGCCGGCAGAGCAGGTAACGGCTAAACTGACAGACAGACAGACAGACAGACGCAATCCGGCGGCGTTCGTCCGCCGAAGCGCAGCGTCTTTCTCTCTCTCTCTCCCTCTCTCTCTCTCTCTCTCTCCCTGTTGGCGTCTGCCAGAGGCGGGCTGGTGATGCTGGTGGTGGTGGTGGTGTTGGTATCACTCGGTCGCGTTGAAAGCGCTTGACTTCGACGGTGACCGGTTGCGTGGCAATGGAACGCCACGAAGAAGATGAGGAAGGCGAATAGCGAGAAGAAAAAACGAATAACGAACAAACGACGAAGAACGACGGGGGGAAGAAGAAGAAGAAGAACGAAGAAAAAGACGACGAAGAAGAAGAAGAAGAAGATAGCCGCTCACGGACGCGGTAGTAGCAATAACAACAACAACAACAACAACGACGACGACAACGACGACGACGACTGAGGCGGCAAATTCAAACTGCGGCGGTGGCGGCAGCAGCAGCAGCTGCTGCATCATGGGCCGAGATGGTGGCATCTACATCTCGACACGATTTTCTGGAATTTGACCAATTTTCACCGAGAGAAAAAGCGAGAGAGAGGGAGGGAGAGGGAGAGTGAATGTGTGGCTGTTTTCTTTTTTTAATGTTGCCGTTACAACTGGTGCCGCTGCTTGGTGGCGATAGGGCTTCGGCTGATGATATGTGCACGGATCTCTGTCCGCGTTTATGTGTGCATTTATGTAGAAGTGTGTGTGTGTGTGTGTGTGTGTGTTTTTTTTGTGTCTGAAGTAGGTATATCTGTTTTTTTTCTTTTTCTCTATTGCTGGTGGTGCCGGATATTTCAATGTGTCTATGGGGTGTCGCTTCGTAGAATGTTGTTCTTGGTTTTTGGGCTCGTCTTATAGCTTGTATCGATGTCGACGCTCCTATGTTGTGTACGAACACTGTGATATGATTTAAACCTAGTTAGATATATATATATATATATATAGTTTGCAAAACAAGATGAAATGCTAGCAAGAAAGCTAGCGCTGGATCAAATAAAAATTAAACTCGCACAATTTATTGGAGAACACAGAATAAATAGAATACTTATCATGGATAACTTACGCTATATATATATATATATATATATATATATATATATATATATATATATATATATATATATATATATATATATATATATATATAATACTAGTAGATCCTTATAGGAATACCCAAAGGTGAAGTAATGAGGCCTATCGAATACCGGAGCAGGAACTGAGAGGAGCAGCTCAAAAAAGCGCTAGAAAAAAAATGCATGAAAATCTTTAGGTCCTATTGCACAGTACAATCCTTCGTCGGAAATTGACTTCTCAGCACAGCGAGAGAGCCGTTCGATGTATAGCGTTCGTTTATGGAATTATGGTTCGCCGATGAACGAGTTCAAGGAGGGACGCCTTTTTGTTCAGCATTCGGAGAGACCTGATCGATCGGCGTAGCCCGCGGGGCATCTTACACATGAGTTCTGTGGCCTCGTCAACGTGTCACGCTATACGGCCGTATGCTGATTATCCCGGACCGCTTTTTTGGAGCAGGGATTAGATTGAATTTAATTTAATAATGTAATAATACCTTTAATGACACATCTGTAACGAGATGCCGCTGCGAAATTCTTACGTGCTCTGTGGGATTCGAACCGAAGACTCTGCGGTTCCGAGTTCGCGGCGTTACCCACCTACGCCGTTGCCGGCGGATTCGATTTCATAATGATTAGATTCAGGATCTGTTTGTTATTGGTGTATTTGCTCATTAGGTTGATTATTAAAATTAGCGATGAGTCTCATGTTTTTGTTGAAATATGAGCAAGCTCCCTATACCGAACAGCGAAGACATGATCTCTCTCTCTCTCTGCTTAAACTGTCCGGAGTCATGTTTGTTAGTTGACCTATACAATGGCCTAATTGCACCTCACACCTACGGGGTGGAAATTGCCTTCTTGGAACAACCAAATAAGCTTTCTCGCATTTCATGATGAGATTCATCGTTATTTCCAGTAACCAACCTATATAATCAATATAAATAACGTAAAAAACCAAGCGGATTACACCGCATCGATCTAACGCGGCATAGTCCTTGCAGACAGAATCCGAGCAGGGCTCAATTTCTCGATATCTCGTCTAGTATTAGTAATAGTATACGGAAGCGATGTTACCACCTGATCCACAGAAAAAGATTATTATTATTATTATTATAATCAAATGTTGAATCCGGAATCGATTCCAGCACGGATTATTGTATGTCTATTCAGTAAGGAAAAAAACTCATATCTAGTTCCTCCTATATATATATATAAGCTGATCTATCGTTATCAACGGTATATATACCCACGGTACATACCCAGCATGACTAGCTAAATGTATCTATGTATATATCCATAGATAACAATGATAACAGTTAACAACGCCGAACCAACCATCACGCGCCAATTTTGCTGCTAGACCCACCGTCTCTGCCATCTTCCCGGTTTCGCCGATGGCGCGAATTCGCTTAGATATGAAATACTGCTCGTTCAGCATTGGCGTTCGTCGAATATCGTGTTTTTTCTTCGTTGCGTTTTGATTGTATTCCACGAGATTTGTGATCCAATGACACCATTCTGTAAAATCGTTTGATTATTCACCCGTCTCGGCCTTTGGTGCGTATATGCCACATACGTGTATTCGTATACGGACAACGGCAATGAGACGGGACGCCAACGAGGACAGGAAGTGCGTGAATATCAATTATTATCATTATGGCGATAACAACGTTGGCGGAGGCGCCATTTGATAAGGACAGATAATAATAATAATAATAATTTAACAACACCAATAATAATGATAATAACAATAATAATGAAAATAATAATAAGAATGATAATAACAATAATAATGAAAATAATAATAAGAATGATAATAACAATAATAATGAAAATAATAATAAGAATGATAATAACAATAATAATGATAATAATAATAATAATGAAAATAATAAAAATAATGATAATAATAATAATGAAAATAATAATAATAATGCATTGAGAAGAACCGGTGAAAATTGAAACACACCGCGCCCAACATGACTGCATACATCGATTAGAAAATGATAGATTTGTAGATTACTGTCGAAAAAAAAAGCTAATTACTGTCTACCTCCCGTTATACGATGTGGACTATGATAATGATTACTAATTATCATTGTTGTCGTTCTTATTATTATATTAACGCTTAGTTTTCTCGCGGTTTGCCCCGGTGCGTTCAGGCTCGTAAACATTTTCTTTCTAATACATTTTTAGATAATATCATTTATCTAGCCGACTTTGGTTCGCTAGCGGACGTCCATTGTAGGGATGTACCCTGATTGTCGAGGACAAGTATTACTATTATTATTATTATTATTATTATTATTACCTATTACGATTTATCCCCTGGGATGAATGGCAGGGTGTCAGAAGTCAGCGTCCCGTATCTGTCTCATTTTGTCAAATCGATATATCTATTTCTAGATATGATCGTGTTGTGTACAAAGATTATATGTACCATTGGCGTTTGCAATGCTTCTTGCAACGAAATCATGCTGTATTGTATGAATCATACTTGGGAAGGAAATATTCACATCGTTTCGAATGCACCCACCTCGCCCGCTCATGGGGTGACTTCGATAGAAAGTGGCATATATGACAACTTATAATATACAGCACATATTATTAGCAGTATGCATTAATTAACAAATGATTACAGCGAGCCATAAGATCATTTGCACTAAAACGCCACTATTTGACGTCAAGATGACCGATATTCGTACAGCTACGTAGCGCCTCTCCAGTGGCAAGGCAGGGATACATGAATGGCCGCGATGGTCAGCGGATCATCCTCGCCTGGTACGACACCGTTGAAAGATCAACAACAGGGGCCCAAGCCCCCCGGTTGGCAGTTGCCTTGTCAACGGGTGCGGGGGGACTTGTGTAGCTACGTTGCCTTTGACTGCAGGAAAAGCCGAGGGCCGAAGACGGCAGGTTCGAGTCGGCCGCCCGCGACAGTAAATCCTTTGCGGCTTACCCTTAGCTTAACTTAACTAAAAAAAAGGTTCGGAGCCTAGACCTGTCACATTGGTCAGCTCAATGAAGCTCTCAAGATGTAAAGCACTACAGAACTAAGCCGACTGAATAGATGATACGATATGATGCCGGAAACATGGTGATATTTTGACATTATATATATATATATATATATATATATATATATACACTTTTTCATAAGTGATATCATATATTGACAGTTCGATAGAGTCGTCCGAAACTGAGGTGCGAGATGGTCTTATGCTGTTGCGTATGCGTCGGGTTGAATCACGAGAATGTGACTCGGCGACAGAATGATGTTATTCCTCAGGGAACAACAATTGACATTGACTTGATATGGTCTCTATCCATTTCGTTAGCAGGGCATCATCTTCACCATGATGATGAACGTGGTGATACTTCATCTATCTCCCACACCAGACTAACAGGAAGACAAGAGTTCACAGATTAAGGAACCTAATTAGATTTCGATTTCTGTTCGTTTGTGTACCGCCACCTATACTACATACCTATGACCTAATTATTCATAACCGTTACAGAATTAGGTTGAACAACGATCTGCTTGTAGGGCTGCGTTTCGAGTGTGCGAACGAATTCCCCTTTAACCTTAGGTAGTAGGTTAGCTTTATGATTGTGAGGTACTAAATACTAAATCACATCATTTAGTATTTAGTCATCACCATCATCACCAAGCGGTGGCTGGGTGTCGTTTCCATCAACCGCGAATACAAATCACGCACATAGCGAAAGCAGTCTCATCATTACGATGTAATTAGTATTGAGTGTAATGTCGGCGAGTTCCTCTCGACCAACGGCTGTCACCTAAACCCTTGGCAGATTGACATCTGCTGATGACGTCTGATCACAATGCTCATCACACCATTGAGATCTGCCACTTCGTCCCAGCGCCCTGAGTTCGGCCCACCCTGACTGATTGTTCGGCCTCATTGTCCTGTATAGAGTCAGTCATTCTATCGGCAGATTTCAGATCTATCTAGATTTTTTTTCCATTTCTGATAGCTAGTGCTTTTCTTCCCGACTCGCTGCCGCGAGAAAAGGCCGAGAGGAAAGGTTCCCTCCCACATTGCCCCGTTTCGAATCTCTGCTGCTTTTTTGATTCACCTCTGTCCCGGTCGGTCGAACCACCTCCGTCGAGGCAGAGAGAACCGGCCTCGCTTCCATTCCCATGCTCGGGTCTCTGTAGAGTTCCGAGTCTGTCAATGCCGCCGACTCGGATCGGCGGACGGAAATCGGGAAAAATTACCTCGGGGATATCGTTGCGAATCGGGCAAATCAGTCACCTTCAGTCGAGCGCGATGGAAGCTGCTAAAAAAAACTGATCAGCAGCAGCGGCAGCAGCCGGGCATCAGCAGTCGAGATGCTTCGAATAGCCTGGAATAAATCGGTACCGCTTTAGTTACCGCTGGTATATGCACCCTGTTGAAGGGCATAAGCCAGTTGGCAAGGGAAGACGGATTTCCGAGCGAGGGAAACAGGCTCGTGTGGGGAATCGATACACGAGCAGCGATGGCGGCACTAATTATTTTCTCAATCAGTCGAAGGCCAGCCCCCCCTTCGATGAAAGTGTCTAAAAGTGTTGTGAGTCAGTTCGTGTCGCTTCGCGTGACCTTTTTTCTACCCATAACGCCACTGTTTCGGATCCGATGTCTAGCACTACATGATATCATAGTCTCATGACCCTTTTCATCAAGGTCACGGAAGAGGGTCCTAAATATGAAACCCTTAGTACATCGTTTCGTGTGGCCGCTCTAGCCTCGCAAGATTACGACGACCACCACCACCGGCCTTGTCTAGTTGGCGAAGTCGTTGCGTATTCCTGCGAGGAACTCAGTTCTGTTGTTGTTGTCGTTGTTATTATTATTTCATTCATCTTCTACACAGAGTTGTACAGACTGGCTGACAGGGCTACCATCGTCATCGTCTGTGAGTCTCCTCTGATTTGTGGTGCACGCCTCTCCATGATCCGAGAATCTGCTGTGGTGTCCGTCAACGAGTATGCGATTTTATGACGCCGGCCTTGTCAAGGAACAAACTCGCTCAAACGGCAACCTCTATCTAGAAGAGACACGCACTGACTCTTATGGAGCTGAACGAATTATTTCAGTGCCACGCCAATGGCAGTAATAATAATGAAAAATAATAACAGCTAATAGTCCCACCTGTAATTTTCCTCCTACTAAGTGTGTTCGTTTGCCCAGGACAAGGTGACGACGCAAGAAGATCTTATCATCGAAGGGTTCCTTTGAGACACGATACTCACATATATATATATATTTTTTTTTTAATGAGGTTTGGGGGCAAAATCCGTTATGGGCACCTGGCCTCACATCTGAGGTGTTCGCCTAGGTAGGGTCGGGCTCGCACCGACTAAAACCCCGAACCGATTGCTAACTGCTTGGACCACTCTCAGGAACTGTGCAGAGAGAGCACTTCTGACCACAATGCTCACATCAATGTATCATCTGTGAATAACTGGGAACATCTTGAACTTCACATCACAGAAGTTGAAGGCTATATATATATATATATACCCTCAGCTGTTCTCCAATCTGACAGGCCTCAGCTCTTAACCTTTAGGTATTACTATGAGGACCTGTCGGGGCCATCTTTGCCATATTAATATATATAATATGATTATATATGATTATAAACGATAGCTGTAGCAAAAACAATTGAAACGTATGTAGAACGTGTGTCGGAGATGTATGTAAAAATGAATCAGTATGATACATGTATGATACAGGGCGAGGTTATCGGACGAACCAAGCCTGAGACCCCCAAGCGCCTTTACGCAGGACAGCTCTTAGTTGAAAGGACACTCCGTTTGCCGACGTCATGGTAGCCTGCTTGAGCGGACGGAAAGCAATATGGCCAACGGAGGAGGGTCCCCGTACCCAAAATCATTATTATCCACGTAATTAAACTATCTATAATGCCTATCGAGGAACCATCGGGCTCGTAATTCGACAGACTTCCGTCTGTGTGTATAGGCGTCCGCATTGGGTTTCTTTTCGCTGCAAAAGCAGAGACGCCTGCCAGAGAAAAATCTAAACCCATATCGCGCATGGCATCGTGTAGTGACGTTTCAGAAGACTACGGTTAACGCCTTCCGTGACCTTAGGCCTCTGCAGTAAATGGTCATAGGAAACACGTTGTAACGAGCGAATCATTGAGCTGGTCGGCAGATAGCGATCGTGGCTCAGCGAGTATGATACAAAACATACTACACTGAGACTAGCCTGGCCACAGGCGACTGATGTGCGTCGTTTGGTCGCGGCCTTTCGAGCGATGGGGCCATAGTGTGGCTGTAGTGTTCATTATCTCCAATGGCTGTATCCACGACATCCGACGCCCTATGACGTCGGTGCGACTGGTGGTGCTGAATGCCCACGTCATCCGCAGGAAAGGCAGAGTATGCTGCGGTGACGACGCCGACAATCAAATAAATGTGGAGAAGGGATGCCGGCAGTTCGGATGGGGGGGGGGGGTTGAGAACGCACACATGATATGACCGTGCCGATGGGCCGGCAGGCGAGTGACTCCCTGAGTGGCTGGTTGAATAAATGTCGGAACCATTAACTGCCCTTCCCAATCTCTCTTTATCTCGCATTGTCTATCTCTCTCCCTCTCTGATGGACATACACACGTACAGGAGCACGCGCACGCACGCACACACGCGAGGACTAAATACAATACTATGATTGTTTAAGACTATTTAGGGTAATGGGCATAGGGTAGGCTGGCTCAGGACTTGAAGGATTCAGCCAGACAACATCCTGCAGCAGTAGACGATGGTAGTGGGCAACCAGGCCCATCTACAGCGCCCTGACCACTATGGAGATTCTGGAAACAATCATCTGACATTCGCTTACGCACACACACACACACACTCAAACAGAGAGAGTCGAGAGACAGAGAGAGGAGGGAGAGAGAGAGAGAGATATTCGTATAAAGGCCAAACACAAATCCACCAGCCCCATGCAACACATATAACCGTTCCCTCGCGGTGCTGCCGCCAGACGCAGTGATCCCAACACCACAACCACAGCCACCATTGTCCTGACTCACGCCGCGATCAAAGCAAGCATAATGTCGCCGCTTCCGCCGGCATTAGGGCAAATACATCTTGTACATTTGTCGTATTCATGGGTCACGAGTGGCTGGCTGGCTGGCAGGCAGTGCAGTGTAAGCAGTGGATGGAAATGTGCAATTTCATTCGGGTGTCTACGTCCGCACCCACGGCGGGGCAGGCGGAGGGCGCGCTTTTTATAACGTCGGCAAATAGACGACGACACAGCATGCCATATTGGAACAGTTGTCGGTGGCAGGTGCCCAGCGAAAGGACTACTGGGGCTAGCTAGGCCCTGCCTAATTATATATACAATTACTGGTAATAGTAGCACTAGTACTAGTAGTAGAAGTAGTTGTAGTTCAGCTGTGATTAACTTCTCCCAAGTGAAGACTGTTTTTATCGTGTTGTTTAGGTACATAATAAATAACTTCATTCAGTCGGACTAATTAGCGTAACATAGCGCTAATTCGTTATTCACATTGGCGACCGTGTGAGGGGGTGAGGTGATTAGTTGTGGCAACACGCTCGCCGTTGCGTAATCAATCGTATTGAAAATCAAACTAATTGTCAAAGGAGTTTCGAAGAATGGACACGTTACCTTTCGATGGGAAAAATTGCAGCATTTTCGTAACAATCAAAATTCATTTCATGCTTACTGTGTATTATTCTCGAATAACTGGGCAATAATCTTTAACAACAACATAAAAGTGGCTCATCTTTAACAACTGTCAAAAACTGGGCAATCGTTAACAACGACCCATATCTAGGCAATCTTTAACATCAAACCCAAAACTAGGCAATACTTAACAACGAAACCCAAAAGTGGGCAATCTTTAACAATAACACAAAACTGGGTAATCTTTGACAACAACACAAAGGTGGGTAATCTTTGACAACAACACAAAGGTGGCTAATCTTTAGCAATTATCAAAAACTGGTCAACCTTTAACAACAAATCCCAAATCTGGGCAATCCTCAACAACGAAACCCAAAAACAAGCTATCACCAAAAATCCCAGACACTGCCAACCTTCAGATACAACAGCTATCACCCCAGTTTGCTTGATACAACAGCTATTATATCAACGCACACAGAGAGATCGGATCGAAGCTGTGCCCTACATAAGCGGCGTCCCGGAAACACCGAGCGAGATGGAACAGATCACAGAAACAGAAGATACAACTGCGCTACGGAAATTTCGTTACTTCCTTTCAGCTGTTCCCGTCGCTCGAGTGCGAGATCGTCCAGTAATCCGTTATCTCTTCGTGCAGCTTGCACGCGCTCGCTCGCCGCAAGGAGCCCCCCAAGTCGGCACATGTCGGTGACAATCGATTCGCAACAGCAAATTTTCCCCCGCATTAATCCTCAATGAGAATTTCCATTTTGGAAATACGACCACACTGCGCTATATAAACCGTTCAGACAGTGTCAACGGTTGTCGAGAAAATCGAGAAAATGACCTTTTGTCCAATTTAACATTTCGCGCCATGGGAACAGACACAGATGAATTTTGTCTCTAGGACAAAAATTGAACCGACCAATATCAAACTCATAAGCACTCTCCTCCAATTGATGAAAGTCTATCAGCATCACAGAAGAATGGTTGACAAACAACGCGCGCCCCACATTATTTATTTATTTATTTATTAATCTGTGAAGCTCGGTGGGGTCTTGCAACTGCCTTGCAACTGGAAGTACAATACGCAGCTGCACACACGAGTTGGATCCCCACCACTGCACATTTGCATATAAAGAAGGTTGTCCGCCTTACGAATCAATACAAAACGCTATTCCGCGGACGTTACGGTTGTTGGTTGAGCGTCAGCCCGAAAACATAGGTATCCGACTCTCGCGTTGGTTTTCGCGATTCTTACAACGCGTTCTAGAGACGATGTCCATGAAACAAAAACCAACAAATAATTGATCACACATTGGCTACTAGTAGCGAACGCCTTGAAGCGCTAACAAACAGGAGGATATAGGTTTGGGATCAAATCCTGTTGTCGGACGCTTTGGAGAATCCTTGCCTTTTTTTATTACGTTTGTTTATCAATGGACTCCTGCTCGCTACGAGAGGTTTAAACAATGAGTACGCGTGGCCCCTTGACGGGCTCTTAAAGTAATAACGCGTATCCAGAGGTGGCTCCGACGCCTGTCATATAACAGGGGAACACCAGCTGGGACATACCGTTATTTTCCATTAGTAAAACAAAATGTAGACATACAAATATTATAGAAACAGTTGGGGGTCGATCAGGCCGAGCCCGGAGGTCATGGTCCCTGTCCCGGGGGAGCCGATGGCGGGAAGTCAGCTCAAAAACAACAGCAGATAGGCAGATCGAGATGTAGAAATATATACTGCATATACTATTTTCTGTGTTTGTATACACCTGATTCGCCCTATACGTCTACTAAAATTATGTTATCTTCGATACGTTTACTTTTATGCTGTTATTACTCTACGTATTATACGCTCTCCGACCGTTGCCGCTGGCAAGTGAACTGGCTCAAGCGAAAATACTATCAAGGCCAGTCGTATGGGATAACTATCCATGGCGCAAAAGAAGACACGTGTGAATGGAACATTCGAAAAAACGGATCAGCAGTTGAAACAATACATATATATATATATGTAGAGACTGGGGTTTCGTCTGCATTAAGGCAAATTGTCTGCATTAGGCTGGAGGTGGTCAAAAGGCACCACCGAGGTAATTAGCGTGACGGCGAATAATCGAGGTCAATCGCAAATATTTGACATGGCTATAAACTGCGAGCTCATTAATTTCGACAGAGATTATCCACCTTCGTGCGCTAGCAGTTGATGGTTCGACCAGCTGTTCGACCAGCATGTTTCCACAGGACGATCTACATATTTAAGGGCACGTCGTTGGATTGAAGTAATGCCAGTTGGATATGACCTCGCCACCTGCCGCGAAGCCGACCTGCATAGAGATCAACATGATCGTTACTCTCAGACACCGATTGCAGTAGTACGCAGTTATCCTTAGAGGAACCGAAGCGTCACGGAACCCCCCCGGTCCCCTCCCACCCTGACGTTTGTTAGCGTTTTCAGTCGAACCACCACTACCGCCTGCTGCCGCTTCTAAGGGAATGAAATTGCTGACCATCAAGCGTACGTATACTTTCCTCGTCCGCTTCCAACAGTAACAGCAGCACCAGCAGCAGCCGCCGCCCGAGCAGAGTCTTCTCTTTCCGAACGTCTTCCCCAAGTCGACCCCCCCCACCACGCCCCCAAAGCCCTGATCCCCTCTGAGTCGCTCTCTTCTCCATCTCCATGTCTCTGTCGGTCTGTCTGTGCGTCTGTCTGTCTGTCAGTCTGCATGTCTGTCTGTGTGTCCGTCCGCCTCCCTTTCCGCTTTGGAGCAACTTCCTTACAACAGACTCGGACTGCTTGCAAAGTCCATCCAGAACAGATGTACCCTCCTCCCTGCACAGCCCTGCCAGTGCCATCATCATCAGGAAGAAGAAGAAGAAGATAGTCAGGAGCGGCACCTCAATGCTTTCTCTTTTCGTTGGCCGCTAGGCTTCTCGACACAGTGCCCATTCTCCTGTCTTATCATTGTCGGCTGAGCGCTATCTAACAAAGGTTGCTTGCACCACATCAGAGCCGCAACGTTCGCCGTGTAGAGGCCGGCCGGCCGCGCGCGAGCGGGCGACCCCTACCAGAACCCCTGTAATCAGGAGAAGAACATGGGCCATCCCTGGCAGTCGGGCCATCGCCGGGCAAACGCGGCTATTTCTTTCTTTTCTTTATTGCTGATTGGACAGGTCGGTCATCGGGCGGGAGGTGGGGGGGGGGCATCTGTGATAAATAAGATCAACATGGGTAACCTACAGTGCTGTATAATGATGATGACAAACGCAACTCTGGATTAGAGAGAGAGAGAAAGGTGGAAAGAAAGAAAAGCACGCAAAAGGGAGAAAAACGAAGAGAGATCTATAAATAAAAAAGAGAAAGAGAGAGAGAGTGATTGCTCTGAAAAAAGTAGGTATACCCAATACCAGATGAAGACGATCCTCTGTCAACAAGTCGACGAAAGCTGCAAGCATTCTTGGATTTTGCAGTGTCCTTCAAGCTCGCAACGGGAGGTAGCTTCGACGACAATATGACTGCTCAACGATGAAGTAATTTTTACCCGTTCTCCTTACAGGCCACTGGATCAATCGGCTGCTTTACGGCGGCGGTCCATGATTCGTATCACAGGATACACAACACTGATCTCGTCTTCACTCGTCTCGCAGACTGATACGGGCGCTTCGAGGCGAGCGAGAGACGTTTCGGCTGGCAGAGAAACTCCGATAAATCAGTGTTCACAAAGCGGATCAATCCACGTATAGTCTACAAATCCGATTCAAAAGTGTTCAGCTTATCGAGGGCGAGGTGCGAACTCATTGCGCCTTTACTAGACTTTCGGTAGGCGATATCGCTTCGGCTTCGGCGATGCTCGGGTGGTTGAGCTTGGCTTAGTTTGTGAGATACGCTTTTCATTCAGGATCGAGATCGTGGGCGGCGGCGGGGCGCGCGCACTCCATCCGTCCGAGGTGATCCTTTGCGACGCATGTCCCGTTCGCCTGCTCCGATGACCTCAGCGGAAGCAAACGGCGAAGTGACGAATCGCGGGCGATGTCGAGACGCCGCCGTCTGGGTCTCAATGCCAGACCCTCGAGTTTGGTCGTCGTCTTCTTCTTACGCACGAACAAAGTCATTCAGATCGGAGCGAGGAGGCCGAATGGCAGGGGAACGAACGACTCCTGCTATGTCAGGCTCGAGATATCCACCGAGATCCAGAAGTTGGATCTAAATAGGTAATAACACAGTGACTGTCCTTCTTAGGGATTCGTGCTGATTTCGGGACACACTGATCTGCTACCGACTTACAACAAATTGAAGGCTAACTTTGTGTTGCCTATCGACGCCAATGAGCTGTTTGTGTTGTTTGTTCATTTTTTGTTTGTTTTGAGTTGACTTTCAGCTGTTTCGCTGTTACGTGAAAGGGACATGCCTTTATGGTTCGCAAATATCGTTTTTGCGCTTCTTGTACCTGGAAACAAGAAATTTCCAGATGGTGAGGGCAACTAATTATATCCAAGGGTTCTCCGCATCCTATA
This sequence comes from Stratiolaelaps scimitus, assembly GCA_019614645.1. Lineage (NCBI taxonomy): Eukaryota > Metazoa > Arthropoda > Arachnida > Mesostigmata > Laelapidae > Stratiolaelaps > Stratiolaelaps scimitus. The sequence continues at coordinate 840,400 of JABWDB010000064.1, read as the reverse complement.
GGATTTAATCTGATTTACCACCAGGAACCGAAATTGCATTGTTCCAGATGGTCTGCTGACATGCCCTGTTGTGCAGGTCATCGTTGAACAGCTAGTTGAACCATAGGAGTATAATGGGAATCAATTGATCGACAAAACTCGCTCGCAGAGAATTGAATCACTGCGTCCCAATCCCTTCACGCTTTTGTGAGCCAATTTTATTTAGTTCTTTTATTCTCTAGCCCAAATCTGTATATGTCGATTCAATTATATGATTCAAGATGACTATTCTACTTAACTTTGTGCTATTATCTAGATACATATTCATATCTCCCTCTTCGGCGTTCGGCTGGAGACGAGCAAAGTGAAGGTTTTATTGGTTAATTAGTGGAACTGCACTTGGCAATGGACACATTGCCCAGAATGCCTCTCTGAATGTAGTACAAAACAACCGAGGTGATTCACCGGGGGGGCTCGAGTAAGATGTCCACCCCGTCCTCAACGGGTTTCTCGTCCTGATCGACACTCGTCCTGTCAACGTTCATGCCCCAGAGTCTTCACCAAGCCTGCGGTGGCACTAACAGCGTATAGGTGTATGTATGTACATATGTATTGATCGATGAATCGGTCAATGCTGCTACTGTCTCTTGTTATGCGTCTGGGCCACAAGCATCTCGCTCTTTCACCCACGTTTCGGGTTTGGTCAGTGTCGAACATTTTTCGACAATTTCCTAACAAAAAAAAACGCAGATAGGCCATGACGTGTGTCGCATGTTGCCCCAAGGCATATGCACACACCCATATATCCCACACCCATACTTGCATATACACCCACTCCCAGATACAGCCCCTCCCAAATTCCCACACACCCAGATACACATATACGCAAAAATGCAATCAACTACAATGCGACAAGCAACCAAGTACACACGCGTCTACAGACTCACAGGGCAGTTGTCCGTTGCTTTCTGCCTCTTGACCACGCATCAGGACATCCCAATCTCGTTCCCGATCCGTTCGATCCCTTACCATCCTGACTCGGGACTGGGTCACGAAGTGTCTTTGCACGTAAGAGGCAAAGGCGTTGCGGCCACTTGCCTTCGATGTGATGGCTACTGATCGCTCGCTGACGAGAATGCTCAATCTTCATCGCTCAAGTGGCCCCCGGCCCGTTCAGCTTTGTGGCCATTGTCGGACGAGTCGATCACACAAGCAACTAAGCAACTAATGGATTGATTTATTGATGAAGTGATCCAAGCCGCTGAGTGTTCGTCGTGGCGTCGAACATTGGAACTATCCTCAACGATTGATGGATTAATAGGTGGATAAACGCTAATTACTACTAACTATTCTAGTTACGAAAATCTTTCCTGTAATTACTTCTTGCTGTGTCGTTTATGTTCGACATCAGCGATGCCGTATCAAATGTATATCAACATATTAATTAATGCCTAATTGCGGTCCCAAAATTTCCTCGTGATACTGATCGTTCCTCGCTGCTTGACATATATATATATATATAATATATATATATATATATTAATGATCCCCTAGTTTATTAATTAACATTCAATGCATTCGCGAAACTGTTTTACCTGTTAACAGCAGCGTTCATTTGTGAGCCAAGCAGTTTTACATTATTAAGGAGCAACCAAACGAACAACCGCAACAAGCTCGCTAATGAGGTTGATACCTAATGCCCATTATTACTTGATCGTATTGAAGAAAAATCTACGCGAAAAATTATGAGAGACAACTCGTCTATTTACGATTTGGATACACTCACCCCTCTGACCGTGAACGGGCCGTAAAATCCATCAACTCGCTTGGTTACCTATGTACATATGTCCGTATCTAACGTACCTGACTGTGCTATATATTTGTTTCAGTGCACTGCAACAATCTACGATCAAGATCATAGAAGAAACGAGTGTCAATGACACTTTATTATCCCCTAGGTGGGTGTACCAGCAGCTACTATTGCTTCCACTGTTTGCTTTTATGAGAAGGATGACAATGATGATGAGCACCCTATGGAAAATGCAACCGACATTCGAGACGATGGCACTGAGTAAATTACAGTGGGATGCGAACGAGATGGGCCTCTCCCTGCCTCTTCACTACACCCCACTCTCGCTGAGTCATTGTTACTGTTGTTGTTGTTGCTGCTATTGTTCTTGTCGTCGTCGTCGTCGTCGTCGTTTGGTGATTTGGTTTGTGATGATTATTTGTTGGTGATTTGTTGGCTGTTGCGGGCATCGGTGGGTGGCTCCTATGGTCGGCGGCGGAGCGGCCTCCGTCTGCTGACAACCTCGCTCTCCCTATAGCGGCACAACCAAACCTAACCTATCCTTTCATTCAGTTCCGCTTTTCTCCCTGCTTTTAGATGGCCCTTGTGACCACTGACGTCGCGCACTTGCCCGCCCGCCCCCGCCACCAGGCTCGGCTAAACCAGCGTGTCGTTTGTTTGGGCTGTTTCGGGAAGAAAATGAAGATACAACTCCTGGTGCCACTGCTGGCTGTTGTTGTTGCTGTCGACGAGCAGAAACGAGCAGAAGCCAGACCCAGCTGGCGGCGATCAGCACCATCTGCTTCAACGGCCACCGCGACCATCTGGCTGTTGCAGGTCAGTGACGGCGGACGGAAGAGTCAGCGGATACCTAACTAGGAATGGACGGCAAAAGATGCCATGTCGATAACAATAACGACGACGCCGCCGCCGCCACAACAACAACCGCAGGGTGTTCAGAAAGTGACGTTCAGAAAGTGAACAACTCATAATCATCGGCCGTGTAAGGTGTCCTAAGTAACAGTACACAATCGATTTGCGTGACAATTTGCATTTCTTGTTCAACACCTACACGTGACGTAGGGCAGGAGATGCGTGAGATTCACTAACACGACGATAGCATGAGTTGCACGGTTTCCGAACACCCCGTACTACGACTAATATCGCTACAACCGCAGCTGGTACAGAGGTATCAATAGCGATTACGCCAACAATAACAACAGCGCAGATGGCCCCGTTCACCGCTGCCCTCTGCTATCTTCCGATCTCATCGTTCGTGTCAGCCGCCACGTTGCTGAATGCGTTGCCACCTCGTTTCTTTGTTCTTCTCTCTTACCATCCTTACCACAGCGTTGCCCTTGCAGACCCCGCAATGCCACCGGCCATACCCCCATGGGTATCTTCGCTCTCTATCGCTGTCTCTCTCTCGTTCATTGGTCGGAAGTCTTGCACCGGGTGTCTCGGGAGGTTGGACGTCTAGCAGCCGAAGAAGCAGCCGACCTGGCCCTGCGTCAATCGCAACCTCTGTTGTCGACACGCCATGACAGCGTAGCGTAAGTGATAATGGTTACAGCAACAACAGTTGCAGACGCCACAGCAGCAGAAGCAAAATCTGATTATGGCTGCTCGACCAAGGAACGCCAATAACGTTCACTACCAATACTGCTGATACTAATCAATGTATCTGCCGTGTCGTTTAAACCGCTATGGCTTTGGCAGGGGTTAATGACGATACCACACGCAGCATCCCGTAATATAATAATAATAATAATCGTAATAATAATAATGATAATATTAATAGAGATACAAATAACAATAGACTACGCCATTCATTCTATATGTTCCGCTTCTTTCTCCCACCATGTACATTCAACCTATTTAGAAATTAGCATATTTATTATACATGATGATGACGATAATGATTGTGATAGACAATGTCAAAGACGGATCATCATGTACAGTACGATTGTGACAATAACAACTGCTCGGTTTACCATAATAACAATAATGGGTGTATCGTATATACATATAAACTGTTTTTCGAGCTGACCCTCAGCTGTTCCCCTATCTGACAGGCCTCAGCTCTTTACCTTTTAGGTATTACTATGAGAGGACCTGTCGGGGCCACCTTTGCTTATTCTCTTCCTTACTCGTACCTGGCAAGAATCATCAGTTAAAGAAAGATGATAAAGAACTCCAAAGATTCTCCGCGTCTGACAGGATTTGAACCCAACACACACGCCCCTCCGGTCTAGCAGTCCAAGACGCTCACCACTAGACCACTAGACCATCCAGGGGACATCGTATATACATATATATATATATATATATATATATATATATACAGAGCCGTGGCATTTTGCGCACCTCATCATAATAAACATGTAATCCTCATTCGAAGTATTTCCTCAACGCTATGGCCCGTTGATGTTTCAATCTTAAAACCGACATATTCCTTATGACGAAGGTTTCTCAAGCCTACAGAATCCACGGGGATAGCCTTTAGTCATCGTCATCTCATCTTCTCTTATAAATATAATATGACACCAATTAACATATTCGTTCGGTCAACTAAGACAGGTCTCTTCATGTATAACATATATAATAGATTTAAGAAACTAATGACAAATGACTTCTGAGGGACAGCTAACGACTCGCCATGTCGATTGATCGATAAATTAAGAATAAATAGTGAAATACAGCATCCCAGAGTAACAGCAGCAACCACCACCGTAATCTACAATAGACGTTGCGTCTTGTTGCTTTGACAGAACGTAATTGCTTAGCTGATTAGTTCGACAGGTCAAACAAACTCTGAAAGTCACGCCAATCAATCATCGGGTTATCCAGGTGATTCCTCATCATCGCCCTCCCCACGAGACCAGACCAGGGTTCCTCGACGGCGAGTCTCATCTACGATGTCATCTACACGTTCGCACCTCGTAAATGTCCCCCTGTTGGACATATCTAATAAATACTATGGAAATAACAATGTACAAACACAGACTAGACCGTGCTTGACGAAGCCGCAAACGCCACAATCACGACAATGGCAATGGAACAACATCAGCAGAGAGCGAAGCCCTAGCGCAAAACGCGTACAACAGTCGCGAAGAGCACAGGACGAAGATGGAGTAAGATAAACCGTCGTATACGAGATCATCCCGTAATGGACAACAACGTCAAATATCGACAAGAAGTTTTCCCTGTCAATGCCGGTCATGGTGTGTGTCTTATGAAGAATTTCATGTTCGTTAAACGTATAATTATGCCATGATCATTTAGTGGCCCATTGTGTACTTCTCTAAAGAAGACATAGAAGATTTGTGAATCACCCCCCCCCATTCCTCCAGTTAGTTGCACATGACATATCTGCTAATTATCACTATTCGATATTTTCAGCTCAATCAAGCCGACAAGCGTCGCCCTCATTAGACATGGGTGTCACAGCAGCAGCATCAGCAATATAGTTCATTTACGTCTGACATCGTGGTAGTCGGCCGCAGTAGGCTATTAGTTCTACTCCGAGCATGTTCTGCTACGGGTAGTATCAGTGGACATCAACAGTCAACACTCAGGCACCAAGTAAAAATTAGATAATGAGAAATCCATCGATTCATCATATAATATCATAGTATAATAATATACACATAAAAAAACTTGCTGTTGTTGTAGTTGTTACTGCTGCTGCTGCAGCAGCTGCTGCAGCCGTGAGGTCAAAGATGGTGTCTCACGCGGTCATAGTGCTTTCAACGGCAGGTTTACACTGCAATTAATCTTGGCCAGCTAAGATGTCGTGGTCATCGATATTTCCCGCTCGTCTCTGTCGATTCATCGATCGATCAAATCTATGGCGAGGCAAGAACCATTCTGCCAATTGGATCGAACAACACACTCTACAACAATAAAGGTTATGGGTCAAAGTGTGTAGATGCATTGTGTTTATTATGATGGCTAGACAATAATCACATCACGGCTCGAGACGGTGGTTGGCCGCCCAACGGCACTGACAGCAGCGCTAGTCAGCGCTAGGCTTTTCTATGGGGAACAACGAAGTACAAGGATTAGGTAAGGTAAGGCTTTATTGATTTATTAAAGGAACTGCATAGAATGCTTAAGTTCTCTTATATGTCATGCAACGGGATTCGAACCTGCGGCCTCTGGCTTTTTACAGCCAGAGACTCAGCATAGGTGCAGGAACGTCGACGACGTTTATGGTTCAACAGCATCTCGTTGCAATGGTAGTAATTGTATATAATTTATTAATTAAATAATAAATCATAAATCCTACTCATCAAATTTTTTAGTAGTCACTAGCTAACTAGGACACCATTATAAACGACCTGGGTACTGACATAACGAGAACATATTTTGTCATAATCTCGAACGGAATCACACCGCTCCATCAAATTTTACTTATATTTATCACGTCTATGCATTTCTCAAGAGAAAGATACAAAGCGTACGGATGAGACGATTTTGATGTTAGAATATACAAAATTCGACAACATTCTATATAGACACAATTCAGGATAATGATGATTCGCGGTTCCCATCCATGGGGATGGACCACGTTGAAATGAGGTCAAGCGTCCTGTTCAGGAGATGCTGTCATGCATCCACGGGTTTATCCTTCCCCCAATGATGCCATATGAAACTTCCAGGCAATTCGTTGGAAAATCGGAAATGTACTATGCAATACGATGAAATGGTATTTATATATATATATATACACCAGGTGGCGGGAGACGAGAGTCGAACCTGCACCCTTCGACCTCCGGCTTTTCCTACAGCTAAACCCAACTTAGTTCACCCAAGTCCAAGCAACCCCCACTACGCTGACGTCGGTATAGGGTGTTTTTTTCAGTTCTATCCAAAGAATACGTTAGGGCAGTTGAAACACGTGAGTGCGGCAAAGCTCGGCGTCATCTTGAGTGTAAAGACAAATGCATTAGCTGTTGTACACAGTAACAGCAGAAGCCAGCGCAACCATCGATTGATCATGTATACACAAACACACACACACACACACTCATATATATATATATAGTTGAGCAGCCATTTTGCGACTTGGTACCAGTTCTTTGCATTCATACAAATCAGCCTTACCTATACTTTCACTTACCCCGCTGGACTTTACCAACACTGCCACCCACTCGGTATCTTCGACAGAGCAATTCGACACTTCAAGCTCGATATGTGTTGGCAAAGGTGAAGCTTTATGGGTTTATTACCGGAACTGCAATTTTTTTCCAATGCAGTTTAACTTCTTTTGATGTATGTCTTCATCACGGAGCGGAACTCGAACCCAAAGCGGCCTCTGGCTTCTACCAACCACGAGACCACTTAGCCGCAGCCGTTCAAAACGCCACCGCGCTGATAGCAGCAGCAGCCGCAGCAGCAGCAGCATTTCCACTGTGACATTCTGGCGAATATACTTCGCAATGGAGTTTTGCCAATTTCACGTTTTGTTCGCTGTTATTATCATCCCCGATACAGGGGAATAAAAATAGTTCCTTATTATTCGATTGGCGAAACAACAGGAACCGCTCGTTCGAGTCGTGTACCGGCAAAACGGCGACGCTTCGAGCGGCAGTTTCAGCGGCAATTTTTTGGCTTCGCTTGTATCATTAGATTTATATCGGGGGGGGGGGGGGGTTCGCCTCAGCAGACTGTGGATTCTTATTGTGTGTCGGGCAAATCGATCATTAGATACTATCCCCCCTCTCTCTCTCTCTCTCACACACACACACACAAAGAGACACATAACAATGATATTTTTCCCATGTGTATGTTTGTAGTAAATCTGTTGCCATATGCACGTTCGCAATAGCCATCCGTCGATCCATCTGTCCATCGGGTCTCGCCTCCAAAACCAATCTCCTCGTACGTTTCGCGGTGGACACATGCGAGCGTTCATCAATCGACCCAGTAAGATTTCTTGATTGCTTGAAATCACACAAAAATACAACAAACCTGACCGACGCCGGCCGGCCGGCCAACGAATTTTCTGCATCCTTCGCCGAGACGAGAAAGTATCCCGAATGTAATGGATCTGATAACGCTGCTTATAGTAAGCAATATAGACGTCCCTCGGCATTGATGGCTCGATACGATATTCAGCAATATAACACAGATCTGTCTGACTGTCTGCGAATCTATCAATGGGCACAAAACGTCGAGGAATAACGCACAGAAACGTGTTAGCAGTGGTAGCTCCCTTCGCCATTGCGGTACCTGACTCGTTTTGTCCATCACGTAGTAGCTCGTATCTGAATTTACCTGGCATTTCCACAGCGTCGGATCACCTCTGACCTCTGATGTCCCGAGTCGCCAACAGTTCCTCCCCGCGCCCCCCGCCGCCGGCCGCCGGCCGCCACTGTTCCATCGCCGGATCTTCTCGAGCTGCGGCTGGTGATCGTCATTTGCAAAATGTGTTGATACCTAAATATGTTGTAAATATGTCGGGGTTTCAGAATGACCACATCGATCGGTATATAGCAGCGTCGCCATCGTCAAACCCCGTCTCATGCAGAATGTGCAATCGTGGTGCTGTATTTCGGGGGTACGTTGGAAGTTACCGATGTCGATGAACACGATGCTTTCTCTATGGTGGCCCCATTCGGCCCAATATCGTCACTGGGCTAACATTACGCTCCACCGGCTCAATGGCAACCAATCGGAGTCAGTCGATTTGTCCGCTCTTCGTCCCGGGTTCGTCCTGGTCAAAGTTCACAACGTTCGGCCGGGGTCCGACATTCAAACGCGTCAGGGTCCCTTTCCGTGCAGCGCAAGCCACGCGCGTTTTCTAGGACCTCGATGACCACCGGGCACATGTACAGCAATAACGGAGCGTGTACAAGCCGATTTCGCCATTGCAATGTAACTCAGCATATGTAGAAGGCTGTGTTAATACCCAGAGATTAATTATCCGTCGTGATGAGGAAGATTTCGAGTAATTATGACTACAACCATTAGTACTGAATTTTTGGGTCATTGGAAGTGGGCCAGTCACAGATGAAAGCGGCGCTAAGTCGTTCGACGCGAGACGATTGAGCGGGTGTCGGGTCGTTCGTGGTTTGGATCCGCTTCACCGTACTGGTAGTAGAAATTGTTAGGGTTTTTTTATTTTATTTTTTTTTAATTTATTAGTATTTTGTTTATCCTGATTGGCCCAATGCCCACCGCTCCCTCTCTCTCTCCCTCTCCTCTCTCTCTCTCCCTCTCCTCTCTCTCTCTCTCTAGAGAAAAAGAGAGATACTCTATTTCAGAGATATGCTTCACAAACTTTCTACACTGTCATGAAATAGCGTATATTGTGCTCCCCCTCATGGGACGTATTGCCATCTTTGTCCTGTTGGCCATCCGTAAGATATCAATGATTCGCTTACGGTAGCCGTCGAGTGGGGTAGGCGCGACCAGCCATCACGACATTGACGTCCTCGGAATCCCCAAGAGGCTCGAGATGAGGAACCTCTCGCAGGCGATCGAGATAGTGGCCAGCCGTAGTGACTCGACCGTCGCCGCCAGGATTTGTCAGGTAGTGCTGGCAAAGATAGATCCGATTCAGCATCGCGTTGACGCCCTGCCACATTCGGTAGGTGCTAGCCCGCTCTTCACATCAGCCGCTGGATAGATCTGTTGTATACGGTGGGCTGTATTCTACCATGTTGTCACGCGCATTTCATGACCGAAAATTTCCGAAGCAGTGCTCCATTGTCGTTGGAACTTGGGGCCGCGTATGGGGACGTGAACGGGTGAGATGAGTAGGGCTGGCAGTGTCACCCGAGGAGGAGTCATCGAGACATGAGATGACTCGGACGTGACCGGACGCTTGTGATTCTCCGGCAGGGTCTCAGCATCTCGCGGGACTAGAAGCCCAAATCTTGACGAGCTGCTTCAATGAAATGACGCTTATATATGTATAAAGATGGGACCTTCGGTGGCAGCGATATCGATGTTCCGGAGGGCTAGACGATGTTTAGTGTTGGGCCAATGATAAGCAGATGTTATTAGCTGAATTAAGCGAATCTATAAGAACTACAACTTGAGACCTTATAAGTTAGAACTTATTCACAGACGGGGCCACTGGTGTGAAGCCGCACGATAAACATTGTGGTCGTCGGTAGTTTCTGCAAATAACACATTCTACTCTCACTCACCCAACTCGCGGAGACGCTGGTGCTACGAGACAGGCCATGACACTTCAGCCTTTTCCCAGGCCCCCGTGTAACCCAACGTATGCCCGGCGAATCCGAGACGTGCCTCGCGGCGTCCGAAGCTGAGAAAAAGGATTCCGTGCGAGGATTTTCTAAAACTCCTCCTCCTCGACACTCTCCTGGCGAACATCCCTCCTGAGTCACTGAGCCCGACCCACATACACGAGACTTCAACGCTAGCTAGTGCCGTCCATACTTGTCTCCGGTCGAATTACACAGCGTCGTCCAGCTCTCTACGTTCAATGACTTAGGATTGGCCGAGTCTTGTCGAGTTCTTCAATGAGTCCCTTCTTCCTGCTAGAGATGTCACCGTTCGAGCCGCTCCACAACAGCCCTCTGCTGGTTGCCGCTCAGGGACGACAGCGATCATAACTGTCTAAAAGCAGTGTCACCACTCACCATCTACCGGAGGCACCCAACAACGGACCGATGCGGCCAGATCGAAATTAGATGGTATATACGATCTCGGAAATCTGCCAGTGTGAATGCTGCCTGAGTTAAATTGAAGTTCCAGAGGATCCCTACAAGTCGAAGATCATTTGAGGCGTGCTTACGGTTAGACACGGCTATTCACTCACTGTTCGCGACGGATATATCGAGAGTAGAATAGCCCCTTTCTGAAACGGCGCTCTGGCATATGCATGAGTGTCTATTGTGCCACCAATAACCAATAGATACTTGAATGGTGCCCTAGGGGTGTTGGAACTGCACCAAATGGACTCAGAGCGCCTTTCACCCCTCCCAAAGGGGCCTGTCTGCCTCGTATTCTGTTGCACAGTCGGCCAAGAGCAAGGGTGCACGCTCCCCCCACTTGCGAAACGTCCAGGATAAGAGGTCCCCAGGGTACAACATGCTTACGAATGGATAGAAGTCCTCTTCAACAAGTTGCCGAGTCATGTCGATCGAGTTTTTTCAATGCAGCCGACGCAAATCCTGTTGGCAAAGAAAAAAAAGCCAGCAAAAAAAAACAAATGCACTGCTCCAACTTGGCCACCTGAAGGACAGCGACACAATACCTTCGTATTTCTCATCTGCACGAACTTTTACGAAATCGGATCCCCAAAACGCTGCTAGATCGCTCACACCAGTACGTAGCTTCTCGGTGTTATGCGAACATCCTCCTTAGACAACGACTGTTCGTTAAAAAAAAAAATATATATATATATATATGCAAAACAATTACGAATGACAAAACTCTTTCCATTCATTGCCACCGTATGTTTTGGAATAAATGAGATTTCAAGGGAAACTGACAATTATGAAACACTTGTATGAGATGTGAGCAATTATTCATTATTACAGTCAATGTTGTATCGCAGCACTTGCACATGATCGTGGCGATTATATTTATATAGAAATGTGTCCATACTGAGTATTTGACGCCTCTGCGCCGTAATTCATCTAGCTTAGTGACAGTTTACTGCTGTGCCTCGTTCGCGAGGTGGGCCACAGGACGAATTCAAAAGTGCACCCCGACAAATCGGATGCTATTGGCTAGCCAAGGGCAGGTGCTTATTATTGCTGCGTCGCAGCACTGAATAATGCCTTCGCCATGTGACTGCATAGTAGCCTACATAACAATGACCCCCAGGCCACATTTCTACAGAACAGAACCCCTTTCGGGGGCGAAGTGTATCAAGAGACGAAGACGCCAGGCTTACATTGTCTCCGGCAGCTACTGCAGGCATTGCCCAAAGCAGCGAGACCCTTGCACACAGCCAGCTGCATTGTTATACTGTCTTCGCAGTAGCACAGATTGAGCGAAGGTTAGACCCCCCCCCCGTTTTGGGGTTGGGGGGAATGGGGCAGTGTCAATCGTTGCTATCTTTCCGTGTGCATCTCGCTTAAAAACGAAGAGTTGTTCCTGACTGTCTGACCTGACCGCACACCTCATAGCCGCTTTGGCGTTCTGGACGTCGAATATATCAGCACACAGGGGGGACATTTACAGCAGAGTCGTCATAGATAAAATTGCGATGCTTCGCCTGTGGGCAAATCTTTGGGTTCGTTTCCGGTGTAAGGAGAGATGTGAATCCGGACGTCTGTCTTCGGTAGAAGGGAAGAAGCGCTCTGCTAAGTTCTGCTGATTTGAATAATATCACTAAACAGTGATTTTAACGATTCTACTAAAAAGTATATGCTGCTTTAAGTTGGTCTACGGTAATATTGCTGGCAACGACTCCTGGATCGGCCTCGGAAGCCCAGTACTTGGCGATTCCAGCCAGCGAAGCATCAGTGACATTCGACCAATTCGTCGCTCGAATCGACTTTACTGAGACAGCCCCTTAATGGGATCGAACAAGTGACAGTTGGGTCTCGCAGTTGGCGCTGGCTACAGCTTGGTCGAATGCCGCTGCGAACGGCTGAAATCAGGCCGATCGGACGAACCAAGACAGGCTCTGCTTGCGTTCAACGAGACCCGACCACAGCGATAACAAATGTGTCCTTCGTTCGCTGCTGTCCTGCGGCCTTTCGGTCCTGGCCAAGACTAACCGTTAACCCTATAATGTCCTTCTCTTCCATCTCAACCTTCGAAATCGGCGCTTTCTAGTGTGAGTGCGTTTCGATCTATCGGAATGAAACGCGAGCGACATTACTCGACATTAGTAATCTCAAATTCAAGAAAATGCTGAGACCTCCCGTGTCGAGACGAGCCAAATGAGATATGCCTCATACAGGGTGTTTGGATTTCGGAAGCGAATTCAAACTTCAGCAACGATAACAAGAGCTATATTGAAATGCATAATCGTGGTAACAATTATAATACCGCGTGAAAGTTATTGACGAAAGCAATAATAACAACAAATTCCCTCTGGTTCTTAATTGGTCAGCTGGTTGCCTGGTCTGTTCGAGTCGAGTTCTACAAAGCCATTGTGTGAGCGGGTATCCCCGTATCAGATAATTGAAAATAGTTCGTAAGTCAAATTATACTAGTGTACCTACAAACAAACACGATATTTCTCAGGGTCCGCAGGGACGTTTCGTACCATACCGGCAGGAATACTCACTTATGGAGCTGACGAGAAACCGTTGATTCGGATATGATCTTGTCTGGAGAGCATGGTACAATGTTATTATTATGGTCAAATATTATTATTACTATGACCATAGATTATTCCACACACTCAGAGACCCAATAGACACTAGACGGCTATGTTTGACTTCTACTTCGAATGTTTACTAGTAGTACTCCGATATAAAATTTCCATTGTTCGTAAAATCCTCTGGAAATACTCTATTCACCTCCTGTACAAGTTGGAGTGAATTAGGGGGCAGCTGCCCTTCTTTTCCCCATATTAAGCTTCGGATGCGGCGATTGCGGGTGGAAGCTACGATCTGCAGCACAATATATCCCCAAAGAACTTCGTTTAGTGAAGGCCAGAATCGGCCGAGGATCTCTATCGACTTTCTACAAGTGGTCCACTGCGACTTCGAAGTGCGACTCCTTCGAGTCTTTGTTTCAGCTCGACTCTCTTCGGTTGGCGTCCCAACCCGACGGGGTCCATCTAGACATCGTAATAGCTACCGCATACAGACGCAGGGCAGCCGAGCGATCGAGGGAGTGTAGTGGAACAACGATCCGCCATAGATCGTCCGGTGGACAACACACCAAGGCACTGCGCGCTCGAGAGCAACAGGAGGCGCTCTCTCATCGGCAATGTCGACAGAATGAAAAGGCTAGATACAAAAAGAGAAAAAGTGCTCAAGAAAAATCTCGGAAAAGGAATGAACGTCGGGCGGGGACGACCCACCCAGCCAGCCAGCCATCGTCGGTGTGGGGGCTATCGCGGACGCTCGAGGAGGAGGTCATGGACTCTTTGATCACACAGTAAGGCACAGTAAGGCCCGCCGTATTGGCTACCCGATGAGCGTTATCGTTAAGGCCAATAGTGTGGGGGGACAGGCGTCACGACACGGTATAAGCAATGGGTCGAACATTTACCAAAGCTAAAGTTCGTTGTGGTTCCTGATCGAGCCTGAGCCAGCACGATCACATGCTTCGATTGCCATCATCAAACTGTTCACAACAAACTTCTCTAGACCCTTCACTATCCCGTCATGGCGTCTGGCCCATGGCAAAAATGTTCGGCCTTTTGTTACCAATAATAAACAATAAACTATAATTTTATATACTGTGCAATATACTACACATTGCATCAATCATATTAGTGGCGACAGCGCGGTGCGTGGCTAAGTATCTGGCTGTAGGACAAAAAGAGCCCGAAGGTGGTGGACTGTTGGAGTTGTCCCCCGCGACAACCTAGGCGACATGTCGAGAACTTAAGCGCTGCAAAAACACCGCAGTTCCTTTAATAAACCGTATATGCATTTTGCAGGCTGACTCACAGAGCGCGTCGAACGTCCATGGTACTGCGTCTCTTTTTTATAAACCAATAAAATCTTTGCCTTATTACTCACAGATATGATTATACATAGCGCATACATATGCGTATAGCTCTCTGACTAGATGATATCGAAAATTTCCTGATCAATGATGGCGCTTAATTGAAATTGTGACACGGTCATCTCATCCTGTCGGTAATGACGATCGCGGGAGTAACGAACTGTGGTCTGTTGAGTAAATTACCTGAAAACCATAAGCAGAAATAGCAACAATTAGACGAGGTGATCAAGATGGTGACAATTTCGTTGTGATTTCGAATGCACAGTAATAAATTGCGCGAAAAAATAATAATATCTTTATCTTCTATACTATGTCATCATTGTGTGTATCGTAATATGCACGACGTATAATTAGTGACGCTGTAGTTGGAGGCAGGGTATCAGATGTCGAGGCCTCTATCAATTCCGTACATACAACAGTACAGCTACAATACAATGTGTTTTGTCTATTAACGGAACGGCGGTATTCCTACAACGCTTATATATGTGAGTCACCAGGTCGCGGGACAACTATATATATATATATATATATATACAGTCGAATCCACCCCAAATAGCAATACTTAGATCAAACTAACTGCTAATCCACGTATTCAACATCATCAATCAGGTGGTCTCTAAGAACGTCGCACCGTACATCGTCGAAGGCACCAATCAAGCTTGCTCTTATATCGACGACTCAGTCATACACAATAACGTATGAGAATAATGTTAACAGCGAATATCCACCTCTTGGTCAGTGGTGGCAGGTCGAGGTGCTCTGTTCTATCGAAAAGCTTGCTTCACCCGTATCAATTTCCCGGCCCGAGATTCTCTACTCAGAGAGCTGAGACCACCGTGTATGTGTACAATAAATCCGCTTGATGAATGATAGTCCCAAAGTGTACATATATATATATATATATATATATATATATATATATATATATACACTATTATCGCTATATAGTGGCACTTGTATAGCGGTAAGTATTCACTGATAATGATGCGGTGAGAACGAGTAACCTGGCAAGGTACAAGAAATAAGTAAGTCCATGTTAATAGCCCCGGTGTATCTCGTGTAAGTGACTGCGGGCCCAAGAGCGACCCGGCTGCAGTGGCTGTAAATCGTTCGTCGGCGCGGACTGCGCCAGTCTTGATCGCCGCCCCTCGTCAACCGCCCATTGTGCTCCATTGTCTTAGCTAATGAGAGCGACAGGGGTGTTTAAGCATGCTTGCCTGTGCTGCAACTCATGGCAAGATGCAGGTTTAGAGCTGGCGTTAAACAAAAAGCTGTTCCGTATGGCCGTTAGCGAACACGCTTGGGTCTAACCGTTACCAAGCGCTTGTCCACGCTCCCAGAACCTGCTCGTATCATAAGGATTATTCTTATTATGATTATTGTTGGTATTATTGATAACAAATCGAGCTTATGATGAGTAGTAATTAAACTAATAACTATTATATGTTTGCCACAAATATCTGATTATGGAAATCTGGGTGAATACAATTTTGAGAAAAAGGTTTGCAGGGTTAGGTTAGGTTGTCGTTTCTTCGTGTTGTGTTTTTTAAGAGTTTAACGAACATACTGAAATAGGTGGCAGGTGACATTTAGCATTATAGCATGTGTAATCGTGACTAATTATGATTTATTCAAACATACAGTACTTAGGAATTATGTGTAATTGTATGGTGTACTGAAAATAATATATAGTCGACAATATAATACATATTATTAAGATGTTTTCTAATTTAAGAGTGAGAACAGATGGAATCTACTTCTAGCAGTTATATGAACGATTTAGCACGAGTTAACGTTTGCTATATAGACTTTTTTACTCAAGGGCAACTTCGCTGTAATCAGTGCACGGAGGGGAGGGGGGAAGAGCCTTGGAAAATCTCTGCTTCAGGCTTGCAGAGCGGAGTTCGCCGCTCCCACTTGAGATATGGGTTATCTAATATATAGTTGAGCTGCAATGTACGGAAATGATATTCATGTGAACCCAATGAGAGGTAGAATAAAGTGTGTGTTTCACAGAGCGATGCTGCAGGAGTTTATGTATTCTCATACCCGTTACCCACTCATTCCCCATCATCTATGTAAGCGATTTCTAATCTTGACCACGTTTCGAGTAGATATATAAATACATATCACTCAAAACTAACGACTTAGTCTTTTTTCAGCCTGTTCCTGTAGTGGGTCGTGGCTCAGAGATGGTTTCCATGAGGCCAGCAGTCGTTAGATGTAATTTTATATTGTCGGCTTTAATGAAGCATAATAGTTCCCTTGACATATGTTACCTATGTAGGAGCGACAATTTGCTTATACGAGACACAAGATGCTTATACAAGATGTGAACATTTAGTAATTTCAACCAGCTCTATTGATTGTCGTAGAGCAGGACTCATAGGGCCGTCATCTCTTGTCAAACATCAAGTAGGCCCTGCTCTCGCAGGTTTTATCAATAAATGTCGTATATTTTTATAACTTCGCAGTCAGAGGAGAGAGAGAGACACGTAGGTCCACATACGGGGTTCGATCTCCTGACACCGCGTTGCACATTTCTTTACATTATTATTCTTAGTAATTTCCATGTTTCGTCCACAATGCCATCATATTGTTCATCTTTTCCTTATCCATCATCATATAGACCTATCTTCTCGCCTGTCGATTTGTGTTTCAATCTTTCACACTTCAGCTCGTCACTTTTGCCAATAGGCCAGACCTCTCCTACGCGAACCCCTTACGTTTCAATGCTTCAGCGCCTTCTTGGCCTGTCCCAGGTTCCACCCAGTACCTAGTCCAGCACCAAGGACCACTATGGCTTGGCCTACACCACCCCCATCGTCTCCCGGTACCCCCAATTCCTTCTTTGACTTCTCCCATATGCCTGCCTGTTCTATCTGTTGACAGTCGCCTACCTAACATATCTCCCTATAAGTTTAGCATCCTTTATAGCAATTCTCCCCTTCGGCGACACTGGCAACACACTCCGCCTGGCCGCTCGTCGACAGCTTCGATATTTTCTCTCCCTCTCTCTCTAAGGTTTCTCCTCTACGGCTCCTGCCCTGCCGGGTTGACCTCTCCACCACTGTTCCACCTCATCCAGCTTCATTTTGTTCGATTCGATTTTGCACTCGCATCCCGAAATAAACAACGACACATATATCATGTTTATTTGACAGCACAGACGAGTCGAATAGTCTATATTCCGTTCTCTAAACGGCCAAGAAAAAAAAAAAAGGCGGTTTGCTTCAAAGCCTTGACCGCCATTGCTGTTGCCGGTGTCGTGCTGGTTGTTGTTGTTGCTGTCGTTGTGGTGGTTGTTGTTCTTGTTGCTGTTGTTGTTGCTGTTCTTGCTATTGTTGTTGATGCCGTTGCTGCTGTTGTTGTTATCACGCTGTCCGTTTTCGTTATGGTGAAGAATGATGCATGCTGACGTTCCGTTCGGTATAGCCGCTAGTTCATATACCGTCCTTCATCCAGCGTTTGCTCGTTTTTCCGTCCGCCTCGCTTCGCTTAACGTTAGCATCATCGCATCCGGCCGGCTACTGCGAGCTCCCTGCGGGCTTCTGCGTAGACCGTCGTCGTAGGCGGCCTGGACCCGCCTGGACTATGGTGGCTTTCGTTTCGACTATACTTTTGCCGGCGATACCGACGATTTTTGCGTTGTCAATCTGTCATGGTTAATTTGTTTTCGGGCCGACCACATCGACGTTGGGGAATTCTGGTAATCCAGTCTCTCGATTTTAGAGCGTGGCACCTTTGCGCTGCGGCTGCCGGTCGTCGCTCTGCCTTTTCGCTATCGAGAGTAGCTAGGTATATATATATATACGGGGGAAACGTGAAGGCAATTCTCCATCGTTCCAACATCATTTTGTCGATAAGAAAACCTTCATAGACACCGAAATATCAACGGCGTGGGCATAGGCACGAGAATATATCATCATACATTATTCGAATGGTGGCTCATGCGCTATATTAAGCGCACGACAGAGAGAGAGCTTCCATGGACGTCTAAATTTTCCAAGCTGACTCTCCTCAGCCTTAAACATTTAACTCAATCCACGGAACTACTGGTTTCGGCATTACTCCCATCATAAGGCGGACCCTCTTCCGTAAAAGGAAAATGTACAACGATGTCAGGCTATCGAATCCCTGCGTGTACCTCCGTACCTCTCTCCGATAGAGAGGCGCACACGACATTGGCGTCTGTTCATAATATTGTACACTCACTATATTTCCGTTAGAGGCTTAGTCGTACAAAGGAAAACCGACCCCTGACAAGTAATGATAAAATCGCTCACTTTTTTTTATAACAGCTTGAGATTCGCGGCAAGTTTTCACGTTCGAAGTTTCAAAATCAAGTTTAGTTTCGGAACTGCAATATAATACGCTTTAGTTCTCGATAAAATATAATAAAAAATGAAAATACAAAGAAATAAAATACAAGGGTATTTTTTTTGCACCCCAGCTCACACTGATACTAAAAACATTGCATATAAATATACGATATTCGAAACGAAATTACACAGTTGATGATATTGCAACAATATACATATATACACAGTATAATATCATTTACACATTACAGTGTTTAACAATACGTGTAGCCGTAACCCTTATCACAATTATTTCACAGTGTTCATAAAAAATCCTTTTGCCACCTCTGCAAAGTCAATCGTCTTGCACGGTAGGATTCCTATACGACTTTTTTTTGAGAGGAGGCCATTTTCTTCAAACGCACAGACACGTATTCCTAGTCACTAAGATGCTCGATCTGTTCGACTCTTGGGCCTTGGTCCAAAACTGATTTTGTTTAACTTCTAATTGACAATTTCAACCATCTCAATAAAATCGAACCTGCTCAGCTGGCATGATGTTCTCTTCCAGCTGCAGTCAGTGCACGAGGGTAAATCCCTAATCACAAATTGCTACAGAGAGCTGGTGGATGGCTATGATGAATCCCTCAACAATCTGTCGGCAACCAGGCCTTCCTGAGGACTTTGACAATAAACTCTCGAAGGGATCTCGATAAATGTGTACGGAGCTCTACCCCTGCTGTATTCGTTACGTAACTGAGTTTGGAGCAATATAGACAACTCTAATGTATATATACATCGCTGCATCAACAGTGAGATTCGGCTCATACAGATATCTGCATAGCGGTCGCTGGGGACTCCATGAACCATGTGGACGTAGGGTTAAGACGTATGCATTCACAGAGGTGCTGTAAATGTATTCTCCGCATTGTGCTCCTCCTGGTCAGCTGCCGCTTGTGCGAACAACGAGCCACCTAAAGGCGGTCTCGCGCTGCCGGGCAACTCTTGTGATAACTAACCCCCTCCCATAAGACACTCAGCGCGACAGTACGACTGAGCTTCGTTAATTACCCAACGGAATCGTCGACAGAATCACTGTACAAACCTGTCCGAAGTCATTATTATAAGTGCTGCATTTCTCTTTAATTATCTAGAAGTGGTTTCGTATTCACTTCGCTTGTCCGCCCGATTCAGGCGTTACTAAGTATAATCGACAGCGTTGCGCCTCTGGCCGAATTCAGATCGAAGAAAAACGGGATTTTAGCAAACCCTCAGCTTTTCCCATATGTTAAGTGACAGGTCTCGCCTGTAAACCTTTAGATGTTAGCGTGAGGTTATCGTCGGGGATTGCCACCTTTGCTTAATTTTCAATCTCATCATATCTGGCACCACTGAATCCACAGCTAACAACGACATGTCGAAGAAATCCAAAGGTTCAAACGCGTCCGACGGGATTCGAACCCAAGCCATATGTCCCTTCTGTCTCGCAATCCAAGACGCTCACCACCGGACCATCTTCCAAGCAGAACCACCCGCTTGGCTACAATATCTCATTCAGTTTTTAATCTCGACAATGTCTTAGATCACATCGAGGACATTCACGTTCAACGTTCCAACGCAATGACAGCAAATGACAGTGGTGCTTAGACAGGCGGTTAAAAGTAGAATCGAAATGTGAGTGTCGTTTACGAACGCTGGTAAATGATATTCGGCGAAGAAGACCGCCGATTAAGGTCTGCTCTTCATGAGCCATTAGACGAGGTCTTAGACGTGGCCGGCGTTTCCACAACGTCACACCTGAAAGACCCTTTCTAGAACGTCGACATTCCTTTGAAATTCCTCGTCCAGGCGAGAATCATTTACTCAGTTATCTCGCGGCAGCCACGAACGGATTGTATCTAGCGTGACTCTCAACCGATTAATTGGATTGCTTAATTAATTACTGGCGATGAAAATTCATTCAGAGGCCGAAGTGTCCTCCAAGCATAGGAAAGATTCTCGTATATTGCACAATTTGATGGTAGCGTTTTGCATACATCTCAATGATGCATCATCCAATGAGTGTTTAATTGTGAGCGGGGTGTGTGTGCATATGTGCATGGACAATATCATCGAAACATCTTCTGCCATGTGTTATACATATAATGGGCCTACCACCAGATATACGTGGAACACCAGCCGCTGTGCGTTATACCGCTGTGCATTGTTGTACAGTCATTATTATGACGTCTATCTGTGTCGATTACGACACCTCACCATTGTGTAGTGGGGTGCAATTACGCTTCCCCACCTCCTGCCACATGGCATCAAAAAGATACTGTCTCATGAGTGAAAATCCATTGGACAACATATACCTCGTTCATGAACAGAAGGTATTATATCAATGACTGTCTATGGACGTTTCGGTTCGATGTTGTGTATTGTACGATGAGGAGGACTACACCAGGGTCCCCTGATGACGAGGGTCAGACGTCTGCCCACAGACGATACGAACAGACGCAATCATGGCTCAGGGGCGTGTGGGGCTGGGGAGGTTTGCATTGTAGACCTCGAGAATCCCGCGATCCCTTGTACGAGAATGATTTCTGTTTCTTGGCGGCACAATTTCGATTCGAGCCATCGCTAATTATGCGATCTAGATGTGCTATATTAGAATACTTGTAGTTAAGGATAACTACTGAATAATTTGCTTGTTAGAATCATTGCAGTTCCTTTATATACAACAACAACGACAACAATTATAACCTGTACCTCTACTTAAATTAGAGGAACACTCCTATTTGATTCGATTGCATGCCTTAACTGATAATATCTACCATAATACTTCTCCTATAACCCTTCCTTGTATTCGCTCAGGCTGGGGGATTTCCACAACGTTCGAATTGAGGGTACGAAAATACGCCGAATAATGACACTAAGGAAGCGAGCACTAAATGACCATAACGCAAACGAACCGTCCGAGCCAGGATCACATTCGAGAGAGAGAGAGAGTATAGAAAAAGAGGAAAAAAAACGAACATATTGTCCCATTTTTCCCTTTCTATTTCTTTAATAAAGAAAAATATAAAATCGACAAAAAACACACACGCACACACACACACACTAGTAGAAGAAAAAAACGCACACACAAACCAAAACAAAACCAGAGCGATGTAGTAGCCGAGCCATTCGCGGGCTGTAACGGTCACCAAGAGCGATTCACTCGTAATGTTCGTGGGTGCGAGTGTGTGTGCGCGCCCCTTCTTTCTTTCCGAAGAGTTTTTTTTATCTTCTGGTCTTCCTCTCCCGTTTTGTCGTTTTCTTAGCAACGAACGATGACCATTGCTGAGATGGTTGGCTGGGTAGGTGGTTGGCTGGCTGGCTGTTTGTCCCGTTGGCCATAGCCAAATATAAATGGCCATCGTACCCTCTCCTCTCCTCGTCCTTCTCGGCGTCATCGTCTTCATCCTCTGGTTTAGTCGCCGCTCGATATTATCCACCGTGTCTGATAGGAATCTCGCCCGGCTGTTAGTTTGTTAGCCCGGGGGTGGAGAGTCGGGGGCCGGGGAGTTGATCGGGGTCCGCCGGCGGCCGGCGAAATCCTAAGCGTCCTTCTCCTGAAAACGAAATGGTGCCGTCCGAGTGCTTGGCCCGTCAGCTAGCCCGCGGGACCCCCAGCGAGCGGGCGAGCCCCCGGTGCGATCGACTGAGCCGCTCTGGCTCAGCTGCAAAAACTTGCCGGCCGGAACGCCGGCGTCAGCTTTTGGAACGCTACAAACAGCAGCAGTGGTTGCTGTTCTGTTGCTGCACTGGACGAAGGCTTGGCCAGCCTCGGTTGGCAACTTCTTCCTTGCCGCTCTCTCTCTCTCTCCTCTATCTGCCTCGTTCCTTTGGACCCCCTTACGGACCCTGCATCGGGCCCGATAGTGAGCTAGTCGCTATCGTGATCCAGATTACCTTAGTAAACTTAACGTGCCTGCTTTGCATTTTATTTCTATCTTTTTGGCGTTCGGGCCTCAACGCCAAATGCACGATGCTAATACGCGTTGGGTCGTTCAAACCGTTTACTACTGTGTGGGACTGACAACGCTCACTGAAACCCACTTACAAACCCACTTAACTCCCCCGGACGGCACGGCCCCTCGCAGATCGCTCGGAAGGCCTATAGCATAAGGTACTCGATCCGCGCAAGCTTGTTATTGCGCAAGCTTGATCGAATAATTGTTTTCGACAAAATGCACCATTGCCTATGGGACTTTGACATAGGTGGTTTGGATACTATAGAAGAAACCACTTTGGGCTTTACGCAAAACGATATCGACATCAAAATCAATTCTGATTAATTCCTAAAATCATACCAGATATTCCTTCGGCTCACTTATCTATTAAATATGGAGTTTAACGGGGCCGAATTTTACTGGTAGAACTGGTGGGCGAACCATCGCGATCCGGACGATGACAGGACAGCCATATTATACGAGTCCAGCTGTTCTGGCCTGCTTAGTAAAACTGTGGCGTAATTAGTAAACCAATAAAGCCTTAGTAATTGTAATCTGATCACGCGACTCTGCTCGATGCCGAACAGCCTAGCTGTAACGAAATTATTTTCGAGTGAATAACGTAATTCTTGCTGAACATGACACGTCTAAGCACTCCGATCACTCGGCGAGTACGGAGCGGATCGCGTCTAGCCTATGCTAAGCTGGAGGGGTATCTCGAGTTTATTAATAGCAACAAATGTAATCGCACACAGGAAAGCGGCGAGCTGTTTGCCAATGATTGCTCGCCTACTTCGCACATTAGCAGCGCAGAGGAATGAGTTTGATTACAACGTGATGTTACAATTCGCCGATGTGCTCCGTATTGTCATTAGCGGTACTGTTATTATTATTAATTATTATTACCTAACCTAGGTCTTCGGACTGACTCTCAGCCAACATTTAACGTCCACGGTACTACTAATTATTATTATTATTATTGTTTCCGTATCACGGGTCAGGTGTCTATATAGTGTGCTGAAATACGACGTCGGATCCGAGGATAAGAAAGGATATGATCACTATCTCTGATCGTCGACGATGACTTCAATTTCGCTGTTGTTGAACGAAGGGGGGGGTAGTCATGAATATTTGTTTTAGTTCTGAACCCTTTCTATTCACTGTAATCGTTAATTAATTATCGAGTTGTTAATGAACCTGTTGTGTAATCTAATGTGTAATCGGCCTTCTCAAATGTTCGCGCTTCATACTTCAAAAATCTCTTCTAGTTTTGCAAATCAGCTAATATATGTTGCTTGATGGCAAAATCGGCATAAGCATGACATCTCATATACATATACGATGCATATATATATATATATATATATATATATATATATGTTGCAAATCTAGCTACAGCCATAACAGCAATTATCGTTTGGATGTAGGTAAATTCAACATGAACGGTGGCCGTGTTAACCATTGAAATTGAACAAGAAAGCATATTTTCCATTATATATAGTCCCACCATGTAGCGCCATATATATGCACCCAGCATGTGCCACCTTTCGAGAGGGTTAACCCTATAGAATACCTTAACCTAGCACGACACATCGCTCCCTGTGTAGTTCCATATATGGAGATAATAATATGTCGTATATATATGCTTCTTATGCAGACTCCTGCAATTTCAAGAGAGAGGTGAACGAACGCTGCTCGGTAAAAGCAGTCGTAAATAATAAAGCGCATACAGGGTTGTCGCGCGGACGACATTCACAGCAGTGGCAGCAATAAAATCACTTTTTGCTTCTTGGATTTACCGCTGAATACGAATTTCCAATTCATGGAACGCCGACTCGAGCTTGACAGCGATACAGCACAGACAAACTTTACGTCATGGTCTATGGAAACTATGTGAATATAAATGTCCAAGATTTCATATGCGTATCATGCATATAGCGTGTGCGCGTCATTGAGTTGTGCATGTCATCGAGTCTTTGGTGAGGGGTTTTTCGTTGGTTTAATTAAAGGGACGGTCATTTTTACTATGCCCCCCTTAACTTTTTTTTTTTTAGAGGAGGAAATTTTCTTCAAACGCACGGTTACCACCAGAGACAGCTTCCAATCTCCATGAAAGTGGGCCGATCCAGTGCAGGGGGGTTGACGTGGATGACAAAACGCCTCTGCCTGCTAAAACCACCATCCTCTGCTGAGAGCGTATCTCTTCCCCAGATACCCCCCTTAACTGCTCTTGTCCAAATGTCGTCACCAGGTCGCGGGCGGTAACAGGAGCAATCTGCCGCTTTCGGGCTCGGCCATTTCCAACTGCCAGGGACAAGTTCAAGTCAGCCAAGTCGAAGTCGAGTGAGAAAAGAAAAAAAGAAGAAAATAGAACTTCGAATTCGCTACAGCACCTCCAAAGCATGGGACGGTAGTAGGCGAAGCATGAAGTCCCGGGACTCGATCGTCAATATCCCTCACGACCTCAAACATGCACGACTTCATTTGCCAAGCTCCCGAGCTTCCATATATATATATATATATATATATCATCGACGAGTTTTGATGCATTGACGTCGCCAACCTTCGTAAGCGATACACGCTTTACCTTGGACATATGCTGCTGGCTTGGCTAGTTATTGCCGGTAATAGCAGCCGCAGCAGAGGTTGCTGTATGTATCAACCCGAGCGGCACCATCCACTGCATTGTAAATTGTTGCTGGCACCTTTCCTATTTCCTTCCAGTACCACTGTACCACTGTGAGGTCGAGCAGACCATGCACGGATCCATCCATCACCTCCAACTGTGGGGATCTCAAATCCCAACAGTTGTTGTGAGCTCAAGGTTATATCGCTACTGCTGCTGCTGCTGCTGAGTGGCAGGCATCTCGATCCTCGCATTGGACCCGACCTGAGCCTACCACGTCACCCTACCTGTTCGCTCTGGATCCGAATTCGTAGCCGCTTCGGCTCAGATCCTCACCCCCGCGCGCGCGCTCTCTCTCTCCCTCTCTCTATCCATGAAATGCCTTCGAGCTCACCTTCTTCAAATTCCACTAGCGATCACCCGAACGGAACTGCTGCGCTATGGGCAACGGCATCGTTGTTGAGCTTCGAGCGAATCACTGGACCTTGAAAAATTCCCCCCCGCTAGTTCCGGTATGTCTGTGTGTTTGCCGAATATCGCCTTTGAATGCTGGCGAATCTGAATATTCAGCTATGATGTTCTACATAGCCCTGATCCCCGACAAAAAAAAAACTCTATAAATGTGTTGTTGTTGTTGTTGTTGTTGATGCAGCTGAAGTTAGCTTTGAAGGAAAAAGTGCTATATATCAGTAAATCGAATCAATTTCCTGCTGCAGCCAGAAATGTGCTTCTGCAAAGGGGGGCCTTTGACAACAACTTCTTCTTAGGTTATAGGATAGTATTAGTGATAATGATAATAAAAATAACAATAATAATAATAGTGATAAATAGTAAATGGATAATGATAGATAATCATGAGTTGCATACGCCTACGGCATAGATATAATACATAGACAGAGCAAGAGACAGAGAAAATAGGGACCACAGCAAAATCGTCCACTTTGCCGCGAGTCTATCACTGTTATATGAAGCGGCAATTTATGGACTGTCTGGCCGTAAAGCTTCCATATCATATTGTCCCGTTCCAAGTGTCCTCGACTTGTTCCGTTGCTGTTAATGTTAGGCCTATTGAATATCGGCCGTCATAGAGGGGCCGTCGTAAACTGGATATGGGTTAGTAGTCTCCATTTATGGCCGATCCCATTAGAATCTCTGGGAGTCCCATAGAATAAGCCAGCCATTGAGGAATACGCAGATCAGAAGCAGGTTTGGGGGGGTGGGGGACCAAGGTTGAAAACCTTGGATCGTGCCACGCTTTACAACTTGTCACCACTCATTGGATCGTGATGATGATTATGACAATAATCAATACTATTGAGATATATTAATCATATCGAGCGTACGTACCTACGGACTCGGTCCGTTTAGGTGAGGTAAAGGGGGCAAAGCTTTATTGATTTATTCAAGGAACTGCATACATTGCGTAAGCTCTCGTATATGTCATGCAACGGGATTCGAACCTGCGGCCTACACAGCTCGAGGGTTCCCATATTCCGAGGCCAACATTCAGCTCGTAATTGCTTCTCTGTCGGGTTTTCTTTTTTTTAAGATTTACTCCGTAGATACTACATGAATACGAAGGCAAGTGACGATCACAGACAATGATCTCCTTTTTGCTCGAGGGTAGGGCTACTTTTTTTTTCATATAATTTCCTGGTCTTAGTATACTAGGCCTATCGGGAAACGAAAGATGCTGGATACTGTGATAGGTCGACTCAACGTGGCACAACGTCACAAGCATCACTTGACCATTAGTGGCAAGCGGTAGATTCGTGCCCATGGGATGTCCATCCATTTGAACGAGAGATCTGCCCATCGCCAAAGGTGTATGAGGCAATGAACCTATGCCTAACCTATATGCACAGTGTCAGATTATGATCTGAAACGAGTTAGGGAGTCAGCCACCCGCTGCCTCGATGCCAATCTCTGCTACTGGGCGAGCTTCTGTATAATTATCTAGGTCATGGATATTGCCTGAATATTCATGCAATAAACACGCAGTTTGTTTTTGTACCACGCCCGGTTGATGCATCCCGAGCCTCGGAAGTGCACGATAGATTTTCGTTAAGTCAATAGAAAGTGCGGTTCATATATATATATATATATATGTATATTCTTATTGGATAAGGCATCTTAGATCGACTTTTATAGGGGACAGGTTTTCAGGTTGAGTATTATATAGAAAATATGGAGAGGTTTAGATGTTCAGCGGGTAAACAGAGCATATGGAGGATATAGTCACATATGTGTTTCATTATAGGTAGTCGTAGTTTTTCAATGCGTTTGAAAAGCACACACTCTCTCTCTATCCCTCTTAGAACACTTTCAATGATGTTTCCATGATGCCTGGCTGTGTGACATCTTGAACGCGCAATAGGGTTTCAAAACGTGCCGAGTACGCTCTCTCTCTCTCTGTACATATATGCGTCTATAGATGTATGTATATATATATATATTTTTTTTTTTTTTTGTGGTGGTCGATGGAAATGATTGAAGCGCATGGGAGGGTTGAGCGGTCTATCAATACGCATAGCGTAGGACTTCTAAGCCCAGGTCCTCGAGGAGGTAGTCTCAAAGTAATGTCTCTGGCTTTACAAACCATGCGGGGGAGAGTGGACGAAATAGGGTTTACTCGGGTTTATGAGCCATGCGTGATGTCTATATATATATATATATATATATCTATACCGTGAACACTAGCTGTTTCAAATGTAAACCTGCCTCAAAGCAATCTTAGTCAAACGCATAGGGAGTTCACGGGCGGCAGTTGATAAACGCATCTTGCGAATTACCTTGATGATGCATATTGCATTTTCTGATGTTAAACCCTCGACGCGATCAGCATTGTATCTGTTTAAACGACAGCGTCAACCCATCATTGACAGGGGTACGCGGCACGCATGGCAAATGAACGGTGCCATACTGTTTGTACACAGCGAACGACTCGCATAGTGGACGACAATAATTGATAATAAAATATAATTCTAATTCTACTAATATAATAGTAATAATAATAATAATACTCAAACAAATAACGTCACGTCCTGTTGATACGCCTGCACTTTATTGGCCATGAGTGCCTTGTGGCCGACACTGCCGTAGCTTGTAGTATAACTAAATAAATATATAGTTCATTACGCCGGTAATCTTGACCTTTCACATTAGGACATCTCTTTCATGCATATATACATATATATATATATATATATACGTTTATGTTATGGAACATTTCGCAAGGGTACTTATTCTTTCTAGAAACGTTCTACCATTCATTCCATAGATACCCATGCCACATATGATGTATATAATAGACGTACCGGGGTAGACGATTCTCCTGTGGTCACCGTCGTGCTGTCGGCAGCGGTTGTGGTGACGCCAACGACGATAGCCCACTTCGTCTTGGTACCCCTGAGGTGTTTGGGGGTCTCGAAACC
Organism: Stratiolaelaps scimitus; assembly: GCA_019614645.1. Taxonomy (NCBI): domain Eukaryota; kingdom Metazoa; phylum Arthropoda; class Arachnida; order Mesostigmata; family Laelapidae; genus Stratiolaelaps; species Stratiolaelaps scimitus. The sequence goes on along the minus strand of JABWDB010000064.1, from coordinate 811,670 downwards.
CCTTCCCACCCCACACGTTCTACTTAGATACCGCCGCAGCACTCTGTTGTAATCGAAGAGATAACATCTGGATCCACCTCATTGCCCATCACCCTTGCCCCCTCGCTACAATAGCACTTGAACGCGTCGCGTCAACTAGCCGCTCAACGGCAGCACAGCCGCATAGATATGGCAATAAAATAAAATGGCCACAGAACAGGAGAATGAACAGTAGACCCTGTCTGCCTGATGGCTACGATGGTACAGCTGGACTGTCTCGGCTCCAGAGCATATCTCATCGTTTAAGTTGCATGAAACGCGTATTGAGGTAAACAGATTTGCTATTCATATATTGATGCGTTTGAATCTGTTTCAGATTGCTGTAACGCTGGTGACGTCGACCCATTGAAATGATCGAATATATATATATAGATATAATGTACTCTCCCCTGTGAGCTCCCTATGCGATTGACTAATATTGTTTTGAACTAGATTTACAATTGAAACAGCTAGTGTTCGCAGTATATGCATATATGTATATATATATATATATATATATATGGTGTCCGAAAATCATGTTGAAGCCCTCGAGAAATAGAGAGAGAAAGAGAGACAGAGATAGTTCAGCTCACAATTATAAGGAGAATTAATTAGTAAGCGGTGTAATGTATAAAGGCACCCACCATGTCTCCTATCGACAAGGAGCAACTTGTTCGAAACGAAACTCAAATACATTCATGTTGTCAATGCAATCGATATCAAGTGTCGATCGTAAATAGCTACTCCATTGTCAATTCACCTTAATTCACTGTCGAGTCGTTTAATTCCTGCTATATACATATGTATGTAGAATTCTTACGGGTTTGTGGCATTACCATAAACATAATCATTGATGTGTGATCGTAATCATAACAGTAATAATGATGATATCGATAATAAAAGCATCTGCAATGCAATGACCAAATTATATGAATAATTGAAAACAACTATTAACAAACATCACAGCATAATAATCCGCTTGTGTGTGTGTGTGTGCAGTGAACAAATTATCCTTGCTGTAACCGATCGTACTGGGAGGTTAACCGGTCATGGAGGGCATCTCTCGTCGTCTTTATGCGGCAATTTGGGCTCAGAGCAATTCTCTGATTCTCCGTTGGCAGTGTTCTCAGCTTTGAGAAGCGAAGCCTCCACTCATCGCGCGCTGTAGAGACTGTGGAGATTTTCGTTTTCGAACGAACTCGGTAAATCCCGAATTTGGCTCTGATGAGGTGCTGATCAATGTTCGTTGTGGGAAATGTGGACCCCTTGAGGAAAATGCTGGCTGGAAAGCAGATGCATCTGTGAAACATCATTTTCACCCAAGGAGACGATTCCGAGCCGGTGAAACGAATAATAATAATGATAAGATAATTGGGGAAACGCATGAAAAAGTTGACTTTTTTTCTTCTCACAGGAGAGATATGGTCAGTGAGTGAAATTGACAAATCAGGAAAGTAATTAGCGCATTAGGCTTCAACATTTAACGTCTACGAAATTGCTATTATGGATTTCTCCGTAAGAACGACTCCCCACCTAAGAATGCAAATGTGCACCGGGTGGGGATTGAACCCGTGCACGTACGTATCGCATCTCCTTGTTGCAAGGCGCACACGAATGCAACACACCGTCGGGCACGACTCGTGTGTACCCTGTGGGATTCGAACCGGAGACCCTTGTTGTTCCAAGACCCCGGCGTTACCCCCCCCCATTCGCCATTCCACCGGATTGGTGGAGAGAAGCCACCAATGAGTGTCAGTAGCACATTTGAATAGACAGGATAGTGAGAGCCAGGAAACACTATTGACCCCCCCCCGCCCGGCCTCTTAGTTCAATCAAAGTTGACCAAGAGACTTGACCAAAATTGGACCAACTGAGCTATCCACTGAAGTACGGTGGCCATTCTTCGTCAATTCCGCTGTTTTTTACCTTCGAGCTGATCAAATATTGAGCCGTTTCGTCATTTGCCTTCAGTCGGCACTTCGTTTGGTTTACTTCAGCAGCCTGAAGTACAATGGCTTCAGTTGTCGAGTGGGGTTGTGTGGGGGGGGGGGTTGTCAGAAAAAAAGGAGATAATTATCGGCAAACAAAATATACATGAATTTTTCCTCATTCTTTTTCTGGTCAGGTCATCGTTTGTATTCTGTGTGTGTATATATATATCTGCTCCATTGTTTGCCAATCATCGACTAGCGACGCTAAGCTTCAGCTTTGTCGAGATAACATCGTGCATCATGTGTTGACCGATTTCAAGACCTATGGTCAAGCTACCCCAAGAATGGCTAGTTCCTGATTTCAGCTGACTTCTTCGCTGACTGAAGCTCGCTCTTCCTTGACGCCTCTTAACAGCGGAGGCTGTTTCTTGGCGAGAGCGATTTTTGTGCATGACGGTAGGTATTGGATCTGTCCACAGGTGACCATCAAATCATAATTAGTATCAATACCTATGGTTGTCTCGAGCTAATCAGTATCTTAGTACTTCATGTCACACATAAGTGTAGTGGCAATATGGCCATGTTGCAGAATTTTGTTTCGACATATATATGATCTGCATTAGGAACATGTTTACCAAACGTCTATATTCATTAACACGTGAGCCAATTAACCAACTAACACGTAAGACGCGTCATGAGGCCTCTATGCCATAAGTGCTTTCCGCAGGAATAATACGCCAGCTCTACGGTGATCATCTCGTCACGACGAATACATTGATTTCAAATTGGAGCTATATATATATATATATATAACAAGAACAGCAGACGCCTTATTTCAATTCGGGCTCAATTTAGTGATCGCCCATGAAGACTGCTCTACACGAATCGCAGAAAGCTTCCCGTCCGAAGCACGAGTTCCTCGATCGACAAATAGGTTTACCAAGTAGCGCGTGAGCGCCGTATTCTCCACCGATCAGAGAGAAGCCCCTATTTAACGGCCGCTGCCGAATTGCCGGTTGGTAGTGTGCGTCATGTTTCGTTTTTGCTGTGCTGTATCTCGCGCGGACATCTTCCTGTAGAAATCGTAAATCGATACTAAACAAAGGGCGTAATGATACCTTGAAAGTGGAACGAGGAATTGGACCACGTTCCTGCATATGATTCCTTCTAGCGCTGTCACTTGTTGCCCGTGATGGTAACGTGCAGGCGTTCATGCTACAGATATATATATATATATATTTTTTTTTTTTGTAGAAATTTACTGCCGCCAAATGATTCAAAGCGCGACCACTTTCGGCGGAACCACTTTAAGTAAACAGTAAGGTAGATTGACGTGTTGAACAACAAATCGTTGTTCTTATAAAGAAGCTTCCTTAATTTCAAAACGGCACGGAATTTATATATATATATATGTGTGTGTGTGTGTGGGTAAAATATTCGTGCATGCGTTATATTATAGGATCGAGCAGTCGTGTTGGGATGCCGTCCAACTTCGACTACAACCAAACGTCAATCTCATGCTCACGATGATCGATCGAGGTGACAGTGTCAACGGTGATCTGGTCTTGGGCACGACCGCTCCACGCCATCGCTACGTGTGAAGCATTGTGCTGGCAGGGCGACACGCGCACGCATATACACGTATGGTCAGGACGCCGAAGTTGCGGCGGGTTAGGAGATGAGACAGAAGTTAGCGTGAATGATGCCCCCCCAAGAGGGTGATTGGGTGATCTCATCCACGCGGAATCCTCTCGGCTATAGTCCGTCCGGGAAACGTCCGAGGCCGTATCTCTCATGAGAGGTAGTAGCCGATAGCCGCACACAGTTTTGTTCACATGATGAAGATGATGATCTTGTCGACTTCGACCCCCTAGCGTGTCCCGTCACGAAGTCCTGTGGCCTTCCAAGTGGGCCTTGTTAGGACTTGGCCTGTGCCTGATACTATTCGAAAAATATTCGTTCGATAAAATTGATTTATTCAGCTGGCTGCTTCTGGTTAGGGTATCCTACCTCCGAGTATGGAAATGTGGAAGCTGAGGTCTGTTGTGTTCTAGTCAATTCAGCAATCAATATGCTATCGATCGCCATATAAACAGATGCAAGAACTTTTTACTGAGTGACCTTGTTAGAACTGTACCCCCCCCCCCCCTCCTACGACAGATTGTAATCCTCATGTGGTATTTTGTTCAGATATCTCTTATTAACAATGCGGATTTATAAGGTTTCCCGGTACAAAGACACAATAGCTTCTAAATCCGCTTTTAGTTAATAGTCAAGAAGGATTTAATGTAGGCGGACTATCTAAGGCACTTCGAAGGTGCAGTCCAAGTCTACAGCTGGGGGATTTAATAGCAGGTCGTGGTACAGCTCACAAACAAGTGTTTGTTAGTTTTAAATGTGTTTTTTGTTTGAGTTTCCCTACCAAAGTTTAACACAAAATTTCCCGGTGACGCGCCCTAATAGTCGCTTGTTTGACAGAAGCCTATCGATAGCTGTTATTTCAACGCGTGCCAATGACCACAGTCAAGGGGAAAGTAGTAGTAGTTGTATTACATAGGTGGCTCCGACAGGTCCTCATAATACTTCCTAAAAGGTTAAGAACTGAGGCCCGTCAGATAGGAGGGAACAGCTGAGGGTCAGCTCGAAAAAAACAGTCAGTAGTATTATATGTATATATGTAAATGTGCAAAACAAATGGCTCCATTCAGCCATGCGGACATATGGTTAAGTCTGATCAGAAACGTTCTGATTGTGGCTGGTTCACAGAAACCTCTTGTCCCACTCGGCTAGTGGATAGGTTGGCCTTAGGCCGAAGAGTCCGAAGTCAATGGAAGCGTGCTTCCCTCTGGGATCATTCTGAAAGGTCATGAAATTTCCAGGATAAGCATGGCGGGGTGTACTCAACGTTGACAAACGCAGCTTGGACTCGGCTGGTATGATATTTCGCAAGTCTCGAAAGACTACTTTCGGAAATGTCACCAATGCGAGGACAGTTTCCACATCTGTTTTTCCACTGATCGGATTGAAGGTAACATGACCAAACCACGGAGCCTTGTTTGGTCGCAGGTGTAGTTCCTCGTTTACAGCTAGACAAGGTTCACATAATCGGACTTATTGTCGCCAGCTCAACCGTGGTTGATTGGGTTTTGCCTTACTACAAATACCGTATATCGGACAGGGCAATATCCAAGGAGATCTGAAGCCGAGCATCTATGGTGTGGCCTCAGCAGGTCCGGCTGTATACAATTCGATACCTTCAACACCGCCAAGGGACATCCAGAGCAAACTAATATTGTATCCTCTGGGGAAGTGCAATAAAAGACTGGAGCCAAAACGAGATATATGTACTCAAAACGAGAAATGTCCTTTAGAGACGGGATTAAGAAGCCGCCGAGTGGCCACTAAGCTGTTAGCCTATAACTTAAGGACAACATTGACACTGTCCAAGATCACCTTTCTAGAAGAAAACCTGTTTCAGAGCCACAAAAAATTGTTGAACGCAGTGGAAGCAAAAATGGCAACTGCTTTCTCGGGTGGGCACCGCTGTGGAGTTACTGAATGAGTAACCCCAATATTCGCCTACACACGTAGGGAAAGGTAAAGGTTTATTGGTTTATTAAAGGAGCTGCAATTGAAAAATTGTTTCCGTAAAAATGTAGGGTCTACTAAAGGTAAATTTCAGCAGCAGAGTTAAAGGTTGCGCATCATGAAAGGCCTTTTACAGGAGGGAAGGAAAGGATCGAGGTTTTATTGATAAGTGTCAAAATCCGAACATTACAGAGGTACTAGTTCGGGGTACTGTGTATCGTTAGGGGGTATATATGTGGAATATATATAGATGTACGGAAAGACCTCTTACAGTTGTTGATGAAGACTGAAGAGATTTAATTATACTTAATATGAAGAGACATTACTGCAAAGGGCCTTGGTTTGGAGACCTTTAGGAGCGCCGAAGGTTACTAAGTGAAGGTAGGTTCTCTTTTCGGGAATTGGCCACTTTAACTTCAGCTTTAACCGATATTGTGGCTAAAGGTTTTTATTGGTTATTAAATGAACTGGAGTCTTACAGTGTTTACGTTCTCGTATATGCCACCAGATCATGGTCTGTGGTTAATAGAAGACTTTTTGCGGCACCAACTTTAGTTCTATACGAATCGAAGGCACTATGACCGTGCAGACCTTCTGGTCGACTATGATGCCGGAGAAGATATTCTGGAAATACCGCATAACGAAAAACATGTCGAGGATACTTTTGTCTAATCGGTGGAAACACCAATTACAGGTTCTGAGAACGTAGAAATGGCCCTACAAGGACCGTTCGATATTGGTAACATGACCGGCACATTTCAGAAAATAGGCCAAAAGTTTGTCCTAAAATGATCGGGAACGTAGACCAACTAGAAAACAGTCTCGAGCCTTCTGGTGATCGTGCAGGTTTGTTTTCGTTTAAGGCCGGGGTGGAACCTATTTGAGGCGAAGGTCGTAGCTGATCAAACTCTAAGCTGCTCATAGGAGGCTGATGACCCGCTGGTTCTAGTCTCGTCCGGCGATATATACGTTAGAAATACAAGATGTTATTGCATTGTGTATGTAGAGTGAAGCATATCACATTTCATCATGTGCTCCTTTATGAGCAGAGGCCTCTGGTGTCAAAACAAATCCTCCCTAGACATTCGAACCTGTGGGGTCACCGAGCTCATCAAACACATCCTCAATGCACAAGGTTACTCATAAATGACTATGTCGGCTGGGCTCATTAGATTTCTGGCCGGAGGCAGCTCAAGGCTGTGCCTACCGAGTTGCTCGCAGTATTCTACACTACGAGGAAGGTTTTGTTGCATTTTCTATAACAGTCACTATCGACCCCTCTGATAGGGGGTTCAGAACGAGCGATGCCTATGCAGCAGCAGCTCAAGGAACAATAGGCGACTCATACAACAGGCAGAGCAATCTCAGATTAACGGCCGTGAGAATCGAAGAGCCCAAGAAAGAAGTTCTTTGAATACACCGATGTTGCACACGCTCGATAAAGCTAAATGATGACTCAGGAAATTACAGTATACTTTTCTGAGATTTTTAACTAACGCCTACTTCACTTGGCTCATCGCTGTTCTCAGTGTATAATTTTCCCACCCACGACCAAGGTGCAATGGAACGCATGTATGAGTAGCCATAGTTTCTATTTGTTTTACTATTATTATTCTTCTATTTCTTTTTTTTGCTTGAATAAATCATTGGGGGGCTCGCGAAGGGTCAGTTGATCATCTTTGCCTCGGATGGACAAATTGAGGTATCAGCATGGACGAAGTATTGCAACAGCGTTATTCACTACATCCTTTATCGGTTTAGCGCGCTGACCAGCTCCATTCCCAAAGGAAATCCCGCAAAACGTAAGACCACCAGTAACCACAAAAAAAGTCCTCTACGCCGAAAATCAGAAATCCAGTTAATGTTTCGTTGAAATTCACTAACCCCTTTGACTCGGGGAGTGGCCAGCATCGTCTCAGGATCTCTTCGTCATCGTTGCAAAGGCACTCCTCAAGGACGTCAGGAGCTATTTACGGCTATGGCAGTAGTGTTTAGGACGTCAAGTAACAGACCATCGACTATCGAAAGTCCTCTCCCGTAGGCGAGAAGGGGTGAACGAGCAAAGTTGCCACGAGACTGTCATCACGATATTGCCACTAGGCAACTCGTACCGTTGTAGCGTTACTTCAGTTGCAAGCGGCTGACATGCACGTAAGTCGACGGGGACATATCTAGCCGTATCCAACCGTTTCATACGACGACACTTTAGCAAGGACAGCTTTAGATAGCTTTCTCAGAGAGCGAGAGAGAGAGAGAGAGGTCCGCTCATATGAAATCCGCGGCTTGAGCGGGCAAAATGTTCGACGATGCCTGTTGGTTGGCTCGATGGGCGCCGGCCACACCCAGATCACAACAGCGACGATATACCTTTGACGGACCGTTATTGCTGTCAAGATCATTATATATATATATATATGGATATATTTTTGTATCAAATGACTCATAACATGGTGCACAGGCCGAATTTAAACGGAATTTAGCGTTGTTCCGAAATCACCGGCACGCAGTGTTAGCTATAGGAACTCATAGCGTGATACGTAATTCAATACAATCACTGCGCCCAAATCGGATATCAATTCCACCGTGCAATTCACACAGCTTCGAGGCTAACTAAGTCATTGTCTGTGGTTAGTTTTTTTTAACCGAAAACTTAAACGAAGTTAAACGTAAGAACACATATCTTACAGTCATGAACAATACTTAGCCTGTCGTGTTATCCCGGCACTGCGCACCATTGACGAATTCGTCTCTCACGGGTGAAACTGCCCCATTCTGATCGACTATATATATCATCGCCAATTTTAATCACTCGGTAGTTATTAGAACAGAGAAAGGTCTCGGCCTTTCAAGGCTGCGGTAAGACGGCGGATGATATTTTTTTCCTAATCTATCTAATTAAGCTAAAACTACTACAGGGCGAGGCGGTATCACGAAGTCATCCAAATTGAAAACGGCACAGCTCGGAGTGGTGTTGGCTGAAAATGAACTGAAGGATTAACGGAATGATCAATGCCGTCAACCGCAGCCTCATGAATATGTTGCATGTATATACAGGATGTTGGGAAAGTTACGATACCCTGGTGGGGGGGGGGGGGGTAGGGCGAACCGAGCAATGTTCGACCGTTCCAGAGTTCTCTCTAATAGTTCTCTTTCATTTTTAATGCAGATATTCTCGAACAGATATTCTAGATAGTCTCGTGTATGGCACAGCAAGAGATGGCTAGGTTCATAGTGAGTTATCCCAGAGGACATCGAGCTATGGAGAAGCTATCTTTGAAGGGCGGTAAACGTAATGTTTGCCGTCCTTCAAGATAACTATTTCCTGTGTTCTCTCTCTCTCTCTCTGATTGTTGTACGATACGAGCGAACATCGAAGCAGTGTTTACAGACAAAGGAAATGAATAGTGCTCATGAATGGTACTTTCGAAACAGTTTAGTTATTTGCCCATGGGATTGCTTCATTTTTTGACCACGCTGTGTATTCCACTCCTTGTCCATCATTCTCCTTATTTCGTGTATCCTTTTTTTTGGCTAAATACGCTAGCTATACGTCTGGCTGGTCTCGTTCCCTGCGTATACGGATTTTTCAAGCCACGAATGACAATCAGTCACGTCTCCCGTAAGCTGGCTCCCCCGGGGTCACCACACTCGGCCTTGGTACGGGCTTCGCCCAGGAGGGAACTCACGGTATTGATGTATGAGCCCGATAGCTTCAATGGCTGCCGCCGATTTCGACCGAGTGGATTCACACAGACATTTCAATCATCGGCTGTTGGTTTCAATCGATTGCTATGGAGATTTTGTCGTTTCGTATGCTTAACAGTTAACAGTCCTCGGCACATGTGCGCGGTTCGCCTCGACTGGCACCGGTTGTCGAGCCCGGTGACGGGTTCGATCCTCACCATTGCACATTTACATTTGAGAAGCAATACTGAAAACAGTGGTGCCGTGGACGTTAAATGCGTGCGGCGTCAGCCCGTAAAAAATTACGTTAGCACCCGCTGTTATGGTCGTCACCGCCGCCGCCGCCACAATTTCTTGCCGCATTTGTTGTTTTATGGTTGAGTGTCGATACCGTTTGCACACGGGTAGCGTTCGTTTCCACTACCATAGCACATGGGATAAGATATCAGCGAGTTTTTATATAGAAACAATTCAGTAGAATATTTTCGCTAGAAATTATCAAAAGTTATTTGCAGGAGAAATTCCCTCAAAACGTATGCCAGCAATAGACTGACGCGTCGGCTACCGGTTGACGTAATGATCGTCACGCTAGTTTCTACGTAAAATCAGGGAAGAGCCACGCCCAACCCTTCAGGGGTGGTGCCACCAACCTAATATGACTTATTATTTAGTCCACCGTTTAAAAGCGTGCTACATTGAAATGTGCCATCTGGAAGAAGTCAAGAAGTAGGAGTCAAAAGGAAGTGCCATGTTTACGTGGTACAACGGTACCACTCGTCAGTCGTGCTCGCCTGATCTTCCGGATAGCTCAGCATCCTCCTCATCAGCATGTCCAATACCGCAATACATTTTCCTGCTGTTGCGGCACCGGACATACGACACAGTCATACTCATCCCCACATACATGCGATATTTCGCAGTCCGGTGGCCACCAACGGTCCGCACATATGATCCAAGCCAAACATTCAGCGTGTATTCGTTCCGTGACGCGGCCGGAATCCCAACGCCGGAAAGGGACGTGGCCGCAGTACGATAAGCGCTTAGGTGGGACGGCGAGAATGAGTTAGAGATGGTGGGACAACTCCTGCCTAGCCACTGGCGGCAATCACGGACGTTCCCTGCGTCTGAAGGTGCCAACTGAGGTGCTGAATGTATTAGACGATGCGACGGGGATCAATATTAGCGGTAAGCTTCGCTATCCACTGCAACGGAAGTCGCCCCAGTATCTTGTGCTGCTTGTTCAAATGTTCCCCACTAAAGGAAGTGGATTGACACGTAGGCCGCATATGGAAGCGATGACTCGTCTCGGCCAGGGACCGCAACGTAACGAAATGCTCTGCCAATAGGCGAGCTATAGTCGAACGAAAATAGAATTCCCAAAGGGTGTCAAGAACACCCATGTCTGCAATTTTCCCAATACCGACCGGCGAGCTACGACCACAATCTAGCTCAAGGTGAATAGATGAAGCAGCATTTACGTTGTTGCCCGCAAAAGATTAATCATTCCTCTGTTGATATTTCACTGTCCCATGGGAATGATGTGTTTTGGGTGTGTTTCACACGGGCACGTACAAGTAGCACGGTGTCTTTGCGTGTGTGCGTGCGTGTACAGTAGTTAGTTGACGTGGCGAGACGTTCGATCTAGTCTGCGGTTGACTCCGCCAACTAGATCCAACTTTATGATTTTGATATCCGCTCACCCGCAAGCTGAGCAGCGAGCGAGCGAGCGCCAATCCCGTTCGCTCTGCTGGTTGACGCTGTCGAAGCGGCTCGGCCCTAATATCACCGTATCAGCGAGTCATTTCGGTATTCCTCTACGGCCGTCAGCCAGGGGCCTTGTGGTCGGCAGCCGTATGAAATAGTCAATACCAGAGCCGTCGTACCACACTGCCGTCCCCTTCAGCCCCTGCTCCTCCTGTGGAAGTAACGGACACTCAGCTTCAACGAGCACTATATCCAGTGTAACCGCTAGCTCGAGACTCAGACCGAAGTGAAAATGACAGAGTGATAGATGGGGCGAGTGACCAAGAGAGAGAGAGAGAGATCCTTCTTCTCAATACAGCAGCGCTACCCATAGCCCTGCGGAGTTGCTCATCGAGCAGCGGTTCCCACTCGCTAAAGGGGAGAAAAGCAAGTGGCGATGGGCCTATGGCTTCCTCCAATAGTGGGAGCCCCGAGCTCCGGTCTAACCGGCTCCAAGTGGCTCCGCCGCCCACGCCCGATCCCTCTGATCGCTCCGGGAGAGCCGGTCGTAAGTAGACGCTGGTGGTGCAATATTGCGGTGGTGCCGGCGGCGGCGGCTACCACCACTTCGTGCTGCTTGTAGACGGCCCTTGCCCACGGCCGTTCGATTTTCTTTCTCAGTTTTCGTTGCTCGCTTAGTCTCTCTCTATCTCCCGCGGGTTCTATCTTACGCGCTACGTAACTACCTCAGTGACTCACAGCCTTTTCCAAATCTGAGTCGTTCATAGTGGGCTGGCGTTGCCCGACCAAATCTATAATACTGCTGGTGTTATTTTGCTAACTCTCTCTCTCTCTCCCTATCTCTCTCTCTCTGTCTCTATCAGCTGTTCCTCTGTTATGTGACAGGCCTTGGAAACACCTATACTTATGTAAAAGATATATAAAAAAATCATTGGCTACGATATGCCTGATCATACTACGAATATGATCTAGTAGCCACCACCACCAGCGGTGGCTTGGGTGGCTAAGCCTCTGGCTATCGGAAGCTAGAGGCCGCAGGTTCGAGCCCCGCTGCGAGATGACATATTAGAGAGCTTAAGCATTGTAACAATTGCAGCTCCTTTAATAAATCAAAAAAACCTTTACCTTTTACCTCCTTTACCATCCGTCGGAGTCACCCCCCGAAGACTCCGTTGCGGCAGACAACCGCCCGCTTGCTCGCTTTACCCCTCGCACATAAAAGCTGTGCTTGTGTGAAAGTCGAAACAAACCTCAGACAACTTCACAAAGCGACGTGACGCCCCACGACTAGAAGCAGTAACACAAACGATAAGAGCTATGTATAGTTCTTCGGGGGCCGCCGATGGCTGATGAGACCCTTAGAGGGGGTCTTCTCTCTCGTCATTCTTCGCTGTGGCGGCGGCGGGAGCGAGTCGATCCCGCCGCTCGCTGTGGAGAGTATTGTTTCAAGGATCTGTCAAGGGAGAGGCCCTGCCGGGAGTCAGTCGATGTCGGCGTGTCTACGAGAGATTGGAGTACGCATTATTCATGGCTTGCTGCTTCTCGAGTTTGGCCTTATCGATGTTGGCAGCTTCGTAAACAGCATTATGTGAAGAGATAGAGATTTCAGCTGTATCATACAGCTGACGCTGATATTTGGTTGGATCGAGCCAGCGATTTCCACCGCAACCGGTACCCGAGTGAGATACACAGCCCTTTCCCTTGGCTTGCTCTTGTTGTTGTTAGTATTGCTGTTGTTGTTGGTGTTGTTGACGGTTGCTATTCCTGTTGCTGTGATGTGGTACGCCGACACACAAGCAGCAATAACAACAGTGATGCATTCGCGAACCGTAATATGTATAACAATAACACAAGTGGGAAAATTACTGAGGGACAATGAAGGCACGATCGGTCAACTGATCTCATTTATGGATAAAATGAGTCAGCTATATATTCACCGTAACAACCTCGTAGCCTTCGTGGTGGCTGGGTGCATTTCGTTTAGGCCTGTCGTCGGCGATCGGAGGAGACAGCCATAGGGATGGGTTCGATCCCCTCCGACACCGTTGTACATTTGCATTTAAAGAAGGGCTCCGTCTTACGAGATACTGTCGAAATTAGTAGTTCCGTGGACGTTAAACGTGTTGGCTGAGAGTCAGCCCGGGAACCTAGTATATAACCAGCGGAGTGCAGAAAGTATACACGACACTGTAAATAAAATCTCAAACCAAGCGATTAACTTGCCTATCGCTACAACGAAATAAAAGTCAATAAAATGCTACATCACGCATAATACGCCAATATAGCCAAGAAAGCGAGATCACAATTCCGAGGGTTTTCTCTCTCTCTCTCTCCCTCCCGTCCTGTAGTTACATTTCATTCCACCACGATATCGGTCAAAGTCATAAAAACCAGAGACAGTTGTATCGGTTGTACCACCGATATAGGATATTGTTCGTGCAAAAATTCGCTATAACTATTAGATATCTTAGGTGGAACTGGAAACTCATGTCAAGATAGGCGAAACAACAAATCAACGTCAACGGGTCCACGATAGGTTTTTTTTCTTGTATCTCTAAGCATGAGAATGATTCTTCACAGATATATCGTTTTCACCAAAGGGGTTTCTGGACATATCGAATCTGCCCGCGAAAAAATAGCGCAAATAGACACATTGTCGTTTCGAGGTATTTCTGCACACACAGACACACATTAGATCTATATATATATATATATATATATATATATATATATATATATGGGCCCGCGGGATTTTTATCACGTGACAGCTTATGACGCTCGTTTGGGGTCTGTGGGTTGAACACTGAGATAGACAATGATTCAGGTGTGCGGTGCTGGAGTTCAACCGTTGTCTCTATGGTTGTTGATGATTTGTAGGACGTCTGTGCCTTTTCGACTGGTCTCAGACACCGACGACGGTACTCTGCTATATCACCTGTTATAAGATAGAGAGAGAGGTGCAAAAATGTGGTGGAAAAACCTGGTGCCGTCGAACATTAAGTACAAGGCACGCCCGTCCAAGGAAACTCTATCAGCCCACACACACGCATCAGATACAAAAACAAAAGCCCTGCATGGGTCAGCGTGCCGGGTGGTGGCTTGGACTTGGGTGGCGAAGCCTTCTCTGGCTGTAGAGAAAGCCGGGTACTAGTTGTCCGGCGACAATTTCAACCGTTGGAAAACTGCAGGCCCGTTAGTAAACATTCACCTTCTCGCAGATTGAACAAGCACAAATCGAATTTCATAGATCGTATATATTATAAACAAAACTCGAGACGCTTTAGAGTATAAGATATAGTTGTTACATAATATATATATATATATAGCAGCAGTGTTGCCCCTAACACTGCTACTATTCTAACTAATAATAAAAGTCTCGTTGTCTTCCTCTCGATCGAGCTTAGGACTCGAACTCGGGTTTCGCTTGGGGCGATCTCTCTCTCTCGCAGCCTTTGCAAAACAGAGCCGCTTGCTAATTAGCGCCGAGCGGAAGAGGCGGCGGGATGGTGGAAGCGTTTTGTTATGGCCCGCTGCCTGTTGATGAAACAAACCGCTTCCAAAAGGCTTCGCCTCTCTCCATTGCTGCATAGACTACAAGCGAGATAATGACGAACTTGACATTCGTGGCATTCAAACAAACAAGCATATGACGACGTGAACATTTCGACGCGATCGTTGTCTGGCGTCCTCCTACAATTTACTAGCGACACGTCAATTAAACAAGACATCTTAATAAATTTTCCGGGCTGACTACTACTACTACTCTCAACAATAAACATTTCACTTAGTCTACGGTGGCACTGCTTTCGGCATAGGATTTCATAAGATGGACAACACTTTAAATTCAAATGTTCAACGGTGGGGATTGAACCCGTGCATCTACGTCCGCCGCCTCTGATTGCCGAAGACAGGCCCACACGAGTGCATGCTTGGGCTACCACCGTCGAGCAAACGAAATTAAATAACGACATCTAATTCACAAAAATTACATCGTTGCCTGGCCTACTACGCTAAGTACAAAAAATCGGCCCAGAGAAATATTATATATTTTTGGCATTGTGTGTAGGGGACACCCGCCAGCTTCTTGGCGAAGCTGGATAACTATTGTCGCCTCTTAGGCCGAAATGGAGCAGCCAACCAACCTTGTGAAAATAACGAAATGCATTTATCTGCCTTCGAGTAACCGGTGACCATTGTTTGGCCCGGTTTAATAAAGCCCTTATACTTCGGGGGGCTATTTTTTTGTTTATTGTCGTGATTATGATTATTAGCTGCACAGCCGTAGAAGCATTGGTAAGCTGATTGATAAGACCATGTTCATATTTTTTTCCCTTCGTTGATGAGTATTTCAGTGATGCTTGCGAATTTGTGTGTGTGCTGGATGAAGAAACTTGGCACCCACGTCAGATGGATTTTACCCATCTGATTTTACATATAAGAGAACTTAAAGGCATTGTATGTAGTTCCTTTAATAAATCAATAAAGCTTTACCCAGCTGATGTAAAAATTGTAGAAATCTAACAGACGCATATATGAATTACTACAGCTGTGGGCGCAGATGGGCGAAGCTATTGAAAAGCATATTTTTTCAAGCTGAAAAAGACACGCCGAATTGTTCACCGTGATGCGATGTCACCTCTGCCAACCTGTGCCTGCTATCGTTATAGGATCTGACCAGATAGTCAAGGGTTCTATATTCCATTAATGAGATTTACATGGACACACACGCACACATTGTACAATATGGCATTACGGCACAGCATTGAGATTCCCCCCTTAACAACTAAATCTATTGAAAGCAGGCAAAGCG
This sequence comes from Stratiolaelaps scimitus, assembly GCA_019614645.1. NCBI lineage: Eukaryota > Metazoa > Arthropoda > Arachnida > Mesostigmata > Laelapidae > Stratiolaelaps > Stratiolaelaps scimitus. The sequence goes on along the minus strand of JABWDB010000064.1, from coordinate 795,935 downwards.
GGCCAAAGTTAGAGCGTGACCCCCCCGCCGCTCTCGGTGATTTCAAGAAAACTCCTTACTTATGCAGAGGCCCGCATAAAAGACACGGGACGAAGACGTCACTTCTTCATGGACCATGCGAACAACCACTTCACTGTCGTTAATGATGATCCCAACAAAGTAATTAAGGAGGGTACAGCCTTGCGAACATTCGAATTTCGAAGCTAAATTGGAGGGACAACAAACGCGGGCCGGGTGACGCGTGGCGCATAATCATAACTTCCTCCTGCTGCTGCTGTTTTTTCGTGAGCTACACAAGTCGGCAGTGTTCTTGGTTGGATCGTAAGTGCCATTTTTGAGAGGGGGACCGCACTTCGAGACGGCTTCGATCGCTACTACGAGTAGATATTTCGTGTGATGAAAAATAATTACGTCGATCCCGCACTTGCTTCCGCACGCTGGCGTAACTGCTGGATTAATCACCTGGCAATTTTTCCCGTGCTGACCCACAGCCAACGTTTAACGTCCACGGTAGAATTGTTTTTGGCATAAGGCTTCATGAGACGGACAATCCCATTTAAATGCAAATGTGCAATGGTATCCGAGGGAATCGAACCCTTGCGTGTATGGGGGTGTGCAGCTACCCCCGTATCCCCCGGCTGCGCCCCCCGTCTCCTCCGGCTGCGCCCCCCCAAGACACCGGGAGTGAATCGACTGAATCAATATAGTTGTCGGTGCCTTACCCCACCTATGGAGGCACTTAGTTACTGTCAACGTTCGTTTAACGGCGACGACACCGGCTGAACCATCTGAGCGGTAATTATGATGACAGATGACGATAATTAATTACTGAAATGGCCACCACGAACAGCTTCGGAGTCCAGCCAAAGATCAAGCTCTCATCGGGCAGTTCTGTTCCACGGCATTTTACCGCTGCTTTTTATCAAATCGAATCACACGTGAGCAGAATCGAATCCAATATAGTAATTAGTGAAGAGATCTGCAAGTCTGTCCCTCGCTGTGCAGAGAGGCAGGGAGGCAATGCCATCGCCTTCCTCGGGACAATGTCGGCCTCAGCCCCGGTCCCCAGCTAAAAACCCCCCAAATAATCCTTAGAACCAATTTCTAATTATTGAATATATATATATATATATGCTACATCATATTATAATTACTTCGTCCGGTGAACAGATCCAATATGATAACTAGTGAAGAGATCCTTCTTTTTCTGTTTCGACAATCTAATATTTGGTGTAGCTACGCCCAATGATTTTAACATGATTCGACTATTCGTACTGTAGTTCGTTTGACAGTGCAATTAAGAATTTAGAAATTTTAATTTTAGAAAATTCCATAAAATAAATATGCCATGTCTAACCAAATGTTGATATTAGAGCGATTTTCTCCCTTTTTTTTTAAAGAAATTCGAGGTCTACGAGAGCATGTTGATGCACTTTTCAATGAAATGCATTCAATTACCTGTATTCACTTAATTACGTATGCACGTCGGCATCAGCGGTGCCTCTTGTCAGCTCGATGATATAAATGGCATAGTAGTTCACTGCTTTGAGCCCCCGGGGGAGGAGGATGCTAAGGTATATCTCAGTGATGTCTCGATGAGACCATTTTCAGCCTACCTGAAATTCAAACAAGCAGACATATTATTAATTAGCTATAGTAATTAGCATTCTGTATTACCTTTCCGATACCACTATTACGTGTTAGTCGTTGTTGACACGCAAATCGGACGCGTTATAGAGCCCAGAGACGGTGAGCGTCTTCAGAAATGGCGCTTTCATTTAAATCCCCATTAAAGCTCATTTGATATATAATATCATAGCATGAGTGTTGCCGACTTCAAGATACAAGAACAAAACAATCAATATTGCCATTACGAATCCCTTCATTGCTACGCGTGTATTGCTGGTCGAGACAACAACGGCGCAAATAACGCGAATGACCATGGAAAGCGCTACAAATATTGGAACAACTTGGTCAAATATAATAATAATAATAATAACGATGATAATAATACTTTATATATTGGTCCCTTCGAACACACAAGTAAACAATCGCCTATTGTTGCGCTGCTGAACGTCTGAGCGTCAACTAGTGGGTGGCAGACTCGACAGACTATATATGATACAAATATGAAATAATGGCCAATATTGTATATTGTATAACGCTGGACAAATTATGCGAATTTCACGTTATATTAGTTCTAACTATATTTAGGTACAAATGGTTGCTTGTGCCATTTGACGAATACGCATCATTAAGGGGCCGTTCACGCAGTTATTATTTATTACTATTATTAGCGTTATTATTATTACTAAATAATGATATATCGAAGGACAATCCACCTGTTGAATAATCACGGCGAAGGGATATACAACAGTTCAATTTGTTTCGATATCAAGCAATTGATTATTATTTACATATATATATATATATATATATATATATATATATATATATGGATATAGAGCAACTATCAGTGTTGTCAGTGATGGCCGAGTCGACAGCTTCTGGCCGAAGGTCACTCGTACAGCATTGACAGTCGTGGGACGACACCAATGTGAGTGGTCGTATCGTAAACTATGTATGTATTAGAATTTAGATAGAGCTTGATTTGTATGTCAGATATTGATTACATCGCATCGTGTATACGCATTGTAGATGTTCTTTTCTTATTCTTAAAAAAAATAAATAAACAAAAATATATATATATATATATATATATTTAAGGATGAGGGATTGGTTGTGTTCTCTTCTTCGAGCTGTTAAGTATTCTTCGTCAGCTTGGTCTCAGCTTTTACTGAATGACTCAATCAAGCGGACTCATTTTTCTCCAATGCACACGTTGTCTATTTGTTCAAATATCACACTGCTAATAACGAGCCCCGCCATTTTCCTATGGCAGTTAGCTAACACATTATGAGCTTCTTAGGTGTGCATATCCATCTAAGCTGTGTATATATATATATATATGTAGCGGAGGGGCTGCCGGCGGGTCAGCAAGTGGTCTGTTCGTTGTGAACAGCTGTCGACCCCGGCTCAGACCTCTGACTTTGATCCCCTACCCGTCGCTGACAATGGTGAGCCCGTGGGCGAACAGTCGGGCTCATACGAAGAAAAAAAATGTCATTGGCATTGTCACCAGCACGAGCACCAGCACCACCACTACTGTCTCAGCGGCTCCCAGCGGCCGCAGCAGCAACAAGCGAAGAATCAAGATGTTTTACCAGCGGCGTTCGTGTATCGCAGTGTTGCCACATCAATGATATGGCCAGCCCCTCTCGCTCATCTGCCGTCAACAATATGACGGGCGACGCCGACGTGGCCTACGATGGACTGGACTGTTGTCCAGGTCGTGTAGACGAGTGAGCGTCGATTATTTGGTGATCCGCAGCCAACCACCTCCCGCAATCATCCCCTTCAACGTCCCATCCATCCATCGCCCTGGGACCACAACTGGTATTGCTGGTACCGCGCTCGTCCGGCGCTTCGGGGTTCTGCGCGATCATCGTCATCATCGACGTTCCCATAATAGTAACATATAATAACATTAAGAATGTTCCCCTGACGGCCGCCACTGGTGGCTCCAGTAACTGAACTAGTCTGGCGATATTTCAGCCGGCCGACCAGCGGTGCATTTGTAGACAATTGTTGCGCTAACCGACGCTGCCCCCAGCTAGGAACAACAGCCGCGTTTGGATGCCGCCTGGTATTGTTGAAGATGACGCCGGCGCTGCTGGTGGTGGCGTATCGTTAACTGTTTGAGCTACTGGATTAGTTTGTTGAATCGTTCTTCCGGACGGACCATTGCCTCAGCCCCCGGGGGGAGGTGAGGTAGTCTGGGGCGAGGTAAGTGAAGAAGCAATTGCCTAATCGGACGACGTGCACAGTATCGCGTTTGCACTTATGGGCACGATAACAGAGCGGAGTGGGAGGGGGGGGGTACTCATTGTCAGCCCTATTTGAATCGGGATGTCGCCAAATGTATTATACGTTTAATAGAGCTCTCGTTGTCTGCGACACTGCTCAAATTGTCTGCTGAGCCAAACAGCGTCGCAGGTATTGCTATCGTGACGTGGTCGCCACGGTGACTGGTGGCTACTGCGTGGATATTGTTGTTGCTTGGCCTTACAGAAGTGAGTCGGCTGGAGTGCATGGACAAGTGTTGCTCGTACGAGTGACGTCGTTGCTTGGGGCTCAGTTTGATGGTGGACTTTGAAGATGCCGAGTATGAACAAGGGCAATGGGCAGGGTCTTTTTGTTACGAATAGAGATAATCGAATCAAAGGTCTATCGCCAGCCTGACCTGGACGCTGAACACTATCAAGGAGTAAGGTGCATGTCGAGCCTCTGAATCTAATCTAGGATAGGTTCTGCGTTAGAGTAGTAATTTACGGAATAGCACTTATCAAGGCCTGAGTCAATTGTAGGTCGGGAACCACCTGTGAATTGTGAATCTCGCAGGAGTCTTGTTTCATGCAAAATTCGCTATGATGGTGGTCGCATGTGCGGATGACCAGCGCACGCTAGATCGTTCAGGTTGTGAATCACGTTCGCGGTAGTGAATTGATTCTCTGTTAACCGCAGCTTAATTAATTCTCTGCTAATATGACCAATGTGAATAGGTCAAGTGCTTGATAAGGTTTCATATTTATCAATTCAGCCGCTGGACGCTGACAGTGCATTTACAAAGTTTGTCCACCAGCGAGGAGATTTTATTTTTTTTAACAGTAAGTCTTTCAACAATCGAACAACAGCCGAGGTTGTTGGTAGCGCCAGACACAACTCTAACTCGAGTACAGTATTTGCCATTGAGCATTACCCCAATGAAAACAAATCCTTTTTCAAGTCATTTATAATACTATTATAGCAGACAATTCGGGATCTCCCTGATTCGAGAAGAACTCTTCTGAACCAACAAAGACTTTGTTGTTATTTCCAGCATACACACACAGACACACACAATCGAATAAATAACAATGGCACCGATCATTCGTTCATTATGGGCATCAGGTTTGCGTGAAGACAGATCCGAGCTGTTGGCCGAGCTGTGTTGGTGTCTTGTTGCATCTGTTGACTTGTCTTAACGCACACATATCCATCGAGTCATAGTTAGCTTCACCATTGAGAAGCTCCACGGGCAGAAGACCTCCACGGCGATGTACACTTGTGTAATTCTGCCCGTTATGGTTCACCATGCAAATCATCACGGTGGCGCTAGCACCGGTTTTATATTAACTCGCGAAGGGCCGCCGGCGGCGTGATGCTCAAACACAGGCTGTGTGTTACACGACTAGCGAGGAACACACGGCGAACGCATGGTCGTGAACAATAACAACCACAACAGCTGCAGATATATAGATATATGGATAGCCAGTTGTGGATAAGGGCTTCATACGTACGAGGGGTAGCCGAGACGCGGGGGGGGGGTCGGCGGGGGTCGGGGGCACGCGAACGCCGTAAGCAGGCCACTGCAGATGAAGGGCTTGTTCTTCAACACGCCACCATATTAAGAGGTGGCGACGCCGCGCAGTGGTAACCAGCCAGCGTAAATTAGAATGTCTGTAAGACCTTCAGATGACTCGTACCTTGGCTGCTCCGTGGGTTGTCTCGCTCGACGCCTTGCCTTGCCTGCTGGCTTCGTCCGCTCGTTGTTCTGTTGTCGACCAAAGAGCCAAGGTACGTGACACCGCCGTTTTCACGCCGACACCGCTGCTAGTGGTAATGCAGCACCAGATGTGATCATTCTGAAGATGCTCCACCGTGGGAGGCGCACACTTGTCTAACCGCGCCGTCAACGGGCCGATTGTCGATCAGACCAACAGCAACAGCCGTTAAAGCCGCAACCATGACGAAGTGCTGGTGGTGGTGCTGGTCGTCGTGGTAACTAGCTATAGAGCTTACAAGGAGCTTTGGCATACACGCACGTGCTGCATATAGACGTATTATAAATAATTATAAATAAATAATAGATTTTATACGCAGACAGAACGTTCGGCAGACGACAGACACAATATCGTTACAACGCTGGGTGTCGTTGGGATGCAATTCAGCATGTGTTGTAGTACTTAGCGTAATAGAATCTATGATCGACAATATGGAAAGACGGCCATCACGAATGTCAACTAACTAAATTACCTTAAACTAATGAATAAAAGGAAAACATGGATCATAGAGAGAGAGAGAGAGTATAGGAGAGAATGGCGATGGGATTTTATACAATATTTTAATAGATATTAATATATATTTGTTGATGCGACAGGTCAGCTAACGGACATGGACAGCGTGGCTGGTGAACCTCGTGGCGGGCTAGACGTTAGCTCTATTGGAATGAATAAACATGGGATTGGTATCTTATCCGATCATGGAGTAGATCACGCTATCTGCCTCAGATGTCCGAGGTTTGGTCACAGAGCGCGCGAATGCGGATAGCAATACATAGGTCACAGAATGGCACAAATGCGGCTCGCTTGGACACATCGCTAGAACGGGACAACCATCCTCGTACAGCTGAGATAAAGAAGGTCGGCGCGTCAGACTGCTAGAGTGCCCGGGGTATAGAGCGAAGGTCGCGAAGGGGTCGCGAAACAATGAACGACCTGCACACACCTACACCGTCTAAACCTTAGCAAGACAAGGCAAACTGAGAACAGTGGCGCAACCTGCACAGGACTTGGCCATCCAGGCCCGCAGGACTGGCCACCCAGGCCCGCAGGACGGGGATGGCTTCGTTGAAGGTTTATCGGCAGGCGGACAGAGGGAAGCTGAGAAACGCGGAAATACGTCTCCCGTTCCGCCATCAAGGCCGAGTCTCCTACAAGTTAACTGCAGTTGGGAGCTCACAAACCCAATGGTGAGGTGGGTTCGAGGAGGAGGAGGAGGCGGGTGGACCTCTGCCTGTTCCGAGAGGAAATTTTTCAGCAAGCTTAGACGAGCTACCGGCGACCTTCTCAGGAGAGACTTTAATGCAGCCTCGAAAGCTTGGGGCTCCAAGAACACCGACGTAGACGGCTGGCTCGGGTCGGCCGTGCATCTATATATACAACATGTGGGAATAATAATGGATTATTATTATTATTATTATTATTATTGACAAGTACGTGACCGCATCGATGTGCCCGATGGAACTCGAACCTGAGACCCTATCGTTCCAAGGCCTCGGCAACTACCTTGTCTAAACGTGTGTTTACTAGCCAAGATCCCGAATTGAAAATAAGAACAACTTTTTGTCTCGCCTGATTGCAGATACGAAGATGTTCCCGTCCTAAGAGCAATTACTGCATGCGTTTGAGTTTGTTTGTGTACCTGTATGAGGGTCTGGTCTGATCTGCTCAGACTCGAATAACGAACGCTGTAACAACGCAGCAGGCCAATGAACAGGAAACGCCTGATCGGTGTGCTTTGCTATGATAGCCAGGCGTTCATCAGTAGGACAACAACATTGAAGGACAACAAAGAGCTCTGTCTCTCACTATCTCTCCGATCTTATTGCGTGTCGGTCCTACCTCGGCAGGCATTGCGGAAATACTAAGTGCCACTTACTTAACTACGATGAGCACCATTTGGGGGGCTTCTCCATTGGACGCTGACACCCATTCAGAGGGCAGTGCTCGCACGGGTTTGGCTGCAGGATATTATGATTATTCGATTTCGTGGTATAGTCATAGAATATCTGTTCTATATAAGATCAAATCAGTCACACACATATATATATATATATATATATAAGCATCGTGTTTTGGCCGTACGATTTTCTGTTATAAGCTGGAGAATTGTGCTCAAAAGAGCAACTGCGAAATATTTCCGAGTAGCATTTATTATTATTACTATTATTGCTTATTATTTTTTATTATTATTTATTTTATTGCTTTTATTTTCGCAATAGCAATTCATCGGTTTTCTTTGTCGGTCGGCTTTCACAGCTTGGACATTGCACTGATTCCATTGGCCGAAGCGCGTCGAGAAAACGGCACCAGAATGGCACAGTCACAAGTCTAACAACAACAATAATAATAGTCGAGCAACAGCCTTGCGGGCACTTCGCTCGACAGAAATGGCTCAAAATCGACGATATCTAAAGGTCATCATCAAGAGTCGTATTCAACAAATACGTATGTACGCATTGACGCGACTACTGCACCGAATCCGAGTTCGGCACGTCTATTCTATAAGTCGTGTAGCTTGTTACGGGACACATCTGTTACTACGATATGATGATTTTCGTGGACGAATTTATTTTTGAAATTATGCATTTTATGTGTCATGAACGAGGCAATCGAATTCGCTGTTAAAACCACTGTTCTGTCTGTGCAAGCGTTAGGTAGGAAGCTCTTAATGTGTGTGTGTGTGTGTTTCGTAGCGGAATTGTGGATGATAATGGTAGATATCAGAGTATAGCGAACTAACTCGAGCTCACAACGATGATGGAAGAAGGACTATTGTGTATAGCTTCGCGTTAATATTCTCATTCGATATTTGCACGCACTAAACCCGTGACAATAGGTTCAACGTGGTGAGCACGCCGAAGAAAAGCGTGACTTTCCCCAATGATCAATGGCGGATTCCTCTCGTCCTCGTGCGAGGTTCACGAGCGACAATAGCCATCAATCAACAATAACAACGACGACAAGACAACAGCAGAATCAAGTGACAGTGATCTAAATTATTTATTCAAACTGACAGAACTTATTACTATATATAGCAAGCGACCGAAGCGATGGATCCTCCCACCCTAGAACTGCACGACCCTGTTAATAGGTAAACCAATAAAACCTTGGCTTTCAGTTGCGGCTAAGTTGTCTCTGGCTGCGGAAGGCAGCCGGAGGCCGAAGACGGCAGGTTCGGAGTTGTTCCCCGACGACCTTTTGCGGACAAATAAAATATGACATAAAGCATCATGGAAATTGCAGGTCCTTTCATAAACCAATAAACCTTTACCTAACCTTTACATAGCAAAAGCAATCGAATATATCAGGTCATCATAGCATAACGGTCCTCCTATCGAACGTCGCTGCGTCGGACAGGAATATTCACGGCGGTAGCCGCCGATCGTTGTCTCGTGAACAGCGATCCTGATGGAGCGGGTGATATCGTTGTTTGTAGCTGTCGACACCGTTGCTGTTGCAGCTTCCCTTGAATTCGGGTCTAAATAGATGAGAGCACATACATATGTACATGATATAATCGTCACAACGATTTCAATGGTGATTTCAGGTACTAGCTGGATCCTATATATATATACACCGGGATTGGGAACATATTCGAGCGACGACTATGGAGCCTACAGCGGCCGCCTCTGTCAAGGAAGCCGAGTCACACGCGATCGAGGTAAGGGCCAAGAAGGCGAACCAAGGAGATGACGACGACAACGACAACGACGAGGCAAAAAGAGAACAACAACTCGAAATGGAGGGGGGGGGGGCACTGGCTGCTATGCGACTCTGCGAGGCAGAGTGGATGCTACGGTGTGTCTGCGAGAGAGTGATCTTGATATATTGGCCAGGAAGGAACAAAGGCAGGACATAGCTGGAGAAAGCATTGCCGGGTATAGGGGTATAGGGTTGCTGTTGTTGGGGATAGAGGCTGGCTGGCTGGCACGGAGCTGTATACACGGAAAACGGAGAACGAGCGACAGGCTGAGACATAGAAAGCTCAAGAGTGAAAAAAGACACAGACGGAGAGAGAGAGGAGAGATGGGGCGTGGAGGTAGGGGTGATTCGGGGGGGGGGGGAGGTTCAGGGGAGCCGCTGAGGCAGCGAGGTGGGGGAGAGACAGCGAGGGCTGGAGGCTTGGGGGAAGATATTTGCGATCGAGGGGACTGTTCGAGTCGTCGCCGCCGCCGCCGCTGAAGACAACAACGCGCTCCGGCAACGGGGAGCGTTTACTCGACGGTAGGGGGGTTGCCACTGAGACGAAGCTGTAGTAGCAGTAGTGTTTGCTGGCTCCAGCTTCTGCTTTGGCCGCTGCGGCGAGTGCGCGTGGGCGCCACCGCTGCTTCAGGCCGAACACTGTTTCGTTCGGCCCTTATGTCGTCCATCATAAATGCCATCAGGAGCAGCCACCCGTGCGAACTAGCGATCATCCACAGAGGCCGCTTCATCCGCCTTGCGTTGTCTTGCTTTCTGTTCGACGGTGGCGGCGGGGGACGGTGACCACAACGACAACGGCGACAACAACAGCAGCAGCAACAACAACAACAACGCCGCGAACTTACGCTGTTGTATAAACAACGATCACCATCATAACAACAACAACAAGGCATTGCAACAGAGCCACACTGTATCTGGCCACGGTGCTGACGACGGGCTCCTGTTCGCGCAGGAGTGTGGTCGCCGATTGTGGGATGTTCGGAGGACGACGTCAGCAGGTGGGGCACTCGTGGGTGATTATACAATGAGGGGATTTCGTATTTGCGCCGACGGGCGGCGACGGATTCGTAATGGAAGGGGCTCTCCCAATCAAGGGGGCAATGTTGGCGCTGCGTGAGGAGGAGGAGGCGAACTCGGCGTTTTAGGGGGGGCTGACATATCATCTCACGTCAAAGCGTGCTTCCGTAATTGAAGGGCAAGTGACGAAATTAGGTTTGCTGGAAGACGTGTCGCGCGGTTTCTAGAGCTAACACAGCAATGGTAAAGGTAAAGGTTTCATTGATATAATTAAAGGAACGACAATTTTTTGCCAGTGCTCAAGTTCCCTTATATGGGTCACCACAAGGTCGCGGGACAACTCGAATCGGCGGGCTTCGGCAGTGTCAAACGGGGTGAAGATTCTTTATCTGAATTTCTTTATCTGAAGATTCTTGCCAGGTACGAGTAAGGAAGAGAATAAGCAAAGGTGGCCCCGACAGGTCCTCATAGTAATACCTAAAAGGTTAAGAGCTGAGGCCTGTCGCATAGGGGAACAGCTGAGGGTCAGCTCGGAAAAACAGAAAAAAGTATCAAACGGGGTGTTCACCTTGTCATCCACCTTCTTGCCAGTCCCAACTATTTGAAGACTCAACGAATGGTGCAGTGACTTTGCACAGGGAACGCATACAGCAAAAGCGGCGCTCATTTCAATTTAATTGGATATTAAGGAAGGTGATGTGTTGAAGCGCCTTAAAATAATTTCCCGCCATAGACAGTTCAACGTGACACCTGGTAGTGCATTGCTTCGTAAGACGGTCCCCCAAATGAAAATCTACAACGCTGTCGGGGTGGGGGCGTATAGTTGGGGGTATGCACTTGGGGGTATGGTTTGATCGGTGCGTGCACCTGCGTCCGTCTCCTCCGATTGCCGAAGGTAGACGCGCACGAATGCACCTACAACGTCGCCGGTTGGCTCGACATCGAAACGCTATCGAGTCGTTGTCGCCCACCCTTGTTCTAATGCTCATGTAAGGTTTTCCTAGTTGCATCATCGAATAGAGTGTAATAATAACACTTACACTTGTGTATATTTAGCTGAATGTTACTAGTCATAGATTTTGGGCACTTTTGTCCTGTGATGACCTTACGCAGGAATTTTACTATGGACAGTTTTAAATTTGTTATACTACCTAAGAGTTATACTACTCGAACCCAAGTTATACTACTCGAACCTGCCAGAGACCGCAGGTTCGAGCCCCGCTGCGTGACATATAAGAGAGCTTAAGCATTGTACAATTGCAGCTCCTTTAAACCAATAAAACCTTTACCTTTACCCCAGGGTATATTTACGTATTTCTAATTACTCCTTTTTCATTTACTTTTTATTTTACAATGAGAACTTGAGCGTTTGTGAAAAACGGCAATTCCAAATAAACCAATGAACCAATGCTCTCATTTCGACGAGTGTCCCCTTCGCTGCCTTCCGATTGAGTAGTTCCCGTTTACTTCGTATCAGCTTCGTATTATGATGATTATTGTCTCATCTATTATTTCACACTGCGCATTATTGTTTTTCGACAGCGTTCACCTGTGTATTTCTGCTGTGATACCGAAATCTGAATAACGGTACCCCCCCTTCTCCTCTCGTTCTCATCGCGATCGCTAATCGATGAAACTCACTGGAGACCTCTGTGATTGGTTTCACGAGCGATCCGTTTTTTGTTTTTAATCCGTGAGCGGTTGGGAATCTCTTAGAAAGAGCCTTACCTAGCTTTTCGGGCTGACTCTCAGCCAACATTTAACTTCTCTCAGAAAGCCTTGTTACATTTCATTTCCTTTGTTATGCCTTGTATCCTCTGCATTACTGAAGGTAAAATGCATTTATGAGCTTTGACATCGTTTTCCTTTTGGGCCAGCCAAAATAAACTACTCGACCAACAGCCAATGACGGCCGGCAGCACCTAAGTGGACGACACAGAGCATGTTTTAGAAGGTTAGCCAGTCAAGAAGATATACGGCCGCCTTCTCTGCGACCTTCTCTTTGTCGCATTCGACTCTTACCAATGTGCCAATGTGGATTCAGCGGCTCGCAATAGGGGTTCGACTGGCCCGCTCACTGAGCCGCTTCTCCCGTCCGTGGGGAGTAATCGTATGTCTGTCTGCCTGTATGCGGTTAGCGGATAGTCTGACGGGACTGACCATGGCTTTTTCCTTCTTCGAAGAGTCTGTTCGTCGGAACGACGACCCACCACCACCACTCGTCCGCCAGTTCCGCGAGTTTCCTAACGTCTGTCCCGTTTCCCATGTCCGTGTGCGTCTATGTGTGTCTGGTGTGCCAGCTTGCGCGTGTGTGTGTGTGTGTGCGTACGCTGTTTGTGTTCTGTGTTCCCAGGGGAGGTATAATTACTCTCTTCTAGCCGCGCATCTTCTCACTCCTTGTTCCTTCTGCGATTCTTCTGCCACTCGACTTCGCCTCGCGCACCCCTCTCTCGCCGCTCAGTCAGTCAGGCACTCGCTCACTCTATCTATCTATGTCTGTTCGTGTCGTCCACCTTCGTGCTCTTCCTCGCATGGCCTTTACTTGGGTACTACACGGTCCCACATTACGCTCGTGAACTCCTCTCCTCTTCCCCTCTCATCTATCCCTACTGTTTTTCGTTCCTGAGTCTCTACCGTTGTCGCCAACGACAAGGCACATTGCATGCGCGAGCCTTGTGTCCACTCCTCCCGCAAGCAAAGAAGTCAAGGGCAACTCGGCCCGTTTTAGCTCGAGCGTAACACTGAGGGACAAAGTTAAACTGAAGATTAAGATGTTTCTCGGGGACCGAGTGAGATCACATAGTGGGTGGATTCTCCAAATCTTTCAGGAGTAGGTGCCGTGCATACAGACAACTCTCTCTCTATCTCCCTCTTCATCTCTCTGTATATATATATATATATATATATATAGCCATGGCTCAGGCGGCAGGCCGTCGCTGTGTCGGCTAGCTTCCTCGAAGCGACAGACGTTGAGGTCAAGGCGGTGAGTTCTTTACACGGACCAAGAAAGTCTCGGTATCATCTAAATTAGTCCGTTCAAGTGTTCGCTTGATCTCCTTCCTTAGAAGCACCTTTAATCAATAGCTTCACATAATAAAGTTAATAATAAAGTTGCTTCGTGTAAAGTATATGAGGTGTTCTGAAGCCGCATTTGAAGGCTCGTGAGAAGGAGAATAATGGACCATTTGTATACATATATTTATATATATATATATATATATATATGTATATATAAACTTGCTGCGATCTTTCATTGCATCGGCATCGGGCGCCGGGAGGACAGCTCAGCGTGTGGCGTTCCCCCTGCAAAAACCTTCGCTTTTTGTAGAGGAAGAAATTTTCTTCAAACGCACGGACACCACTAGGGCCTGCGGCGACCTGTTATCCTCGTGTCTGACCGAACTCCTCCACCGTGCGCGCTTATCAGCTTATCTATCCGTTATGCGTTCTGTTTCGAGCCTGTGATACGGCTGCCTGTTTGAACACTGCGTTCCAAACGTACCCAATTGTCTTACTGTCGCTTAAATAGTCGACGGTCATCAATTCCAACCCGCTAACATCACACGGAGAACTTTGCATCACGGATCTATGCTTGTATAAGAAATCGGGGGATTGTGGGATTGTTGGGTTGTTAAAACGCACAGGTTTTCGTTATTTGATGTCCTTTGAGGTGACTGGACAATGTCACATTGACGCAGGTGGATCTAGAGCTAGACCTAGCCGTGAGCAGAAGTGCTGTCTGAACATTAAAACGTGATTGTAAGAACGCGAAGGTTGTTCCATTGACAATTTCGTCAGTGACGCTCACTCATATCAAGCCAAATTTTCTAAACAGAGTTAACTTCTTGTCCCTAGGTGGGTTCTTGAGTGGCACAAAACAGGAGTCAGTTCTTGGCTGGAAGCTGTGACTTCAGCTGGGACTCGAACAAGCTAATTTCAAGAAACAGTCCGTTCAGGAATTACAGGTATGCACCGGAGCCCCAAAATGACGGAGTTCATAGGATATATATATATATATATATATATATATATATATATGTGTGTGTGTGTGTGTATAGCACAGAGAACAAGGTATTGGATTCAATAAATAGATAGAATCTATCGTCCTCCGAGTGAATTCGCCCGTTGCGTTTTCTGTCCATCTCTCATGCATGCGTCTGGCATACGCGGCATCCCATGTTGTGGCTGCTATCAGGCCAGACATCAAGCGCAGATACCGACTACAGCAACTAGGCTGACGCCATTCACTTACTAATCAATCTTTATTCCACCCGGTCTGCGGCTTCTTGCGTGACTTGCACACCCGGCCTAGCAGGGGCGGATTGGTTGACGGGTGCGCAGGGCTATCTACCGCCTTCTTCAGGCCCAACAAGCCCAAAGCCTGTCGGCCTAGAGTAGCCGGCTGGTCCCTCGGCCGCTCAGTCGGCTCGTCGCAGGCCCAATTTGGCCTCCCCCTCCCTCGCCTCGCGTCCTGGAGCCTCATGTGCCGTTAACCGAGAAGGAAAGTGGATGAAGCCGCAGAGCCTTGATCTAGCAGCTAGCATCACCGGCCCCGCGGCGGCCAGCATCATAAATTTCCCCTGTGCCCCCTTGCTTAGGCGGCACACTGCCGCCGCTGCCAAGAACCTCGCCGGTTTGGGCTGGCAAGTCGTCTCGCTTGAGAACGCTTCCTGCGGCAAGGCGACCATGGGCCTCCTTAAAGAGGCCACTCCTTACGATCGCTTGAGCCAGGCCCTCGCCAAGCCAGCCCATCTCATCCAGTAGCAGTAGGTATAATCATAATAATAACAACAGTAGCACGGTCAGCCTAGTTCGCTCGCTTCCTTTGGTCGGTCGCTCTGATCTCATCCTGTCATCGGCCTCCTGTCTCATGGTGCCTCCTCTCGATCCCGTATCTCAGTGTCCATCTACCAGGTCCTGGCTTAACTGTCCTTTGCGTGCTGCTGCCCTTGCTGCTGCCGGTGTCCGCATCAGTTGCACAACTACGAAGCCAGAGCTCTTCTGTTCGGCCTTTTAAGTTTAGTCACTTTGAGACGTTATTGTATCATACTATTCAAATAAAGAAGCATCATGTTTTACCAATAGCTCTCACATTATTTATATCTAGTTGCCCGTTGCTAGTTACAACTAGAATCTTAAACCAGCAACTCGACGCAAGGCAAACATGCATCTTTATTGGTTCATTAAAGCAAACTGCAAGTTTACAATGCTTTAGGTCTCTCCGATATGTCCTCGTCACGCAGCGGGACTCGAACCTGCTGCCTCCAGCTTTTTAAAGCCAGAGACTTAGCCGTTAAAGCCTCGAAGGGACTTGAGTAGACTCTAGAGGTAAAGGTTTATATGTTTATTGGTTTATTAAAGTAGCTGCAGCCTTGCAATGCTTAAGCTCTCTTATATGTCATCTCGCAGCGGGGCTCAAACCCCCGCCAACTCTGGCTTCCGAATAGCCAGATACTTAGTCGTCCAAGCGACCGCGCTGACGGCTCCAAGAGATAATCGATTTGAGTAAACATTGTGAATATCTTATGGAACTACAAGTTTATCTGCCGCCTACACTCGCCACTTGTTCGAGAGAGCGTGTCGTCAACACTGCCATGTTTTACAATCAGCAGAAATCGCCGCTATCGGCGATTTCGCCGACAGGAAGCTGCTGCTTTTCCCGTGAACATCCCATCGTCACCAACCGCATACCCTTCTGTCTATCGCGAATACAAAAGAATCGCTTAACGCTCGTACTTTCCTGCCCCAAGGCGGCGGTTTTGTTCGATGGCTCGGCCGCGAACGATCAACGCGCCACCTTACCCCTGTTCTACAATAGCTTCTTAAAGGGAGTAGAATTAATCTGCAACGCCAGCAGTGGCATTTCCATCATCGTTCCATTCAGCTGTATTGTCCTTGTTATTCCTCTCTGTGTCATTGCTGCCCGTTAAGGGGAGTTTCTGCAGTCCTTAAGCGTAATGTTCTCGAGAATGATCCTCTGCCACAACGAATGAACGGTTGAAAGTCTCGTGAGTACTGTAACTGCTGAACTGTGATATATACATGTATATATATATATACATATATATATATATATATATATATATATAGTTTAGCTAAGCTAGTAACCCAAAAGATTTATTCAAACATACAGTAGTTAGGAATTTCTAGGGATTATGGGGGTGGGCTAAGCTAGTTGTTCAGTCAACCTAACCCTAACCTGCTTTTAACCATACCCGCATTGTCGACTGTATCAAAAACAACCACGATAAACGGCTAATCGCTGTGATCCATCTGTACGCGAAACAGATGATGCATACTGTTATATAATGTGTGAAGTTATCCCATGGCTCTCTCTCATACTCGACTTGGTTGATACAGTAAACGTTGGTGCATATGAAGATAACTTAGCTTTTCTACGAAACAAATGGTATCCGCTTAACGTGGATTGAGATACGATATCACCTCGAAGGTCCTACCTTGGTTTTGGCTAAGCCTAGGCTGGGAGGCCTGTGCCTGAGTTCAGACTTACTCTTCCTTATCTAGCACGTTGAGCGTATTCTTCGTCCCCGCCTGAACGAGCTGGACTCACTTGTGATCGCGCGAGTGAGGTAATGAACGGGGTACTATGATAGCGCTGTACCTTGTAGGCTTGAGTAGTGCAAACAAGCGCAACCGGAGCCCAGGTTAGGCTAGGCTACTCCGCAAGGAACAGCGTGGACTGACGCGGTGACACCCCTGCACGAGAGGCAACGGCGAATCTCTGCGTGGGTGAATGGTGAAAGTAAGGATTAAAGTAGCCCCAACTGTAGTAGCTGTTTTTGAATGTAAACTAGGCTCAACAAAATCTTGTTTGACCATTTGGTTGAAAATCCTCCTCAAATCTAAACGACTGCTCTATACAACATTCTCGTATAGCGGTGACATTTCGTTTCACGAGCTAGTTCCAGCTGCTACGCAGACACCAGAAACTATAACGCACGACTCTCATTATATAGAAACTGCATAAAGCGAGCTTACTGAGGCAACGAAGGGCCATTGTTATGTAGCGTTCGAAGCTAACGGGCAAGGGTGCAAGCGGCCGGGTGTCTACAGTCGGACCTGGCTCAAGGGCACGAAGTTAATACCATAGCTTCCGCCGCCCGTTCGAGATTCACTTCGTGATGTGTCAGTCACATATAAACAGTGCTTCTTAGCCCTTGTCGGTAGAGGCCATATCGACGTACAGAGCAGTGAACAGAGCCTCTCGATATGGGACGTTGGGGCTCGAGCTCCGATTCGCACACTGTCGGCTTGCGTTATTCGACTGAACGAGATCGTTCCTTTACCAATGTCTGTGACAGATCTGAGCCGACTCACAGAGAGAGTCAGGCAGTCAGTTATGGCTCGTGAGGGTGTGCACAGATTTCGTGGGGAAGCCCACACATCGTGCTGGCTCTATGGTCACCTAGCATCCGAACCAGCTGTAGCTGAGCCTGTCTCATAGGCACAACTGGTCGCTAGACGCAGCTCTCCTATGGGCCACGAGATATTCATGAGGGAAGGGAAGGGCAGGTTCATTCTATGAAATCCTTTCATGCTGAAGTTTTATGCTTCATGAGGTTTCAGCGGCGGCTTCTGCCCTCTGCAAAGTGGACACATTCGTAGAGTCGAGTAAATAACATAGGCTCGTGTGTGGTCCAGGGGACTTGAGCGGCCTTCGGCGAACTTCCTACAATGGACTGTTCGCCGTACAGAGTAGCTGCGGCGATTTACCGTTCGACAGGGAAAAAAAACCCTTGTAATCGGCTTCTATTTCTCTCTCTCCCACCCTCTCTCTAATTTGCTTGTAGCGGTACAATCCACTTCACCCTTTGGGCCTCCACCCGACCTCTCAGATCGTGTTGTCCTAGCTGCCCTTCTCTCAGCGCCCTTACGGTGGCCTTCTCTTTGGACACACCATAAGATCTACCATAGGACCGAGGGAAAAGAACATGTGCGCATGACAAGAGTATCTCCGCAGCGAAGCCTAATCACAGTTAGAATCTACCCTGTGAGTGTCCCATCTAACATTCAAAGTGGCCACCGTGACATATACGGAGAGATCCTAAGCATTGAAAAAGTGCACTTCCGTGTATATGCATAACGAACAAAAAAAAAAAGAAATGTTCTCCCTTGATTCTCGTCAGCCCTAAACATTTAACGTCCACGTGACGGCTTTTTGCATTGTTTCGTGACACGGGCTGAGCCTAAGGCCAAATTCGCATTTACGGTGTCGATTGGAGTCGAATCCTTGTATACCCCACCAACGTATTGCACCTTCTCAAGGGGGGCAGGCCGAGACGAATGCATCCACCACGAAGGTCACCTGGTGACGGGAGCTCGTACCGGCTAATAAACCAGTAAATCTGGCGGACCCACAGCCAACAACACTTGACGTCCACGATACAGGTGCTTTCGGCGTAAGGCCTCATATGACGGACAACCCCTTGAAATGCAATAGACGTTTACGTTGACGTTCCTTTCGAATGTAATGTACGAATCTCATTCAGCACCGAGTGTCACCTGTTCTCTTGTGGGTTTCAGCACTGTTTCCGGGTTAGTTGGTAGGACACCGGTTCTGCCTGCGCCATATCAATTTGTCAATGATAATCTATAATTGGATCTCGATATCGTTGGGAATACCAAGAGTTTCATTGAGGTTCGTCATCATACAGCTCATTCTCTCAGCAGAGGATTTTCACCATTCCTCTGTGAGTAGGCTGATCTCATAATTTTTCAACCTCAATGCACATAAAAGAAAAAAAGATATGTATATACATATACATATATATATATATATATATATATATATAGGCGATTTGGAAGGTAAGCATCTGTGCAACTTTTTGTCGCAATTTTGTCCCGAGATACCTTTGGGATTTGTTTGTTAATAAGAACGACAAAACGGATAAAGTCTTGAGAAAGTTTCCTTACAGGTGAGCCAAACCCCTTCTAAAAGCACACCGAACGCCAACATATATATATATGTATCTTTTTCTTCGATGTATTTTTTCACTTATTAATACCCGTTACTATCTATGTACATGCGTAGTAATAGGTATTTCGAAATATGACTACTATACACTGTCGAAATCTATGATGACCGAATGGAGACAGCAAAAAATCTCCCGGAAGGTTACGTTTGAAGCCATCAAAGGTTCCCTTGTTTTCAATGTGGTTGCGTGACTTTGCTGATATATATATATATAGATATATATAACAAATACAAGTAGCATATTCATCTTGGTTCGTTCTTTGCCGTGAATAGATAGTGTCCATGTAGTCAACTCACTGTCGATTCATCCCGGACGGAAACGATGTCATGTCGTGGTTCGCGCGTTCAAAAAACGTCCCGCTCATGATATAAATATATATATATAGTGTACAAGTAGGAAGGCGGCGACACCCCCGGGGGGTAAAGATTGCATCGAGAACGTGTGCTATCTTGCAGCACAGCCAGCGACAGCCGTGACATGGACCCAATGAGCGGTTTGCAGAGAATATCACAATGGACAACGCAGCAACAAATGCGCGATTTAGCTTGGCTGATCGAGCTCTTGGTTGACGAAGGGCTGCTCTTCCTAGTCGAAAAACAACCCGTGGACACGCGCAGGTGACCCAGCGAAGATATTGGACTTGTTACAAAATGAGTGCGACTACTTCTCTAGTCGTCGTCAATTTTTGTTCTCATCATCAGTATCCGAAATTGACTTAAAATATCCTATCTGTGCACACAACATTGACTGAGATAACACATTAAGTTGTTTCCTAAGCTATATATATTTGAAACTCATATTGAAGAAGTGGACCGTGTTAACCACGGTCCACTTCTTCAATACTATTACCACTGCTAGATTGTACTGCCGAAGCGAGATAATTAATTGACATTATGCCCATGATATGTTCGTTGCTTCTTCATGGTACTTTGAATTTTTCCTCTTCCCGCGAATCCTTCCTCATCAGCTCGACTGCTCAGCGCCGACGGTATGAACTGCTCACTACACGAAATTCAATTCTACCGTCAACACAATTCCGCTACAAGAAATAGTCCTGCAAAACATCTCTCATCCCATGCGTTTCACACCGTCAACTTTCACTAATATATAATAGCATCCGCTATTTGGCAAGTGAAAACGAATATCCTTCATAATTAACCTATGTTCATTCGATGGCCGAGAGCCCAACGCGCAATGATGGCGCTAATTCATTCTAATCATTTCTAAGGGCAAACTTACAACATGGGAAATGTATTCCCCAATTGCCGCTTCCTCACAAAATTGGTTTTAATCGAGTTCCGTCCGTTTCTTTTTTTTTGCTGTATTTGCATGTAATCCCATTTCATTGTCCCACTCGCGAACCAACTCGCAATGGATCATCACAGCCATCAGCCGGTGTCTGATAATAACGTCAATTCAAGGCCGGATACACAGTCGGAGTTATCGACGGGTTTCGTCTATACCTCCGCTCCCCCAAGCGAAACTCGCGTCATCTCCTGTCGAGCGCTTTTCCTCATCAGGATGAGGCCCAAATACACTTCGATCCTCGACGGACCACTGGGGGTCAGCTAATGGAAAATATCCGCACCCATCTACAATGGGGTCCTGGTCATCATGTCTGGCCGTATGATGGTACTGGTTGCTATCTACCTTCACTGGTTATGTTCATTGGCGTTCGATGCCCAGTCCCGTTGATTTGCCCTCGGGCCTGGGCTCGACGGTTGGCTGGATGGACAATGTTATCTCGTTTATCTGGATCAACTTTCTTAGAGGCTGCACAACTACAGCGTCGCCGCAGCAAGCTATATCAGCGCAGCGTTTTTTCTTTCTCTGCAAGAGAAGCGCCCTATCGCTTCCACCGCTGCGCGACCGCAGACCGATCATTTCTCGCCACGAACCACCACCACGATTTCCCACACGAGCGTAACTATTATAGTAGAAGCAGTAATGGCATCGGCGCCGCCGCCGTTGTTCAAGTCACCGCCTGCGATCCCAGCTACAACAACAGCCGACGCTTCTCGTCCACCGTCCCCCTCCCTGGGCCCCCATGCGCCTCTACCGTTTCGTCTTCGTACATTGCTACCGTTCGCAGATGCGGCTACCGCCTGCGGTTCGCATAACCGGAAGATTCGAGCGAGAATATCGAAGGCGCCGATCAGATCCGACCGGATCTTGCTGATAGAATTCAACCGCCGAACGGTGGCCACCGAACGAGGCGGGGTCCGGGGCAGCCATCGCCGGTTGCTGACGAACGATCTGACTGACCGATTGACGACAACGACGCCGACACCGCTGATACGGCGACAACCGGTTGGACATCGCCAGCGCCAAATAGACAACCACCGCCGGTGTTGTCGTCGTTGTTGTTGCTGCTGCTGTTCTTGTTGCTACTGGCCTATCGTTATTGTTGCTGTCATCGATTGTTGCTGCTGCTGTTGTTGTTGCTGTTCTTGTCGTCGTTGTCTAGTCTTCAGATGACGAGGGCTCAATTCAACGAACGGAACGATGGTTAACGGTTGATCGGTTGGCTGCAGCAGCAGTAGCAGCCCCATACCACAAAACCCCCTCTCCTCCATTCACAGCCCAACTTGCTGTGACAGACGACGTTGTGGGGCCAGCCCCGACATCGCGGTAAATGGCGCTCCATCCAGCTGTTCGCGCTTGGCATTGTTGTACACGGGCAAACACACAGACACACGCACACGCGAAGACCCACAGATAGGATTCGATAGGTTCGATTTTATCCAGTAGATAAACCGCCTGCCGAGCGCTAGGGGTCGCTGTCAGGCCGAAGGCGGCCAGCAATTCGACAGCAGATCCATCGATCCGGAGCCGACGAACGGGCGGCCAGAGACCCGGAAGACGATTGCGGTCCCCCGTCTTACACCGGCAGCCACAGTAGCCAACGAAGGCTGCCGCGATGGGTCAGCGAAACACGGAAAAATGAGCGCTACTCAACTGCTGTTACCGCTGCTGCTGCTGCTGCTACAGACTACGGCAATCGCTCGATCGGCAGCTCACCCGATTCGAGTTGCTGCTAGAGGAGTTGTTGCTGCTGCTGCTGCTGTAGTCGTGCTATAATGATTATAAGAAGCGCACGTAAAAGTCAAGCAAAAAGCCACGTGCTGACAGTCGGTAGCTATGGGGCAAAAGGCTTGCCATCGGCAAAGGGTCTGCTGGCTGCAAATTTCTCCGTGACCTCCTCCTCCTCGTCGTCGTTGTCAGCATCCGTCAATTCTGCCCTGGTGAACGGTTCAAGCCGATTGGAGTCACACACAGACACAGTGCAAAAGTCGACTCGACATTTGTTGTATCTTTAGGCGACACAAAATGGACCCCGTTTTCCTCTACACGTTCGCACACAAGAAACAGCAGCACATTGTGACCACCAGCAGCAGCATCATCATCATCACCAGCAGTAGTGGTAGTGCCCGCAGCAAATCCAGCGGACGCCAATATCGCTATGACGAACTGCGTTTGCCCTACAGACAAACAGACAGACCGACAGACAGACCGACAGACAGTCAGACCGACAGATCCGAGACAGTCAGATCGGAGACAGTCGGACCAACAAGGAAGCAAGAAGGGAAGAAGGTTTGTTGGTTGGGAGCGGGCGTCTGATGCTGGCAACGGACGAATCAACGGCAGATCCCGAGTCAACGAATAAGCGATCGACCGAGCCGGAGGCGGCATCAACCGCAGCAGCAGCAACAACAACAATGGTAAGCGGTGGCGGTGGCGGAGGTGTTGGGGGTCGTGGTAGAGGGGGTTCGAGTTGGGGGGGGGCAGCTCGGTGAAGATTTCCTCTCAAATAATCGAATTCCTCCTATTCATGTCAACAACGCGCGATTCGTCCGTTCACAACTGTTTGGTGTGCGTTTCTTTATTTCTACACTGCACTCACTGATTCTCACTGTGTGTGAGAGTGACGGATCAACCGGCGAAGATTTACCCA
Organism: Stratiolaelaps scimitus; assembly: GCA_019614645.1. Taxonomy (NCBI): domain Eukaryota; kingdom Metazoa; phylum Arthropoda; class Arachnida; order Mesostigmata; family Laelapidae; genus Stratiolaelaps; species Stratiolaelaps scimitus. Next base: position 772,602 of record JABWDB010000064.1, on the reverse strand, counting down.
CCGCGTCACCAAGCCGCGTCTGTCAGCGTCTGCTAATAAAAACACATCGTCCCTCTCTCTGATCGCTCGGAAGACGCTGTTGTGTTTCGATTTCAAACGGTTCAGTGCCGATTCGGTGTCAGTGAGCACAGCGGTCGTCGCGTACGATACAAACACGGGTTTGCACAGATCTTTGAGAGGAAACGAGGTCACGGTTTTCAGCTTTGCAGATGCATTTACTGTTACATCGGTTAGAGGAGAGAGAGAGCGAGCGAGAGGGAGCTATATAACCAATGATGAATACGTTGGTGGAATCATATATGAAGTCTCAGCATACTGAGGTAAGCTCTACCGTCAATGTGGTGGGTGACTTGTACGGTGGTTTAGTTGCCGGCTGGAACGAGGCCGGGGGGCGCTGGTTCGAGTCGTCCCGCTAACGATATATGGCTAACTTAAGCGTAAACTGCAGTTTCGTTAATAACCAGCCAGTAGAACCTTCACCTTCAAAACGCCTCAGCCGTCTATGGAGCACTGTGCTACCTTTCATCGTTTGTATGCTCAATAAACCCATTTTCAACCGTTTTCAACAGCCCTTTTTCAACCGTTTTTAACAGCCCATTTTCAACAGCCTTTCAACAGTTTTCATTTTCTTTTTCTTTTCCTTTGGTGTTCTACCAGTTCCAACCCCGCAGGCATCGTCTTCATCTATGATGCATTTCGTTCCTCTGCGCCAAATAAGAAACATATGCCAACTTAGTCGTTGGTCTTCGCCCAGACTCCGGCACGTGTGTGACTAGGGGCGGCCGATCCACATACAGAGTGATCCATCCCACCTGGACGTCTATTAGCGATCTGATCCACAGGAGACACCGGCCAACGGTGTAATTCTACATATTGCTGGCACATATATAACCGAGGATGTGTCTATTTCCCCGCTCCCCGGGATCGTGTCGAACGCCAAGCGGGGTGGTTCCTCGCTGCATGCGAGGTATCGTTATTCGCTAATCATGGACATGGACTAGCTGGGAATCCAAACACCATGGGAATATTCTCCCGTTGTCCGCAGCAGCCACTCGCAGGAAGTGGTTGGTTCTTCTTCTAGCGAGCAGCAACTAACAAGTGGCCCTCTTCCGCCATGCTGCAGCCGTCGGAAAAGCAGCTCCCTAGAAGTTTGCTGGGAATCCAGCGCTTCACTGACACCCGTCCCTCTCTTCGTTAGACAGACACCACGCGTAATTACTAGTCTTAAGAAATCCTCGATCCATACGTTCGCAATAGAATATAGATATTTTCATTGGTTCCGTTTGAAGTCATAATTCGAATCACAACAGAGAACGCCATTTTCACAACGACGCTCACCCACACACACACTACACCTGCGAACTTCCGATAGGGTGTTCCATCCGAGCCGGGAAGGCGGACGAAGTGTGCAAACCATATATGATACTGTGGTAAAGGTCGTGACAGATGCGAAATATCAGTAGCATTTGCCGCAGCATATGCAACGGTGGAACATAGGAAGGAAGTTCATCGAGGAACAATGAGGACTTTTGGATTTTTTCTATGCGCCGTTGCTTTGTCCAATCGCTTGCGGCTGCTGTTGCTCATTATAAATGATGGACAATATGAATAAATAATAAATCAACATCGTGGAATAGCCACTAGGTATTCGTCACTAGGTAATGTCCAGGTAGGGTTTGTGTGAAGGGAAATCTACCGCTGCGAAGTGGGCGCCGAAGATGATTTTACCAAAGCGATTATATGGGACGAGAGTTTGTTTGTTAACTCATTCGTTAATTACACTCGTAGATAGAGTGATCTAATAAAGGGTTCATTTTCATTTCCAGCTATCAAGCGGCGAAACACGTATGCTTCTATGTGTTAGCTTATATAGCCTCTGGTAGGTCGCTCCACCGTCGCCGAGGACGCCAAGGCTGGGAGCGTTCTTCGCCGTGGGACGTGCAGAATATATAAAGATTCTACGTGGCATCATGAAAGGCGAAGCGCAATGTCGACCTCTCTGAGACCTCTTACTCTCGTCTACGACTGGTAGTAAGGTGTGAAAGTGAGTGCATGAGGGTGTGCGTTCGCATTTGTATTCACAGCCGGCTCTCCTCGTCAGGGCATCGACGGTGGCGGCCATCTGAATCGCTCGGACGAGGCATAGCCATCAGAGGTACGGGGGTGCCAGCTTGCCCGATATAACAAACACCCCCTCCCGAATCCACCTCACTGTGGCCCGGTTCTGACATTGCGATCGAAGAGACTATGAAATATACAAAGTACGCTATGTGTACAGTTTCCTGTGGGCACACGGCACGAATGAGCTAGAAGATCACCCGCCCGCGTCCAGGGTACACTTGGTGATTGGTAGCCACCTGCGTGGAGCACAGTCAGCGGTGGGGATTCAGGGACACTCAAAACTCCCGTCCTGGATTTTGTCGTTTCCACCCCATAGGAACACACACACACAGAGTTTTATGTTTTCGATGGCCTGCTTCGATGAGGGCACAGTGAAAACGCCTGGCCTTTCAGGAATATCGCATAGCCAGCTAATTGGAGCCAATGAAATGCATGAGAGCGTACACGAGCACAACACAATAAACGGGTCGTTATGTTAAAGGCTTGCTGCGATCAGGTAGTGTAGACGAAAGCTCTCAATAATATATATATTTGTTTATATATATATATATATATATATATATATATATATATATATATATATATATATATATATTTATATATATATATATACATATATATATATATATATATATATTTATATATATATATATACATATATAGATATATATATATATATATATATTTATATATATATATATCCAATTTATCGAGGGGGTGGGCCACTTATCAAGGGAGTAAACAAAATCGCGCCCAATAACAGAAATTAGAATTGTTGATTTATTTCTTGTCGATGAACGTCACAGGACAAAGGTGGATAAATTAAAAATATAATAGAAACTAGGCATATATGAAACGATAATCCACTCTCTCACTTAGCTAGGCAAAGGGTTTCGGTACACGCTGTATGTGTATACGCATATGTAAGAGTCTGAAGACGAATTTGTACACCCCGAGGCATGGTCCCTTGCAAACAGAGATATAGAAATACGTGGAGATATTGCAAGAGGCCGAACAGCGGGCCCCGTTGTTGGAAGAAATGGGAACAATATGTGTATATTTGCTAGGAAGGCCCCGAGGCATATATATATATATATATGTTCTGTGATAAGTCTATCTTCGGAGTCCATCTTTGCTCTACCGTATAGATGATCCAAGAGAAGAGATCCTTACGCAATTTTAACCAATGGAACTTTTTCCAGCTCCTATATATCTGTTCACTTTAGCTGAAGGGTGAGTCCATCGATTGTGTCCCTCAGAAAATGCATCCACCACCAAAGACACGCCTGTATCCCTAATCCATTTTGCCATATATATCAGGTGTAAGCGATTAAAAATGGAAGCTATTAAAAACAAGGAAATTAGACAAGCAATCCAATCATTCGTTGGCATGAAATCCTCGACAAGCGTTCATTTATCTGAGATTACATCTGTCATAAATATATACATATATAATAGTTAGAGAAGTAGTTGAGGACACGGTGTCATTACTCTTCTATGCAGCGGAAGCAAGCCTACACGCACGAAGGCAACGAATGAATGCACTACTCCATCATTTCGACACAAGTCGAGCCAAGCGATGCTACAGCCAGTTGGTCAAAGATTTCTTCGTCAAACAACTACAAACGCATACACGAACGAACAAACAAAAACATAAACGCCGAAAATAAACCCGGGAGACGTCTTCCTCCGTCTGTTTATTGATCAGAATCATCGGCAGCGTTGTCGTCATAATCTTCACGCTGCGTTTGCCTGCTGCTGCTGTCGCCCCCACCGCGTAGCGCGCGATCATTGGGATGTTGTTTGTTTCAACTTTGGTCTTTTAGACCTTCGGCGTGTAGGACCGTTCTCGGTGGTGTTCACACACAGCGAGTCTCCAGGTGACTCGCTGCCGACGGAAATAGATCTTCTTCACCTTCCGCAAGCCAGCCGCAAGTTGCGCTCAGCCCTGTCATGGTGAACACAAGGTTCTGTTCGTGTGGTCGTGAAGTTAGTCTGCGCTCGGCCAGTCGGTCGGCGGGGATCAGACGTTGTTGCAGGAAGCATCAGTATACAAAACATTCAATTTAAAACGCGTAAAAACGTAAAGCTTACCCCCTACCCACCCCCCACCCCCCGTTCCCCGCGGTCGCCGTGTTCCCCAGAAACACTCGAATGTTCAGCCGTGCGGTGGCACAGATGTAACCCGCTGCACGAACGAAAGCAGACACATGCTGCATCTTGAACGGAAAGACGAAAAGGTATATACACACACACACACATATATATATATATGTAGTGATACTGACTCCGCAAGTGGGTCGTCACGATGGCAAGGCAATCAAATCATCCGTTTGTTCGAACCGCAGACATGGTGTAAACGTACGGGGGCAGTGTCGGAAAGATTGAAATATAAAGGAAAACAAATCCCGTCTTCTTCACTTGGCTTTACCACTGGTGGTCCTGGGCCGTGTCTCCTCTAGCCTAAATTGTTTGTTAAATGCTCACGTTCCAGTTTGTCTACGTTCATTATGTTGTAGCCTTTTCGAATTGAAAAGGATAACCGAGACTCATTTCGGGACCTCAGGCGTCGAGTCGTAGAAATAGCCAAATTCATTGTTAATTAGCTTGTTGTTTACTCTCCATGTGTATGCATATATGTCTCCGTAAATGTCACATATGAGTTACTCTCACATTTGGCGTGACTGCTGAGAATTGCCAATGGTGTCACACGACGAATTTCAAGCGCAAAGAATAATTTCGTTAGTTTTCCAGATGTTCCAATCGTTTTGTCGCCCCTTACAACGGTTGTATTTCCCTGATTACGTGTCTCACGCTAGAGATCCCCATAGGGTAACGATATCTTGTGTCGGTTTGAAATCACTTCCACCGTCTCCCCGAAAGAAACACTATAATAGCACTAATGAGAGTCATAGCTGCATAGAACGCAGCGGCAGTAGCCGCCGCCGCCGCCAGCAGCAACGATCACAACAACAACAACAACGCCAAGGACAACAGCAAGGACAAAACTGTGAGCATGCAAATCTTCTTTCCTTACCTCTTGGGCCAAATTGCGCGGCGGGAGTCAGCGGGCAACTTGCTCGAGATGGCGTGCCACCGCTAAAGCTATGGGGAAAATGACATCAGGATGCGGGGAGCAGAGAGGCGGCCGGAGGCAAAAGCTCACTTTCCCACCACGAACTCCCTCGGGTTTTCGGGGGCTTTCGGGGGCTTCTAGGGGGGTAAACGCTCTCACATACCTACGCTCTCCGTGCTCGCATACCTGCACATCACACCCACACCGACTACTTACACGCATACGGCCACAGAGACGTGCAGACAGACAGACAGACGTACAGACATACAGACGGACACACCGACAGACAGACGGACGCCCGCCGCCCGCCCATGGAGAGACCAAGGAAGGAACGGTGGAAGGAAGAAGAAATCCGAGGGAATTTGTGCCACCGACAACTGCGTGCGCCATAGACCTCGACAAGAGGCGAGAGTATGAGAGAAAAAAAGGCTGGGGGGTTGTCAGGAGGCCCGGGGGTTGAGTGGGGGTTCGGTAGGGGCAGCGAAGGAGGACGGTGCCCGGAGGTCTGGAGGGTAAATCGCACGCGGCAATGGGTGGGTCGGGGTGGATCTGGGATTTAGGAATACATGGGACCTTTAGAAAGAAAAAAAAAAAAGTGGAGAGCGTCAAAAAGCCGTTACCGTCTCCCTCTGGCCTGAGTGACTCCGCGAGTGCTTGAGCCATGCCGCGCTGCGCGGCGCTGCTGTGGCCTACCTAGATGTTGGGCATTAAAGCCTTACGTGGGCTGCTTTCTAGTGCTATGGTACTGTATGGTATTGTAAAGTAGTAGTAATATAGCACAACAGTGGTAGGCGGTAGTCGTGGACTACTGCGACTGCCCGCGTCGCAAAGAAGTGAATTTGAAGGGCAAAATGCAAATCAGCCTTGAGTTAAACGTTTACGCCAAATCGACTGAACGAAAATCCTCGACCAAGGACGCCCGAGAAAGAGAGAGCGCGAATCAGTCTAAGAAAAAAGCAGCTGCAGATGAAAAAAACCACCAACTACTTCAACCTGTGCTACTATAGCAACGTTATAGCTGTCGCTGTTACCGCGACTGTTGGAGGTAGGGGGACTCGCACGATTGAACGAAGCAGCTTCGCCAGCGACCTTTGTAAGGAGTCCTCTGTAAGCCCCTACCGAGGAGCAGACCCCAGACAGATATTTGCTCATAATACAAATGAGTAATTAGAGACACTCTTGAGCAAATTGTAAGTGAATATGCATCCTGTCAAAGTTACTAGTCTGCCCGCTGAGTAACTTTACTTCGGTATGTTGATAGCGTCCCGCCCGCCCGACCGCCCGCCCCGCACCACATGCGAACAGACTATTCTCCTGCATTATGTAGACTAATGCACATTTAATGACGTTCGCGGTTAAGAGAAATTACTAGAATACATGTGGCATTCTATGAGGCGAAGAGCTCCAATTGTATCGCACGGTCACTGCTGTATATAACAATGGTCACCATGAAAATACTGCCGGGTATTTTCTTAGGCTTAAGCCTCGGTCGAAGCAGCAAACAGGTTTATTGGTTAATTAAATCAGCCGCAGTTTGGCAATGCTTAAGTTTATACTTGTACATATGTCACCAGGTCGTGGAGCTCGAACCTGCAGCCTTCGCCCTTCGATATCTCCCATAGCCAGAGAGACTTAAACGCCCTGACTTAAACGCTGTGACGGCCAATTTCAGCTACCATTTATTTTCTTTCGTCAGTGCAACAGTCAGTGTCAATCTGGCGCTGAGACCTTCTAGCTTCTTAGTTTAAACAAACAACTCGTGTTGCGCGTCCGCCAACTTCCAGGCCGTGCTTATCGTTGGGTATTCTATACATTTCGCGTGATAAATAGGCCGGCTCGGTCGACAAAACGGCGGCAAAAATGTCCATAATAACATGATTATTGTACATTACAGAATATATCATCTCAGCAGAGTGCCGCCACCGTAAGCACTTCACCTGGCGCGATTTAGCCCGACAAACGACAGCATACTATCGACATTGCCATTTGGATTTATTTGCCAACAGAACCGACTGCCCAAAGAGACGAACGGATCGGAAACAGACAAATTTAGTCACCGCTCGAAATTATCTCATACCCCCATCGCAGTGACCCAGAGCGCCACGGTGCACTCTACCTATTTGTCCATCTTTGACCAACATTTTACAAAGGCGAGCTGCTGGTGCTTTTTTTCTCCTCCTCTTCCAACCCTGTGTATTTGCTGAAGGTTCTAAGCTAGCGAGCGAGTAAGTCCGAGCGATCGACGCGCCGATTGTACCCCGGCCAAGATGACGGCAAGCGTCATTCCGTATTTACGTACGTCAAAGACCGTTCACCGTATCGTCGTCGACCGCTGATTTGACACTGACAAAGCATCGTGTCTCTGCGTTGAGCAGCGCAAACGGACGAACGTCAGCGACCTGATTTTTCGATGGATTTCAAAATGAACGGCAAGCCAAACCGACGCCAGTCAGCCACTGGCGTAGCCATGCCGCCGACGTCAGCGGCCGGCTCGGTCGAAACAGCGCTCGCCGACTGGCTCTTTGCTGCAGCTGCTTGTGCAGCTGCTGCGGCCGCCACTATTGCCGATTCTTCTCGCCCGAATACCGCCGCGGGATCCCGGTGATCTTTTCGCTGCTTGCGTCTGCCTGAACAGATGCACACACACACACAAACACACACACATATTCATATACGCATATACAAACATACACAACAACGGCACTCAGATGGCTTCATCGTTTCGGCTGCGTCTTGACGATACATGGATACGGACGGGCTCTGTGTGTTTGTGTGTGTATAGCCTACGAGAATTAACACAGTTGACCACAGAGTTATCGCTGTGCGGACACCTCATAAAACGAGGCGAACGCCAACCGCTTCGACAACAACAACAAGGTAAATATCGATGCCAATTTGGTGCGCATGCAATGGCCGATTGGGTCGAAGAATACCAACGAGTGCATAATCGTTGCAAAAATATAGTACCCTATTGGGTAACGCTACCCCTATAACTTGGCCTCTCTTCCTCTCAACCCCATCTCTACCTCAGCGCAGTCTTTCTGATACGCTTTCAGCGCATGTACCGAATTGGCACTATACAATATCTATATATATATATATATATATATATATATATATATATGTATATACTTGGCAACTGCTTGCCGGTCGCCGCCTCATGCCGAGCCGCCACCGCCACCGTAATAATAATAATAATAGACATCCGAAGCCACACTGCAGTTCGCCTCCTCCTTCTGCTGCTGCTGCAGCTGTTGTGAGATTCGCGTATACGACCGAAACCGGTTTTTCGTTTAAAAGGCCGATTGGAACTAATACGCTGGATGGTGCAACCGGTCCGCTGTTTACTGTCTGCCATACGTGGCTGTTGCTATGGATAGAACATAATGCATTGCGTCCCTCTCAGCCTGCTTAGTTGTCGAGAATCGACGAGCGTTGATCGAATGATCAAGTAGTTCTGCGGAATAACAGGTAAATTTTGCGGTGGCTGCAGCGACTTGTACGAGAATAAACAGCCACACGCTGCTGGTGGTGGTGGTGGTGATGGTGCTGCTGGTAACAACCTGTAACTTCTGGAGCGTGTGTTGAACGCGAACCGTTGTATATTCATGATTCGAATATCGTTGGCTTAGTTATCGACGCGTGTATTCGTGCCAACTGTGGAGGTTTACGCATAGATGTCAGATTTCTAGCAGTGCGAGTTCACAACGAATATATATATATATATATATATATATATATATATGTATATATATATGAGAAGCAAGAACACAGACTTTAATACGCATTAATTATGACACACTATTTAATGTACCGCCGAAGCTATTTTGCTCGTAGGGCGCCTACAATCGATGTGAGACGATTTTGAGATTTGATTCCTGCGTGGACCGCTCGAATTTCCTTCTGGCGCCGGGGGGGGGGGGGGGAGTAGGCTGATTTTCGATCACTGGTTGGATCGTTGCTCTCTCGTAATTAGCCAGCTTCCTTCTATTGTCTCACTCACAGCCGGTAATGGGCATATCGGGATCATTTTCATTCGTGTATATCGAATACCAGCCATTATCTCGAGGGTCCAGAAGCACGTGTAGGTCGATGCGTCGATGCTCGACCAACCTAATGAAATATCAAGGGAGCCATCGCTCGAAAAAAAAAGGTCGCCGAATACTATTCTTCAACAGTGCTCTTCTCGGCCACCGTCGGATCGGTCATCGGTATATGTACATAATACAGTTGCGGCTAATGAGTCGATGTGTGTCCATCCAGCTCAACTATGCCCGCGACCTTGTGTTTTATGGCTCTCAAGTTCAATATAGTGGTTAGTTGTGCTGCAGCATAGTATATATGAATTTTCCGGGCTGACCAACAGCCAACGTTTAACGTCCACGGTACAACTGCTTTCAGCATAAGGCTTCATAAGATGGACAACCCATTGAAAATGTAAATGTGCAACGGTGGGGGATCGAACCCGTGCACCTACGTCCGTCTTCTGCTATTGCAAGGCGCACACGAATGCACATGTCGAGCCCGGTGGCGCATCGTATATATATATGTAGTATCTGTTTCTTTTTTTTCGAGCTGACCCTCAGCTGTTCCCCTATCTGACAGACAGACCTCAGCTCTTAACCTTTTAGGTATTGAGGACTATGAGGACTACTATATGTAGTATCTAATTTATACTATGTCACACTTCTTATGATTATTATACTAATCGCTTTAATCGTTATAGAGACGTTGCTTATAGTAACAACATTTATAATAGTTCTATTAATATGAGTGAGTTCATGCATTTGCGTATCAAGATGGCTGACCGGCCTCGTCGTTCCAAAGGCTTATGTGCCCCTCGACGTCCGTTCTCCGTTGTCACCCTTTGTCAATTCTTCCTTCTGACGACTAGAAATGCGTCTCAGTGACCTAGTATAGTTTATTCAATATATTCCCTATGCGAATCGAACCTAGAGAAGAAAAAAAAGCCGTATACAAATGGTTGCCTTTTCATTTTCCCCTTTTCATTAACTCGCTCGCATAAGTAATTATTATCATGATTATTATTGCCAGACAGAGGAAAGAAAAGACACACCGCGAAATGTCTTTGCCAGCTTTAGCCTTAGCTCTCAATGCGTTGGTCCGCCATCGGCGAATTCATTGTCCGATCTTTGAAAAAGGCTTACTGAAACATTTCTATTTTCGCTATAACGTCTCGAGGTCTTATAGAATGGCTTCGAAAAAATAACGGGCAGTCGAGGAAATAGACAAGAGTCTGAGGGGATTAGTCATACATCGGCCGCGCGGACGGCGCGAACCAAGGTCCGTATTTGTCACCCCGGCACAAGGCGCACGACAAAGAAACGCCATAATGTATATTTTCATTGAAATCACCGATTGAACGATAAAATCCCCCGGGGCTCCTCTGACCATTCGAACGATTCTTGAATATATTGGGCAGAATAGGTAAGTTGCTGGATACCGCCACGCCTGACTCGGCGACGGGCAACAAACCATTCTGACAGTGTTGTCGGTCATAGATAAAGAGTAAAGCTTTATTGATTTATTAAAGGAACTGCATACAATGCTTAAGTTCTCCTGTATGTCATGCAACGGGATTTGAACCTGCGGCCTCTGGCTTTTTACAGCCAGAGACTCAGCCGTTCACCGCTAAGGTACCACGAAGATTTGCGGTATCGCCAGTTAATTAAATCTTATGTTTGAAGGGGGGCGGGGGACATGGTAATGCAAAGCAATAGTTAATTAAATGTGTCACTGTTACAAGCAGTATGGTGGAATTCATATTAATAATACATTAATATATTAATTGCAAATGCTCCGTTCGATTGATATATCCGTTCTCGGGAATTCGAGGTCAACACGAATGAAGTGTGCACGCAGTAATTTTCCCAGTTCATATAAAATTCGGTAAAACTTCACCTAATGCCACTGTTTTCAACGGAATTGTTCACAGCTTCTCGATGTGATTTTGACCTCGGTCACAGAACGCGAGATAGAGACGTCGCCTGGGGGTGCTCTTGCAATATGAGTTTACTCCAGCAAGATCAAGTATATCACCACCGGTTACTGTGGATAACCTGTATTGTACGGATACATCGGAACTATTTACTGCTGGGTCGACTTTAGTAATTACTGGTTTACCATATTTAACCCCGGATTCAATATGTCCGAAAGGGAGCCAACCTTAGGTCGATTAGCCAGTCATAAGATTCGGATAACGCCGGAGCACACCCCGTCTAAAATGCTGCTGTTTTCAAAAGAATTGTGATTTGTTATATATATATATATATATATATATTGAGCCCTTACTTTTACTAACGAAACCATCAAATTACAATTGAACACGAGAGGAGTTATGTAATATATCATATATAGTGTATATTGTTTTTATATATATATATATATATATATATTCATCCTTACTGAGCTTCCACATATTGACGATTGTCTCACTGTCAGAACGAAGCCCACGATCGTGAAAGTTCTGAAATAAAACAAACTCATTGGTATGATGTGATACATCTATTCATTATTCCAGCACTCTACGCGTACTTGGCTCGAGTTCATCATTTCTGCGGGTGACTAATTCGACGGATGCATCTTTACAATTGCGAAGCCATACTACTGGTGATGATTATTCCAGCTTCATCAGCTAGTTTTGTCTGCCAACTGCGTAGAGACCGCGTCGATAGCGGGTCCACTGATACCTGGCAATCTATTTTATAGGCGAGGACTGAAGGGAACGGATGAATACAGTTTGGCCTACGAACAACACACATAACGGGCTGGCGTAAAATACACAGCAGGTAAGGTGTGAAGTCCATGATGTTTGTTAGTGTTCGGCTAACCCAGGTCAGCGGGGTGGTTGCGTAATACAGATAAGGGATCACTTTAGCGTTGGCGAGTGCTTTTCTAAATCGGATTTCAGAGTCATGATCTGGAATATCAGTGTATATATATACACACACACACACACACTGTATGTATACACATATATAGCGCAGTGCTTCGCGAGCTAGAGTAAATGTGTCGAACGACGCCAGGCGGCGCTCGTGATACATTTGTATGTGTGTCAGCCTTTCAACCTTGAGGAGTTGTCACACGCATGGGTTCGATTCCCACCCGGTGCACATTTCCATTTGAAAGGGATGAACTGCGTCTCACGGAGCAATTCAAAACGCTATACCGCGCGCACTGAATTAAATGGTGAAAAACGGTTTTTCGAGCTGACCCTCAGCTGTGTTCCCCTATCTGACAGACAGGCCTCAGATTTTAACCTTTTAGGTATTACGATGAGGACCTATCGGGACCACCTTTGCCTAATCTCGGCCTTCTTCTTCTTACGAGTTAAATTCTGAAGGCTGAGAGTACAGCTCCCGAAGGACATTTAGCGGCTCAAAATGGATGTCTCTTATTCGACGTTCACTTCTGTGACTAGCTTAACAACTATAGACAAAAAAACAATACGAAATTCGGCTAATTCGTCCAGATTACTATTGAGCCAATCGTAAATGTAATCATTACGAAATGACATGATGATACAGCTCACGTCTATGGTATCACGACCAGGCGCAAGTTCACTTACAGCTCAAGAAGTGTACGCCATCCTGTGTCCGTGTCGCGAAATCCTTCGCTCGAATCCATAATAGCACTTCGATGTACTACGCAAGCGTCAAGTAGCGGCGGCCATTAAGAGCCGCATCAACGGTTCGTAGCAATGCTACGACATCTCGTAGATAATCATGAAAAACAAACAGCTGTATGTTGTGAAACAATAGGCAGCAATGACATCAGGGACGGCAACTAAACAAAAACCGAATGGATCGTACACGAAGCGCGATAAGGACTCGAAGGAGATAAATGAATCGGAACCGGAGAGAGCGAGAGAGAGCCACCGCACTTAATCGTGCCGTTGTTCGTGGTTGGCGTCGATCCAACGTGCGGTAACGCTATCGGAACGTCTGAGTCAGAATCAGTCGATCCGAGCTGGCCGTCGCCGCTTCAGACCGTTGCAGTCCGTCAGTCTGATCAGCTTCGACAACGGAGCGGAGAGTGTCGACGTCGGGGGCTGCTACAGTTGCTATTTATGGTTGGTTGTCTGTCTTGTGTTCTGCTGCTGCTGGTTTCGCTCCGTGTGCAAGTATACGGACACATATGTGTGCAAGACTACTCATGAGCAATTCTTTCACTATGATGATTATGATTATTATTATTATTATTATTTATTAGCCGATTCTGATATGGTATGATATCTCATCGTGGAAGGACAACGAAGCCAGATCGCGAATGGGATCATTGTTGTTTACAAAGGAATATAGAGCATTGAATAGAGATCTACGTCCGATCTACAACAATGCAATTAATGCAAGACAATTATAACAGTGCGGCCACGTCGACATAACGATCAGCATATGAGGAACACCCCTTAAAGGTTAAGAGCTGAGGGGTGTAAGATAGGGGAACAGCTGAGGGTCAGCTCGAAAAAACAAGTATATGAAGAACAACGCGACTATGACGACTCGTTAATACTACTGAGCCATTTTCAATGCTTCCGTCGAGCGCTCCCATAGCATAGAAGTTGTATCGGGGAAGATGTCGTGGTGTTCTCTGAGATAAGAGATAAGCGATAGTGAGATAAGCGTCCAGCAATAACACCTGCCCTACCGTTTCTATATACGCCCACCCTTATATCTGCCAGAGAAGAGAAGCGCGAGTTTCTATACGACTCGGTTGATGCGTAAGTCAACAAAACAAAAGAACAGCCGCACTCTTTAATCAGCTAGATATATGTTCCATGACTGTTCGATGACTTTCTCCCATCTCCTTCCCGCGAGCTGAACTATGCTCCCCTTCTGGAAGAAGATGTCCTGAGGCCTGCATGCACCGTTCTTGTGGATGTCCCGAAAACTAAACTGGGCGTGTTTAGTCACAACTGTCCTGTATCGCCCGTGGCAGAAAGATGATCGTCAGAACACGCAAGGTCCGCCCTATACGGTGGCTGCACCAAAACATCCCATCCAGGTCGCCGGCACCTCTACGGGGTCATCAATGAAGCTCGTGGTCCGTGCACCGATGTCCAGGCGGGGCACAACGACCTTTTCGATACCTCGGGCGGGCCTTTTGTCATCATCGATCAATTTCGTGATTTAATTTTCACTTTGTCCCCGAACTGCCCCCCCTCTGGTCGTCGTCAATTGAAGCCTATATTTGATCGACAGCACGATGACCGGCAGCCGTGTGGCGTGAAAGTGCAACATCTGAAGGAAAGTGCAAATCACCCCGAGGAAATCTCGCGAACCACTTTTGACACACATACGAATAGACGTCCTGCGAGTTGTCTTTTCTTTTGTCCCATAGTGAAAAAGGAAAACGCTTGTCAATTAGAATCGAAAGAACATGATCACAATGGTAAAATGATCACCTGTTACGCGCGCAACGTACCCGCCAGCAACGAGGTGCGCATTCGACATAATTGTTATAGATGAAATGCAGCGGAGGCTCATCATCTAATGTAGCCAGTCAATGTGTCAGTTAATGTGGTGGAGCCGATTGTTCATATGCGCCACTACCAACCTAATCCCTCCTCAAAGTGCACGAGATATCCCCTTGACTAGTCAATGTTGAAATGTCATCTAATTACGTATGGTCTAATACATGCTTGATGAACAGGGCATACTTTTCTTCTGGTAATCGATTTTGTTTAGTAGCCGTAATTATAGATTTTGTTGTCTTTACAAGAGTGCCGCAAGAGTTATGATACTGGGATACTGCCGTCGTGAGCGGGCGGTAATGTGTCGAGCTTCTGAGCTGTTGGCAAGCTGCTTGTGTATACGGTGAATATGTTCCAAAGGTTTTAGAAGGCGAGTGGTCATTGAAAAGCTGTGTGGGAGGATATCCGCCTCATGAACGAAGTAACGCCAAAAGGGGTTGTACCCATAACGGAGCCAAACACTCACTGAGAGTCTCGCCCGGAATATTTACCACGTAGTAGCCTGTACGCCATTTGATTTCGGTAACAAAAGTATGTTCGCAATCATTTCTCTCCGAAGGTTACGTCCGGCTCAGTGCCCTGACCAACTTTCTGGAAAGTTGTTTAACAGCCGTTAGCCCACGGCTTTCGGTGGCTCTTGTCAAGCTCACCGATCTCACCGTGTTCATTAACACGCACAAAGGTTGAGCTTTCTTTATAGCAACCTTTCGGGGGGTAATTTACTGCGATGCGGAAGAGCCCGTTTGAAAAGTGAGTTTTTACGTTCGCTCCAGCGTCAAAGTTGAGTTCGTCAGAATATGACGAATATTGCCGTACTGAATTTTCCTCCGAAGAAATAAATACTCTACAAGCTCGACTGCTACAGCGTCGACCATAACTTCCTCCAAGAGGAAAGCAACTCGTTCGCTTTTTCAGCTTCCGGCGCTCGCTTTTCATCACAGCCGGGTCGTTGGACGCTAATGAGAAAACAGGCGAACTTTTTCTGGGCCTTTTTAGTGCAGGAGACCTAACAGGGTCCTGTTGTGGACAACTATAAGGACCCATGTGTTTATTAGACTAATGTATTGTTATGAGCTCACTGTCGGCTTGACATTCGGTTGACGTTTGTGGCAAACACTCGACCAAGTGTATACTATCCTGTGTCCTGTCCAACTGACTGAATCTCTCTACCGCGGTCAGCCAGGCAGTACAGCTTGTAATTAAAGCTATATGTCTCGCTCTCATTTCTCGTCGACAACTTGGAGGGGGACGGTACACAGGGTGTCAATCAATCAATCCTCGAAATGACAGCGGATAATTGATTGATCAGTCTGTGCGTTACAACCTACGAGGTAAATGAGCTCATTGAAAAGAAGAACGACTATACATTTCACTATATAGCGTCGCCGAAAACCAGCTCGAGTATTTTTTTATCAGTGCAGGCTTGATGTACACGACAAAACGCCTCTCCTTTCTAAAACCACCATCCTGTGCTGAGATGTCATCCCTGGAGTCGGCTCGAGTGCTAACTATATACATCTGTTCATGGAAGGACTACATATAAAAGCACGATACACAAGTTATCATGCGTTGCCACCTTAATCAATAATAATAATAATAATAATAATAAAAAGGGTAATAATGATAATAACCAAGAAATTAATCTTCTATCTTCTCAAATCCATACAGGGTGTTGCGATTCTCGTCATTTCTATCGCAGCCGTCCATTGCCCCATCATGTTCCCTTCCCATAGATATAAATATAGCATATAGCGCGAACCAGCACCTCACCCAGTATGAGCTGCTGCTGCAGCCCATTAACTGCTCACTTCAGTTTGTTGCTTATTCACATATATACCATATATATATATATATATATATATACATATCCATAAGCCGGACCAGCCTTCCGTCATTCTATCCGTGTGCACGGTTGCTGTTATTGTCGTTGTTCTTATCCTTGCGGCGTCTGATCGCCGGCGGCGACTACCCGAGGACAGCCATGGTGAAGCAGCTGCTTTTCGCTTCTGTCCTTTCGAATGTCCCCACGTGTCGGAACCACGTCGTGGTAACAATGTTACACGCTCGCAAACGAATTCTCCTTTTCTGCGAACTGCGAAGCCTTTGACGATTTTCGACGCATTTGTATGCAGGGACCCCCCACAGACGGGGAGGGGAACAAGAGAAAACACATGCCCGCGTATAGACAGATCCGTATCGGCAATGGAACCGAGAGAATTGGACAAGGCACACGTAAGGCGCACGCAGGACACACATGACGTGGCCTGCGACCACCCTCCACCACTGACAGGACAGAAAAGATCTCGGCGACTCAGCGCTACGCACTCAAATCTACGCATCGAAGAATTAGAGCCCGGACAGAATTAAAGGGTCATGGGAAGTGCCTAACAGCAACAACAACAGCAACAACCAACAACAATAATGACAACATGGTTGACAGCAATCTTAGCAGCTTTGGATAGAAACACGAATGCTGTGGTGTCTGTGGCCGTTCCTCCCGGACGTTGCCGGGTGGTGACGAACGATTGCTGCCGACGGCCGCCAGTTCGATGACGGCGTAGAACGAGACGTGGCCGTAAGCGGAAACAAATACGGGTAGCCGTGTAGACAACGTGACAGCAATGATGTCGAGTTCTGACGAGTGAAACAGTGAGCGAGCAGCCCGGAGGACACGTGACGACCTTGAACAGTAGGGGTCCGGGGGGGCGGGGGGGGGGGGTATTGAGGACACCCCCAAGGAGACACCGGGGGTATAGTGGTGTTTTTGTTCGGCTGTTCGCTGTCGTGGGTCGCCATCGCCGTCGTACGATAAGGCGCGATCGTACGCGATCGCACTAATACGAATCGTGCAGCGCAGATCAGAGATCTGATGATCGGATCTTTGTGAGCAGTCGTCGCGAAGTCGATCCGATTCACATTCGCTGATCTATTACGAGATAGATCTGTTGCCATTTTTGTGTCATGCCTTCGTCGTAATGGCGTGTCGCTGTCATGGACATACAGCTGGGGGAGAGGTTATACAGGGTAATGCGTATGGGTGTCTCCGCGAACGTAAACGACGTTGAGAGGAGACCTTATCGGATAGGGTGGGGCCCAGAGAGAGACAGATAGAGATAGAAAGATACATAGTGATGAATCGGGAGAATGACACACACGTATATATAAATATATATATATATATATTAGAGAGAGTGTGTGTGTGAGAGAGACAGAGAGAAAGAGAGGTCGTTTACTTTGATCGAGCCCGCAATCGACGCAAAAGCGTTCTTCATATCGGTGACATATTGGAAGAGACCAAATCTATCGTTGGTCGAACGGTACTATCACCACTACCCCCAGCCGATGACGCGGTCCAGAATGGTCGACGCAGCGATGGCTCCCTGGTAGCTTCGCTGGATTTGTGCGAGGGACGATTTGTGTCCGACAAGAAGTAAAGAGGCGTCTTTCGTCTAGCTTATGAAAATGACCATATGATCAATATTAGATATTGTAAACGAGGAACTCAAAAAGTATCTGCCATCTGCGCCGACAAGTCTGGTTGACTGAGAGAGAGAGGCAATACGCACGTAGCTAATCCAAACTCGCATAAACTATATTCATACGTGAACTATTCTTATGGATGGTCAATAACTGATTTGGTCCGTACTTGATGACCAGCATGAGCTTTGCTTGGAGCTTCAACGGGCGAGAGATTGTTGTTGATTCACCTATTAGCAAAGCAACGGGAAACTCTACGTAAAAGGTAAAGGATTCATTGGTTTATTAAAGGAGCTGCAATTTTGCAATGCTTAAGCTCTCTTATATGTCACACAGCAGATCTCGAACCTACGGCCTCTGGCTTCCGACAGCCAGAGACTTAGCCGTCCAAGCCACCGCGCTGACGGTGGGAGGTGAATGTTGCAGGTGTAGTTTATTCGAATTTCAGCTCGACACCAAGATGCTTCTATTACATAAATCACTGAGCAATATCTCATTCGAGTGATTATATATATATATATATATATATATATAAGTGACATAATAAAAACTATGAAGATAATATGGGCGTGAAACGCATGGGTGGGGCCGTGTTGCCAGATCCAGCAAGATATGCACTGTGTGTGTATAAATCAGCCTGCTCAGAGGCGGTATGTCCATATAAGATACGTAGTAATTCTCTTAAGCAATACGCAAAGCGCTCCTATAAATTGCTCGGCCAGGCTACACAAGGGACCGGGGCGCGCGTAAGCTTCGCTTTGACGCGCTGTTGCGCAAGGCGTTCATGAAATTACCTGCCCCGTCTAAATAAAATCACCATTTCACATTTTGATCAGCTCACATCGAACGAAAGGGGTGGTATTGCCATAGTTGTATTTGGATATTCCAGATGTCGGCAACGGGCAAACTTCGTCAACTCACAAGGATAGTGTATAGACAAATCATATGATGCATATACGCACCATAAGTGGAAGGGTGCCTCCCTATCCGACGGCAGGTAGGATTCTTCATTGAATTCCTCCTCCTCTCTCAGCAAAAGCTCGTACCACGAGGATCATAGCCCACCTTCGTGGTGTTTCTTCACGAAATCGAGGTGGTGTCCTACTTTACACGCTTCAGCTCGATGGAGGAGAAAGTCCTCCGAATGCGTTGATATTCTTAGGGGCGACAAAAAAAAGGACGGCGCACAGCAACACACCAAACTGACAAATGAGCTGAATTCTGAGATTATCGATGTACGTCGGCCACCGCACGTCGAAAGGGGAGAAGACCAAGTCACCGAGGCCAACAGACCGAGAAATGGCAGAAGTGCTCAAGTGATAGATACACCTAGAGCCGTCTCAGCTGAAGGCTGGGTAGGTCCCCTCGTTGTCATCGCGCTTCTGTCGCCTTCAACTCCCTCGACTTCTGACGGTGGGAGCGTCTCTCATCGATCATCGACGGGGATCTCCCTTCACACAAAAACCCGTTCGTCAGTGATCATGGATCTGGATTTTCCATTCAGGGCCAAACACGGCATTACCTATCCGTTTCGGGATTGGCTAGCTTACATGTATTCTCTTTCGTCCGTGCTGTGTCGACCTCTTGTAGCGCACTTCCCCTAATTCGCTCGAGCTTGTAGCTGTTTAATTGACTTCCTCTGTACCTCCTCGATACTGGCAAAAAAAGTTCTGCTTTATTTCGATATCCACGCATGCGGCGTCCAGGGGAGCGTGCACAAGATGAGAGGGTAACCGCCCCGCTGTGATTTGCTTGTGAAACCTGTTCACTAGATTTTCGAATCGTTTGCTAGAAAAGACACAGTTATTCCGTGTGTGGTATGAGTCGGGGGTGTGGGATACGACGTTCGACACGATCACCTTGACAATGCCTGAAAGTTGTTTAGCGAAGCAGATTTTCCGGGGTGACTGCTCTCAGAGTCTTAAACAGTTAACTCGATCCACGGCACAAATGCTTACGGCCTTACCTATATCAGGTGGGCAACCCTGTTTTTTAAGTGCAAATGCTCATCGGTGGCCACGGAACCCGCGTGCGCACCAACGTCTGGAAGTGGTTTCGGCAACTCGATGTGCTCTTCCCAGCCTCATTCAACCATCGCAGACTCAGCTTGGGATAGAAGATTCCATTATGACCACTCCCCTAATTAATGTATATATACTAAATAATGACGCTGCCACTAATTCCTCATGATGAATATGGGCTTTGAATATCTGAAACGGGCGGCGAGTTTCTCAAACCTCGACGTCCATAATTTCGCACACAGCAGATTTACCGCTAAACATATTCACACGTAATGTAAACGTTGAGCGTAAATACAAGATAAGCGTAATGGGTCATTCATAGCAATTTCAAGATGTGAACACATTTATTATCAGACATTAATTTCAGAACGACATCGTTGTGTTCAATCATGCAACTGAATTCTGCTGAGACGACCGTTATGCCAGTGTGTATATAGCAGGAGCGAATTAAAGCCACGTTACAAATTCATACCGATTCGCTTCTGTTCTCATTTGCTGGATGACTAATTAATACGTCTCGTCGCTCCTACGATCATGTTTCTTGATCGTCGATAATTCGCTCGATTTGCTCGCTTTCGACATCGCCTCGTTCGACAACTTCTCGGCACGCAAGCCACAGATCAGCTACAACTCACCTTGTATCTCGTATCTCGGGAACGAGTTCTCCGCCAGCGGTGGCCAAACTGTATCCGGAAGTCGTTTCTACGTCACTTCGACACTGTTGCAGTATCCGATGTACTTCAAAACATTGAGCTGTGTCTCACTTCACTTCACTTACTCTCTCTCTTATCTCTCTCTGCCTCGCTCTCTCTATCTCGCTCCTCCGTAGCACTGAGGCCTTCCGGCAACACTGATAACTCACTATAATGTACACGGCGATATCATTCCATTGCGAAGCAATAATAATCCCACCTCACCACCGATGTCGTAACGCCTGAACTGCTAATCCGTGTTCACCCTCGACAGGCCACGACGTCCTCATCCCTTATGCAGCACCCGAGGACAACCGGTGACCGCCGGCGATTGTGGTGTCAACTGTGCAAGCCGTGGCCAAACTAAAAACCGCCACCACCACCACCTCACCCCTTCGTCACCAACAGTAAAATCGCAGTATAGTCAATCCTTGCATCACTAGCAAACACCTGCGTATAGATCCTGAGTTGACATGGACACTAATTGACAAAAAACTGTAACTGCTTTCGTCGATCGATCCGTCACCAGCAACAATTTGCTGCACACTGTCGATAATGACTAGCCCGCCTTGATCGTCACTCGGGTGCCGTCAAACCCCGTACACCGCTAACAGGCCGCTCGACCATGTGGTCGCTGTGTGCTTGTTGCTCAGCCGCTCCACAAGGACACAACCGCCGCGAGAAAAATCTGAAGACCGTCGTCTGTTGCTGAAGCGACTTGCTACAATTCGCTCCGACCTGCTGCTTCGATCCGAGTCTTCACTGCTCCGCACGCCGATGTCTGAGCGAAGCGGGCGCCAACGGCGTTCCGACCTTTGTGACGGCTGGAGCGGGTCTGGCGGCGAGAGTGAAGACGCTGGCTACACCGGTTCGCTTGCTCGTTCCTGTAGCTAGCGGTGCCCACGATGGTCCCGTTAGCCAGCCGACAAGCGGCAAGGGCACACGATGGGCCCTTCGTCGGCCCGTTCGTTGGCGCTCGACACACGGCCACACAGAGGGGGGGCCAGGGGTCTGCCGGGGGGGCGGGAGAGCACGTTGGGAGGAGAAGGCATGGGAGAGAAGTGGCAGCCGGCCGCTCGCTCCCGGCCCAGTTCCCGTTACCACCGCCGCCATCAGCGGCCGCCACCGTCGCTGCCGCCGCCGCCGGCGCTGCCGCCGTCGCCGAAGCTGCAGCGCCACGAAGCATTCGCTGGAGCGCTTTCCGCCACTCTCCTTCTATGCTCTCTCTCTCTCTCTCCCTCTATCTTTCCTCTATCTTCCCTCTCTCTCCCCTCTTCTCCTTGTTCTTCTTCTTTTTCTTTTTCTTTTTCTTCTGCTCTCCTCTCCCCGTCCTCCCATGAACGGGGGCAGAGCGGAGGGTGGGTTTGTGGATGGGGTCGCAAGCTGGGACGGGCGCCTGATACGCGTGTGGATGGTGGCCACGTCGAGCGCTGAGAGAAAGGGAAGCCACTGGTCGGCCAACGGAGTGGTTGAAGAAATCCAGTGAGAAAGGAATAGCGACCCTCCTGCCGTCCGGCAACGCTGCCTGCTGTACCTCCGCAGCAGCGGTTTGGCTCCCAACGGCGGAAGATGGGGATGAGGCGAACGTGACGCCACCGGTGGGACAAGCGAGAACTAGCATACGTCAACGGTTGGCTGGGCGGCAGAGGACGACGCCCCTAGTTTCGTCTGGATAGACGACGCGGGGAGTGTTAGGTAAAATTGGCGAAGTTGCATTGGTGGGGAGTTCGAGCTGATATTGAGTGGACCTCGCGGCGACAAGCTGAACCCGGTGGCAACATCGGTAGCGGGGGCGGCAGCAATACCACAAAGCTTTGTGGTAATGGCAATCGGCGTAAAGCACGAGCTGCAAAAATGTTTAATGGTCGGATTTTGCCGGCACAGAAATAGCGGAGAAACTCGCAATGAGATGTCGC
This sequence comes from Stratiolaelaps scimitus, assembly GCA_019614645.1. Taxonomy (NCBI): domain Eukaryota; kingdom Metazoa; phylum Arthropoda; class Arachnida; order Mesostigmata; family Laelapidae; genus Stratiolaelaps; species Stratiolaelaps scimitus. The sequence continues at coordinate 749,806 of JABWDB010000064.1, read as the reverse complement.
TCATGCCGTCCACGGCATGGCGAGGTTACCGTAACTGTACTCAGTCAGGTTCGGGAAGGTTTACGTATGACTGTGTCAGCGATAATTGAGGATGTTTGGAATGGCGGAATACATATACACATTGAGCTGCAACCCACATATAGATTAGATATATCGACATAAACATAGATAGACAGATGCATGGATCGATAGCGAGTCGTACCCCAACTGCAAGGGAACATTTCAAGGAGTTCATCGGCAGTCGATTATTGAACAATTGCTTGATTAGCTAACTGGAAAAAGTTGAGGGACCTGACATTACCCGCTCCATCGACTGTGTATTTGGACAGTTGACGACTCGACAATCACTGGTAGAGCTGGTTCTCAACCATCCGATACCAATTCTTGTATACTGATATCGGCGTGCGTTAGCCCCCCCACCCGGACGACTAATGCGCATATCTCTGAGTGCGATTAGAGCCATTGAAACCACAAACAGTAGCAGAGCAAGCATTTGCGATCGCCGGTTCAAGATACTGGGGTTTGACTGAAATATAGCCAACATTGCGTTGCCATCCCATCGGTCTGTTGGCGAACGTCCAGCTAGGTCCAGCATGCCTGACATCGTAGGTCCTTGAGGCGAAACCACACAGCGGTACCAGGGCCCGGTCGGCTAGAAAAAAAGACGGCGCCGGAAATCCCTCGACAGATATCGTCTGTGCACTAGGTCAAAATTCGCTTTCTAAGGTCAAGCCTAAGGGGAGCAGTCATGTTTAGTTGTCCTTAGCTTCAGGCGAGTCATTTTCGGCTGTAAACTCATTCGTTTCTGGGAGATACGGCTCGAGTAGAAGGGTTTGGTTGTAGAATCGTTCATTTAGAAGAGAAACAATATACTTTTTAATTGTTTATATGCATTTCATGTTTGTTTTGAAAAAGGCACTTCGGGTCGGTAAACTATGAATTCGTGTTGTTTATTAATCTTACAGCTGAGTAATAACAGTGATAACAAACTAGAAATAATAGGAATAATAATAATATTAATAATAATAATAATAATTAATAATAATAATAATAATAATAATAATAATAATAATAAGTATATACATAGTTATGTAAAATAGCTAATCATATGTTGATATATTAGCTGCAAGGTTGCTCATGCAAGGACATGTGACCCACAGTAGAAACATGCATTGATTACTACAAGGTAGGTGTTACACAAAAAGGCAAAAGCCTTTGATATAGGCACACTCGGGTAGGCGTATACCTACATCAAACTGAACACATTGACCCAATGTACGAGGCTCGAGGGCTGGATATTAAAATGCTCAGTTCAATGAGAAAGACTGAAATCGTTGTCGTGGTTGCAAATGTTAGAAAATGCTTTGTCCGAGAAGACCTACAGCCTCTAGGCTCTGGTGCAGGTGTCATCGCGTTGACACGAAATATCGTGCATCTTGACCACTTGCTAAACTCGATAAACGAAGTTATAACTTCGTTTATCGATCTATCTGATCTAGGAAGATTCTGATCTAGATCCGAACTATCTGATCTAGGAAGGCAACAATATAGAGATAACCCACACCTCGTGCTGCCGAAACTGACAGCGTTATCGACAAAAGGGAGTTCAACCCACTGGGTAGATTCTGACGTCGTCCCTTATATAACCCCTATACCCTGAGTATCTAGACCCTGGTGTTCTTACAGGGGAGATCCTCGTGCGGTATTGTACTGATATTTAGAAGAAACGCGCCTTCGAGGGCATCTTCCACTATCGAAGTGTGAACTATTCTTCCACGTATCCTCTGACCCCTTCTTACAAGAAAATCACGCCAAGGACAAAATGTCTTGCCTATTACACGGCCATCGGCGCGTGCTTGCTGACTAGATGAAGATCTTCCACCGTGCACCTCTTCCCCCGTGATACCATTCGAAGATAAATTAATAATTAATTAGAAGGTCAAAGAGAACCTCGAGAACCAACCTCCTCTAAGTTGCATACACATCGAGGCATTATTTTTTTTTAGGTGCTCGATGTCAACTTCTTTCGGTCCACTTGTTATGGACCTATTCTTGGAATCGGATGGATTGAATACCTTTGAGGAAGCGCTCAGCAGTGCGATTTGGTTGCCGTCGAATCAATTTATCTGATCGGGAGAGCCCACACAGGCCTCCATACCCCTACCGCAGGTTCGAATCCCGTTGCATGACATATAAGAGAACTTAAGCATTCTATGCAGTTCCTTTAATAAATCAATAAAGCCTTACCCTACCTCACCTCGCGTGGGAGCCTTTTCACGTTCAAGGTGGCGTAGCGTGATTCGGAGTCTCCTTATCTGTGTTTCACCGTCACTGACGGGTGTCGTCTTAAGTTTGATCATTTTTTGCAAAAGCACAAGGCCAGGTCAACGGCAGAATTCGCAACAGGAAGTAGACAACCCCCTCACGACTGAATGCTTTTCAACGGGTAAGGTGCGACGTTATGTTTACCGAGAGTTAAACTGCCCTATAAAACTAGTGTACTAATGACAGAAAGAAAGCCAGAGTCCTAGTGACAACCCATTCAGGAATAAGGGCATAGCTGAAGGCAATCCCTTCAACATCCACAGGCACTTGGCTTGACGACACCAGCACGCGAATTGGTGTAGGCCTTCTCCCGGACTCTCGTCTGGTTCGTCCACATACCTGTCCCTGTCGATACGCCGTTCACATTGATGTGGACAGCGGATCGACTGACGTGGCCAACATGGCCTTTCATACTAGCAAGAACGCGCCGGCCACCACGCCACTCGCTGCTCAATGCGACGCTGTCCAAGGTATTGCTTAGTGCCTAGATACCATCTATTCGGGAGGCCACGGGCTTACACCGTGTTGGCGGTCGTGGTCGCTCCCAGATGGAGGGACCCTGATACAACAACTTGGCCTGGCGTGGTCCTGTGCTTGTCACCGTAGCCGAATCTTACTCTGGTGTCTTCATATTCTAACGTTTGACGAGTAGACGGATAGGTGGGCCTGAGCTACTTACGTTGGCCTTTTTCACACTGTCCCACTATTGGACGATAGATTATGAGAAGCCTCGTGCGACCCCAGAGCAGATCACCTCCCGTTTCTCCGTTACATTAGCGCGGTTCAGAGAAGCAATGTGGTGTCTGTGTGTCAGTGACGTCGACAACATCCCACTACGAGGAATAGACCAGAGGAGTCTTCTCATAGACCGATGACATGACCTTTCAACATGGTGCACACGTTCACACCTCTCACAAAATATATATATATATCTATATACTGTTGACACAGCAATTAAACCCTTTTATCAGATCCGATACCGTGCCAAAGCGAGCTTCCGATCGAATACATGGGACCGTGTCGCATCATGCCCTCTCACATGGTCATAGCGAGGCCTTTGCCAGCCTCACTCTTATCTGTGTCCTACTACATCCATGTCCTGTCCGAATGTGGCAAGCCTTTCTCTCTCTCTCTCTCACTTCGTTGCTATGCCACTACGACATTGTCCTTTGTCTGCTCGATGAATCCGTTGCCCCCTTCTTGTAGCCAGGCCCCCGGGATTTGTCCTGTTGTTCGTGGCCTGCTCGAGTCCTATCGCGCCTATACGCCGGCCTATACCGTTCGTTTCTGGTGTCCCCATCGCCATTCGTTGTCCGCTGTTGTTGTTCAGACTGTTCCCGAGGCGAACCACAACGTGTGGTTCTGGAATGCTGTACGCGACCGCCGATCCCCAATCCCGAAGCCTGGAGCTCGGTAGGACCTCCCGTGGTGTAGCCCCTAGTCCATGAATGTAGTGCCGTGGAAGGAAATACAATCGGCGAATCCCCAGGCCCCCCTCCCCGATGATGCACGGTGTACGGTCCGTTGTTGTCCCGTGAAGTGTGTATATATATATATATATATATATATGTATATATATATAGAATGGGAGAGAGAAGGCGAGATATCGAGATAGGAGAGTGAAGTAAACAGATGATAGTAAGTCATGCCGTGGAAAATGAATATACACAGCGAGAAACAGCCCGTCCATGTACATGTCTATGCAGCCATATGCTCGTACAAGGTAAAAAGGTAAAAAGGTTTTATTGGTTTATTAAAGGAGCTGCCATTTTACAATGCTTAAGCTCTTGCAGTGGGCACGAAATCGAATTCTTTTACCGTGGGCATGAGATAGAATTCTTTTACAGTTTTGACAAGTTTTCGAAAGGGTCACCAAGAGCTTAAATGTGTAGGTGTAAGCGAAGCAGCAAGTAAGACATGCGTGAACGCGATATGAGATGGCCAATCTGCAGTAACGGATCTAAGGCTTTAGGACACTCGAGGGGATCAGGGCAACTTGGAGATTGCGGAGTGGGCTTGTTATGGCAGAATAGCTACAGTCGTCGTGTCCACGTAACTGTCATGAACGAAGGGTGCTGTTCACGCAACGAAAAGGGCTGTGTAATAGGTAGCGCGCGTAACATTGAAATGCATGTCGTTAGAAGGAGAATCTTAATTGAGGGATGGGGATTCGGTGACAACAAAAAAAAGAAACTCAGGGGAGATCTACTCGAATGAGAGCGAAGACAGGCGCTGCGATTTGGAATCGGTGCGGCGTAGAGGCAATACAGTATGAATGTGATAAGACTGAAAATGTCCTGATAATGGTGTAGCTAGTAATAATAATAAACGTGGTAATAATAATAATAATAATAATAATGACGTTAACAGTAACCTCTGCTGCGTATACATGAGCGATACAATGAAATCTAAGCCCCTGATACAGGAAAGCGATGCTGTAAAAAATGAACGATAAGCAAAATGTAATAACCTAACCAAAACGCGAACTTCGTAGGATCACCAAGATACAAAATATGCCGCGAGGGAACAACAATATGGAGTAAGAGATTATTGACACACCCTGTATTCTTCGTGGTGGTGCCGTGGTACAAAGACGTACGTACGCCCAAAGTTCAGCTGGGTATTACCTTCTTCACCGAGCCGCGTTTGTCTTCCTGCAGCTTCGTACAACAAGATGAGCAACAAGTCGAAGCGTGCCGCTGCTGGCAAGCCGGCTGATATTCTCTGAGGTGCGTTTTATATTCGCCCAAGAGACGGGCGGTGGCCGGCGACAAAGGGGGCGGCGGTGGCGGCGGCATTGACGAATGTATAAACTGACACATGTCACCTAAACATTATAATGTCGTGTTTCGGACGAAATCCCGGTGTCCTGTATCCATTGTAATCAAACCCCCGCAACACAGACTCGCCTCCACGTGCCGGACCCGTTCCTGTTGTCCGACCCTGGCTGTGCTCGACTCGGACGAAGCGACGGAATGCAATGAAATTTGATTTGGTAGATTCCTGCTCGCCTTCTGTGCAATCCGAGACGTTTCCCCCGTTTAGATGGTGAAAGAGGATTTGCCATTATAAACAACGGGTCTTCCAATAACAACACGCCTCTAAGGTGGCGCCTTCTTACGCGCGATTCAGCATTGCCCTTGGGCTAGTCGCATGTGATTCCATGTGTGAAACAGCTGCAGCAATCGGAGCCATGGTGCCATATTGACAATTGCTGTTATAATACATATATGTGGGTGAATATTATATGAGAGTGAGAGAGAGAGAGAAAGAAAAAACCTCATCTAGAAATATCAAAAATGGGTGCATGTGTTGTTTTAGTAAAATATTGGTGTACACGGTGTACTGGATAATATGCCCGTAAGAGCTGAGTAACAAATGCCGGAAACCTTGTGAGGCTCAAACTGTAGCGAGAATATATCCCTTATATATGTGCGTATGCGGGAGCCTAGCGACTGCTCGCCAAACGTCAGAATATGAAGCCACCATGGTAGGGTAAGATTCCGCCTACGCTGACGACCACAGTAAAACTCCAGGCCAAGTTGTTATTTCTGTGGTAGGTCACTCTATCTGGACGGCGACCGTCACCTCGTGTAATCCCATGGCCTCTCGAATACACGGTATCTGGGTAACACTAAGTAATAGTCTGGCCAGTGTTTCACTGAGCAGAGATTGTCGTGCTGGCCAGCGTGAGCTGGGTAGTGTGAACATAACATAACATTTGCGGTTTATTTCCGGAACTGCAATTTTACAATGCTTAAGTTCTCGATTTAAAACAATAGGGTAAAAGTAAGAGTGTATTATCAACAAATTGTTCATGCAATTACGATTTCACAATTATAATCGATTATTCTGTCAACAGATATATACATTCACTCAAATTATTTACAATTCACAATATTCAGGTTATTTAATTCACCGAATGACGTGCTATCTGCGAACATCGTATATTTACACTTATAGTATAAAATAAATAGGTTGAAATTCTACCCTTAGGTTCAACGTGCGGCTCAACAGTGGACCGAAAAACTCAGGGGGTCAGTCGAGGGTCGGCCGGCATTACTCCCATATGATCAGGTCGCCTCGGACATGATCACCTGGTAGGGAAGTCGGTTCTGGTCCCAACTCCCATAAACTTTTACGGGACAGTGGACGACACAGCGGTCGAGCGTCTACTCGACTGACCTTGGCGGTAACTGTGAAGATTTTTCTTCTCAGAGGAGAATCAAAAACAGCTGGAGACGATTCGTGCTGTCTAGAACCGACTGTTGACGATGTTCAACAGTGCCTCCTCTTCTGGTATCGCTCAGCGCGCTATGTTAGCGCGTATATATCATGTTTTTTTCTTATTAATTGAACCATCATTCATGGAACGTTATATATATATATATATATATATATATATATATGGGTTTAATCATAATTTACTTATGAGTCAGTAGTGGTGGGTGCATTCGGCGTGCGACTGCCTTGCAACCGTAGGTGCGCGCACACACATACACACGGAGTTCGATCCCTCGAACCTTTGGCACATTTGCATTTGAATGGGGGGGTCCACCCTATGATGCCCTCTGGCAAAAGCAGTTCTCCCGTGAACTGAGTGAAAGATGTTTAAGGCTGTAAAGAGTCAGCCCCGAGACGAGTGTACCTTTATGGGTCAGTAGGTTCAATATTGGTCATTGATCGTCTCCTCTTGATCTCGCTGTGCTTCGTATACGATACAAATGGAATACCGCTTCTCAAAAATGTTGTGTATTTAGAGAGACAATTCACAATCATGATAAATATACTCACAAAGCCGCATTTTTATAACGGCTTCCTATTTAGCTGGTGGAAGTATACAGTGGCCGAATCGCGAACATCTCAAGGTAGTCTGAAGTACAAGTTGAAGATTAGTGTTTCAGGCACTGCCCCATACGGGATATTGTCGACTTCAGCGCATTCAATTACCGTGAAATTAAGCTTATGGCATCGTCAAGGGGATTAATATCGAGGTACGATAACGACCTCAACAGACTCACGACATCGTTGTGGAAACCTCAAATCACCATATTTCGACAGTTGCTCTGCATCTATTATGCAATAGTAATACTCGCTATATTTGCATTTGACGTGCGACGGGTGAGCGTACGTTGACGTCAAGCACACTTGGGTGTAAACGTTTTCAAACGTGAGCTGCTTCTTCAAATATCCAAACACTTATTATGGTTCGTATAACGACCATCGGTAAGATACTCAATGAGTTGAGTTCGTGATAAACTATGGGTAAAGGTAAAGGTTTTTTATCATCTTTCTTTATCTGAGGATTCTTGTCAGGTACGAGTAAGGAAAAGAATAAGCAAAGGTGGCCCCGACAGGTCCTCATAGTAATACCTAAAAGGTTAAGAGCTGAGGTCTGTCAGATAGGAGAACAGCTGAGGGCCAGCTCGAAAAACAGTATAACGACCATCATTAAGGGTGTATGCATTGTGCTTTTTTTTTGCATATATGGTCAACTCTCGGAGGTCAACCAAGTCCAATTTCGACCGATGAGTTACGTACATATACCCGGACAAATTGAGGCACTCTTATACCGAACAGTGCACCACGCATCAGCAAGCTTCAGCAGCAGGCCAACTTCAATAAAGCTTGAATAAGGAACTTCAATAAACAACTCTAGCTCTTCCTTAGCAGTTATTATCCTTAACGGGATTAATTTTCGAAATTTCCTAAATAGCCCCCTCTAGATTTACGGAATAGAAATGTCCTAAAAAGCCAGCACGTTATGCTGGTTATGCAAAACCGACTGATATCGCCATCATCGCCATCGTCAGACTATATGCGACTTCATGCTCTACTAGTTTATAGGAATGTTATATATATATATATAAATGTGTTATATATCTATACATATATATATATATATATATATATATACACATGCAGAAATGGTGCAATATACCGCTCCTAGATCTTTCGATCGATCGATCGATCGATGCCATTCGTTTCGCATGATTAACGTCGAGCGGAGCAGGGGGACAGGATCTTCTTTCCGTAGCTGCGTTAATTTAAAGATTCTTTCTGAGACGAACGTGCCGGTGCTTCACCGGTGAGCACTGTCCACCGCACACCGGTTTTCAAGCGATTTAATCTGCATCTGATTTTCGGCGGGAAGGAAGCTCGTCTCGCTGGTTATCCGTCTAGGAGGTCTATTTCAAGCAGCTAATGAGTTACAAACTATGCTGGCTGGCTATTGGGATTTCTTCACCCCGGGGACTGGTTGGGGACATTCATGAAAATCTTCTCTTGTGTGTCAAATGCTTACCGAGAACTCAGCGCTTGAGATTGTTCTCCTGAATCGTCCAGTGTTGTCCAGGAAGATTAATGGCGAATATCCAAAGGACAGCGATTGCGGGTGAATGCCTGTTTTTAACGAATCTGTCGAACGAATTTGTTTGCACGTTGACTCTAGTCGAGTCATGACGATTAGGGGCAGTGACTTGTTTGCTTGTCACGCCGTTCTGTGAGGTTGGCTTTGACCATTGCTTGTGATTCGTCCGTCGCAAAATTTGAATTGTTCATTCATCGTCAGGTACAAACACACATACACACACACACGAGGGAAATTAAAAAATAATGGCTGAAATTAAAAAAATTAAGAAATAACATTCAAATAGAAAAATACATAGCTGGATAGTTTGGTTCATTAATGGAAATCTAATAGAATTCGGTTCGAGCGTGCGAGGTGTCCGTGCGTTTGAAGAAAATGTCCTCCGCTCTCTAAGGAAAGAAAAGTGTGCGATTATGATTTCGGTCATATGTCTCAAGGAAGGATTGAAAACCTCTACAGTGTTATCTCTGTTATCTACTTTTTTTGAAGAGGTTAAAGGTAAAATAAAATTTCCTCCTATAAAAAAAACAAGTATCAGGAACCGAACGGTTGTTGGCACCCATGTTCAGCTGCTGTACGAGCGGTTTTCTTGAGGGTCCTTTTTCTGTTGGAGTGCATCTGTCGACCTCAAGAGTTGGCTTTTTCTACGGAACTTCTTGCTAAGATATATATCCGGTCATCGAGTTTTCTCGTCAAGTTAAGACCACCCACAAGGAATAATTGTTCGAGCCATTTAACAGATCAATGTCACATAGAAATTTCATGATCTGTATACCAAGAACAGGTGAACACATTGATGAAGTCTGGGGGCTTCCATATGCTAGCACTTCCGATGCGATCGCCGATTCGATCAGTACCGCCGGAACATTTGCAGGCCTGCAGGCCTATAACAGGCACACGCCACCCTCGATGATTGTGAACAAGTAGAACCTACTCGGCCTACTCGAAACAAAATGGACGACCTAATATAAATCGACTCTCCATAACCTTCCAAAAAAAAACAGGCGAACGTGTAACAAACTTCCGAGACACGCAATGTCCACACTGATGTATGTATATACATTAAACATGCGCGAGCAATATGGTCGAATCATATGTATACGTAGTACCCCCTCCCACACTAACTTGATGTATTGTTTTCGAGCAACTTCAATATATTTTCGGGATTTAGACCTCGAGATTTCTTTCATAGCTAAGCATAGATTTAACTATGGCACCGATAGAGAGATCTTGTAATATAACATATCTTGTCTCCCTCGAGGCTGCCTTCGTTCTAATGGGAACACTAGTGAGGTACAGTACGTTTCAATCCGTAAAAAATATCCGGAACGCCGTAAGATAATGAACAGAAAGTGTTCTGGAGAGGAATACTGAATGAAAAAAGAATGAGGCTAATTATTGTAAAATCCAATCAGGTTTTCTAATTAGGTAGAGGTAAAGAAAACATTTCTTGAGATGACCCTCCGCTGTTCGTCTATGTGACAGGCCTCAGCACCTAACCTATAGGTGTTGCTATGAGGTCCGGTCGGGACTGCCTTTTCGCATTTTATCAATTTTCTTTCAATTTATTTTAACAGGTAAGAATTAATTGGTAGAAAGTATTTTGCTGACAATTTATTTCTACTCGATGTGGCCTATGGACTTAATTGATGCATTAAGATAAGACTAGGCAACGTGTGTTTCTTTTTTTTTGACTCATTACGAGCGTTTCGTACGTTTTAAGAATCACGCCTATGCATATGTTAGGCCTGTGTTATTTGGCATATTGTGTGCTGACGGCTTACAGCGACGTCCAAATAGACCATCCCGTAAAGCTTAAAGCATCAAGTGCGCCCTCGACGGCCTAAAGTGTACTTAGAGATATCTGCAATTCAAATCCTCAGTGAGCACCTTGCGATACCCGACATAAGGCTCCGACGTTCTCACACTGTGGTTTTGCGTACGTGCCGTAATACTGTCAGATCAGTTCAGTAGATCTGAGAACTGCCCAGCCACTGCGGAGCTCACGGTTAAGTAGCCTCGTAACGGAACGTTTGGATTGGTCGCGAAATAGCTGTACTAAGATGAATAAATATAATCATATGGGGCCTTCGCGAAAGGGTAAACAGCTCAGGAGGCTAAATTAGGCCCGGTGGCCTGCCCTGCAACCGGGGGCGCAACCCGAGTTCGACGTCCACCCGAAATCTGTACATATGTATCTGAGGGGTCCGTCGAACGAAACAATGCAAGAGCAATACAGTGGATGGTTAATGTTCAACGCTGGGAGTCAGCCTGCGAAAACAGGTTAGGGCACGAGGCGAAAAACGGCGTAAAAGGACCTGACGATCCTAAATTTCGTTAATCCTCACACCCTAGGTTGAGGGGGGGGAGATATCAATGACAGGAATAATTTGGTATCATAACTGGAAAACGTGGGGCTTATTGCCAACACAAGCAGAACAACCCCTCTTAGTAAATCGGTCACTGCGACACGTAGAGGGCTTATTTTTAGAAGGCTCTGTGTTGCCCGTCAGAGCATGGACATCCAAATCCACTCAGAACGAACAGTGACTTATGCTCTTGCAAAGGCAATTTGAGTGAGACCCTGACAGCTGTCTTCTTCTATGACGGGCGTTTGATACCACTGTTTACTACTGCTAGACACACAGTAAAGGAGGGCTTGGGGTGAGCCTTTTTGCTGAGTGGTAGGCCAGGATAGTAGGCCTTGTGGATCGTCTTTCGTTAGAAACTCAATCAAACTGCGAAGGCCAGACGTACGCAGGCGTTATTGTAAAATAATGTATCGCCGAAGGCCAGCTTGGCAAGTCGGACAATCGAGGACACTCTACGTCTCTGGTAAGCTAAGCCAATGTGCGAGAAGGCAGATCAATGAACATTCAAACCTAAGGTGTCGAGATGATTATGCACCTTGGACCTAGCCCCCTAGTATGATACAATGAAAACAATAATAAATGAAGTAATTTACCCTAACACTAAGCCGTCATACTGCCAGGCCCGCATACTGACCATGTGACCGACAGGAAAGTGACAGGAGGTTGAAACATCACAAACAGGAAGCGCCCTGTGTGGACAGAGGACAAGGACAACGATAGGCCGAGCATATTGTGTTGAGATTTAGCATGTTACATCTTTGACATGTATCGCGAGCCATCTGGTTGTGAGGGGCAGGCGCGTTTCGTGGCTTTGAGAGTTTCGCACGCTAGCACGACTGATTTATAATTGAACCGCTCCGCGAGTGTGTGCATTAGGCTTTCTCCGTGGGGCGCTCCTCCCCAAATCAAAAATCAACAGGGATATAACTTGGGATCTGAAAGGCGCTAAAAGGTCGTGGTCAAAGTTTGACACAAGGGACAAAGGACGAATGTTGACAATATGAAATATATCTCTCTATGCGTATGGTTAATCTCTGTATGCAATATGAAATATTGCACGGAGAGATGAATCGGATAGTCAATAATTAATGGACAATAAGAATACTGTATAATAGGGGGTAAGAAGACGGGCCGTTTACGAGCACACCGGCCTTGCGACCGTGCATAGGTGGTCTTGCAAGGAAGTGGAATTAAAAAATATACATATATATAATATATATATATGTATACATTATATGTATATATATATATATATATATATATATATATGCAGTGAATCTGGGGTAAAGCGCTGATTATGCCTTGTATTCTTTATAGCTACAGTAAAAGTCTTATTGGTGGCGCATGGCTCAGCTTGATTGACCTCTTGGTACATGGCGCTTCCCTTGTTCTTCAATGTGCAAAGGAATCCTTGAGCGATAAGGGTACAAATTGTCTTCGGTGGTCAAAATGAAGAACTTGAAGGTGAAACCGAAGCGCAAACTGCATCTTAAAACCTTGACAGTGGCGTCAGAGATAGGGTATCCTTAGTGGAGAGGGCCTACTTGGTCAACGCTGGAGAAACCAGCGATATTCTCACACGCACTTGACATCATGCACTATATAATATATCGTACTGAACGCGTACCCGGCACCTTGCCGAAAAGACAACCATTCTAATTCTTTCATCGGATACAACTGTGCTCATCACTCGAGAGATTGATCATCCGCTACAAGCGTGAATTGATTTTTGTTGAGATATTTTTAGTATCTCTTGACCTAACAAGACTTGTCAGGTACGAGTAAGGAAGAGAATAAGCAAAGGTGGTCCCGGCAGGTCCTCATAGTAATACCTAAAAGGTTAAGAGCTGAGGCCTGTCAGATAGGGGAACAGCTGAGGGTCAGCTCGAAAAAACAGTACAATATCTCTTGACCGCTTCGTTGGTAGCTAAACGCTGGCGGTCGTAGTAAAAATGTCAATTCTCGATGCCGGTCAGTTTACGCGAAGATGAGTTTATGCCGAGACAGTCGACGTAATGGACAGTTTACGTGGAACGTCTTCAATGTCACTGAAAGCTCTGTCGCATCTTCTTGACCACACGAGTTTATCAGACCTTGATCGCTGGGCTTATGGCTGTGCGGGGATTTTTTTGTAGGATTGCGCAAAACCTAAAAAACTGCACCCGCTTCGTTCGTGTGTGTTGACGTCCATGCATTCAACTATGTTCACTATTTAGGTAGATTTAGGCATGTTTCAGGCAAACTACCTAACCTCAGCGTTTAATGTTGCTGGCGCAGTTTCGTGGTGCTCGAGTATGGGGCAACCAGGTTTTGTTGGTTTATAAAAGGAAGTGAAGTTTTTCAATGTTCATATGTTCTCTATATTTCACCAGGTTAGGTTGTCGCCTTTAATAATGACTAGGTTGTCACCTTCGGCTCTCCGGCCTTCCCTACAGTCGAGACAACTTGGCCACCCAAGTCCACGCCACCCCACTGCAAATTAGTGGAAACAAGTTAAGATATCGTGATTTGAATGAGTCTCATCTTCCCTACAGAGTGTCGGCTTGGGGATTTCGATCTAGCGCCAACGTCTAACTGTCACCATAGTATCAAGTAGTCGTTTGCTTAAGATCAATAGATATGACAAGCTCCTTGAGATGTATAACTGTACGGGCTATTTTACACAAGCTAAGTGTCGAATGGCTGATTCGCTGCATTCGCACCTGAACGCACCGAACCAGATATAAACACTGTGAATAGTTTACCTAAAATAGAATAGTTTAATAGAAGAGTTTACCTGAAAAATGCCGACACGCAAATTAATTTAGTCATTTCGAAACCTTTTCTCTCCTGATCTACACAACGTTGTGTTTGAAATGTATATTTGATCATTCGGAGAATTTTGAAGGGGTGCTAGTTTATAGGTTCGTATCCAATATCAGCGAGGAATCATTGAACTCGATATTGCCTTCTATGAGGATACAGGTAAATGTTTATTCATTTATTAAAAGAGCTGCGATTTGACAATGCTTGCGCTCTCTTGTATGTCATACGCAGCGGGACTCGAACCTGCTGCCTGATGTGTGTGGATTTATGATCAAAGTCATCACACCTAATGTGACCTTGATTATAAACAACTTTTTTGACAAACTGCCTCTAGAGAATGGACAGCTTGGATCGATTGCCCAATTGATTGCGTTAGTAATTAGGCTTGAACCCCTTTATTTTTTCTCCACTTTAAAGTTTCCTCCTGGTTAGAAAAGGCACGTCTTCATTTTCATGAGGAGTGACGTGCGGAGCGTTGATTATAAACATCGATATTCATTAATAACGACGGCGGCCACTGCGCTTTGACGCTCAGCAGATCCATAGATGGTTCCTAGCGCCATCAAGTTCGCATGACGAAAGGAAGCTGACCAGAACTGATGAAGAACACTCTCTCGAGCTCTCGGCTCTGCGTACTGCGTACCGCGCGGTGCTATCCACGCCGAGACGGACGGCCGATGCGCCGGCTTAAATTGCACACAAAAAACTACAATAAATAAATAGGCTACCAAATGACGTCTGTGTTGCGCGAATCGAGAACACTGATTTTCGTGCGAGATAACGCCCCGATGTTTACAGTGCACCGAATCCTACGAGACAGTCACCATGGGGATTTCGAGGCTGGGGGGTAAAGGGTAAAGGTTTAATTGGTTTATTAAAGGAGCTGCAATTTCACAATGCTTAAGCTCTCTTATATGTCGTCATCACGCGGCGGGGGATCGAACCCGGCGGCCTCTGAAGGGGGAGGGATATCCCTTAAGTTCTGTATGATCTCCTTAGATCTCATAAGAGTCAATAATAGTCATAACAATAGTAAGGTAAGGTAAGGCTTTATTGATTTATTAAAGGAACTGCATAGAATGCTTAAGTTCTCTTATATGTCATGCAACGGGATTCGAACCTGCGGCCTCTGGCTTTTTACAGCCAGAGGCTCAGCTGTAATACAATAATACAAAGTTTGCTTCATAAACGAAACTTCTGGTTTTCTTTTCTACAACACACCTAAGTTTTCGTCGAAAGGACAATATTGATAAGGAAATGCCGCATCGATATGTTAGGCTTATCTAATTATCTTATCTATTACTGGAAAATAAGGGCAACATTTCAACCACTTTCGTTATCATAAAGACTACAGTGAAGTGGCTATCTGTGTGGGTGGGATAGTTGTTATTTCACTAATTGCGTGGTGATTATTTGAAATTCGGCGGCTCTTGCCGGTCCGTATGTGTTGAGGGTAACGATATTACTGCAGTGTCCTCAATCGTTACCGTTGTAGGTGGGATGTGCTAATGGCCATAGCCGAACGTGGAGGCAATTCACTGTGTGTCTTGTTGTCATTAGTTCCATCCTTTATCAGGGAGGTTATCCGGGAAACTGATGCAATCGAGCTCCACTTCGTTGTTCCTCATTATGTAGTGGACCTCTATTATGTAGCGTCACGTAACAGCGTGTACCGTCAAATTTCTACTGGAAATCCGTGGTACGTCAAATCCCGTGATATGATGGCTTGAGTTGAAGAAGCACACACGCTTCGGCATGATTCAGGAAAGATTCATACTTAGTGCCAGTGTTAGGTGTGAGGTGTCCGAGGGGTAGCGGTTCCTCTGAAGATAATAAGCAAACTTCACCGAGGCGGCGGATGTTAGAATGCTTCATAAATTCGAGAAGCTAAGCATTCTTGAGAAATTTCTAGCAATTCATGGAAATAATTTACATCGCCGCGCGACAATCAGCGGCCGTGTGCAGCGACCGTGTTAATAACGGTTTTACTTGCGGGAGTTGACACGCATTCTGCATAGCAGTGCTAACGTTGTCACCGGCGTGATGTGGATTTGTGGTATATGTCCATCACTTTGCCAACCTTGACACCAATGATAAAATTGTATGTTGCCTTGAATGGTTATGGTAAAGGTGAGATCGCGTTGACCAGGTACATAAATAGGTCCTGTCTGTGACTTTGTATTTAACTCAAATCATTATAATAACTTAATGTAAGTAATAACTTAATCAGTTGTAATATATCAGTTGTAATATATATAAGTTATTACTATACGTTGTAATAACTTAATCATTATAAGTAAGAGCACCCTACCGCCCCATAGTACAATGTGAACACGCATTTACACTTTAAGCCTGCAGGGGAGTTTTTAAGGTCTATTTCGCCAAATATGCCCCGTCGTGTTATACCACAAGCAGACGTTTTGACAGCCTTTGCAAAGTGACCAAACGTAACGGCACCGAAAACGCAACTGATTATCGAGCTTCTAAGTGATTGACGAAATCATATCATATCCCACAATCAAGAATATGGCCGATCCGCCACTTTATAAGGGATGTATTCAGAATATATTCAGTACCATTCAAATTCTTTATCATCTTTCTTTATCTGAAGATTCTCGCCAGGCACGAGGAAGGAAGAGAATAAGCAAAGGTGGCCCTGACAGGTCCTCTCATAGTAATACCTGAAAGGTTAAGAGCTGAGGCCTGTCTCAAAGGGGAACAGCTGAGGGTCAGCTCGAAAAACAATTAGTACCATTCAAATTGTCTATGCTGAACCCTTCGATTCTGGCGGCTATTCGAAATTGACCCGGACAACGCAGAATAATTAATTCGACTTTTGAAAGAACAATTTTCCAGGCAAATTTCATCGCATGGAATCCTCGAAAATTCAACCACGATGTTAATTCGTGGTTGAATTCGTGGATGCGAAGCCTCGTTGTTAGTTGTGTTCGTGGATTGAGCCCAGAGGATGGGAAGCTCTATTGCTTTTCGTTCTGGTGTGAAAAAAATTCTCTTATCCTAGAAGTGTTTTTTTCGCGTGAATAACGAAACGGTTAGTCCAGAGAGGCACGAATGTTGGAACCTGTAAATTTTCATTCATAAGTGATTACAGACACGATCCAACATTAACAATGCCGTCATTTAATCATGTTTCAAAGGACTCTTGATTCTTAACTTGAGTATATATACATATATATATATATATATATATATACCCCGTAGAGTGGTGATGTTCTAATTTTCAGCAATTTCAGAGTTGCATGCTAAAGCTTCTCAAGCAAAACGAAGACATGTTTCTTTTTTTTATTTAGGTTACCTTTTTTTTCTAGAGTTAGGCCAATCTTAACATGTTTTCAATAATCCTTTGCAGTGAAGTGAACAAAAATGTACGTTGCCGATTGTCGTGAAAGATGCTCACCTGCATTTGTTTGTTATTCCTGCCTGTTTCGAATGTAAGCTCGTTAGCTTGGCGCGCCCCTAAAACTTCGCAACATGTCCAGAAAAATCACCCATGCACGATCCTCACCCTAGCAGCTCTCAGGCACGTTCCTTTTCGTAGGACTCGCAGAAGTCTGGCAGAGGGTTTAGTTGCCACGGCAATGAGCCTCTTTGTCGCAAATGGAAGCTGGTGAACTGTGCAAGTAGCTGCTATCGTTCAGGCCAAATAGCATTTTCAATTAAATGTATTCCAGGGGCAGGCTGGAAATAGGATTGGCGTGGCAGCTTTTAGTGGTGTTTACTCTTTGGCAGAGATACAGCAAAAAGGCGTGTCTTAGTGCATTAGGATATGGTACGTGGGCCACCTTTGAACTACGTATTCAGATCTCATCGGCTGAACCCAACGGGGTAATCCTTCTAGAGATTAACTGCTACCCATTGTCAGCGCGGTGGCTTGGACGGCTAAGTCTCTGGTTAACGGAAGCCAGAGGCCGCAGGTTCGAGCCCCGCTGCGTGACATATAAGAGAGCTTAAGCATTGTAAAATTGCAGCTCCTTTAATAAACCAATAAAACCTTTACCTTTACCCATAGTTTATCACGAACTCAACTAATTGAGTATCTTACCGATTAATTGTTTCTCTAGAAGTTCGGTGCATCCAGATGCTTGTTTCGAGGCTAGAGTAGGGAAAAAATTATGTCGGCAAGAAAATGCTGAGCCATCTGAGTTTAATATCTGAGTGAAGTCAAATAGGAAATCTTCAACGAAAGCCAAAAAAAACCACTCGCTTGATTAAGCGAGAAGGGTTTGTTGGAGAAATTTAGTTACTCGAAAACCTCTGTGAGAACCGCCTTGATAGTGATGAGTATCAGTCGCATCGTAATTTGTGCAATATAATTATATATTGAGCTTGCTTGTGCGAGGAAGATAAGTTTGAGTAAAAACTCTCCCCTCTTAGAAGGCGATTTTTGGAGACTCCCAGATAGCGAGATTAGGCTAGTCAACCAAGCCCAAGGTGGAGTGGGTATCCTGGTGTGTGAAAGCCTCGAGATGGAACACCCTGACGACCGGGGTCGCTGTGACCTCCAAAGTCGGTAGGTAGACAGGTCTGGATTTTCAGAACGATCTTCGGGAAACATGCATCAGTCAATTTGAGCGCTAAAATCTTCAGAGATCTAAGAACCTACATCACCGCTAAAATCGGGGGATCGATAGCTCTGCTTATACCTCTTATCTATCTCGGAAACTGAAACCCCAAGGGAGACTCCTAGAGCCATTCGTGCTTTAACTGGAACACTTATAGTATCTACGAGCACGAACTGCCAAGGCCGAATTACCATGAAGGACGCTGTCCTAGATAATCTACACACAAGGCCGCTCATCGTACCGTTATTATTCATGCCTTTCAAAATCCGAGCAAAACCGCCTGGGAATATCAGAAAAGCAAACTGCTAATACACGCCAAAGAGGGGCTACAAGGTTGGACCAACAACGTTGAACCATGAAGTAAACAATTTCGAGAAACGTAACCTTACGAGCCATGTAGCGGAACTAGGGAAGACTCGGCTCGGAACCACCTCTTCCAATCGCAGGAGGTTAGATCAGAGCTGCAGGCACTCAGGACAACCAAGAGGCAGCCTCAACAGGCCACTCCTCAGCACGAGCACCAATCAGGTACTCAACACGAACGACGGCCTTAGTGGCCTCATGTGACCGTGAGGTAGAATCATGTAACACCACGGAAAAGCTCGAGAACAAGGAGAGACAACCCTTCACACTACACACTCTACCCTCGCTCCGCTCGCCACGACAGGCAAATACCAACCGTGTCCCGGGGGTGTGTACGTAAACTTGCCCGTAGCGAGCTGAACGTCCGTGACCGTTAGGGCAACAAGAGAAGAGCATCACTCCATACGGAAATCAAACAACACCTGTCGGAAGTGGCAAGTGAGCCACTAAACGCTAGAAGGGTATAGAGGACTCGACCCGTAAGCCTCATGGCGTAGGACAGCGGAATACGCACCAGGCCACGAGAAGGGGGAAGATCACCGGAGATGATCTCAAGCGGATTCGCTACAGGTATAGGTGCAATACCTGCTCCAGTCACTAAAATAACAGATGGGCTAGACAACTCGAATATATATATGTGCATATATGAAATATTGAATCATTAACATCCTGGGCGGAGGAACTAGCAAAAACGATTGGCGTGGGACAAGGGTATCGCTACTCGAGGGAAGGAATCTAGTCTAGGAATCTATCACCGGCTACTACAAATAAATAAAATTTCCGGGCTGACCCTCCAGCCAACGTTTAACGTCCACGGTACAACTGCTTTCGGCATAAGGCCTTCATGAGACGGACAACCCATTGAAAATGCAAATGTGCAACCGTGGGGATCGAACCCGTGCACCTACGTCCGTCTCCTCCGATTGCAAGGCGCACACGAATTCATCACTAATACTACAAGTACTACTACTACTGCTATATCTACCTATCCGTTAATCGACGAAGGGTACCCTGTCGACCCCATCGACTCGTTACGATATCCGCTGTCGTCCACAGGCTAAGTGGTTTCTGTACAGGGCGGCGGGCATTACGATGATTGTCCGATACAGGTTGTAAATTTGAGAGAGATTTCACCAGGTCTTGCCTGTAGAGTGCGCCTTGGGAAAATATTTGCAAATAAATAATCAACTACAAAAGACAAATTTATCGAGTAACGCCATCTCCTCGACAGCCAACTATTCCCCTTTACGATCCCCGTCGCTTTCTGCCATGATATGATGGAGACCATACCACTGAGTAGTGCTATAGTGCCGATATATAAGCAAGACTTGTATCGTCTCTCCGCCGGGGTCCGCGGCGTGGCCGAATATTGCAAGGGGTCATTCTATTTACGCGATGGACATGCCGAGTCTGTTGACTCTATTGACTATTGCACATACGTGATAGAGCGGACCATCAAAGCGGTAGCGGAAACTCTTCGTTTCCGGCAGCCACTGTATCTAACATAGGAGTCGGTGCTTAGCTCATAATGGAGCTGGTATTCACCTTATCGGAAGCTTATATCGGGCCCCCGAGCGATCAACATACATTCCTATAATGGAATTATTAGTGTATTATTATTATTATTCAAATAACAGCACATCCGATTATCATTGTTGTGTCTCATTAAAGTGATTGCTATTATCGCCTTTTGGTACGGCTGCAAAGCACAGCGCAGCCCGAGAGAGAGAAAAAAACCTTCACCAATGAAGTTCTAAACTTTTACATAAGGATGTAATGGAAATAATTATATGAATATCGATATATATATATACTGTAATACGATGTGAGTAATCCTGTAAACAACGAATTTCTACGAAATTTCTTTATACTGAAGAACAGTATCATTAATGTTGAATACATGATTCTCACTGATTGGGCACAACTCATATTGTACGTGTCCTGTTCAGCAATCTCTACTGGACAAGCGATGCTGAAAGCGCAATATTGAAGGGTGTCTCACGACGCCGCATCGGGCCGGCGCATGGCCCATTGCCATCTCCTCCCCGCACAATGGCACTCTTATCATTGCGACGATTCCATAGATCCACTCTGACACCATGGTCCCTCAAGTATAAGAGGCATGGGACGTAGCCCCAGACACTCACTCCTCCATGAAACATTGGCCAGAGCCCTCCGATCCGCATCTATAGCAAGCACTTCGTAAAGCTAAGAGTCTTCACCGCTTTGATGGCAAAAGCCCTAATGGTGATAGGTCTTTAACTCCCTTCTCTTGGGCTACAATCCTCGCCTAGCATCACACCATGGCTGATGCATTAGCATCTCCTTATGTCGGTCACGAAGCAACAAACACAATCCGGCGATACAGCAGACGCTGCCGAACATTCCACAATTAGAAAGTACGCTACATTAACGGAGGAACTATCACTTTCGACGTGTAGCCTTCGAAACTCGACGAGGATCAGTCTTCGAGCTATGTGCACTCATTGGGAGGGAAGAAGAGCGAGGGATAGAATTTCTCTCTGCTACAGGAGATTCTCTTGAAGGGAAGCTATCAATGCAAAGATTTTTAATCGATATTCAACGAGGCGACGCAATCTCCATTTTAGGCTTTACGCTGAGAGACTGGGACGATCGAGCGTCCTGTAAGAGGGGGGACCTTACATTTTCCAGGATGTGATACCCTTCTTCCAAGTGATCAATACCTATTCAAGGGGTAAAATTGTAGCCAAAACAATATGTAGAAATCACTCATATATACATAACATATTCGTGTAAATGCTTTTCGACATTTCGACACGTCACCGTATTTTCACCATTGTTTCTACGAGTTCGTACGCGTTGTAGGAGCTGCCGTGCTTCGTTAATAACAAAACTAAATCTGTGCCGTGTTATTTCCTAATAGAAATGCATCACATATTATTAGTATGAGCAGTCAGCATTGTGGCCACCATCCGGCCGAGGATATTATTGATTCGGTCATTCCTTGCTATTTTTCCGAGAATCTAACACATAATAAAAGATAAAACTTCGTTAATTATTAATATTGCAATCGCTTTCTCAGTAAACCAATAATTCGGTTACCTTCACTTCTTTATCTTTGGTGGTTTACGCACCACCCGAGTTTGCAACAAGTATTAAAACTGTTTTTCGAGCTGACCCTCAGCTGACCTTCCCCTATCTGACAGGCCTCAGCTCTTAACCTTTTAGGTATAACTATGAGAGGACCTGTCGGGGCCACCTTTGCATATTCTTATCAGGTACGAGTGAGGCAACAAGTATTAGGTACAATTGAACCGGAAGACTAAAATTAGACGGTCACTGCTTTTGTCATAACTACAGAAATTCCCTTGACTAGCTTTCGTGTGAACACCACACACCGATACTAGTTGGTAATCCTTTCAATAGAGATGGTGAAAATGGAAAACAAATGTGTGTTTTCAATGAAAAGAAGATCGTATTGAAAATAGAATGATGACACGCTTCCTTTGCATGCCCGTTTTCTCACACTTATAGCCGGCCCTTAAGGAGATCCGGGCGTGGCTGACTGGTCATGCGCGTGATTCGATAGAAGACCCTGATCACAGGTGGAACTCTGATCACAAACTCTATCACTCTCTGCAGAGACTACATTGGCGGTAGCCAGCGAAGGCCTTTAGCCCATTGTTAGAGCATGGCCTAATGAAGCCTCGTAATTGGAAATTAATAACGTATGCGTTCTTTCGCCGTCTTATTCATGCTTGGCTGTCTCGTAGTGTTAATCACATAGCCGCTCCTCCCCTTAACTACCTTTGTAGAGCTTTCAGTTTCTCTCTTGGCTAGCCGACCCTGAGCTGACCTTTGTTAAGGTCTTTTTTTACAGGCTGACCCTCAGTCTTAAACATTTAGGTTAACTCAATTCACAGTGTTGTCCTCGCATTCGCTTCGTACGAAAAAACAACCCCTTTAAATGGAAATGTGCAGAAGGTAGGGTTCGAACTCCCGTGTGAGGACCCACGTGCGTCACCCTCGGTTGCGGGACGACTACGCACACATCACGCTACCGGGCTCGACACCTTTGTTGAGCCTAACGAAATCAACCGGCCTACAGTTAGGTACAAACAAAATTCAATCTGATGAGTACCGGCCGGCACGTCGTGATCTTCTTACGGCCTCATTGTACCATGTCACCCTAGTGATACGACGCTTTCTTAATAGTCTTTAACTTAAGCGGAGGTTTTCTGATGATCTGATTGCGACAATAATTCAGTTCACTCGTGACGAGATTCAGATATGTGTAGATTACAATAGATTCAACTATTTGTGTTTGCTGTGAGACAAACGTAGAATATACTGGCTCAACTCACCTGTGGGTGACAGTTCCCATGTGACAGTTCCCAAGTGAACCTGAAGATGAGTTGCTAGATATGCCGTATTTGTCGTTTACTCGTACTTGATTTTACGGGGTCTGTTTGACCGACCGCTTCTACCGTTGGGCAGAGGACAGACGAGGAGGCTCGTCGTTTAACGTTTGCAAACCTTGTCTAGGTAACGATAAAATTAAGACGTCTTTTTTTTTCATTCGAGGCCACTGTCATCACGTACAGCATACTAACCCAACGTTTTCCGATTGTCGAAAGCAGGACGCGCACGAATGTAACTTACATGCCACGCCACCGGGCCGACCTACTAACCTAGCCATGTGAATACGATCACCCATGTGTCCTATTTTACCTTGACCAGTTGATATATTCGAAACGAGCCTGACCTTCAAGCCTGACAAGCAACGACCTCGATTGTTCATTCGATGTTTGAATGGGCATATCTCACAATAGAATTTGTCGCGGTGTTCCCGTCACTTCGAAGGGTCATCCTTCAACGGACTGAACATCTATACACAATCATTCCCTCATTTCGCAATGGCCCGCCTCGCGCGTTCTGTTCGCCCTCTCTCATCAAGAACCTCGAAGAACTTCGGCTTGAATACATTGAATGTACGCCGAATGACAGGCTGGCTCGAGTGCAATTAAACGAGTCTCTTCCTTCGTTATTATTAGCAAACATTCAAGACTACATTTTGGTAGACAGCTCGTTCCCGAAGACGCCCTTCTAGAGCGGACAGTAAACAATGTGCACGACTCGGGTAGACTAATTGCGGTGTGCTCCTTTTCAACGTCCATCATTAGATATCAGGCTTGAGTTCAAACGCTACTCTGAGCGGCACAAAACACTACAAAGTCCAAATGTTTGCCACATAGACAAAACGCATTGGAGGTTGCGAACACTCGGTTTTTTCTCATAGACTCATAGCCACCAATGTTGTCAAATGCTGTGACAACATCTCCGCATCCACCCTAGCACCAGACGCTCCTTCCCATGGCGTAGCTAACGCCATTAGTCCTTTTATATTTAAAAGATGTCGATATTGCTTGACAAAAAGCATATGCACGTAAACCACCTTGACTATGACCTATCAGCAGCATAGGTCTAGCAGCTAGACCTTCGAATTGGCTTCTTTAAGAGCTACCCTCAAAATTCTCGATTTTTTCGGTGCAAAATAAAAATATTACATACCATCGAATATAAAATGTAGAAAATCGTTACGTAAGTATCAAAAATTATTTTAAAATAAAGCAAGTAAAAGGACGATCTGCAACTTGCACTCGATTTCAGCCCACACATGACTTATGCAAACTTATTAACCAGCAAATGTAATCGCGAACGAAGCTGTAAGGCTATAAGAGACTGACGAGAGAAGTGGGGGGGGGGGGACGCTTTGTTGAATTGTGTTCTATTGCCGGCCAGGGTGACTGATGGCGTAATTCCTGTATTTACGTAGCTGGCGTAGAATTGGACTTGCAGTTTATCTTTGTGGTTACATGTAACCGCACGAGACATGGTCACGCCATGGTCCTACCTCTGACGAACTTCCTCCTCTCGTGGTTCCGCAACGCAGAAGTAAAAACGCTTAATTATTCGCTTCAATTAGTTTAGGCTTCTCAGGCGTAATATTGAGTCGAGTCCGGCCTGGTGGTGGGTTCGTGTGCGCCCGCTCTGCAATCGGCCAAGAAGGACCTAGGTTCACACATACACAGACGTGTTCGACCTCTCGCTGCACATTTGCATTCAACGAAGGGGTCCACCTTATGAAGCCGTATGCAAAAAGCAGTTGTACCGTGGCCTGAGTTAAATCAATTGATATTCTACATTTTGAATTTTTTTTTTAATTTTGAAATGTTTTAATTAGAAAAAATGCTAACTAATTGCCTACGTTTTGTTGCTATTTCTGATAGTTGTATGCCCAGTACGCTTCTAGCAACAGTGGGAAGTTCGTAGTGAAGAACACCTTGGTTATCATCTTCAGTTTCTTCAGCATGTTTAAATTATCTTAATTAGCGAAGTTCATCTGGGATATGATTCTGAACTACTTTATTACAACAGTCAAGGAGATTTCTTTCATATTATCGTGTGCCTTAATAAACATTATATATATATATATTATATATATATATAAGTTTAGGACAGGACGTGAGGCTGGGGTCGTCATGGTCACCCCCGAGGGAGACGAAGTCTTGCCTCTCCGCACAACGAGCAAAAGTTGAGTTGTTCTCTCCTTACGGTTCTGAAACTCACGGTTCGAAATATCCCACCAACACATAGCAACTACACAGCCAGTAGAACCCACCTACAGAGCAATTTTTTTAGCCGGTGTGATACTGAACGACCGGTTCCGAGGTCAACCTGAAAATTTTCTACGATTTCTCGAGTGCTTATAGTCGGCGTTCCATGACTCGGATAATGTCATTGTCGATCAGTAAATCTTTCGGGCTGGCTCACACCGTTGAACACTTAACATCCACGATACAACTGCTTTCGGCATAAGGCTTCATAAAACGGACCCCCCGTCCAGCGAAATCCTTCCTGGCCCTGGTGCGTCGTCGAGGTTGAATTTCTTCGAAAATTTATTCCTTTTTCGAAAATATTCGTAAAAAAATGAACTTTTTTCAACCATCCTTTTGCGTGTATTTCGCCGATACGAATCGCTGTTGTACTGTTGTGGGACTATGGGTGACTATCATCGAGATGTGTCCTTGCATCACGGTAGCTTGGCTTCGTTTCGAGGGGAAACCCACGATTGACAGCCAAATCAGCAGTAGCAGCTAATTAATTAATATAATCATCGCTAATCTAGGATCTATCCATTCGACGATGGATGTATCATATATATATATATATATATATACATGTGTGAAACATTTAATACCCCGACTAGCACAGCCCCGTTACAAGCGGTTTATCTCCCCGTTAGAATCCGTAATAGTGGTGACATTGAAGCGTTGTTTGACAACGGTAGAGTTTTGCTAAAACGAGTCACTACCGTGAGTATTCTAAGCAAATGTTGTTGTGTTGACGCCATCAACCAAGTCGTTATTATTATTATTATTTATACTATTATTCTTATTATTATTATCATTCGTCTGGCAACGGTACCCGATTGACATGTGACCGTGCTTGTCATCCATGCCCCCGCCGTTACATAGCGTACATTTGCATCTTGTCAACGTCGTGTCGAGTCGAGCTCCGTCGTACGGCTGCGACGTCTTTGACGAGAGAGACTTCCCACACCATTTTTCATTGAAATGTCACTAAAACAATCGAACTGATACACGCTGCCGCCGCCGCCGCCACCATCATCATCATCCGCTTCCCTAATTTCGATACGCTTGTCGTAATATGCCGTTACAAAAGCGATCCCACTGAAATTACAACAGAAAGCGGAAATACTCATTTCGAAAAGAACACGCACGCACACACGCACACAAAGGCACACATAGACGTTGTGTGCGTTTCTTCACTGTGCGATTATCTGTTGCAATGTCCCCTAGCTCGAACGCGCCACGTATACACGTTCTATGTGCATACTACGAGCCTGTGCGATTGTCCTGTCGAGCTGTCTGTCTATCTGGACGTGTGTATGTGTGTGAGTGTGTATATATATATTTATCAAATCTATTTATCTATGTATCTATATATCCATGCAGCGTCTCTCTCTCTCTCTCTCTCTCTATATATATATATATATATATATATATATATATGTATGTATCCCATTGAGCCTCTGCGGCCACGACTTTGTGATCGCTTCTGTAACGACAGTTTAGTGTAACTCGATTATGACTCGGGGTAACTCATTTTTGCGAGCTTTTATGTCAGTTCTTCTGATCCGAGTAGGCAGGGGGGGAGATGAGATAGTGTGTATGTGGTTAAAATGCAACAGATTCATTTCAAGGTCCCATAGTTGGCCAATCCCCGCTCAGTGACACTGTCTAGCATAGACTTGTTACACCGATCAGTTATACTTATGTGACTATAGTGATATCGACGAAGGCAGCAATCGTTGAGTCACCATTGGAATTGTCATCAATATAATACTGATAATGATGAGTGCGATGACGATATACGAGTTGTAAGAGAGATTACATAAAAGCCTAGCGAAGAACAATACGAATCATTTGAGCGCGGTGGGCATCAATGATGCGGCGGACGAACAAAAGCCTAAGACGATGGCCAATCGAACAATTCTGGCTTTGATCGATTTCATAAATGATCGCGATGGCTAACCTCGCCAGCATTTGTCGACCGCCGTTCGCGAGTTGCCATCTCGTATCAAAGCACTTTAAAATTGCGACAGGTTTTAGCCACGTAAAACGGTCACGGGAGAGAGAGAGAGAGCGTACGAGAGTAGCAGCCAAATGACTGGTAGCTGTGACCGTCACCCGAGCGTAATACATAACAATATTTCCTGTATGAATTGCAATAGCATCGGCAGCAATCGTATGCTCATTTAATACAATTCGCTTGGCTAACACGAACGATTGTAACACAGTTTACGTGTACATATGCGACTACCCGTGTTCACGTTTGATGCGATTGGAAGCGACGACATGCGATAGAGATGGCGGTTTTTGACAAGTACCCAGAAACGTATTCCACACATACAGCAAACTATATTTTTATTAAACATTGTTAGGTAGGGCAATAAAATAAAATATAAACATCATTTTCATATATGAACGCGTGTTTCATAGATGAACACTTGTATATATATATATATATATATACATACACGACCGGGATTGACTTATTGAAATATTGCCGTATCGTATGATGATGCAGCATAGTATAATTGTACAATATGATATAAACAATTAGCACTAAAAATAGTAAAAAATTAATAAATAATAATAATAATAAGTAATTCCTAATTATTGTATGTTTGAATAAAATTTAAATTAATATAGTCATTAGCACTAACTCTCCACTGACAAATTCTCGTAGTTATTGCATGCTTGAAGTTTGCATATACTAAATAAAGTTTTCGCATCTTTTTTTAGAATGGTGAACAAAAAATTAATTAGCAACAACATAACTAATTTGAGAGACTACCGAGTGACGTTACGTAACGCATGACGCCGCGACGTATTTCAGGCACGCTTCGCCGCACCTTGCGCACAAACAAACATACCTGTACACATCTGGTGATATCAAATGATTGACATCTGTTGTGTTCTGCCATAGGTGAACTATGACACATCAGTAGCTTCAGCACTAGGCAAGTTCTATTTTTGGCCACACGCTTAAGGACTGACGAAGCAATTATTAGGTGAAGCCTCTTGTTTTAAGTATTCTTCTATTAAGAATTTATCGATGAGGGTGCTCCTGTGCAACTATATGTAGTTCACCTTGAACTCGTGGAATAATTGTCGCCACCCGCATCCACCCACGTTTATAATTGACTAATAAAGATTTAAATCGTCTCAGCTATTTGGGGGGGGGGGTAATCTTGCCTGCTAACGGCCGATTCTTCTTCGGGGAGCACATTACGGACGGAGTTTGACGAGGACAGTGGGGCGGGTTCGGTGAGGAACAAGTGTTGGAATATCGACATCAGCTGACTTTCTTTCGTTTGTCCCTCATACCGCCAATGGCTTCACGTTAATGTGGACGTGCTTTGCATAGGCACTCGGCTTTTTTTAGTTGCCGATTCATTTCGTAGATAGAGAACTGTGAAGCCTCAATTGAAACTTCGAGCTATTGGACATCCGTAACTGGAAAAGGTGCACGCTAAAGGCACGGCGTGTCTGCCTGGTGCACGTGTGCAGGCGGCAAGTGCAAGGACTCCACTTTCAAACGAATTAAATCATTCGTTTAAGTTAGGCGGACTTTTGCTGGTAAGCATCTCTCTCTCTCACTTCCATTTGCAGTGCTGGAAACCCCGTGAGTAGGGTGAGTTTCATATTGAAGGTGTAGCATTTTAAAAGGATTTTCACGGAACGGCTTCTTGATCTTCGAAAGTTCCGATCACGAAAATTCGCCATTCCGACTCGTGTCAACTCGTCCAACCCGACTTGTGAGTACAGCAACCGACCGTAGACACAATTAGCACCCTTGAACGGGTCACTAATAGTTATAACTGGGGATCACAACTATCAGCGATACCTTCCGGGGACACGTTGTGCACTAGACAATTGCGTGAGCACATTGAGCCCAGGTGTTCAAGCGTGTGTCGTGTCAGAGGCAATAGGGCATACAGTGAAACGCAAACATAGAACGCCCAGGTGGGTAAACACAACTCGAGCGGCTAGGACCATCGACAGAAGTCGGCCACGGCGCCATTCCGGATGACCAAATAGTCACTGAGCAGTGGAGGCCAAACCTCTCGGAACGTTTGCTCTGAGCAGTCGCTCTGCAGTGAACGCCAGATGGTGCCGCAGAGCGGGACCGTCAATAACGAAAAGGGATTGCCTACTTGTAAGGTTAAGGTTTGATTCATTCATAATTAAACTAGGAACTGCAATTTTTACCATACCCCTAAATTCTCTCTCGTATATATATATATATATATATATATATGAATGAATGTCGCGGAATGTCGTCCTCATCAGAATGTCGCGGGACAACTGAAACGTGCCGCGTTCGACACCGGCATTTTCCACAGCCAGAGATAACGCAGCCCCCCAACTCCTAGTCAGTCCCCCATCCACCACGCGGACGGCAAGGATAACAGATATCGTTCCACGGAAGAGATATCACGGGCAGCGTGTTGTCAACCAATGTTCCTCTGTCCGACGATACTGCGTTCCCTGTTAGCCATTGTGCGCGCTATATGACGTTGCATCAATTGCATTGGAAGTTCCTGTGAGTCCGGTTGTTGTCCCCCCCCCCCCTCCCCTTAAAAAAATCGGTAAATATGACTGATTCGTAATATCACGATGGCTCGATGAGGCCCCGTTGTAGATGTCATTACCGTTGTTATATTTACGAGAAGGACATCACAAGCGAAATTTGGGCCGTCGAAACGAGTGCGCAAGGAACGTGAAACCGCACTTTTGTATTATTGATGGGCTTGAGTTTGATCATCAGCGACGCCGGGATGAATCAATCGAAATTCGCAAGGCAAGACATCGGCGATCTGGTGATCGTCGACTTCGTCGTCTTGTTGTTGCTGTTCCTGCTGTTGTCATTGCTATACGCCAGCCGCCGCCGCCGCCCCCCCAGTGGACAGAAGAGTGGGATTATCACTTCTCGACTTTCGCGTCCCACTCAGATTACCACCAGCTTTGTGATTCTATTGAACATCTTTGCCTTCTGCTGCTGCTGGGCCGGGGCTAGCGGAGAAGATTGCCCAAACAATGCCACAAAATAGTGAAACTGAAGACAATGAAGCCGCTGAATGTAAAATGCCAACAATTGGATCTGAGACGCGAAAGCTACTTCGAAGAACCAGACATGGGCCAGAATTGCGATATGGGTGTCGATCTTCGGGAGCGTCGACACGGCTCAACTAGCCGAGGTAGTGTGTGGTACTGATGTCCATTTTTGTTGTGTGCCGGGAAAACGGCTGAAAACGTCCATAAAAGAGCGGCATGTCGGTAACTGCACTAAAGTTTCAACGCTGTGACCAAAAAAGCTGGAGAAACTGATTTGACAAAAAAATATGCTGCGATTGTTGTTCAACTGCTGATTGTCAGATGATGCACTAAAGCTTGAGGAAAAGAGGGGACGAGAAAGTGGTGTAGTTTTCGGCTGTCACAGGCTCAACCCGCAGATATAAATATATATATATATTTTTTTTTTCTTCCTGCCATTTTCCGTAGTAATGACTTTCGGAAAAGTATCGATAAATGCTAATTCAATTAGAAAAGTGGGCGACAATTGTACCCGCTGAACGTGAAAAGCATCTAAGAACAGCCTTCTCTATATATGCTTAATAGAATATCTAGATCAAGCAGGTCTCACTTCCTTGTCCAGCTCCTAAGCGGGTGCCCAATGTAGAAACTGCGTTGCCCCTTTTGATATCGAAGAAAATCTTTGCATTTGAAATTGGGTTGTAAGTAGTTCTCCTGTTGTCGACAATAAGCTTTCTCATAATATCTGTAGGAATTTTAATGACTGTATCGAACCCTACAGGGCCTGACGTAGCACTCATTCATTAATGAGGCTTATTTTCTATACTTGGCTTGTCCGTCTGTATTGGCTACGTAATCAGGCTGGGGTGTTGCGTAACTGATACAATGAGGTGCTAGAGTGTTAGCCACAGTGCAATCCCAAACCAGAATTTTACCTCTGGAAAAGGGAATTAACGTGACATATACCATCAGAGCGACAAATACCTGCTGGCTCACGAATGCAAGGAATACATGTGGAAATAAAAATAAATGCAATGAATAAATGTGGAACCAAGGGCCCTGGCCAAGTCTCGTTTAATAGAGAGTGTCCCAGGCCACGACCCGCGCGTCTTACCTAAGAGAGTCCATGACAACCAAGCGAATCAACTCGTTCTCAACAGGAATATGAGGGGAAACTAGATCACTTCAGTAGTAGTACTGTTTTTCGAGCTGACCCTCAGCTGTTCCCCTATCCGACAGACAGGCCTCAGCCTTAATCTTTTAGATATTTCTATGAGAGGACCTGTCGGGGCCACCTTTGTTTATCCTCTTCCTTACTTATTCCTGGCAAGAATCTTCAGATAAGGAGAGATGATAAAGAACTCCAAAGATTCTCCAAAGCGTCTGACAGGATTTAAACCCAA
Source organism: Stratiolaelaps scimitus (assembly GCA_019614645.1). Lineage (NCBI taxonomy): Eukaryota > Metazoa > Arthropoda > Arachnida > Mesostigmata > Laelapidae > Stratiolaelaps > Stratiolaelaps scimitus. The sequence goes on along the minus strand of JABWDB010000064.1, from coordinate 717,916 downwards.
CACACACGTGTCACTCCGGTCTAGCGGTCCAAGACGCTCATCACTAGACCATCCAGGGAACAATACTTCACAAAGTAAACCTATGACAAGACGGGTACATTGATCATCAAGTGAAGTTCCCGTAGGAGAGGAGGCAAAGCATTAAGCCATACTCCCGCCCAAAGCCTAATGAGGGCCTTCGATCTGGCTTATTCCACATCACTGGAAGAGAGACTGTTGAATAGATTCACGAAAAAGCTGCATCAGTTTGCGTTCAATCCCCAGATATTCTAACGGTGTGTTGCTGAGCAGGTTGACCTGTCCCCTGGATAGTCTAGTAGTGAGCGTCTTAGAGTGCTAGACCGGAGGGACGTGTGTGTTGGGTTCAAATCCTGTCAGACGCTTTGGAGAATCTTTGGAGTTCTTTATCTGAAGGTTCTTGCCAGGTACGAGAAAGGAAGATAATGAGCAAAGGTGGCTCCGACAGGTCCTTATAGTAATACCTAAAAGGTTATGAGCTGAGGCCTGTCAGATAGGGGAACAGCTGAGGGTCAGCTCCTGGCTGACGGTCAGCTTGAGTAGGTTGACTTTAGTTTATCTCTCGTTGATACAAAGTGTTTCCAGGTATCTTGAAGTACCCGTTTCTTTGTTGACCAGATCATAAATCGAATAGATAGACGCAGTGACACTGGGTTCAGCTAAAGAACCAGCTTCTGGTGACAACCAAACCAAGTTCGTCCGTCATTAAGGAACATCCTAGTACCTCTAGGTGGTCCCTCCCAGTTTCTCTGCGTCGAGGAGGTTTATTGCGATCTGCCTGTGCAAATGAAGATCTGGTAGAAAGGTCGGAGGACACGGTCACTTTTGCCCGGATAAATTAATACATACGTCGGATTGAGATTGAAATGCTAACGATTTTCCTGCCATCCGCCAAAATCGTCTCAATATCTCCACCTAGGATGCAGTCGTCAAGGTGCTAAGAGTTGAAAGGGGATGATGAAGAGTGGACCAACCCCTTCAAAGCTCGACTTAATGAGACTGGCCTAAGCGGATCACCTTGGTGAGTACCAGTTGCCGAGGAGAACATGTTTTCATTGAGAAATAGCAGAGATGCTTCATGATATGCTTGGTCAGATATATGATGAATAATTTAAGGTACATGATCTCTCTCGCCAGCTCTGAGCATTAAGTCGCCGACATAAGGAGGTGAGAGCGTTGTGAATGACCACATGCTTTGGGCAGAGTACCACGTTCAGCAATAGATGGCCTATCAGACGACAGTAAGAACAAACAGGCGGGCGACTAGCTGTTCAATGATAACAGACATGAATCTCAATAATACGTTTGGAGGTGAAGTTTTCTTAAAAACTAAAAGTACCTTCCCAGGTGATCGCAGAGTAACTCCCAAGGAAGAAATCTTGATTCTTCGAGCACATCTGGCACTGAAGGAGCGGGGGAGAGTTCATGTAAAATCTCTTCGCCAGTTAAAGCTGGGCTAACAAGGTCAATTCGACCTTTTCAACACGAAAGGGCAGACCAATAGGTTGAGAAATGTATACCACCTTATGTAGCCTATAAGTAAACTATGAATTTCCTTAATAAGCTCAAGCATAGTCGACCCATTTCAATTGAGGGGTTTACTGACTCGGTTATCAGCTGGTGTCCTACGTAAAACTCCTTTGAAGAAATCCTGTGAGCGGGATTGAATGTCATTTCTAAAGTCCTCCAATGCGTCGGACTTTCGCGGTGCTTTGCGCTTGCTTATTTTTGCTCAGTAATTGTTGGAAACACATCATCTGTTTCAACCTCATCTTCATCAGTGATTGACGAGTTCGGTTTCTTCCTGTTGGGAGGAACGTCCTTGATTTGTGCAGGCCAATCGAAGCAGGGCCTTGGTAATGTTCGCCCTCTGAAGATTTACGCGCCTAGAACTGGTGTATCAACATTCGAACTAAAAACAATTGGGGGTGAGAGGAACAGCGCTGGAGACTGCACCAACTTACTGTCACGCGATTCTGGACCGCTGATATCCATCAGCCGTGAGATGTCCAGAGATGCAGGTGCGATCACAGGTTTGCATATATCATGTACTTAGCAGCATCGACCATACCTAAGGTAACCACCGCACCTATAGCGGCTTCTTCACTTCGTGTGGCCAGGACAACACTGACTTGTAATTAAACAATGTAGTTACCACCTAATACGTTTGATAGAACTCCCGCCGTTTTTATGATTCCTAAATGATTACATAGGCGTTCCTCAGTGAAGTTCAGTTGAATCGGGGAAATCGGTGGAGTTTTTCATACAACGCCTTTTGCGGAAACTCATGTGGTGCGCTATTAAAAGCAACCTTATAATTAGTCAATATATAGAATACAGTCAACAATATATATACATATATATATATAGTTCCTTATAAGCACTGATTCAAGTAACTTTCCTAAACTAAGCTGAAAAAATAGAAACAAACCAGCTTCTACGGACCACCCGTTTATGGCTGACAGAGATATTTCTTCAGGGGCGAAAAACGCCCTAGTTAAGTTCGACAACCATTGATGCAGCCATCTTGGCAGGAATACAGCGCGCTTAACTATCGACCATGATGAAAACAAGCACTTGACAAATATGACCGTAGAACATTGTACGGCCATTTACATCCTGCTGCTCAGCAACAAAATCTTCAAAAGGGTAAAAATGAACATAGATCTTCAGACAAGGTGAAACCCGCAGGTGATGTCGCTCCAATCCCGTTCTTCTGCCCGAGTAGCAGCAGCAGCAGCAACTAAATGTGTACTAAGTAAGTATAGATTGTAGCCGTCCCACAAAAGGCGAACGAATTTCAAACTGTTACACGCATCGTTGCCTTCGCTCGACGCTAGTCGACTATTCCGGTGGAGGCGATGTGCTTCTTGCGGATGGACGATGGCTCCACTGAGCTGCTGCTGAGCGGGTCGCCGTTACCAGGCGGTAAACGCGTAAGCGTAAAGTGCACAACACAGATTGCAGAAGATGCCTATGGCGGTAACTGGTGCTGCTGCGAGCGGCTGGCCGACCAAGCTGCCGACCGGCCTGAGCGAGACAAGACGAGACTCGCTGGACCGCATCGAGCTGCAACCAAGAACCAACAACCAAGGATCAGCTATGGACCAGAAAACACAAGCGGAGGAAGTGCCGCCGCGGGACACGAGAACGCGGTTCCGCGTTCTGTTATAAAAGTCTATCAAAGTCGATGTTACGATAGACTGCTATGGTTACATGCTTAATTTTTATTGCGAAAAACTGTCGAGGATTCTTCTCAACACTAGTAGCTATGGAAATTTATTTTCTTATTTAATATAAGTTACAGTGGCATGCGTCTGACCTCCCCCAAACCCCTGACGAGCTGACATAGAATACCATGACATTGGCGTTAACAGGCACCTATTTAGTTTTTATGCTAGAGGCGATTTGAGGTGCAGAAATATATGTGCGTTGGCTCCAATTTGAATGTTGAGGTTAAGGTTTTATTAAGGTATTATATTATAAAGGAAGTGCAGTTTTTGCAATTCTCGAACTTCCCTTATATGTCAACTCACGGGATTCGAACCTGCGACCTCCGGCGAGTGGACGCCACGCTGGCTGAGGTTAGGAAACAATGGGACTAGACCACGAGTCCACTCCACTGCGGAAGGCGCGGCTTGGGTTTAACCCGATATTGTTACTTAATTTTTCCAATAACGAGTGCGAATAACATGTGCCGACATCGCCTGGCAACGTCTGGCCGCCTGCGAACATCGCGATTGCACCTTATTGCCTTGGGTTCTGTAGCAAAGCAGGAGAAAGCACTGGCTGATGCAAGGGCATCGCAGAACAGCTCTTCGCGCACCTCGGGCGAAGTAACTCGAAGCTGCCAATATAGACTCGCACCAGGAATCATGTGTACGCCACAGTACAGTGACAGTACTCGCGACGTTCACTTGCCGATCCAACCACGTTTGAGCCCCTCTTGGTCCGTGGGAACGGCTGGCCCAATCAGTGATACATATGTTTCCCCGTCATATAGACCCTTAGGTACCAACCGCGTTCCGCTTTGCAAGTTGCTCGCAGTCGTCACGAATACAGAAGCAATTATTAACTCAGAGATGACTGCCAGCGACCCTTCTCGCAAGTATTGGCAGTTACGCAACGCCCTGTTACAGGTCGGCTATGAGTAAATTAGGCATTGGTCGGTGCTCGTTGCTGACCTAGTCGGCGCAGGCCTCTGGATACTGTTGCGGCGGATGCGCTTATTTTACGAGCGGGAAATGGTAGAGGGTAGAGTCAGCGTTCTTCACCCTCGTCTTACCCATGACCAGCACCGCTCCTTGAGCTATTCTGAAGAATAGCCGGAGGGAATGGCCTTCTCACAGGTTCGCAGGCTTCACATATTGATTTGTATATCGAAATTTTGTAGAAAATTTACATTACATCCACGCCTCGGAAGCAAACAAAAAAGTAAGTCTTCGGGGATAGTGTGAGGCAAGCGTACACCAAAAATATCGTTGGATTCCACAAAGCGTAAACTGCTGTTCGCAATGTGAAAAAGGGAACTTTCGCTACCAATGTATATACATAATATATATACATATATTATCCATATATATATATATCTATATATATATATATATACATGTATGTTGAGAAACGCTTATAGGCGCGAAAACAAGAATCCGTATGGAAATGTCAACCAATATCCTCGAGCTGCAAAATCAACAGGGCAATGCGACGTAACAAACAGATGAAGCCAAATATGCATTTATTATTATTATTATTATTGTTGTTGTTGTACCATAAGAAACTCGGTACATTCGGGTAGATAAGAGGGCATTCGTTGTTGAAACGTCCCTTGACACAACGTTGTTCAAACGAAGTCAGCTGTCCGCCACCCTGCGCGGACCCCCCCTTAGAATAAGAACACTGTTGGATTTCGCTTTCGGTAAGAAGATCGTGTTTTTCCGCGAGGTCAAGTGTGGCGTTGATACGACACTTAATACGAAAAGTGGTCTTGGTAACCGCTCACCACCCACAACACGTCAGAGACAACGCCAATCAAACATGGAGTTCCATCAGTAGTGACTATTTTGACAGAGAAATCAACGGCGAACATGGTCGCTATTGTTGTATTGCTATTTTTGATTTCACAGCTCGAAGCTATTAGTTGACATTTCCATATGGATACTTGTTTTCAAGCGAATATATAGCTATTGTAGAGGTAGGTGTTTATTGGTTTATTAAAAGGAACTGCAATTTTTAGAATGCTTAGTTCTCTTATATTATATGTCAGATCGGGGGGACTCGAACCTGCGGCGGACGGATTTTCACAGCCAGAGTCGTATCCATCCAAGCCACCGCGCTCACTCGTATATATATATATATATTTTTTAGTACCAAAAGCTTCCATTTTTACATTGCAGACTGCAGTGTGCGTTCTCTCGCTTACAACGATATTTGATCCATGTCATGCAACAAGAATTAAGTCAAATATAGAATCACCTTCCTACAATGAGTTCCGGTTGACTTCTACAGATATGCTTGACTGAGGTCAATTCGATATTCTGGAGCCGAAAACATTGACAAAATAACTAAAACATATAAAGGACAATGGACAACGAATCAACTATTTGATTAGCATAGTAATATCCCCCCCTATACAAAAGCGAGCAACTCTCACTCGACACACAGCCGAACCTGTTCCCATTCGGCAAATCACGTCGAACTTTTCTTGAACACTGTTATGTATCTATGTATATGTATATATATTCTCTAAATCGTGACACCAACGACAACAAGCTGCCATTGGCCCAGCGGTGGTCGTGGCTGTCATCGTCATATTCTATTACCATTACTCGAGGGTTGGCAAGCCGCAACACCTTGCACCGCCGAAATCATGCGACAAAATTCTCGATGCAAGACAACACACTACGGACACGGCTGGAGCCGACGTCAACACAGACGGCCACGAAGATACACCGAGCCCAGAAGATATCGAGTGAACCGCCGCCGCCGCCACCACCACCACCACCGGCGAACCGAAGGAGCTGACCAAACGCACATTGAAGACCATGAAGCTTACAACGACGAGTGAAAGCATCTTGCTGCGGAGCGACCGAAGTCGCGTTGAGTCCCTGTGCGACACGGGCGCACAAAAACGGAAAGTCGGCCAAACCAGCGAATGCGATAATGGCAACTCAAGCGTCAAGCAAGCGATCGCGGTTGTGACTCGCGAATTATTAATAATATATATATATATATATATATACTTAAGCAATGAAAAAGCAAAATTGCAGTGGCTTTTTTTAATAAACTAATAAACCTTTACCCTTTACCTATATCACTATATAGAACAGTAATTTGAAGAATATGTAGAGAAATTCGAGCACTAGATAAAATGAACAGCTGGCAGACATTCGACTGTAAAGCGTTACAAATTTCCAAAGCTCGAATTGATTGCGCACTTATTCAGTTTTAAATAAGCTCAAAAGCTTCTAATATAATACAAACATCATCGTCTACCACACAAGGCGTTGTGTTACACATATCTAGGTAGCTAGGTGCATAAGGGTACCACAGTAAAAACCTTAAAAAAAAGGATTGTAACCGGAGTGGCAAAAGCCTAAAAAAAGTGAAAGTAAAGCGAGAGCCTAAAAAAAGTACCTTTTTTGCGTGGTAAAAAATGGTAGATTGTAGAGTGCAATATGTATAGTATTCGAGAAATTGATTTTGTAGACTATTTATAGGCTACATTGAAGTACTAGTATCTGTAGACTACTTTTTGTTTGTAGTCCACGATGTAAACGCCTACCGATGCTAGGAGTTCTCCCATTGTTGTTGGTCGCTCCCCGTGGCCTGCGCATGATCCTCGTTAGACTATCTGCCACTCTTGCTGCGTTAGCAATTGGCGCCTATTCTATGTGGGGGGTCTCTATTGAGATATCTGTCCAGGGTGGCACCTCGGACAGACCTCGAACAGACCTCTTCACATCTCTGCTCACCCCCGTTCAGCGACTGATTGACCTCTCCGAAGAGTTCCTTCAAGATGAGCAGTACCGACTCACTCTTCGCTGAGGCGAGTTTCAGGCTGAATTCTTCCATCTCTCTCTTATTCCAGTCAGTGCATGTTGAGTCCTTTTTCTTCAGCGTTACCTAATATGTTGCGGTAACGATTCGGCCTCTTCGATTCTGTTTGGTGCGAGGAGGTCATCACGGATCCTATTTAAGGGTTTTTAGCGCCCTGCGATAGGGAACCCCAGCGGTCATGGCGAAAGTTGTGCCCCGTCCTGAGTTTAGGCCACGATAAGATACCAGTCGCTGCAGACCGTTCATGGCGTCAATGATTCCCGGCCATCGTAGTGAGTTGAAGGCGCGACAAGCCTCTCGGAGACCCATTGCACATGGCCCCCGTGACCACTGGCTTCCGCTAATCTGCTACAACGAGCACTTTTGCGTGGCCATTTCCATCGTTTGGCTTATTCAGAACCCGAATTTGTGTGTGGGATAGCGCCTCGACTTGTTCCTCTAGTTCCGCCGTCAAGCTCCGATTTATGAGACTTTCGGCCGCCGACGTGTGTACAGTGCAGACAGATTGGACGATATGATCCGGGGTCCGTGGGAGGCTTCCTTGATTTTCGACCTGGTCGCCTTTTTATACTCAGCTGGATACTCTATCCTGTCTGCTATGCTTTTGAAGACGTCGGATTTCTCTGAAGCAGGATCTTTACTGGCTCCGATGGGATTCCATCTGATCCTGCGGGCTCGCGCGTTGCCAGACTTCTGATCACCTGCCTGATCCTCCCGGGAGTGGTCTTCTGAATGTTTTCTGCCCCAGACGTCCCTCCTTATAGAAGTATTACTACATGTAGACAGTATATAGAAGCGGGATAAAGAAGGCACCATGCCGCTCCACTGATCCTTGCAATATCTGTATCTGATATGAGAAGATATATCAGTGATAGTTGTCCTTGGCTCGTTCTAAATCTGTATTATAGTCGCAGTGACCTCTCGATTGGCGAGTTATTGACGGAGACCAACACAATTAATGGCCACAGCGGCAATATCCCCAACCTGGCCTCTGAGTCACTCATTCTCATAAATATCAGACGAGGTGGGATTAGCGGCTGGCCGGATTCCAGATATTCCCATCTCAGTCGAGCTGTCGATTCCTGCTTCTGGAATTGCTGCGAACTGGTTAGCTCTGTTTCTATCCATTATCATGGTTGTTACTAGGTGTAATGGACAATTGAATCGCGCTCAAGATTATTTTGACGAGGACAGACACTTGGTCTACCCGCAAATTTTCCGGGATGACTTACAGCAAACATTTAACGTCCACGGAACTCTCCTATTTTCGGCATTGCTTCGTAAGGTGGACTTTGTCCACCAAGGTGAACGTTACTGTACGAATATTGGGTTGATGCATATATATATATATATATAAGAGTGTCAAATTTGAGATTTTCATTAAACGCTCAGTTCACTAACACTCGAGTACCATGCTAGTTGGATCATACATGTAATCTTACCTATGCCCTCTCTCTCTCTCTCTCTCTCTCTCTCTCTATTCCACTCACACTCATTATGCCATTTGAAATTTCACAGCATACTCGTCAAGAGAGAGAGAGAGAGACAAAATAAAAACAGCCACCTTTTGTAAGATGAGTTAGCAGCGTGAGTGGTGAAATTTCAAGGACAGATTTGACGTCCCTCTATCTCTCATAGTGGTCTTTCGAAAGAGTAGTAGATTTCCCAAGTGACACCCACGCATAGTTGATCGGGGAGCGTCTCGTAGAGAACGATGCTCCTCTCGAGGGTATTCCCACTAAGGATGGCAGTAGATCGCTGCACGGTCATGTTCGCCCTTCTCGCGGCGGCGGCGGCGGCGGCGGCGGCGGCGGCGGCGGCGGCGGCGGCGGCGGCGGCGGCGGGGGCGGAAATTCAAGAGTACAAATATTAAAGTAGTCAAATTTCCCTCTGGCTAAGGCCACAGCATTGTAGTGAGGGTCTCGTCGAGAAATCGCTATTGGAATCCTGTGCGAATAGATCACTGGGGATTCGTCGTTGGTATTGCTCATACAGTCCTTGCCAACGCCAACTCCTTCGGATTCTTGATGAAAACATCTACTAGAAATCTAAGCGGAATCTATATTTGAACCTGTGTCGCCAGGAAAATTGTCAAGGCTGGGTAGCGCGGGTCTCTTCGTAGGCCGGATATGGTATAGGGTGATGTTACGATCAATTTTGTCGACGAGGCAGAGAATAACAAACATAGAAGTCTTGTGAACAAATGATTCCTTAGGAAAGTAGCCTCGTGGTGGCTTGGTTTTTAGGTGGCTAGGTTGTGTCTGGCTATAGGAGAAGCTGACGGAGATCGAAGGCTGCAGGTTCGAGTTGTCCCGTGACCTGATGGCACATATATACGAGAGAACTTAAGCATTGTAAGGCTGCCGTTCCTTACTATATGCCAATTAAACCTTTAATCTTTAACCAAGGAAATTCACAGTGCTAGGAGTACTTGCGTCAGTCTCAGGCTGCCGACGTTCTCGAATGTTATCAGACGTTCAGGCGTGGATAAGATGTTTTCATAAGGTACAAAAATAATCGTGGCCAAAACTTCGACCTCTCGATCTCACACTCCAGGGGAAATCAATCATGCTGAAATTTGACCAGGGTTGTGTTCAGATATTGTTATATACGCACAACAAGATATCGATTTAAATTTCGCCCCAGAGGAGGAACTGAGGGATAGGACATGGTTGGAATAAACTGCCGGTCGCTGCAAGGCACTGACTGAAGTAATACTTTCGACCGCCCCGGTCAGTGCCCCAAATGTCAAAATCGGTTCTGGGTGTAGCCAGTAAGAGTCTGGCTCTACCAGGCAAACACCTTAGTGTGAGGCCTGGTGCCTCCATGCAGGATTTACCTTTAACCTCTTAAAAAAAAAAAAAGATATAGATTTAAATACAGAGTGAACAGCATTCATTCAACAACACCCTGTATGCTACTCATGTTTTTCAATAAAAATGAAAAATCTATCAATTTAACCCTGGATGATAATTTTGTCACCATTTCAGCTGGAAAAAAAATTGGTCTACCAGATGCTACGATAGGGACGCATCTGTCTGCACGAGAATACTTGGCGACAATCACTCCTGCCGGTGATGACGCATTTAGATCGCTGTAAAGAGCCTATGGAAAAATGGTTCGTCCACTGTTTTGACTGAAGAAGCCGCAGCTCCACCTCGCGAGAAGCCTGATAGCCGCAAAGTACCATCGATCATAATGGCAATCACTTCCATACTTGATGTCTCTAGCAGTGGTGAGCACGTCGGACGAAGGCAGCTTGCAACGCTGTCTTGGTCAGACGCGTTTGGTGCAAATTTCATCTCGTTCTCGATACTGCCGTACGAAATATTGTCCATTGAAAGCTTCCTTGTCATCCTGTCACTCTCCAATAAGCACTATATTCTCAGACGGAAGTAACAGCTAATAGCTAATCACATGTTTAACAGTCTTGTAAAATCATGTTTTTGCCAACTATGTCCAGCATCATTTTAGAGCGAGTCCTTCGAGCCTGAGCTTGACAGCGATGTCGCACTCACAAGATGGGAACCGTTTCAAAATGCCCTTCATGCCCCGATATCAAATGCGAAATCACATCAAGGCCGATTGCGGCTCGATCATAAGGTTGACCGAACTCGGAAGCAGTCTTTGTTTGTTTGTTTGTTTTGAGGCAGCCGTCCGCCTTAAGCCAGGGTAACTATCGAACGCGAGCTGTAGATTTTGGCGCAGACGTCCAACTAACGTATCACCACTAGTCAAGTCGATCATGTATCTATACACTTCATGTACTGTTGAATTCAAACACTGTACTTATGATTTTGAGGAACTTGATCCTTGACCACCTGCCCGAGCTCATGGACATATATATTTATATATATACATATATATAAAAAAAAAATAATTATATATATATATGTATATACAATATAACATTATGTACACATGGTGACAATAACATCGCACGCATATGATCAATACGCGAGTACTAATTCATGTGGTTCCTTCCGAACGTTCGTTAGACCCGATCCGCGCTTCGCTTTGCTATTGTCGTCACACGATCGAGCGTGTGGTGTATCGTGGCCAAGTCACACACACGCATACCGACTCGCTTCGTATACCTGCTGGTAAGGAAGAGGCGTTTGGCAAATGCAAAGGAAACCAGGCCACGCTGGAAGTCGTCGTCGACGTCGACAACAACAACAACTAATACTTTTGGCATCGGGCCCGCCTGTTGGCGAAGGGGTCGGAGGTTACCTCTCGCCGAAGCGACATCAGTGCATACTGTTGTTGCTCGATCGGGAAACTGTTTTCGTCGGCGTTGTCGGAGCGAACACGCCGTCGCCCGATTCGCGTCAGATCCTCGTCTGATCTTCGGGGTCTGATCGCATACCAATACGCGGGGCCGTGCTGGGCTGCCCCCGATGCTCCGTGTGTTACCACGGCATCGGGGGCTGAGCTGGTAGACGAACACAATTGTTCGATAGGTACTCGGAAGATCTATTTTTCCGCGAGGAAGAGGATTTTTTTCGCACATATCCACCCGATAAGTGTCAGGATCGTTTATGAAGGGTTCATGGCATCAGGTGACTCTAAGGAATACGTAATGGAGTTATAGTGTCATTTATATCCGGTTCATCATCATGTCCGGATCAATTAGAAGATAAAATTTGTATCAAAGTAGACAGCAGGTTAAGGTAAAGCTTTAGTGATTTATTAAAGGAACTGCATACAATGCTTAAGTTCTCTTATTATATATGTCATACAACGGGATTCGAACCTGCGGCTCTTTACAGCCAGAGACTCAGCCGTCCAAACCACAACCAAAGGTGTAATAGATCAATTAATTAATACAACAATCTCAATTAATTTGACAAAAAAAGAACCCTGCTGTATCCGCTAAGGATCGAACGCGGGACTTCACAAGCGGGTGAGTTCGTCGAGATATCTGCCAAGGCAAGTTATATATATATATATATATATAGTCATGTATAGCCTAAATATCTGGGTCTATCCGGGAGGCACTCATCAGCCATTACACCGCAGGAGGTGGAGACGTTGTCAGTAAATGAACAATTCTATTATAACTATTGTATATTTGAATTTTGTTTAACTAATCGAAAATAGATCGAGGCCTATACTATTCGACACATTTGCTCCAATACAAACATTGAACTGAACGGGAGTCCTATTTATCAGCGGTGCAAATTGCAATGTGGCTATAGCTTCAATGAATATTGCAATTTAGTGAATTGCAACAACACTCAGCTGTGTTGTTGAAGATATCCATAGATGACAAATAAAGCTAAAGTTGGTTAGGTAACAACAACAAAACAACAACAACAACACCTCTCTTTGAGGTGAAGTTTGGCGACCATATCTTAAAAAACACTTAGACGCTATGGAGCGAGTTCAATCAAAGTTCTTAACACGCGTCTCGCTTAGATGTGGAATCGATCGCTCGACTCTTACCTTACCTCCGATTACTGACCTACACAAACAGGCAGATATGCGATTCTACAAAAGGTTACTATCCTCAAACTCGTATTATAAATATTTTAATGTCAGACAAAATAATCTGCAGAGTGGACTAACCATATCATCAGTACAAATCGCCAGGACCGAAAGAGTCAATAATATGTTTTCTTTTCGAGCCACACGAATGCTCAGAGACACGCATGCATATACTATGTACTAACTAATTTTTGTACACCAAATGTATAACCCCCTTTTGTTAATAAAAGTGTTTTTGAATTGAAATTAAAAAAATTGATTTCAATTCATAGATCATTACCTGGTAAGTTAAGAAGAATATCTATTTTCTCTATCAGTCTCTCGTTACCTCGCCTCTGCCACCTTCACCATGGTTGGTCAACACGATATATATATATATATATATATATATCATCTAAACCTGCGGACGCTGCTGTGTCCTGTAATGAGACATACAGATTTTTCATCAAATCAAACTCAACCGTTCCCAGGGGGGGCCCGCTGGACAGAGACCTCGACATCGCTCATCATTCATAATATAATAGAATTACAGCCAGCTGAAGTAATTCCCCCTGTGACGGTATATCTATGTACGTAGCTAGACTGATTCAATGGGTGAAAGTGGACGCGAACGCACGGATGCGAATCCGTGGGGGTATACAATTTCAAGATGAAGAAAAATAAAGACGAAGAAAAAAGTTGAAAAGGCAACCCCACCGTCGGTATCATCGATAGATAGAATAGATCGGCTACGAGCGTCGTTCGACGGTGCGCACCCAACCAATGGATGATGATAATTTGATTTACGGTGACACGAATTTCGGCCAGTGAAGAGGAGGGAAGGAAATAGTGCGGTGACCAGAGCATTTTTGCCGAATTGGCCGGGTCTCGACATGAGCGGCGTACACCGGTCGAATATCGAGAAGGGTACACGCGTATTATAATCGAACACGGGCTCTGGGGTATGTCGACGAGGAATAGGCGAGCTAATTAGGTGGGGTCTGTCCGCTGGACAGAGTTGGGCTTGTGCTTGTTTTGGGCGATTCGAATTACTGTGCTCCTCGTGTAACGAATTACTGCGAATATGCTTGCCTTATTTATTGAGGAGTATACATATATATATATATATTAGAGCAAACCACTTGAGAACAAAAGCATCAGAATTCCAACTGCAGGACACGAGCAGGACTAGAGCCGGTAGTGCAAGGCCAACTCTAGTACGTATATATATATATATATATATTCGCTAATAATATATATATATATATATATATATATATATATATTATTAGCGAAGGAGCTCTGAGAACAGTTTGTGTTAACAATGTCTTCGCATGGAGTGGCCTTCGCTTAACCGCGCAAGCACGTAGACTTCGCGATTATTTTTTCCTCTTTGTTTGTGTAACAAGTAAAGTGTATTCTATTGTATATATTGTATTGTATACAAATACTCTGAGCATACTGCAGACGTTGCTCTTAAAGCTAGTCAGCGAAGCAATTGGATAATGCGTACGTTCACAATTGCCGATCTAAACCTATACGTAATACTGTTCAGAACCTATGTCGATCCCGTGATAACCTATGCTGGGGCCGGTCTGGCACCCAGGTCTCAAGCAAGATCAGTATCTTTTAACGAAAGTGTATAAAAATTGTATAACGACGAGTGGCATACAAATGTAAATGTGACAAAGAGAACGTAAATATTGTATATGTCTTCCAGCGTCTTAACGCCCTAGATAAAGTCTTGCTTCAAAAAATGATGTTGAAACAACCGACGATGGTTGCAAAAATATTTGATATTGTCGAAACTACGACTAGATCCAGAAGGAATATATACTCCCAAAATTTATAGCCACGAAAAAATGTGTTAATGATTGATTCCCCTGGAGAGTGTTTGTTATATATATATATATATATCGGCATTTCGAAACACAGGTGACAGCCTATTTATTATACTGGATCAATATTACTGAATATATTCATAGGAGAGACTCTTCGTAGACATAAATGGGTACCGCTGGGATAACCATTATCATTCCTTGCAGGCCAAACTGTGTGAGGCCGATTCTTTGGTATCCTGCCAATGGATGGAGACAACCTCCATTCACTAAAAATCTCTAAGGTTCACAAGGAAATCAAGATGTGGCCACAGTATGATTGATACAGACGTGTTTGTCTCAACTCCCGATTTAGATGACCTTGTAACATGCCTAACCTATACTACAAAGGCTAGCTCAGGAGGCATTTCATTCAGCGAAAGTTAGAACATAACTCATGAAGTACTAAACGATTTATTATCATCAGGTTAGGTGTGCAAACATCACCTGCTTGATCCCTCAACGCGCGCTTAACAGGGATGAGCTATGCAAATTCGAATCTTGTTAGGAATATACATATATATATGTTCGAAGCTTCGTTGTTTGTACACCAAAAAAGTCTTCATTCTTGGCACAGCCGAGCCAGCGTTCACCGAGCTTCTAAACGACAATAAACTGCCCATAGACGATATGGCAAACACATACTGACTTATCTACTCTAAGTGAGAACACCGTAAACGCAGGGGCAAATACTTGGTGACTTTGAATGGGAAATCTATATAGACACAGGCTGCTGCAAAGGGAAAATCAATTGGGAACCCTGCAGGGTGGTGGCCTCGAACTATAGACGCCGATGAATTGACCTTCTCTTCCCGCAAAAGTGGAAACTGCTCATATACACACGAATGCTAACTGCACGACTAGTGTCGAGCGAACGCGCGAGTTGACTGACCTGTTTCGGGTGCGACTGGCCCGAGTGACTGGGCGAGTCAACGGAGAATCTCGCTTAGACGCCGCGCCTGTCGTGACCCCCCGAATTTCATCATTCATTTGAGCTCGCGCATTTTACACACAGTCGACACACTCTAAATGCAAATTGGCCCGTTTCAAGTGCCAGAGGACTTGTTTAATTACGAGCGCAGGGTTGACAGTCGTCCGGTCGTAACCCTAACTCATCGTAAACACGCCATTTAGTTGAACACGCACATGTTACACATTCGGCGAACTCTCCGCTTGTCGTCGACTATGCTTGCCTGAGGCATATCAATGTTTGCGTTGTGTATACCACACATTGTCCTTCGAAATGGACGGAAACAACCATAATCACAAGGGCGCGAATCTTGAGAAGATGCAAGTTGGTATCCATCCATTGTTGGCCCCCGATCGTACCAGTTCCCATACGGTAGCAACGCGGGGAAGTTTTGAGTTGTCATCGACAAAGGCAAGGGCATCCTTTCGAGTTTTCTGCCATTTGTCCATGAGGCCGTGGACTTCAAGAACTCGAGACGTCGCGATGCATCGATTTTTTCCTGTTTTTTTTATACGCTCAAAATGACAGATGCTGTCAGCGTCCATACCAAGTACGATCATCGCTTTGGGACCAAATCTATGGGGCATTACCACTAATAGATGGTCCCTCGTCTGTTCGAAGCTATCCCATTGCCTGCTACCTCGCACGCGGTCGGCGCAAGCTAGCCCAAGACTCGTCGATCGCAAACGGCGTGCGTTGGCTGAGATATTTGGTGCTTGTCGTTTTGTAGGTCGCATTTCGAATATGCCACACGTGTTCACGACTGCGCCGGAGTCACTTCGTGCGAGACCCATATGGCATTTGCTTTGCTATTATTTCCAATGTTTTTGTATGTTGTTGTTGCACGCAATTCTGAATAGAATATGCCGACAGACACCGTCTACCGCAACCTGTAGTTTGCTCGAGGGCTTCGCTAATTGTGATCCACTACTGATTCCCCTCGTGAGGCGTAATCACCTCCTCCATGGCCTCCAATGGTCTTCCAGTGACCACTCCCGAGTAGATTACATCAGTATTGAACGTTTTACTGGATGAATGCCTGTGTGTCTAGCATTTTCACTGATTTTTCAGAAATTTAATTCGGGAAACCAGTTCCTAATACTCCACCTCCACAACAACGAGCATCTACCACCTTGAGGGGCGTCCTCCTCCAAACATGTATTTGGTTGTTTTCACAATTGCTGACTATACATATAGTAATAGTTCCCCTTAGCTGGAATATCTGGCACTATATGATATTGTGCAGTTCCCTTCATATGTTTAAGTTTTCTCTAGAGGGGTCATCGGTTTCGAGTACTAGAAAATGGAAGCGACCAAGAAATAAAATAAAAGTCGAAAAAAAACACTACAAAATCCATTGGAATCGAGTCAACAGCGGGTTGAAGCACCAATCGAGTACACATTCGACTCGGCTTCAACAATGCTCCCTGGATATCATCAATCGATAGATCCACTCGTCGCACGAGGTCGTTCGATATCAAATATGGCCTATACTTTCGCCAATTTTTTTCATTTTCCAGGCTTACTCGAAGCCTTAAACATTTAACTATCCACGGTGCGACTGCTATTCGGCTTAATAAGGCTTCATAAGGCGGACAACCCCTTTAAATGCAAATGTGCAACGGTGTCGGGCGTGATCGAAGCCCCGTGTGGACCTAGGTGCGTCACCCCCAATTGCCAGGCTATACATTCTGCTTTGTGAAGGTTTTTCTAAATGGTTTATTTTTAGTTTCAACTGGGCTCGTCTATCGACCTCCTCGGGGTACCTCTCAACCTGAAACGCAAGTGAGAACTTAAAATCTAATTTTACAGTTCTCATTGTGTAATGTGATTAACTAATTCAGTTGCACTTTGTCCTGTGATACCCATTCCTTTAACCCTTTGAACCCGGTGGTCCGATACGACAATTCGACTATTCGTCGACTTCCAAATCTTCTAGTTTTCGAAACAAAACCGAGTCTAAATCAATAACGATAGAACACACTAACAAGTAAGCCTACTCCGTACTGTACTTTACTGTGAAACTATTGTACTTAACCTATTCCTAACAGGATACGAACTAAAGAACTCTATGGTATGACTCCATGTTATGGCCGCGATGTACGGGCTGGCGGGCTCCGATCAAAACCGCGATACATTTTTGAATGAAAAAATCTCCCTAATCCTGAACCATCTATCGTAATTTCATCTCACAAGTAGTCAGAAACGTCGGACTCCGCTGATCGACGAGAAGGCGACACTCATTCATATTATATTGGTCTAATACAAATTTGACTCAATTTTTCGATTAATCCACCCAAAAATTTCCCTTCCAAAATCGGCTGACGACTTCTATTACACAATATCTCACACGGCGACTGCTCTCTGAGATAGATAGATACAGATAAATACACAAACATTCGTATTTTGTTTTTGTTGTTGTTGTTTTTGTTATTGTTGTATATAGACAAAAATAGCAACATTAATGAAATACGTAAACAGGATAAAGGGCACAGCCTGCGCTAAAAAGTGCCGCAAGGTCCCGATGTGGGCGTCAATGGCCGACTCGATCCTCGGCCCGCGGGGTCCACAGTATTGTCCACGCTATCAAAACGCCTCTGGTCGTTTACCGCATACAGTTCATTTCGGTGCTAGTAGTCTCTCCCTCTCTCTCTCTCTCTCTCTCTCTATATATATATATATATATCTCTCTTGGTTCATCTATTTCTCCGTCCGCTGACCGTCATAGTCAGAGACCGTTACGTAACGGTTTACTGACTTTGACCGAAATGTGAGTGCTTGTCAGCGTCAACATCGCGGTGAAAAGGCTGTGTGTGCCGCTTTTTTCTTCACCAATACGCTTTATGCCTTGGACGAAGATTGGCGACAACAACGGCCCAGTTGTTCAAAGTTTGCCAAACGGTCACTCGTAGACGGTGACAGCGGTGAGCGAACAGTACCGTAGCATCTGATCAATGTTAGATAGCTGGGAATGGTTTAACGAGGTTAGCTTAACATTAGATAAGTCATTCATCAGCGACCCCATTATCAGCTTGAGGTTGGATGAGAAACTTCGCTGAGTTTCCAATATTCGATACATGTATGTATATATATATATATATATATATATATATATATAGAGCGGTAGATGGCTAATATCGAATTGGTTCGAGACAAATAAATAGAAAAAGAAACAACTAGATAGCGAAACTGATTAAAGAACTTTCGTTGCCACTCGCTAAAACTCCATTTCGACCGCCTGACTAAACAAAGGCTAATGTTAACTTAATTAAACATTGAGAGCGTAATAATTAATTCAACGTCCTCGATTTCGCTTGTCAAATGACTTGCATCGTTGATCGATACATGAGATATTGCTCTTTTTCAAGTTTCCTACTATCAACTATGTATGTAGATTGGAAATGCAATTCCAGCTGAACGACTGCTCACTGAAACATCGCCAGCTGCAGTAGCTAGTCCAGCAACAAAAAAAATATATATATATATATATACATATATATTATTTGTTATCTAATCAACTTCTCATAAACTCTCTGTATAGTTGACCAACTACTCACGTCAAGCCAAATATACAGAGAGTTTATGAGAAGGTGATTAGATAACAAATATTATATATATATATATATATATATATATAAATAATAAACTCTCTGTATATTCACTAGTTGACCAACTACTTACATCAAGCCAAATATACAGACACCATATATGACACTATACACCATTCTCTTCGGTCTGTAGCGTCTAACGGACATAAACATTCGCCTGATAGGAGCATATCGCTGATTTGGTATCCAATTTATGCAAACGGCCATTTTCTAACTATCACGCGTCGAATTTGGTGATTGAGGGTCAAATATTATTATATATCAAATTATTTGCTTTTTCATTTTCAGCTACGCAATTGTACAGCCATAACTCCTGCTAATCTGTTGATTGAACGTGAGTTATAATTGACAAAACTACAATCTGATAATGCTTTAGTTCTCGTTTTTAACAAAAAATAATTTTCATTATAATGTATATGTATATATCTTTTTTTATATATATATATATATTTTTTTTTTTTGACGGAGAATGCTCATGCAGATTAGGCCTTACAACTAAGGTATGGTAAGCCATGGTACTGTGGGACTCCTGCCTGGAGTGGAGTGGCAGACCTGCCCCACTAAACTCACTCCCTACTTAATCTTCACTTTGAGTTGGTCCGGATCTTCAGAATTAACAGTACTACGAACCAACGACAAGTGACAGGCGCCTACCGGATCATATCTATATATATACATACACATATGCAGTTTTGTAACGTTCAAAAAATTTACAGCTTATACAGTTAAGCTTAGCGTTAGGGTTAAGCTTTCTACGGTTTATTAAAGGAACTGCAATTTTACAATGCTTAAGTTCTCTTATATGTCAGTTGCACAATTATGTCAAAAATAATGACATACTCTAGTAACAAAGCTGGTGTCGTGTTCCTTACCGAAGTAGTTTTACAGTCGAAAGTTTAGATAAACATTGTTCTTCAGATAATTTTCCCCGAATCACTATACTGGTAAGTGTGAGCTCACTAATGACGATTTTTTTGTAAATGTTTAAGTCATTTTTCATATCATTTTCAAGCTCTCCGCCCCTGCAGTTTTACCTATTTAAATGCCTAGAATATTGTCAAAATGTCACAAATATGAAAACAAGTATTTGAGCTATTTTGTAATTTTGCAAAAAAATAACAACTTCAGCCGTGCGCTTAACTAGCAACTACTTGACACCCTGCAATATGCTCAAAAAATGAAACAATGCTAAAAATATTTATCTTTTGGGATTGCTTCGTAATGATAAAGCTATGTGATTCCCTTTGGGGACCTCGTGCTTTAAATAATCGATTGATATCCACTCATCATACCATTGGACCTGAGGATTGGATTTTTAAGCCTGCTGAAATGGTAGCTTTCATCCAGCGGGCTGCCGCTGATGAACCCAGCCAATATTCTTGGCGGGTAGTGGAGTGTTCCTCTTCAATAATAGCTACCCCGAGCCATCTGGGGTGGTGGCTTGGGCGGCTAAGCCTCTAGCTATCGGAAGCCAGAGGCCGCAGGTTCGAGCCCCGCTGCCGTGTGACATATAAGAGAGCTTAAGCATTGTAAAAATTGCAGCTCCTTTAATAAACCAATAAAACCTTTACCTTTACCATCTCCCACCCGCGACCCTACTTTACTTCAGGCTCCGGTGTCCAGGATCCGCCGTACATCGGGTAAAAATAAAAGGCAGAATCTGTACCTTGTACAGATCATTGCAATAAGTTCGTTTTTCGCCCGCAGTTCCGTTAATAAGCCCCCCCCCCCCCCCCCAAAAAAAAGACCTTAACCAAACAAATGTAGTGCTACAGGTAGTGTTTTTAGGCCAGAAGACACCAACAGCCCTCATACTGACGGCACGATTATGGAGGATACGATTAAAGGCGGGTCTCTAATCTGATCTCGATGAGAAACTATTATAGCCTTAATGCTTCCGGCTCTCACCAGCTTAATCTTTTCAGTTATCGCACAGAGGTGGACGAATTTGAGGAACATTTTTCTTTTTTTGGGAAGGCGACATAAGGCCCATTTCGATTGAGCATTTTACCGGTATTGCTTGTCAGCTACGCCATTCGATGATATGGTAATCTGTCAGGAATGAGTTGAGCTGAATATTGACATATACCTTTACCAACACTTGACACAAGCGAAAGTGACAAAACGCTGGATGAACGCGTAGGTGACGCCACACCTCCTTAGTGATGCATGGAATTGCCTATTTTGACGGCGGTGACAAGCTAAGGTGATAGAAGATCTTTCAACGGTATCTGCATATGGTAAGCAGGTGTTCAAATGTCACCCGCCTCCGCGAAGATTGTCTGTTGCCGTCGGCATCCACAATCAATGAGTTTGTTCCTTAGTTACGCAAGCATACCACGAAAAATCTTAGCAATCCTGTGTTAACACAGCCTAACACCAGGCCCGAAACGAGACAGCTCCCTTAACTAAAGTCTACTCCAATATTAATCAGCTAATTAGTGCGGACTTCAGCCCAGCGTATGTACGTATCCCAGAAAGTGAAAAATTCTCGAGGAAAGTCGCATAAATGTGAGGGAACATTTCTCAAGGCCAAACATATTCTTGCGGTTCAATCTCTCTCGCACGGGAACTATTATCCTATATGCATAATGATACCGTTTAAACATTGGAAATCGCATTGCCACTCTGTTTTCGTCTGTATCAAGCGTATGTTACGGTTAACGGTCGAAATTTAGCACCCTATTGAGATATGTCATGCGGCAGCCGAGCTAGGAGATCGTCGCCGAGCACTGGGTTTATAAAAATCTTATTGTTTATTTTCGGTAACAAAGGGCCGACAATTGTGTCCGGCCAATTTGTATGGACAACATATGAGCGTATTAGTGAGTGTATCCATGAGCCAGAGGCTCGGCGAGGACTGGACACACATTTAGAACGTAGATCAGACAAGATACCCGATCTCACCGAGGAGAACTCATGTTACAGACCTCTATAAACCCTCGCTCGTTTCAATAGCACCAAATGTCCGATAAACAGCAAA
Organism: Stratiolaelaps scimitus; assembly: GCA_019614645.1. NCBI lineage: Eukaryota > Metazoa > Arthropoda > Arachnida > Mesostigmata > Laelapidae > Stratiolaelaps > Stratiolaelaps scimitus. Next base: position 695,935 of record JABWDB010000064.1, on the reverse strand, counting down.
GGTTTTATTGGTTTATTAAGGGTACTGCAATGTTTACAATGTTCAAGCATAATGTTGTGTAACTTCTCTCAGATACGTTCTCGCCAGGTATTGCGCAAACACTCGAACGTGCCCTTTTTTTTACGACAGACAAACAGTCTAGCACAATGTCTACGAGCAGAAATAGCTATTGGCAAACACATCATCGCCAAAAAAAAACTGCTTCTGTACACAATTGCAACTTTGAAGAGTAGATCCCCTCCATCTCCCACCTCCAACAGGGATATTCTGCTAATATGCTACAATTTAATCATTTCTTTCCCCTGTGTTTATTAATTATGAACGAGTCTTCGTCCATCAGTCGCGGACAGTCCCTCTCGTGCACATCACCTACTTCGAACCACACTTGTGTACCTTTGTCCGATCGGCACCCGATATGCATATTATTGTGAACACTGCGAACGAAGAGGAAGGCCTTAGACGTATATTATGACTACGTACAACCGAATGTATTTGTTCCACCCCAAAAGCAGCAGGAACCAGCGGCTGTGACGAATATATGCAGTCTCCTATATATATATATATATATATGTTTAACATCGAGATATCGCAGGTTCCATTTTCCAAATAGATTTCATTCATTTTTTTTCTTCAAAAGTGTGAGCTACACCACGAACGTCCGGCAGCACGAACGTCGACCGACGACTCCATTTCGACATTTGAACAGCTGACGTTGGCGAATGTCAAAAATTTCGATAGTAAATTTGACTGGATCGCCGCCGAGCCGGATAGAACACGGAGAATTCAATCACAGCGTTCGGAACACGCCGTACCACTGGGTACCATCATCAGCGGATATCTGCATTAGTCGGTATTCCTGCTTTTCCACGTCTCGGTCGGGCGAATGAAATCGGGGGGATTCGGCCGCAGCTGGCGTCGTAGCCACGGCTGCACCGGATTCTCCTGAGATATTTGTGGAAATCGCTTCGTAGATGTTGTATTGCCTTCTGTTGGACGAGGAATTAGTCGACTCACATTGGTGGTCGTACCGCCACCCTGCTATTTCTACGATTAGACCGCGTTGTGTCTACCTGCGAGCGAGCGGAAATCGTCTCATTGGATTCATCGTGATGGAGGAACAGTAATGCTAATGAGAGTTGGCGCTCGAGTGGGTTCGATTTAGACTGTGTTGACCGGGTAAATATTGGTTAGACATGTTGAACGAGCGTGATTCTGAACGTCTCATTATAGGACTTTAGCCATCTGTCTCAGCTTGTTGTTGATGGCAAAACTCGAAACCGAATTCGCAAATGGATTTCCTTGAAATTCGTTAGCGACAACAATTAACAAACAATTAACAAAAAAGAAATAAACAATCACGTGGAAACAACATGGCCATCCTAAACACAAGGCGAAACAAAATAGTCAACAATAAAAATGCTTTGTTTCAAAAAAATTCTCTTCCCAATACAAATCTGGGAGAACCAAGTCAGACCCGTAACTATTGTGTCCCCACTTAGAATTGAAGGACTATCAGGGCGCAGAAAGACTGAGAACTAGGAGCAATGTCGGGCAGAAAAAACGCGCACAATTTCTCTTCTTCTTCAGCGGTCACGCCAGGAGGAATAGGCCTGATCAAAATTCCTCCGATGGCTCTCTTGTCAAGCCTAGCCTAACCTGTCCTGTGAAGCAGTGCCAGAAATGAGAGGACCGATGCCTGTCGTCGCAGGAAGACGAGTTGGGCGTCAGCTAGAGAAGAACTTCATTTAGATATGATTAACCTGTCAAGTGCTATTAGCTCCGCTTATATCCGTTATAACATCAAAATTAGACTTTTTTTGTTCTTGTCATTCACGTCAGGGAAACTGTCCCGTTCGCCATGTTCCGGTGTTTCGTAGTCACGCACTCAGATTTTTACAGCCACCTATTAAAAAGGTGGCCTTATTCTTCCCAAGCGTTTCATAGTGTTCGCAGGTGTCATCTACGTCAACCCTCAACCCGCTGGATCGGGGCCGACTTTCGATAGAGATTGGAGTGTGTCTCCCTGATGGTGTCCGTGCGTTTAAAGAAAAGACGTTCCTACGAGATAGAGTTTGGGCTCGTTCGGATGATACAGATATATGTGCCCTGATCAGCCTGGTGACGTGATGGTGCGTGCGTGTGCGCCTTGCAATCGGAGGAGGCGGACGTAGGTCCACGGATTCGATCCCCACCGTTGCACATTCGCATTTAAGGGGGTTGTCCTCCTTACGAAGCAATGCCGAAAGCAGTTGTAGCGTGGACGTCAAATACTTAACTCTGTAAAAAGTCAGGAGAATTTATTAGATATATATGTGCCCAATGTTTGTTCATCCATTTTCATTTAATTCATTCATTAATTTCTGGATCAAACTTTAACAATTTCATAATTTCATACTCTGTCCACCTCGTAGTCAGTTTTTCAGGCTGACAACGACAAGTGGGTCACCTTCGAAAAATTTTCAATTAGAAATTCACGGTATGCCCAAAATACACTAAGGAGTGGTAAGGCAAAATCAGTGCCGTCACCCCGCCATATAACATCTATGCACTTACGTACGTTTGAGTAAACAGGTTCGTGAGAGGTGTTTTTTTTATTCATGTGTTATATGTGATAAAAGAAAATCGAGGGATCTAAAAAAAATTTCTATTATAGAAAAATAAATCCACTTCACAGTACCGCAAGGTTTCAAGATGGCCTCAGCGATGTGGCCTTCAATCAGGTTTCCGCCAGGGAAAAAAGGTCTGCTGAAGTCGTTAATAACGCGCCATAGTCCTCGTCACGCAGCGGTCGGGGGCGGTCGGCGTGATGCTGGTCGTGTACACCCGAAAGGTCTCGTTCCGTGGATAAGTTTCATATTGTACAGCGTCGCTGCGCCGGGCAGATGCTAATTTGCATCGTAGAAGTAGTGAATATTCATGCCACTAATTCGGCGGGTGACTTTCTCGCACAAAGGCCAAATCCATGGTGGCAATGACGACGATACCAACACCACCGTCGCCACCAGCACGACCAGCGGCGCTCAGCAGCACCAGCGGGTATGCCAAGGTTAACAGATTAAGTGATTCGTTCGCTTCCGAAAGTAATGAGCTACATAACGTAATAGTCTGTCACAGGAGGATACGAGCCCATCTTGATCTGGAGATTCTTCGGCCGATATATAATAGTATGATTTTAAGTAGCATTTTTTTGAGAATGAGCAGAGAACTGTCACAGATAAATGTAAATCTTTGCAACGGCATCGACAGTCGTTGGAGTGCGTCTATATTGTGCTGCAAATTGTATTTTACGAAAAGAAAAACGTATAAGGTAAGGGTGAAGGTTGTATTGGTTTATTAAAGGAACTGCAGTTTTGCAACGTTCAAGTTCTCTAGGTTGAAGTTGGCTTTGTGTGCCAGAGAAATCAGCAAGCACGAGGTAATCGTAAACTACCTTGGAGTACTCCTGTTTACCCGGTGGTAAAGGGGGTTCCGCCTGTGCAACCTAGAAACAATTATATACATATATACAACACACACCCCAACTCATATATAAATATAATAAATAAAATTATATAAATTGAAAACTATTGCTAGTCTCCAGCAGTCGATAGCGTCTGTTCGTACGACGGAAGAGGTGTCCACCCCCCGTCTTGGACTACGCGATAAATCAGTCATTAGGAAAACAATTGTTCAACAGCTTTCCATATACAATAATTAGATAAGTAGCCGGGGACAGTTGGGTGTCACGCCTAAAGTCGCTATGGTCCCTCCCGAGGGCAGCAAACCTCTGAAAGGAGACATCCACCCTTTCCTACATATGTATTATCGTTAATGGAGTATTTTATAACAAACAGTTGTAGGCAACTCCGGTAATAACGTCGGAATGAGATTAAATTTGTTATTTGTTTGTACGCTGGAGATTCAGCTGTCCATAGCATATCCATGTATCACGAGATGCTAATTATGATTTCAACACAGTAATTAGAAACACCTTACTTACTTTGCTTACGATAATAAACAAGGTATTAGAGAAGCTTACGTCACATTTCGAGACCTCGATACACCATTGTCTACACGTACATTGCCTGCACAGTGATCCAAAAATCTTAAAGGCCTAATGACTTCAAGTTAATTGAACAGAAAAAACAAAACTTTAAAATCCTCAGAATACGAAAGCTACTCGTTACACATAAGTCACAAATCTCCATATTTCAATCGGGAACGCAGCAGGAACAGCTGCATACGGCTGCTCTTTAACTTTCGTTAAAGCTCCACGCTGTACGATCTGTCGGGTCGGGTCCCTCGAAGTTTTCACGTACTTAATCTAAAGGAAAGTGCCACTATTCAGCCATTTTCAGCCCTCCTCAGTCGTACAACGAAGAAATCACGCACAGTTGCGTAGACATGCGATGTTTTCTGGGCGATGTCAACCAGCTATCGTCTCCTTCTCGAATACATGGTTCCCTGTGTCACGGGTTCGACAAAAGGCTGAAAGAAGACAGGGCTGAAGGGGTCGTCCAAAAGCCGCGAAATGTACTTGCGCCAGCGTTTCCCCACTGTTTTGTCATAACTATCGCCCGACGTGTCTATCGTTGCATCTGTGCTGGACCGGGGTGGTGGAGGGGAACAGCTTCGTACCTTTTGAATTATTTATGACGATTTATTCTCTCGGCTATTCGTCATCATCAGGTCTGAGCAGCGTCGACCCCCCGACCCCCCCTTCAAGTTCTTGACTCTCAACGCGACCGGCGATCGTAGACGCTGCTGTTGTCTGTTGCTACTGATCGTATTCAGCCGTTCGCTCATCGTTCATCATTCGCTTGCACCATCGAAATCTATTTAAACTTTCACGCGTTCCGCTACGGCGATACCAACAACAACAACAACAACAGCAACAATAACAAGGACAACAGCAGCAGCAGCAACAACATCAACAACAATCACAAGAACAACAGCATCAGACCCCAATACGACAATCGAAAGAAACCAGCCTGTGTGTGGGTCGACGAGGGTAGGCTGGCAAGGGCAAACCTGAACGTAATTCTTCCTCTGCTTTGTCGTTTGAATCGTACGACCTCGTGAGGACGTATAAGGGAACTTGAGCATTGTAATTGTTGCCGGTCCTTTAATATAATAAACCAATAAACCTTTACCTCGGTGTGGGCAGGGCAACGTGATCATCACGTAATTATCGTGGACAGAAAAGATGGAAACAATTATCGGGATAGTGTTTGGTGGGCGGGGTTGAAATGCCAGTGAGTCGTCTTGCAGAGACGTTCAACATCGTCGATACCAAGACGAATTTATTAACTGATTGACACAATCAATCGCTAATCAGTCTGACGGAGCAATCCGTATCTATCTGTCAGTCAACGCAACCAACGACGACTACATAGCCGAGATAACGGCTGAACAGTTCCTATACATATGCTATTGAGTCAACAACTCAAGATTGCTATGTTCGACAAAACTCAGCTCGGTGGCCAAGTTGTCTCTGGGTGTAAAAAGCTGCAGACCGAACACAGCAGGTTCGATTCCCTCGAATGTGACATATAAGAGAAGTTTAAGCATTATAAAATTCTCAAGTTCCTTTAATAAACAAACAAAACCATTACATCACCTTTAACAAGTCTAAGCACTAAAAAAGGCAGCTGGCTTCTGTGTTTGTGAAGGGCAAAACCCCCAGTGTCGCAGTAGGGGTGATAATGGCTTGATATTTACACAAAAGATGACAGTCCTTTTTTGGATGCCTGAAAAGAAGAAACCGAATCGTTAAGTTAAGGAGACTATTCCTTGAACTATCCTCGGTTGACTCACTTGAAAACGATTTCTACAAATCTGGTAACGTGCTAATTGGAAAATCTACTTTGAGTGGAAACAATAAATGGTAGAGATGGGGAAGCATCTAAGTGCGCGAATCTGTGAATCACAATAGTGTGTCAAGGCTACTCAATATGATAAATAATTATATGACAATATTATTATATACAATAATAATAATGGAAATCCTCTTAAAGAGCAGTGTGCCCTTGTGGCCGTGGGTTCGATACTCTGGCAAATACGAACCGAACTTTCTTATAGACACACCTTTTTCAATTCAATACTAGTATACTCTCACACTTCTAGACCTAATCGTTGTTTAGAGACAGATAACAAGAAAATAAACAATCTCCTCGTGTATCGAACTCGGTTTTACCCTTTGGAGAATTTTCATCTAATTCATCTCACGGTCTCTGCTGTCCAACAAAAATGGATCTTTCAAATCATTGCACGCCGTTTTGAGAATGACTTTATTCTCTCAGATAAAATCGACGATGTGTGTTTGTTGTTGTCTTCATTGTCATATAATCAATTTAGGGCGTGATTTAATATAATAGGTGTTATACACTGAGCAAATGGTTCTAACGACCACGGGACGAGTGAGGCGAACGCGGTCTTATGTCGAATGCATTTTTACGTGAAGGGGATACCTCAACGTATTTTCGGGAGGAAGTCGGACCTCGTCCTTAAACAGTTAACGTCCAAGGAATTGGTGTTTGTATTGCTTCCTCGATCCTCCGCTTCTTCCCATTTAAATGCAAATATTCGTTGGCGGCGATCGAACCCGAGTGTGTGCACTTACTTATGTGGACATTTGGCAAATTGGTGCATGCCTATCTTTGAGATTGAGACGGATGATTCGGCACAGGTGGTACCGAATGTGTATTTCAATATTAACTCAATATACATGTTTGTGTATGGGTGCTGAGCTGTAGTTTCTCGTAAAAATCTGGCCTCAAAGAGACATATTGCTAGCGTCGTATTTAGGACCTGATAATTGGTTTGTTCATTTTTTCATTACGCAGGTTAGCTGATGCTGAATTACAAGGCGAAGCCTTGAAGCAAAGTTGCCATGAAAGTTGCCCACTTGCCCATTATCTATTACAGTTAGGTCCAATAATGAAGGTGAAGGTTTTATTTAGGTTTATTGAAGGAACTGCAGGTTTTGCAATGCTTAAGTTCTTTCGTACATATGTCGCCACGTCGAGAGACGACTCGAACCAGCTCCCTTCAGCATTTCCTTCAGCCAGACACTTGCAGTTCGTGTAGATCTCCCAAGTTAGGGGCCAATTTCATAATTACTATATAACGAAAATAATCATATTCTCATTTTCGACAGGGTTCCTTAGGTTGAAACTTTCGATCGCTTCCACGAATCGTTTTCCTGGACAACGATCGAGGTTCAATTTCGGGAGCTTCTCTATTCGGAAAAAAGCCACTTTCCAACACGGTATAAAAAATATTGAAACCTTCCGAGAACTTTCTTGTACGACACGCCTCTCGTAATTGGCTTCCCAACGCAATTTGCCCTGCCTCAACCAGTTTACCCTTCAAATGCTAACAACTCTGAGGGACTTTCTAAGGGCTAACTTGAAAATTTCCAGCCAATAAACTGCTTAAACCTGCAAAGTCTTAGTTCTACTATTTAGTTTGCATTATCACCTCTGTGATCGCGCAAAGCATCGTTATGAGTCCAAAACAGCCCCAAGTCGCTGTATTCCCCCTATACATATTCTAAGGAAATATTCCGCGCTGACACTTTACAGCCTTGAGCATTTAAGTTCCACAGAACTGCCTTCGGCAATCGTGCTTCATAAGACGGACAACCCCACTTCTTCTTTAAATGCAAATGTGCAACGGTGGGCATCGATCCCCCGCGTGTGCTCCCACGTCCCTCTCCTCCGACTGCCGAAGACAGGCGTACATGAGTGCGTCCACCAGGCCGCCAAGGTCGACGCCTCTAAATATCTATACAATTCATGTGACAGAAAAAGAATTGGCAGCTCCTTTTAGCAAACCAATAAGCCTTTACCTTTAGCTTGTCTTTGATGCGATCAGTTTGATTATGATTAGAACGTCTGGTCATACGACAGAAATGTAGGAGTAAGGTTACTCACCATCATTGTTGTCTGTTTGCTTGTTTAGAAGAATAATGCCCCTCAAGCTGTACAAATTCGTATATATATTTAGCTTGTACACATAATTATATCTGCCTAATTTACGCGAGGCGCCAGAATTGCTGCAATGGCGTAAGTCAACATCCAGGATATAGGTGAGGATATACTATTATCCAGGTCCCGGAGACCCGCGTGAGGTCGGGCAACATACGTTTGCCCAGAAGATATTAGTAACCTACCTAGTAGGCTAGGAAGAACCCCAGTTTTGCCTGGTCCTCCTCGTTACCTTTTCCACAACCAAATATAGACATAAACGGTAAAGGCTGATATCGGTCGCTTGCATTTTACCACGTTCAACTTGCACTGACTTGTATTCCATCCTGTAGCGTCTCGCATGCGCGACATTGATCACGGTACATGCACCTTTGACGTAAGTGGGGTCGATGTGGACGGACTCGCAATTTTCAAGCCGGAACCTCGGAAATCCCTCTCGAGAATTTTGGCTAAATTATGTGAGTCGGTAAGCTTCTCTGATTATGTGACTATATTTCGTTTCTCACTCCGATGTCCGTCAAGAGCTATCCTCAGATGTTCGGCCTGCAGACATTTAATGTCCATTTAATGACAGCTTGTTTAATAATAATAATGGGCTGCCTTGAAATTTTAGTGACTTCGACAGTACTATTCAAAGCGAGCCCGCTCTGGGATGGTATATGCAAATCGACAATATTACAAACATTGCCAAGCTAGATTTAAAGGGAAAAACGAAACACGAAAACCAGTTATTTAACTTTCGACTCTAATATCTGTTCATGCTGTACATTTCTTTACAATTTATTGGTTAAAGTCAATGAACAATAGTTGAACTTGAATGACGAGACACTAGGAACGCTCGTGCAAAAGCATTGCGGAGCCGACTCTCGGCTGTTCCCCTATATGACAGGCCTCGTATTCGCCATCCGGTACGACTTCAACGACCTATTGGCGCCACCATTACTATTTTTAAAGTTTGCTTTTAACCTGTAGACCTTGCAAGAATTCACACAGATATAAACAGATGATAACGAAATCCAAAAGTTCTCCATAGTGTCTGGCAGCAGGATTTGAACCTAAACATATAATCAGACGAAGACGCTAGACCATTAGACAATCGGTGTTGACAGGGACCCCTGTTTAGGGTGGTACCAACTGTCCCAATAGTCATTGTATGGTCGTTTCCTTAGCCACCGTTATCCCCAAAGGGACAGAGAATCAATGCATATGCAGCGTTTTTGGAGAGAGAATTGAACAAATATTGTATTACGTATTGGAGTAGGAATTGAAGAAATACTATATTACGAAGAAATATTATAGTACGCCGAGAGAATTGACGAAATATTATATTGCACATATTCGAAGTAATTTTTTCACAGTGAATTTCACACACACGCACACACACACACTATAATCTATAATCATCGGACGGTGATGGTCGTCTTTCCCGGCCACTCGCATGAGTATTCTGCTGGCATGAGGCTCAACTTCATCATTTTGTTCAGCCTCGAGCACAAGTTAATTGCGACATCTGTACCTCAAAACAACATCGTCCCTACCTCAAATTACACCGAACGGTAACCAGCGGTTGATACACGCTTGAAAAAGCATGCCCCGCAGTCCGAGAGCCCAACGCGAAGAAAGGCTAATTGAAAATTTCAAAGATCGAGTTGCTTCCACATATCATACCGAGCAGAAGACTCTCTCACAGAAGACGCGAAGATGTATGCGATCTGTATGGGGGCCTCGTACGGTTGACTTCATGATGCTCGACATCTGCTGGTGACACGATGACTTTCGATGGAATCACGTCAGAGATGCGGACGATAGCACAGCGGTGCGGTGAAATTAATTCTGCTTGTCTGCTATTCCGTAACTAAGGTATCTGTTGGAAAATCGTATTATTCATTCCGCATGAAAATATCGTGTTATATGACAAATCCCAATGTTGCGGTATTATATTATATATATATTCATATTATATATTATATAATATTTTATATCTTATACATATATATTGCGCATACTCATTATTGCTGATATTTTTCCTATTTCGACGCTCAAATCGTTACTGTGCTGGTGTTTGTTTGAAGGCAAATGACTACTGCCCAATTAAAGGAACTGCAATTTGTACAATGCTTAAGTTCTCTTGTGTGTGTGTCTCACCTCGAAACAGTGACAATATATAATTTCAATACATTGGCGATATGGTACGGGGCCGTTAGCCCTCTGTGCTTTGGTGCGCGCCTTCGCTTACATTGGCACGCAGTCGCTGCGCGCTAATATTCGTAGACCCGATATTAAAAAAAAGCTCCCTCACAAGCTCTTCATCACTTTCCGCATTTAGTTCGTGTCATTTGCAGAACGCATTTTGTCCTTTACACTACTTAGGTGTAGCGGATGCCTGGAAAGCCTGCAACGATACTCGACCTGTCTCAACTCGGACCGGTTCCCCGTTGCCCTGTACTGGTTCAACGTAACACTCATACGCGCTAACAGCGGCACTACATGGCGCGCATATCGTCTCAAGTGTGCATCGGCCAAGCAGAGTACAAATGCCCTTCGAATCCATGAGCCCATCATTTCATTAGTGGTTTATTTTCGGAACTGCAGTTTCACAATGCTTAGGTTTTCGCAAAAAAAAAATTGAATAAAAGGTGTATATAAAACAAGGTCACGATAATCTGACTTACAACGTGGTCAGGATAGTCTGAGACATATCAGAGTACACCTTTCCACAACATTGCTAACTCTATGTTCAATAAACGCTCGCCAGAGGATGAGACAATCATTTAGGTCTTTGACAGAGAGTCTATTTTATACCGCTACTCTATTAAGGTAGTCACATTCCCGGGGCTCGTTGTGTGCTTCTGTACAAAATATCGTACATTTGTATAAGGCAACTCCGAGAACAATATTTAACCTATTTAACCAATAATTTATTCGAGCTCCGCTGCGTGACATATAAGAAAGTTTAAGCATTGTAAAATTGCAGCTCCTTTAATAAACCAATAAACCTTAACCTCAACCTAACCTTAACCTCTAGAAGGATATACATTATATACATCTATAAGCATAATAATACAATACCATCATATATTAAACGATATATTAAACTCCAAACCAGATGTATTAAACGTTCCATCCAAAGACGAGCACTTCTTGGATCCCTCCTCTGGAACTATATTCCACCTACTAAAGCTGATGTTTTTAAATGATTCTTTTTTGCCGCGCTTTGCAACCCCCAGAGACCGAATGCGTCCACTATCGAATTTCTGCACTTTGTCAACTTGTTACCTGTTAACAGCTCGAATTGAATCCCATTCGTTGACATTTCCTCTACTTTGCATTCATACATATAGTTCCACTGTCCTTATAGCACATCCGTGCCAACGTTCTAGTAGATGTGTGAGTCTCATCCCTCATTAAAAGCCAACGATTTCACCATACGAGATGTGGATGGTATGGACGAACTCGATACGCCACAGTGCCGGCTCCTACCCTCTCTCTCCCCCGCCCGTCAAGCACGACATATTCGTTGTTGTCGAATCAGCTGAGAACGATACGCTTTGACGTTGGGGACTTGCTTCCTCCCGATGTGGCAATCAACTGACTGCTCCACTAAATGATCTTCAAGAAGGAAAAACGAGGAAAGGCCGGCAAGTGGTAACCAAGAGCTGTTAGCATTTTTCCGAATGGGACATTCGCCCGCGTCCTTCCGCCTTCAATGTCCATACGTGTCTTCTTTGCGGCGAGAAGAGCCGTTTGAGCCGCTGCTTCGGTGGCTGGCGCAGTGTGCCATTTAGGGAAAGGGTATGTGGTTCTGGTCGGTTACGTTATGATCTGCTTCCCTGCTGGAACCAGCGTCGTACTGCGAAATTCCATATGTCCATCCGCTGTGTGGAGTTGTGCATGGAAATAGTATCTCCGTAAAACCCCTTCAAGCACTTCGACGCAAAATACCATGATCGTCACCGGGTGCGGTGGCTGGAACGGCTGGGTGTCTGCGTCGTCCACCCCGGGCGAACGTCAGAGGTCGTTGATCGTACGAGCCCGATATCTGTGTATTGCACAGGTGGCGTCTCGTGACGCTAAAGGGGAATCGTTGACAAGAGTGCTAAATACGTGTACTGTAGGATTTGTGGCACAAACTAAAAGAGTCACCTGGGTATAATTTCTAATGATATTTTGATAGATAGATAATCAAAGGTATCGGGGGGAGAGAGAGAGATAGCGAGATAGAGAGAACTAACTGTTTTTTCGAGCTGACCCTCAGCTGTTCCCCTATCTGACAGGCCTGATAGAGTCCTGATAGAGGCCTGACAGAGAGAAACTTTCCAAATAAATTTCGCATGTAATAGCGAGATGACCGTTTGCTACCGGGCATAGCATTAATATCGGCCGAACGTGTTGCAGACAGATAACTTCAAGCAGATTTTTTTGAGATGTCAACGTTAGCCAAACAGAATTGGCGCAAAGGCAACTCATCGTCGATGTCAAAGAGACGCCGTATATCGATAGGCTATTCTTCTGTCCACTTTTATACTCTCAATACTTTCGACGTCTCCCGTTGGCTTTCTGTGAACGCAATTCTTCAGAAGTGGGAAAGGCGCGAATGTGGCCAAATGCAGTATGTACGTAGATCAGATGAGTGGGTAACCCCAGGACGGGTTCGCTTCTCAGGGTACTCTGATGCACTCGGGTGTTCAAACGAGCAGAGAATCGAGATGTGGCGGTGCGCTCAAATCAGGAGACGCCCGCGCTCCGGGGACAAAGCGCGGCTAGCACTGTCTTCGCGGGGGATCTCGTCTTTGAGGAGATCAAATCTATGGTAGGGGCGTTCCGCAAAGGCTGACGATGAGGTAAACTTCAACCCGTCGACACTGACACGCCCTGCCTGCGTCAGTCCAAGTGGTGTCAGCGTATACTTGAATCTGCATAACCGCCACCTTTTAGAAACTATCCCCGTCGGCTCATGAGTGTCAAGGCTTACGAAGCCCTATAGATAGTGCTGCTCCCCAGGGATCGTCGCCGGATAATAGAATGCTGGGGGTATCCTCAAAAGCGTCTTACAAAGAACCGCCGAAAGGCAAAGGGAGGATTTCGGGGTAAGGAAACGAAGCCGAGTCCCCACCGACTTCTACAAATGCAGCGCAGTAGAGGTCTGCGTAAGTGCCGGAATACCACAGCATCACCACGAGCTACCACCACCACTACTACTACTGCTTGCCCTGAAATGGATCACGCGTCACCTCAAAGAGCTTTTAGGGTGCGAACCAATCAGTCGACCGAAGCCCGATATATGCCGTTGACAGAACAGCCAGGGGACTTCACGGCATGATGTTGTGCCTTGTCTCTGATTTGCAAGGGAGATTTAATCAGGACACCGACAACGTATCGTTACACACACCAAGGACATACACGATTCACCAGGAGGGACCACTGTCAGGAGGGACAGTGCTCGAGCAACACGACGTTTTATCAGCGTTTTCGCATTCATTATGCCTCTCCTGGAATCGCGGATCGAGCTCGAAGGAAGAGGACTCCTTTAAACATCGAATAGTATCTAGAAAGATGACAGGAGCAAGGGAACATGTAATCGATTAGAGAATGTACACCGAAGCGAATGAGTGTCCTGTCGACTTGGAACTGAAGCCGCGGGGCATCATGTATTAAAGCGCGACAGCAGCAACAACGCGCGTTTCAATTAAGGAAAACTAAACATAAATGTACCTATGAGCAGCGGTATCTCCAGATACGAACCTATATATATATATATATATATATATAAACCACTTGTAATTATCTTGTTCAATATGACTTTGTGATATGTTTTGACGGGATGTCACCTCGAACAACCTTGTGAAATACTGTGGTGATCGCTCTTTTTATCTTATTTTTTAATACGAGAACTTAAGCGTTGTAATATTTCGCAGTTCCGTCAATAAAGAAATAATTGAATTGAATATATATATATATATATATATATATATATATCTACATATATATATAGACTCGTGTCGCGAGATGCGCTGCTCACAGGTACACTTTTGTTATATATATATATATATATATAATATAAGGTACATATATTGGATTATTAAAGGAAGTGCAATGTTTGCAATGCTAAAGTTCTCTTATATAATATGTCCTCACCAGGTCTCTGGACTCGGAACTTCGAGACTCCGGCATTTTACCGTCAGAGACTTGGCCACCGTCCGAGCCACTCGCCGCGGTCATATATAAATATAATACATACCACATTAAAATGCAACATACATTAGTGACAAACAGTATGTATCACATGTGCACGCACATCACGATTATAAGTCGCGCACGCACACCTTCACCATTAAATGGAATGAAACTCTAATTGAATATCGCGTTCAACATAAATTATCTCCATTTTTAATCTCGGTCATGATTACGAGAAATCAACACCGATGTGGTTTTGGGTAGATCAATTCGAAAGAAGGGCGAAAATAAGAAATAATAGAAAAAGTTGAATGAAAAGTTCGAATCGAGTCGTTCTATAATAGTTCATTAGCACTGCGAAGACACACAGGCCAAACACTTTGTTCAGCTTGGGCAAAAGTATCCTGGCTTATGTCTGAGAGTCTCGGAGTCTATGGCTGTAAAAAGCCAGAGTCCGCAGGTTCGAATCCCGTTGCGTGACATATAAGAGAACTTAAGCATTCTATGCAGTTCCTTTAATAAATCAATAAAGCCTTACCTTACCTATATTTGAAAGGATTGGCATTAGAGGCAACAGACGTGAGGGATAGTTCGCAGGGTCACTCCGTTGGCCGCTGAGGCCAAGAAAGCGTCTCGATGTGAATGTTGACAAGGTGTATTCATGTATGATTGTGTTGTACTATTTCTGATCCTTGCGATAACTCTGTGCTGACTCTCAGCCATAAACATTTAACATCGACGGTACAACTGCTTTCAGCATAAGGGTTCGTATGACGGACAACCCCTTTAGATGCAAATGTGCAAAGATTGGGATCGAACCCGTGCACCTACCAAGGATGTATACTGTGAAAGTTCAAGTTATAAAATATCTGAGAGAGAGAGAGAGAGAGATACACTCTCGGCAGAGGATGGTTTTAGCAGGCAGAGGCGTTTTGTCATTCACGTCAGTCCTGCACTGGATCGGCCCACTTTCATGAAGATTGGAACGTCTCCGGTGGTGACCGTGCGTTTAAAGAAAATTTCCTCCTCTGAAAAAAGTCAGAAAAAAAAGTTAGAAAATATCTGTTATGCCTGTTCTCACCAGGTCGCCGGACGACCCGAACCGGCAGCCTTCGACCAGCGGCTTTTTTCAGCAGCCAGAGAATTAGCCACAGTCCAACCCGCTATGCTAACAGCTATGCCATCGTTATAATAGTTTCTTCTCCCGCGCCTATGTGCGTTGATGCTATTTCGGGTAAATACATGTCATTCACAAGTATGTTAGTCCGCTTTCCAATAAAAAGTGCTGTAATAATATGGTAGCTTACTTTCCCACGAGTTGTAACGGCCGGCATTGATTGATCACGGGGAAGCAAGTCAACGTCCGCGCGTAAAGATCGATAAGCAAAGATCGCTTCATTCCTGCTAACCGAGTTCTTCGTAGAGTGAAGGTGAAGGCCTTATTGGTTTATTTATGGAGCTGCAGTCTTTTTTACAATGCTGAAGCTCAATGGTGGCCTGCCTGACAGTCTCTTGCTGTACTCCGTCGATGAACGTGTTCAACTCGTTTGTCAGCGCGGTGGCTTAGATCTCTAAGTGTCCGGATGTAAAGAGCCGGAGGCCGCAGGTTGAGTCCCGGAACGTGACGTACACTTAGGAATTGCAAAAATTACATTTCCTTCAATAAATCATTACCATTCCCGTAATCTTGCTGCTAATTAGTTCTGCCATATATTCACATTTATCAAATCACGTTTACCGCTGTCATTTTTTCATATGATGATACCGGCCTCATAGAAACTATTCCGGCAAAATGCTAAATGTGTATCAAATGTTTGTATTGCCCGGCCCCTTAATACGTTCGAATATCTCCACGTTGTAAACGATGCTTGACTAACGGATGCACATCGTCTTTCAGAAATCCCCACACAACCTCTCACTGAAACTATAACAATAAGTAAGCACAGTCGTTTCGAGAAAACCTACACACGGACGCAGACCCACATTTCGCGAGCTCAGTTGTCCCAGGACACTTCTCTCTGCCTTATGCTCTCCGAGACAGAAGTCGCGTCCGGCTCAGGTCGAACGAACTTCGAAGGAGTTTGGTCCATCTGACGCCCATTTGTCCATTTGTTGTCGCCCGGGGGCTCCTGCGCCTGCCGCGTTCGCTATGGCGCTATCGCGTTTCCGTCATTGCGGTTGTTGTTACTGGCAGCTGTTGTTCTCGCTCTTGTTCGTTTTTAATGGGTGTATTGCGTGCGAACGCGTTGAAACTACATGCAATTCCACTACAATGACCATCGACAGCGTTTTCATTATTAAAGCTCTTTAGGCAAATTGCCGGGCGAAGACGCCTCCAATTTGCATTGCAATCACACGAAAAGGAAATAATCATAAAATTGTTCCTAACTTGCACTGTGCCGGTGAGACGGGGAGATGGGCCGTCGCACGCACCCCCTGCACATGCGTGCTGGACCTTATGAAGCGAGACACACGGAGAGAGAGAGAGAGATAGAGAGCGAGAGAGAACACTGCACGCGAGAATCCTGCTCAAACTACGTGCAGGTGTATTCAACCAAATGGTTGTCGTCCATTCAAAATGCCGTTGTGAAACAAAACATCAGGCAGGCGCAACACGACGTGGGCGTCCTCAATGACACACAATTCTCGAACGACGGCGACCAGGACAGCGTTTCAACGAAACGACACAACGGCACAGTTCTGCGTGTATGTTACGTATACGTATCTAGAATATGCGTTATAATGAATATACCCTATGAGAATGTATAGAATATACGAAGATTAACATATATACCCCGTAATAATATACCCTTATTAAGATTGGGCACTCAGCAGAAGAGGGAACCTTGGCTCCTGCATCTCCCCCGCTCAGCGAAGTAAACGTAAAGTAATTATATCTTTTATTAAAGGAACTTTAAATATTTTATTAGAAGAACTTTAAACATTCTATTAAAGGAACTTTATATATTTTATTAGAGGAATTTTAGATCTTTTATTAAAGGAACTTCAAATCGTTATTAATGGAACGTTAACTTTCTTTATTAAAGAATCTTTATATATTTAATTAAAGGAACTTTAAATATTTTATTAATGGAACGTTAATTTTCTTTATTAAAGGATCCTTATATATTTAATTAAAGGAACTTCAAATCTTTTATTAATGGAACGTTAATTTTCTTTATTAAAGGATCTTTATATATTTAATTAAAGGAACTTCAAATCTTTTATTAAAGGAACTTTAATTATTTTATTAAAGGAAGTTTAAACCTTTTTGTCGAAGGAACTTTAATATTTATTAAGGCTCGTGGTGTCCGTCCGTTTTAAATATTTTATTAAAGGAAAAATTATCAAAGGAAGTCCGTAACAGGTGCAACCTCAAAACATGTTCCAGTCGTCGAGTACAAGAGCATTCATTGCTTTCAATGGAGACAGGTGTGTCGCTTGAAGCGGGCAGTTTGTCAACTCAGTTGACGGGGTGATATCACAATGATTGTTACGAGTACTTCTATTACCATCATCTTTTATGTTATTAATATCATCTATATACAGTAGAATAATAATTCGATTAATAGCAAGTTACAATGGAACAACCCAACTCCGAACAAGGCACACTATTTCATCTACCCGACAAACGTATCTTCATCACTATAAGCAGGTTTCTCGAAGGGACATCCGTTTTCTGATAAGTTCAAGGGTCAACTTTTAGACGAAATTAACCTACCTCGTAGTGGAATCAAGGAAATTCGTCAACACTGTTCAGGCAACGAACAGATCTTGGATATTTTGGGTGAACAAGATGAGCGTTCTTGAAGGGGAGCGACCCACCCATTCAGCGACTGTTATGGTTGGCCGGGGTCTAGCGTTGGCATGTAACGTGCACAGATTCGTAGCCAATTCAGGGTTATTTTTTTGTTCATTTTTTTTACTTTGAATTGAGTTTAGTGCAGTTTGCGTTCTTCAGTTTCCGTTTTGTCGTGTATAATCAGTTCATAGTAGAGGCGACCAAATCCTCGGGAGAAACAGTCTCCATGATTTTATTGCTACAGCAACCCCCCCCCCCAGCCGAAATGCAAAACACGACAATGCAGACGAGAGGCAATTCTGAGAAGGCTGGCGATTTCAAACCAAAATGTTTAACAAAAATTGTAGCCAGCCTAGTTTAATACAATGTAATAGAATTTTCCTCTTAGATTCTGCTGTGAAAGACATCACGCTAAGTTTCGGAGTTGACACGCACTCCTGAAATTCACTTACCATCTAGCAAGTCTTCGCACCGTGTCCACACCGTGAGACGGGTCCACAGCAGAAACAAAGTGCAAAAGAGAGAGAGAGGGACCTTGCAAAGGCCTCGAGACTATCTCTCGTAAACTCATCGTCCAGCGTGTCATTCATGAATATGCAATCGGCCTGAGGAAGCTATGCTTAGGCTGTTATGATCAGATTCTTGATGAAAACGGAAAAACCCCTCATGGCAACCATATTCGTTATTACCTCGGCACTAAGAGTGCGCAAGTTTCGCCTGACATAGAATTAGGTATCCTGACGCCACGACGCTTCTTCAAGTTAGACTCCAGTTATCTTCTCGGCTAGACGTCACACCAGCTCAGCGAATAGCTCAGTGGTTATTTTTGAGTGACAGCTAACCCTCAGCAGATTCTATTTCTGTCGTGGTTCCAAGGCCTGTCACACAGGGGAATCTAGTATTTTTTCGGGTCAACTCAAAAATACTGTTATAACAAATAGTTTTTTATAAAGCAGTCCGCCGCAGAAGCTAGTCCGCCCAAAGCTGAGTTGAAATATATATTATATGACACTGGCATCTCATTGGTGAGCTAAACCGCATACATGTTTTTATGACTTTATGCACCATGACGTTCATATGGCTATAGATTATAGCGTTTCCTGGAAAGAAACCTGATGAGGTTGTTTGCTTAATATGCGACATTCAAGCCCATAGGGACATCATTTAGATGCAGATTTACGTAAGCTGTCGTTTTCTTTACAGGACAGCTACAATGAAGCCTGCCCGATGTTTTTTTTCTTTGGACTATCGTCTCGGGGGCAGCTCCTATAGAACGTAATGTACATAAGAGGGGTCGTAAGTCAAGGTCCTTTAAGAGAGGTATTTTGAGAGATTTTGTTGAATGTAAAACTCTTCTTAGATATTAATTAACACGTTCACGTGGTAAAATTATTGCAGAATATAGAATTTTGCAGGTTCAACGTTCACGTTAGTATTCGAGACATACCGTAGTGTCGAAGGAGAGCTTCCCAGCGTTGGATTCGTCTACGATCTCGCGTTGCCGATTCATGGCCAAAATGCAGTTTTATGGTGTGGCATTCGAGGTCCTTAATGCAGTTGACATTGCCAACCTGGTAGATCGTTGTCGAATGGAAATATCATATCCATCTTTGCATATAGATGAGAAAAGCATTAGCTGGATCAGAAACTATCTCAAAGACAGGTCTTTGTGCGTTAAGCTTAACGGAACTTGTTATTTTTACGAACCTTGTTCATAGAGAGTTCCCCAAGGTCCTGCGTGGAATCGTGGCTGTTCCGAATTTTCGTGCTTGACCTCAAGAACGATCTTCCCGAACGGGGGTCTCCCATAAGGCGTGATCATCCATAGAGCGAAGTAAATATCACGATCATTACGAAAAAGGTCACAATAACAATGCAAGTAGAGTGAGAGGAACATTTTTCACGTCACTACCTAACCACGAAGGTAACAGAATATGGGTGTGTCATAAGGGGAATTAACACTACAAGAGCTGCACGAGCTGTTTGCTCTCACAAGAGCTTGTTCGAACCAAGGAGATTCTAGCCAAGGAAGAAATCGAGTATAAGCACTGAACGTACGAGATAAACAATGCGACGCGTGCACCGAAAACAACATCGAGCTAGTTGTGGACCAACACCACCGAGGTCTATGGCTGAAGAGATTGGGAATATTGGTACTGTCCTATGCGCTCCATGCAAAGAGGCTCGTACGGGGTTCCGTTTCCGCGGCTTGAGATATCGTCGACTGTTGGCCTCAGTTACAAAAGGATGGATCTCCCGCAGTTACAAAAGGACGGATCTCTTGAGAGCTAATTCTCTTGCCAGCCCGGATCACCGGAAAGTTGTTTATAAAGTCGTGACTCCTTGATGTCCTGTCAGTGTTCGGCTGGATGGCGGCGCTTCTCGAGGAAATCTCTCAAGCAGGCCCCTAATGGTCTTGATACTAATTGTAAATGGTAGAGTCATAAAGAAGTTTGCTCCATTCGCGATTTCGGTGTAGCCGTTACAACGGCGCTAGTCTTTGATGCGCTTGTCACTGGGGCAGTTCGAACAGCTGCTTTAATCTGTAACCAATTTACTTGAGATTCAATAAGAAAAAAAGGTGGAAATTTGTGTCGGCCTGTACAGGATCCTAGTTATTCCAAAATATTAGGGTGTATCAAGCAAACTGTCGCTGGAGAGTACCTCTAACTCATACCCAAAGATCTTTGTTCTAACTCATTTAGTTCAAAAGTTATTGGCATTTAAAGAGGAGACAGTTTGCTTGATACACCTTAATATATATCAATTGCTCAGTGGTCCGGGGGCCATATCCAGAAAAGAAGCATGTAGACCATGATGAATATTTCTAACCGGAACGTACGAGTTCGTCTAATTACACAGCTCGCCGATTTGCACAACGGCGCGCCCTGCCACCACACGTTTGAACGATAAACTCGAATCCGATTGTTCTGCGTGACGGCCGGGCAACAAATCGTCCACTTTGCGGGGTTTGATTTTTCCAATATAGAACACTGCCGTTCTCCCAGGCGTCATCTGGTGTAATACAAAAACAAATGATCTGTCTTCTGAGCAAGCTCGCCAGGTACGTTCATTGAGGAGAGACATCGAGAAGAAGTTACGAACCACCAGAGTACGCACTATGGTTAACCATAGTGCCAACAACAAATACTACCTGCGACATCACAAGGACGCAGCGGTGGCGGCCACAGACGAAAAAAACAGAAACGGAAGATGGTCCTCGGACGTTCCACAGCAGCGCCGGGTGATAAGCGACCACGTCGAATATCGTGCGTGACGGAAAAAGTGTGAGAGGGTCTACCCCGCCTACCGGCCGACGCCGCCTTTCGTCGCATTGCTGAAAACTGCCTAATCGGATTGAGCCGCTTGCCTTGACAATCTGCCATATTTGTCTACGACGAAGAACTGTTGCTCGCTCGAACCAAACTCGCCAAGGACATACTTTGGCAGCGATTTGAAGAAGCCATTCGTCCTGCCAAGAGAGATTGTCGCTTGGTAAAGCTCTCTTTGCACCGCGGCTGCTTTACCAAGCATTTCACTGCTGGTGCTAGCGCAAATAGCGATTTCGAGACGCTCTCGCAACGGATCGCAACGAAAAAAAGCCGCCGAAGAAATTAGTTAGGCTCACATCCAAATACTTCATGGCTTCTCGCTCGTAGTGTCAACAACAAAGACGAGCGTCTGTTGTCCGGTGAAGTATCACCTGAGGGGACCGCCGCCCGACCTGAAACATGCCTCATGCCGTTTCAATGCGGCTATCACTTAACGCGTCTTTGTCCGACTGAAGTGTTCGATGGTAGGGTAAGATCGACCCAAGAAAGGAAGCCAAAAGAAATGGCAAGATCACACATTTGTCGACGGCACTACGGCTGTCAGTGCAGTAATGCGTCATCTCATGGCGTTTGCCATAATAAAAGACCTGCTCCAGGGTGGACTGTTGATTATTTCAATCTGGACGTTAGATGTTTGAGGTAAGCGTGAGCCTGAAAAATTTACTTTAGCACTTTAGTACTACTAACATGTACAGCAGAGAATAAGCAAAGGTGGGACCCGACAGGTCCTCTCATAGTAATACCTAAAAGGTTAAAAGCTGAGTCTTGGCTGTCAGATTGGTGGAACAGCTGAGGGTCAGCTCGAAAAAAACAGTTAACATGTACACCAAACTGTTTTTCTCATGTCGAAAGCAGGGCCGTGGACTTGAAATGTTTAAGGCTGAGCGACAGCCTGGAATATGTAGTTAGCCAACATGTACAAATTCGTCTAATAGAATTACACAACGGTACGCTCTGCCACCACATGTTTGAACGGTCAACTTAGAACTAGGTGATACGAACCACGGGGGGGGACAATAATCGTCCGCCTCGCGGGATTTAACTATTCTAATATCTCACACTATGATATCGTACCGCCGGGCGTTGTCTTGTGTGATATGAAAATAAGGGACCAGTCTACCGAGGAAGCCCACCTCTCTCTCACCCTGCGTCTCGCCGAGCACGCAGGGAGAGAGAGGTGGGCTTGAAATATATTCCTGTTCTCACTCAGGCTGTCACGACGGTACCAATTAACTCGATCAGGTTAATCAACGAGGTATCCGCAGACATCACTCAACGGCTGAGTTGTCATTCTCTTCAGTCATAAAGTAAAGCCAAGCTAGACCTCTAATTTTTTTTAGCCCGAGCCCGGTGGCCTGGTGGTGCATTCGTGTGCACCTTGCAATCGGAGGAGACGGACGTAGGTGCACGGGTTCGATCCCCACCGTTGCACCGAGCACCACCGTCACACCGCTACACTGAATTTCTCACACGCTCTTCCGAGCCTTCAGGCCCGAGGTTCGCCCGAAGAGCCAGCAAGCGGTGTAATGTCCCAAAGGAAATGTGGCCCTGTCGTCGCTAAACTGCATGATGGCGCCAACATCCGTCTCATCGCGGCGGGCATACTGTCCACACGGATGCCAGTTGACGCCAAAGGCCACCAATAACGGCTATAATTATCAAAGCAGATTCTTGTACCAACCCCTACTTGGTCAATAAAGGTTCCCTTGTCTTTCACTGAGTTACGTGGAGAAGGACTCACTCCATCAGGATGTGGGGTCTAGAGGTCTGACTCCTTAGCCTATTCTCCAGGAGTGTAGGAAGGGTGACAAGAGGAGTGTCCAAGCGTGGAGAGATACAGAGGAGAGTCTATTCCGCGTGCCTACATGGAGTGCCGAACACTCTGTCCGAGCGTCATGCCGACAAGGGGGACGGGCTGTTTGTAGATCAGGACGCATCAGCGGGCTCTCGTGAATGTTTTTGCCTTGTTGACAGGTTTAGCATTAGTCACAGGCCCGTTGCCGGTATCGCTACCATTGAGTGAAGTGGAATTGGTCCCTAAGGAAGAAGCTGGAATGCGTCCCATTTGCGTAACGTAGTCCAGCTTGGTGGAACTGCTAGAGGCGATCTAGCGTCAGGCCTGGACGAATACCACTATTCGGGTCCTTTTGCGCAGGATCGAGGTCTTCTGCGGGGAGAAGAGACCCTGACATCTCCTGAGCTGTTTAATCGATATATTCGTTATTCGCTCACCAAGTCAGATGGTTGCAGAATCCTGGTCAACGCTAATGACATCCTGTCGAATTGCATGGGCGTCCAGCCCTAAACGAATACCTGGAGGCTCTCGAGAATTGGCTTGACAAAGTATTCTCGCGTGAATGCTTTGTCCCTCAACCGTGCTTGTTTTCACATCGCTTTCGAGACGCCTAGCAGCTTGACTGAGGTCCAGTGTGGAAGGCGGGTGGCGGAACGCCAAATCATTTGATAAACTTGGGAGTCACGAATGAGTAATGTGTATTGTTTCGCCTACATTGCAGATAGCATTTTCCGCAGTCCTCGGGCCTATTTATCAGACTACGATGGGTCCGGATATCCTAACCAGTGCTTTGCGTGATCGCTGACCTCTATGGTCCTGACGCGACCAGTCATCTTACGCCTCATGAGAGCAGAGCGACATCTGTTTCGCCTTTGCTTGGACTCCTGTCGTATACAAATTTCTCCGGATTCCACCCGGCCGCTGGCTTTCTGTCCATCAAGGAACGGCCTTCCCAATTGACTCTCTAACGTGATATCGGGGTCAATGTATGGATTTTGCGATGCGTGATTCTCAGAAAGTTCGCTCCGGAAAGTGCTATGTATGCTATGGCTTTGTGCAGACCGAGAACTCTGGCCGGCGGATGGTGAAGGTCGGCGTGGAGCAGTTTGGTAGAAACTGTTTTGTCGTTGGATGCGACGCTCGCTGCGTGAAGCATGGCGGCCGTTATCTGCCGGGGTTGAAAGGGGGGTAGACTTGGGGTTCGATAAACTAGGGGACGAACACTCGGGTTCCTTTCTCAGGGTAAGGTAAGGTAAGGCTTTATTGATTTATTAAAGGAACTGCATCGAACCTAGGGTGTGCCTAGGTTTAGTCACACTGCGTTGTAATCGTCCGGCTCGCGCAGATATTCAATTGACAGACAGGTTGCCCGCAAAGAACCACGTGTTGCCCGTTGGGGATTACGAGATACCGGACTGCAGGTGTCTTCGCTACTTTGCCGTGCCTAAATTCAGGAAATAAAGATAGAAAGAGTCGACGCCTTCGAGGAACTCGGCTTGCTCGGGGAGCAGGCACTCTCACAAGCTTGTCCCATGGTGGGGTCTGCAGGGTTGTGTTTCTCCGAGTCGGAGGGGGGTATTTCTATCTGTTGGCGAATAGATTCCCTTGAAAGGTTGTAGGGAATAGATTTGTTGAGCCCGATGGGTACTATTACCTGTGTAAGACTCGTGTTGTTTTTTTTTTGTATCCAACCATCGTGAGCACTTAAGAGAGGTGGTGTCGCTCCAGATCGATGTTCCTTGTCCCACCGAACTCCTGCTTTCTCTGGGGCGCTCTGCGGATGTTTCCCTACCGGGTTTCCAAATCGATTGTACACTCAGTAAGGATCATTCTGTCGGACGACGTCGACTCTCGAACTCCGGGCCTTATAGTATCTGAATAAATGCACTACGGCTGAAATTGCAATAGCTCACTGAAGGTGTGCATCTCATCTCATATGAGTTATTCACTCAGCGGCAACGGAAATCCCAATACGCTCAGCGTTGAATGACAGGCAATATCGTTTGCGATCTGGTTTTTTTTTTGAATCAGGAATCGAAAATTATTCCAGTCGAAAAAGATGTGACGTGAACACGCGTTGTGTGAAACTGTTTTATATCAAAATGCTCTCGACTGAGCAGCGAGTCACTTGGTCTTGAACGGCTAGCTGTGGTGAAATATTGTAAAATATTAATTACTATAATGCAATGTTTGTGTCGTTGTGATAATGTCCAACTATTGTTCTCAATAAATCTTAGCAAATTAGCTAGACAAAATAGGGTTAATACTGTTAACACACTGCTGCTCGGCCTCGTCTCGATGGCTTCTCGCACCCGCTGGTTGTTAGAAGCCGGGTGAAATTTTTTATAATGGCGATGTTCTTACTGCCCGTCTAGATCATGTCGTCGAAAGGCCTTCATAAAAAGTGGCTTGTTTAATATTAGTGTGAGTGACGTCGGCTTCATCATTTGATACCCGCCAATGACTCATAACCTGTGCCGCCTGCCTCTTTACATATATGTGCAGTCGAGTAACGATGGCTTTCTTAATGTCGTATCAAGCAATGCCGAAACAGTACGGTAGACAGCAAATGTTGGCTGAGAGTCAGCCCCCAAAGAAACAGCTTTCCTAATGTGCACACATCGACTACCGCGTACTGCGGTAGAGAATTTGTATTTAATTTGAGCATCCTCAGGGCGGCTAAGTATCTGGCTGTAAAAAGCCAGGTAAGGTCGCTGGTTCGAGTTCCTCGAGTTGGCATATAGAGAACTTTCAATAGCATTGCTAGTCGTTCCTTTACTAAACCAATGAAAACCTAGAACCCCCTACACTTGATTGATTCGGCCGAATCGTTTATCGCAGAAGTTCTCCGACGGTACTCATACTGATATCAATACCATTCATATCTCTTGAGTGCTAATGAACAATAGATACTATAAGAAGTATTGGCGAAGTGCTACAGATGTAGCCTGACTCACACACGTTTGCAATTTCACTGTTCATATCATAATTCGCAGTAGTATATATATGTAAAAAATTTATCATTTATTCACACGGTATTTTGTTATATATACCTAGGTGCCTAGTAGAATGGCGCAACTGTAAAAAATAATTATATATATATATATATATATATATATAATGTATATATATATATATGTATATATATAAATTTCGTGTACAAAATGTTACGAAGTTACAACAAAGAAAACTTTGAAAAAGAAACCTAGAATAATGCGCCCCCCACGAACCGACTCCGGCACTCAGATGTGTTAAGTTTGACATACGCTAACTGCCGCCCACAAGACCATAATTAGCATAAAATTCGGCTATACCACACACCTTTACGATCGATGCATGCAACTTGCTTTGTCAGATTCAACAGCTGGTGATTGTGATTGTTTCCATGATTCAAAACGGCAATAGGCAACGTCTGAAGACTGGTGAGCACGAACCGAACCCCATATTCATATGGGTAATTCCCACCGGTGGCCGAAGGCCGTCTAGGTCCGCGACAGGGGGGGCAGATTATGGCTCCCATTTTTCGTAAATCATAAAGGGGTATCTGCAACATAGACTCTGATATAAAAATCATCTAGTTCTAGTTCTATTTGTTCGCACTTATCAACGTTTTTTTTTTGATGTACAAAAAAAAAGACCTCCGAACAACCTAATCAATTTACTCAACAATGTATGAGGTTGTTCGGAGCTATTTTATAGCAGCTAGTCCCGATCACGACGAAAACTGGCAACGGGTGTTCAGAATGGATTAGAGTGACGCGCACGTCTCATCTGACTACTGCCTATTTGGGACGGCTCACCATTGTTTCTTGGTACTTTGGTCTGTTGACCAATGAGTCATCTTTCTCATGTTCTCTCTGCCCCGTCTTGAATAAACAAATAAAAAAACCAGAGCAAATCCAAGCTAAGCGAGAAAGATATTGCTGTAGTAGCGTCAGCCAGTAGTCGTTCTCCCAACGAAACCGATTCAGTCCACGAGGCAGAATTTGTTATTGATTATGTTTCATCACCTAATCTAAGCACATTACGCGACCTAACCTCTCCATGATTTTTACATTCTAATACAATGCATTTAATAGCCTCTTGTTGGCACAATCTGCGCTTGGTATCTCCACCATTGTTATATAATATTTGGCCTTCACAATATTCTACTGTATGTAGACCAAAATCTTTCGCAAAAGTTCCGGTGTGATAACCCGACCCAGAAAAATGCTTCGTCACATTTTCTCAGCGTGTGGGTTGAATCCTCGGATAATACCATTTGTCCAATTTACTGAGCTCTGAGAGTGCTCTAAAGTTCAATCCTCGACTAGAAAGCCGCTACAAACCTGTAATTCTCCCATTTCGAGATAGCGAGACATCATCTTATACTGAGTTCGCACTATCCGTTCTTTGGCCTTGATTCTTCGTGCGGCTCGCACAGGCCTTTGTATACGGCTGCAGGCGTGTCCCTTTCTACGGCGGTCCAGTGGCTTCGCTGGCTGCACGTACCCTTACGCAGCTGGAAGTTCATACTGGCTTCCGAGGGGTAAAGTACAGATGAAGGTTTATTTTTTTTAAAGGAATTGCAATTTTTACAAAACTTAAGTCCTCTTTTATATGCCTCACCCCGCCGAGGGACTCTAACCTGCGCTCTCCGGCTTTTCTATGCGGCCAGAGAAATTATCGGAAAGGTGAGCACTCTCAACGTTGGTTAAGAATTGTTGTTAATAACGTAATCAAGCCAATTCAGATAGACCATTCCTCAACTTCATGTTACATCGAAATATTAAATGCATTTTGTTTTCGGACTTCAAGCCCCCTTTGACAGAGGGGTTTAAACTGTCTAAAAAAGCTACGGGAGAAGGGAACTACTTCATCGGCTTCTTACCAAGTGTGAGACTCGCCTCCCGAGGAAATATTATTATAAATACATTGCGGGGAGTTTGGTGCTGAGGGAATTTCAATTTAATTCAAATATTCCTCTATCAACCTAAATGTCTTGGTAGAATATTTGCAATTTTACGCGAAGCATTATGTGATCCCCTTCAGTGAATATGTTAAGATACTTCTTCTTATTAGGATTACATTGTTAAGAACATTCAAAACAAAACGCACTAAAAAATATCTTCAATTGAGTGTCGGTTGCTTTCCTTCGTGAAAGCAAACGAAGCATTTATTGCATTTATTCAAACATACAATAATTCTTAATTATTGTATGTTTGAATAAATGCTTATTTCTTTCCTGTAGGTACCTCAATGGTAGAATTGTATGTCCATTGAATATTTTTCCCCAACTGAATTATGTCCACCTATATCTTTCCTCCGTCGTGCATGCTCCACGACCATCGAGAGGCCAACAACAGCTAGTGAGGTCGCGCTGGTTTTAGATAAGTTCGACCGTTCCACAATTTCAAAGTGCAGCTCAGGCACGTTCGCACATTCAATTTCTCCCTCGAGAGTACACTCGATAACCAACAGCAGATTTATCGCCTCTTATTTCGTTCTTGTGCAGCTTTGGGCCTTGACGGTATAACTCACACAGCGCAAAAAGCGTGTCATATTCTACTTCAGAATGTTTATGCCTCGCACGGAACTTATTGCTGCTGTGACACTTTACCCATTTATTTTATTCAGTGTCGAGTGCGACAAGAAAATGATAATTTTTACTGTAATTTAGCTATGACCGAATTGATTTCGAAGCGAGACAACTGATGATAGCATACGCAGGAATTTGAATCAAACTTCTGTCAACCTAAGGTTGTCTGGAATAGACGTGCCTCACGTGTGTGGCGAGGATGCTTCGTGTCAAACTGCAAGCAAGAAGATCGTTCATCACATTTCCTCAGGGAAACCTCGACGTAGACGACGAGCCAGGGTCGTTGGTCGACAAAGGAATCCTTCGTGAAAACATTCACGAAACGCCGACGCTTAGCATACGAGAGCCCGCAAAGGGATTTAAGGTTGGCGTGGCAACCATTCATTCAGCGTTGTACAGGTTTGGAATGAAAAATCTGCTCGTAGGTGGTTGGCGCACTGCATATCCACTTTAGCTCTAATTTTCAGTATCCAGACTCTTGGAGCCTCTGCAACAAGGAGCGAACACCAACCTGCCTCTGCGCTGCTCGCAATGTGATCGAGTTCTCGAACTGAAAACTGATCAAAACGAAATCCACAACTCGCCAAAAGGAACTATGTTGTGTTTCACCAGGACCGCGCTTGGCCTCATGTCGATAAGCTTAAATAGAACTTGAATGACTTAGGCTGGTGACTACTTAACCATCGTCGCTCGTATACCGCCCGGCCTTGACCATTCTGACTACCACTGGTTCAGACTATCTATGATGAACGATTTTTTATAAAAATGGTACAACTCCTAGGGTGAGGTCGAAAATGAGGTGATTCCATTTTTAGCCTCAAAAGGGGGGGGGATCCTATAAATCTGACATAACGAAGCTATTGTGATTGTTGGAACAAGGCCGTCGCAAACGATGTAAACTACATCGATGCTAGCGGACAGCGAGATGGTTCCCCTGCGTACGATGCCACCTGAACGTTAAAGGTCTACATTATATTTTAATTATAAGCAGGAAATATGGACTAATAGTGATATAGCTATTAATACGAAGACATCACTTGTATCATTTCGCTCTACAATTATCAGTTTTAATTCATTGGAAATAGACCATTAAAATCCATATGAATACACAATACTGGCGCAGTATTTCACCTGTACAAAAAGGATCTTTGGCGGTGAACAGTAATTATGCAAGGAAATAATGAATGGGTCCTAATCACGCCGGTACTCCTAGTAACCCATGGGTGTAGGTGGGATTGAAGTGCTAAGCCTCTAAGTTACTGACTGGGGGTCAGTTAAGTAGCTGTCATTCCCGACTTCGGTTAGGATGGTATAGGCCACTCTATAGGCCTAGGTGATATAGGCCACTCTACTGCCTCCGCCTTTTCCCATTATCTTCGTGGGCCTGCTCTGTCTGAGAACATCAAGTTCAACTTCAATGTCGACCTTAACGGCTCAAACCATTGCACAGTTCACAAGGTGCGTATCGATTAGAGTCAACCATAAGAACGCATCACAATTTTTGCCCATGTATAGGATTAAGGGTTGGCCTTTAACTACACTCCTATTTTATACCGTTGTTCTACCCTGCCCTAATAAGGTAAGATAACACATAGCTATGTATACAAGCATATGGTGATAGGGCTAGCGTTCGTACGCTGATAATGACGACGGCCAAACCTAATAGCGACATAATAGCCATAGGCGTTAACGAGATACGAGATTAGAAAAAACAAAATAAAGAGCAACCAACGATACAAGTAGATGTGCATCAACATTAGATTAGTCCACGGCTGCATTATGACGAACGGCTCGCTGTATACTGCTCGGGTCGGATTGTCGTTACCAGCTTCGGTGACAGCTTTCACTTTGAATGGCAGGTTGTATATATATGCGACAGGTTGTTGTCCTTCGGGAAGTTGCATAACGCGATCGAAGAAGTGTGTATGAAAAGGAGGGGAGAAAGTTGCTTATATTTTCAGGAGCATAGTGATTAACATGTATCACCGCAGGAACAGCAACCAGAACAAGACGGCAGGATCGAAGGCATATACCCCTCCCTTGTTGAGAGCCCCCACAAGGGCGATCAGGGACAGTGCTGGACATTCGTTTGCTGGGATTTCGTTCCTAATATCGACCTCATCTCTAGGTTTACCCAACGTATGCCAACGGGAACACGACGTAATCCCCAGGTGTTGTAAACGTTTGAGTTTTCTTACTGGAAAACTTAAAAAAACCCTTGTATTTTCGATTAGTTAAACAAAATCTAAATATACAATAGTTGTATAGAATCAGAGTTCTCGCTATCCAATCTTCTCTCTCAAATTTTTCTCACATCAACGGAAAGCCAAATACGAAAAAAAAAAAAATATATATATATATATACAATAAATAACACAAACAAATACAATAAACATTCTATATATATATATATATATATATATATATATATATATATATATGCGTTTATTGTTTCAAAACGGGCGAAGCTTCTTCATGAATTGGAGTATCTCAGCTACTTTTGAATGATTATAATTGATGGCAAAAGTTGTGCGCGTTCATTTACTTTTGCAGTTACGTATTTCAGCCTGCGCAGTATATATCACTATAAAAGCCTCAAATGAATTTCAGTTTAGGAGGTCGGAGCATAGGAGGTCGGAACCGGGTCGAATGTTGAGTGAATCAGCCATGATAAGAAAACAGCTGCCACTCGTCTCGTAAAGTGCTTGACTGCAGTCCGGTGACTCCAGTGGTTGCTCTGGAGAGCGCGGGGGGGGGGGGGGGTAAGCTTGAATCCATTTACCGTATGCACATAGGTTTCAAATAGGTTGCTCCCCTGTTGTTGCAGGCATTTGAAGGGCTCGTAGAACTTGATTACTCCTGAAGGCGGACGGGAATGGAGAGAAGCACAGCGAAAATTCGTTTTAAGCGGCTATTTTCACGAGAAAAGCAGTAATGGAGATGTGATAAGGTTACTTTCCCATGAGAAAATAAGAATTGCAATAGGATAATGTCAGGCAGAGCTTTACCTCGAAGATGTCTAGCGGCAAAGTCATTTAAGGTGATATAGCTGAAAAACGAGTGATGGAGCTGTTAAAGCGAGTGATAAAGCTGAATAATTATATGAGACACAGCTTGCGATGCTTAGTAACAGGATAGAACGCATCTCTTCCCTTTTAATATGGGAGGGTACAGGGTTACCATAGAGGGTTTACGAAGTGGGTTTCTAACGCTGTTTGTTAGAGAATGATGCACCTTAATGACGCATTCGCCCGGAGCTCCATGTATATATGAGATCAGCTTAGAAGGTACGATTACTAGGCTAGAAAAGACCTAGAAATAAAGATGAAGAAACCAGATCACTGTCGACTTCATCTGTATGCGCCAGTCGCTCGACTGTGCGGCTCCACATTGGGCGTTCCTCGCGAATGTTGTAGGGGTAGAGGACCAAGGATGGAGCCTTGTGGGACGCCTACTTACCGGTGGTGGGTGGTTACCGCAGTTGTGATGTTCCAACACCGAGGTCTCATCGGGTATTAGACAGACTAATGACCCTGACGTGTATTGGCTGAGAGCATAATGCAAAGTACGCCACTGAGCTCTGCGACGTCCCAATAAACATTTCATCCTTGTTTTCAAAGGAGGGGGGGGGTGTTGCCAAGTCAATACCGTGACACCAACCCCCCCCCGAACTTAACCTAACCTAACCTTGGTAGTGGCCCAATTAAGGAAAGGGGCCTCCTAGAGGACGCTGAACGTCTACAGAACTTGCGTGCAATGGCATTCAAGAGACCTCGAATACTTTCCAAGAGCATGAACACCGTTTCGCCAGGCTACTGGTCGTATCAGGAAATTGAAATAACAAAACGAGAATCCCTAGCCCGTAGAAGACGCTCAAAGAAAGTCCGAGAAGATAGAGCGAGACAAAACCTAATGGACGCTGCGTCAGAATGTAAGAGGAAGGAAGTGCTTCTCAACAACGAAACCAGAAATGCTGGAAGGAGTTCCTGGGAGAGCTAGACATTGACCTCTAGGGGCGGCCATGCAAACTTGTAAGTTTGCAGAGCATCCGGACTTTAACAGAGAAGACTACTACACAGGAATAGCCTCTGACGAGAAGAACTCCGAGGTGCAGAGGTCCGCAAGGCGGGGAGCAGGAATCGAGACGGGCAAAGCCCCTGGTCCTGACGCCGCATCCCTCGAATATAGCAACGACATAACTAAGAGAAGGGATGTTTCCGGACGCGTGGATGCTACCGGTCTATATCGCGACGAGGAACTTTAGCCAAATGTTTTGAGTCAATTATCGAAATAAGGCTAAGAAACTTTGCAGAGGACCACGGCCTGCTCTCCTCATCACAGTAGGGATTCAGAAAACATCACTCTGTCGCCAGTACAATACACAGAATCATCTTGAAAGCTGAGCTAACTCGATCCGCAACAGAAAATACGAGGGACCTCTCCCTTACGGTCCTCTTGTATGTGAAGAGCTCCTTCAAGCACTCCTTGAAGACCGTCCTGAGGAGGCTCAAGAAAGCCAAAACCCCTTCCTACCGGTAACTGTTCCGTGTGACAGTGGGCGTACCACAGGATTCTATCCCAGGTCCACTGCTATGGAACTTAGCCTATGGTGGGGTGTTACCAATAAAGAACCTTCCAGTCCCACGCCAAGGGGTAATGCCTATGCTAAGGATCTGTTACGAAATACATCCTGGGGGACCCTAGCTTTAAGAATCAGCCAGGCATTTTAGACAGTTTTCACATCCGCTTCCTTTGTACTAGCATGTTCCATACTCTCGCACCTGAAGCCAAGAAGTGGAACTACCTAAGCAGAAGTAAGGGCAAAGCATAGCACGAGCCGATGACTGCATGGGAGCATAAATCGGAAGCCATACCAAATGGTTCTAGAACCAGGAGCCAGAGTATGGGATGTGACATATAAGAGAGCTTAAGCATTGCAAAATTGC
Organism: Stratiolaelaps scimitus; assembly: GCA_019614645.1. Lineage (NCBI taxonomy): Eukaryota > Metazoa > Arthropoda > Arachnida > Mesostigmata > Laelapidae > Stratiolaelaps > Stratiolaelaps scimitus. The sequence goes on along the minus strand of JABWDB010000064.1, from coordinate 662,338 downwards.
AGCTCCTTTAATAAACCAATAAAGCTTTACCTTTACTGCCGGCAATCCGGGATTGGATCGACGGACCTGGAAACTACCTTAGCTCCTTACACAGTTCATCACAGGATACGGGAACTCTCAGTCCTACCTAATGTCAATTGGGAAGTGTCTCCGTCAGACATAAGGACTGGAAGACGACCCGTGACATAAGTTAGCGATCTGCCGGGCAATGGAAGAGATAAAGAAAACGACACCAAGGAGTAAGCGAGCAATCATCGATGACATTGCTGCGTTTGTCAAGTACATAATGAAGGGTGGGACGCAGGAGGTTGAAGGACAGGAGTTAAATTTTACCTGGGAAACCTCAGTCGAAAGGGGTCGACTAGAAACAGTCAGAATCTAAAGAGGTGTCAGACAAATAGACGAGCATACAGCAGGTCCTGCTTCGTGGTCAAGTTTCGGGGAACAACAGCGAAATGATACCTTGCTCGAGATCTATAACAGCGCGCTTGGAGAGGCGGCAAACGTGACGACCGGTGGACCGGGACGTTAACGGGAACTAGCCCATGAATTGTCCCCTGCAAGCCTTCGGTTCAACTAATAATTAAATAAGTTCCAAGTCGCGGGCCAAGTCTTCGAGGTCCGACTTTTTTACTGAGTAAGTGTCCCATCATACTGTGGCAAATACCACTCTCTAACATCCGGAAGCCCGGTGTCAAAAATGGAATTTAGCCATAAACCCCTCAAGCACCTCTTTCTTTATATTACATATATATATATATATATATATGTTACAGAGATTACCTCACAAAACGCTAGTGCGCATCCGCTAACAGCCCGGTAGTGTCCCGTAGACAAAAAATCCCCTATACCTCTATCCCGTAAGCTGACGGATGAAGCCACTGAGACCACGGCCTTCGCAATGCTTCAATGGGGAATTCGCTCTTCGTCGTCGGCATCCGTCACAGTGGCCTGTATTCAGCAGGCCTAGACGCCTTTGAGGCAGTGACGCGCGCCTACCGCAATACCGATGAAGCGCCTCAAGTCCGTCTGACCGTGCAGTTTTCGTTGCCTGCGAGCGCGCATTTATACCTTTTCGTATCTTTTTATAAACAGCGTCGCATTATTGCTAAATATATATATATATATATATACCTCTATTTATAGAAGGGAAAACACGATCTCATTTTGTCTAAATGCATCAATAACATGGCTTATTTTATTTGTTATTTTGCTAAAATTTAACGTCACATATTCATGTTCAGTAATCTTTCTGTTAAGCGTGCTCTGTGCAGTATAATAATAGTGGTAGTAGTAGTAGTAGTAGTAATAACAATAATAATTATTATTATCATTACTTTTATTGTGTGTACTTAATAATCATATATCAATCAGTTATAAGTAGCATTTTTATAATGATGATCATCCTTGTCTTCATTATGAATCTCTCTTCTCGCTTTCTCTCTCTGCCTTACTGGTGAATGTGTTGGTACCATCATTATCATTGCCGCTGTATATTCTTATAATAATTGTTACTATTTATAGTATTTAGCATTGCCACCTGGCCACTTTCTCTCTTTCTCTCGTGGTAACAACAGTAATTAAGCGGGTATTGTTTCGAAATTGTATTTCATCACCGACATCATTGCTCTCTCATCACGCCTCCACTCTTCCAAGTATATATATATATATATATATATATGTCGTTCAACTGTCCCGTTGTCCACTTTCATACCATCCTTACAATTTATTGTTTATTCTTGCTCACTCTAAGCATATATCTGTAATAGGTATATAGGTATATAAGTTCGTAGGTTCATATATATATATGTATAATATATACGTAATGTTTTGCTTGACTTACGTATATGGATTACGCAGTAGGGTCTTTGGATTTTATTGATCATTATAATTCTAAGTATTAATCACTCTTTTAACGTTTCAAGCGAATGGTATCCGTTCCATCTCGTAATTATCATCGTCGCTCTATGCTCATATTATTCTTACTTATGCTTTTAACTTTTAGAATGTACCGTTACTACTCGTCAGCATGTAATTGTCCATGTATGGTAACAATAGGGTAACAGAGCACAATATTGTTTCTGCTCTGTTTGATGAACGGGGCAGAGATTATATCTATAATATATACTTGGTATATCGACAGTAACACAACGTGTATTTATCACCCTATCAGCCTTAATAATAAGTATCTTATTATTATTATTGTTATTATTATTATTATTATCGTAGTAATCATTATTGTTGTCCTTAAAATCAACTGATTACCGATAGAAACATGCATTGATAATTATCCTCTTCCTTTTCGCTTTACTCATTGTTGCTGTTATTATTCTTATTGTCACTAATTGCCAGATTGATTTATTTCCCATAATTGTTTCCTGTACTCTTGTTCGTCAGAGCGTATTTGCAGCTTTCTGACAGCTAGCATAAAACACAGTTAATTCCTGTGAAGTTCCACCAACTTGTACTGTGTGTGTGGTTGTGTTTATTAATGAGAACTTCATTCCTAGCTGTTTTCTGTATTGAGTCGTGCTTCATGCATAAGTTGCAGATGTGACTTGATTATCAATTAAGAGACCTTTGATTTCGACGACGAAATCCTATCAAGCTAAACGTATTCAATTTCACTCACTCTATCCCTCTCATTAATCGAACGAGCCGTTAATTGCCCCCGATGTTAATCAGCCTGTTATTATGTTTGTATTGTTGTGTGTAATTGTTGTCGCTATTCCAACTCGAAGTCTGAAGGTCAAACTTCGTTAGGATTAGTTAAGTGGTGTTACCTGTTTTGTGTGTGTGTTTGTCATATTTCGTCAGCTTATCTTTGTTTTGCTAAGAAGGTTAATTAGGGCGGTGTATTTTGGTTAGGTTATAAGGACATTGTAATCACAATGACAGATAGCACTAAGCTGTTTTCGAGTGTGACTTGAATAGCTCATTACTTTCAGTAATACACCGTTAAGTATCACTGCCATTATTACTTGTTTATTAGCCACAGGTTAATTTAATAATCACTTGTTAATATTATTATTTATTCTTATTATTATACGAGTGAATATCAGAACGATCAAATCAGAAATGGAATCGAGGCTGTAGTGTGGACCTACGCTGTGCCTGGTGAACAGGGAATGTGTTATAAAGCTTTTCGGGCGGGTCTGAAATGGTACCAACCAAATGCGGCACACTCCGAACGAGTGCCGCGTTCACGACTCCAGGGGATTGTTCATCACTATGATTTCTCGTACGAATATCGCACACACATTTTGGTCGACACGGTACCATGGCATTACCGCTTTTACATTGCGCTTGTTCAACACGATTGCACTGTCGGAAAATGTGGACTTCCGTTGTGGCCAAACGAACTGCTTTGCTCGATGTGGTGCCCAAAGGGCTCCCCAGCGATTTCTGAGAGTGGATTTTTGCACGTAGAGGTATTTTTTTTTCTATCCTGTGCAAAAGTGGAGCGATATTCTGCACAATATGGCAATATGGGCCTGGCTATTGTTCGATTAAGGAGGGCACATGGGGCGACACCGTGCAGGAACATGAAAAAGTCGGAAAATAAAGTTGAAGTCCTGCGTGAATAAGAATACAATGGCGAATCTCTATGCAGTCGATGCCTGAGGCAAAACGCTGATGTTTGAGGTAAACAGCGTAACAAAGGCATATATTTAATTTTCACAGATGGTTGGTCATAGTTTCGATTTGTCTGTGCCCAATGGGCATATTTAATTTTGTCTTTCGACAAATGACGAACAAGTTTTACGTTGGCCGCAGACGGTTCCACATTCCTCTATGACCAAGGATAAGTTTCGAAAGTTACCAATTACGCTGATGTTGTTTAGATTTATATATATATATATATATATATATATATATAGAAGGCTCCCTTCAATATTTCGTATCATGAATGTGTTTTCGTTTCAAGGAGAAGGTTCGCTTAAGTTTGCCTTGTGCCTGTGTTGTTCGCTTTGGCAAGTCTGTTGAGCGTGGTGTAGGATGTGAATTTTTTTTTCTATTGTAAACCGACGATCCTTGACGAAAATTACCCTCCCGTCGCCCGCGAGAATTCAAATCCGAACGAGCCTACCCTGGCGGTCTCAGAAACTTGCTCTGACCGACATCGATAAATTTTATGACTTGATTCTAGATAGAGTTACTTGCCTCCTAGCGAAGGATTCGCTAAGGTGACAGTTCGCTTTTGTTAGACAAGAAAACAACAATCTCTAATTACTGCGTCTCATATGTTTCATGTGCCTATCTACAAGCCGATCGATCTGGTATTAATTCATCATCAATTAAATTATTTTTGGGGTAATCATTAGTCATTAACTTTCGGAACTTCCAATTCCTTTACAGTCGACAATGAATTTCTCGATCCACAAAACACAGGCTTCTGTGTAAATATCATCTTATTCAAGTCTAAAAAAAATCTGCAAATTCAAGAATTGACCAACTACTTGAGCAATAACAAAAAAAAATCACCCTAACTAAACAGGATATACAACACCATTTTATTACACATATTACTTAAAATGTTTCGATATTCTTAAATTGTGATAGAATAGTTTCTTTCTACAAACCTAGTAAACCGCATTAAACACTTGATATATTCGTGCTGATACCGAAATAATATTATGTATACATAAACAATACACAAAATATTACCCTTATCTGGACTCAGCCAGTAATTAGTCTGTGTGTTTATATGTGTGTGTGTGTATCATTCGATGATGCTATAAAGCCAATTAAGCTAATTGGCTTTGATCCTGTCAACGTGACTAACATTTTAGCGTGAAATCATCGTACAAAATTACATTACAAAATTATAGTTCCTCATATATATATATTCGATTTAATATTTTATCGCGATATCATATTTCTTGTATGAATCATCAATTATCCACGCTGATAATTATTTATGCTGTTCACTTTGATAAACCAATGATACTGGCACCTCGTAATGCGATATACTCATCCATGTAGATCTCTTCCCTCGAGACGTCCGAATTGTTCCTCAATCATCGATTCTTGAGAGGAAGTACAATTCCCTCCGTATCCTATGTATGTCATTCAGTATCATTTACGTCTCGAGTAGGCTTTCAATCTCCAGTTCTGCCGCTTGGTGTCATTAATTCATTATGAATATAATGAATAGATAACATTATTATTATTATTACGCAAACAGTATATACCATTGTGACATTTGTCTTCTAATCAAGCGATCCAGCTGACGTTCGTTTTCACTGAGTTAATTTCGATTTTTTACAATGTCGAAGGTGATTCATCCAGAAATCAAGTCATAATTTCTGCCACGTTTTGCAATGATCAATATCGATCATATGTATATTCATAATTGTTTGTTCATGTATATACCTGTCGCGAACGACGAGGTAGTTGAGTGGATTTCACTTGGAAAAAATTAACTCCGAGATATTTAACTAGATTAACTAAACAAGACAATTCGTTAGTTAACATTACTGGTGAGGGATAGTTGCTCACGACTCGAATGTCTAATCATAAATGTAGTGTTGCAGGCTTTACAGACTACCGAATGAAATCCGGCCAATAATAACCACTCATACGGTAGTCGTTGTACGTGTACGAAAAAGTATGCCCGGATTGGCTTCACGCCATGAACCATTGTGATTTTAGGACAGTTCACTATATCGATGACTGCCTCTGAATACGCGCATAACTGCATTTTCTAATCAGTCAGATAATTCGCTAAATAATTAGATAATAGTAAATACAAGCGTTCGCACAACGGCTGGTGACATTGTAGTGATGTGTCACCTGTTGCTGTGCGGTGTCGGGCCTAATGATCTACCGCCTGATTATCGTAGGTATCCATACTACTGTGCTAATTATATTTAATTATACTTAAAATTCTATGATGATAGTAATACACGAAGAACTTACTATTCGAGGTGCACTGGAGTACTATGTATATATATATATATATAATTGTGTGTGTATATATGTATATATATATATATATGTATATGCATGTGAGTGTTGTAAATATAGTTTCTCGCCCATGTATCTTGTTCTTATTTGTCATTATATCTATGTCATATGTTGTGTATATGATGGATCGATTTGTGTCTCATGTCAGTGGTCGTAGCGTGAGTGGTCTGTTGCGACTTGTCACTTTCGACTGTATATATTTCGTGTTTATATGTGTTTTTGTGTGTGTACATACGTGTCTGCGTGCTTAGGAAGGTAGATAGGTTGATTGGCCATTGTGGTCAATTACAGTCATTATAATTACGCGATGAGTTCGGGTATGCTCGTATACTATCTAGCTCATTTGCTATATGGAGCAATATGGCTGGGATGGGAGGGGGTCTTGTCTGTCGATAGGGATTGAGGCATCGTGTGTTCGTGAGGCGATTATATAGACCGATTCTTGTTGTCTTTTAACGGTTTTTTTGTTGTTGTTGCTGTTGTCTAACTTAATGACGATATTAGGCAAACAAGGCTCCGCAACAATCTCTACGTCGGTGTGAAAACTTCGACAGTGTCTATCCGCAAGCTGCTTTGGGCAGTTGGGTAGTGGATGGGGGTGTCACTTATCGGCTACTCTTTGTCATGTTGATGCGGTCAAGGTCTGGCGCATTAATAACGGTTATATTCACAGTATCACGACTACTATAATAATAATAATAATCATCATAATAGTAATTATAATTATAATAATAATAATCGTAATATATGCAGTATTAACAATAATATTCGACTAGTTTAATTAGTTAGATATCTATTTGTTGTTGCGGCTGTCGCCCCTAACGTTGGATCTGCGATGTAATTAAAAAAGAAAAACAACTCGGGGGCGTGGAAAAACGATTCTGTCGGTTTCAATACAACAGTTGGATTCACTTTTTTGGATGGTAAGAGCCGGTCTCTCTTACAATAATCATTATAATAGCCCCATACAAGGCTCAATGTTACGAGTGAATATAAAATTACACATCTTGTCTCCTTCACATAGCGCATCATATTATTTGTTTATGTATTAATAATAATAATAGTAATAATTATGTATAACAACAACAATATTTAGTAAACGTTTTTGTTGGTTTGTTGGCGAATTATATTTACGATGTCCTCTTGTTCGCCTACGGTATTCACCTGGCTATTGTTGCTGCTGTTATTGTTGCTGTTGTTGTTGTTGCCCGCTGTTCATTTACAAGCAAACAGTGTAATTACACCGCTCTATGTTAAAGTATCACCATCTTAAAGCAGCAATAGCCTTACATCTATCTCTTTCTCTCTCTATCTCTCTCTCTTCATTGTCGATTGTAGTAGCTAAGATCGCAGCAGTGGAACCTACCAATATGCTTCAGCCATGTTGTTGCTGTTGCTGCAGATCCTCAGCCAGTTTTGTCAATGATGTCCAGCAGTTAGACACTTTACTCATTGTTCATAGCAGTAGTTCACTACAATGTTGGTAGTTTATTGTCGTCATCATCATCATCGTTATATATTTTGCATCATGTCTCACACGGCAATTGGTTGTTAGCCTGTGTCTCTGGCCAATCCTCATGATCAGGCGTCGGCACAGATATGCGACAAATGGGGGTTGGAGGGGGGGGCGTTCGAGCCATTGTCGACAGCGTGTCATTTGTACACGCGTCGCGTCTGTACCGTGGCCGTGCCATCTAGAAATGGTAATGGCACGGCTAGTAGCAACAGTCACATTATTAGCATCAATTGTAACCGTAACCACATTGTCAGCATTATTATATATATATATATATATATATATATATATATATATATATATATAATGATGGTCATCTTTGTTAGGTAGGTATTTCCACATTTTGTTTAGCTTGTTCGCTAGTTTGGTGAACAAAGTTAAATCGCTTTTTTTCTTATTTTTTTTCCCACAGCTCATTCTCACATCTGCTTGGGTCGATAGCATCCGTTTCGAGTTGTTGCTCTTATTGTTGTTGTATCGTTGTAATCGCTTGATTTGCCTGAGTTCATATGTCATCAAGTTACGCAGAGTGATTCTCACTCATTATCCGCAGCATAATTCATTGAATTGCTTGATTAGTTGTTTATTCGACGATGTCGTGATAACGATAGGGTCCGGCAAGCCGTCAAAGGCGATCACTGGACCACTCGACGTCGACGAACGCTTTGTTGAACGCACAAGGGATTGATGGTGGTATTCGTCACCATGGTGAACACCTCTGCTCACAGCTGTCTGCGATATAGCGGTCAACTCACACACAACTCACTCAAAACCCTCTGGTCACATGTGGCAGAGTGAAGTGTGGATCAGTGTCACCAAAGTTGGTTTGAGGCGACATCTATACCGCTTCTCGTCGTACCGTACACTGTTTGCTAATCAGCTGCTATCTCATTGTGTTCATTAGTGAGAATGTTGTTAAGTTGCCCCCTGCAAGCGTTTTCGTTCACTTCATTGTACGCCTATGCGTTTATCCTACGCGCCGACTGAATCCCGAAAATGTAGCTTTCATTGAGGCAAGGACGAACGATGGCAAGCCGTTCTAAGTGCCAACGGATTGCCACTTTTGCAGCTAATTCATACGGGTCAGCGAAGGCATCTTTTTATATCTGATCACAGGTCTCTCTCTCTGTCTCTCTCTGTCTCTCGCTCCTTCCGTGAAAAGTTCTACCGCGTTCATCTTTCCACCACGACACGCCCATCAGTGGCCATCACGCCGAATCACGCACAGATGCATTTGGCATATTATAGTATGTCGACGGACTGTCGAGCTCGTCAGAGGAGTATGTCTATATTCGTCAGTCCGAGAGAGCTTCGAAACTCTGGAAGACATTGTGGACATTGCGAGGATGAGCGCACTGAGCGGCCGATGCCGTGGTAAACACGAGGGAGCTGGCCCCCGAGACGTCCACCCATAGGAATCCATAGGCATCTGTTCGTTGGCTCGTTTCGTCAAAAAGAGCGAGAGAGAGACCAATGATCTAGATCACTGTAGGTTGTAGGAAAAGCGGATCTCGTGGGCTGAGGAAGTACTTTGAATTTTCTCGGGGCGAAACTCGGCAGAAGTGGTTTATCACCACTGAGATTGGGTGGCAGCCAAGCACCTGCCGTTGTTTTTGTTTTGCCCAAGTTTCCGATCCTACTTCAATACAATCTTCGGGCCAACCCGTGGCTCACGACACGAAACACCGAACACCGTAACGCGATTCACCTTCTAATGATCAGGTTAACTCTGATTCGGTAACTGGGAGGAACCGTTTGCTCGGCCCCGATCCCGGGCGCCATTTCCTCTTAAATCTGTACAATCTCAGATGGTGGTGATCACGCCATCGTATCCACGGAATAGTCCGGTGTCCGGTGGTCGAGTTCCACGCCAACGAGTCTAGCTCAATTACGAGCCATATACAGCTGAGCGGCAATGCCAGCTCGAATCGCTAACGGCTGCGTGTCGAAGCACCTGACGGGTTTGTGTTGGCAGCGGGACCTGCGTGGGAATATGCCTGACGAAATGGCTTCCTTTCGTCTTAGTATGTTGTCGTTCCTAAGGCTCATCCAGGACGGGATTAATTCTGATGCTGGAGATTGCTAGTTGCTATTTCCGCATGTCAATTGTGGGATTTCAAGAAGTATCCATTTTGTGAAGATACCACGTGTGGTTGTTGTTCTTGTTGATTATAACACGTACATACCGTACGTATGCGCGTGTCTGTGCGTGGTGTATCGTCGCGTGAACGTCGCTTCAAGATGTCCATCCCATGATCGTCTACGGGTTAGCGGTGCGCGTTCGCACTTCCGGTTTTCCGAACGTATTTTCCGTAAAGCTATCGACGTGGGTGTACGTCGTTCACCAGGGACAGCTATTGTTGTTAACTATACAAGCTTTGTTTGGGGTGTATGAAGCTACGGCCGCCTTTCGTTCATGTGTTGTTATCAATTTTCGGCTGGTTTGTCGTCATCATCATCGACGGCGTAGTCAGGCGTTGTTGTTTTTCGTATTTCTTGGTGTTTTTTCTTTCTTTTCTTTCCTTTTTCCTTTCTTTTTCTTATGATTTCCACTTGTTTTCTCAGCTCTTTCTCTGGTTGTGCGATCCACAACGCGTCACCGTAGTGGCTGCATATCGCAGCGTTCAATGTGATTCGTTCGTCACCTCGTGTACAGGATGGCGGGGTAACACCGGAGCATGTTGCATCCGATAGACGATGGTCATATGATCGTATCTTACTATCATGACATTAGCATTGATCCCACTCGCAGTGGTTCTCTGCTGGCGCGGATACCGAATCCGAGCCACTTTAGCGCGGTCCGATCCGCGGCGACAGCGCGTCTACTGAATGCGTTGTATTCGAATAAGATGATTAACAATGAGGGACTGGAGGTTGACTTTTTTTTTTTCGCTTATCGTATTTGCTGCTGTTGAATAAACCGTCCATCATTGTTTCGAATTTTGTCGTCAATATGAGCTAGCCAGCGTCGATGAATTTGAACTGGCCATGATTTTTAACCAGCTTCAGTATTGCTTTGTATGCAAACATCTGCAAATATGCAACCCGAGAGCAATCTAGATATCTGTTGGCCTCTTTGGGTTGCAATGACCATCGTAAGACGTCGTTGTTCTTTAGTCGTCATTATGAATTGTTATTATCCTCATTAATATCGATGGTCTGATTTGTAGATGATTCTTATATTCTCATTGCTGCTTAGAATTTCTGCGGATGCCGCTTGCATTCATTGTTGTTGTTGTTCTTGTTGATGTTGTTGTTGTTTAACGCAAGCAATTAGTACTGCGTAATTAGCCCGGGCGGAGAGCATCTTCCACATGTCGCATGTTCATAGTCTCTCTATAATTAATGTAACTTTAATTCTATCATGATTAGTTTGCTGTTTCAAAATGTGTAGCGATTCAACCATAGCGTGTTTGTTATAAGCTAGAACACTGTTGCAAGTTCGTCAGCGTTGCTCAATCATTATTTGCTTGCTTACTGTGTTTGAGGTCCTCTTCAGCGTAATACACACACATATAACCTCTATATATATGTATGTATATGCATTGAGCGCATTCACTGGTTCCAACTCTCTCCGATTACATTCGTAATCGTCACTGTTAGTTAGATATCAATTGTTTTTGTTGTTGATATTGTTGTTGAATGGAAACGTCTATTTATATAATAATAATAATAATAATAATAATAACAATAATAATAGGTTGATCGCAACCAATCGCAATGTTTGACAGCGTCCAGTCCAAACGAGGAGCGGACTCAATCATCGCCGCAAATATTATCATCATCATAATTCCTTTTCGATTTGTTTCATTTTTGTGTCATCCATATATATATATAGTATGCTTCTTCTGTGTCCTCCTTCAGTCGTAATGCGATTTGAAGCCAGTACATACAAAGAGTATTGTCTCTACCCACTCGCATTTGCTTGTGCACTAGAATCATGCACATGAATTCGTTTTAATTCTTCGACTCGGCGAAGTTCGATTCCTGCTGTTGTTGTTGTTGTTGTTGTTGTTGGTCCTGCTGTTCATGGGAGAAACAATGTGAACTCCCATTGGGCTGGCGTCGTTATCATGTCAAGGCTGCTAATTTTGAAGATTAGCTAATATGCCATAATATGATTTGTAAGATCGAAGATATATATATATATATATATAAATTGCCGGCGTTACGTAGTGAAACAATTAGCTCGTAGGAGCAATCTAATTCATCAATGAATCAATGCGCTGCCCAGAAGGTAGCTGCTATCGATTATTGAAAAACAAACCGGTACTTGTCCACACTTCATAATCCGATAACTCCGATTAGTTGGTCGGGTTCGACACTGATAAGGACCCACCCAATGGCACGCGAGCGGTTCTTCCCATTGAACAGCTCCTGCGGACAGATGCCTCGGACCCCAAGGTCCAGGCATGCGCTCCTCGTATAGAGATATATGTATATTCACGGTGACCCAGTGTATACACACATGCACACAGCTCATTCACAGCTGTTGCGTGCCCGTCTCGCGGGAGAGTCGTTTCTCCCAACGCAAATGCGCTATTCTTGTTGTTGACGTTGACTTTACCAAAAAAAAAAAATATACACAACAACAACAATCGAAAGGCGTCAATTGTCGACATTAAAAAAACAACGACAATTCCAATACATTCCTTCTACCAGTTTAATCGATCAGCTACTCACTGGCCATCAGGGACAATCAGTCGGGCTGACGATAACAGTAGTAGTAATAATAATAATAATAATATTTATAATAAGAATAATTATAATAATAATAATAATAATAATAGTAGTAATAATTATAAAAGCGTAAACAATCGGGGTATTATCACCATTATTATTATTATTATTATCAAGAGGAGAGGAGTTGTATGTCAGCTCGTGCTCGACACTAGGGACCGGCGGACAACAGCCTCTCTCAATTCTATTCCGGTAGAAACAACCTCTAAAGAATATAGCAATGCGGCGGGATGGGTATTCTCGATGCGATGTTGGACGAGAAGTAACTCTTCTGTGTGTGTATCCGCTGTTCAGTTGCTTCTCCCGATAGGGTGGGTAGGGAGTCGGGTCTTGTAGGCGCTGAGATGTGATTAAAGGTAGAGGAAATAAACAATATATATATTGTCGGTGGAGAGTGATCGTCTGTTGTTTATGTTGTTTGTCTGAATGTTCTTGTTGTTTCGAGTGCGGTCATTGTTCGTCGGTAGTAACACACTTGTACCTATCGAAGCGTGACGCACGCGTCTCGGTGTCACGTGACGTCAGCATCGTATGCCAATAATAGTAATAATAGTAATAATTATTATATTAATAATTAGCGGTTAATCGGAGAGCGACCGTGTCGCTCGTCCGGCCCTCCTGTGAACGCGTGCCCGTGGCCTCGTAGTTGGCCACAATCGTAACGCGATTCGACCCTGACATCGGCGCTGTTCGCCCATGACGATGTGAGCATCTGGTGGATGATTAACAGTGCTCAGGAATCGTGGTGTCGTCGAACACGATCGGTAACAACAACCGCCCCCGGGGCGTCTGTCGCACATACGCACAGGAGAGCATATCGCATTTTGTGGGTCAGCCGACCCAGACGCAATGAATTGACGGCGACACGGGCTTCCGATTGCATTGATCGCGGATTTAGCAGCTATGTCAATGTTTGCCTCTACGTTAAAATCAACAATCAATCAATTCACATTTGTCAATTCACGTTCCTTGTCTCGGCAGGCTTGTCCTGACGCCCTATGGCCTATTCAGGCCACGTGAGCATATCTCTTTCTCTCTCTCTGTCTCTCTTCCCCATCGACATTGTGTGTCGTGTCTAGACGACATATATCCCATATTATTATTATTATAGTTTCCCATCTAATTGCATATCGTTCGCTCAAAACGAGCATGAGGTCCGGTTTGCATTTAACTCACACTATGATAAGTACATATGAATCATAATCAATTTCGTGAGTAGACATTACTGTATTAAAGGGCGAGCCGTTTAGCGCCATCCCAATGTACACAGCGAGAGAGGGATTCAGTGGCTGTCATTATTATTATTATTATTATTATTATTATTATAGCAGGAGTTTGCCTGTAGACCTGCGAGTGATACCCTTTAACACACGCAAGTACCACAGGAGCAAAACAATCTCATTCATCTCCGGAGCAGGACATTTTTTGAATGGCGGACCCTTAATGAGAATCTACCCTGCTACCAAGACCATCATATTTCGTCAGGTCTCTCGTTCATTGTGTCGTGTTCTAATGCAATTTTTCCTAGCCATCTCGTCGATTATGATATATTCAATCTCCCGGACTATGATTGAATTCTCCGAAGATACAAAGATCTTCGTCGTTATGAGCATCTCATAGCGCATTAATATGAAAATGATACGGGGGTGAAGAACACAGGCCACTGTGTCGCGATCGCTGGTGAGCTAAAGCCCTCATTACATTTGAGGGGTTTTTCCGGCCATTGGGGCCGTATTGTGTTGCCCATGCTTTCAATGTTCGGCGGGGCTCTCGGTGAGGGTGGCGACACCACAGTGACATACGAAAAGGAGGATCCCTTTTTGCTTGCGAAAACGATCGGCGATTGCTGACCGCCTCAGCTTGGTTAGTTAAAGGGTGTGGAAATTGACAAGCGCTGGATAAACGCGACAATCTCATCCACGGTCGCGTCCCACGGAGAGCCCGGCAGAGAGAACGCGTTCGAGCTCCAGTGGCCTTTGTTCTTGTTTCTCGGCATCCGTTCTGCCATCATCGTTATTATTATTATTATTACTATAAATATATATATATATATACATATATATGTATGTATATATATATATATAGATATTTATATATCGTAGCTTTTACCATAATAATGGGAAAAAGAACAATAGAGCAATGAGAGCTGTCCCTTCCCATCATTATAGCTGTTGTTATCATTTATAATCAATACAGCATAACTCACCTTCTCGCACTGTCTGTCGGCAAATACTTGTGCTTATCTCCATTCATATTAGTATTAGATAGTTTAAAAAATTGCCGCCATTTTGCAACATCATGATTCTCAGCATGTCTAGCTGATCATCGAAGAGAGTCTCACCCCCCCGGGGGCTGGTCTGTGGGGGAGGGCCTGCGCTAGACAGGATCATCCCCCATTGCATCATGCGCCCCTCGTCGATTAGCCGAAGAACTCTTCCTTTTCCTTTGTCCCTTGAAGTTCTCCTTTAGCTTTCGTAGGAACCGCAACTCGAAACTCAGTGGACGACCCATCAATATCAAGTGGGGGGTTCGGGGGTCGGGGGTCGACACGCAGACATGTGACATGTTTTCCTCATTCTTAACTGACGAAGATCACTGAAGCCGAATTGTCGATTGCCATTGATCTTTACGGGCCCTTTGACATTATTACTAATGCTGCTGTGTCATCCCGTGCGTCCGCTGAATACGAGTTCGTCCTTTTCATAGATATATGAGGGTAATCTATATATATATATATATATATTAAAGGAGATGATTAATTATAGACTCTCTCGATATTTTGCCAGCTGTCCTCGTCTCCGCTTGCTTCGTTGCCATTTCAACAACTAAATCCCTCACTCTCACCGGGTGGCCTAGTCGTGGCCTGACGCCTACTTCTGATCACTTCTACTTTTAGCAGTGATAATAGTACTGTCAACCATTATTTTTGCTCTTATTATTTGTAATAATTATAGTAGTTATTATTATTATTATTATTATTATTATCTGAGCCGTTATTATTGATATTATTATGGTCATTCGAATTGTTCGCCTCCAGGTCAAGCCTGTCATTTTCTATTTCATGTGATTACCACTCGCCACGAAATATATATATAGGTCGTGTTGACTGTATATCGAATTGTTTTGCCCCCTTTCTGTGGTTTCTTCAGATTTTTTTCACCTTTCGTCTTCACCACCTTCGAACTTACGTCAACCCATATGCCGCAAGTGGTAGCTCATTAGGCTAGCTCGGGCTTCAGATCGTTCGGGCTTCATGCGCACACTTCGTGGGTGCCACAAGGGTTCTCATGCTAGACAGTGTTCTCGTTGCCTGAATATGAACGCGGACGGGTGGCGGATGCAAACGGATACTTTTATACAAAGCGCGTTTGCCGCCTCCTTACCTACGTCGTGGCGTTTGTGCAACCTTTATCAGGATCTCGTTCTGTGGAACCCCAGGGGATCATCACTCTGAGCCAGTTCCTGATCAAGCAACGCGGAGTTCACTGATAAAACTGTGCGACGCCAGGCTGCGAGTCAGGTTTGTTAACCAAGATCTTATGATTACTGTCCATTATATTCGGTGTTCTCCGGTGGTTCATTCATCGTTGCCTGTGTTCTGTGTGAGATGGAGACCCGTGCTATAAAGCACAACAGTTCCACCCAACACCAAGGAAGTGTGTGATCGAGCCTCGTATTCTTGACTGACTGTTGATTGTTGAGAAGCAAATCCCTTACAATTAATAATAATAATAATAATAATAGTACTAATGATTATTATAATTATTCTCGCCTCAATCGTCATATAAACCACAGTTTATGGATACTGTCTATATCGCAGCTAAAGTCTCTCTTTCTCTCTCTCTCTCTCTATTTTCGTATCTCAGTTCAGAACTTTATTGAGATGTTCGCCTCGTGCTCAGAAACTGACTGATCAGAAATCGAACAATTGGCGCCTCACGCATCAGCAGATAAAGGGTTGTGATAGCCCCCGTCTGGGCTGAGCAATCAATCATTCTATATATTGACCCCCATCTTCAATATATTCTCGCTATTTTATAGAGCCGTCGCACGATCGGCATTCGAGGCACAATCAAGCGTTCTGATCGACAACAAGCCATCTGTGGAGCTGTTCGATTTCGACCGTTCTCGAGATATATTGAACTAATCGCCTCGAACACTCAGTGATAGAAGGACGTCGTCGCTCACACGCTCGATTGTCATTCGTCTTATGATGATGATAATTCTTATTATTACTATTATTAGTATTAATTATCAGCAGTAGTATTGTGTAGTAGCGTTGTTTATGTGTGTTACAACAGTTGTCCAATGTTTCAAGAAACAACAGCGTTGATCGTTAATCTCAAAACCTTTGTCGCTCTATTCAGAGAGAGAGAGAGAGCTATCTCAAGATGTTAACTTCGCTTTCTCTCTCTCTCTCTATCTCTCTCTCTCTCTCGTATCTTGGTGTATGTGCCTGCTTCTGCCAGCGTCTGCAGGTGTACCACGACGTACAGCACGATTTCCTGGTGAAATTAGCCATCGTCTGTATCGACGCGTATCACCCTCGAGCATCAAAAGGCAGAAGTTGTATGGTGCTTGTGCTGGTGTTGAGTTGTTGAAGGCGCGCTGCTCTGCCCTGCTCTGCTCTCATTAGCAGGCGGCTAGCACCTCATGTCGACCGATATTGCTTGTCCCGTTGTTGTTGGTGTGTGAAGTCTGAAGGTGAGGATAGCTGAGTCCTCACCACATTGAATGAATACCTCCTATCTGAATCCTCCTTCTCCCCGGTTTCTCCATCATCGTAATGATTCATTAGTCATCCGCTGACTGATGACCACGTAATAGTATACGTGATCTCTGATGAATTGGTCGACGGTAACCTTATCGACGTTTAGTATAGGCCGATGCCTATGGCATTGTTGAATGCATTCATTTTGTATTTGGGGGGGGGGGCGTTGTCTTCACTGAGAGAATTGTAGAAATTGCAGTTATGGCGTAGCATTTCGTTATCGTCTATAAGCGATTGGACATTGATCCTACCAGATTAACAGAGGAACAGGTGGTGATAATAATAATAATTACCACGGTTTGTTGACGCACGTCAACGCATCCTAGATACGTGTGGAATAAGAGACCAAGGTACACGGGATATTCGTCCGCATAGTCCGCGTAGGACCACGGCTTTCCCTCGAACAGGAGTACCGTTGTTTCATGTCAGTGACAGGGAGTTTAGTGTACCCTAACACCAGATGAAGTTAACTCATTAGTAAGGCCACAGGTACGAGGACCGCTTCGGTCCATGATGTGTCCTTGCGGCTTTAGGCTAGAAGGCCTCCGGTGCCAAGTCACCGTCGGCACCCCCAAGCCGAATCTGACAAAAGTGTAACGTCGACGTTCGACGACTAGACTGGATTACATTTACCAAGACAGCTCGAATGTTGCTACATTCGAAAACAAAGTCAATAATTTGTTGTCGTAATTATCCCCTGACATGATCCATATTTCATTAGCTCATCAATGCATTCGATGCATTATAGTTTCTCTACCCCTGATTACACTTATCTTGCTTAATTACCGAAGGGCAGGAGGAAGAGGAAGTGACATCTGCAGTGGTTCTGCTTCTGGTGGTATGTAATGCACGGGAAAGGTGATGTTAATGAGGACATTGGTCGACTTTACGCTGGGTCGTCTATCTGAGTGTGAATGAACAATGTGTGTTGCATTTGTTTGTGACTCCACTTCAAATCGCTCATTTCGTTATTTTCTATCGAGAGTAGAATAATAACAATTATAATAATAATAGTAAGAATAATAATAATATTATTATTTTTTTGTTGTTGTTCTTGTTGTTGTCGTTGTACTGGCTATCCAGCGGTTACCAATTTATGTCCACTGGGAACTGTTAATAATATATTGTATTTTCTCCATCTGTGTGTAAAGGAAGGCATATTTTCGTCAGCCTATAAAATAGCTACTGTTGCCGTTATTGTTGTTGTTTGTTGTTGCGGTTGGCTTGTCAACAATTTTGCTCATTAATAGTATTTTTTTTTATCATTATCATCGTTCAATAATTAAGCGGCTCCTGCATGGTTGGTTCTGTGTTGACGGTCTATCTAGATACGGTGATGGTGGTTCTTGCTAGTGTGGGTGGTGCTTGTGGTTGTACCTGATTGTACAGATTGACATAGGGGTGAATGGACGAGTGGTTCATATGTTGAGAGAGCGCGGCAGGCATCGTAGATTTGTCTCCATTCATTGTCACTGAGTTCTGCACTGGTTTTGCAATGAATTACCAGTGTCAGCCGTAAGAACACAGGTGGAATCGGTAGACAGGGGGCTATTTCGTCTACCGGTATATAGCTGAACTCTATGAACGTGTTTAGCTCTGGGGTCAGAAGCTAACGCCTAGCTAAAAGCAAAAGCAATCATGTATAACGCGATTTTCGAAAGGAAGCTTACAATGGGATTTGAAATTCGAATTGAAAACAGTATACGAACAGTACTCGTCCCGTAAGCGAGTCTGCATTAGACCATTCATTAAGTGTTCCGTTTGAGAAAGGTCGATTTATCCTTTAATAGAAATCAACGAAGCTAATTATTATTATTATAAGTGTTATTATTATTATTACTAGTATTAATGTAATGTGGATATTCGTAAATTAATCGTTTCTCATTTTCTCTTTGCCTTCGCTGGTACGCTTCGCCCGCTCTCAGAGTCTGCTGTAGGTCGCTACGTGTGTAATAAGGGCATCGATAATTTATAGTCAGCTGTATTTTCTCTATGCTTTGGCAACATTTTAACCACCAGTGAAGCAGCTAGTGTCATTACCACTACACCACGTATAATGCTTGTCCATACTGTAATGCTAATTGCCGCAGATTGTCCAGTCGATTTTTTTCCCCTCGTATATATGTAGCCTATCGTAGGGTTTATCAGCATCATTGTTTAAGTAGATATTGTCATCTTACATTGCTGTAAGCATTCGCCTCGTAAGGGCCATCTTTTCAAAACCCAGCTTTGTTCTGCTATCCCGTAACTGCTAGTGCCATTTCGCCTAGTTTTTGTAAGTTAAGTACCTCATATATATGTATATACGTTAAGCTGTTGTTCTTGCAATATACATCAAACCACACTCATTAACCAGTATATATATATATATATTTATATATATATATGGGTTTGTGGTTCTGTATGAATGCATTAATCGATGTGTTTTTCGTTCCTTGTTCGATTAGGTCGTAGTTGTTCCGAAGGATTATGGGTTCGGGGCTAATTCTGTGTCACTTCGATTGACCGTTTCGGTTGTTGATGTTATTGTTGTTGTTCTTGTTGGTTTTGTTGTTATCGCTGTTCTTGTTGGTTTTGTTATTGTTATTATTGTTGTTGTTGTTATTGTTTTTGTTGTTATTGTTTTTGTTATTATTATTGTTGTTGTTTTTGTTGTTGTTATTGTCGTCAGTATCACATAAGTAGGAGATTTTCCACATTAGACAGATATTTGATCTTAGAGCTAGTATCGATGTTGACATGTTGTCTGCTTTGACATTGCATGTTGTTCTTGTCATGGTTGTGGTTGTTGGCAGTAACCGTTGTCGTCGACGTGTCATCGTTACGGTGCTAGACTGTGACGGGACGTGATGTCCTTGCTGAGGGATGAAGCCTACGGCTTCGTTCTCTGTTTCGCCTCCTCATCGTACCCATCATAGTCTGGCTGTTAGTTTTGTGCGCCAATATCGGTGAATGCAGTCGATGAACAGTTGACGACGTCTTGAAGTCATACTATCCATACGACAGTCACGAACTGGCAATAGCCACGTTTGGCGTGTTGTTCTTTTATTTCATGGAAGATACCAGGCCGCCCAGCGCGATACCCACTCTTATCATTTGTGTCATTATAGTCGTCGTCAGATAATAATAATAATAATAATAATAATAATATTATAACACCTCGGGTATGTTAACCCGTCCACATCCTCACCGCTGATCATTATTCTCATAATAATTAATCATTGCTGGTCTTCGCATGGATGGACTGTAGATGGATGTGGGTGCTTGGCCATTTGCTCGTCATAGGTCAGCTCGTACGTGCCACCCGTGGCCGGGCGACAACAATGACGACCCAGCTAGTTCATTCGTCAGCTAGCCAGCTTGTTACCGCTGTACGTAGCGTTGTCTAACGGCCAAAAAATCGATCGAGATTCGGGTATCGGCTGGACGCGCTTGGATCCAGTGGCGAGTCATTAATCGCCTGTCAATGTTGTCACTGAGTTGTTCGAAGAAAGGGAAAAGAAAAACTGTTTAACTCTATTTGATTGTACATACGTATATCGTTCGCCTAGTTCAGGCTGCAGGGTCGTCGACAAAAGTCCTCGTTTCACTACGTTTTGCTTATCGCACTTTTTCGTGATGAACATTATTATTAATTAGCACATAACTATGATTATAACTGTACCGACTGGTTATCCTTCTATATGCGATAGGTTTAGATGTCATGAATTGCTGACATAATTAGGTGAATAGACGTGCGCTATCAGGTATTCTCGCTATGATAATTTCCTGCCATAAGTTACTCCAATCATCCCAGGCTTAATTAGCCTCCCAGTTGTGACGGGCGGGCGGAGGGGGTCCAACCGAATCGCCCTGACTTTTAATTATTGAACGATTCGCATACACTCGCTCAGTTGTATCGCTAATATTCAGTCATACCTCACAAGCACTCGACCAACGAACTCAATTCAACGATTCATTAAAGTGCATAAGGATTTGTAATGACATGCCGTCATAACCGTTACCCCATGTTATTATTATTATGTTATCGTATGTGTCATGATTTCGTGTAAGCAAAAAAAACATGATACATATATAATATACATATAAATATATATATATATATTTGTATATGTACGGGAACGGGAAGACGATATATGAAAATCGTAGCAAATGTTCGAAATGACCAGGATCCACATGATATTGGATGAACATAGGTGTTCGTCACTAATGATGATTTCGAGGGGAAGGAATCGCATAATATAGATATGCTTAGAAGAATATGCCCGTTTCTTTTGCGTGACGGGGCTTCAGAAAAACAGCTGACAGCTGGGGACGGGGGAGGCTTGAGAAGGTTTTATATGTACTCAACTCAAGTTCACTTGATTCATCGTTGTATCAAGTGGCAACGCTCCGAATAGCCATCCATGGTAAAGGTTGTCTTTTTTGGCAAACATCTTCGTTTATTACAGTTAATTAAGTGGACAGGTGTATTTTCGTAGTAATCGTCTATGCGAGAAATAGATAAATTAATTAAAAAAGAAAAATATTCTATTCAAAACCCCGTGGGGAAAGAACATACCTACTTCTAAACGCTACGAGTTCGGCTCAGTAACTCGACTTTGTTTTCTTGAATTTTTCCCACTCGATATAATCGATTCTCTGATGATTTTGTCTGTTGTCGATAACAAAAAAAACAGGCCTCGATCGAGGCTTCTGAGGTTTGGATTATTAATCAGGGTCGAAGTGTGAAAATCAATAGACAAGTAGATTGATGGATAAGTATACTTATCTGTTTGTTTGTATGTGTGTGTGTGTGTTCGTGATGTACATTGGCTGTTGTAACTTGTTCGTATGTTCGTTCCGAAATCGCTTAAATCAATAGTTTGCTCGCCTTGATATTGATGTTACCGCAATAGCAGAAGTTGCTCGTGGTTAGCTGTCCATTCATTCAGTCATCGGGACCCTTATAATGTGCTCCTCTATCCGAAACGGTGACATCTGAGGTTTTAGCCACGTGGTCAGACCGATCTCCCCGGTCGAATTTCTCCTTGCACAATTTCGAAGCAATTATTGAAGTGATGACGGCAGTTGCCAATGTCACCACTCAGTTTTAGAGCAACGTTCACACATCAATCGAATAACCACTTCAGTCTAGGCAGGAGCGCCAATTGAAAAATCTCCTCGCCAGAGAATGACCGTTCGTAGCGTGCGATATCTGCTAAACATCTTGTAGATTTATGACCCCTGCCACCGCTCGCTAATAATTGAGCACATCGTGGAGCCCGTGCTGGAGACTGAGGACAAGCGGCGTCATTATTAGTATTATTATTATTATAACATGAGTTGATGATATAATGGCTCTTAGCATTGTCTGCATCTATGGGTTTTGTACCTTGTCACATAACTACATGTTAATTAATGTAGCAATCAGGCCAGCTCAGTTATTATTTTTTCTTTTACATGATGTAAGTGTCCTGTAGAATAAGAAGGTTCTCATATTCGATCTCTTTGCATGGCATCAGATCATTTACTTTGCAAGTACTAACAAGCAGTTAGTAGTACTTGTATAGTGAATGATCTCGCAATTAGGTTTAGGTGGGTTGGTCTGCTTTGATCTGCATCTAATCGGATTGTTTCCTTGTTCCACTAAGCACTCATTGTGTTCAGGCAGAGATAATGTGGTAATAATCATAAAGATTCTCATTAGAATAGTCGTCATCATTTTTACTATTGTTATTTTAATTAATGTTACCATCACGAGATGGGTATTTAGTAGTTGTATTGCGCTAGTTTTAAAATAGTCGCATTGTTTTGCTGTCAGCATTTGTCTCTCAATGATGTTTTCTCCACTAACACACATCACTATCATCGTATTGATTGTTATTAGTTATATTATTAATGTTGTTATTATTGTTTCTCAGCTGTCTCGTATCAGCCTTGTTCAAGTACGGCTGCTGGTTCTGGCTTGTTTTTTGTTGTAGTCCGATCTCTCGGCTCGTCACATTGAGTCTGGCATGTGTCTAGGTGCTCAGCAGTTCTTCCGCAGCCTGAATAGCGCATACGTTAGGGCATAGCTAGATACTTTGGGATGAAATTTCATTGAAATTTACATTCGTCATTATCTGTTCAGTTTTCGTGTCGTACAAAGAAGAGTCATTACCCATAGTCCTTCGCTATGGATGATGACCCGCCTTTGGACACGGGAGAACTATGCTCCCGATGAAAGAACGCTAAGATCGACTCATTCACCCATTGATGTCAAGACGTTACGTAGACCTAATGTACGATCTGTGAGACAGGAGAAATCTGTGTTTCCAGACGAAATTTCCACATATCGTATTCGATCTGAGCATTCTTCCAAATCCGTTTACAATCACTGATCATGTCCTGATGACGATAGGGTAAACGCTCCCACTAACCCTGCCAAGGATCTGGTTTCTCCCTGAAGTTCGCATTAAACGGCACTGCCTATCGTTGCTCAACACATGTATTTCCAAACGATGATTTTTCATTTGTATATAACAATAGTGCATTATGACCCAGCACCTTTTATTCATTTTTCTCTACATATATAAATAGTGTGACGACCCACTTTTGAGGATGAGAAAGGGATTTTTGTTTTTTCTTATATATCATTATCATCTGTTAAGCATATATGTATGATTATAGTTGAAGAGCGGGAACAGAAGCGGAATCAATTGCATTTAGCTCGTGAGATCCTTAATATGTCGTCATCATCATCATCATCATTATGCTAATGATGTTAATGATACTACAGACAAACAAGCCCGCTTAATGCGATCCTCACAGGGCCACAAGTCCTAGCTGTGTCCTATTTGGATTATATAATAATAGTTAGCGACGAACGGTGAACGCAGCGAATCGTCATCGTCGTCGTCATTATCGTGGAAACATAGCACGGCAACGTTTTTATTCGTTACAGCTGTTTGCCCGCATTGGTATATGTTACAATCAGTATCTGTTGTAACATGGCCACCCGGCCCCAGCCGGTCGAGGTCGGGTAGCCAGAGCGATTGATTAAGACTACATTTACTCTGCAGTGGTCGGTAGTATTGACATATTGTTTAGCTGAATGTTTTGCTCGCTGATAATGCGCTTCTGCTGAGATGCTGCCGTTTGCTGCTGCTGCTGCTGCTGTCGTCTGGGAGCTGTCTGCTTCTTGGAGCAGACTACAGTTTTAGCCTGGTCATTTACATTTGTAGTTTGTGAAGCGAGGTTGTGTGTTAGCGAGGTTCGTTTGAAATGTCTTTGATATTCAGAAACATCTCAAAGTCGTTTTTCAAAGGCTGACGGTTACTCGCAGGAAGGTGGCGGTATATATTCTATTGCATTGTCATCCTGGATTGTAACAAACTTGAACCTATTCGCCGTTGAAAGATTTCACTCCTGGTTGGTTACTACAGACTCATTCGACATTGTCATCTACTGCAACGTAGTTCCGTATATAGTCTCTCTAAACACCTTTTGAAATCGTTTTGTAGACTGATACATATATATATATAACACAAAATATAAGAAATATTTTCCGATGTCCTACAGAGTCATTTGCGAATACTGAACTCAGACCCTCACCTCATTTCATCGCGGTGAGGGTCAGTACGGTGTAGTATTTCCCCAAACGCTTCGTTTTGTTTTTATAAGCGATGCCGGTTAACATAGCTACTGGGTGATATTGTTGTCGAGGAGGAGGTGGGTGGATTCTTACTATCATACGTCTTTCGTTCTTATCTGTTTAATTTTACGTTAGAGTCCTGCCTGTGTTTCTCATTTTCTATTTTCCTTTTTTTGCATTTGGGAGAGGGGTAAATATAACTAATGTCATTGTTCTGTAATGTCGGTGCTGGCTGCATCTGTCTTATTGGAAATGCTATTATTGGATTTTCATTGTTGCCTCTATCTGCTGCTGCTGCGGCGTTGGAGAAGCAAGAACGTGTGCCGTCTGCTACTATAACTTTTTTTTTTGGTATTTGTTAATTAGTCATCATATCTCGATGGTATTGTAGCCAGCGAGTGACCCTTGCGTTTTGTTGCAGGGTATCGAAGAAATACTATTCCGATGGTGTCAGGTTTTTCTCTCTGCATTTACCCGGCTGCTGTGTGTTTCATGTCCGGTTGTGATAGTTGTTTATTTTTATCAGTTACGTATTCCGTGTAAAAATACAGTAAAAACTGTCGTGTAACCTGTATACCGTTGTTGTTGTCATTGTCGTCGGCTAGTGCCTGCGTGTCGTCTGCTCGTGATGTCATTACAAATTCGTCTGCTTCATTTTCTGCTGCTGCTGCTGCTGTTGTAGATCTGCTTATTTCTGTTAGTAGGAATGCAGAAATTCAAATATCGTCTCTATTGTCGTGTCCCTATCATCCGGAACATCAACGCGAACTGTACGATATATGAATACTATTCATAATTATTCATCATTTCATCAGGCGAAACCGTGTTTGTTGTGATGTTGTTTTTAGCTGTTTCGTTCGTTCACTGCTAGATCCTGTGCTGAAAGTTGTCATTTGATCTGAGTGTTTACATTTGCGCTTCATGCTGCCAAACGGATTATGTGAAAGGCAGATCACTGCGCCGATCTCTGATGTCGCAATAATCATCTTTGATCTTCGATCGTCTGTATGTGTGTATGCGTTATACACATATGTAGCAGTACCAGCGAACACATCTGAACTTGCCGATAGATAAATAGATAGTCACTGGGGGAACTGTCGCTGTTAACGATTATCTGCTGTTGTTGTTCTTGTTGCTGTTGTTCAAAACGTATTGCTGGACTGCTCCAGTTCCTCTATTTGTTGTTGTTGTTGCTGTTGTTGTTGTTGAAATTCACTCACGATCGTCACTGTTCAAGATATTGTTGAATTACGTTAATGTCACCATTTCTATGATGATTATTACATTCATAATATTGTTGTTCTTACTATTTGTTAGTATTGCTGCAAAAACCGCACTGGTAGCTGTTGTAGGTTGTTATTACTGTTGATAGATATATTCTTTTTTTTTCGGTTATACTTCATGTGTTTGTTTGTTTATGTATGTGTCATACTATATGTGTTATTATAGATCCGCACCTGTCATCATTGTCATTCATTGACAAAAACCGATCTTGTCATCTCGCATTATTTCTATGATAATATCGTCATAATCATAGGATGTTCATGTTGTTGCTGTTGGTGTTGTTGTTGTTGGGTTGTCTTGATTCACGTTTTCTGCTCATCTTATCATCTACAGCTTTTTGTTCGTCGTTGTGGGACCTTGTGGGATTCCCATCAGCTTCGTTGTCGTTGTTATTGTAGAAATCAAATTGTTGGAGCTATTTCTACTACTGCTAGCTGTAGATAATAATTATATTACTGCAGAATAATAAAACAGGATTATAATATTACATTGAAGCCGTTCCGAGCGGATATGTCCGCTCTTAGTTGTCAAAGCTGGGGCAAATACAGGACGGGGTTTGGGCCTGAGTATGTTAATATATTGGGCTTCTCCTATGCTATTTTGAGTTTGTTATTATTGCAGCCACCTGTTGCTTTTCTCCGGTATCATCGTTCGCTTCCGGGAACGCTTTGATGAAGGTCTACGTTAGTTTGAGTTCAAGTGAACATAGCTAAAAAGGTGTTAACAGCCATTAAGGCAAACCTTTCTATGCGGGCGTTCATAAGCATGGTCTACCTCATACGCCGATGTGGAGATCATCGACGTTGATCGAGATCGATCGGTCGATCTCAGGTATTATTGTTATAACTATTTTTATTATTCCTCTAGAATATGTTCCGGGCCTTGATGAAGCGGGTGACGGGTATTTATTCTACAGACAACGTGTAAGTAGAGGTACAGCTTAAGACTAGACAGCAGGAGGAAAGGAAGAAACGAGGATGAGGAGAAGGGTGGAGCATAGGAGTTATTAGGTTATTTTAGGTTCACAGCTTGTATATATATATATATGTATATAGGATATTGGGTGTGCATTATTAGACATAGCCTCAGTGTTCTAGTCCAGTTAGAGGTAAGCGTGAGAAAGAAGGATAATATATCGAACCCTTATATGATGTTTTGTTCTGTTGGGCATGCTTTAGTCGTCACAAGATATCCGGTGACTTGTCCAATCGTTCTACAATCGACGTGGTTAAGCTGAGTCGATTTCTTGAGCAGAAACACTCGAACACTGTTTGAGCAATATTCGACAATATTCGTGTTTGTGAGCTGTCGACAATTCCACATAATGATGATCGTCTCCTGACAAATGATGGAGAATTACAAGTTTCGCGATTCTTCTTTCGATCTTTGGGATTCGAATGTGTTTTTTTTTGTTGTTGTTGTTGTCTGCTATTGAATTCAGATGTGTGAATATTCGTGAAATCCAGATATATATGTAGTATGGTAGTTTGAGCCACAATGTCTGTCCTATTTCTTGTGTGTTGTGGTATCATTAGATGACAAAACGTAAGATGATATAGAAGACATTTCATCATCACCAACAACATCATCATCATCATTATCATTGCCCATTAAATGGTGTAGATGGATGGATGGATGGCTATGCTCATACTGTTGCTAGAGCTGCTCGTCTGCTTTACCGTCTGCTGTTTTGTTGTTCTTGTTGTTGTTTTGTTGTTGTTATTATTGTTGTTTTTGTTGATTATCATTGTTGTTCTTGTTGTTCTTGTTGTTATGATTTCTTGTCGAAATTCACGACCATTGAACTAAGAAGATCTCTTGTTTGAAGCTTCATCAGCTGTTTCATTGTTGATGTTGTGGGCCAGACTTTGAGAGTGATTCGAGTAGTTAGTTGTAGTAATAGTAGTAGCAATATGTAGGTAGTTTTTTCTTGTTATCATTGCTGCTGTTGCTGCTTCTGCGATTGCTGTTGCCTTTGCTGTTATAATTATTGATGTCATCTCTTCATGTTGTTGATATTGTAGCGTTGCGTAGAAATATGGCCTTTTTATGTGTGTTTCATTACCATGCTGCATGTGTTTTCGCTCTTGCTGGTTGTTAATATTTGCTTTATTATCTATTTAGATTAACAGCCGGTCAATTGTTCGAGATTGTGTTGTGGACTCGCCAATTTCGAATACGTAAGCGATTGACTGCCATATCTTCTCTGCTAGAAGTGCAGTATTCCTTAAATGGCAGAAGCTCAAAGAAACGAAGATTGAACAGTTCTATACGTTTAAAGGCCAACATCTTATTTGTTTAGATGTTCTAATTCGCTCGGCTGCTTTGATCGCTTTCAGTCGTCTCTACTCGTAGAAGCGGTGTTGCTCTCATTTGGTCAAATTGTCCCTGGGGCTCTTGCATCTGGGGGTGTATGATTCATCATAGTTCTGCCAGCCTATTGTGCGAGGCAAATTCAGCCAGTTGCACACAGTTGCTGTCAGAAATCTTAATTAGACAGAATATTACGAGAATTAAGAGTAGAGAGTATCACGTCTGGTATTCACCATGATATGACTGCTACGTTAGAATGAGCGATGATCGAATTTTGATCGCGGAGTTTACAAATCGAGTGAGAAACGAATGATCATATATTCTCGTTATAGAGATATCGGCACTTGAAGGTGGCTCATCCTGCACAGAACATGCTTGAAGCGGCGGGCTGTCAGTGTTTTAAATTCATGTTGCCCCTCGATGCGATTTATTCGATCGACTTCGATATGAAACAATGAAGTTGTCACATCGTCTGCGTCTTAATTACACTTGGGGATAACTCATCAATTTTCGATGAGGTGGAATTGAAGTGCTCGAATTTTAAGGTTCGGGCGAGACTTGGAGTGGCGTA
The DNA here is from genome assembly GCA_019614645.1 of Stratiolaelaps scimitus. Lineage (NCBI taxonomy): Eukaryota > Metazoa > Arthropoda > Arachnida > Mesostigmata > Laelapidae > Stratiolaelaps > Stratiolaelaps scimitus. The sequence goes on along the minus strand of JABWDB010000064.1, from coordinate 633,558 downwards.
AAACGAGGGTACAGAGATAAGCGGACTTGTGATGTGTTCTCAGCATTTGTCTACATATATGGTACCAACCAAAGCGAATCGCAGGCTTAATGCAGCTTGCAGGTCCTCGTGTCCGGGAAGGTGTGTTTCAAGAGTACACTGGCCCTAGGGTGTTAATAGGTAATAGGTTCTTTCAACGGAAATACAGCTGAAAGAGATACAGATTACATTTACATAGCGGAATGCAACAAGCTCGTTTGTCAGCTTGTTTCGGCTGTTGTATGCTGGACGTATACACTAGAACATATATATATATATATATATATATACGTGCGCATGAGTAATATACGTACGGATGCGTTTTGAGTCATTGGATCATTGTGGGTTGGTGGAGCAAGTTTGTCTAAGGTTAGTTAAGGTTAGCTGTGTTGTATGTATGTATGTAGATATGTGTGTGTATTAATGTGTGTCAATGGACGAGGCGTTGCTCGCTCTTGGGGGAGCCTTGAGGGTTTGCGCTCCTCATCGAAAATTGCGAAGCTTAGAGTTAGCTTGAAACAGCGTTTATCAGAGTTGTTGCGACGATAGACGCGACGCTTAATGAGAAAATACCTTTTCTTTCTTGGAGTCGATAATTTGATGCGCTCAGGACTGATTGAATTGTATGAAATCATGCAATGCTGGATATGAACACTATGGTTGCTTATAGACGATAGCTTATAATCCGTTGAGTACCATTTGAGCTGGTCGTATTGAACAGTTAATTACCCATACGCAAGAGTTAACTATGCAATGTTCTTACCAGCTGAGCGTTTCCCTCCAGTTGAATGTGCTAAATATAAATACATTGCTGACTCAGAGTGCGTATGGTTGGCATGTGTATTCGAAGTAAGCAGTAAACTGCGTCATGGGGATTTATTACACATTTGACAAAAATGCAACACCGACAAAGTGGAGCTTCAGACCATCACAGCCTTTCTGTGCCTGCCAGGAGTTGAAGTCCAAGGTCTTCCATATAGGTTAGAGCAAGCCTGCGGTATGCCTATATGTACAAATGGGGACAGGGGCCCTCATGAAAGTGGTTGTCCCCTGTCGTACTTCATTAGGCGCCAAAGCACCGCAGCCACAAGATGGCATATATATATATATATATATGTATATATATCATACAGAAGATATTGTACGGAGGCAACCCGTCTCAAGTAGCAACTGTCAGTGGACAGTTATATTGGTTAGTAATAGTGCTATGTGTATGTGTAGTATCATAATATTCGATAACAACGATATATGCATCTTGGGCAGATAGACAAATGCTCCAGAGGTATACACACACACACAATATCGCGATTACGGTGGATTACGGACGATTATAGAGTATAGGCTGATAATGGTGCCATCTTCAATATAACGGGTTTTTTTTGTGATATTGTGAAATACGACTTATTTACTTTATGATGTTCACTATGTGAAACACAGACAGATGGATAGATTGATAGAGATACGGAGACAGAGATGAGGAACACGTCTCTGTTTATATTGAATCGCTAACGCTAATCAATCCACTTAGTGACTGAGTAACGGTTTGGCTTTTACAACATCAGTTGATTATTATTATTGTTATTATTTGTATGATTACGAACATCAACATTCACAACACGTCACGACGACTGGGGGGGATTGATGTGTTTCTGATTGTGAGATTATTATTATCATTAATACACTCAACGTAGTTACGATTTACAGGGAAGCGCCTTTTTTGAAAATGACGATTTTGATTGCACGTAACATACATTAGCGGGCCTATTTTGTGGCAGGTTATTATTGAGTACAATTATTATTGTTGTAAGGTTCAATTAGAGATATACAACGAACCTTGGCTTACACCATACAAGGTTGAAGGGCAAGCGAGAGTGTGAAAGAGAATACAGATTTATATTACATAGTGTTTCTCAGAAGAGAGATGAGGGTATACATTTTACGTTGACTTATTAATGGTAGAGAAATGTGTTACATCATGCTCTATATATCATATCGCTGTTAAATAAACATGGCTGCATGATATGGCCACGTATTGGAGGAACGAGTGATGAAAATGCTTATGATATTCTTCATAACCAGTTGGATAATATTTTGTTTTTGTTAATTGGTCTGCATGTTGTTGTTGATGTTGTTGTTGTTGTCGTCCCGCCATCGTCGTCTGCTGAAGTGCGATGGGTTGTTGTGACCCGTCTTGATCGCATCTAGTTTGTAATTCTGCCCATTTTTGCCTGCTTTTTGTCTTCGATGCACAAGTCTAGTAAGTGCCAATAGGAAAACCCAATGCTGGGTCATTTTTCCGCTATAAGATGTGGTGTAAGATTTGTCGTCTGCAAATTGTCCTTATCTAATCTATGATGTGACATGTATTGTTATCATTATCCTCATGGGCACCGTCACGACCCTAGTGTTGTTATTGTCCTCTTATCGACTGTCAAACACACTCATTCTTAACGTGTGTTACACCGTGAACTCGTTGTTGTTGTTGTTGCTGTTGTTGTTGTTACTCTTGTTGTAATTGTTGTTGTTATTATTGTTGTTGTGGTTGCTATTATGATTATTGCTGCCACACACGTTGTAGCGTTGTTATTGACCGTAACTCCGCACGTCTGTCTGCTGCCGGCGGATCTGGCTCATTGATAATCGATCGTTGTAGTGTCGTTTCCCTTTGATTCTCTATGTCCGCCACATCTATTTGAATCGTCTGCTCCAAATGTCGGTGTTGCTGGCTCTGAGGCAAAATGCCTGTTGGTCCTTTTCCAGTAATTTACGTGTCCTGTCTTTAGCGCGACAGCTGATTATGGTATAGTATTTTCCGTTAAGTTTCGATGCGAACTTTCGCCTGTTGCTGTCACATCCGTCGTCGTCGACGCATTTGTCATCTCCATATGCCGCCATGGGGTCGTCCTCGTGTCCAACTTCTCCTGTCCGCTGCAGTTCTTGCGTTACTGACCCATGTTATTTTGTGTAGTCTCATCGTCATTATCTGCTGTTGTTGTTCCTGTTGTTCCTGTCCTGTTTCAATTCCTTGCAATCAACTCATTTATTTGCGTTTGTATCCAAATCTATGCGGTTGGAGTGTGCTGGATGTGCTTATGGGAGAAATTGTTCTGTTAGTTAAATAATGATATTATTATATTTGGCGCTTCTGTGTCATTACGCTGTTGCCTGTGCAGTGCCGATCAGTCAGCGGCGATTTAACCTATCGATCGAAATCATCGCCTTTGACTTGAAATATGTAATTATGCAATGCAATTGCCATTCCATATACTGTCGTAGTGAGTCAAGCAGAATTCCGAGATTGCCTTGATGACCGATGATCAAGTAGTAGATCTTTCTTTTTATGCTGCATGAGCGTTCAGGATCAGCGTGTGCTGTTCCGCTGTTTTAGCCTTCGGCCGTGATAGGCTTGTTAAGCACCACGCGTGTTAGGTGTGACAAAAAAAAAGAGTTCATATTTTTCTTTCCTCTTGTCCTGTTCATTCCGTCTAGTAGACAGGTAGAAGTTACGCTGTCGTGTGTGCTTTCCTTTTTTTTTGGCTTTTTTTCTTCTTCTTCTTCTTCGGAATATGCATTTGCACTCGCAGCAGCAAGCGTCGCGAGTTCTCCTCTCATCCTTGAACCCTCTGGGTGGTGGCATTTAGGAGGAGGAAAAAGTGTCCAGTTTTTGCGCACCATTCACCGGTGATATTTATACATAGCAAGCTTCATCATCGTTGTAAAGTCAATGGCTTGTGGACTTCCGGTGGGCTATTTTTGACTTTTATGCAGGTTTGCCCTCTGCCTGTTTGTCAAGGAATTTGCAGTTTTGCCGTCCTTCGTGCTGTCCTCTCGTTCGTTCGAACTTCGATGGATCTGCTATTTGTGCTGCACACGTTGTTGCATGAACGTGTGTTCATTATGGCTATGGCTATCGTTTTGCCGCGAAGTAGAAAAAAGGCAAATGGCTAGCCAACTGTGTTGTCTGGGCGTCGTTGTTATTGTTCAGCGTGTAGCTCTCTCAGTGACGCCGAATCTGCGCGTGTCATCCGAACTCTTTGTAAGGATATATCTCCCAGTTCACCTTCGCTAACGAGCTATGTGACAAGCAAACATCAAGCGAACCGCTGGCTGCCTCGCTGACTGATTGAACCCCCACGCGCTCACGAATCCCACACACACACACGCACAAACCCACACCCATATACACAAACCCCACACGACCACAAACATTAGATTGTGATCGAGTCATCACATCGAGGTGGTGTGGGATGAGGGATAGGAGCTGCAACGGTGGCAGCTAACAACAATCGGTAGATTGATCGTCGTTACGGGGTGTCTGGGCCTGTGTGTATGTGTGTGTGTGTGCGCGTATGTCTGGCTTAAGTTGGTCGTCTCAATGACTCAAGTAAGTCACTCAATGATAGATCATCATCAAGCGACCTAAGTAGAAAAATAGGTAGATCTGCCAACCTACCCATTCCTCTATTTATCAGTCGTCTGTTTGTTTATTACTGTGTAAACATCGTCGCCTTTTTCGCCTTCGTCTGCAATAGTTTTTTCATCGGCTTGATGGTGATGCTGCTACATTTATCTGTTTAGCTGGTATTTAGGCTTGCCCGCCACGCTGTTAGTGTTCGTGTCGTCTGCAAATCGTTGGCGCTGCCCGTAGCTCTGGCGCTCTGCCGCTCTGGCGTGTGAGTATTTCTGCATCGCAGTTGATTGTATATACTTTTTCCGTGTGACCGCATAGCTTGCTCGCTTCGTTGCTCTTCCGTCCTCTCATTTCAAGTGAAAGTTGAACGTATTTTTTGTGTTTGAATATTTTTAGCCTCCAAATAGCTAGTAATCTGCTCGATAGATTTAAGCTAAGCAGCAAGTTAGACCTTGACTTTACGACGATAATGAAGCTTGCTATGTATAAATTATAACCTTTGAGTGGTGGAATTTTCGTAATAATAAGATACACTTGCGTATAGCAGACGAAAAAAAACAACGCGCGGAATTTCAAACTAGATCCCGTCAAGAAAGTAATGTCGAAAGCTTTACGTTGTTTTTAACGATTTTCCTCCTCTTGAACTGCGGTGGTGCTTATGTGGTTGCCATTTGTACATGCCAGGTGTATGTATGTGGTATCGGAACGGAGTGTTGACGCGTTTCGGCGGTTGCAACCGTAGCCGTTGTTGTCTTTTGTGATTGTTTGTCCGGCGAGTGGCGCCATGCGAAATCCGTTGCATCTACACCTACCACCAGCGCCTGTTGGTTCGACGAGCGCTATGCTCACATTTATTATTATTATTATTATTAGATTCTTTATCGTAGCAGAATATGTGCAGGCAGAAATCACACTCTTCGTATGCAGTAGTGTACAGTCTGCTAAAGGCGCAGCTTTTTTTCTGTGGTCATTGTGGGGAGGCTGATCAATGCTTCTTATTTCAAACATTGCTTTTGTGAGGGTTGCTGGATATTTGATGGCTGCTGGTCGATGCTCGTTGTTGTTCTGTTTGGATCTATCTGTTCGGATCGATTGCTGACAATGATATTGTTTTGTTTGTTTGTTGGTTTCTATAGTTGTTGTGACGATCTTTGGTATATGTGCAATTGCTGTGTCGTATCAGGACGTGGAAACATGTCGCACAGGTTCAGACGATGGTTGAAAATCTAGCACACTGTGGCATGGGGTGATGTTTTCCACAAATTGTAGTGTTCTCAACAGTCTACTTTGGTCGATCGTTGAGGTAAATTCCCTGTCGTAGTTGCCTGCTACAACCTCGCAGTGTTCTTCGCCCATATTCGAGCATGTGTTGTTGAAATTGTGGCGGAAAAATTGTGTTCGTTCCGTGACCGTCATACGGCGGAAGCATACTACAATTTGCGTGCTCCCTCGTCGATATTCGTTGCGGCTCGTAATGCCGACGTACGTTATGTTTGTTTCACCCCGTCAAGTCGTCAGGGATGATGACTCTAATCTTTTTGGGGGCGCGGGTCTTGCGAGCGAATTTCCGATAATTGGCCAGTATACTTGTTTCGTTTGGCCTTTGTTTGTTGGCGTACGCTAGGTGATTTGATTATGTCATCTTTTATAATAGCTAGGCGAATTTTTGTCGTGCTTGTGAGTGACCTTTACCCGACGTCTGGTGGGTACATTTGATCGTCCGGTTGTTGTTGTTGTTAGTTTTTTTGTATTGTTTTTGGTTGTTGTTGTTTTTTTGTTGCTGTTGTTTACGTGATTATTGTAGACATGCGTTGGTAGCGGGTGGTGTTCAAAGTCTGGATTTTCCCCATGCTGTATATGCTGCATGCAAGCATTGACAAGCGGTGGCTCGTATTGCTCAGTTGTACCGTTCGCACAGTTGCTAGTCGAAGTTTGTTCGACTTTTTTTTGGTTCAAGTTAATTTTCGTGCAACGACACTGTGTATAACTTTCCGCATTGTTCGTCGCTTGAGTTTTTTTTTTTTTGCCATGTAGAAAACATCGAGATATTCATCATTCTCGTCACTATTGCATACGTTACTATTGCACGATGTAGATTAGGATTTGTAAGCAAGAGATATCTAGAGAGTTCTTACTGGTGTCATTGCATTGCTGTGCTATCTCATCATGTATGTCTCGCATGTCTGAAATGTCGCTTCTCGGTTGGTTTTTTGCCGGCGAACACTTCGTGTCAGTCCTTGTTCTTGTTGTCTGGTGCTGTTCAGGGCGCCTTAATCTTCCTGTGGCTTGCATAAAGGAGAAGATCTTGAACAGCACGATATTTTTGCTTTGGGGCGTTCCAACCATTTGATTACCTTGCCATCTCTTATTGGGCCTGTTTCGCTTATGCTGCTGCTTCTGCTATTGTTCTATGTTTGTCTGTTTTTGTCTATTTGTGGACAATTCTCAGTTTGCCACGACATGGTATATAGAACATCAGCACAAAGGCTGTTGCACGTTCGACTTGTATTGGCGTATGTATTTTCGGATAGATATATTATTATAGATGAAAGTTGAATAGTTTTGAATAGTATTAGCAGTATTGATGAGTTAAGAAGTATAGACAGTTGATACGTGATTAGACAGAGGAGGTGCAGATATGCGGCCGGGTGCTTATTGTAAATTTCGACAATTTTCTTAATCATTTGGATTCGAGCAACGTTCAGATCTCTGCACGTCATTCGATGAAGTCTCAAACGGCGTGTGATACATCGCCTTGTAAGTGTCAAATCGTTGTACCCAATTCGTCAGTCTTCGAATTCGGTACGGATATATTTTCTTGGAATTCATTTATCTTCATATTTAGCTCTGTAATATATTCAATCGCCCTCATTCGTTTGTCTAGCGACCTGCTTCTGACTGACCGAAATGTTCTAATTCGGTCAATTCATCGACGACAGTGTACACTTTCTCTCGGTAGGGTCCACAAAGCAGTTCCCGACTTGGCTGCGATTGCATTGACCCTGAGTTCGCACTTTGCACAGTATACCGCCGAAAATAAGCGTTTGGTTTTCGCGCTCTCTGAGCACAGCCATTGAGATTCTGTCGTTGTTTGTGTCGTTATTCTGTACGACGTGAATCATTGTTGTTATTATTATTATTATTAGTTCGTGGCGAAGCTGTGACTGCTGTTTCATTTTCGGTTGAAATGGGAACACATTGGTTTACTTTTGGATTAGATGATTTGAATCCTTCTGCCAAGGCGGGACAGATTTGGTAGACTCTCCCATCGTCTCTCATAGGGCCATGTAATATCCTATGATATATATCTATGTATACATACACTCTATATGTATACACGTATGCATGTATATTCATATTCTGTCATCGCTGTACGCTCTTGAAATGGTCTTGTAAGTGGAGCCAAGTGTCCTAAAGTCTGTCTTGCCGTCAGCACAGTTTAGATACGGGAAGTGAGTAGCAGTAATTAATAATAATAATAATCATTATAACTATGTACGTGTCAACAAAACACACTAATGAAAATTACTCTCCTTCTCTTAATTGCTTTCAAACTCTCTAACTTGGAACGACTTCACGACTCACTTACTAATTCATCCCTATCAATCAATACGAATTACAGACAGTTGCTGTGTGCTGTCCTGAATTTGGTCTTGATGATCCTGACAAAATTCAGTTACATAACATTTTTCATAATTTCTCTCTCTCTCTCTCTCTTTCTGACTCCCTGTTCCAGTGTTACAATAGACTGAAGAGTAATGCATAATGGATCGTAAGGGATTGACTAATTCATGGGCTTAATCTATCAACGCGTCATCTGTAGCCTGCTTACTCGATGTGCTTGCTCGTTGACCAGAAGAAGTCGTCCCAGCCAACAGCCATTAATGTCCGCCGATTTCGGACAATGATTCCAGCCGTAGAATTTCGTTGAGAATTGATATTCTAAAGTTACTAATAACTGTGTGTCCCGTATGTATGTTTGTACGATGTTAGCACATAAATCGAATTGGTTTTTCGTACAGAAAATGACACACCCCCCATTATATTGTCTGCACTCGCGAGGCTGGAGGTGGAATCATTGTCGTCGATTGCCGAGTTATTCGACTTACGTTTTTTCTTTTTTTCTTATCAAGCGGCGACATCAATGTATTCGTTCCATTCGAGCGGCAATACTAAACGAGCAGCTAAACTTAACGGGTACAAGAGAGTCAATGTTTATGATGTACGACTCATCTACAACCTTAAGTTAGGCAGCATAAATAATACGATGCTAAATATAGTATCATACGAAGGTCAGACGATTATGATTTCTTGCAATAATCATAATTAATTGCCATTTCGCTCACCATAAGTAAATTGATATGTGGCGCAATTCGAATGCATCAAATGCTTCGGTCGTCTGCTTGCTGGTATTGTACTCACGCTGTGCTGGCGATGTTTTAGGTTAAAACCGATCGGCCGTCACCAGACCTTGTCCTTATACGTTCACGTAAAACGTTTCATTTTTGTCATTGATCTGGTCCTACTTGCTGTATCCCTCACAGGCCTATGACTCTGGTACCGCTTCCGTCAAGTTCTTGTACATCGTTGTCGTTGGTGTTGCAGATGTTGTTGTTGTTGTTGTTCTTCTTCTTCTTCTTCTTGCTGTTGTTGTTGTTGTTGTTGTTGTTGCTGTTGCTGTTGTGTAGGAATCATTTTGATGATCGAGATGTTGCGTTGAGTTTTCACTGTACATTTGTTCAAGCCATTCGAAAACACCGATCATATGCTAAGATGAATACTGTTTCAGTTTCTCTGTGATCATCACATCATAATAGTAATAATAACAGTAATAATATATAATACGTCGTTAGTTAACCTAACCACGGTATTTTTTGTTAAATCGACCCATTTTACAAGTCGATACAAATTCACGATGGACCACGAAACGAATTGAGGAATAATGGTTGCTGTGTGTGATTTTTTTCCCACTCTATTTCCCGGGTCAATTTTTTTCTTTCGTCTAATTCCGCTTAGCTTGCAACGTGCGTAGCACGTTCTAGACTCGTGGACCCACTAACGTGACATATGGATATGCCATTTGTAAGTGTAATGAAATTATTATGATGATTATTGTGAATGGTAGTAATTATAACGTAGATGAGGAGAGGGCGGAGGCGAACAAAGTCGTAGAAAACCGCCGGCACACGGTAGATTATCGTCAGCAACTTCAATCAACGTCTCATCATCGCGATCGTCTGAGAAAAATGTTTCTGGCTTCATCTTCATTTGATCGTCATCGTCGTCGTCGCCGTTCTCATTATTATTATTATTATATATTATATATTATTATATGATATAATATCATTTTTTTAGATGTCCGTACCCACAAACAAGTGTCCTCTTGGCAGTCAACCTCGATATCATCGCTGGTAAAAGCAGAAGCATAAAATTGATCACTTATATTTGTTCTTGTTGATCTTGTTGCGTTCTCGTATCGGTTATTGCGATGAGCCGTGAAATAGCTAGATTAATGAATTCTGCCATTAATAATGAAATTAGGTAATTAATTCATTCACGATGAATTTGAATGGTACATTGGCATTGTTGTTGCCAAATTACTGATCTAACTATTGATGAGTAATACAGAAGGCGAACGTTCGTTTTGTTGCTGTTTCTCAATGAACGTTTTGGCTAGAAAAAAGGTCAGCAAGTCTGACCCGGGGATAACTTCCGTTTTCGGGAAGTGGGTCCTGAATTAAAGGTCTAACGAAGTTAGTAATAGGTAGCGAGTTGTGTTATCATTATTAACAAACCCTCAACTGTCCACTAAAAGCGCTTCTACATTCTCATCGACCTTTGCGGAAATATCGATGTCGTTATTATGATTGTGATTATTATTGTTATCATCATCATCATTGTTGTAATTGGTTTTTAGGTACATATTAATTAGTTCCTCTAATCAAGACGTGTGTCTAAATTTTCGTTTGTTTGAGTAAGCCTTCTGTTAGCGTTTGATATAGTTATGATGTTATCGGGTGTTAAATTCGAATATTGCAGCAATATTTTGTTTGAATCCAATTTATGTTTGTTATATGTATGTATATATAGTAGAGAACAAGGTTGATATTCCTTCGAAGTGGAGGAGAAGAAGAAAGTAGGGTGGGGGGATTATGTATAATTAATGAAAAGCTAAATTAGAAAATATGAACAATATTTACTCACCACTTATTATTGTCAGTGGCAGCGGTTACTGCGGCGCGGCGTGGCTGTTGTCCATTATTATATGGCTGATTGTTTTGCGTTTAAGCATGATCATCATCATCCATATATCTAATTAATTCGTTCATTGCGTCAATGGATAGTAATTACTGAATTATCGTCTAGCTTTCCCGTTGAAATCTCTCTCTCTCTCTCTCTGAAGTTAGTTGTCGACTGCGTAAGATTATGAATCCTCGGCAGTGTGATGTTGTATAAAGGTACTCGATCATCAATATCTGCTCGTGTCGTCTGCTGCATCGTAGCAAATTCTGCAGCCTGCTCAGAACAGTTTCCTATCTGTGACCCTTAGCTTGAAAACTGTTTAAATACACTATTAGGTTATTATCGGATATTTGCATATTTTTTTTGACAGTCTTTTTTGTTTGTTGTTTCATACCCTGGGCTGCTTGGTCGATTTCAAGAAGTTAACATATAATATAGTCCTCGTCGGACAGGGCACTCCGAAGTCTCAATGATGTGCAGCATTAATTAGCTAGGTATTGTTTCCACTCTGAAGTCCAGCCGCTATTGATGACTATCAGTAGGTACAATGTTAATTAGAGATTTTATACCCACACCCCATCGAGGAAGAGGTTCTGGAAAAATTCTTGGACACATCAGAGACAGCGAGAAAGTCGTGCAAACGACTTTTCCAGTCGTGATGCCGTATAGCAAAGGCTGAGGACGATTCAGACCTGTCTAGCTTCTCTTTAGACGTTCATCAACTCCCACTATTGCGAATCGATGTGCCCAGTAAATAGCTTAGCATTGCATATTCGTTATGGTTATGACGTCTCTCGTATCTTAGCAAAGATTCGCTTGGGTCGAGATAGGATTACCCTGTCCAGTCTGGACAAGCGTGGCATTGGTGGACGCGCCGCTGAGCCCGTCGAGCCCGGCCAGGTCCATGACGTGCGAGTGGCCCGAGTGTTGTCCGTGACCGTGGCCCGGTGGGGGCTGCGTTGCGTGCGCGCTTCCCCGGTTGGGCTTGTACTCGAGCCCGGGGTCGAACTGCAGCAGTACGAACACCATGTCGGTGGGCAGGAGGTGAAAATCGGCTGGCGGGTTCGTGATTACGTAGCGTTTAGTTGAACCGCCACTCCCGCCGCCTTCATTTCCATTGTTGGCTGACGTATCGCGGAAGCGGTAGAGTCCAATGCACAGCATGCCGTACGAGCGCAGTGAGGCCACAAACAGATCTCCGTACTTACCCCCTTCGCCAAACTGTGCCAGCGGCCCGTCGTACAGCGAGATCTGAAGAAGCGGCACAAGGTTAAGCAGACTAACTGAGTGGGTGAATGACGTACGTCAGTGACGACATATGATACATGGGATTCATTGGCTTGCACTGTTTGTCGGGCTAGATGCACACCGTAAAGTGTTTCCGGGTTTGAATTCAAATTTGGCGGGTAGTGGGACACAACAAGCAGGCGGCGCAAAAGGCGCTAGCATTCGGCCTTCATTGGGCATTCGAAATGGCAACCGGTGGACCAGATACCTCAGACTTGCATTGTAACAAGAAAAGTGTCAGGTTTATGTTTCAAGAGAAGAAATGTCCAGCTGAAAGCCATCGAGAGTTGGTTAGTGTGCATGGCCACTGAGTCGACGACAGGTGTGCCGTTGGTGTGCGCAGTTTATGCAAGGCGGCTGGGACATTAATGAACATCGAGGGCGCCCACCCCTTCCCGAATCTCGATTCGACGAACGGATCTAAATGGTCGAAAAAGCTTTTAAGCAAACTAGAACTTGGTCATTGACGGCTTCGTCGGCTGAAATTGCCGTGACTCGTGAAACATGTCGTCGAATTATTAAAAATGATCTGAGGATGCAGAAAATCAGGGCAAAATGGGTCCCTCTTTATTTGCTACTATGAGATATTGGGCCCAAAAGAAAAAATGGATTCTGCTCGATATCGCGAGCTCTTGAAGGGACTCACAGGTATTTGGTATGGCAATAGGAAGCACCGAGTGTGGCTGCTCGATGACAATGCTAAGGCACATCGCAGAAATGAAATTACGTCCTGGCTTATGGCCAACAAGATTGAACGATGGCATCATCCCCCCCATTCTCCCAATCTAAGCCCGTGTAACTATGGTTGCTTCCATCGACTAAAGAGGGCTATAGATGGCAAAAGGTATGCAAACATCGATTTACTCCGAGAGGCTTTAAATAACGAAGTTATAAGTGGTAATAGAAATGGTGCATACCTAGCCGTTAGAAGGCCGCCAGAACTCTGGGACGAGTGTAGAAATAAAACAGGTGGATACCTCTAACTCATACTAAAAAATCTTTGTTTTAACTTACTTAGTTTATCCCATATTGGAAAGTATATGTGTGCGGTTTTTTTGAGTCAACAAATCTAATATATAAGTAGTGTCTATTTGAGCAAACACCCTCACGGCAGACTAACATACTGAAGTAATTACAGATTCGAGTAATTTGACTACCCACCTGGCCCACCCTGCAGCGGTCCCGGTTAGACAGCGAGTCGGGGGTGGAGTAGCCACCGCGCAGGCCCGCGCCCTCCGCCAGTATGAGCTCCAGCTCAGGGGTGGCACCGCCCGTGATGAGCGAACGGATAAGAGTGAGCGCATTGGCATTGAAGTACGTCGTTGACATTAGGGAGTCGAGCACACTGACAGCAAACGCCGTTCCGCAGGCGAATGGCTGTGTCAGATATAGCTCAGTGTCAGGATCGTCATCATCGTCCTGATCAAGGAATTGCACATTGGTGTCGTTCACCAACTCTGTGATCAGCGGCACGTTGGCTCCGTAGACCGAGCCGCGCCGCTGCATCGCCATCAGCGAGGGACTACCCAGTGGGGAGCTGCCGTGTCCGTGTCCGAGTCCGTGGCCAGCCATGGACATGTGAGTAGCCGCGGACATGTGAGTAGCCATGGACATGCTCGTTAGGGGATTGTTAGCCGCGACCAGTGGGTTGGAGGGCGCTATGCCCGCCATGTTAAGACCCAGTCCAGTCGCGGCCGGAGTAGACGTTAGACTGGTTACGTTAGCTGCTGCTGCCGCTGCAGATGGATTACTGGTTGTCGGATGATGACTGGTTGTTAGAAGATGGCTGCTGTTGCTGCTGGTTGAGTTGGCATGGCTGTTGGCATGATGGCTGGTGGAGTTTAGGGCATTGCTGAGGACGCCTATGGTGTCGTCGAAAGTCATGGCTTTAATGTTGAGCGAGGCGAGGATGGCCTCTTTGTCGGCCAGCGTGGGGTCGTCGCTAGAGGGGATTTTCGCGGACAGGATCACGCACCTGATAGAGCGCAGCGAATAATAACCAATCGAAGAGAAACGATAAGTGTGTGTGATTATCAAGAACAAGGACCCGAAGAGAAATGCAGATAGATTCTCACAAATAGAATTTCCCCCTGAGTTAGAGTCGTTCACGCCAGGAGCGTGCTGAGTATCTCGTGGCCATTCACTATGATGTGAGTCGATGAAAGCATTGTCACAATAGCCAATGGTGGTTTAGTGCAATCAAGGACCAATGAATGTCAGACCGAATCCGGATCTTGGTCGTTGACTGGCAAATCTTGCAACTTTTCCTTCATAGACATATATTTAGCGAGAAGCATTTTATTGGTAATCGCGCATGATCGATAGTTCCAAACTTTGACGATTCGATAGCCACGTCACGTAGAAAGGGACAAAGAAACTCGTTCCCTATAACTATAACGGATGGGCATGTAGAACTTACATGTCGCAGAGGTTGATGTTGACGGCGCGTAGGTCGGCTCGAGATAAGGGTGACCCATTTAGCACCGAGATCTTAGGAAGATTCTGCAACATTTTCCACTCCCTGCAAGCATTGATAGAACATTTGATATGGTTTCACGCAATTCTAGCTGTCACAGGTAAGCAGACCAATTAGAGGAAAATCTGTGCAACACTTGATTATTGTTTTCTCTAAGAGCCGTTTAGCTGCCTTCCTTCTTCGGTTATAAGGACAAAATACATCTGCAGGACCCTCTTTCTGAAACGGAGAGTTCACCGACAGTATGTCCATAGTTTGCCACACTCAGCTCTGTTTTTTTTGAATTAATTCAGTGTTTACCAATGTAGTAAAAGAACTTTTCTTTCTTTTTTCCACACATACCTTCTTAGGTAGTCCACATTCCCTACGATAACCACATGCTTGAGTTCATGATAGTGAAAGTTTGACGCGCGCAGAGGCATCACGAGATTCCTTAGTCCTTTGAAGTGAACAGAACAAGACGCGGATGGGAAACAAACAGCTATTAGTATCTGTGACGTAAAACATTGTGGCAGTCAAGTACAACTCACCGTTGATTATTTAAGCATGGACTTGAAGACGGTATATATAATATAATTATATACATGTACCGTGTGTATAGTAAAATAGATATATGATATTTATTTCATATTACTGTGTGTCTTAATACATAATACAATAATTAGTGACGCATGTTGGGGACAGGGCCCTGCGCCCCCAGCGAACGGCGGATGCGATCGTCTTTTGACGAATATGGTCATATTGGCCTCTATGGTCAGCACTTTTCTTCATACCTATAAGAGGTGAATCGGCGTCGGCGAAGAGACAAACCACGACGTGTCCGTTCAGCACGGTCATTGCCGCCTGAAAGTCAAAACCAATTCGAGTCACTGTTATCCTAAATATCTACAGGATCAGGTACGAGTAAGGAAGAGAATAAGCAAAGGTGGCCCCGACAGGTCCTCATAGTAATACCTAAAGGTTAAGAGCTGAGGCCTGTCAGATAGGGGAACAGCTGAGGGTCAGCTCAAAAAACAAAAAATATCTACAGGGTATTAGATAATAATATTAGGGTATCCGGTTCAAACTGTCCGCCCATTCGAATGGCGCACAATTCGAACTACGCGATACAATACGTTCATTTTTGGAGTGGGCACGCGACAGGACCGTGGCTTCCTTTCGAACACTGAGTGATTTCGATACTATCAGAAGGATGGACACTGCAGCAAAAAGTTCAAATTCCCCCAAAAATCAACGGCACAAAAAGCACATCAATTTTTATGTGCTTGTATGTTGCTAACTGTATATAACCCGACAGAGAGGGTTCATGTTCGCATCGGATTTTCATTCGAGTTGAGGAGACTTTAGCAACATGACGAGCAGTCTTGTTGTACTGTGAATGTGATTGGGTTGTAAAGGAAGTAATTGGATAGTGTCGATGGATTTTTTAAAAGTTTGCGCTTTCGTCGATACGTCTGCTAGGTTGACAAATATGGTCGCACTCTGAAAGCCAAAAGTTACTATTCTAAAAGGACCAAGAATTCTGTTACATGCATTGTTCTGTATATCAAGCTAATCGAAATGGACAACTCAAAATTGACATTTGCTTGCCACGCACAACAAATGTCCGTTTTTGGATCGAATTGTTACCTGTGATGAGAAATGGGTCTCATACGAGAATGTGGTGAATTTCAAAGAAAAACGTTCATTCTTGCAAGATTTTACTCCGTGCTTGGTTGGATCACAGTGGAATCGTCCACTACAAGTTTCTGCGTAGTGGCCAAAAGATTAACACGGAAGTCTACTGTTAACAACTGGACCGAGTTTCGGCAGCACTTCGACAGAAAATGTTCGCACTCGCCAATAGAAAAGGCGTTACCTTCCATCACGACGACGTGCGACCTCACGTTAGTTTGCCCCGATCTACAAACAATAGCGAACTCTTGGTTGGGAACTTTTGGAGCACTCTTTGAGATACGCCGGCCAGAACTCTGGGCCCAGGGAATCGGACGTTTGGTAGAAAGATGGCGCAAGACGGTCGTAGCTAATGACGGAGGTTACTTTTTAAATTAATAAAAAAAATTTATCAGTTCATTTGTTCTGACGAAATTTTCCAATTTCTTCCTTTCCAACACACTGTACCTCGTTCTATCAAACCAAACAGTTGTATTGTCTATGATCGACAAATCATAGTATGGGACCCACCTGATTCCTGTCGAGTATGCAGTCTTCAATGGGTCGAGCAGAACACCAATGGAACATGCCTGTACTATCGTACTTCATTTCAGTTTTCTCAAAGTCCTTCGCTTGATCGTCCGAAAGTCCGACCGGGAAAGGCTTTTCATTGCCACTCGACGGCGCCCCGCTTGGTGGGCGATTTGTTGGCCTGATGTAACACAGCAATTAGTTATTTTTATTTTAATTCAATATATATATATATATATATATATATATATATATATATATATGTTTGGATAAAATGCAAATTAAGTTGGACACTTTTACATAAAAATACGTTCAGAGAGTTCTCTACAATTGAAACCATGAATTCCGTTGTGCAGGTACTCTCTTCGTGAATGGATAATAGCATTACAGTAACTTCTGAGATCGTGAATAAAACTGGCTTTTCTCTATAAGATAAAATTCATTTTCAGCAAAATCGATCCATTTTATATCAACAGATTAATTTAGCAATGGCGGTTTCCAAAGAGAGCAGCTCTGAGTTGACTCCATGATCTGAGCTATATATTGGATCTGTGCTATATATTCATTCGGTTGTGTTCGTATCTTCGGATACATATATATTAGGTCCCAAAATTACGGAACTTTATCCTCCGTTGTAAAGAAACTCGAGGTGTGGCTATTTTCTCAAATGGTTAAGCTAATCATTGCATACCACATTCGCATGTAATATACATTCGCATAATATATATACATAAGTAGATAGATGGCCAGATGTGGTCGGCAGAAGGTGCATATCCAAAGGAGATTTGTACACAGTGGTTGTTGTTGTAGCAATGAAAATTCAGCGAGTGTTTATTATCGAAAAATTAAAAATTGAATTTTCAGCCACCGGAAAATTTCGATATTCATGATATTAATTACTAGTGTAGAAGTAAAACTCATAAAATTAATTAGTGATTAGCGAGAAGTACTAATATGATTAGTAGTGGTAGTTTCAGAAACAGTGATTAGGGTGTGTGTTAAAGGCCAAATTTCTACGGGAATTAGATCATCGTCGTTAAAGGTTGCTTCGGTTGTATTGTGATGGTGGCAGTGTGGTCGTATAGGTGGTGATTAGAATGGCGATCGTGGTGTTAATTAGAACCGCACATGAGTTTTTTAACTTCGTAGGCGAGGTGTAGGCCGGCGAACATATCATTAGGGTTGCGTAGAGCGCCGGTGTCCGCGCTGCAATCGCATGAAATCGAGATCATGAAAAGTAGAAGACAAGAAGAGAGACAAACAGCCGCACGCACAGAGCGACAGAGAGACAGAGAGACAATGGTGCGTGAACGTTAGTGATTAGAAAGGAAAGCGTTAGCATAATTGTTAGTAATCATTTGTAGAAAATAACAGTTCTTGCCGCCGTTGCCTGCTGCTCGTGATTCGAGAGCAGACAACAGCAGACGATTATTAGCAGACGATTGAAGTGGATAGACGGAATTAGGATAATTGATGTAGGCAAAGGGAAGAGGATGAGTATTTCATAGCATTTCTACCGTTAGTGCTACACATCATAATGACTATGTGTTAAAATCTAATGATACTCCGATTGAAAAATGTCGACAGAAATACAGCGATGGCACTAGAAACAAACATTGATGCCGAGTAAGCAAAGAAGCGATGTATTGTATGTAATGTTATATACATTGGCCATGACTATCCGTTAGTTAGTTAGTCAGTTAATTGGTAGACTCGAGCAAATTGTATTGTTCAACGATATTATTCGGCACGTGAGAAAGAACGCATGCATGTTCCTGCGACCGCATAGTATTGAAGCTACATATATATATATATATATATATATATATGCTACGTCTATAGCATCAGCTTTGAAGGGTACATTGCAATAAATATATATGTGTGTGTATGTATACACAAGCATGTGCCACGGTTGTGATCGGCCTCCGCGGTCGCGGAGAAAGATCCTGGAGAAGGATACAAGGATAGATGGATGCGACCTAGTGGAATGTGGTCATCGTAGACTCAGATTTTTATTCCAATAATCACAATCTGGAATAATTAAACAGTACAACCTCCCCCCCCCCCATCTCCCTCTAAACTTGAATGAAGTTGGGAAGTAAGGTACCAATCTCCAGGTTATTTCCACAAAAGCCCACATCAACACGCATTTCTTGAATATATAGAGATAACACGTTTAGAAATGATTGATAATTTCTAAATTCGTTCTAATTAGGAGACATTTGGAGTAAGCACCGCGCAATATGGACATTTCTGAGTCTTGTTAGCACTGATTCCTTCATTTACTCGAACATTTTAGTTGAACCTTTGAATCCTTAGCATTTTTATATGATGTACTAAATGCGTCAGCCTCATCTTGTTGTAGAACAAACCGTAGACCCATATATATATATATATATATTTACAATGATTCATGTGGGTGAATATTCTCGGCGTGCTTATGGAAATCATCTATAGAGCTTTAGATCATCACGTGTTCGTTGTGCTGCAACACCTCGGTGCGATGCCACCTACTAACAGTGATGTGAATTCTCAGGGACGTCCAAAAATGTCTACACGTGTGACAATATACATATATATATTGATATAAGCACAGAGTTCATTGTCTATTATGTCTCGTGAGTCCCACGGGTAAGTGACCAACAGGATGTCGAAATAATTTATCTTCCGTGTCGAATAGGACGATATAGAGAATGCCGGAATATTAGTTTTATCATTACCGACAATGTATTTTTTTTATTCCAAAGTGATCCGACTGGGATTTATCGACCGAAACGCCTTCCCCTGTCATAACTTTTCACTGGGTTAAGCTAGAACTACTGGAAGCATTTTCGAAAGGTGCAGGCTGGCGCGATGACACTTCATATTTTTCAACGAAAATGACCAGTTTACAAATTCAAAATTTGGCGGGCAGACACCAAAAATGTAGTCAGTTGCTTAGACAAGCAGACGAAAAAAATGGTCAGATAAGCACTAATACCCGTTGCACAGGAATTTTTAAGATGATAAGTATATATATATATATATATATATATATATATACATTGACGTACATATCGATTTGAATTTATTTTTCGGAAACAAGATACGTCATAACTCGTAGCGGTTTGGCGTCGGTTAAATTTTTCACCTACACAGAGAGAAAGAGAGAGAGCGCCTTTCGCTTGGAAAATGTCATCGATGAAAATCGATGACTCATAAAGACACCCACCAACGCAGCCCATTTACGAAATAGGCGAGAATTTTAACTAGTTACCAGCAACAGTATGTGACAAGTTTCAACCAATGTTATTTCGAGTATTTCAACTTGTCCGCTTTCATAATATATTAAAATATTCCCTTGAGGTTAGCGCTCCGAGGGAGAAGATCGATGCAAACACTCATCAATTCAGGTACCCTCCAACAGTTCAATAGAAGGCTACCAATTATTTAGAGCTGTAAAAATCATCCACTTCATATTGTGGATCTAAGCAATATGAAGCAACAGCAATCACTTTTCTTCTCCGAGGCAATTTCCTAGCAGTCCCTGTCCAAGAACAGGATTTTTAGCACGTATCCTGAGAAATACTAGGCACTCTTAAATTCACTTACAGGGTATCCGGAAGGAAAAAATTGTTAGAGCCGAAGTCGGATTTTGCATATATATATATATATATATATATATATATATATATATATATATATATACATATATACATATTCACGAAAATGTAGTTAGTTAGCCTGACTAGCGTTAGAACACTTAGGTTCCGATGGTAATAAAAATGGGTCCCAAGGGTCTTATCCGAAAGCCGTGACTCGACACTATACACCACGGCTCTGCCTGCACTTTGGTCTTACCTTACGCAGGCCGAGCAGAACCAAAACACATAATAAAAGTCGCAAAATGTTTGTTGAGTAATCATTAATATAGCGTTTCATCGTTTTTTCAGGCGAACTGTTGTACACCTAAACCACGCATGTGTAACCTATAAGTCCGGCATAATATTATAACTAAATGTGATAATCCTTCGTAGTGGACCAAATTGAGAAACAGTCGGCTATATTTCACATCCAGCGCAACCTCATTATGTGTGAGTCTAATTTATGAGGATGGCCAGGATTAACGAGCTCGGAGTCCCACCACTCCGACGATAACTGAGTAGCAAACCTATAAAAAGATATCATAGGTTTGGACGCAGCTTCTAAAAAAAGGGCCCAAGGGCCCTGCAGTGGTACATCTCGGTCAGTCCAAAGGATATCACACTCTCTGACAATCATCAAGAAAAAACAACAATTTAAAAAAAGTAAATAAGCTTGCTGTTTTGCTCGAGAGAAAAGTGTGCGGACAACGTCGACATAAGAGGTGAACACAGTACACGTTATGATGATAATCAATACCAATGGGTTGCAAACTTCGTGAGGTTCGGACGAGTTGCAACAAGACGAAGCACATGATTGACTGACGATCAAAGGACATTAATGAGGACGGAATAGACGAGGGTGTCGATTCAGATGCGGCGAGAGAATTCAACGTTCGAGGGAAATCTTAATACTTTCAAGAATTGGTTTATACCGTTAAATTTATATATATATATATATATATATATATATGTAATGACCGTCGGCAATGATGAAGCAAGGTATGTTTATTGGATGACAAGTTACAACGACACCAAGAAGTGACGCAGCAACCATCACAAGAGAGAAGGGGGGGCGACCGCCGACAATTAAAAAAAAAACCCTCTTCAATCGTTGGATCGGCACATGGGGAACGATCCGACACAACTTCACCGTTATTGCCAGACAATCTCTTCATCGGCTGAAATGAGGACCTCAACTTCGTTGAATTCGACTGAAGACAACGAAGTGACAACAATGAGGACGAACCGTTGAAAGTCAGGATGAATATATATATATATATGCAATAACATAGTATGCATGTCCAACAATAACGGGATTTATGTGAACCGAGTGTGTGAATTTCGTGAGGTACAATAACAACAGTACAATATTGGCCGCCAGCAGGCCGGACGGCTGACTGAGAGACTAGCTGTCACAAACTGATCGACACTCGATAGCGTAAACGAAATGGTGTGATGATGATTTGACGAGGTGAATATCGTAATCCTGCTTGCAATACGCACGTACGCACACGAACAGAACAATAACAACACATTGGAACACGCGGCTGTCGAATACAACGAGGTGCGTGATGACGTTGGACGTATCTGAAGTCTAACCTTCTGACGGTCATCTCCCTGCGTATCATACTCGAGCTTCTCTGCGAACGGCGGACGGATGTGCTGCGACTACGGGTACCACCACGTAGCGAGCTTCGCTGTGAGGACTGCCGTCGGCCGAGGCGTCCCCTGGCCGACGAGGAATGAATTGGCCACAATCAATTGTATACGGTATAATGGAACAATGTCTCAATACACACGAGCAACGAAAGTAGATTCACATCGTGATATATATATATATATATATATATATATATATATATATATATATATATATATATATATATATATATATATATATTTATATATATATATATATAGGGAGAGAGAGGATTTGATCTCTCTCCTATTTGATGGATGTAGGTGTGTATATCTAAATACTTTTATTCAAATACACAATAATTAGGAATTATTTATGTAGGTTAATATATGTAAGTCAATGGGTTTTGCTCAATGTTCAGCATACCCTACGGTTTGATTTTGTGGTATTCACTTTACAATATCAGCCTATGCACAATAGTGAGATCGAAGGCGGACAAAAAATCACAAGGCGATTTTTCGACAACGCCCCGATTAGGTATAGACGCCTGCCGGAGAAAAGCATATACGAGGTAGCTGACTCCGGTGATCCCGCGAGACTTTTTTGGTACGCCTTTTCGTCAAGGCTGAAAATGGAGGACGATCTCTCGGTTCTACTGTCCAAGGATGGTTCGGGCGTTGTCAATGACAACACGGAAAAAGCGAATCTACTATGCGAGCAGTTCGGAGACAAACGACAAAGATCTGTCTCAGAGCCGTTATCACCATCAATCGGTCATGCGACTTGGCCACAATTGCTCGCCTTTTGTTTTGCCAATAAATCACTCTATGGTTAATCATATGCAGTCAAACGTCACTTGTGTAAAAGATGTTGACGTGCTCGAGGTGCAAGTTATAAAGGCGATTCAAGAAACGAAATGCAGCCCAAACCCTGAGCGTATTCCGTAGGTCTGTTTAAGAAGGTTCGTTTGTTGGTATTATAAAACCACTTACTCGGTCTTTATCAGCGGCAAGTGCCAAATCCCTGCCAAATCGGCGCAGGCGACTAGAGTACAGTAGGGTGGAGCCAAATCTGATCCTGTTAACAAAGGCCCTTATCACGAACTCTGATAAGGTGCAAGATCCTCGAGAAGATCATTTGCGACAGTGTTGTGACGAGCGTCGAATCGCAAGTTCTGATAACGTCGACGCAATACGCGAATTGCAGCCTATTTTTCAGCGATTGTTTCCAGATTGACTGTCGTCAATCTCAAGAAATAGTTCACTGCCGATGCGAAAAATGTCTACGGGAAAGTCTCCTAGTATGAAAATTCATGTTAAACAGACATGGCCTATTGCTTTGTCATATTGGAATCTGGCATGTAGTTTCTACAAAATAAGCAGAATTATCAAAAAGATAAATTGTCAAATCGTTTAGCAAACGCGTGGCTACCAATCGTCAAGTTCCATTTAACTGATTGCCACGAAGCCTTTCCCTCGGAGAGACTTTCTGGGACGGCGAGATAGTCTAACACATTTCGAAGTAGATTATCGACATCACGAGTCATCGAGTTCGCTCCTGGAACTCCCAAAAATGAGTCCAGGTCTTTCCTCAACTTCCCGGCGTTAGTAGAAGGTCCAATACCTTTCATACTTGCTAATCTCGTTGAAGGCAAACGTGACATCGTTTATAGCTATGACAGACGTAAATGGGGACCTATTGGGGATACTCGATTACGTAGAATGGGGACTATACGTGAGACATAGTTATACGAATCGCATTCATTACAATCAACCAACAAGGTTAGTCGAAGTTGAAATTTAATAATAATAATAATAATAATAATTAATAATAATAATAATAATAATTAATAATAATAATAATAATAATAATAATAAGAGAAGGTAAAGCTTTATTGGTGTTATTAAAGGAGCTGCAATTGTTACAATGCTTAAGCTCTCTTATACGTCATCTCGCAGCGGGGCTCGAACGATTAAGAAGAAGAAGATTACTTCAGTACTCACCCGTAAGCTGGTGGCGATAGCAGGGCATTGTTCTGCGTCGACTGTTCGATGGCCATCTTTGCAGTGGTCGATTTGATTGACTGCAAGTGTTGTTGTTGTTGACTCGACTTCGGCGGCTTGCTCTGAGACAGGTTGGACATCTGCTGCTGTTGCATCCTGCCCATAGGCATTACAGACTCGTTGTTGTTTAGCAGCTGCGGCTGTGACGCTGAAGAGATCGAATCTATACCCGGTAAGTTTATCTATCTACACCTCGTGTTCGTCAATGCTGTCCCGCCAGCTAAGGCTAACGGTAACCGCCAGTTGGCCGCTCACTGTGCAAACGCGCCTCGAGTTGTCAGCAGCATGGCGCGAGTGCACGCTCGGCCTGTTAACCGTTAGCCGAAGGTGGACAACATGGGGAGGATACATCTATCCGTTGACATTATCAGTAGCATGTAGTGATCGTTGTACTCGGCGAACAACGCGTGACAAGCTTAAAGCAGCGTGTGAATGCCCCATTGATCTAAGTGGATAACGCTTCAAGTCACATCCTCTATGATAGAGTGATCATTCATGAATTTTTCTTTCGATAGTAATTTTTTTTTGTTTGCTGCTAGTCGATTTCAATTCCACGTCATGTTCAAGGGCAATTTCTATTGGATTATCTACGCTTGTGATATTATATCTAGATAATCTATATATATATATGTATTTATGCTCTGAGAAATTTTGCTAGATTTGATCGTCAGTTGGATCTTGAGGGGATCGTGTCCGGAAAGGAACTGGATGGGGGGTATGGTGTGCATATCTTAGAGCATTTCGACTGCCTCAACAGGTTAGGTTAGTGGCTGTTTACTGGACCGTATATGACATCTATCAGATTTTGTGTTGTTCGGCAGGATGGGATCTCAATATGCAGCCATAAATATGGACTTTTTGATGATTAAATTTTACCCAAATATAGTCACGAGTTTCACGATCATCGTCTGCTTGGGCAAAGGCATATCTCATATTTGACATGTGGATCTCTGTAGCGGCGATGTCGAAATGAGATATATATATATTTACTCATAAAAATGGCACAAATTAACGTAAAGCCACGAACGTATAAGCAATTCGATGACGTTCATTATGGTACGTGTGCAAATGCAGCAGGCAACGTGCTGGTGGCATGGTCGTGCAGGTAGTACAGACCCTTATACACATATATATATATATATATATATATATATATATATATATATATATACATACATATATAACTGATATTGTTATGTAGGCTAATATATATCAGTAAAGGACAAATAACGAGACATGACTTCTAGAAGCGCTATTTAGCCTACATAATCAATATCAACAGCGAGGACGGAATCAACGTAGAAGTTAACATACACCCCTTTAGCTGATCCTGCAATGAAGAATGCTTGAGACGTATAATTAAGACGATCTGTATAACAATGTCTCGCATTGAGCGAATGTTGAACGGAACCTTAACATATTAACGTTCCACAAACAATTGTTGAATACGCCGGAGCGTTGTAATTAGTTAAGCATTCATTGTGGGTATTCTTATGAGCGGGCCTGACCCCTCCATGTTGAAAATTGTTTACGCCAAGTGAATAGTGATCATAGACTTGGAAACGATTCTAGCATATTCTTCCACTAATTAGCCAATAACTGCGTAATTGTAGGGGGAGACATCGCTGATTAAATCGTTTAAAGGTTGTATAATGGTGAATCGGTTACTCTGTCATTTCGGACAGCGCCTGGAAACTGTTGGCCTTCGGCCTACCCACTTGCCTTATGCCCAGATGCTCGTGTCAAGTGTCACTGCTTGCTTATTGTATTTATAATAGTTAAATGTGCCATAGTGCGAAGGTCACAACGTGAGGGACAAATGATCTGAATAAATAAATAAAAACTGTATATTTAGTTAGTCTATTCGATTCTATATTGGTTCATATTAGAGAGAGAGATCAGCAGAGCCGGATATGAAACCTCCGAGGAAAGTAGGTTATCAATTAATTACAAATTATTGTTATTAGTTCAAAGTATATTGGCCATATATAAATTATTGTTATTAGTTCAAAGTATATTGGCCATATATAAATTATTGTTATTAGTTCAAAGTATATTGACCATATATATATGAATAGTTGTAGATCTAGGCCTGAATCTCAGCCTTAACAACATTGAACGTCGTTAGCGTTTTGCATTGTCCCTTCATAAGTCGGACAATCCCAATTAGATGCAAATGTCCAACGTTGTCGGTTGTGATTGACCCCCTGTGGGTGCGCGTGCCTACATCCGTCGCCTCCGATTGTCGAAGACCACCATGAGAGGGCTGGATATATTATATATGGAAGGATCCAATAGAGATTGAAACGAACTGCCGCTGGCTGATGATGTTTGTGGTAGTGGTGGTGGTATTTTGGTTATCAATGACCTTTAGCGAATAGTGACCGCAATAATTAACAAACATAGCTGGTCCTTTTCGTTTAATCATGCGTTTAGCCTTGCAGACAAGTTGCAGAAGCATTAGTTGAGCTATTAGTATTATTATTATTATTATTTTTATTATACGGGGTGTTGCAAAATGAAAACGCGTATTAGTGATTGGTTGTTAGCATCGATGAGTCGATGGAATGATAAACCAGTGAAGTGTTGTTGGTTAGAGAATGTTCTCTACGATGAATGAGGTTATCTGACGAAGGGGTTCCTCTGCTTGCATTGAGATCGCAGCGTACACAAGTGTGTGTTATATTAGATTGATTTAGTTCTTTCCAGATAGACATGTAGCTTCGCAGAACGACGTAAATTAATTCGCTAGACGTTTTCTCTCATGGATACATTGGGATCTACCTGAACCGGAACAAGAACACAATAATTAGCAAAACCGTTAAGCAAGCTATTTAAAAGGGAACAGACTGGGGGTGCAACAGTCGTTTTTTTTTCTCGGCAGAATGAGGCTTATAACTCAATGATAGGCAATGTACCTTGGCATTGAACGTGGCCACTGTTATGTCTACTGCTACTTGTGCAATTGTGGTGTGACATGCCAAAAATCGTTACTCGAATTTTACGTTAATTGGGCCTGGTAACATAGATCCGATTGTATATTATACCAATAACAATGGCACTAGCCCGTTATAGGCGCAATCACCTATTGATGTGATGTTGCTTCTTGACTGCTACAAAAAATCGGCGTAAAAGCGATCTCATTTACGGACGTTTGCTTAATGTGGAACAAGGGAATCGTTGGTTATTTTGCAAATGTCGCCGGATTTGGCAGCCTTCAATAGGAAATATATAATATATTGCTAAACAGAGAGTACATGACGTCGATTCAAATGTACAGATTAGAATATAAGCTACATCAGCTGGACGGATGTTAAGCTGCAGGGGTGCGTGCTTTAAGCAGTTGTTCAGGGCCAAGTAGGTTGTCTGTACCTACGGTCGGTAGCACACAAACAAGTATCGACTACAAACGGTGCAGGAGGTGTCCATATAGAATCGGGTGTTGGTGCAATTATTATTCACTCGTGTGACTATGTTTGAGATACCCACTAGGCTAATTATTATTATTATTAGGTGAGTTATGTTAGTTCGCTTTGTGTATATATGTATGTTTTCCGTTGGTCGGCATGATTATACGTAGGTGCAACGAAAGCCCGACTAATGATTATTAATTACTATCGCTAGGTTCGTTTGTTGCTTGCTTTCTAGCAATTATGCCTTAGTGATATGATCACTTCGTGATCATGTGCTGAGTATATACAGCATTCAGTTATACTGCAACGATTTCAATAGCTTTCCTTGTTCAGCGACAATTTGTTTTTCTCTCTTTTCTTTTCCTTTAATATAAAAATGAATGCACTCCACAAACACGTTGCAAGCATCCCCCTATATTCCTATCGTTTTTTAAAGCGGACAAGGGTGCAGAGCAATTTTCAGCAATCGTCCCTAAGTGGTACATAAGTGATCGCGCATTCGTTCGGTTTCAAAAAAGTGCGCCACGACGCTTCGCCATCTCGTCGCGTAAGTGCACACGGTGTACGTTAGCTTGTGAACAGCGAGTCAACTGGGATAACGGTTAAGCGGATTAGACCTTTTCTCCGTCGCTAGCTTAGTGCCACAATCAGCTGTTCGGCAGAGGAAAATCAACTCCATCATATCTCATCGTCATGTTAACACCTGCGAATCTGTTGTGCACTGTGACGGAACGGCAGCGCGTATTATTGGAAGAATAGTACGCGAAGAAGAACGGCGTGATGTGGACTTGGACAAGAAGATCGGGAGAAGATAGAGAGGTGGGTGGAGAGAAAGAGATGGATGTGAAAGCCACAGAGAAAGAGAGCGAGATATATATATATATATATATAAAAAGAGAGAGAAGGATGAATGGGTATATTCAGAATGATATATATATATATATATATATATATATATATATATATATATATATGTATATATATATAATATATATATATCGTTGTGGAGATTAGGAGATATAGCAAGAAGCTACCTCTCGGCGGTTTGGGCCTCTTTGGCACATCTGGCGGAGTGAATGTTGGCCCGCCCTGTGCTAGGCCACCTCCTAGCGCACTTTCATCTGCAATGCGTTACATCATCACAACAACAACAAATACAACAACAACAACAAATACAACAACAGCATCACCACCACTATAATGATGAGGACTAGCGAAAAAAAAACACTATGGTTATCAAAAACGGCAATGACATATATCAGCTACAAGTATTATAAAGCTTCTGCATAGGCTTCTATAGAACAAAACGATCAGTAGTGATAAATGAAATAATGAATAGATGAAACGGAATGAACAATCGCAAGAATCGTCCTAATTAGTACGATCGCAACGTCAAATTTTCTGCATCTAATGCCAACATTGAAGTTGTCTACGGAATTTCTCTCACTGGCAGCTGATGGTGGATATGTAAATATCTAATTCTGTTGCTTAGATTATCCCTCCGCAAACAAGGGGATGATGCAGTCCACTACGGGCATTCGAAAATTGGCGGATAAGGACACATACATCACACACACACATATATATATTATATATATATTATATATATATATATATATATATATATATATATATATATATATATATATATATATATATATATATATATATATAAATAAGAATATCTATATGAAATCGGACCCCTCGGATGCTGGAGTTGGCTACTACTAGTTAACACGTGGACACTCAACAAATGTGTGCTGTCGATTAGCAGACGAAGAAACAATCATTATTAGGAGATGATCTTTGTTCGTTCTCGTTCTCGTTCAGGGTACGGGGTCCTATCAAGGACCATAGAAAACTTTAGGACCAAGTGGCCACGAAGGATGGTGTTGATCGCAGCTTTGAGCCTCGCTAACAAAAAGGACACCGAAGATAAAGCATTCTATATTGAATTACAATGGCTGATGGTTGGTAGAGATCGACAAAACGGTTTTGGTTGGTAGGACGTTACGTAATCACCGTGGTCCTGTGGTCAACGCGGTGGAAGCCACTTAAGAGGCGGCGGGAAAGGGGCAGGTCTTTCAAGAGTTGTTTTCAAAATGGTTTATCATATGCTGCAGAATGAAACGGTTATTACAACATATAGAGTTATTCCATTCATATGAGCAACTCGGATTTGCGAAATTTGCGCGGTTTATTTCGGGATTGTTCTGTCGTTCGCGTCGTCGTAATTAAGGAGGCGTTACTCTGAACGAACGAAAAGCAAACTCTCAGCAAGCATTAAGTACAGATTAATGACTGGTTCCGATAGGTTGCAAATTGATCGAACGTCGACGTGGGGCTTCATCAATCCTCGTCTAGCCGATTCCATATAGATTGTCTCATAATATAGCGTTCATCCTCCCGTTCGAATACTAGAAACTCGGACATCTCAGGTCTTTTATGAAGGTTGATGTATGTTCATAAAACAGGCAGGGTTGCTGCATTCAGTGGGTTCGTTTGCATTTTTTTTTTTGTTAACTATAAAAAAATTACGCTCAATGTATTACAGCTACGACACACTGATACAATCATTCGCGATATAACTATCGAGACAGCAGACTATGTCCAAGATCGACAGAATCATTCTCTTCAATTCGCACATTTTCCAAATACATAAAACATCACTATTCGAATGCTTGGAGCATATCGCTAGCATGCTTCATATACATATCTCAATAAGTTTCCATTCACCTGTTGGCCATGATCCACAAGGGTTAAACGTTAAATAATTATAAATAAAACACTCATTACTAAAGCTACATCAGCCGTTGCGCCGGTGAACCTCCTGCGGTAGTTGTATTTACAAATACAACTAGAATATCTCCTCAATCAATGTCATAGGTAGTTCACCTGTAAGCGAGAACGCTCCGCGAAAGCTCTACTGAGAGATGGCCACTATAGGTTACACCCTTAAAAGAAAAGGTTTTCGGGCTGGGCCCTGGTGACACCCTTATAGAGGTTGGAACAGTTAACCCAGCGCTGTGCTTCTTGAAACTGTGAACGGGTTGAAGTGTGATCTCTCATCCCAAGCTGGGAGATCGCAGATGTTGTTCACATGTTGAACTTGGTGGAACTTGTAACTTTAACTTACGGCAGCAGCTGCACCGGGGAGCTTATAGAAGGTATCTGGTATCACTTACTGTCGTACGGATTCGCTACATGATTCGTGATTTTTTTTGTATAGATCGACCCCATTGCCTACCCGAACCCATACCGTGGCACGACAACAAGCGGCTAAGAAGAGGGGAAGTAGCATGTATCGATTATATCTGCGTGAAAAATGTCTACTGAAGATCCAACTGACTTCCGCTCAAGCTGTCCTTTCAAAATCATAATCGGCTACTACAACGCTAATTAATTATTACTAGCTTAGAATAGTAACAATATGTTATAGCCAGGCGTATATAGGTTACAATTACACCGATTTCGTTGCTACCTAAATTATATTTGTGTACAAGAATTTCACTCGATTTAAAGCTAATCCATTGATACATTTCGATCTACCACTGTATCAGTCTTGTCCGTCATTATCTGATCATATCCATACAAGGGATTGAATAGTTGTCAGTAACATTATTTCATTCATGTTATGTCGTCATGCAGTTGCTATAAGTTGCTCTAATTAGCACGATCAAATTTAACTGTCGCTCCGACAGTTAGATACGGCTCGCCACACGTCTAATTACGAGTTGGAAACATTTTAGGCAGCGAATGAACGTGGATACTGGACAACTATGTCACGACCCGTTTGGCCTCAGCAAGGATTTACTCCTTAGGCGGTAATGATTCGAGCATAGCAGTCACCCGAACAAGTCAATGGAGCATCGAACAGATAGAATAATTCGTTAATTCGTTGACGAATCAATGAATGAATGAATTGACGAAATAAAAGCATGCAACATTGAGCAACACGTGGTGTCATCACCGTGTTGTCCTGATCACAATACGGCGGAGGGTAAGTAGTCTCGTGTTAATTAGTAATGTCAGAGTAACAACAACAGGTTGATGGTCACACATAATATTCAGGTTCATTCGAACTTGACATTGACCCAATGCGTAATAATAATAATAATCATAATTATTATTATTATTATTATTATTATTTGAATAATTCCGGTAACTCCGTCTGAAGGTAACTTCAGCCCCGAATATTGTCACATGACTGATCCGCGACACCACATATATACGTGTCGACGATCATGCTTTGACTGCGATTACAGTACATGTCACACGGTTCAGCACAGTCGAAATCTCGTCCAGTCTCATGGCATGAATGATGTTCAGGAATTTACGCTGACAGGTGCACTCTCTCAGGATAGTGTAAAGGCTGCTGCTTGACGCTTACTAAACGACATACTCATGTTTACATATGTATAACATATATATATATATATATACATATATAAATGCATAGCTTAATTGATATCGACAGATAGACAATTGATAGAAGTGTTGCACGCATGCATGCCACAGGATTTACTAAAGGATTTTATGGCCAGCAAAGTATTGTAGTAGTGTGGTTAATTAGAAACAGCACTTATCAGGAGTGCCGACCAGTGGAGATAATGAGGAACCTGGCTGTTTGCTGTTATCAATTAGATAATAACAAGAGAGAGAGAGAGAGAAGATGCTTTTCGATGACTTATTCAAGATGCTGCACATTACTACTTATTTAATTATTATTATTATTGTAAGTATGTTTTATGAACGAAATTCAAATTCGCGTTGAATGGGGCTCTTTTCAGGACACTTTGAAAATAAGAAGATCACGTTGTAAGCTTAGTTGGCGCTTATCTAATTGCACCTAGATACGATGGTCGTTGATTGAGTGCAATGCAAAATGTATTGTGACGTCAATAAAATACTTTGCCACCATATTTTACGGAAAATGATTTAGGAGTCATTTTCCGAATTAAGGAAATTTAAGCGCTTCATTTACTCTAATTAGTAGCTATAATTAGATTGGGGTAATTCGAAGCCTTTGTTTCAGCACGCTCATGTTCGGATCAGCAGTTTCGGGTTGGGAGTAGTCATTGGAGTAGTTGAACTCGGGTTTCGCAGATGCATTGATCCATTATTAAGTAATAGACAGATATATATATATATATATATATAGGTGGAAAAGGCACATTCATTATTGGCGTATGATTGAACAGGTGAGATTTCGCCCCGTCTGGATTTCATCTCAGCCTTGCCACTTCCTACTAAGTATCCTGAGCAGAAGATAAGTTAAAGCGATCTTATTTAGACCAAAGTACAGACACTATTCAACTGGAAATCGAAGCAACATCAAATGATAAAACAGTATTGTAAATCGCCCATCATATATAGCTCTTTTATCGTGTACGGTCCTGGCTGGAACTTCAAAGACCAGAGGTGTCTCGGACACGATTAAATTCTCAACGGCGTTGGCAAACGATGAAATCCACTCGTTCAAGCAGGACGAACGAGGTTGAACGCCGAACGGCGGATGCAGAATGTTAGGAAAATTGGACAAAATCGAGAAACCCGAGAAGTGGATGGGGGGGGGGTAAGTGCGTAAGTGGTTGGGTAAGGCGAGGATACGTCAATTGGGTGGTTTGCTTGGCTGGATGAATGATGATGGTCTAAGTAGTAGGCTATAGAAGAAATAGTACAATAATACACGTCTCCATGAGAGGGCAGAGGTAACGCAGACAATTAATATCGATGATGACATTAAGAAGAACATAAGATGCTCTATCCACAGGATGGATAGACGCAATAAAAGACAGAGATGGAAAATAGATAGATATTGAGAAAATATTAAAAGAAAAATCAGCTAGCATTTCGTAAAACAATGTATTTTGTATATATATATACATATATACATACAAATATATATGTAATGTATATATGTATGTCCTTATCTAAGTATAAATATCTATGTGGTTTTTTGTTCATCATAAAACCCCTCACAGTATCTACAGTGTAATCGTACGAACAATTTAAGCTATTCATAATGAGTTACATACATACACATTGTTTCACTGTTATATTGTTCAAGCGAAATACTTTATAAGAGCTGCGCATTCACAAGGTGTACGGCAAGCCTCCTCGTGTGGAGACCTCACTCAGTCAGGATGGGAGGAAATAGACAACAGATCGTCACCTTGGACCGCGACAAAAATACACACAGACCCCCATACACTCACATATATATATATATATATATATATAGCCGTAGGGGTATACGAGTAACATTATCGAGTAATTAGCACTGATGAAAAGGCGGTTATTCGAATCTAGGGAAGTGAGTTAAAATATGAATCACATACAAATTGGAAATGGATATTATTATCACTTGCAAGTTCACTAGCAGGTGTAGGACATATTTTCATTCGTCTTAACATAACATTGGTATGTTTTGGGAGCTATTGTACAAATGAAACAATACGTATGCATGTGAACGTGATATGAGTGAGTTTTAATTATAAACGTGATCATGTCGTTTGACAGGTATTCTACGACATCTTATGTAACTATGCTAATTAAGGTTGGATTGTAGTTATCTAAGGTGTTGAATGCTATAGGCTTTGCTTTCCGTGTAGGGTAATTAAATTTCGGTTTCGGTATATTCTGAAGCATTTATGCCACCTTCACTCGATACAAACCTTCCAACTTAACACTAATTAAGAGGTTAGCTAGAAAGTTGCCTGCTATAGCGGCCTGATGACTGCTACCCTCAGATCACTGAGCAGGATCGAATTTAGCAATAATTCAGAGAGAAAAAATCTGCTATATTCTGTCCATAGTAGACGGATCTCGTAGTGTGATATGTGTACATACATCTACATACAGCGTCATCGAGCTGGGTCATTAATTAGGCCACGTTGGCCCATGGGGCGAACAGCACAATGGACTGAGTACACACCATATACAATTATAGTGCATTTTCATTACGACCATCACAGCGATATTAAATTGCCTTCGCCGTTTCCATACGACTAATATATGTATGGAATATGTATTTAGGTTCGGCCTGGACGCACAATACGCTCAGGGTTCCTATACCACTCAAGGATTGTATACCAGTTCGACAAACGGCGAACACATGCAACAGTTCGTCGGGCAACACCACTATTGTGTGATCGTGTTTGCGTCAGTCTAACCAGCCATGGAAATCTGGTTTTTTCTTTGAACGGCCTTTTTTACAGTAGGACATGGCTGGCTTACACACAAATTCACCGAAGCCTAGTTCACCCCCTGCCTCCAGAGGGTTCAGAAAATCCGAAGCATTAGACACTCCGAAGGAACCTTCTGGGGGTTTACGCCTTTATTCTCTCTATACCTTGGGGAACGTCAGTACGACTAAAGCCAGACCCCCTTTGGTGTACCCCCTAGCTCCGTCCCGATCCCTGCCTCAGCCCCAGTTCCTGACCGTCTAGGCGGGGGGTATCCTGTTTGATTCCGTCTGAGTTTATTCCTTCTCAATTCTTCGAAGCTAGCTCTCTCTCGCTCATGAGTGACAATGGAAATGTCTCGTGGTACGGTGTTGCACACTATTGATCTGCTCTGAGAGCCTTGATATGATTGAGCGTATTTATTTCTGCGGTAGTAGTTCTCGAGGTACCGTGGACGTCAGCACTACCGTGGACGTTAAATGTTGGCTGTGGGTCAGCCCGGAAAATTTATATTTAGTAAAAGTAGTCATATGCCCATCTCTGTGGCGTTGCTGTTTGTGTTGAATGAAGAAGATTCCTTGTTTACTTCGCGTGACCTTTATATTATCTTGCCAACGCAAAATAGAACGTTCTGCTCGATACAACATTCGAACTGTTTGCTTCAATATAAGAACATAACGCGCACAGCAATATAGGCCTTTATTGAGAAAAAACAGCCCCTTTGAACTTACATCTGAATTCATGTCACAGTCGGCCTTTACGTTGCCTACCCCCGAAGTTAACGTGATCCCATGAAGTTAAGCAACTCGTAGAACAGGAGCAGCTAACTACGATTCTTGATTTGTACGTGACTCCCAAGCACTCAAACGTTTGGGAATAACTGGGTTTGGCAGCTTCGAAATGACTATTCTTAGTGAGTAGAGCAATAGAGTTCGGAACTAGCTGCGCTTGCATCGCACGGAGACCCACGAACCCCTTGTATTTTCCAAACACATTATTATTATTTCTTATTATCGTACTTTAATGGCTGGGAGACACCTATATCGTTCAGACCTGTGACCCTGATGACGCAACGATATCAATCACGTAATAGTAATCCTCTATCCGTATCGGACGTATGGGAACTAGTTCAGTCGGCGAGCTTCATTACCAAAAAAAATAAACAAATTGTGCCTTTCTAAATGAAATAATCACTATTAGCACTATTTAGTTGTTTATATCATCTATGTACAGCAAGTAATTCTCGGTAAGTAGGTTCGATTATTTATCCAAAATACGATTTTTCCTCTACTCGCGAATAAGAACAAACAAAAAAGTATCATCATCGATTATCAAGAGCGACTTTGAGCAAAACATTGACAGTTGTAGGGATTGGGGATTCAGACACTTGACACAGATACAAACATCAGTCATCATACATCGGAAAAAATTTACTTCGGTCGTTTGAACATCGAATTCACTGACTCCAGAATGAATCACCACAGGATAACTATAGGCGATTCGAAAAAATTAGCCAAACCACTTCTGGTAAACTGATAACGATAATATTCGGACACTTCGAACCTAACCTATAAGAGCAACAAATTTAAGGGCTGACAAAATATACGGGCAACAGAGATGAACAGAAGTGAATTGAAAACAAAGACAATTAATAGGGTGGATATCTGCATCAAAATGCGACTAATTAAAAAAATATATCAAGAGCTACCTGTTCGCGTTTATAAAATTGCTCGATATGTGAATATCAGAGAAAAAAAAAGGCAAAAAAAAGTCGGTGATTGAGGCTAACTCTGGATGAATTGTGGAAGTAGATAAATAAACCTGCTTTACTAAGAAATGACATGAAAAAAGTTATATTTGTATCATCCTTCGTACATTCACTTATGACTTAAATAATCGTCAACACATACTCACAAGAGAAACTGGCTTATTCTTTTTGAGGCACTCACAAAAATAACACGCGGGTTGAATCATTAACGACATTTAACACAAAGGCATTAATCATCACCAGGTAAAATAGGAGTGGGACAATTATAATGAGAGTTACCGAATAGAGAACGTAAAACACATTCTATAGTCCACTGTCGATCAATCATTCAGAGTCAACACGAACCGGCAAATGAATCATTTCTCCTATTGATTTGGTAAAATAATTATAAAAAATGATAAATGATAATAATTGCGATAAAATTATCAACAATCTAGCATCAATCCACAATCAAGCAATCGATGATCCGTTGTCATATAGCAGAATCGACGAACGGTTTTGCGGACTCTACTTCGAATCTCCTGATCATCGATCGGCGCGCTACATTCATATTGATAGATTACCCAGTTGTCGATCAATCAACCACCCAATCAGTCATTCACTTCGATTATCATTTCGACCACGGTGTTCTCAATCAATTGATCGAGACGAAGTGGATCGTATATATATATATATATATCGTATATATATATATGTATAAGTCCATGATGAACAACAGATTAATCGATCAACAATCGGACAATCGATCAATCAGTCAGTCAATCACTGATGCCGAGGAGAAATTAATCGATCAATCAATTATATGTAAGAAAGAAAACTGTATCTCAGTGTCACCGAGCGGGACCCATCAATCACCACCAATCGATCATTTGGCTTTGTTTTTTTTATCGCTGTTGTTGTTCGTTGACACCATCATGATCAACATCATAATCATTGTTCACACATTTCGACTGGTACGGCGGGCAGCGGGCGATGCTCGTTCGATCAGTCTGCCAAATCACTGAGACCAATCAATCAATCAGTCAATCAATGCTCAAAACAAAGGACCACGGACATCTAGACAAAAGGAAAAGATAATATATATATATATATATACATATATATGGATATATGTGTATATATATATATGTATGTATATTGATATCGATATGGATAAGATGGTAGCATTGTACGACGACTGATACTTTTAGGGTCAAACATTGGATCGTCAATAATCAATCAACTAATAAATAACGAGAGGGAATTGTTGGTACATGTAGTTGTTTTCGAATGACCCGAATGAATCGATTATCAATTCGAACATTTCCGAAACGAAAGGAATCAGCCAATTAACAGAGCAGAGTCACTCAATCAATCAATCAGTCAATCAATCACTGGGAGGGACGGTGGACATATCAATAGCGATCGAACGACTTGGACATATCAATAGCGATCGAACGACTTGGACATATCAATAGCGATCGAACGACTTGGACATATCAATAGCGATCGAACGACTTGGACATGTCAATAAGCAGCAATCAACGTGGACCTACTTGCTCGGCTCACGGCTTGTACTGCGCGAACGCCCTTCTTAAACAGACCGACGCCACCCACGACCGCTGCTGGTTTTCGAAACCGATGTGAGGCCACAGATGAATCAATAACATTGACGCGTTAATGTTCGCCATTATCATAACGTTAATTAATTGTACGACACTGATCATTGTTAATAGCATTCCTACGAGTTAGATTCACTCTTACCGAATCGTGTTGTTGTTATTATCGACTTCCCAAAATGAATGGATAATCACAGAAATAGTTAGTAAACAATATATATATATATATAGATACATATATATATGTAAATAATTAGCTTCATATATATATATATATCGTATACACAGATATACGTGGGTTAATTGATGACATCATCTAACTACTAGGTAATTATCTAATCTTAGTGTGACAAGTAAGGTTCACGAAATGCACGACTTAACTCGCACGATATGCTGATCAAAAAGGTTTGCCAATCGCTGTTTGTTCGAAGGACTATCTATCTAATTAAGCCATCAGTCGTCTGTACTCAGTGCTTCATTTAACTTATAGAACCATAATAGTAGATAAGGTACGAAATAAATGACCTTTTGCCAATGTGAATGAGAAATCAACCACATCCGAGAGCACGACGACGATCGATATGACGCATCGAGTTGTTGGTTAAACGTCTAATGAATGAAATGATTTAGCACTTAGTACAAAGTGTGAGGTCGGGATTTTCTCTCGGAACATTTTCTCTCGGACTTTGTCTTCTCATTTGATACGAGTATGACGACAATATTTCAACATGAACCAGTAAAGTATTTTTATTATTAACAGAAAGTTGTTCAGACAAGAGGTTTCTCGAGAGGAGGGAGGGTGGAACACTTGAAGCTATCATGGAATGAAAACACTCAGCGATTTCGACACCCGATAGACGGAGGAGTGGGAATGGGTCGAGAGTATGGGAGGCAGATTTTTCGTAAAAACAAATTTTGCTGTCGTTTAACGAAGGTTGTCTGTTAGGTAATCACAGGAGCCTTAGCCGTAATTAACGTTGAGAAAATAGTCAGACTTAATAACACAAATAATAAACTGATTTAACGATGTTTACGAAAGAGTAAGCTTATTATTATCTTATCTAAAAACCCTACGTAGAATATGATTGTTATTTCTCTCTCTCTATGAGCTAATTAATCATATGGCAATGCTTCAGAATCCATGTATATATGTATATATATATATATATATATATATATATATATATATATATATACATATACATATATATACACATATATTATAGGCAGCTCATAGTTTATGACGCTGCTATCGATAGTGGTCAATCAGTGTATGATATCATTATGATTAATTAATAGCATGATGTAAAAGGAATGAATATATCCAATGAGAAATTCGACTCACTATCGGTAGTCACTGATTTCCTTGTCTGATTATATGTATTACAAATTGGTTGCTTCATGGGGCCTTTTAAGCAAACATATCAATGGATACTGGTATCATCACGTCTGATATAGAACAATCAAATCGTTCACCGCTACGGCAGGGAACTCTACCCTCGATTCTACTACATACGTCAAAGTAGTCGTAAACAATATTGTTATACATATTGAAGTCGAACCCCGCTATCTCATTGCTGAGATAGCTATAGATAGCTCTACATATCTATGAATGAGTAAATGGTTCGTCCAGCGAAACGAATCCTTGACACAAATGACCGTTTGTCATTAGAAAAGAACCGGTTTCAAAGGAACGCGTTATATAACAACTACGAATCACATCGAGCGTTACATCGTTACCCAGCTACCGACGTTTGCAGAGGGCAATGAAAATGACGGAAGCAAAGAAAGAAAACATCAACATCAACAACGACAACACACAACGAAAAATAGTTACCTATTTAACTTAGTAGCTTAAAGAACAGCCCTATGGGAAAATTAATGGTCACGTCATGATAGTTGCTAGCATGTGTTGGATTTTCGGAGACAACTTTTGGGAAGGGGCCAAGTTTGTTTAGTGTGAAAGGAATTGGCTGACATTTAGGCGAGGTTTCGTTCGAGAAGCGCATTTGATCGTTGTAGCAGTAGTAGTAGTAGCAGCTAGACTGTATATAGAATGAAGAAATGGGGCTCCCGACGCACCAAGGAGGAGGAGGCGGCGGCGGTGGACGATGCCGACCACGACTCGAACTTGCGAACGATTCGTCACAATGATTTTAAAGTGTTTCCGTTTTGTGCTTGTTTTTTATTTCTTAATCTATATTTCAGCTGGCATTTCTATCCAGGCTATGTGAACCGCGAAAGGGGGATGGAGTGTGTGCTATGCGGGTCGTTCGACGTTGGGCAGGTTAGCTAATTAGTTCGATATTTTTGTAGTATGCTAGGCGCCGTTCAGTCAGGCGAATGTGTGAATGCTTGAAAATATTGCTCTGGGACATTACGCTTGGCATGTGTTTGTCAAGTGTGGGGGGGGATATCTTGTTAGAATCCATGGTGCGACGGGTTCGCTATGATATGGTATAATACTTAGGCTG
The DNA here is from genome assembly GCA_019614645.1 of Stratiolaelaps scimitus. Taxonomy (NCBI): domain Eukaryota; kingdom Metazoa; phylum Arthropoda; class Arachnida; order Mesostigmata; family Laelapidae; genus Stratiolaelaps; species Stratiolaelaps scimitus. The sequence continues at coordinate 593,174 of JABWDB010000064.1, read as the reverse complement.
AAGTGAAGGGTTTCAGTTAGGTGATAGTTCATGAGGGGGGGGTCATACCGCTAAATATGAGCTAAGTTATGGCCAAATGTTGTTGTTCATGTGTGAATTGGAAAATGCTTGATGATGCCAGGGTATAGGTTTCCTTGGTACAACTACTGGACGGACGGACCTGTTAGGATTCAATCTATAAGGATCTTCTTTCACATTGCTAGATAGACATGGAGTATGTGTGTGTGTGTATGTGTTTAGGAAGATTCGATGTGGTTCAGCGGCAAAGGGAACATTGTACACTCACGGGACAAGGGCAGAATAGCGGAGGAAGCCAGAGAGAGGCACATACTATTTAGTATTATCATTATTAATTAATTAATTAGTTATCATCATAAGCGTGATGACACATTTTGTATAGCTGTGATTATTACTGGTCAACAGCGAAGTTTGCTTCAGTATGAAAATATCTAGCTAACATTATGATAGAGAGAGAGAGAGATAGATATAGCATTAAAAAAATTAACAACAATTAGAAAATCAATGAATAGGGAATAGGCGGAGTCAAGGGGAACAAACAGTATAGAAGTTCATAGAAGCGAATATGTTAGGCAGTTGCGGTGAAAGTGTTTAGAGAAAAGATATAACTCACTCATACAGAGAAATAGGTAGGCAGAGATAGATATTGAGATAGAGACGCATCATATAGAATTAGCCAGATATGTGCGTATCGCCGCAACATCGCCGAAAGCGGCGATGTCACATTGTGCCAACCAATCAGAGTCACAACAGCAGTAGCAGCAGCAGCAGTAGTAAGAGGAATAACAATAATAACAAGAATAGTAATAATAATAATAATCGTATTAACAACAGCAGCAGCAACAGCAGCCAAACAACTAATCTATTCTAATTATAATAGACAATATATTATAGATATGAATCAATTACACAACCAGTCAGTGTCTCTGTGTGTGTGTGAGTGAGAGAGAGAGAGAGAGAGAGAGAAAGAAAATAATGAAAATAATAATACTCGGCAGTCATGTTAATTGTCAGGATGTGAATAGATGTCATCGCATCATCTAGCTAATTAATAATTGGTTGGTTGGTAACGTTCTCGGTGGAAGCTGGACACACCCGCGATTAGCTAATCCTCATAGCGAATATGAGTGAGGTGCTGCTGCTGACTAATTCGTTGGAGAATTGTGCGTCTAATTATTAATGGCTCTGATACGAGAAGGGACCATGTTCCCAACATCGACATACATGCTAACGACACAAGCGATCACATATTGGGAGAGCAAGGTCCAGCAATACTCTGCAAGTATGCTTTGTAGTATATCTACATAGATCGGCATATAAAGGTTATGAGTTACACGTATGTGTTCTAGTATCGTAAACGGTTGTATTTAATGAATAACAATCTACGAAGTGTTCGTGTGAACAAATCACGCAAACAAATATGTATAAACGAATATACCTTTGAGGCATTTGAAGGTAACCTTCCGTGCATGGAATATACTTGTAAATCTGCTGTTTCCTTAGCCGTACACACATATATATATATAAATATATATATAATATATAATTATTGTACGTAACATATACGAGAGCCTATAAGTCATTGAAAAGATCGCAGTTCCTTTAAGAGCAACGAAAAAAACACCAATAAGACCATCTATCGTTACCTTTCTACACATAGATTGTATAGCGTGTAGCTCAGACGGAAATAATATCGAACAGAACGAGGGAAAGTTTCAGGGAAATGTTTTCCTCGAAGGGGACAGAACGCTGTCTAAAATTCGGCCAGATTCACCAGCGTTTCCCTTGAGTTCGGTTACGCCTTGACATCCTATCAGAACAATACGTTTCTTGGGCATTTGTCAGGGGGAAAATGCATGCTCCTCTATCTAGATAGAGAGATGTATGCTAGCGAAATGGAAACGGTGGACAAAGATTGCAATTGAAAGATTAGCTTCGAAACCGACAAACAGTTGACTCGTTAATTCGTCTACCATGAACTTGCGTAACTTCTCGAACACTGTCTACTTGTCAGAGGAACTAATGGCTACGGACATTGTTACTCTAGGAGTGGTGAGGGGAATATGTTTGAAAACGTCGCACGCGCTCTTCCAAAGGTGTATGCCATATATATATATATATCTATATATATACACATATATATATAAGCATATGCTTTTGTGTCAGATACGCGTCGAATAGTCGATTATCGATACCCATGCTGAAGGCATATAGAGATATTTTTGTTCTTGAGATACCCCCATAGCCTCCATACAGCTATTTGTATCACTAGACAAAACCTTCTTTCGTGTGCTGCATAATAAGTGAAACTTGATAATAATGATTTTTCGCTCTATCTATTTATCTATCTACTTTATTTTTATGTTATACCATTCGCATGCCTTTGGTCGGGGGGACCAGTTAGATGGTTGCTGTTTTTTTTTCCTTTAGACAAACATGATAATTATGTGTCGTCCGTATCCTGTCTCAATTTTATATACCATATTATTAAGTACAGTGCGACGACTTTCAGTGTCTGCATAAACGAACAAGCTCATGAATATATACATATATATATATATATATATATATATATATGCCTATATCGTATGTATAACAACGTATAGAGAAGATCCGCTGAGATCTTATGACATGGAACCGAGGACAACAAAACAACAGCAACAACACAGAATGATAAGGGACTTCCTCGAACTCTCTGTCAGAAACATTGCATCTCTACGCAATGTTACCACTCTGTTCCGAATAATCCAGACCCTCTTCCTGCTATTTGCTACACAAGTGTCACACCTCCGCTTGGGAATATACTGACAGTTCCCAAAGTGGCAGGTAATTTAATACTGTCCTTTTTTGTCTTGAAGCTATATTTGTGAATAATCGACTATTTTTAGCCCTGGAACAAAAATGTCTGCAAACATTATATCTGCTAGACAATAATTCTACCCGCACACTTGAATTATGTACAATATAATTTAAATAAAAATAAAAAATTGAAAAAGAAACAACAACAGCAGACACCCAAACAACTCTCTCGAATTAAATGCTGTCCAATCACAAAGTTGTACTTACGATTTTTGCATTTGCATTTCTTGATCAACTTTTCATCTTTGATGTCTTCGTGGCAGTGTTTACAGTAAAACCACGCCCTGAAAGTCGTATCAATGTCGCATGTGATCATTGTGATTGCAGGAATATACTATGAGAATTCGTCTTTTTTTTATGCCACTTTGTCTATGCCAACGTTCACTCACACAGTTTTTCGAGCTGACCGTCAGCTGTTCGCCTAGCTCTAACAGGCCTGAGTTCTTAACCTTTTAGGTATTACTATGAGAGGACCTATCGGGGACACCTTTGCTTACTCTCTTCCATACTCGTACTTGGCAAGAATCTGGAAGATTGCAACTTTCACTCAAGCGCACGCACACATATATATATATATATATATATATAATTGATTGGGATCAATCTTCTACGACAGTCAATGCGCACTACTTGAAGTGCATTCAGATGAAGCTAAAACCAGCACTTCGCAGAAATAACCCTATCCATTTTTTGGCGCAGAGGGAAGATGTTTCACAAAATACTCTCCCATTCGATCTGATTTCGTGAACACGCACACACGCACATGAACACGCATAAACACACACGAAAGGCGCGACAGCAAAATCCATGTGAGTTTAAAATACAACATATATTTCACTTAATCACGTATGAAACGTGTGTGAATCACGTATAATTTGTTGTTCTTTTTGTTGTTGTGTCTCGGCACAGCAACCTCCTACGAATCTGACCTTATTCAGATTAACTAGATGCTAATTACTTCGGTGAGCTGTCAGGTCGGGCCTCGTATCTGATGACAGCCAACTGCATTTTCTATGATATAAAGAGATTAAAAGATGAAAATCGATGCTTATTTGATTTATAGTTCACCGCTCCAACAGTGTACATACCGTTTGACCTCGTCGGCCGATTGGGCAATAAAGAACCCCTGAGTGTTCATGGTAATCTTCACTTTCTTCTTGGGGTTAATGGCAATCTTGGACTCGGACGAATCGTCCGAATGGACCTCGATCGCCAACAGGAGCAGCTTTAGTTTTACGAAGCAAAGTCTGCACGAAATGGCAAAACAACAGTAATGAGTGTTACGACATTAGTTTAAAACGAAACTTCCTATATATATATATATATATATATATATATATATATATATATATAAATATACTATACAAGGCTTGGTTTATTAACGGAACTGCAGTCTTATCACAACGCTTAAGTTCTCGTAAAAATAATAGCAAAAAAAACAGCACATTCTTGCTCAAGCAAAACTATAAATGGATGTGCTCAGTTAACAAGGGTGCTAAAGGTTTTCGGGCTGACTCTCAGCCAACATTTAACGTCCACGGTACAACTGCTTCTAACATTGCTTCAGCACAAGGGTGCTGTTCACCTATCAATTATGCTAGTACTATAAAAATAATATGAAAATAAATTGATGAAAATGTGTTCGGCATAAGGCCTCATGAGACAAAGTTGCTCAGTTTTATGGAGCAATGCCGAGCGCACCACAAGACCACCGGGCTCGATCACAATAACAATATCTATAACCTGCCTATCAATTGTCCATTGTATGAGACCTTGTGGAACCCTCGAATTAGCTCTGCAAACAGGTCGCACCAACTACTAGTGCTGATACGACATGTCCGGACCGGTTGTTGAGGACCAAGCTTAACTAAAGTCATCCCCATCTGGAGGACTCTGAAGACATACGGAATAAGTGGTTCCACGCCTTTGGAGGGAAGTTAAATAAATAAATAAACAGCATACGACATGTCCATACGAGCGACAACACCAACCTCCGACAGTAGTTACTAAGGAATACTAAGGTTTTCGGACGGTTACTCTCAGCCAACATTCAACGTCCCAAGAATACTTTCATTAGCGGGTGTGATCGAATATGAGCCAGCGATAACATTCAATCACCTCTGTATAGTAGGGTACATGTATGAGATTCGTTACCATCTCTCCGCACGATCATAGTCTGACTAAAAACTGTTTTTCGAGCTGACCCTCAGCTGAGCCTCCCCTATCTGACAGACAGGCCTCAGCTCTTAACCGTTTTAGGTATTACTATGAGGACCTGTCGGGGCCACCTTTGCTTATTCTTTGCCTTACTCGTACCTGACAAGAATCTTCAGATAAAGAAAGATGATAAAGAACTCCAAAGATTCTCCAAAGCGTCTCTCAGGATTTGAACCCAACACACACGTGTCCCTCCGGTCTAGTAGTCCAAGACGCTCACCACTAGACCATCCAGGGGACATCATACTATGACTAGATCACTAACTAATGAATGGAACTAACGGACTCGGTGATCAGCTGTATTGTAAATCGTACTTACTCGGCCGCTTGTGGAAATGTCATTCCGGTAAACGAAGCAGCTAGACCCTCTGTATACATCTCCATGCCCGTGCCGAACAAATAGTCATTCTGCCACGCAGGCATATCAGGTGATGTCTTGTATGACCTAGGATGTATTCGTATTAAGTGTTAAGCACTATTCCGTATGATGATGAAAATGATTATTATTATTATGTAATTAATATTTAGTAGTCAACTGTACTCGCTGAACGTGAGAAGCATCTCAGACGAACTGGGCAAGGCCGGAGGAACTGGCTTTTGGGGGACTGTCGTACATCGAACACCGAAGCGCATGTTTTTTGTTCTTGTGGAGTTAGGTATTTCGCAAATATTATATTATATTTATCTACAAGAATTATAGAGAAAATGGAAAGAGAGAAATTAATTTTACTGTTCTTAAAAAACGTTTTTTAAAAAAAGAAAATAACTCTTAACAACACTTTCTTACTGTTCATTATGAAATATGAATTTTACAGGCAGAGGTAACTTTTAAGAGGGAGGCAGATCGTACAGGTTTACTACGTTCGCTCACAAACGTGTGTGTGTGTGTTGTACGTTACGAATACTAGATGGAGTACCTCATAGCGAATAGATTGGCCATCATTGTGGAAAAACCTGGGGCTAGGCACGATTGGGCAATGAAGCCGAGTTTTAATTCGGACACGCAGATTACGTCATCCCCGCGTTTCCAGTTCCAGCTGGGGATGTTCAGCAGGTACGCCTAAAAACAATCGAATTTAGAATACGTAAGAGAGCATTTTTGGCATTATGAACGGAAGTGGCGCATTTTTCGAAACGCTTAATTTCGATCGATATGTCACCAGGTCGCTCGAACCTCGAGCGGACTCACGCTTTTCTTACAGCTATAGACGCAGCCACTATACAGGTCACCCCCAACCCCCGCGGGTGGCAGGAAAGAAAATAAAATGCTGATTGACTGTTGATACCGTTGCAAGAATTTCAACGCAGACCAAAAATATATGCACCTCATTTATATATAACGCTCAATAAAGATATGAGTCTCAGCTTGATGTTGTGATTATTATTATTATCCCACAGATAATATGCTACTGACCTTATTATGGTACTGCATTAGTTGAATGATGACTCTAATACCATCGGAATAATTTTTGATCGAAATCACTCGCATGATGTTAGCGGCGTCTTCGGCATCGGGGTCCTGACAGTACTTGTTTGCCAGCACCAAACATGCATCTGCCTCGTGGACCTGCGGAGAAGGGCAATTCATCATTGTCATAATACCTTAATCATGACCAGTATTCATTGAGCTGACTGACCACTGTTTTCCTCCATATGTGTGGCAGGTCTCGGCACATATCAGTTTTGGTGTTTGAGCTTTTGTACAAGGCGTCCTTGCAAATGTATGCTGAAGAATGGTGCGAACGTTTGTATGGTTCTGTGCGTTGAGCGATTGTTCCCGTTGTCTCGGGACTGCAACATTACTTGACACATATTCTAGGAGAATTTGAGCATTGTAAAGTTGCAGTTCTTTCAATGAACCCATATTCTCTCCAGCTCTAAATAAAGCTGTTGAGTACCTCTAAGTCATACCAAAATATCTTTGTTCTAACTCATTTAGTTCAAAAGTTGTTGGCATTCAAAGAGCGGACAGCTCGAACGATATACCCTAATATTATAGATTCAAGAGAGATGCATCTGATTGAAAACCCTATGATATTGTACATAGACTCGAAGTCGACCACGATGAGAACACGATAAACTAGAAAAAGTTATTGTCCTTCGGCTGAGTCGAAAAATGATACATTGATTATAGAATTTTCGATATCGTTATCTTCAACGCAATTAAACACAAATAACCCCCAGCATGTACAACCTTCTCCGAACTCGTCTCTAATGAAGACACACAGTTTAATCACTTTTCATCATCACGCAAAAATGCCACGCACTCATCACGTCTAATTGTTTATCGTATCTAGTCATTATCACGTAAGGTGCGTTATTTCATTTTTGGTCGACTTATCCACTTCCTATATAAGCTTCGTTGATTGAACTGTCGGGCGATTTTTTCGAGCAGTTCGATTATTGTACGATTAGATTATTATTATTAGATTATTTCATTCGGTTATCTCAACTATCAATCCGTCTATATTGTCCCCCACGCACCCCCGGGAAAAGCACTGGATGTAACGCTTACCTTTACCCGCTGCAGGTCGATGGGGTTCATAACGCTTCCTTGGAAGAATTCGACAGTCGTAAAATGCCTCTTGATGAGGCCTTCGAGTTCTAGATCGGGGGGTTTTCTGCAAAACGGATACAGATTCGATTCGAATTATTGGTCCGCAGTCGAGACTCCGCTCGCGTTCCAACAGGCCCATTGGAGATCTGCTTTCACTCAGGACGTTTAATATAATTTGAGCGGGACTGTAATACTTTTGACAGCCGCCGGTCCGTGCCCCAGGTCAAAATCGGTTCTGAGTTTAGTCAGTAAGAGTCTGACACTGCCAGGCAAAAACCTAAGTTGTGAGGCCTGGGGCCCATGCAGGATTTAGATTGGACCTCGTAAAAATTAAAACATTTCGTTCATATATATATATATATATATATATATGTGTGTGTGTGTGATGTATATAACTCACCGATGTAAGAAGACGACTTCGACGTCAACGTCTTCTCTGTCTTCGTGTAGAAAATCTTTTAGAAAATGTGATACCGACTCGTATGTGATATGCCCACAAACTACGATGTGTCTGTTGATTAAAGGCGGGCACATTTCAATAGGTTTTTGACACACAAAACATGGGTCAGCATGTTCCAAGCGAGATACGTGTTTCAGATGATGGGAGATAGGTACATAGGTTATGATTCGAGTTCCAAGTTTAAATTGAGTAAATTTCATATGAACGAATGGAGAATCGGAGATTGTAATGATAATGTGTTTTGTATGAACGCCATATGCGTCGTCGTTGTTGTTGTTGTAGTGTTCAATGGTGACGAGGTCGAAGCCGATTTGGGTGATGGTTGCCCATTGTCAATTCGAAATTGCCGGGGAAATGCGAATCCGAAATTTGTTGTTGATGAGTAGTCGTCCCACCGCGCGAAATACAAAATTAAAAATGTTAGTAGCCAATCACGACTCGAATATCGACGAAGGCTCTACCTTGAACAAGCTAATCAGAATCTCCAAGCTGATAAATGGACAAGCAGACTCTGTATGTATCTCGGAAGATAGTAATAATCACAGTATATATAATGCTATTCTGATATTGCTGTTGTTTGACATTGCGCATTCGAGCGGACGGGAGCGATTGAGGCGGGCACTTTCCAAAACCATTAAGAAGACAATTATCTGGAATTTGCTAATGTCTGGTCATCACTCTGTTTTACTAACTGCTTATGAGACGGTGTTAATTATAATAATAATAATAATAATGGAATATATTAATTAGATCTTGAGTTGTCGAAACAACATTATAGTTTCTAGATAATAACACAACTTATCTTTAGTATAGTGGGTATTGTAACTCGAAACGAATGGCAGCTGTTACTTTGAAACACTTTAAGGATTAGCTAGAAGGCTGAGAGTTTTTCAGCCCGGCAAATCGTTGGTCTAGTTAAGCAGTTCTCACTAGCCGTATTCAGAGGCAATTCCATTTCGGTCTGGGGCGTGATCTGGGGCCAACTGTAGAATAGAGGAGTTTCTATCGAATTTTGTAAAACCTTTCTCAATGAAACAACAGCACTATCGCAGTAACGTAGTGACGACTTGCAGACGACCTTTTGCAACGGCCATTACATAGGCAGCGGTAGACACTTATATAGCTACATGAGTCCTTAGTTCGACTCATTAATAATTTGTAAATACGATTCTGATAATGTGCTCCACTTATTGGCCATAATGTATATTGACAGGCCACAATAATTTTTTGTTGCCAATCCAATATAAGTAGAACGCGACAAGAAGCCGCGTCATAGAACGCCGCCGCCGAACGTCACCTGCAGGTCGTCACTAATAAACGAGGCACGCAAATGCAGTAACAAGAACAGCAGCAGGTAGGCTGATTAGGGCTCTGCAGGCGCACCTTTGACATTGTCTATGACCTTTACGAGATGTAACAATCATGGCTTCATGATTTTCTTATCAAATGTCTCTCTACTGGCGAATTGAACTAGCTTAATTTTCCATTTTTCACTATATATGTTTAACGATATCTGTTCAAAGCTACGTCTGCCAAGCTGATCATTGACTTTCTTTGAAGTTGTCTCTTTGCTTGAATTTCATTTTTGTGTGTCTCCCTCACCGTTCAGATCATGAGTTAGATTTTCGAACCCGAATATCGCCAATCTACGTCAACGGAGAGCTCAATCAAAATCAGTTTAGGCTGGGAATTATAACAGATTGAGGAAATCGACTAGGCTGAACGATGTGAACGCCTCTAATAGGTGGTGTCCGTTTATATCCAAAATAGAAAAGATCAATAAACGTAACGAACGAAGTTTGATAGAAGTCAATATTAGGTAATCATCTCAGGTGGCCGAAGTCGCGCGGAGAAGAAGTGCAAAACCAAATAACCAATGATATATATGTATGTATGTGTATATATATATATAATCGATTCAAGTGTGTTTTTGTCACTCCTGTGGATCGTCGTCAATTCGATCGTTGTTCGCGGGCTCAGCTAAAAGTGTGGGGGGTGGGGGTCATGGTGTTGGCCAAATGGCTCTCGCGGGGGTAGGTGGATGGCTGGTGGCTGTGTGAACGCTTGATCGGCTGATTAGGTTGGTACGGTTAATTCATTGCAAGTCGTGACAGTAACAGCAGCAGCAGCAGTAGTAGTAGTAACAACAACAACAGTTGAGGGTAAAGTGTCAAGAAAAAAGAAATATATATATAACACATACATGCATGGTGGTGGTGGTGTGGTGGTGATGACGACTAATTAGTGGAATGGAATTATGAGTATGATGACGATGATGATTAGGTTGTCGATGGGTATCTCGCTCGCTTGTGTCCTTTCGAGCCTGCAGATAGTCCCTCACGATACAGCCTTTATAAACGGCCAACTGCTGCTGCTGTTGTTGTTGTTGCTAATCACCTTGTCACTCCGCATGGTGCTAATTGTCTTTCTCTCAGCTTTTAGATGTATTTGTTTAGTATTGGCAGCAAATGCGGGTGGATGATACGGAACGAATCAAACGGGTAGTCTCTAATGGCAAGCGAGGCTGCGGCTGCCAACCTACCTCCATAAGCGGGTGTCTCTAAGCTAGGCTTTGTTTAGTTACGCGTTAGGTTAGTGTCCGTAAACATTTCAATACAATACAATGCGCTTTCAGATGGCGTTGCTTATTTACACCTGCTTAGGCAAGCAAAATGGTTGTTTAAATTCGGTCATCTATGTTTTCCATCGATCAGAAGCATCACAGATCCAGGGACATGAGTCAGATCGGCATGTTGACATATATTGACAGCTGTGGTGCTTAGCTTCAGATCGGATCGATGGTCGGGTGGCATCGATCCTCAATATTGAGGGTGAACATTTTGAAAATGACTGACGTCGTCTGTGCTGGAAGGACTTATGGAGGCGGCCGGACGGCTGGTTTCGTTTTCACAACGTTCAGGGGCAAGGCGTGTGCTCGAGTACTTCTCACATTCAGACGATTCAGCTCGAACGTGACCTTCACCGGAAGAATCGAAGCTCGAAAGCTCGAATTTGAATATTTTCATCCCTTCAAGAAGATCTTGAAGGTCTTCGCTTACTTTGCCTTAGGTGTGTATGAATGAATTGGCGCCTTGCTGTTTTGGCGCGAAATTCAAAGACTTGCAAAACTTTTTGACGTCAAATAATTTCTAAGGAGGACATTTTCGCGCAAATTTGTACCGTTGCAACAGAGTTTGTAGAAGTATATTCGTGAGGACAGTATCACAGGCCACAGAGAAAAGTAGGCGTGTTTCTCATGTTTGTTGGTAAAGTATATGAGCACCTCTTGGTATCATGTGCGTACGTGAATATATGAAGAATCTGGAAGAATTCGAATTTCTCGTCAACTTCTTAATTACTGATCTAATTGGTCATCCTTCCAGCATTCTTGATCTGCCCAAAATCCAATGCATATCAAGGCAAGCCGAACAAAAAAAAACGATCATAGAGTGCAGACACTCATTTGCTCACAAACACGTTCTTTGAGAGCGGCGGCAGTTGAAAAAGCAACGTGTATTATTGCAATTTTCGTTTATTAATTTATCATTTGGCAAATACTCAATTTTCCTTTAGTAGCTTAATAAAATGACACATGTACGCACACACACACACACATATTATATATATATATATATATATATACATGTATATATATATATATACACACACACACAAACAGATAGTAACTAATCGGCTTGTCTCCTTATTTACTCGTCTGTCTCGCGGGGATCAACTCGGTCGTATTCATTATTGAGTTCGTAACTGGACAGCTAGTTAGCACAAGGATTCGTTAAACGGAACCCTGTCCTTGACAGCTGAAACCCGCTCTCATACTATTGCTATGGAGGATTTTTGATATTGAATAAGGTTGAATTGACGCCAAATGATAACAAATTCATAATATCTTCGTGTCATCTTCCCCTAATTTGTGTGATTTCAACTAGCTATTGTTAAGAAGTGTCGACGTCAAAACAAACATTCGGAAATAAATCTATTTTTGGAGCGATTCATAGACATTCGTTGAGCATATCGAATGTTAATGTCGAGTGTAAAGAGATGTCCTTTATTGGCATACAATGGCCTACTATATCACTGGGGCCAGTCTAAATTAGTTGCACCCAATGGTGGAAAATCTCCGAGGACTACGTTTATATATATATATATGTTGGTCTTGCCCGCAATAGAGGAAGAAATCGCGCCAAAAAATCGGGCGAGGCCGCGGTAGTCCTATCGATTTCTAAAGCCACCATTATTTTTCGAATCTTCCGACTTGTGGTGATATGCTTCTTGCTCGATTCTATTATATATAAGTGTCTTCGACTGTAATGCAGCATAGATAAACGCATTTGGCAACACATTCATCTACATCCGCAAGATATATCAGGCATCAGAACAAACAGCCTATACGAGACGAGGAGTAAATTTATCTTGCATTTTTTTTGTTAGTAAATCACGTTATCTTCGCTAGTGAAGGTATACATATATATATATATATATATATATATATATATATATATAGACGTATTTACTCAATTCTCAGCTGAGTCCGCCCACATTTGCTAGGCCTCGTGAACTAGTGAATATGTTTGTTTGATAACAGCAAACATAGAATAGCTCGTAGAAAAATCGAAGGTATTTTAGACGGTCGAGTTTAGGTAACGCTTAATAGTGTACGGGATAATCTTCATTACTTGTGTACTTGTTATATATATATATATATATACATGGGGAAAGGAGGGCAAAATTAGGTTTACAGTAGGATAATAGTTAGACCTATAGTAAGGAAAAATAAGCTTTAATGAATGGCAACAAGTGAGTTTAAAGTTGTTGTCCTTCATTGAAGCTTACTTTTTCAACTGAGTCCTAGAGTTGAAACGGATGCTCCGTCAACTTGAAGTGTAGACTTTTATTAACTGTGACCTACTTCTACTCTGACTAAAGACTTGTGTCTCACTCTACTGTAAATCGATTTGCCTCCTATATATATATATATATATATATATATACATGTATATGCGAACGAAGAAAGTGATTATTCGAAATGACTACAACTACCGTATGTGTGTTTGTGTATTGGCAGATGGATTACACCTACAAAGTGTTTTCTATTCTACGTTTGTATTAAGGTGAATGGTAATAGATATTACTATCAATCACATTTAGTAATGTAATAGTAATAATATATCTGGGCTGATCGCAAGTATATATATACATATATGTGTGTTTATATCAACCGATTGCCTGAGAATCGGTCTTGCCTTATGGGAGTCATTACAACTATTGTTCCTGAGTGGTGTTCCAATATGCTTGAACGAGATTCGAATATAACCACTAATCAATTGCCACATGGCTCTTGACAAGTCGACAAAGGGACTGTTGCAACTATAAGCGATCTGATAGATCACGTAGTCTATGAGCGTACGGATCAGTAATTCAGCATGGGTTCAAGCCGAATATGCGAATGGAAGACAATAGATGATTGGTGACACTCGTGTATATCGAACATGATTATGTCTTAATCTAATTAACCTGTAGATCAGATCAGCGCAGATATTGGTGAATTTAGTTTGAGTGATACGAAAGCAAAGATCATGTGAGCGAGTTAAGTATGAGTATATTATATGCTAAGTAAATATGCACAGTGGGGACCAGCAGGCGAGGGTTTCACTGGAGGGTTAATAATTAATAATAGTTAATAATTCGCCCAATCGGCCCGGGTTTTAATTACTTGTCGAGTTCCTGAAGGATGTGTCAATAGTAATTAAAGAAACATTTATAGGAACATCACACTGTAAAAATAGCCTAAGAGCGTTAAGATCGGAGGGAGAAATATTCCTATGCGAGATCGCATAGGAATGGGTGGGACTCGAACCAGCACCCTCTGGCTTTGCACTTGACACCCCGCGACGACTATTTTTTTTCTTGTATGAACCACATCGTTCTACTATCACTTTCTTTCAGAAATATAATTACATTTGAGCCTTCTGTACAATGATTCAGATTTCCTTGATATAAAACAAGGCCATCACATTGGTTCCTTCACAAGACTATGATGAACCATACAGCCTATGTGATGATTCGTCGGAGGAATGAGTTATTCAATGCATCGCACGAATGCAATGAACTCCCAGCCGATTGCTGTTCACTTGTCAGCTTTATTGTGTGTATTTCGTTGGGGTACAACTTAACGAAACATAATCAACACGCCTAAATGAAATGTCCTACGAACATCTCTCGTGTTTGAACGAAACAATTTGACTGAAGGACCTTAACGTTCGACTAGGCATGATCTGAACGGGAGACTTCCGCTTGAGCTTCTGCTCGAGATGGGGAGCTTCTGCTCGAGATGGGAAACTTCTGCTTGAAAAGCGAAACTTTTGCTTGAAAAGGGAAACTTCTGCTTGAAAAGGGAAAGTTTTGCTTGAAAAGGGAAACTTCTGCTTGAAAAGGGAAACTTCTGCTTGAAAAGGGAAACTTCTGCTTGAAAAGGGAAACTTTTGCTCGAGATGGGAAACTTCTGCTTGAAAAGGGAAACTTCTGCTTGAAAAGGGAAACGTTTGCTTTGAAAGGGAAACTTCTGCTTGAAAAGGGAAACTTCTGCTCGAGATGGGGAACTTCTGCTTGAAAAGGGAAACTTCTGCTTGAAAAGGGTTACACCTTTGGGGGGGGGTCACTCGACAGACACAAAGGGGGATCAAGACTATCACTCTAACTAGCTTGGTCTTGTCGGAGCGATGTTTCTTTTTTTTCTCTCGTAGCGCTATACGAAAGCCAAGTAGTTCTAACAGCGCATTATGACGTTGCGTAAGAACTTGTAGCCGGTCGTGTTAAACACATATGTGGCAAAACATTGATAAATCAATCGACTTCGAAGGTAGCCCTACACAGATTAATCACTAGGGAACAACAAGTAATTACGAGTATACTGCAGATTGCCCATTAAAGTAAGGGAGAGAAGAGGGAGATGCTTAGGAAGCAAGGTGATATCTGGTCACTCGCTGGTCTTTCTAGGAAGATTTTGTATGGAGATATTTTCCTTTTGTCGTCACATGTATGCTTGAATTGCCGGCTGTACACCTCGGTGTACTCGATCCGTTATAATAATTCTTGTTGGAGGCTCGCTCGTCGACTTTGAATAGCTGATTGGTCGGATTCTCATTATGACTAATTGCTTATTATTACGACTAATTGTTATAATTATTGTTATAAACATTTTTGACTTGTGGCATCCTACCTCCGTCCTCTCTCAGACTTGAATGTTCCCCCGTATTTGGGTCTCGACCCGATGAGGTCAATGATCTCTGGGATACACCCCGCAAACACGGCCTAAAATGCACAAACATAGAAGATACACATGGAACATACGCATAGAAAACGCAGCAACGAGTTTCTGTCTCTGTTGTTGATGTTGATGATGATGAGTTATCGCCGTCGTCATAGCAGAAAGAACTCTACTCACATTTGAATCTCTGCAACTGCTCACTTGACTCAGATCGTCTCAGATCCGGAGCGAAGGGCGAGAAATATGGTGACACCGAAACTTCGGCGTTAATAATTCATTCGTTAATGACCGAAAACAAACGGACTTCAGCCTACTTTAGCTCAAGTTGGTTACGCTCATTTTGTATTTAGAGACTTGTGGATACTAAGCGAATTTCAAGAATTACGGCTAAGGTTTCACACACATATATATGAGGACGCGTTCACAACGTTTATTGACGTTGCTTCTCGAATAGTTATTCTGCGTTTGTCTGACATACGACTGATATCTGCCAGTGGGCAGTTGATGTATTTGATATCGGTTTCGTGCAGACACTTGTATATATATATATATATATATATATATATATATATATGAGTTGTTCGGTACGATGATCTTTTTCTAATGCAAGCGCTGTTGGCAGGATTATATTCGAAGTTTTGTATTGTGTAGTCGAAGACTGTTTACGTAACAGCATAAACGCTCATAATAACGGCGCGAGGATGGTGGTCATTTTTCCATTATATATAATATTTTTGTATAATATTAGAATACAGCTTTGCTTATTGAACATCACTGATATCTGTATACGACAGCACTCTTCCCTTCGCGAACTAACCCAGATCATATAATCAAGTAGTAGCTATAGCCCTACAAAAGGTTGACTTTGCATATAAGGATATTAATAGTAATTAAAAGTAGCTGATTAAAGATAGACAGCAACACGGAGAAAGAATCGTAGCAATCGTCGTCTCGTCACCCTGACTGTCCCCAACTGCTTCTATAATTATGGTATATATGTATATAGATTAAGACACGCAATAATTTAAAAGAAATGCTTCCAAATCAACGCGCCTGATACCTAAGACATTTCCGTTCAACAAAACATACGACCTAAAGAAAACTCCCTTGTTTAGCACCATTAGAAAACTCTGCTATATATACATATACACATATCGACGTCCTCTACTTCTAAAAGTCACACACACACAGACACGCAACTTTGTGAATTTACAAAAAGATCACTATCATCCTTAATTCAATTTGTTCCTGTACAATGTATACACACATATATCTGCTAATCTGCTACTGGGGGGTAGTCGACGCCCAAAAAGCAGCGATACAACGCGGAAAGTGCCGTTGAAACTGCCGCCAACAACTGGGACGTGTCTTCACGCCCGATCGAAACGCTGTTCCGTTCAATCACGTAAAATACGGTGTCACCACGTGTCGTTCGCCGTTCGCACATCAGCTGTGAAACGGACGAGACGGGCCGCTGGCCAGCCGTCATCATCGTCGTATAAAAATTATTAGTATCATTAATAACACGTAATTTTGATTGTACGCAGCTTGCTGTTTAGCAGGAACAACACGATAGTAAGACGGAAAAAAATTAAAAAAATGAAAACAAAAGCCAAGCTAGCAGGCGGGCGATCAAGTGCAAAATGCATCCATCCATGAGTTATGAAAGCGGTCAAAGGTTGCACTCAATCAACTCAGTTTTGATAGCAAAACTCGTCTGCTATCGTTGCCGATCAGTCAAATTCTCCATATATATATACATATATATAATATATATATACATATATATAATATATATATACATATATATGTATATATATATATATAGATAATATATATATGTGTGTAGATAAGATGAGGTCAAAACGGTGTGACAAACAGTGAACGAGTACACTATGAAACAGCAATGCTATCCGGTGATGACTTCCGTGAGTTTCATCAGCTACACATATGATCAATCATTGATGATGTGGGATGTGGGCATCCCAAGAAAAGGTGGGCGTCCAGGAAAATCTTATCTCGCCAGGACCCCGCTCGCTAATTGTGTTGATCGCCGTTGCTTCATTAGAGTCTGATGAGAAGAGGAGAGCGGCGAACTGGACAGCGACCTGTGGAAGCTCCCTCCATACGCTACAATACCTTCCATCTGCCGGCAACATTTGTCGTGACAAACTTAGAACACGAAGTTTGGACTTTTATCGAGCTGTGCACCTTTGGTACGTTCTAATCTCAAATCTCACGATCGAAATACGTGGATACAAACCGGTACAGAGCAGTACAATATTTATTCCCTGGTAGTCGTTTTTTTTGCTGGCACAGAGCACTCGATATTTGCCGAGCAGTGAGTTGTAATACTCGGATTCTCTCTCCCAGAATTGCTAGATCGTCCGGTTTGAATCAACAATTCAATGACACCAGTGGAATGCATGTCATTCTAACCATTCGAGTTATCTAAGTCCGAGTTATGAGAAACCTGTTGGCGAAATTCGCGAATGGACATATGGACATTGTTGTCTGTACGAACCTTATTAAAAGAACATGAAGTGACCTTCGTTTCCAACAACTCGTTGGCAACTCGTCTTTTGCGCAAGGGGGCCAGGCTTAGTAGGCACTCATTTTTAGGGGAGGACAAAATTTCGACTTGCGATTTTTTGCTAATTAAAAAGGAAACCTGTCGCGGCCTTTCCGCCATACATAGCTATTTAATCGTTTGAAAATGGCGTGCAAACAGCACCTACATGATCAGCTAAGCCATGTACACGACCTAACTACTATATGCATCGGCATAAATCCCCGACAGACTATCGTCCTCGTTGCTAATGAGAACTCGGATCATGTTCGCGATTATTAACCTCACTGACCTCTCTATTCCCCCCGACCTCCCCCCATTATTTCTATATATATATATATATATATATGGCTGAGTGAACTAGAAGATTATTACAGCTTATCATCATCGTTGTCCGAGACGCGCATTCACAGCAGCAGCAACAGCAGCATCAGCAACAGCAGCATCAGTCGTAGCAACAACAATAAAAAACGGTAGCAATGTTTGACCATTAACGCGAACGTCGTTCAAGCGTTTCCGGCTGGCATACAGCATTCACGCGTCAAGTCTTCATATAGCACAATCCTATAATCACTGCTGCTGCTGTTGCCGCCGATAAGCTTCACAATGTTTATGTGTGTGTCGGCCAAGATGCTTCTATTTGTTATGGAAGAGCACACGAAGCGCGCAATACTAGGAAACATTAAGAGCGAATTTACATAACGCGAACGCGTTTTGCTGTGCCACTGAGCGATCATCGATCGTTGAATCACTACGTGAGGTAGCTACGGTAGCTGCCAATCGAATGAACTGGTCATTGTTCACTCGTTCGCGTACAAGTATCCCGTTCCAGACCGAGGCAACAGCGGAGTTGTGGCGGCGGCGGCGGCGTACAAACGTGGGGTCCGCGCGGAAGAGAACTTTGCAAACATTAGCCGCATTTCAATGATAGTTGGCGGGCGTGGAGCGGGCACGAGACCACAGCAACACAGGACAGAGGGGACGTAATTGGTACAATAACACAACAGCCAAAATTTGCTTGTTTACTTGGTGAAACGAATAGTCGGTGTACAAAATGTATCGGGCAGGTTTTCTCGAGCTGTGCCAAGTGGAACATACAAACGCATGGAACAGTCATATTGATACCCTGGACAAGAAGAGTTGCGGCTGCCGGGACGACATTACACACACTATACAGTGACAAGACATCGCTATTAGATCGTGGCGACAAATCAATTGATTGATTGGAAGATTGATTGATTGGAAGATTGATTGATTGGAAGATTGATTGATTGGCAGATTGATTGATTGGAAGATTGATTGATTGGAAGATTGATTGATTGGCAGATTGATTGATTGGAAGATTGATTGATTGGAAGATTGATTGATTAATTGATTGACATATTGATTGATTGGCAGATTTATTGATTGATTGATTGGCAGATTTATTGATTGATTGATTGGCAGATTTATTGATTGATTGGAAGATTGATTGATTGGAAGATTGATTGATTAATTGATTGACATATTGATTGATTGGCAGATTTATTGATTGATTGATTGGCAGATTTATTGATTGATTGATTGGCAGATTTATTGATTGATTGATTGGAAGATTTATCGATTGATTGATTGGAAGATTTATTGATTGATTGATTGGCAGATTTATTGATTGATTGATTGATTGGCAGATTGATTGATTGGCAGATTTATTGATTGGAAGATTTATTGATTGGAAGATTGATTGATTGATTGGAAGATTGATTGATTGGCAGATTGATTGATTGGCAGATTTATTGATTGATTGATTGGAAGATTTATTGATTGGAAGATTGATTGATTGATTGGAAGATTGATTGATTGGCAGATTGATTGATTGAAAGATTGATAGCCATCAATTCATTTAGCTGGCTTAGTTACACATGTACGTTCGAAATACGTTGACGAATAACTGTTACGTTTGGTATGCAATTAATTTGGATGCTTTATCTCATTTGGCTACCGCACGTTAATTTGTCTACACAATGGAGAGGACAGGTGTGCTATCTGTGTGTGCTCTATATCGAATGTCGGGAAGGAAATGTCTGTGACCACCAACAACAACAACATCAATTACAACACCTTCCGAACCAAATCGATTGTCACTGCGGTTTCACAGAGGAGAACGCTTCTCTTTGTGCTAACAACGGCTGGGTAGCAATTTCGAGCCACTCTAGTCGCCCGACAGCCGCAACTCGACACAGGCTGCAAACGGCACACAGTCATTCAAATCGCGTTTGGCTCTTTTCGTTCACGGTCTCGCAATCTTTCTCACTTTAGCATGGCTTTCAATGCGCTGATGCTTAATAGATCTTTGCTGTATGCTCTTACGGAATTGAAAACGACAACAATAAGAAGGGGGCGAATATCAGGTATATTTTTCGATGTCTTCCTATGGCTAGCTATATATACATATATATATATATATATATATATATATTGCATTTTGTAGGGGAATATGCGTTTGGCCTTTCTGCTTGTTGTGGTTGTCAGAGGTCTCGACCAATCCTTTTTTTTTTGAGATACCTTTTACCTCGCTCCCGGAGGAACTCCCCGGCGTATTTGCCTCGGCTGGCCAGAAGTTCGATTATCTCGGGAATGCAACTGGCGAACACGGCCTAAAAGTTTAGTTTGCCAATAAACAATAAGTCAATCAATATTTGTATCCACTGAAACGCTTGTGGCGGCTGGACGTTCCTGCGACAGTGTCAATTAGAGAGAGATAGAGAGAGAGAAAAAGAAGTTCGCGTACCCGAAGACAGTGTGTACTGTCGGCTCTATAACCTGCTAACCTTTTGTAACCTAACCCAGCTTAGCCTACAATGAAACGCACGCGTCGAAGCGCATCATTGTAGTGGTGATACTTGTATAGCAGATAAAATGATTCTATAGCGTTCCGAACAGTGATACGTTCCGAAATAGAGTCCTAGTGTAAGAGTCGGGTTACTGAGATTCGAGACCCTGGCACTACCCATGTTGACTACTGACCTTGTCAACTCGTAGTAGTATGCTAACCGCTTTAGATAATTTCATCTGATAATGAATAAATAAACAAATTAATGATAACTATATTGACAAATCTGCAAGTGAGTGACCGGCATCGATTCGTCATGTACCGCGTGGGATTCGAACCGGAGACCCTATGGTTTCAAGTCCCCCAGGCGTTACCCCCTACACCAAACCTATCTAGGTGTTACTATTATGAACATATATGTCCTTATCGGATACATTTTCAGTTTCGCTACAATGCAATACACGAAGTTTTCCCATAGGTTCAATCAAGGGAGCAAGCAGTAATCTTAGTAAAGTCTCAGGGTAAATATGTCAGAGTTCTTTTTATAGGTTCCTTGTATGCACTCTACACTTGTATCGCGATTGTGTTTGGGTAGTCATCTTACATAGAACACCTGAACTTAAGTCAGCGGTTTCTACGTAGAGGCAATGCAAACTCACGTGACTACCCGATACAAGGTTACTTGTGAATCAGTTTCGCGGAACCTCGTGAATAAATAGAATCAATATCAGCAGCAGCAGCATTCAACGGGGTATCAGATTAAGTTCTCCGTTGTGCGACTTACTAATTGGTTTCACTAAATCACTAATCTATCAGAAGGCGTCTTTCCGAAAAATTGTACAGAACTAGCTGGAGTACGGAATAATTAGTTTCACAGGCAGTAGGCTTAGAGTTAAAGCGACCGGTAGTCTTTCTTCAAGGTAGCCTTTTTTCAAGTAAAGAAAACACCTAAATTTTCCAATGAACTTTTCAGCGAACTTGACCCCCTTCGCTAATGCAGACGAAATCAATTGGTAGACTGCAAGAGGGCGATTCTAAAAATATAAATAGCCTCATCACTCAAATGTCACACCCTTTGCACAGAGTCATTGTGATGCCGATTAAAATTGTCTAGATGTAGCAAACTGTGAAGTAGACAACCATTTGGTAACGCGGTCTTCATAGCATGATTTAATAGGAAACTCAATTATGATGGGCCTTTGAGCCTGAGGACCTGCAGCGTATCATTTTCCTGCAAAAGGACTTACGTCAAGTGTCAATTAACGCCGCTATTACGAGAACACGCAATGGCCGAAATTAGCCTTAAAAAAATGCATCTCAGACCCGGTAATATTAGTTCTTTGACTTAGAGAAAATCGAGTCATGCCATCATTTTCGGCTAACGAACACAATCTCCGATAATTTTCCCTTTTTGTATATAGCCCAGGAGGTGGGGCGGCCGGGACGAGTCGGTTTCTAGTTAAAGAAAGACTAAATAACTAGAAAGCACAGGGTTCTAGTTATTAAGTCATTTATGAATACCATTAATGCTACTGCTTAGGCAAAAGGGTTTGTTTTAGCATAGGCAAAAGGGCACGAATGATTATTTTTTTAAAAAAATTTGTAGGTTTTTATTTTTTTAACTGTAAACCTCTTTCTGGCCGCACCCCCTTCGTCCCTCCGTCTGTATATCAATCTGCACAGTGATTACCCAACTCAACTAGCTAATCTTATATAGGCGGTTTGCTCGTTATAATTTCTACCTCAGTGTCAGAATTTCTTCTGGTAGTTGTAGACATGAACAGTGGTAATACCTGGGTTAACTTGAAGGTTTACACTGAAGAAATGTGGCTGAAAACCTGAAAATGAGTGCTAATTTTTGCTGCGCTATAAGCTTGACATAGAATGATGTAATATATATATATATATATATATATATGTGGATATCATAATTACCCCACTTAATACTTGATTGTCTTAGTAAGTAATGATGGAAATTGTCGATTGCATATACCGAATTCGCGCTCGTGAATTGTTCCCTAAAACAATTGATTAATTGTCTCCCTAAGAGATATGAAACAATTCAAAAGCCATTCAAGTCGCTTGCATCAAACGAATTCTGCTCATAATTATTTCTCTAAGGCTATCAATTATACATACGATCAACTGATTTCCAATTCTCAACTTAAAGAAATCTCCTCTTGTAGTTATTATAGTGCACGATTGCATAATTCCTCGTAGAAATCGTACTCTCTCTCTCTCTATTCATATTCATTGTATGTCGACTTGACGTGATCATTCACAATAAAACAATTCAGTTCCCATTAATGGATCACACTTGTTGGGTGAGCATTTACAGAGATCACAATAAACTATAGCAAATTAGGTCTCCACCATATGGCACGCACCTTACACGGCTTATACAATGAATATATATATATATATTGTAATGGTATTGTAAATGTTGCCCAAGTATATAACAGGTACGGTGTTGTGTAGCAAAGGTAAAAAAAACCGGTGGTAACTTACCAGACCGACGAGAATGAATAGTACAATAAAAGCTCGTCCGAGTGTGGTCTGACAATAGAGATCCCCGTAGCCGACGGTGGACATCGTCACGATTAGGAAATATACACATTCCCAATATGTCAGCTTGTTCGGGTTTTTGAAGTCTAATGGATCCCCTGAATTCTCCAGCTGAATCCCGCGAAGTCAGCGGCAAAGTAATCGATGCAACACAAAAGACGCAATATTAGTATAGATTATAGAATACACACAATCCCACGAAATAGGAGCACGTCGCTGTATATGAAGTATTTTTATATGCATGTTTATGATATATTCGGCTCTTAGCTGTGACAGCAAATTCGACGGGGTATAATTGATATATATATTAGGTTGGTTCATAAATTCCCGCGTTTTTTTGGCTATTTCCACTTTCGCCTTCTCCGATTCTTTTCTTATATATATATATATATATATAACGCTCGCAGCTGCGAGGGTTGCGGGAGCCCTTTCGCAACGAATGGCCACCACGGACTCTCGTGCGAGCGCACGAGAGTGGTCGCCATCCGCGACGCAAGACGCTTAATGACACGCTCGTGAGGGCCCTCCGCTCCGCCGGTATCCCTTGCATAAGGGAGCCACAGGGCCTCGACACTTCCGACGGGCGCCGCCCTGACGGCCTCACTCTCATCCCCTTCCACCGGGGCCAACACCTGGGATAGCACGGTGGTTGATACTCTAGTACCTTCTTATGTCAACCACTGTGCGATCACCCCGGGTTACGCGGTACAGCGCGCGGAGCGGGCCAAGCTACGGAGGTACGCCGCACTCCAGGCAACCCACCTTTTTTCCCCCTTGCTTTTGAGACCTTAGGCGGGCACGGCCCCCTCACTGCGAACTTCCTCGAAGGGGTCTACCATAGGCTGATCCGTGCCACCGGGGACAAGCGCGCAGGATCGTTTCTTCTGCAACGCCTGTCCCTCGCTGTGAGGCAGAGAGGCAATGCCATCCCTTTCTTGGGACAATGTCGGCTTCAGCCCTGGTCCCAGCTAATCCACCCCCCCCCCAAATAATCCCCAGAAATAATTCCTAATTATTCCTGGGGTAAGGTAAGGTAGGGTTTTATTGATTTATTAGAGGAACTGCATAGAATGCTTAAGTTCTCTTATATGTCATGCAACGGGATTCGAACCTGCGGCCTCTGGCTTTTTACAGCCAGAGACTCAGCCGTCCAAGCCACCGCGCTGACAAGTATATTTGAATAAATCAGTAATATTTACACAAATAAATGAATAAACTATTGTTGAAGAGGACATGGGTACCTTACCAAGTGTATGATGCCGGCTGCTGTTAGCCAGACGGATATGACAATTGATACGAGCTGGGCCAGGCGAATCGATGAGCTCGTTTTGAGCACGTTCAGATACTGCAGCAATATACGCACGCACCATAATCGCATCGTTACATAAATATGATATTTGTGACAATGGAAAATATCAAAAGGTGGCAATTAGCATCTCATGACAAAGAGAAAGAAAAAATAAAACACGCCGAGTGTGGTTCTCAGTGACAGGCAACATTTGAGAGGGTAATATACTGTTACAGGTTGAATCCTGTTGACAGGTGAAAAATAACGCAATGCTATGAAGTGATGTAACATTCAAAAAACGTATGCTTCCAGTACAGCCTCCTGGCGCTGTGTGCACTTGTATAATAATACAAAATTCGATTTAATAAGCATTGTAATTAATGGTTGAAAAAAAGGGTCAGTTGAAGTGGAAGGAAGTGTAGATATTCTTTTCTGTAGGTTATAATTTGTTTAACTTGAGTTAAATCTGTTATCCCATGTTTATACTGTAGCTAGTAATAATAATAGTAGGTATTCGATATCGTTAGTGCTATTTTACCTGGAGGATGTCGGGAACCGACATGAGGCGCAGAGCGCGAAGGAAACGGAGCCCGATCCACGTCCTAGAATTATCATTGAAGAGATCATTTAGGGTAAATTAGGTTAGGTCTAGATTACTATCGGCAGAGTCACTGCAAAAAAAAACACATTTCAGCTCTCAGTCTTCCTTACGTCAAAAACCCTGATCTTGTACATATATGTAAAAAACCAGAACTGAGATGATCTCTCACAGACGTGCTATATTTGGCTGTATTCGGCTATATTGATATATTCGGCTGTATTCGGCTATATTGATATATTCGGCTGTATTCGGCTATATTGATATATTCGGCTGTATTCGGCTATATTGCTATATTCGACTTTGCCGGTGGAAAGGTGTTCTATGGGGGTTATTTTTCGTAGCTGGCTGACAGGGGTGCATGAGACACATGCGTGTTTTGTCCTTCAGCACGACTTCGAGGGCACCTTGGAGATACCTTCGGCTATCTTAAAGTGGTTAAAGGTAGCCCCCCTCACCAAATGATAGCTGCGAGTGTGGCCCTGTTCCTGGACCAGAGTTTGGGGCTTCGTTAGAGTTAGGTTTTAGTGTGTTTAACAATAGTTTAACCTTATTCTTTGTGGAAAAAAAATACCCGTGGAATGAGCTCGGCGTGCAACATAGGTTCGTGCGCATGACTGGAAATTGTCAGCATTGGACGGATGAATAATTTCTTCTCCTCGTGTTTACCACGTTAGCTGCGATTGTAATTCCCTTCAGTAAAATGTGTACCTGTACGGTATTATATTAGAATTCAAGTATGACCAGTGGGGGCCACTCCAGCTTGCCCTTAAGATGATGTCCAGTTATAGAGGTACAGTGCCCACAACTGCATATCCCCCTCTTGCAAATAATCGAGACTCTCGCACGGAAGCAGCAGCACCCGAAGGCGAACACACACACGAAGTCGATATAATAAGGTACAATACACTTCGTTCCTATGATTACGATTCGTCGAATACATATATATGTCCGTACGTAGAGTTGTGTACACTCGACCCCTGCAAGCTCCCTGATAGCAATAATAAATCCACACATCACGAAACTAATCGATCAATATATTGCTGGCTTCCGTCCCAATCAACGATTGGGTCAATGGTACGTGGGCTAGGCTCCTGCCCCGTGATTCGACATCATTCGCTCGCTCATGAAACCCCGTGTAGGAGGACCTCTGCAACTCACCTGTCCAAGTAGATGGAAACGAAGGACGGCGGGATCGTAAAGTAGTCAACAAATGAATACAGCTCCAACATGAACCACAGCTTGTCACTCGCCGCTATGAACTGCAAGGACATGAGGACAAAATATAGGTATGGTATCCTTTATACTGATGCGTGTATATGTATGTATGTGTATGTTTGGTAGAGTAACGGGTAATAAATTGAGTTGTATGGGCTGTTCATATTGTTTCACCGTATATAATTGATGTTGTGCTATTGAAAAAAATCGATTAGAAAAGCTGGTTTCTGCACTATATATATATATATATATATATATATATATATAACTTATAACTTTTCAGGATTACCAAGTTGAGCCGTACTTACCCTTATAAAAAAATAAACCATAAAAAATATATTGAGAGCTAGATCTATTTGTTGTGTCGTGTTCTCCGCCCAATCCTGGCACTTTTCAACACCATCGCTGAAATCGGCAAGAGGTCAAACGAATGAAAATTTTGCGACCGTTAGAAGCATACTTGGCTTTCACGGATCAACCGTCATGGGTTATTATTATTATAATTAGTATTCCATTTGTCAGGTGTATGTCATGCAATGTGAGAACGACTTGAGCGCCATGCAAACCTCAAAGAAGAAAATGACGAAACAAAGCGGTTATAATGACATCAGGTTAGACAGTGAGTATACTGATACCGTCGAGAAACAAGGGGAGACCACACCCCCGAAGCGAGAAAGGGGTCACCCAGAAATAAGCAGAGAGGCGGATAGTCAAATTTATATGTATGCGTTATATATTATATATATATATATATATATATATCTATATATATAACGCTCGCACGTATAGCTTTCGATAGTGTTATACTGTACTCGTAATAGTCACTGAACGAATCCGAATGATGTCCGTAAAATCTAAAAGAAAAAGAAAACGTTGTCAACATAATGAACAGAAATTTTACTGAAACATAAAAACAAACATAAAATACGGTGAATATTGTATATTCTGGTGTAGCAATTTAATGCGTCCTCATTTAAGGAGAGTCAATCGGGAGTCGAGATCTGAAGTTATTCACAACAAGTAAAATAAATCTATTATTTTTTTTCGAGGGCTATTTTTTATAGTAAAGGAAGTATTACAAACAGGGTCTACTGTTAACACGAGCAAAGTTCAAGGGCTAATTGGGTACGAAATTAGTTCACACGTAATTGCGTCGAACGCAGTTAGCTCTAGATGAACACAAAAACGCAAAAAAATCATAGCAAGTCTAGATATAGTTCAATCTAAGGGCTTTCGATGGCAAAAGTTGAGGTACTTGAATTACGCTTTCGGAAAAAAGTTCACCTTTTCAGCTGACGCTGAAGCATGATCTTTACGCATACGACAGCTGTATGCCTCGAGTACAATGACACCTTTAAACGGAATATCTGAGCCCGCCCCAGGTGCGTTTTCTCGAAAACATCGAATGACTATATTTACCTATATATTTAGTAACCCAGGGAGCTGGGTTACTGTTGGCTGAGAGTCAGCCCGAAAACCTTTAATCTAACCTAGGGAGGTGGGGACAATTTTTACGTGCTTAAAGTCAGTCGACCTGGGGTGCGCAGATATCTATGAAGACTAGGTTTCACGAAGCTGTGACGTCGCAAATCGTCAAGGGCTTTCGATCAAAGTCACGCGATCGGAAAGTTGTATCTGGCCATCTCGAACGCCGTCTTTGTTCGCCAAGAATCACTCTTAGAGGTTGAACTTTAAGGCGTTTTGTTCGAAAGTGGCCAAGTTATTCCGGGGAGACGATGAGTGAAATAGCTCTCAGCTCAGCCGTACCTAATTTACTTTGCGTACTTGCCAATCGGCGACAGATTGAAAAGTTACATTTGGAGACGCCACATTTCGCGTAGATCATCTTTGATTTGATGTTCTTTCTTATTCAGCTCATGATATCAAGCAAGTCACACATTTAGATGTTATCACTCAAAAATCGTCGACTTTTGCGCAAGATAATCGCAAAAAACTTTTCTCGGTATCCGACACTGTTAATACTGGCCGTGTTACTTATATAGTCAACCTTATAAGTACATTGGGAATTAATAAGGACCGAATTAATAGCTTGTGAAAAAGCGTATTTCACCTATTTTTTTTCTGACGTGTGACGCAAGAGTTCATTTGGGTTTTTAAAAAGGTTTTTTTTCAGTTTGCGATGGCGGTATTGATCTTTTTTTCGATCGCTTTTCTAGACCTTTCGACTAAACGTCAGCATCTAATAATGCTTTTCAGATTATTCGCTAGGGTAAAAGTAAAATATTTATTGAAGGAAATGCAATTCTTTCTTTTTCTCTGATATATACATGTATGTGTGTCACGAGGTCGCGGGAGACAACTCGAACAATCTGCCGCCTTCGGTCTTGGGTGTTTCCTACAGCCAGAGGCTAGTTAGTCACCCAAGTTCAAGGCACTCCCCACCGCGCTCACGGCTAAACGTAAATTCAAGTTATATTGGATGGCCAGGTGCAAGTTTTCCAATACATCGTATTTGATTAAAATTCGTTGACGACTTGCGACGATATTTCGTTTCGAACGGTTCAGCTATCCGGCCACATCGACCGTTCGATGTAAGCACCCTCAAAGGTGTGTAAAGCCTTCACCAGACTTCGAAGCGTAGACGCCGTTTTTTCGTCATTTGGTGGCATTCGATAAGGGATACGAGATTCTACAATAGCATGAAATGAAAATCAGATCAATCCGAGCTTTCTCGAAATCTAAGTGACCGGCCTGTGTGTTCCACGTGGATCGAACAATATATATATATATATATAGTCTAGAGAAAAAAAAGTCACTTGGGGTCTCGGGGCTCTGAAAATGTAAACTTTTGTCACCCTCCTTCTACTGTTGCACTGGCTCAAGGGATTTTGGCAGCACAAACCGTATTGAGGAAAACAATTGCGAGGCAGACACGAAGAACTGTGGTGTAAAAGTTTTGTGCAGCTCAAGTTGCTTTCTGCGCAGCGTTAGAAAATGACTTTTTAGAAGGGTGCAGTCGACAATTTTGAAGGGTCGAATGAAAATTCGGACGTCAAAAGTTGAATCGTCAGGCAACAAATTCGTCGAATTTGTTCGACCAAAACTTAGGAGATACATTCAAAGAGTGCAATATATATATATATATATTTTTTTTTTATATATATATATATATGTAAAATTTAGTATATATATAATGGATGATGAACGGCATCATTTCCATAGTATGAAACACCAACGAAGAAATATATTAAGAAAAAAAGAGCTGCTTAGTTATATACTTACTCTTCACTGTTGATGGGTAACACATTTGGTGGAGTCGAAGTGGTTGAGGTGTTGACGAGATCCGCATCGGGAAAGCATGATATGAGAGTACGAATGTTAGTTTGCAGAATTAGCTTACTTTTTCTTTAATTTATCTTAAATAATCTAATCTATGGAACAGGTGAACGACACAGCATAACAACACACAGACAAATCGTCATATTGCCGCAGAGACTTACAAACGAACGAATTTATGAACCAGACGTGATGGACTATTGTGACGCTTTGATATCGTTAACACACGTTAGCAGTTCGTGAATATATGTATAAGGACGACAAAAACACATACACACACATACACATCTATGTGTTCTTTGATCTGCTGGTAATTGTATCGTATAGGACGGCCTGCAGTACATTTACCAATTCTTGGCACCGGCAATATGAATATTTTGGAACAAACGCCTCACGAGTCGCGACTTGTGCAGGGTACACCTTGGTGTACCCTGCACGTTTGAAATGATGTCTTTGTTTCTGAAAGATCCGGTGGCTAATTAGAGACAGTCGTCTGCCACGCTAAGTCGGAGGCCCGTTTACGAAGTTCGTTTCAATCACTTCCGATTTGAGTCAACGCCGGGCAAGTCGATATATGCACTGATGAAGGCCAATCTGCTGCTAGATAGTATTCGTGCGATTTTACAAGACATTAAGTAAAGATGACTCTCACAGCTCAGTTGAAATGCCGTCGGACAGACATAACAAATCGTTCTTATGCTTTCGTTTATACGAAATTCTCATATATATATATATATATATATATATATATATATATATATATCCATCCGATCTGAGATTTTCTGAGATAAAAAAAATCGCATGTCTTTAAACAAGGGCAATTTCGATTTCCCTTGAAACTAATATGTACGCGCAGTATGGAGTCTATGTACATAACATTAATAATATTCGATGCTGCGTACGCGTCGAACACACATTGGTTAGGTGGTTGTTGTTTTTTCTCTTGTATCTGTGCTACTCATAAGTAATTAGTTCTGCATGCGATAATATACCACACTATATTGTATATATGAGTGAATCCTTGTCAAATCGACCGAAATGCCAAATGATCGAAGGTATTCTACGCCAGTGGCGTTTCGTTAATCTGTGCTAGTCTAGGAAGCACCACCATATTGACGTGTTACATACGACATTTCCATTCGGGGAGCCGACCGATTGATCGCTCTGGATATGCTAACGAAGCTCAACTCTGACCCTGCACTTCACTTATCCGAAAGGATCAATTACATTAATTAGTAAATTACATCGTGCTCATGTTTTGCCTTGTCTTTTTCTTTTCTCTATGTTGTCCTTATTCTAGAACCAGTGTGTATATCGTGTACAAATAAATAAATAAATAAATAATAATAATACAAATAAATAATAAACAAACAGACACGTAAGTTCCAGTGAATGCGAGTGGCAGAAAGCGTCTTGGGTAGCCGCTTCGGCGGAGAGAGTTGTATACTCGACTCAGAATGACTGGATGGCTATACGAGGTTATATACTGAGTGAGCTTCGTCAGTTCCGTTAATGACGAGATGAAAACGCGCCCCTTCGAATCGAAAGTTAAAACCATCTATGAGCGGTGGCTTAAGCGCTTTGTTGTGCTCGGAAAAATGCCGACGTACAAACTTGGCCTCGAATATTTCATATATACATCATTATATATATGTATTATGCTTGGTTATTAGTTAAACAAAATGCAACGATACAATAATTCGGGACAGTTGGTGGTGTCAGGCCGAGGCGCGCCTGAGGTCATGGTCACGGTGGGGAGGGAGTCGGTGACTGACATTGCCTTTCTGCCTCAGCAAAGTGAGGGAAAGTCGCTCGAGGAGGAAGGATCCTGAGCGTTTATCCTTGTTCGCCTCCTTAGTAGGATATATATAAAATGATATGTTACTACGGTTAGACACGGCAAGAACTCGTCCATCGTCTCATGAGATCATTTGGACTCCATCTGATTCATCTGGACAGAAGGGCACACACCCACTCACACGATAGACATTAGCACACATTAGAGTTCATGACAACGAGTGTATAGGCTTTATGGCCTAAGTGGGCCTGCAGGACCCCCGGTTCGGTAGACCCCCTAGGGCCCGCCACTAACGATCATGCGAATCAAGTAAATACATCACTCTATCTCATCAGTTCAGGCCACGCCACGCTGACGCAGGCGAGGCAGGTCGACGGGTGTCCATCAGTCGAAAGTAATTGCTCCACACACATATATATATATATATATCTATATATATGTACAAATCGAGTGGACGAGCGACATGTCCTTCGCGAGAACAATTTCGAGTAACAGAAAGCAACAGCAGAAGCAGAGTTCGTTTGTTCTATACAACGTTCCCGTCATATCATACGGTGCCTTGTGACACATCGCTGATACTTTGTTCTCCAGATCGATTTAGAATATCCTATGTTCCTGTTGTATATATATATATATATATATATATATATATATAGATTGAAAAAAGGAGAACTTTCAAAAATTAGATTAGCTCAGGAGAACTTTTTTTTTTTTCGAGCTGACCTTCAGCTGTTCCCCTATCTGACAGCTCAGGAGAACTTGAGGTAGATTATCGAGCTCTGGATCCTTCGGGTCAGCAAACCAGTGCCAGGAGCTGACGGGATATATCATCTATTCCCTGTAGATATATATATATATATATGTCATCAGGTTGTCGACGCGGGAGAACCTGCTGCGTTCGGGCCCGGCTTTATTTCCTACATCTAGACGCAGCCTATGAAACATTTGCGTGAAAAAGCCTACCATCATCGACATGATGATAAACGTGTGTAATTAACTCAGAATGATCGTCCGAGAATCCTACAGAGATCCTCTCTCTCTCTCATCGCTTCAATTGTTTAGTGGGTGTTAAAACGTGAAAGTAACATACCATCGATATCATCTGTTCTCTATAGTTATTCATATCCAATCATTAGGGCTTCCTTAGGCTTTTACGTGGAAAACACACACGGTAACGAAGTGGTGGTCAGTGTTCTTCTTGGTCTCGTAGACACGATGAGGCAAAATTTAGTCGCGCGAAATTTCATCGCGCAAAAAATGGTGTTCAGCACAAAACATATATATGCTGTTATTGATTTCGCGCCAGCTGACGAGAACGAATCACACCTTGGCTAATCAGTAATCATTTCAATCAAACAATCTCTCGTTACACTGTTACACTGAAGAGTCCAGATATATATAGTAATTATAAGCTCACTTATCAACATAGCGGGCGTACATAGAATAAAAATAGAAATAATAATAATAATAATAATAATAATTAATAATAATAATAATAATAATAATAATAATAATAATAATAATAATAATAATAATGAACAATTAAGTTGCTCACCAAATAATTAGTCTCCGTATCACTAAGCATAGCACCTATGTACATGTGTCGTAGCGACGAATACAGCTCTCAGCCGAAATGAGTATACAAACGATCTCATTCCAAGAAGATGGAGTTCTCTCAGCGAGAGACAGCAGCACAATTGCACACAGTCTTTTAGTGAAGATAGCTTTATCTGACATCCTCGTCCTTCCGCCGTGTCACTCTCTACAGCGTGGCTGCCACAAGCGTCAGCTATTCTATGGGCATCGGCGTCCGAATGCGCGCACCATCGTCATGGTGAGCAAATGACGAACGAGCCAGTGGTCGTTGCGAATTTCCCTGTGACAGCGAGAAGCAACGCGAGACTCTGCCCGACCGAAGTACAGCGAGACTCTGCCCAGCCGCGTTCGTCAAAGAGTGGGCTACAACAATGAATTCTACATTAATATTAGTAGTGTCACCGTAAAGCGATTCACCAATTGTAGTAGGCGACATTTGATAGAGCGATAGACATAGAGCTTTTGCGTCGATTTCGCTGACCTGGTGGTGCAACCGCCTGATGCGCCCGCCTTGAAATCGGAGGAGTGACAAATATGTACAATGGGTGCTCGATGCTCACCGTTGCACATTTACATTTAAAGAGGTTGTCCGTCTTGTGACGACTTATGCCGAAAGCAGTTGTACCGTGGACTGAGTTAAATATTGAATGCTGGGAGTCAGCCCGAAAGATTTGCTTGGACATAAACCTTTATGGTCAAATGATGAACGACGAAGGTTGAACCAACAGCCGGGCAGCAATTTGTCAACAACATCTATAGCTATTATTTCGCGAAGGAAAACGAACGAACTTATGAACCAGCCGATATCGGTAGAATGAATAAGTGAGGTGAATATCAACATATAAATAAAGCTATGTAGTCAATAGTGGCGAACGTTAACACCACGTTAGATGAACACTGTGAAACATATCGTGAAATTACATAATTATTAATTATTACGATAGAAATTTCCAACAAGTTGTCTTACAACAATCCCAGCTGGTCAAGATGGCTCAACCATTGACTACATAGCTTTATTTATGTGTTGACATTCACCTCACTTATTCATTCTACCGATATCAGGTGGTTCATAATTTCGTTCGTTTTCCTTAATGAGTGTAAAGGTTAAATGTATAGGAGCTGTAATCTTTGGGCTGCAATCAAGTTCTCTCTTATATATGTATGTCCTCAGGCAGGTAGCGGGAACCAACTCAAACGTGCGGCCTTCGATCTCCGACTTTTTCTACGGTCAGAGACCACTTAGCGACCGACGTCTGGGCCACCGCGTTGACGGGGTCAAATTCTGTTCCGTGGGAATTGAGAGAACAATGTGAGAGAGATTTGTAGGATTCGAAAAAACGGTTGGGTTCGGTTCGGCCAATGATGCTGTGCCGTGTATAGGATTAGACTAAAGGCATATGTGAGAGATTTCACAAGACTATGCAAGATGAGTGTTACAATATTATTTTTCGCAAGAAAATCATACACTATCTCATGATATACTATTTCAAAATATAATAGTAACATTGCAATTTAGTTGATTGTGTGTCTTCATTAGCCCTCGTTTTGAACTCTAGTCAATTATCGTTTTCGTAAATTATTTTATTCTCCAATTATAATTTTCAAAAATATTTACCATCACAATTTCGAACGATTCTACAAAGGTGATAAGGTCGTTTTGGCCTCGAAGACACCTCCTGACTTTTGGCTAGATAAATCGCAAATAAATGGATTTGACAATATCCACAGTGACGGTCACGGTTTTGAAGCAAATTGAAGTTCTGGAGCCCTGTTCGATAATGGCATATGTGATAAATATCGTATACTTATATATAATACATTTAATAATGGAGAGCTAGCCAGTGGTTCCGCATCATACGTAATAACAAATATGTGCATCCAGGTACCTTCAAATCAAAGAACACAATAAGGCCCGAAAGCCCGAAGGCCCCTCAGGCCGATCATAAAAGCTTTTCTCAAGGAAAATGCGTTGGCCTTTTAGTACAATAGACACACACACGGTATAAACTACAATGTAATAATCCTATACAAGCTTCCACTACGAGAGTAACCCTTCAACCGGCTACGGAAACATCAGTCCAGCATTCTGCCGCAAGTACTCGAATATGTGGCCCGCGAGCAGGATCCGCCTCAACCGTTTGGATCGCTGCCAGATGGCAGGCTGGCATTTGGATCCAAGCCCAATTTTACTCTGAGAACACAGCGAGTCCGTAGTGGTTGAATTCTGGGACCAGAACAGTGAGAAGTGCACCACCACACACCAATCGACTGGACTCGTCTAGGGTCTAGCTTCGCCTGCCACGGTAACCTCTGCCTGGTCAGCGGCCTTAGCAAATTTCCCAGGTAGATTTTCAGCGGTAAACATCGAAACGCTGACGGAACTGCTCTCGGCATTGCACTTGATAAGAAGGAGCCCCATAGAGGGCCGATTCGTAGACAGCTCATAGATTATTATTATCATCATCAATCGTGTAACAAGTGAAATCGGTTATCTATGAAGGGACTATTATTTCAATGCGTTTTTACTTATATCTGCGACCGGGGGCTACACGCAATGTGAATCCTTTCCCGGTTAGTTGAGCCTATCGTACCCTTGTGTTGAGATCAACTCGGCTGGGCCAATGGGCACTTGCAACAGAGATATTATTACTTTTTACTGTCTTTTATTTCATCGTTTTTATATCCTCTACGTGGAGCTTCGTGGTCTTCATTCAATCTTCAATCTTGTTCAATTGTTGGTGTTTTCCTCCATTCGGTTGTACCAAGCCACTGACGACGTAGGTACAACCAGCTACAGTCAGAGAAGAAATTGTTTTGGAAGTATCGACAAACACGTAATTGTTCGACAAACGAGTATCGAAATCCACTGGTGCACCGCTTTGGCTAAATCGACCATCCGTGGACTAACGTGAAATTTCGACACGTATGACTCGGGCAATGTCTACGTCAATATTCAACGTGTAATTCACACAGCCATTGATGGCACGCATAT
This sequence comes from Stratiolaelaps scimitus, assembly GCA_019614645.1. Taxonomy (NCBI): domain Eukaryota; kingdom Metazoa; phylum Arthropoda; class Arachnida; order Mesostigmata; family Laelapidae; genus Stratiolaelaps; species Stratiolaelaps scimitus. The sequence goes on along the minus strand of JABWDB010000064.1, from coordinate 557,048 downwards.
TCACAGTTCCGACGCAACTGGTCCAGAGGGCCCAATTTCCCGGGGGGTATCCCAGCCGAAAGTTCCACCTCCCTTTAATCCTATGTCTCTCCTACCATAGCCGCCACTCGTGCGAGATACTACAACATATATTCTGCAATTTCCACCCATTCGCCATATCGTTCCCGACGTGTCCTTCTAAGGAAAAAGGGTATACCTCTTCCAAGGGCGACCAGATGTGCTATATATACACACTTGTTTATAGGAAGAGAGCCCGAAAGAAAGATGTAATAGATAGAGACTGAGATAGAACTTTGACGGAGTCACCCCACAGGATCGTACGAACTCCACAATAACAGATAACAGTTGTGTTACTTGCATTTCGTCACGGTGGATACAGCACGACTCGACATAGGACATCATTGCCGGGATAACAGCAAGCATAGACTTGCCCTTTACAGAATCTCTTACCCGGACGGAATCAGTGGAGACAACGGCGTCACGACAACCTGAGCTACGAGCTGAGGTCGCCGGCTGCGAAGTAAAGAATCGATTGTATCATAATGCGGAGTAATTAGTTTTACACCTGCGTGATTTTTTGTTTGTTTGTTGTGCTGTGATACGCGTCTGCAAGCTATAGCAAGAAAAGCAATTATCATAATAGTCACAAGAACAGTAATTATATGAAACTTGTCATTTAGAACAAAGTTATAGGCTAAATATGGCAACAATCCATCTATTTGGTGCTGTTTCATTACTGTCAAACAATAATAATAATAACAATGATATTGTCAAAATGTTCAGATACCCCAGGGGCCCTCAAGGATTGAGGCTATAGGTTACTATTCCTACCATCGCGATAGTCATAGATTTAATAAATGAATGATGAAGTGTCTTCGAGAGACATGCTGAGGTCCATTGCTTAGCAGATGGACTAATTAGTCTATGAAATAGAAGGTTATATTAGCAGCAGCAGCAGCATGTCAGTACTAGCAGTCATTGGTCGGGATACTAATGAAACATGGTAAGACCTATTAGGCTTGGTGCTTGCTCTGCACGGCCTTAAAGCACCTTTCGCTGTCCTTAAGCGCCGACTGGCCGCCATTCAACTCAACGATCCTCTGTCGTGTCCTCGAGAACAGAGCAGCACTAAAGTGCAGAGACGCCCTGTTACTGCTCAGACCCACAACAGAAAACCAAGCCATGATTCCGCCTACATCAACTGTGTTTATGACAGCAAGGTGTGTGTGTGTGTTGATTGTCGGCAAACAACTGATGTTCCCTTTAGGTAGTCGTCGTTCCTGAGGTCACAAACAGTTATTGAACATATATATATATAGTCCATATCTTCCTCGTGTACTTCTGCCATTTCACCTCTATCAAATTGCTACATCAAATTGTACCGGATCTCGTTGCAAAAACTTGACACTCGGTCTGATCTGCTGACTAATAGGGAGGGACATTGTGGCAAGTCGGTAAACAGTTCTGATGATGAGAATTTGCGAGATTTGCCTCGATTTTGTTGTTGTTGCTGTTGGGAATGCATTAACATGGCATGTTGAGCCGTTGTTTAACACAAGTTGTGTGGGACTCATAAACCCCACTCCAATCGCTACCACCATCAAGATGGTTCGGAGAGCCGAAGTGATTTGAAATTTGCCCTCTGATTATTGTCAACTACACAACATTGTACATACAAAACGATGCGCCTACAGGCGAAATACGAGATGTATTTATCTTAAACACAATTAGAAATGAAATAATCGTCAGCTAACATTCAAGAGCAATGACGAACAACTTGTTACACTGTTTAATAAGCGTTTGGACCAAGCATGGGACGCGATCCGGGTGTTGTCCGATCCGATGGAACTTGGACGCTGAACATGAGACGTTCTAGTTGGTTTCGTATTCTTAGTTCGACAAGTTTAATTCGTTTGGTTAACGAATAATTACTACTAATTACGACCTCACCTTTTCCATGACCGAACACTCGTTCTGACATCAACGCGTCGAGAAGTCTGCGGTTTACAGCCATTAACCTAGGTCTCCGTCGAGACAAGGGAAAATCCTACTGCTGTTTAAACGTCGACCAAGAAGAACGCGCATAACAATAGAAAAAAAACACAACTTCTTGGAGCAAAACGAATCAGTGGAACATCTGGAGATCCGAGGATCTCATGTTCACCATCGGACACCGCATCGGATATCATCAATCGCAGCATGCTTGTACTATTTAAAGGTCGGTAGGTGTTATCCAATATCTGGACGAAGCTTTGCTTAATAAGCATTCATACATTCAAATACACAAAGGTCGGCTTATTCGCAATATTGCGAGAGGCGGCGAGAGTCGCGTGTATGCAGCTTGTTGTCGGCCATTGTGTTAAGGGGAGAAGTATATTGAGCTCATAAAGTTCATGTCACTTATTCCTTGTGTTAGAGGCTTGTCGTGAGAAGACATCTGGCCGGAGATCGAACGGGATTCGGGGGAGAAATAAATTAAAATATTATAATTATTATCATCATGTTTGAGAAAAAAATATAGCCACATTTCCTTGTTGGGAATTACCTCTCGTTTGAACAGCGATATAACAAATTCAGGCTCATTCCGCCGGTGGCATTGTCTGATAATACAGTCTTGCCCCTCCGATTCGTCGAGATACTAACTCGAATGTGGTCTGTAGTACCACTGAATCGAGACCTAATTCTTGGGACCCGTCGACCTGACGACCAGCTTGCCACACTCGAAGAACTCAAGGGAGGTTTTCTCAAAGCGTAACGCGATCGTTCAAAAGAAGATCTTGGTCAGCGTCTGGGAGCAGTTGGGAGGATTGACCGTCAGAGACCGGGAGATGGGGTTTTAGCAGAGGTTAGAGGAGAAGTCCTGTCGTTCGCCCCTCGACGTCAACCCTCGCTGGAATCGATGCCCACCCTTGACAGAGTTTTATGAAAATGTCTCTAGTGGTGGCTACGTATTGGACAAAGGCTTGCGCTTCGTCTCGAAAAAAAAAAAGAAAAAAAAGTAGCTTTTCTATGAATATCAGCGAAATATAATAACAAATCGAGCTGTGAGGTGAAATAGCAATGTATCATTTAGGAGACCCTCATCTAGCGCGTACAAAATATATTAGTATGCATCATCATGTTCAGCAAAACGGTTATTATTATTATTATTATTAAAATAGTTTCAAAACAATTACCTAGCTACGATTAATCATAGTTGATTTCAAGTCATATTATAGCTCAACAACCTTCACTTTCCTTCATCAGAAGGTAACAAATTTCAAATGCTTGTGTATGCTAACCTACATCTCTCTCTATATATACATATTATATATATATAATATATATATATATACACATTAGGTGAACCCCAACGACAAGAATACACAATCATATATATATATATATATATATATATATATGTATATATATTCTTGTCGTTGGGGTCCAGCTAATTACGAATTTTTACCACAATAGCTTAGTATTGTGTGTATATTTCCAGATGCATTGTTGGCAAGCAATATCTCTGTGGCCTAACCAGCAGATCTGAAGAGTCAGACGAATGCCTGATTGACACCATAACATGATCGCAGTAATAATAATAATAATAAGGACGACGACAACAATAACAACACGTGTATTAAATGTAGTATCCGGGATGAGGTGGACAAGTGTTGGCGCAACATCACTTAGTAAACACCCAAGCTGTTTGCCAAGCAGCTTTTTTTTTGTGGTATGGTTATTATTATATAATTATATTAATCATTACATAGTAAAGATTAGCTATTTCCACCTTTCCAAATTTACTATGTAATTATTCAGCACAGGGACCGGGGGGGGGAGGATATAACTAGATATCTACGTATGGCAGCGGTAGCAGTGGAATATGAATGTAAAATATATCTGAGTCCAGTCAGCGTTTGACAAATCTAGCGGCAGCTGCAGCAGAACATGGTGAAGTAGCAGATATCGAATAAGGTAGTCTTGAAACAAGTGCGATTTTTTACAATGCTTGGTTGTCATGTACATATATATATATATATATATATATATATCTTCGCGAGACTCGAACCTGTGCCTTCATTCGGCCTCGGGCTTTTTCAGAGTCAGAGACGACCTAGGCACCGTCGAGGCCAGCGCGCATCGCTGTTGTATGCAAGCGGTAATGTTTCTTCGAAGAAAGATTTCCCTAAGAATACGCTTGTATCTACGTATTCACGTTATGATTATACTGTATAGCCTTCTCCTATCGAGTATCTATGATCAACAAATTTTATAGTGATTTCTCAGAGGCCATACTTGGCTATTCCTTTTTAGTCATACTGCTGCAGCCACTGTCCATTATCGTGGCTGATTACCGAACCAGATATTCTAGCAATATAGCTCAATTCTGCTTTATCGACAAACGCCGAGAGTAGGATCCGTCTATCATAAATGCGTTATAGTTCATTTGCATTAGTATTCTCCAGGTAGACTTCGTTATAGCATCTGTCATTTGATTGGAATAGAGACTGCGAAAACAACAACAACGACAACATCGGCGGTCAGACGAGTTGACTTTTGATCAATCGTCCCAGTCCATGTGAAGTTTTATGTGTTTGGCAATTTCTCTTTCTTTTCACGCTACAATGCACTGATGATATAACGAATTAATGAATGCATGAATGAATTAATTAATTAACTAGTATGAATAGCAGTGGAGGGGGGGTCAGTGTTACGTAGCTTGTTACTGACGTTCGTCGGGTGATCGACAATTGGGATTGTTGTTGGCGTAAAGTTTGCGTTAATTGACTACTGTATGAGAAGTTCAAGAACGATGTTACTCGAACCCTTATTATTATTATAATTATAATGACTCTCCTCAGGTTCAGGTTCAGAAAGCTGAACCCAATTCACACCGAATTTACATATGTATCTCTGCCGTAACATCGCCGGATACTAGAGGTTTTTCGGCAAACGCAAAATCCATTTGTTACAACGTTAGTAATTAAGCACTTAGCGTGGAGCAGATAGGTGGTGATTGTCTTGCTGTTTCGATCTTTCTTGGGGGCAGATAAGATGAACTTGAAAGTATTCAGGGACCTTTGTCTTTGGTCGGTTTACAGATAAGCAGTCGTTATCATTATCTGTCCGCGTCCGAAATATAGATTACGATTCATTGGATTACGAACGTCTACATCGAGATTCAAAGGGACTCGGACGACCCACCACTGATTACCGCGTTGTGGAAAGTAGAACGTCTGGAGACGGTCTCCCGGTCACAGGTCCACCGGATGCAGAGGTCTAGGATGCACCCGGGACGGGAAATCTCACACGCTACACCCGTAGGGTGACATTATTTGAAAGGTCTTCATCGGCCCTATTCTGTGTGACCTTCCCATAGGGGTCAACTGCACGTTCGTGGTGGTGGGAATTTGGTTGGGGTTCGGCTGGTTGTTGATGGGTGGATATGTCGGTGGTCGATCGATCTATCGATAACTATCAATGTTTCGATACACCGGGAAGAGGAAGAACTTACTTTACGGTCTGATCAGCAGCGGTTAAGGTTGTGGTGCTTGTAGCTCGCTGGTCGAACTGCGAGGGGTCGTGGATGCCGCCACTGTGCCCATAGGTCAAGCACCGAGATCGAACCAACAGCAGCGCCAGCAGCCGGAGTTGCCGAAGTAATGGTTGAAGCAGAAACACATTTCGGATCACCACCACGACGACAATCAGCGTCATTAGCGTTTGTCCATCCAGGTGCGTTATATTTTTTCGTCCACGATCGAAACGAACACCCGAGTCGAAGAGTCCCCGCCGAAGAGAAGGGTAGGAGAGCCAATGGATGGAGGCACAACGATTTTGATGGAGCGGGCGGGCGGACGGGCGGACGGACGAGCGAGCGAATGAACGAATTTTGTTGTTGTTGTTGAGAATTTCGTCATCAGCAGGGACGAGGGAACAGGGGAAGCACGTGGAAGGGATACGATACAAGGGGAGCGTATGGAAGTGGATGGATTAATAGGGGTTTACTCATACTCATCGTGATCATATCTAATTGTTGAAGGGAATTTAATTGCTGGATGGATGGATGGATGGATGGATGGTTGGATGGATGAATTCGTCAAGGGAATCGTTAGGACCAATGGTGATATTGACATGGATCGTGTCCACTTCCAGCTCGGCCCCCGGAAGCGAGATGAAGGGTCAGCGACAGTGAGGGAAGGTCGTGGGGAACAGCTTCCATCTGGGGCAAGGGAATCTCATGGAGGAAAGTGGGAAAAAGTCGATAGCATGTTGCAATGGTTGAGTGGGCGTTCAGCTTCGGCGCTCTGTCACATGGGCAGCAGCTGAGAGGCGCCAGCTCGAGGAATGATGTGAGGCAGAGGTGAGGTAATGTTGAGGAGGGCAAGGGTGAGGGGACATCCATAGCCATGAAGACATCGGAAGGCAAAGGCAAATAGGATACAGTGTGTGTAGCTTTCCAGTATCAACTTTATCGATGGTTATTGCGGTGGGATTTGCGGGGATCACGTTCAACGAAAATCATCGAAGATGAGATACATCATAGAGATATAGTGGACAGTGCGATATCAATTCGACATCATCAGGTTCGACTGACTACGGCGTTTTGAAGTCATCCAATTGCAAAGCACATACCGGCAGAACCCCTCGCAGGAGGGTACGAATGGGTTCATGTCTCAGTCGTCAAGGCAAACAGTCGCCAGATATCAACATGATGAGGGTGGACACAGTAACAATTGAAGCCTAATTATTTGGCACTTGCCGGCTCTGGGACAGCTCGTACAGTGTGGGGGCAAGGGAAGCAGCGGCGGCGGCAGCATCGGGAATGAATACAAGATCAGCGCAAAGCCTATGTACAATGCTTACAAGTTTAGTAGAATCGAAGTACACTACTGAGCATCTATGTACGCACGAGACACGATTCGATATATATATATATATATATCATATGACATATAGACGATATATGTACATGGATAGGCAGGTTGGTGGAGAATCTCGATTAAGCAAACCCAATCTCGTTGTCTTTTTGTCCAGCGCCAAGCGTTTTCCTCTTAACGATCTCTAACAATCAATAGACAGAACATATATATATATATATATATATATATATATACATACATATATATATATATATCCTCATCATCGTCATTGTCATATACAGGCAGATGCGGTAGAGAGATTGAGAGAGAGAGAGATAGATAGAGAGAGAGAGGTGTACAAAATGTGCATACAGTGTACATTGGCTCATCGTATCGACCGAGCCGACCCCTGTGATGGGTGTGTGTGTCGTGATTGTGCAGAAAAGAACAGGTACCATATCTCATGTGAGCCAATGCAGGTTCTTAACTCAACTAGAAAATATCAATGTGAAAAAGCAGGCATTGAGCACAATGGAGCACATCGACCATTCGCTTGAATAAATCTATGGAGTTAGTACACCTCTGAGCATTCGGGAAAGAGAAATACCAATACATCATTGTCACATGCACAAATATCTGACATCTATCGTCGAGAATGAGATCGACAGATAGCAGTGTGTATATATATATACATTGTTCATAGCTGTACAAATACAAACTTGTTTTTTTTTTTATTTATTCGTAGGAAACACTGCAAAGAGTTTTTGCAACGCGCCTAAATATCGCTCGATCCGTGTGTGACTAGGTTGTACGCGGCACAACTCGGATCTCCAGCAGTGTCCGGTGTTGCCTACAGCCAGAGACAACCTTCGCCACACAAGTCCAAGCTGTATAGCGCGCTGATATAAATAATGTTTTTCTAGCGAGTAATCGTCGACTGCAGTGGATTCTGAGTGAGCTTTTGAGTAGCTCAATGGCAATTCGGTGTGCGAATTAACATCGGCCACTTGCATATGGCATAATAATAATAATAATAAGGCGAATTAAACAACAACAACTACGAATTAACTACTATATGTTAATTAATCAGTTCATGCTTTGAGAGATTTTCAAATAAGTGCAACGCATCACAACCATAGGCTTGCTCGACGACACGATAAATAGCTTGCACTTAGCACAAATACTTATTAAGTTGAGATACGCGTAATGGGTATATACGTATCTGTCCAATGCAGCACCAAAGAAAAATAGCACATTGACTAATTATACTATATATCATATGTATAGCAATTATCGAATGCTGTTGAATTTAATGCGTTGATTGAACAAACAAATCGTGACAGTGATATGTTTTAGAATTCGTTGAAAGCTTGTTGCTTGTTTACGTCCTATCATAAAATATAGTTTGTATAAAAATCCAACTCGGTCAAGAGCCCCAACTCGACTACTGCTGAGTTCGGTTGTCGGCAATAATTGAAGTCATCGAAGGCGAGGCGGAAGATGGCCCCGCAGATCACCGAGGGATTCGATATGAGACAGCTATTTCAACGAACGCACAACTTTTGCCGTCAATTACAAATTCAAATTCGCAAGTGCTCAAGGCAACCGTGCAAAATGGGGTCCGCCTTTAGCTTATGAATGATTCACGGGATATATATATATATATATATATATACACCAATTACTATCGCACGGCGTGTCGAATATCGACGTAGAGAACAATCGAATATCTCAGTTATTCGAGGGCGCTTTCTTTCTAGTCCTCTGAGACGAATCCATCCGATCAGTAAACTAGTGATAATTAAATACACATAATATGCCTATGACAATTAGGGAATATGCGATTCCATCCAACGAAGTGTCGTGTATTAATGCTCCTAAGGGCACGAGCGCGCGCAGCGATCACATGAGAAAGACTCAGATGGAAGCGGAGTTATACCCAGGGACAGTATAGATAATATGAGCTATAATATAATTAAACTCAATTAGACAGCCAAAGGTGAACGTGGTGCTTCAACGAAAAAGGATCTCGAACAATAGAAACTGCCAAGTGACATTGTTTTTTTTCTTTCTCGATTGAACGCTGTAGCTAGCCACCGCATGGAGATCGTTGCGATAGTCAGAGGGCAATCCTGGACAACAAACCCGCGTTGTGGTCTACCACGAATAAAAACGCCAATCGGTATCGTACGCAATGCGATGAGGGACAGTGATGATGTGGGCGTTCGTTTCGGACATAACCGTCCCAATTATACTGATCCTGTTTATTTCTTCGAAATTCATCTACATACAAGATAGTGATATATGCTTCAGAATCGAACAAAGCGCTACCGGGGTAAAACGAACCGAGGTTCAGATCGTAGTAGACGACATCATGCGTTGCGTAAAAGCCAGACGCCACCAGCGTTTCAAGGGATTCTCTCGAACGAAAGTCCGCCGACATCCTGGCCAAGATCACTTTTGCGGATTCGTCCTAAGATTTTCCGTCTCCTGGTCTAGTGCGCCATGTCACTAGCAAAGAGATACAAAATTAACACGAAGTAGAAATACCTCGAAATCGAAGCACTATCCTGACCTCTTAGTCAGTTTCGCAAAAAAAACAAACACCCCATATTCTCTAGCTGCCTCGACTTTTTCCCTGACTTTTGATTATACCTGACCCCCTCGCGCTTCCGCTTGATGGTATTCTACATGATGACTTGAATTGGGTTGACGAAATTGTCCTCAGATTACCTCATTTTTCGTTTAGATTTGTTACTTTTTCTATGGATGTTCTACTTTCATCCACAAGTTTATAATGACAATCTTTGTCTAGTGAATGATGATTGATCGGTTGCGATCGTCGTCCCAATGGTCGTCCTGACCATGGGTGCCGCAGGCGCGGAGGCTTGCCTGCTCGATGGTGGTCAGTCATATTTAGCTATCGTCAATGGCCTTCCTCGCAAGTTGCTCGTGACATGTCTAACCCCTACCACACTGCTCTGGCGTCGTCATTCGCCGCCCATTTGAGCTAGTTACATTGTTCATCGACAGTCGTCGACGCACGAACGTTCGGCAGAGTTCGATACGACTCGATTCTGTCATTGCTCGGGATCGACAATTGGTCATAATGATGAACCGATGGACAGACTCAGTCTACCACGTCCTGTGTAACATATTTCCACATACTTTGATATATGGACCCCATAGTTTAACTCGACTTTTATAAATGATGAGAAACCCTTCGAAAGCCTTCCTCAGAGAGAGCGAGAGAGAGGAGAGAGGGGAGAGCGAGGTGTAGATCTATACAATTAACAAAGGGGTCGTATTGATTACGGAGGCAGTAGGATAAATATTAACATCATAAAGGGAACCAGCTCACAGCAATGGGATGGGTGGCGCAGGTACATCGCATGTATCGCATGTAACAAAGATGGCCATAAGGAGTAATGCCGTCAACCCTCGTGGGAACGTGGGACTGACACAAGGAAACCTAGATGGAGAGAGTTTTGACAAGGTGGCGGCCAAACAGGACGAAATCCTGCTCGCTGGCCTCATAGGGTTTGTCAAGGTCGACACCAGGACGTCGTGAGTGCGGGACTACTGCGTGGCATGTGTAGATGTATCTCTCCGTAGGACACCTTCGAGTCGTCTGACACCGATGCCCCAGAGGGGTCCAGTTCGAGAATAGAGAGAATGAAGTAAGACGGCAGGACGGGGCGGTGTCGGTACGGGGATGCTGATGGGGGAGGCTTAAAAGACGTCGGTGGCAGCTTTAAGGCGGAGCTGCTTGTAGGCTATCGTACGGCGGGCAAGGCGGCACCCGAACTACGAAGGGGGCCACTTGGTCGATAATCGAACATGGCCTCCTGATGGCGCCAGAGCTGTACGTTCGGCCGGGCTCGGCCGGTTGCTTGGTCGGTCACACGGATCTCCACAGCCCGCTACGTCTGTGTTGAACTCCTGCTCGATCTCGCTCTCTCTCTCTCTCTCTCTCTCTCTCGCGTTTGCCATAGCTTGGCTGCTTCCAGAAGCAAGGGCCCTCTCGTGCAGACCCGCCCGTTTGCTAGGCAGGGAGGCGGTTCGTACTTGGGCTTAAAACAGAACTCTACAGACGAAGGGTGTGAGCGAGGGGCGCAGAGAGATAAGGTGAGCGGGCCAAAGTAGCGGGCTACAACGCACAACATCGTCTATGCCACTGCTACTTCGAACGTCTGTTTGTATCTTCCCCGTAGAGCCACTCCCGGCGTCCGTAGTGATCCAAGGTCCCGAAAATAGAACCGGGTACTGTCGATCTCTATACTTGTATTACGTTACCACTATTGGGGTATGACAACGGCGGCTTGACAACGAGGCAAACGTAAAAACAGTTTACCAACGAGAACCGATCAAACGAAAGGTGGTGATTTCATAGTGGCGGCGACAAGGCCGATTTGTCCTTGTGTCCTTCAATGCATAGTCGCGCATGGCCATTCTCTAGACAGAGATAGGCAAAGGTGGAGGTTTATTGGTTTATTATAAAAGGAACAATTGCAATTGTTTGCAATGCTTAAGTTCACCCTTAGATGTCCACTCAGCACGCGGCGCGACTCGAACCTGACGCCTCTATCTATTTACCGGCAGAGATCTAGCCATCAAAGACACCACGCTGATATGTTATTTCAATTCTTTAGATGGTCGCCGTGCAGGTGCAAAAAAAAGACAAGTACAGCGTTCATATCATGATTTTGCGCTATATATGTTGGGGCTAGTCTGTATGAATAATGCCTAGCTCCAGCGGAGTAAAGGAAGAATTCTGCTTATAACCATTTCACTGTTGTGTACGTGAAACAGCAGAAATGATTCCACAATGTATAAAATTCTCAAATCTAGCGACCACCTCAATCGAGGTTAGAGGACACGCGACGTAAGCTAGACGACGTAACAAAATCCGTAGACAAGAGAAACAGATCAGAGATTCCCCTCGAGAATCGACACACATTAGTCACACGTTTGACCAATCATAAGTTCGCTAGAAGTCCGATTCTTGAGCTAGCTTTACTTAGGAGACCCCTTCGCCCGTCTCCTGATATTAGCCACACGTCCAACAAACAAATCGTCACTAGCCACCGAGAGAACATGTGCATGGTGGCGGAAACGGACGCACCACCTTCGAATGAATTTCTCTAGCTAGGTTACCACGGGACGTTGTTGTATTCAACGTACAAGGAGTCTGCAATTGGAGCAGGTTCAGCTTATAGTTGTCACTGCGGACACACTTGCAGGAGACCGATGAAGGATCGTAAATAGAAATAGGGATGTCTGTCGCAATATACATATATATATATATAGATACAATATGTATATATATATATATTCTATAATACATATGTGGGTCTGTCCAAGGCCAAGGAGCCACTTGGGTACGCAGCGTTGTTTCGGGATAGTTATTGTGTTTTGTCCACTAATGCCACAATGGACACCCAGATTTACGCGGTTGACGAGTTATCCATTTTCAAGGTTTTCTTCCAAGACCTCCTCTGAAGGGAGGCGGGAGTTGTTCCCAAGGCTCGTATAACCTTGGGCATGACCGTGTGCGTTTCGCAATGCTGTTGCCAACGCGACTCACTTTGCTCAAATCCGTTGAGCCACCGTATGCATATACCGGAAAACAAGTAGATCTGAGAGTCCGTTTCCGCATGTTTGAATTCGGGCGGACGCTAGCTATTACAATAAAAAGAAAACAGCATCTGACTAAAACGAGCTCGGGCGCCCAAGTGTCGCTTTGCATACACAATGGGTATAATGAACTAGAATTAGATCCTTTTTCATGGGCTACATTCAAGCCCAGTTATTGAGCTGGCCGAACAGAAGAAACCACTCGAGAAAGCCAGATAAGTAAGGTAAAACAAATTGTCTGTTTTCCTTAGTCAGTATGCGATGATATTCCCCTATGTCACCGGTTTAATGTTCTCCTAAAGATTGGCCCTGCAACGGTATCTCCGGATAATCGTCTCGTAGAGAAGTGTAAAGCTTCGAGACTGAGAGTTGCCGCCTTGTGACATATAAGAGAGCTTAAGCATTGTAAAATGGCAGCTCCTTTAGTAAACCAATAAAACCTTTACCTTTACCTTTGTGGACTATCGTCTGTCGCCGAGAACTGAATTGTCTGAGCACCTCTGCAATATGAAATTTTGCTGGTGAGAACCAGTTGTTCACATGCTACTCTTTATCTATGGACGGTTCGAAGGAAAAATCTTTCCCAACATGTCCTGAGATGTTGTTCGAGTAACAGGGTGTTTCGAGACGCATAGCAAATATTGTTGTTGATGGAGATACACCTCGGTTTCAGAGGACGCGAATTGGGGTCTAGTTGGTGTACCATGTATATATTTTATACATCGTGATGCTCATGTCATGGTTGACCCCCCCCCCACGGTGCATGGGCATGCCCTCATGGTTACATCCCCCTTCATGTGCTCTAGCAAGAAGAAGCAATTGGACAGGTGTGGCTGCCGCAAAATTCGTAAATATTCCGGGCGGACTTTCAGCCTGCGTAAACATTTAACGTCTACGATGCAACTGTCTTCGACATGAGGCTTCATAAGACGGACCCCCCCCCCCTTTAAAGGCAAATGTTTAACGGTGTCGGGGGTGATCGAGCCCCCCTGTGTGTGTGCGCACCTAGGTCTGTCCTCCGATTGCCGGAGGCAGGCCCACACAAATGTACCTCCCAGGTAACCGAGAGCTCCAATCCCCGTGTCAAAAGAACACCGATAAGTCTCAAGCCTCAAACACTCGACCGAGTGAAGCTGGTCTCGAAACGTGTTTCGAAAATGCTGATAAACACATTATCTCCAACTTACCAGGGTCCCTGACTAGGACATTTGCAAAATGTGAAGGAGGCATATATCACTTGGACAGGCTCTGCGACTGTTTGAGAACCATTCCCTGGATTTACAAACGTATTATTATTATTATTAGTACCATGATTAGATATGAAGTTTTCTTCGTTAAGCTCTATGATTACCATTTCGAATGTTTGCTATGACTTTTAAAACACCCCGTATACTTGTATGTCTATCAAATGTGATGCTTTAAAATACAAGAACAACGTGTGACTGTGCCGAATCTGTTAATCACATAATAGGAAGCATAATTAACGTGGCTATGCGGCTTTGGCTAATTGCCAACAAATGAAAAACAGGGAACACAATGTGAAATTAAAATGTTATATGTATATATATATATATATCATAACTACGGCTATACTTCAGCAATAATTGATTACGAGTTACGAAGCAACCTCAAGTGACTTAATCAATCGATAAGTCCACTCCAATCAACGATGCTGTCATTTAGATGAAGGTACTAATAATATATACTATCATGATGATAATTTTAGATCAACCAAAGGAATACTACTTGTATTATCATTATCCATAACATCATTAATTAAAGACAGAACCGGGGTAGGCAGAGAGAAGAATATGAAGAGAAATAGAGACAGAGACATATCTACACAACAGAGATGCTACACAGGTGCGTGTATACAAGGGCAGATGCATGGACGCCATAGTCAGTAGAGGTGCGGAACAATAATGATATATAGACACATAAAGGAAGATAGTATATATGTATGTATATATAAATGTATAATTATATGAATAGATTACTAATCGAGATCATTGAAGGATAGCAACAATAATCACAAACACATCGACCGCAGGACAATAAGTACCCCGCCAGGCAAACCATAATTAAATCAATCATATATAAAATATATATATATATTATATGCAGAGAAAAAAAAGAACACCTTTCTGGTGATCAACTAAGTGTAGTTATACCAGCAATCATCAATCCAGCATAATCATTAATCGAGCGAGCGACTATGAAAGAGAGAGAGAGACAGAGAGCGTACATATATATACATTTGTTCATTCGTCACGATCAATTAATCTCTCATCGGGTCACGACTACAGACAGATTGTTTTTATGGGTCAGCAACCATCAAGCTAATGAACTAATTAATGGGTCGCGATCGCATAACCATGGGCGACACTTTCATTTTTTTTTCTTTCTTTTTTTTTCATTTTTCTTCATTAACAACTACTGAGTGGATTATTTCAAGTAGCTATCACTAATAGTAGGAATATACAATTACATACATGGCAATTACCATAATGACACGAACAATAATAATGATAATAATTAAACAATAATAAGAATAACAAGGTAACGTAGACACATCCATAACTGTACGACAATAGTCAAGCGGTAGACGAAATTGGGGCCTCGGCTGGCTGTTAAATTCGACGTCAAATGAACACGCGGAATCGAACAATTGAATTGAACAAGTCGATAACGTCAATAAAATAAGAGGGTTTATAAGGAGTGTTGGTTGCATTGAGAGCGGGGATTCGTGGATTTCTCCATAGAGACACATGGAGACATCGTGGGTGCTCGCCAACAGGTGCCGCAGTCATTACGCACAGCCGCTAGGGATTTCGAAGCAGATTTGTACGATTCAGTGCCAATCAAAAGCAATATACAATATATACATATACATATACATATATATATATACTGCCCTTCTCTGCCGCACAGATAGCAGACAGCAGGTTAGGTCGACACCTTACGCAGAGCAGTGTTTGTTTCCGGGGGATTCGTCAGGGGTACTTTGGAGGTTTTTGGGGGGTATGGTTGTTCCTTGCTTGGTGATGAAAAAGTGAATGAATTTTGAGGGGGGATTTTCAAAAGGGAACAGTCGAGAGAGGTGTTTCTCTTGCACAGGGGGGCGGTGGATGAATGCATTCAATACACGGTGACCTTGGCTTTCCACAAAAGGCTAGCTCCGTCCGTTCAGCGGGTACTTACTGAGAATGCACTTGAGTGATATGCCTGCATGAGGTTTGGGGGGACGTCATCAGAGACAGATCAGATCGCCGACAGGAATCATGTCACAAATGTACAACGGTTATGACAGGATCGGTAACAAGTATCCTGTATCTATGCTATACTGACTACGTAGGCGGTTATTGACCTACGAAACTCTAACATATGTTATAGTTTAAGCTACGACAAACACTTGTATGACATGTACTGAATGTGTAGATTAGCCAAAAAAATAAAAATAAACGAAAAAACAGCCTCTGCTCAGCTCAGTAGGGACATGCATTCGTTCTGGTCAATCAGACCGGATAGGCTGCTCGTTCTACGAACGGGCGAACACCCCCATAGATCGGGGAGCCTGTAGCTGAGATAGGCTGGCGTCCTTCTCAGGGCTGCTATTGACGAACAGATATATGATCGCATCAGTACAAGTTAAAAGTCTCACGCAATGGAACGAGGAAAAATTCGTTAAATAGCGCAAGTTGTCACTCGACGTCGTGAGCGCCAGTGACTTCATAATATCTCAATGCTCGTAGGGCATATAGTGATTTTTCGGACTCATACCACCAAATGAGGAGTATCTTCAGGAAGAATATTAAAAATGCAAAAAAAAAAAACAAAATAAATAAATAAATTCTCTTAGTAAAAACCGTGGAACTGAAGCTGACATACAGCCATTCCAGCGCAGTCTATCAAGATGGTGGACTTAACTGGCGGTTCGATAGCGGACGATAGTTACTATAACTTGTTATTACATTATAACTATTACTATTATTGTTAAATTGGCTAATATTAACATGTAAAAAGTGCCTATATTGCTTATGATTCTTGACGAATGAGCCAGACGAGCGCATACTTGCATACTTGCTGCTGTATACCCTTGATTTGTTAATTCGATATATTAGAGCTAATTAGTTCTAATGAGTAGAGTCTCCTCGCGATGATGACCGCAATTTCGGGTCGTTCGCTTCTTTACAACTGGCGTAACGTAATGAAAATATAAGCTATTAGCGCAAATATTAGCCAACTATAAAAGTGGGCAATTGACACAAACCAGAAGTTCTGACGTTCTGCTTAACACAGAATCTTTGCGTTTAAGAAATCGAGAAATTGTTACAGCATCCATGTAGTATCTATATACCCATCTATAAAAAAAATATATATACATATATATATAGTGTTGAAACGAGAGAGTATTTGAACAAATTAAACTTATTATTCAGCTTTTTTTTTTGTCAACAACACTTGTACACTAGAAACTCGTTATCATTTCTAACCATGCTGCTGCTGTTCTAATTAAGACTACTAATTAGCCTAATAAACTACGTTACTCACGATTTACTTGCTCCGGTTCTAACGGTCGGGTTGCATGAAAGATAAAGCTAGCGTTATTATTTCCTTTTTCACCAAATAACAATTAAAACAATTCAATTAAAAAACTATGAAATGGCTAGTATACCGTTTGAATGGATGAGACACTACGAAATGAGTCGATTCAATCGTACTTATAATGACATCATGACTAGTGTATACGGTGATAGACAGACTATTGAAACATTAATGACTACGCGCCTTAACGTATATATATTAGATAATCGAATTGTTAGAAAAGCAGATGTTTCCTGTTGTTTTCCAATGGGCAAGATATAAAAAACGCGACGTATTGGAAGACGTCCGCCGTTAAATGGAAGATACAGCAGACGAAGGAGATTTTAGTATCTGTTCTAAATATCCACTTTTTTGGTCGATCTACGAATACACGTAAAACGGTCGGGATTAAAAGGATCAGCCTAATCTATAGTATATATTATTACTATTATTATTATTATTAAGTATATCTTATTATAGGGTCGAAGTCTCAAACTGTTATCAGGAGCATATAATCATGTCGTCTCTCCCACATGGGCTGGTAAGGACAATGGCCATAAAATACGACTACAAACCGTCGGCCGGTGAATCGCACGTATGGCAGAGGAAGCTGGCCGTTCAAGTAACTACGTCCCCACAAAACCATTGTACTATCCTTTCAACTGTGATGTATTGAATCTCTCGTGATTGAGACTCGATCAAAGCACCCGTAGGAGTATGACATATGTGTAGGAGAAATTTCCACCTGTTGTTCATCTCAACAGGTCAATCGAATGAGTCTCCCGCAAGGGAATCGTTTCCTTGTAAGGTCCAGTTTGTCAAAGAATACTTTGAAGGTGTCCAACGCTCTGCGGAAGGTGGTGCCTGCTCGTACTGAGCAGGACAATGTCATCGGGGTACAAGCGAAAAGTTATTTGTGGGCGATGCATCTTGATCTCAACTAGTAGATCGCTTATAGAAACTACAACGAAGAGAAGTGGACCACAGTGATTCCTCTGAGCCACTTGTCCAAAAGGGTCGAGGTCCTTGACCTCGACACTTATTATGTCATTTCGTTCTCCTACTGTAGAATCCTCACCATATTCAAAACCCATTACGCCACTCGGGCACGAGCCAAAATTCTAGAGTGCGATTTCCGTATATGCCATATCGGACGCAGGTCGAAAACCTTCGAATCCCTGCATAGAGATACCGACCCATAATGCTTAGGACTCGTTGGATATTCTCCAGGAGGATCGTGCAAGCCGCGTACGTGGAGTGGCATATTGTTGCACTAGCGACGGTGCTCACAACCCCGAGATATACCACCTGTAAAAAGCTAGCAGAGTAGGTTGTGGTATCAAAGGCACTCCGCATAGCCTCCCCTCGGGGCGTGGGTTGAATATCGCGCCTTCCAGCAAGGCGCTTGACTATGCCCGTCGCAAATCGACTCCGGCCCGGGTGCCTAGTTCGGCGAAAGCCTACTCATAGGGTCAACAAGTGTGGTGCGTTGCAAACACTCAAAGGTTCCCCTAGATGACAGGCCTTGGCTATGAACCTATGTGTATTGCTTCGGGGATATGTCAGGACCACCTCTGCCTTATTTTTCCTTATTCGCCTCGCGTCTGGCAATAATCCATATACAATGAAAGACGACAAAAAATACAAAGTTTCTACACAGCGTCTGATAGCAGGATTCGAACCTGAGCCGCACGACCCTCCTGTCAAGTAATCACATACGCTCACCACGAGACGATCTGTGGGACCGTCTTCAAATCATTGAGTTACACCAGTCCCCCAACTTCTGCTTATAGAAGACCGAAACTCAGTCACTGGACGTGCGTTAAGCTAAAGCGTCACGTGCGTTAAGCTAAAGCGTACACTCTCTCGAAACGAACCAGCTTGAAATCTGTCCTCGCACAAGTGTCTCTATAAGAACCAGCCGCCAACACCAGCGAGTGCTGCATCCAGACGGTCGAAGCAGCGTTCACCGTTTGATGCACCATGGGACAGTTCCATTGAACAACATTACGAGCCCCTTGACACGATGGTCTTCCCCGCCCCCCCCTTGCCACCTATTTTGAGCGGTGGTCATAACGGAACGCCATTAAGATTCGTCACTGACCGGACTATTTCGGTCGTTCGACTACACGACGATTGTATCGACGATGCATATACATACATATGTTTTGGAAGACATACTGCGGCTCATGGTAAGGGGGTATTTCACAAGGGAAACTGCTAAGAAGGATTAATTTATTGAAAATGTTTACTAGTTGGAAAGTAGGCACAAATATATACGCGGGAGAAAATGACAGCTCGGTCGACAGCAAACCTCAGCGAGCTATTATTTTTGCGTATGTTTGAACTATTATATCTGCTTCGCGTTTTGAAACTTGCTAAAATCTAGCATAAATAGAACGTACACTGTGCAGTATCTAATCACGATGACCATCTGTTATGTTATTTTAGATGTTATTATCATTCTCACGGCAACAGTAATTAAAGGGACCATTACAAAACGGGTTAATTGGCAATCGTGTTAATATTACGGGAAATATTACGGATTTAATTATACTGTTAATTATATGCTTCGTTTGACTGACTTTGTTGAATTTTTGTTGAAGATTAACAATAGTCTATAAAAACTAAGAGCTTATTCCCTTTCATACGCTGTTTCATATATATATATATATATATATATATATATATGTTCTAAACTATAAATCACTGTGGACAAGTTTAAATGAAACAATTTTTAGAAACTGTTCGGTTTTCTTAATCAATGTAAAACAGTCACAAACCTTGAAGCGTCGATAAAGTATATGATTAGAGATGCGATGCTCAGCAGAAATACCAGGACGACCTGAAACATCATAGGGAATTAATTAACCTAAGTGAGCCGTTCCACTATTCTATATTCCTTCGACACGCTTGAGACCCAATACATTTTAAAAAAATATATATATATATGTATATATATATATATATATTCGTACAATACGGCTGTACTTGCAGATATGTGCCAATGAAATACAAAGCCCAGCACGAAAAGAGCGGTGAGTGGATGGTAGCATTGCTCAGCACAGCTCATCTAGCAAATACAATGCTATACCATATATATATATATATATATATGTATATACTTACATATACATACTCGCATTCGAAAGAGACATTAACTCATATTTTTCTTGCTACATCCCCTCATTGAACATCTCACCATTAGCTCTGTGAACAACATCAGCGTCCCCATCGCTGCCGCACAGCCCGGCGTCGTTGACATCAACATCGACTGCGCCGCAGAGCTGAGTCAGCAGCCGATAGCTTGAGTACTGGGCATCTTTTCCGAGTCGGCCACCAAAAACGATTGAGTGCCGAAACACGCGAAGCATGAGCGTATGAGCCCATCTCCGCATCATCATAATTTGTTGTCATGCCATCTGCTGTCCTGTCTCGTATCTGCCACTGTCGTCTGTGGCTAATCCTCCCCCGGGGAGAAGGGTGCTCTGGCACTCGATGTGTGAGTATAAAGACATTGACAACATAAACCTGACCATCGGAAGCCGTTCGTGCAACAGTAGCAGTAGTAGTGGAAATCGTACTCATTATAGCGCTGCTGCCGGTGGGAGATCTCCTTGAGTCGTCATAGCATTTCCCCGGTCCCCATCCCCCTCCTGCGAAGGTCTGCCCGCCCCGGAGGAAAAACCGAGGCCACGGCTGAAGGTAGATCGCTGTTCGTCTGATCTAGCATGTCGCTGGTTCGTTCAACAGATATTATTAGTTGAAGAAGAGTTATCATGAAATTTTTGTCTATAAGAGGGTACAATGGTAGCGTTTGTCATCAGCGGCAACGTTGACAACAATCACCGCCTTGGCCCGTGCTGTGAGTGAGCGGCTTGAGACGGCTTCTGAGTCGATCAAGATATATATATATATATATATATATATATATATATATACATATATATATATGGATCGCAGTTCGTCCCATAAAGCTTTTATTGGAGGAACTGCAATTTTTACAATGCTTAAGTTCTCTTATACATGCCACCATGTCATGGGATTCGAACCTCCGGGCTCCCGGCTGTTCACTGCCAGAGGCAAGTTAGCCACCGTCCAAGGCGCCGTGACACAGAGATCATGCGCTACTGATACAAACATATATATATATATATATATGTATATATATGTCCCCACGCTCATAGGGTATATAGTCGCGACTTGCCTCAGTGATAGCTCAAACACAGAGCCCACCTTCTTGGCGGCTGTCATACCAATGGGCCGACTCTGCTCTCGAATCGTGGACTGAGTTGAAGTTCAAGCCTCTGTGAGACTCGCCCGCAGTATTTACTATGTTCTCGCAGTTTGGCGTGTCATGATTCAAATGAACTCAACGAATAGAAGTGCTATCCTATGGAGAAAATCTGTACATGGGTGTGCATATATATCTATATATATATATATGTGTATCATGTGAGCGTCTCCGGGCTCACTGTCAGCCTTAAACATTTCAACCGTCCGTCCACGGTACAACAACTGCTTTCGGCAGAGCTCCCTTCATGGGACGGTCTCCCACGCCCTGTTTTGAATGTAAATATATGTATAATTAATAATAATAATAATAATGATAATAATAATGGCGAACATGACGTCAATAAAAACTAGCTTTAATACCCACATGGCAGACTGGTTGTTATTAATTAATCATGTTATGATTATTGTTTTTGCTCTACTGTTGAACAGCGTCCGATTTATTGATTTTAATTACAGTCATCCCATTCGTCTGAATCGACTGCCCTTTTGACAATGTTCAATGTGAACAACGGAGCAGTCCTGGAGACCAGTACTATTTTTGTAGAAGGTCCCAATGGTCCTATCTCCAAACCAATCTTTCTTGTTTCTTTTTCTTGATTAATTGAGCACTGCATGCGCCACTTCACTGGACTCGAACCTGTACCCTCCAGCTTTTTACCGCCAGACTAAGACCCGGCCCGCCGAAGTCACACAGGCGCGCGGACGTCTATCTTGTATCTTTTGCGATCTAGAACTTCGTGTTTTTGTTCTATACGTGTTTATATACAAGCTAATCACAATATCACCCGATACGAGCCATTATACCATCGGATAATTACTCATACATAATCGCTCCAGCTGCTACGGTATAGATATTCTCGACCGCAGTGTCTATAGTTTGCGTACGAATGAACACTCCGATGTGGCTGGCAATGCCGTCCATCAATCGATCAGCTGTATTTTACACCAGAGGCTATGCGTTTGACAGCCGTCAAAGCCCATTGTCGTCCGCCGTTATCGAGCGGGATCCGATCGATCTCGCAAATGATTTTTGCTTGATCTGACTTTTTGTTGATGTTGCCCTCTGAGTATGTTTGTATGCCAGAAGCCAACCATCATCGATTCCGGTGTCTACTTAACAGTTATAAGATGATATACGATTTGATAGCAAGGAACAATCCGTTACTCAAGCGTTCGTCTGTGCTATAAACGGCTTAGACCGTCAGCGTAAGCTTTTTTTTAAGGGGGGGGGTGTTGGCATGCTAATGCATGCCAACACCATGACTGCCCGCCCTTATGGAACTGTTGACGATGTTCAACAACACCAGTGCCCTTCCCGGTCTCGCTTAGCGTATTCTTCAGTAAACCGTCAACGTAAGCTGGGTCAAACCAACCAACCAACCAGCAAAAGCACACACACACACACACACACTAATTGTTAATTGTGTATGCAGTTTTGAATTTATCGACACAATGCAACACTACTGCATGTGTGTGGTGTGTTTTATCCTGCATATTATCGTGATATTCTATGTCGGATATTGATTATGGTTGTACGTCTTAAAATATGCAATAATGAGAGAGGCAGTTGGGGGCAGCTGGGGGTGTCAGGCCGAGGCGTCAGGTCATGGTCACGGTGGTCCTAAGGGAGATGATGGATGGCATTGCCTCTTGGCCTGTCTGGACAGCGAGGGAAAGACGCTGTGTAAGGAAGAACGCTGTGCGCTTGACCCCCGATCTGCTGACGCCTCTTACGGGGTAACTGCTCATTCATTTCGGGAGTAATTGCATGTCCACGAGTGGTCAATGATGGTCGGGGTGACTTCTACTTTTAACCCTTTTTTTTTCAAATTTTCCCGCCTTTTTTCCGGGTATGCCGGACCAGGCAGCAAAACACGGATAAAGAGAATACGAAGATAAATAAATTCAAAGATTCTCCGCAGGATGTGAACCTGGACATATATCCCCACTCCTCGTCCTGCAGTTTAGCAGTTGAAGACCCTCACTACTCTGACCGTCTACGGAACCCATTGTATCGTGCTCCTCGAGATGATCATCGACACCGTGAAACAAGCCGGCTCAAACAGCAAACTTGTACCTAGAACTAATCATAAAGACATCTTGTAGGGTATTAGCGAAAAGAAGACGAAGATACTCACAAGGATACGTCCTGTTGTTGTTTGTCCTGAGATGAGTCCTCCAGCCCAATCCTTAGCCTCCGTCATAAGCCCGATCTCGGTGGCGCCTTCCCTTGGCGCCTTGCGCTGATTCGCACCTTGTCCTGTGACCGCGTCCTGCGCCGCTTGGGCGGCCGCCTTCGCTTGGGCAGCCTTGCCGCTCGCGGCGCCGGCCTTGCGTTTGCGCGAACAACAAAGGAAGGCAAATGCCCGCCAGATCAGGATAATGAAGAGACCGGCGAGGAACGTGAAGATCGACGACAGCAGGAAGCAGTACCATTTTCGTTGTTTGAGGCACTCTTCCTGCGAGATGGTACCCGGGGCCACAGCTGGTAGGTCGCCAACACTGGCCGTACTTGAGACGTTTAGCGCCCCCAGCTCCTCCGACAGCGACATCGTCAGTGTGATCCGACGATACGAACGGGCGAACCTGTGCTGCTGCTGTTGGTGTTGGTGGTGGTGATTTGCGTCGGCTCGCCTTGCGAAACCTCCAGCGGCGTAGTCTTGCCGGCTGGAGGACTCTCAGTGGCTTGGAGCGGTCACCGTGGCCAGGCGTGGCCACCCGCTGACCAAACAGATGGTGCGGGTTGGACTGAGAGCGGCCTTCCGCAGAGTCGTATAGCTTTGTCGATCGAGTCCCCTGATCGGACCCGGTTCGGATGAGTGTCGTTACTACGGGTATTAGAGCAGTTATCCTCGACGGCCGAAATTCTGCCAGCGATAGTACAGGCTTCGGGGCTTCTGATAGTAAATGGAGAATTATGCAGCTGCTATCTCTGCTGCTGCTGCTGCTGCTGGTGGTGGTGGTTCCGCCTCTCCTTGGGGCCCGTCGCACCTCTGGCCAACAACAAGATGGCACCGGGCACTGCACGACTGCTGTCCGTGGACACGGCTCTGACAACACTGAAAGCTGGTAAGATGCTTATCAACCCCGATTTCACCCGCAACCCTGTGGTGGCTTTGTCAGACGTTGTGCCTTTCGTCGTCAAAGATGAGACACTCACGGGAGATGAAAATGAGCAGCTTGATTCGACGCTTGCGTGTGTGCCTACGAGCACAGCTCACGTCGCCCGCCGATGGTGACACGTGGGCAGGTACAGCTTTGACCTGTTTGCCGCCGATTTGTTGTTCGCCTGCAAAACGAATCGCCTGATGAATATCGGATTGTATCGGCCGCTCGGAACGTCTAGCGTTCACGGATGTGATGTCACCCCGTCAGGCTGCGTCTGGAGGAGCTGGAGTGCGATGTCTGCCTAATGAAGGGACCCTAGGCAGTTAGGTTGGGTGGTTGCCTTTTTGTCGAACACCGATATGCGGGGACGAATGGGTGTGTGTGTGTTTTTTTTAATACACTGTCGTCAAATGCGAATGTCTCCGTTCGACGATTGTTCGATTTTGCGATATTTCAATAGTTCCCCCCACGAAGGCCAAACGCTGTGATTTGCTAATTGATATTTTCTTGTCTTGCTTAATTGAATCACACACTTTCAATTCACCGAACGAAACCAACGAAGAGTTTACCGCTCACAGTCCACTCTCACTTTGTACTAATAACTTTGTTAATTAATGGTTTTATCCAAGATTGCTTATACGGGCTGTGTGCTTTTATTAGCTCTTCCGTGTATACTTATTTATAAACGACAACGTCTATTGTACGCTTATCGTTAGCCTCCCTGTTCGGCTTCAGATCTCTGAGATGCTAGTTCCGCCCTCAGCTGGCGCCTTCGATACTTTGCTGTGACCGTGACACACGTTGACGCACGATACGAACCAATGAATTGATCTTACGATCAGGGCAATCAGACGGATACCGAACTCACACTGGATGTTGTTCGTTCACACAGATGTCCGATTGCAGATGTTCATCTCACTATATATATATATTGATTCAAGGGTATCGTGCGACTAGATCTTCGACGTGGTCTCCTCGATACTTGTGAAGCTATCGCATTAGCTTAGTTGAGCATGGGGACTCTGAACTCGGATCGGTTATTGTTGTTGCTATTGTTGTTGTTGTTGTTGATATTGTTGTTGTTATTCTTGTTGTTATTGTTGTTGCTGCTTCTGCTGCTGCTATAATGACGATGACTCAGTTTCGCAAATTCGCTTATTCGGTGGCTATGCGTTGAACGCGTGCGCTTGGCTTTTCACCTGTTGCAGGCGAATAGTCGTGTCTCTCGCTGTTCTCGCTTGATCGACTTGTCGTTGATCTCGTCGATTTTCGTTCGATCTATAAATTGTCGACGCTTCGCAGACGCTTTCTAGAGCTTGTTGTTGTTGTTGATGTACAAGTGGATGTTGAGGTCGAAATAATAACTGATGCGTATGTTGGTATTGTTGTTGTTGTTGTTCTTGTTGATACGGTTGTTGTTGTTGTTGGTACTGTTGTTGTTGTTGTTGTTGTTGTTTTAGATGCGTTTCTTGATGATGACGTGATTGCTTCAAAAGCGCTCCATGAACTTTTGGATGCGGCTTCCGAAGTTGTTGTTGTTGTTCTTGATTTAACAAAGCTTGCAAGTCACGAATTGTTGCTTTTCTTATTCGTTGACTATATTGCTTGCTTTTGCTGCTATTCTTGTTGCTTTTGTTGTTGTTGTTGTTGTTGTTGTTGTAGTTGTTGTTGCTGCTGCTGCTGCTGTTGTTGTTGCTATGTTGCGTTACTCGAGCTCGAGTATGCTTTCTATGGACTTCTAGGTTCTTGGTATTTTGCTGTTTGCTGTTGTATATTGACGCTGAGGTTCTTGATGCTTGTAGACTTGTATACCTAGCAATAGGCTGCTGAGATGATTTCCGCTCGCAACCAATGACAGTAGTAGTATTAGTTGTAATAGAATTAATGTGTATTTTCAGTATTTTATCCTCAATACCGCGCTTGTATTGTACAATCAAATCGCAGAGCTGTCGTTCGGCGACAGCAGCTGGACATCGAAGCGTGTCCCTCTGCAGAGGACTTGGGAATCGGGTAGGTCGTTTGTGATTAGATGATTTCACGGCGGACTGATAGCGTTGCAGGCCGTTTCTTATGCTGCGGCTGCTGCTGCTGCTGCGGCTGCTGCTGCTGCTGCTCTGACTACAGAAGAAGGCACCTGGCGGCGGTAATTGTCGCGCGTTCCGCTTGGCCCGTAGCGGAACACAACAGCGACGACACCGAATCTCGGTCACTTTGAGCCCGTGCGTACTATTATCCTGAGCGCACGCCTCGTCTGATCGACGTCTGATCGTCTCAGACCAGTCCTGTCGCTTCGCACCACTTCGGACTTTCACCAACGACAACGACGACTGCTGCTGCTGCTGCTGCCGCTGTGTTTGAAGGGGGAACAGCGTTGTACGCCGCTGTTGCGAGATAGCCCACCCGGGCAACTCGGGCTGTGACGGCACGTGACCGTCGTGAGCTGCTGCTGTTGCCGGCGGCGGCCGCGGACGAAGCTCTGGCAAATGGTATTGCCTATGGTCGTGGTGGTGGCGATGATGACGATAATAGTAACGGCGACGACACCGCCGCCTGCTGCTCGGCGGCGGACAGCGTCGTCTGCGGGCACGCGGACGTGCGCCGCGCCGCGCTGGCGGCACGGGCTTGCGACTCCCGGCCGCCGGCTGACCGCGATCTAGACACTCCCCGCCTGCTGATGTTGGTGGTGGCGGTGGTGCTGGCCGGCGTCTGCAACAAGCCCCTACCTCCCTTCGAGACGAATCACCTGGATGGCTGGATCTCCCTCGTCGAACAGTGCCTTGAGATTTGTTCCACTCGATGTCCGACGGGATAACAGCGAGCGCCTGCTGTTTGACCAGGTGAGATTCGACTTTGTTGACTGTTCGATGACTATTGGCTAGCCGTAACGACGGAAGTTGTCGCCGCTGTCGCCCTTGTCGTAATAGCTGCTGTAGTTGTTGTGAGGTGTTTATGAGTGGATTGGAGACCGCTCCCGCGGCCATCATCCGCCCTCGCAGCCGAAGGGGATCAGCGCGGCCTCTGGCCCCACTGTGGCCACGGCTAGATGATCCTTTCGTATGCTTAAACGTTAGCCTTATGTCGTCCCTGGATGCCGATACATACGCGAGGTGGAACAGTGGTTGCCGATGGCGGACAGCATCTTTCGGCAACGCGGCGGTTGTGGACGTTCGCCGAGATCCTGTTTACGGTCATGTGCTCGAATGGTGCCACCTTCCCGCGGTGGTATCTCCAGCCTCCCTGGGAAAAACCCGTGAGCGAGGGGCGAACGACTGCTCCTCCCAGCGGCGTCGGCCTAGTCGGCCGAGCGGAGCTCGTGACCCTTGTACCCTTGATGGTGTTGCTGGTTTTGGTGGTGGTTGCTGAGGTATAGAATGACGGTGTCTTTGGCCGTTGTGACAGGCGAGCTGACAGGTATATATAGTCACTCGATGCTGTCTGCTGTTCTGATTGGCCACCCTGATCGGTAGTCAGGCCTGAGGAGTCATTCACCGCGAACAGGCTCGGCGAACAGGCGCAGCTCGGTAGGCGACCGAAGCGGTCGGCTATCGCCTACCCGCACCAGTCATCGACTTGTGTCAAAGTTTCCTTCTCCTACTCCCGTATCGCCTACCGCCAGTTGCAGCTTCCAACTCGACGCAGAGCTGTCCGAACGCCTACAAGCCAGTCCACAGTCGGAAGTATCCGAGCCTGAACTAGCACATTATCTCAGGCGTAGTTATTTACCGAGATGCATCGAGTCGTGTTCGATGCTCGGCTTTACCATCTACTGGATGCCGATACGCGGACTCCGAACGGTGAATAACGAATCAAATACGCCGCCGCTCCCGCTGTGCTACGCTCACCCTGACGACACTTGATAGATGTGACAGCGCCCGATGCATGTATTGTCTACCGGCCGATCCGCCTGTCGCGAGGCGTTTGTCAACGGGCCACTAGTTCTGCGCCGAATGCGATAACACTCATAGTCGGTTACAGGTCGTCACAACCAAGTAACGCCATCGTTCTCGACGAATGGCTGATTTCGAATGTTGATCGCATACAACGGCACCTCTCGGGGGGACCACTACGCCGGGTCACTTTCAGACAAGTGAGCTGTACATTTGGGCCGAGGAGGGACACCGCACACGGGGCTCAAGCCTTGCAACGGGACAACCTGATACTTGGGTCTTGGGGGGATACCACTCCAGAGGAGTGGTTCTTCGCGCGCCTCTATGTATAAAGGCCAAAATTGTACTTCACAGCATGCCCCCTCGCCAAGTAAGTCACCATGCGCCACCGGCGTCGGCCAGCAAGCAAGCAAGCGCGCGTATTCACTGTGATCACAAACCTGTGATCGCGTCCGGGGGTCACTTTGGCGCACCGACCGCGTGGTTCTTCAACGACAACGATCGGGCCTCCTCGTCTAACCATCCGAGGAGGGTCTACACGATTGCCGCGAGAGTAAGCTCGTCATCGCGTTTCAATACGCATCAGTTCATTGTATCCGGCCCCTCCACTGTTCATAGACATGATGCTTCTTTGCCGGATATCTCACTCGCTGCTCGTTGGCAGCTGCCACAGTGGCAAAGATGAGCCTTTAACGACTAGCTGACGTCAATCATCACGAAGTTTGTGGTTAACTGAGTATCGCTATCGCCCCAATGGACACTGTCGTTTTCAGCTCCTTCTGCAAACTTTGCTCCTGTTTGTCGTGGACTATGCTCCTGTGGTCCTTTCTGTTGTTGTGGTTGTTGTCGTCCTTGTCGTTGTTGTCCTATGTTCATAATGATGCCAGAGTCTCGGTGTTCGTAAACGTGTGTATGTGTGTGTGTTTGTTTGTGTGCTAATTACTCAAGGGTTCTTACTCATTGTTGTACTTGTCGTCGAATACATTCGTTGCGTTCTATCAATTTCGCCTACACACGAAACCAAGCACGAAATCATATCGTCGTCAGCGTCACCAATGCGCCAATGCGAGTTGTGTCCACGATTCAAGGTGGACGTAGGTCGCTTCTTCAGATGAGCTGCATTGTCTTCATCTCAATGAGACACAAACAGAAGTTCGTTACGGGTGGGTAGAAGGGGAGTATAGAGGGAGAGAAAAAAAGAATACGTTGTCGTATGCTTGCAATGCGTATTGTACCACGTCGGCGTTATCTTTTTGCTGCTGTACGCGGCGGCTTCTGCGGCTGCTGCTTCGGCTAATAGTACTATATATGTTGCGGCTGAGACTAGGTGGATTGACAGATATATATAGTTAGCACTTCGTCGATTACCAGCTCGATATCTAGCTCGGCACGATTGAGCTGCTGTAGAGCTCGCAGCTTGATGTCTTAGTCCGGCGGCTTTTTTTTAGGCGTACCCGTCCTGTAGTTCGTCCTGCTCGGTTATCTTATATCACTATTTGGCAGTAGCCTGCCATTAACGACGGGTAGATAAGCAAGATGGTGCTGATTAGTTTATGATTTCATCGGTCCGGGACAGTGTTTACGCCTGTGGCTGCGTCTGCGCGTTGTATCGTCTACACTCTACGGACAATGGGATTTTTTCGTCAGGTCCTTCGCTTGTCCTTCTGATCTCGATGGGTGGAATGGAGAAAGCAGGCGTGTGTTGTTTCGTCCTTTGCGCTATTGGCCTGATCACTTGCTCGAAATAGGACAAGCGATAAACTTGTTACTGATGCTGTTGCTGCTACTGCTGCTGCTGCTAAGACTATGATTTACACTCCAACCTGTGTCCAACACCTGGATAATAATGCATCCATAATGCACTAACACAGATCGGCGGGCTGACCGCTGTATCAACCAGTCAACCAGCCAACGGATCAACCTGTATCCGTCGTACGAATGAGAGATTTCATATCTGCTCGGGGCTTGAGTAGCATGTCGCCGCATGGGGTGACGAAGGAGGGGGTTGCACTTGGTAGCAGCTACAAGCGACTAATTAGCCAAGTAGGTAGTAATCTAGCCACGAGGTGTCACCGCATGAATTGTCTATAAGTTCGTCAACCTGCGGAAGATCAATCGCGGAAGATCCATATCTCTACGCGGCTAGCGTGTTGTAGGGGTAGGCAATATGTAACGGTACGATTGCCTCACACGCACGCACACACACGGGCCCTCCCCTTTATGGAACCGTTATTGCCAGCTCTTGATTGTGGGCGGCGTATTGTCTTGTTTCCAGCTGCGGATTCGTGTCATATGGATCCCATACGATGAGATAGATATTGTTGGCTGAAGATATCTAATGAATGACTAAAGAAGCAGATGATACTGTGGTCACTGCTGCTGCTGCTGCCGTTGCGCTCAAGCGTTAGCATTGGCGCGGTGTGTGCTGATTCGGGCTGTTACGAAGGCTTCCGCCTCATCATCTGCCAATCCCGTTCCAAAGGCTAGCAGACGCTGCTTAAGCATGTCTCCAAAAAACTCGATCGATTCGTACGTTAATTGCTTGCAGCCCTCTAGCTGTATTCGCCGTCCGCTTGACTTGATCACCTCGTCGATAGATGACAACCCAAACAGACCACCTGACCGGGACCGATACGAATATGTTGCAGATTCAATATGTTGTAGCAATTTCCTGTCTTTGTGCCGTCGATATCACCGTGACGATCACCTCATATATATATATATATATATATTGCATGTCCGATAGATTTCATATTCGAGTGTATCGGTAGGAAGTGGCAGCAGGCCGTCTACGACTATGCAGGCCGCTGTCTGTCGTTCTCTGTCGTGGCCTACCGCGGTCGTCGGCGACTGCAGGAGGCAAGGCCTGCGACTAAAGCATCATGCACTACGAGGGGACGACCGTCACTCATAGCAGTTGAATGCGAAGCAACGGAAGCAGCCATTTGTATTCCCTCACTCGTGACAATTAGTGAGTGAGTAATTATTACGAATTATACGTGTGACGTCTGACACAAATCATAGGCTAGCACGCAGCTCATCTCTAGCGATGCTCTGGGACGCACGATGTAGGCAGGCGTGTGCGTACAGTTATCGGTCTGCTGCTGCTGCGGCTGCTGCAGTGGTCGCTCAGCCATTTGAATTAGCACTGTCCGATCTCATCTGATCGCTAAACGACAAGATGTCGATCTCTCTTCTCTCGAATTAAGGATAGAACAGGTGAGAAAGCTTGCTGCTTTTGACAATAGCTGCTTCTGCTGCTAGTATAAGAATAGCCGTTGCTGCTTGTCCGCTACGAAGAAGCTGGCCTACGCGGTCTGGGGCCTCCTACCGACGGAGCTTAATGTGGATTCCGTTGCGTGACGGCCCACGATCGGGTCATCTTTCTGGCAACTTATATATAAACGTGCTGAGAGCGCTCCATCAACACTGTTCTCTCCGCGACCGCAATCGGCTCTAGCTGTCGGCTCCAGCCGTCGCCAGCTCGAATTATCCAGAGTTACGTTTTCGAGCAATCCCGCCAACCAGTCTCGCCACTCAACTACAATCCTATATGATCAGGAGGGCAGAGGACATCCAACATCGAATCGCGCCGCTGCTGTTGCAGTTTCTTCTACTTGTTCCATCAGACGAAGCGAAGCGTACCACGGCGAGGTAAGCCAAGGTAGGCCACGGATGGACGTAGTCCAGGCAACGACTACCTACGCCGCGCACCAACTGCTATCCCTGCTACTTTCACTCCACTGAATTTCCCGGGCCCCGCAAAACTGTGGAACTTGCCGTCGCACCAGCAGCAGCAATCGACAAAGGTGTCGGTACTGCTGGACGTCCTAGAAGACGAACGGGTGACGACGATTACTTGCCATGTCACCAGATCGTCACGTTGGAGGGTGGCTGGCAGTCATGGCCGTCAGCTCGGATCGTGCTAACTCTCGGTGGCAAACGATGGTGAAGGATTGCCTATAATTGTTTCGATAAGTCCTGTCGCAGCTGGACACCGTGGAGAGGTCGGGCTTCGTAGAATCGAAATGGGCCAGTATTTTGCCTGCTTGACTCGAGCTTGATACTGAGCTAATGATGAGCTCCGGGTGGTCAACGCTCAGGCCATGATCTCAGACAGGTTGAGTGCGCGAATCCCAGTTGGGAACGGGCTGGCTGGCTGGCTCGCTGGCTGGCTGGTTGTTTCTGATTTTCCTGTAGCTGCGGTCAGTTGTATCGGTGATACAATAGTAGTAGCAATAGTAGTAGTGGTTGATTAGCGATATATCATGGATCGATTGCAAGATTTTGGGTGTCTAAGCAAGCTGATGGCAGATCGTGGTTGATCGCCCACTGCACTTCGAGGATACTCCGTGGCGAACAGTCGGTGGGTTATGAGCAAGATGGAAGCTGGCACTTGGTAGATAGAAACAAGACAAGATGGCGGCTAGGTTTCTCAGCCGCCGCCGCTGCCGGCGAAGGACCACTCTCTAGGGGCTGACTGTAGTGGCGGCCCCGTCGTGCGACAACACAAGACACTACTGCCTGCTGCTACTCGTCTGGTTGGTACGCGGCCTTTGGCCTGATGCTGCTGTGGCCTAGCGCAAGCCACCAGCCCGTGAGAGACAGACAGAGAGGTGAGAGATAGAGAGAGAGAGACGAACAGGGAGAGCGAATCGCGACGGTAGGCCCCTATGGCCTGCAGCAGCAGGCTTTTGGTCTGGCTAGCTAGCTAGCTCTAGTCTAGTGAATGACTTCGGCGTTTGTCACCGCAACCGGCAGATGGCGCTATATCCTATAGCTCATCGCTATCGCGCAGAACCCAACCGACGAGAGCTACTGCTGCTCACTGAGAGGTTATTGGGGGGCCCGGGGGGCCCGGAGCCCCGTCCGTGGTCAGCGCACATCAGGGCCTCCAACAGCCAACAGCGCCCTCCGTGGCGTTCGCCTATAGCTGACACGCAGCGCCCGCCAACCACCGCACTCTACGCCGCCCCCCACCCCTCTCTCTCTCTCTCTCTCTCTCTCTCTCTCTCTCTCTCTCTTACCCCCTCTCTCTCTCCCCTCTCTTACCCCTCTGCGTTACCCCCGCACACTACGGTCAGAGAGCCTGAATGAGTTGCTTGTTTCATCACAGGTTACGGGGGCATCCTTGCCTCATACCGGGCCGTCTATCGCAGCGCCATCTATGGCATTGGCGTAAGAGAGTGTCAAGTCGTGTGTGCGTGTGTGTGTCCATTGCCGTGGCAATGATAGACTAACAGTGTGAGAGATAGAGAGAGACTGTTGGGGCTACTTGCGCAAAAATTGACAAGGTATTACACGTCGATGTTACTGGTTGATTTGTCAGCGCGGTTGACGAAGGATGATGGCCATTGCACTTATGATCTGTGTGTGTGCCATTCGATTGATGGAAGAGTTTGGATGAGACAGCTAATTATAATATGGTGATGTGTGCTGTCACATCATCATATATATATATATGTATATATATATATAAGGTATGAGAGAAACTCTCGCCGCTAGAGATCG
The DNA here is from genome assembly GCA_019614645.1 of Stratiolaelaps scimitus. Lineage (NCBI taxonomy): Eukaryota > Metazoa > Arthropoda > Arachnida > Mesostigmata > Laelapidae > Stratiolaelaps > Stratiolaelaps scimitus. Next base: position 523,180 of record JABWDB010000064.1, on the reverse strand, counting down.
AGAGTATATTTCATATTTATATTTATCTATAACCGAATTAATTACTAATTCGAAAAAGTCATACGAATATCTTAACCATGATAGATTATTACCTATTATTTAATAGGGTCTTACGTCTTTCATGTGACATCTTAGTTAAATTTTTCATTAATTATTAAAGTCCGTCTTTGTTCCTCCGTCATTGTCCCAAGTATGCCACGAGCCGTTTTTAATTTTTCCCATGAGATCCGAAGCCGTCATTACACATTCACGACGCTATCTAATTAGCATTATCGACGTCTGAATTCTCTGACCAAATATGGTGGCTCTTCACGAATTTCTAACATACATATAGTAGAATAGTCGTATTTTCTTTTCTTTTGTTCTCGTAGCCGACAAAAGTTGCTACCTTTTACTCCGCTTTTCAACGAATTTCCGATCAAAGCTAATATAGTTTTAGTCATATTTCCTTGCTACGAAACATCCTATGATAAGAGTTAGATTCGCGGATGTGCCATCTTGCCATGATCCCGTTGTCGTAATAACAAAAAAACAAACACAAACAGTGACAATATAAATCACACCCCACGAGAAATGCGAATTGCGACGTGGTCAATTGTATTATTGTATTGCATTGTCAATATATTTATTCAGTCTATTTTTATATTTTTTTCTGCGTGTGTGTGTTTGTGTGTGTGTGTGTGTGTCACATTTACTAATTCTCTTCGTTGGCTTCGTTCATGCTTAAGTAGCTCAAGATGCAGCTTACTTGCAGAGTCCTCCAGTCGCCGTTAGCATTCATACTTATCGGACACGTCCCGGACCCTCGTCCGAGTCATGACATCGGTGGCCCTGTAAGAGAATCACACAAAGAGTTTAGTAGAATGGAAATCTTATATTATGCTTCATCATTCTGCTGCCGAAAAAGTTGTCCAGGAACGAGTGGGATATTTGTCCGTGGCCGCTACTACCATTAGATAATGCCTGGTTCTACTGGTTCTGCCGTATGATTATGTAAATGCGGTACGATTGTAGATCTGGATTGTGACGATATACCCGTATAGAACGTTGAGATAGGCTAGGATTGCTACAGATTAGTCAATGCATTGGCACGAATGAAGATAAATCTTCATTTATATTCATATCTAGTAAGTACGAGGAGGCTGGTAGTGAGAGATTAGCAACAAATTTCTCGCTCCAAGTTAAACTTGTGGTCTATTGACGGAACGGCAGTTTTCTTTGCAATGCTTAAGTTCTTGTAAAAAAAAAAATATATATATATACATATATTAACTCTTTTTCGAGCTGACAGGCCTCAGCTGTTCCCCTATCTGACAGGCCTCAGCTCCTCAGCTCTTAACCTTATATATACATATATCAAGCTTAGTTATCTCTAGGTAATCCACCTAGTATATTTATCTAACCTCGTCTCCTTGTTTTTACGAAACCGATTTAGCTAAGTCCAAAGCATGTACGGTGGGCTGGCCCCATCCAGAAGCGAAGGATACCTTTTTGTATACGTAGTCCCAATCTCTGCAGTATCGGCATATTTCGGCTAGAACAGTTACATCTGCTTCGAGTGCCAACGGTCACTTATGTTCAACGACCTCCGCGTCTAGATACTAGGAAATACCTCCGAACAAGGTAATTTGCCACTCGGAAAAATAGCGTTTGAATCGGTGCCAGAGGCGAAACAGGTCATTTCGGCTCAACAGCAAAAGAGCTCCACAAGGATAGGGTGGAAGAGAGATAGCTCTCGGGTTTGATACCGTCTCAGAAAGTTCCTTCGATTTGAACTGAGCGACAATACAATACACAGCATCTACGTATCTATTAACGGAATTGCATTTTTTTTTTTTATTTGACATATGAGAGAGCTTAAGCATTGTAACATCGCAGCTCCTTTAATAAACCAATAAACATTTACCATTTACACAACGCTTAGGTTCTCGTAAAAACAATAAATAATGATAGAGTCGAAATGTTCAAGACAACTTTGTACCACGATTAACCACCATTAATCATTTGCTTGTTTACAAGATAATTCCCACTGTATCATCATAGTTAGGCAAGGTAGATCCTGGCTGGAACACACATATACATATATATATATATATTTTTTTTTCAATGAAACCATTACATGCAGTGACGAACCGATCATGACTAGACACAAACAATCCGATGAGTCACGGAGTGTAAGACAAACAATTGGTGAGAGTTGACGAGGATCAGAAAGTACAGAGCAGCTTCAAGCTGGAACTGTAACAAATGGCACCCGACCGACGCTGTCGCCATCTAGTTCCCGTGGTGTCCTTCGCCGGATCTTCCCTGCGCAAGACCGATACATATTTTTCTAACCATGAACAGATACAGGGGTGCTGGTTTGGAAAGTGGCCACCCACATTGTTGCGGGTAGAAAAAGAAGAACAAGAAGAATGAACGGGGGGCCCGATTCCCGAATTTTCAGGATCTGGTTTTTCGACATACATACAACTTCCAATCGAGATTTAACGCGGCAAAGAGCTTGCCTAACTATTCGATGTTCAACGAGTGAACTCTTCGTTTCTCTGGTGAACTAACTGAAAGGTCTGGTTGGCCTATATGTGCGCCTCAATTCGGTCAGCGAAGACGGGCTGGGAACGATGAGGGCTTCTCGGAGCGAGGAAACTTGGCACTCCGTCATCACAGGGCGTTAACGATAGTGGGCGATATGGGGTCAAGTGCACGGCTGATTGTAGACACCGACTGGCTTGTTACTGCTTCGACCCTTGGAGTGGAACCTTTGTGGAGATGATTGGGTTTTTTGCTGTTGCCACATCGAGCCGTTATATTCGATCGTTGGCGAGGCCTAGACACCACCAAGTGTCCAGATCAATCCGGCATGACCGACACGATAGATCCGGTACCACAATGGTACCGAGGCTTGCCTACCAAGGAAAGAACTCTACTTCGGAAGGATAGCTAAGAGGGACAACCGAGATACCGCCAACGAGCCCGTGTCCACGTAAGAACAATCCCCTTGGTCTCACCTCCAGACTCCTTGGGCAAGTCACGCGAAGCTAGTTGATCAGTTGCTCCGGATCAAAATCGGATAGTATTTCGGAGCTGCTGCAATATACAATGGCGAGTTTTACTCGACCAGAATCGACCGGACGGATCCTGTTAATAAGCAAAAGGTTGTTTCGAGCAACAAATCAAGCGTCGAATCATTTCGCGGCAGAGAACTTTACCAGAGAACCACTCAATGTCGTACAAAATAGGAGAGAAGAGAGTCCAGCGTCAAAATGTGGATGCATTCACAGCCGCTTGCCTGCGCTATCGAGCGCAATCGAAATTATTACGGTGGACTCATGACCCCACGAGCTGTCGCGTCCGAGGGGAGGGTGGAGCGTTTGGTTTCAGTGAGTGCACCGTAAGGGCTCGGTAAAGGCCGGATGACCCTGGGGGCGACACCCTTTCTACCAGCAACGCTCGTTGCACTTTTCACGTGATGTCACGCTCGAGTCATAGCGTATGCGGATCATACGTGACACGCTATTTGCAGCGAGCAAGAGTGCAAACATAGCAATTACGGATATGGGTAGTATGGTCGCTGCTATGCCTTGTCCTGATATATCGCGACATCCGGATATAGGTTTTTATGCTAACTAGGTTATCGTGAGCTTTAGTAGGTTTGCAGGTGACAGTCAGTGGCGCCTCGGATTATAGTCAATGCGCATATAGTACAAATGTTGGTAAGGTAGAGGGTAAAGCTTTATTGGTGTTATTAAAGGAGCTGCAATTGTTACAATGCTTAAGCTCTTTTATATGTGACGCAGCGGGGCTCGAACCCGGCGGCCTCTGGCTTCCGATAGCCAGAGACCTAGCTGCGATAACAGCAATACAATTAAGTTCTCCTAATTAAATAATGATAAGGGAGCGTATCACAAATGGACATCAGAACATTAATGGTTTGTGAATACATATACCCAAGTAGTGACAGAGTTCACCAGATACATTATCCACATACATGGTATCAATATGTTGTAATATTCGGTGATGACCTGTCTCGTCGATACAAGTACTCGCTTGGTCGATATAGCATATGTAGCATTGAGTGAACTGCTGTTATCCATAGCTATCACCATCATCCTGTTCCGTTGTAAAGCGCTCTTTACGATCTGGCTGAGTTAGATAGATATATAAGTAAGGATGTAAATAGGCCATTGGGCTTGATTGGCACTTGGACAACGGCACAATTTCTATTACTTTAATTGTTTTAGTAAAGTCGGTGAAGGTCCGACTGGCTTCCATGCCAGCTAGCACAGGGTGCTACGTGGGTAACGGCCGTCAAAAATAATATATAGATATCTAACAACATCGCTTTTCGCTCGCTGTGCAAAGAGGCAAATTGCTATTGTCCACCTCAGGGGTGATCTAACAGCCTTGACCTGACACCCTGTCCTCAACTAGGCCACAAATTATTGCATAGATTAGAACACAAAATAATAATATGAACTACACATGATGCCTACTATAGTGTGGCTTCTTACAAGAACATATTCATATAACTATGCTTTACACGACGTTTTCGAGTGTGCACTCTTCGCATCGCAGGAAAAACCAAAAAAAATTTTAAAAAAACCTAAATTCAGATGTTACGATTCATCAGGGCAATTGATTAAGATGACCTATAAGAGAGCAATTAAGCAATGTAAAAAGTGCAGTTCCTTCTTGTGAACCAATAAAGCTTCAACTTCTACCTTTATGTATGACAGCGACAATACGACCCATATTCGTCATTGTGACGTTTGACTCTTGGACAGGTGGGAACGGCGCGTCACGTATGATCATGAGCGTACGCTGTCACGAGGAACGTTATGTGCGCAAAGGCTGAATACGTAGTCGTCTGGATACTCTAGGTGGAAACGCAAATGAGCAATTGAGTTTCGTTCATTAGCTCTCAGCTCTTCGCGCGTGGGACACTTCTCAGCAGACACTTAGTATGGCGTGGAGGTTCACGGTATTAGTAATGTCCGAACCAAGTGGATGACGCCCCCGACGTATACAGTAACAAAGTTTGCCGTGCATCAGAGTATTGACTCGTAGTCAACTGCTATGGACAGACACCGTTGCTCAAATAGTTCCTCATTTCTGTCTCGATATGCTCGTTAACATATGTCGACGCGACGGAGAGGACGAATGGGCTCAAATAAGCAGCAAGCCCAAGGAACTTCAGTCAGAGGATCTCAGGCAACGGATCGGTGCAATCACCGTGTACGCCATTTCATGACGCGTAGTCCCAGAGTTCGTCGAGAATTAACAGGAACATATTGGTTATTCGGCAATTATCAATGGTCAGCTGCTCTGGATGGAGGCCGGCACTGACTCAGAGTTCATCACCATCAGCTTCAGGGGGTGGACATCTCTTGGCCAAACGCAATCCAAAGATTAAATATCAAACTGGTGGTTACGAACGACCATGTCGATCCCCAAGTTACGGCCAACAGCTTTTACAAGAACTACAGGAAAGCTTCGCGCACGTATTCCACACCAAGACTCTGTCATTGTAGCGACCTTGGCAAAGGTCGCTGCCGAATTGGATCGTCTGCAGGAGACGACAGTGTTCTAGGCAAGTCAAACATTTCGACTTTTCGGCTCGCGCTGTTGCAGTAAAGGCGATCACTAGGGAGATGAGACTCCGTGAGGACTTCCGCACTAATCTGAATGACGCCCTGGAAGAACATCACTACCTCCCCCCCACCGCTGAAGTCGAATATCTTCACGAACATGAATGGAGGGCAAGTCATTCACATTGATAGACCTTAGCGAGGAGAAGATCTAAAGATTGGTGGTTGAACAAGCATCACATGAACTCTTGATGCTCGACACCTTCACGGGGCTCTATCCCTTCACGAGGTTACCACTTGAAGTTGACGTGGCACCGGTTATTTCCCAACAGGTGATGGACACCCTTCGGGCTGGCCAAAGTTTGCGTTCACCTTGATGATCTGGTCGTAATATCGCAGACAGGTAGGAAGTATCGCAAACGAGTTAATAGTTCCTTACGGCGGATCGCCGACTTCGGATTGAAGGTTCCCTTAGGAATATCTTAGGAATTTTGAAGGATTGAAGGTTCCCTTAGGAATATCCATAGAAATTTTGAAGGATTAAAGGTTCCCTTAGGAATATCCATAGGAATTTTGAAGGATTAAAGGTTCCCTTAGGAATATTCTTAGGAATTTTGAAGGATTGAAGGTTCCCTTAGGATTATCCTTAGGAATTTTGAAGGATTGAAGGTTCCCTTAAGAATATCCTTAGGAATTTTGAAGGATTGAAGGTTCCCTTAGGAATATTCTTAGGAATTTTGAAGGATTGAAGGTTCCCTCAGGAATATTCTTAGGAATTTTGAAGGATTGAAGGTTCCCTTAGGAATATCCTTAGGAATTTTGAAGGATTGAAGGTTCCCTTAGGAATATTCTTAGGAATTTTGAAGGATTGAAGGTTCCCTTAGGAATATTCTTAGGAATTTTGAAGGATTGAAGGTTCCCTTAGGAATATCCTTAGGAATTTTGAAGGATTGAAGGTTCCCTTAGGAATATCCTTAGGAATTTTGAAGGATTGAAGGTTCCCTTAGGAATATCCTTAGGAATTTTGAAGGATTGAAGGTCCCTTAGGAATATCCTTAGGAATTTTGAATCTGCGTTATTCAAAAACACAGATAAAATAGCTGTGTTTTGTCATTGACAAGAACGAGAAGCCGGTCAAATCCAGCAGGAATCGAAGCTACTGTCTCGGTAGTCCGCAGTGAAAAGCGCAAGTGCGCTCTTTTGTCGATATAATATATTTCTATGGAACGTTCTCTCTGATTCCCGACGACATCATGCGCCATCAGACGGCCTACCAAAAAAAAATACATGCCAAAAAATCGACCGTAGTCGGCATTATCGGTTTCCCAGGACTGAAGACACACGCTCTCAGCAGAGGATGGTGGGTTTAGCAGGCAGAGGCGTTTTGTCATCCACGTCAACCCCCCTGCACTGGATCGGCCCACTTTCATGGAGATTGGAAGGTGTCTCTGGTGGTGTCCGTGCGTTTGAAGAAAAGTTCCTCCTCTCAAAAAAAAAAGACTGAAGACGACTTCGAACCTTGTTCTCACCCATCACGATGCGAATTGCTCTATCATTGTTGCAGGTGATGCAAGCAACGCACAAACCGCAGCCTAATGCCTCGTCGACACGCTGACAATACAGAAAATGCTATCCTACATGTGAGTCCAGCTCTCGCGCCAGCCGAGAAAACCTTCCAGCAAGCACAGATCAAATATGCCGGAGTAACGTTCATTGTTACGTGTCCGCGGTCCGGATGTATCACCGTGACGTGTGAAGCCAGACCAAAGTGCTGCCTCAAGTCTATATCGCACCATACAAGTATTGCTGGGAGATGCTATATGAAGTCGAGATACAAGCGATATGTTCCAACCAGAAGCTAAAAGTAAAGTCCTCGTCGATATCCCTCGAGGTAACCGTTCGAAAGAGCAGACACTGACTCGCATCGACCCTTCACGATACAAGCCGGCAGAAGTGTGTCAATGAATCAATCAAGTGTCCAGTGAGAGTGCCACGTGTCGCCTTTTTTTTGGGCTGATTCTCAGAGCCTTCAACATTTTGCCGTGGACGAAAGTGCTTTCGGCATTGCTTCATAAGACCGACCCCTCCGCTCTAAATGCTCTACGTACAACGATGTCGGGGGAGATCACACCCCCGTGTGCGTGTGTTTCCACGTACGTCCGTCTTCTTCAATTGCCTTCTTCAACAGGCGGAGACGAATGCACCGCCGACGCCATCGGGCTCACCACCATGTGTTCTATCAAGGGGTTTTCAACGTTCATCACGAATTGGTTAGCTAGTGAACCTAGCCAGTGAACCACCGAATCAGGAAGAACATCGCTGAAAAATGCAAAAATAGCAGCCCTTATATTTCAAAGTTGTTCAAGGCAGTTTGCCCCACCAATACGAACAGTAGAGGATGTAGACAAATCGGTCTGTGCACCCATCATTTCCTTCGAGTCACGTGACCTCGATATACCAGAATCGAACAAGTGCAATTTAGCTGGGCTTTTATTTTTTCTAACTAAATAATTCTCCGATACATAGTCCCATCCAAGTAAAATCGTGTTCAAGTTTCTCTGTACGAAGTAGAATATTCAAATGGAAACTTGTTCAAGCGCATAGGCGACTACGGTCGTATCCGTCCTAGTAGCGATTTGTCGACACATCAGCTCGAGTGTCTGTTGCACGCCCAGATTAGTTAATCATAGCAGGAATACTGCACCAGCTATCAAACGCGGATATGCCAATATTCCAATGTTCCTGCCAATAGTCTTAGCGGAAAGTGTACCTTCTGGGAACTGATTGTATGATTTCACGGAAATATTGGAATCTCTATGATTCAATCTTCTGGGAAGAATTGTATGATTTCACGGATACCGTTGAATATCTTTGGTTTTTCGGTGTCTGACCCTCAGACCTTAGAACGCTCACAGTCCACGGTACAACTGTTTTCGGCATTGCTTCGTAAGACGGACAACACATTTTTTTGTTGTTTTGCGAGGAGGACATTTTCTTCAAACGCACGGACACCACCAGAGACATTCGAATCTCCATAAAAGTGGGCGCCGATCGAGTGGGGGGGGGTTGACGTAGATGACAAAACGCCTCTACCTGCCAGAATCATCATCCTCTGCTGAGCGTCTATCTCCTCCCTACAGTGGACAATCCCTGTTAAATGCAACTGTCCAACGGCCCTGAACCCATCCATGTCCTATTGTAGAATCCTATGCCTTTTGTCCTAAAATCCTAGATGACATCATTCGCACTGCCTCAAGTCGGAAGGCCTCCATACAATACGAGAACGGCTTTATTTTCATGTCAAATCAACAATATGCCAATACTCACCTGGCGATCTACGGTACGCGCCGGCGCTACCATCCGCAGTTGGTGGAGAATTACGAAGCGCTGGCCGATCCAAGTGTTTGATCCAAGGGTGCGCGTAAACTGTGCGATTCTTCTCGTGTCGCGAGTTGTTTGTGCTGCTCGCTGCACTAAACATCGGGAGATCTTCTGGCGCCGGCGTGGCGGGACGTTCGGGAAAGGGTATCTTAATCACATCGCCAATGGTAGAATCACCCGATTCTGCGATAGACGCTGTACACAGAGAAGAGAAAGCAGTAATTTGTTTTGATGAACATTCGCTCTTACGAGTGCAGTAAGATACTAGCCGAGAACGGGAACGCGATGGCCAGCGTGGATATTCCTTTACGCAATATTTTTGCTATTTCTATGGCAAGCGTGTGTCAACACTGGAATTGTATTGGCTGTTTTGACTTCACATTCTGCTCGACTTCGTTGAGGTCATACATTTGTGTCAAATGGCAATAGCCAAACGAGGTGCAATCAACCTTTTTACTTTTTTTTACAACGTTTTTATTTTTTTTTTACCGAGAACTTAAGCATATGTATGTATATTGCAGTTCCGAGAATAAACATTTGATTATGATATGTATATTTGAGCTTGGGTATGCATTGGCAGAGTATTGATTGGAAGAATCACAGCAGCGTGAACGACGCATGAAAAAAAATGTGGGAAAGATGCCCAGGCAGAGGCTGGATCCGGGCACGATTCGAATTGAGATTTTCGTTATAGAATATCTCACGAGAGGTGCTAAGCTCAAAGTGTCATTGGACCAGTATCTGAATATATGAGTCCCCTAGTTAAGCCATATACGAGCACCAGTCTGTCAGGGAGAGCCGAAAAACAAGACGTTCTCGCGTCGATAGACACCTACCTATTCCAAGATCACCTTATCGACGAAAACGATATATTTTCTACGAAGAGGTTTGAAAATAGACGCCACGAAATGACAGCTGGATGATTTTTACAGTCTTAATACAGTTCGCGGAAGAATATAACCGACATCTTTTTTTTTCCTGATTACAACGTCGCTATAATTATTATCTTAAGATACTGTGGCTCCGCAAGCGTGAGGGAACCGTTGATGAGTACACCGCTACCATCAACCACCTACATGAGACCCCTGGCATGGTAACAATTAGACAAACGAGAGAGTCGGCCATGTATATGGCGGTTGAATCAAACAGATCACAAGAATGCAAGATAAGTCTGTGTGAAGTCCCTTGAAGAGACAGAGAGAGAGAGAGTACAACACCCTTAGCCACCTTATATCGATTGGTGCGGAATATATTCGGTTATAGGACGCCTTCGAAAGTATACGAGCCACCAAGATAATTAGCGAGTATATATATATATATATATATATATATATATTCATGTATGCAGTAACAAACTTATTAGGCACAAACACACACATACCATGACACTGCTGTGTAACCTATGTCGAACTATTAACCAGACACAAAAATGCCTCTAGAACCAAGCAATGTTAACGGAGGAAACATGGAAGGTTTACGGTGCCGTGGCATATATTATCACTAATTGCACCCCTTTTGGAGAAAGCGGTAGAGGGGCTTCTTGTGTAATGGACCATGACATTAGTCTTCTAGAAACTGTATGGATACACTCATGTACACTTATGATAAGGTTATTTATTTAATTAGTATTATTATTATTATTCCGCTGACCCAAAAAACGGCACACATGTAAATTTCAATATCGGCTAAACTAAGTGAGTTGGAGCAAATATGTTTTTGGTATGACTTAGAGTTAGTTATTTTATTTATTTATACGCCGGTCCCGGAAGCCTGGCAGCCTTCTAATGGCTAGGTGTGCACCATTTCGATTACCATTTATTAGTTCGTTATTTAAGGCCTCTCGGAGTAAATCGATGTTTGCATACCTTTTGCCACCTATAGCGCTCTTTAATCGATGGAAGCAACCGTAGTCACACGGGGGTGACACCAAAACAACGCAGAAATCGGGGGTGACACCACGGCTCAATCTTGTTGGCCACAAGCCAGGACGTAATTTCATTTCTACGATGTGCCCTAGCATTGTCATCGAGCAGTGACACTCGGTGCTTCCTATTGCCATACCAAATACCCATGAGTCCCTTCAAGAACTCGAGATATCGAGCCGAGTCCATTTTTTCTTTTTGGCCCAAAATCTCGTAGTAGCAAATTCCGTTGAAATACATGTCAAGTGCTACCATTACTTTAGGCTCGAATCTATTTGGTACTGCTACCGCCGTTGCTTGTTCACCTAGTCGTAGCCACTGTTTCACTTGATCTATTTCTGGTCCCCTATACAGGCTGACCCATGTCTCGTTCACTGCAACGGTATGCTTTAAGCGACTCTTTTACTGCCTATATATCTTCAAATTGTATCGCGAACACTCCTCACGCATTTTCAGTTGGCCAGGACCGAGTTAATGAGGTACCCATTTTGCCCTGATTTTCTGCATCCTCAGATCATGTTTAATAATTCGACGAAATGTTTCACGAGTCACGCCAATTTCAGCCGACCAAGCCGTCAATGACTAAGCTCTATTTTGCTTAAAAGCTTTTTCGACCATTTCGATCCGTTCGTCGAATCGAGATTCGGGAAGTGGTGGGCGCCCTCGATGTTCATTAACGTCCCAGCCGTCTTGCCAAGACTGCGCACACCAACGGCACACCTGTCGTCGACTCAGTGCACTATGGCCGTGCACACTAACAAACTCTCGATGGATTTCAGCTGGACATTTCTTCTCTTGAAACATAAACCTGACATATTTCTTTTGCGAATGCAAGTCTAAGGAACCTGGCCCCCCGATTTCCATTTCGAACGCCCAACGAATGCCGAATGCTAGCGACCTTCGTGCCGCCTACTTGCTAATTGTTGCGTCTCACTACCCGCCAAATTTGAATTCAAACCGGCCAAGAATAAGCATTCGGCTCAAGACAATAGCAGTGCCATTTTTTGGGTCAGCCTATTATTACCAGATATATGTGTTGAATGTAATATATATTTATTCAGTTATAAAAATGGGAGGCGACAGTACTCAGTATAGCTATTATCTATAGCGTGCTTGTACATGTATATTTATGGATGTGTTAATTGTCTATGTATAATTTGATACTATTGATATTAATCAGCGTTTTTTGATGCCGTCTGACGACTATATATTCTGACCACCATCCTGACTACATGTTGAGTCACCAACAGCTCTGCGAATGAACTTGACCCACCTTTAGCAGCGAATAATATAGTTTGCGGTTTAAGGTCCACATATAAAAATCATATTCACACAGAAACGAGTTATACATCCATAAATATGCAAGTACATACACACTTGTAGATAATTATTTTTTAGTTTGATTAACACATCCAGAAGAAAAGCGAACTTTTCCCACTTTTGTTTTTTCCTGCTGACCCTCAGCTGTTCCCCTATCTGACAGGCCTCAGCTCTTAACCTTTTAGGTATTACTATGAGGACCTGTCGGGGCCACCCGGCGGGAGGGTCGCCCACCCAGCGGGAACTTTTCCCACTTGACTGAAGGTATGTTGACTGAATTGCAACAATTGTCGACATGGTCCCTCTCGGCTCCGTTATCGCTCTTCGTTCTCGCAGCAGTAATCGTTTAAGTAATGTTGCTACACCATATATTTAAGATAGTTCAACTATATGTCAGCGCGGTGGCTTGGGCGGCTAAGTCTCTGGCTATCAGAAGCCAGAGGGTGCAGGTTCGAGCCCCGCTGTGTGACATATAAGAGAGCTTAAGCATTGTAAAATTGCAGCTCCTTTAATAAACCAATATACCTTTACCCACCTACCCACACACGAGCTGGCTGTGTTTCCTATATGTGTAGGGTCCACTCGATGAAGTACAAATATCCCAAACCATTTCGCGTTACGGCGTCCTCTGTTCCCAGATCATTGGACGGGTGCCGTTTATCGCTCTGATATCATCGACATCACCTGACGCAAACGAATGAACATACCCTCAAATATCCATCAAGGCCAATCACGGCCAATTGTACTTGGTGTATACCAGCCACTAAGAGATATGCTTTTGTCTCTTTCATAAATCTCGGCCTGTTTCAGCGGCCCACCTGTTTTCATGTCAGGTTGCAACTATTGAGCTAGCTACACAGCTGTCCTGGACATTGTCCTCCTTATTTATACTTTAGTCAATTTTCCCATTAATTACCATTGGATTTTAGGCTATGATCACATTTCAATCTCTGCTGCTTGTCCTCCAGCCTGTCCTGTTACGCTATCTACATAGTCCACATATGATTTGTCATATTCCACCCTCATTTATATGTATATATATATATATATATATATATATATAGGCTTCATGTCGTACCTGTTAGAGCTGCGCGTAGTACAACACCATGCAGACGTCGGATGAAGCACCGGAGGCCACGGCTGTGTTTGACAGCATCTTGCCAGGCTGTTCCCGTACTCGAGTCGACAGGACGAGTTATTACCGCGGCTGCTCACGATGCGCGCAGCTACGCGAAGATACCAGTTCGCATCTGCGTCGACCCCGGCGCGATGTTGAGTTTCGCGAAGCCGACGTCCGTCGAGAAGTTACGCGACATCCAGCCTGAGGGTACATCCGACCCGGAGGATACCGAGGGGTTCCGAAATTCTCACACGTTCACCGCCGAGAGCTACCGCGTCTGCTTGGCAAATCGCAACAATGATGGAGTTTGAGTCCCAGTGGACAAGCGGCACCGGCAGCGGGCATAGTCTGATGTCCTCCACCAGGAGCTGCGGGCGGAACTCCCTGCCTGGCCTCAGCGCCACACGTCGCTGACAAGGCTCGCCTCCAAGCGGTCGACCTGGCTGCTACAGAGGCGTGGCTCCAAGCGTTGCCCCTGACGACTTCTCTTTCTCTGGGTGGGCCTCCGTCTCGGGACCCCTGTGGTCGTGGCCCAGAGCTGCTGCCGTTTCACGAGGGGGACCCTGCCGTGTCGATCACTTGCCAGGCCACACGATACTTAATGACACGCTTACTAGGTACCGCCGCTCTGCCGGTGTTCGTTGCGCAAGAGCGCCACGGGGCTTCCGAGCTGTGGACGGACGCCGCCCCGACAGCTTCACCCTTGTCCACTTCCACCGACGTCGGCACCCGGGTTTGAGATGGCACGCTTGTTGACACCTTCTAGCACCTTCTTGTGTCAACCATTGTGCAGACACCCCGCTTACGCGGTATCCTGTGCGGAGCAGGCCAAGCTATGAAGGTACGCCGCCCTGCAGGCGACTCATCTCCTTTCCGTACCCTGCCTTCAAAATTTTACGCCGGACCGGTTCCCTTACTGCCAATCCCCCTAAAAGGGGCCTGCCACAGGCTGGTCTGGGCCACCGAGGACAATCGCGCGGGATGGTTGCTTCCGCAGCGCGCTTCTCTCGCTGTGCAAAGTGGCAATGCCACCGCATCTCTCAGGACCTGATGGCCTCGGTCTGACACCCTGTGTCCCCAGCCGCGTCACTAATTATTGTATTATATTAAAACGCGTAATATATAATTCGGACTGCTGTTCCAACCGCTGTCGCTGTCTCTGACATTGACCTCAACCGTCTGTTCTAATATTTCGAGGTTAACCCGTGAGCTATCGCCGAGCGTCATGAGTTCGATAAGACAGTTCCGCAAAACTCATGCGCTGGCCCACAAGGCGTATCTGTCCCAACGGAATGAAATCACAAGCAACAGCGATACTCCTCGGCATCGACAATATCTACAAGATCGTCATGAGGAGCCCTCTCCAGGACAACACTGACGTTCTGACCACGAAACGGCAATGAGATGGTCAGTTGGCAACGACTTCCGTCCGAGGTGCGAGCGACCCAAGCGTTTCTCTCATGTATTTCGGTTTCTCCGCAGCGTCGTATGGGCGCCAACAAAGGATCTCCATTGCGTCCCGTTGACGCCGCTCGCAAATGTAGAAACATTGCCAGATCTCTCGAGTGGTGAAGAACTCAGTTCTACACTATGTTGCATCGATCTTCTTCGGTTTGATCGGATGGCCCGCCTCTTCCGCCCGTACTTCGAGGAAAAATAATAATTCAGGAGCTTCGGACTCCCTTCATTGATGTAGGACGACCGCTGGCA
Organism: Stratiolaelaps scimitus; assembly: GCA_019614645.1. Classification (NCBI taxonomy): domain Eukaryota; kingdom Metazoa; phylum Arthropoda; class Arachnida; order Mesostigmata; family Laelapidae; genus Stratiolaelaps; species Stratiolaelaps scimitus. The sequence continues at coordinate 508,139 of JABWDB010000064.1, read as the reverse complement.
GATTTCAAGGTACGAGAATTCGGACTGGAAGATCCACGAAATCTTCCCATGCGGCATGCCACCCCAAAATATATTCGGCGACGCGTTCGAAGTCGCCTATGCCGTTGCAGTCTACTCGAAGCCCATATACGATAAGAGCAGCAGCGAATGTGGCCTTATTGTGTATAAGGCGCGTCTAGCTGCTGGAGATGCTGGGCAGAATAGGTCACCGGAAGAGAGTGGCGTTATTGTACCGGGTCCACAGATTGTTGCGGATTTCGGGACGCGTGCCGTGACCACGTCGGATCTCCGATGCAATCCAGGGTGGTGGTATAGGCCAACATGACTGTAGAAGCCAGAAGAACACCGTGTAAATAAACTACTCAGACGGGGTACAGTTCACATATCATGGGATGAATTGCGAGATACTTTCGAAATATCCTCGTCTGCACTGACACCCCACGGTAACACATCGTCATCGAGTTAGCGCTCATGTTTGGTGTTGGTGTGATTTTTTTCAACGAGCAGGAAACACTTCAGTCTTTCGAGGGCATCAGCCAATAGTCAAGGGCATCCTGCAACCCCTGTGTAGTCCCCAGGAAGGCGTGATGTCACAAAATGTCACAATTAACGTAATTTGTATGATTCTACGTACGCACACACACACACACACACGCGCGCGCAAAGAGGCGTACACCAAGCTAGCATAGGTTGCCGTCCGCCTTACTTCTTTCAAATTACTAAATAAATAAAAATGTGTCATCTCAGAAGAACGTAAAAGGTCAGGCCTGCAAAAACTTCAAGCAATTGCCACAATTCCAGCGTCGTACTCTACAAAGGTCAGCGTTCCGCTTTGCAACACTGCCGACAACGCGCCTGGAAACCAATATATCCTGCATAGGGTTCAGATCTTCTTGACCTACTGGGCTAGGTAGTCGCGTGAGGCTTCTTTAAGTGAAGATAGTATATCTTCACTTGAAGAAACCTTGCGTTAAGATAACAAGATATTCTGCCACTATCTAATCGAACAATCTCTTCCCTTGTTCACCATGCGTATCATTCGATATTATCATGAATTAATCATGAATTAAACTTAAATCATACACTTTTCGGAATAACCATAGGAAATGTTTGTGTTCTATGCAAAATTGGATATGTACAGAGAGTTCTACACAAAAGTACAAATGAAGATGGGTGAATACTCACAAATACTCATTTGAAGCATACTAATATATTTATTACTATTAATAAATAGGCTCTCGTAATGTGAACAGTGCTATACGATCTATGCGTCGTACTTTCAAATGAATGCGTAACAATTAGCATATTCAGTAATTACAAACAAAACAATGTCTTTTACCCAAAAAAAAATGCGAATTGCCTTTCACCATCAACACCCTAGGGGACTTTCTCGACACATCGTTGATGTTAGCCACCGGGAGGTGGTGGATGACAAGTTTCACTAGAACTGCCGCTCACTAGAACTACCGCTACATTTGGAAAACTGTATTTCTTATTTGATGAACTAATTTTCTTTTATAGGTATCAAAATATTTTGAAAAAAAGACGACATTGCCATGTTTCAAAAATGCCCAATACAATACAAAGTGTTGTTGACTAACGAGGCTTTCATTTATAGTGCTTAAATTCTCGTAAAAGTAATAGTGATCAAGAAGGGTCTCATTGAACGTCATGCAACCCAACGGAATTACATATAATAGCTCAAAAAGCATTATACTTTATGGCAATAGTTTAAGACGAGCGTTCGCCGAAAAAAAAATATTCACATGCATACACGCAGAAAATTCGATCAGTTTACGTAGAAGCCATAATGATTCATACATTCTGAAAAAACAACTTGTATATTTGGGACACAAACGTGTATCAGCGTCTTGTTCCGTGAAACCTACGTGGTGGAGGAAAGAAGACAGATTTCAGTATTCTCAAAGTGGATAGCCTAACAATCTGGCTAATTTATATATCAAATAAAAATATTATGGCTTTAGAAACGATCGAGAACACAGAAAAGATGAATATCGTTTTACCAAAATGTGCAGTAAAATTTTCACTGTTAATTATGTTGTGAACATGTTAATTGTGTCCAACTGACAATTAACATGTTCGCGTTATGATGCTGTCGAATCCGCTCGAGTTTGCTGCATATAAAAATCGAGATAGAGGGCGCGAGGTGGAGCATTAATGATTAGAGATTATTGATAGCATTATCAATTTGAGCTTACTGACAGAATTATTGACTGGAATTTATTGTTTGAATTGTTGATTCGAGATTATTGGTAGAATTATTGATTGGAGATTATTGACAGAGTTATTGATTCGAGGTTATTGATAGAATTATAGATTAGAGATAATTGATAAATGCAAAACTGAAATATATATAGGCTGTCGTACGATTATCAGATCCGTCCAGTACAGAAGCGATTGAAGTAAATAATATAGAGCAGATGGTGAGTTAATGCATTGATGTTTACATGTATGTGCTTAGTGTATATACTGAACTGGATATTCTCTCTGATATTCTTCCATGCCCGTATATGTGTAGCACCACGTAATAACAACAGCCGTGTACTTTTTTCGTCCTGTTGGCACTAATGAAGGGGCTCTCTAAAAGCTGCAAAAAAAGCACAAGTAAAATATTAGTATTCTACTACTATTCTATTCATATAAGAGAACCTAAGCATTCTATGCAGTTCCTTTCATAAATTAATAAAGCCTTACCCTACCTTACCAATATCAGTCGTCTTTGATATGGATCATATTCAAGCACAGGTTCATGCTATGACCTGTCGAGCCCTCGGTGGAGTAGTGTATACGTGTGCTCTTCTCTTGCAATTGGAGGAAACAGACGTATAACACGTCCGCACACACACACGGGGATTCGATCCACGACACCGTTGCACATTCGCCTATAAAGGGGTTGTTCGTCTTATGAAGCAATGCCGAAAGCAGCTGTTAAATTCTTAATTCGACGTTAAACTCTTAAGGCTCTGGGGATCAGCCCGGAATATATATTTTAGATTAGGAATATTTATAGAGAGAAAATTCTCTAAAAAAAATACTCGATTAATCGAGTAAAGCTTTGAATCGGCGTCATGTAAACGTATAACAGCGTAAAAAAAAACACATTTGCTCGTCTTAGGTAGACGAAGTGACACCAATTCCAGTCTGGCGCAGTCTATACCTTAGGCAACTTATCCGTTGACCCTACCACCTTTGTTATAGCCCTAGAGGCGCCGCATTCACCACCACCAGGCAGGTTCGAGCCCTGCCGTGTGACATATAAGAGAGCTTAAGCATTGTAACAATTGCAGCTCCTTCAATAAACCAATAAACCTCTACCTTTACCACCAAAGACGAGCGGCCGACATCAATTAACGAATTGTCTATTTATGCTCGTTGCCGGACGCTACCTCTTCATGGACACTGACACTCAAGAAAAACCCGCTTATATATTTCATGATCTTGAATGTCCGACGGGATGCAAGCGCGACGCCAACTCCGCCGCCGAACAATTCAATGTGGGCACAACACGCAAAGTAGCCTCAGTAGTGGGCGGGGGGAGGACACATATAAGTCAGGTATGATTATGGTAAATGTCAATCTTCTTGACATTAGGGAACGCAGGATACAGCAATGTCGAAGTTAGATAAAAGTATTCGTGCAAAGTATCCTTATAGTGCTTCTGCAAATGTATGTTGCTGATTCGACGCATATACTCGTCGGACAAGAATGCCTAAGAGGTTTTCCATCAGGTCGAGATCATTCTGGGGTTTTAACTTTGTGCCGTCCTAACCACTCACGTGTACTCGTACTGACATGAATTGTTGGAAAATAATTGGTAGTCGATGAAATCTGCTCCTAAATGGTAGTTGGTTGTTGGTCAACATCTGCTGATAGTCCTTGCTATTCATTCGAGATGAGACGAAAGCGAGCGCGCGTTTGCCAAGCTCCCCAAAGCATAACGCAGGCTCCGCCGAAATTGCGCTTCGAGAAGTACCGCGACTCTTTACGCACATCATGCCAATAGCCGTGAAATCTATATATCTAGCCCATCCAAATTGAAGTTATTTTCGTCACTGGAGATGATCTGAAACAACACAATACCTTTTAGATAGCTGTGCACCCTCAGCATACTGCTTCAAAAACATAGCCCCAATATTCACCAATGTCCAGTCTGTGTCTATATCGTTGCGAGCGAAGTTTAGTTGGGCAGTTGTTAAAAACGAGGTCTTGTTTTCATTTGTATGATATGCGGATAACGCTTCATTAAGATTGCTAACCTATGAACCTGAAGGTTTAACTCTTGCCTGATTGCTTCACACGTTGTGATCGAATTCGAGGTCAGACGGCAAATGTGCATGGCAGTTCGCTGGCTGACCTTTCCTGGACGTCCTTCGGACTCATTAGTACAATACGTTGACGGAATACGTAACTTATCTCGCACTACGCAACGACTTTTGCCAATTTCGCTGGAAAAATGTAAATTGCTAAAATAATTAAGTATTAATTAAAAATGTTGCTAAATTACAATTACTAATCGTGATTTTAAATTAATTAATAATTTAATTAATTAGATATTAATTACAACTGCTTTCTCCGTATCGGTAAGGCTCAAAGCGTGTCCCATGACTACAGTACAGCGTGAATACTCAAAACAAACTGGATAAACTCAGCGAAACCACTTGATAACTGGGGATGACTTATCATTTTGCACACCCGAAAAATGACACATTTCATTGTAACAGGCTGTTTGCGCCGCCATATGCGCTGTCATTTGTGATGTGTATGTTATTTGACACGTACATCGTACGTACGTATTTGTGTATGTTATCTGATACAGAACAAATGTTTCAAATGTGTATTCTTTGTAACGATTTGTTCAAATATATGGGTGCGTTAAGTTTATGCACATCACTGTATAAATGACGCAGACGGGGTCGGGTCAGGCGAAAGTCGTTGTCATGGTCACACCCAAGGGAGATGATGGCAATGGGCCCTTGCACACTCACCGAGGGAAAATGCCTAATTTGTAGAAAAGGCCCAAGGCCACAACTTCGCGTCAAAAGACAGGCTTCGTTATTACTCTACCTTTTACTCAGGCTTAATCAATTCGAATGCTACATGCTACTTTCCAATTTAAATTTCTACTCTCAGCGCACGTCCCGTCATGTCAGCTTAGGACACAGAACCACATCCCTGTCCGTTGCTTTGAAAGCCAGGTCGACCAACACGTGCCATGTGCCATCCGCTAGGTAGAGTTAGGTTACAGGTCTCAACAGCGAACAGACTGTTAGCCTATAATAGTGAATACTGAGTGTCACAACGTGAATTTTGACTTGAGTTTCGTGATATGATTCCAGTAGTGAAATCGAACGTTGTTGAACATGAGCCATAGAAACATCTGAGCAGGTATCGGCAATGTTTTCTTGGAACCCAACAGCAGAGACGCACACTGTCATACAGCGAGGAGTTAGACCCCCGCTTCTAGCCCTGTCCTAAGCCAGTGTTACAACCCCATGCACATTACAAGCCCACTGAATGACAAGCGCGGATCGGGTGGATGGACCAGCTAAAAACAACATATTCGTTCCGTTCAAAAATCGCCTCTGGCGTGATGACAGCTTCGAAACAACCGAGGAGTCCGGGGGCAAGCGAATGACAAGGGACGGCCCCCAGAGGGGAATCATTAAGTTTTGCTTACCGTGCTTTGCAACGTCCGGCTGTCGCGCACAATTAACCTGGCTCCCTCATGACTCTCTATCATTTCTGTCGTTGTCTAACGCGTTGCGAGCGCTTTTCCACCACAGGCGAGAGAGCCTGCTCCGCCTTTATGGTCATCGTCCGTTCGATCGACCTGCGTTATAATTAGCCCGAACTGTGTCACCTTCGCATGCTGCTACATCAAGGCTTGAGTGCCCTTGGGGTGTCCTGACACTGTCCCGTTGGAAACATTGTGCAGGTATAAGTGCAGGGAATTGAAGCATACCATAGTCATACACGGACGAGAGGCCAGCGCGAAACAGACGCGCGGGTGGGCAGGCAGGCAGGCGGCAGGCTGGCCGGCAGGCCGGCGGTCGTTCGGGCGAACGCTTACTGTATAAGGAACTTAAGAGACACGGCCTCGAACCGGAGCCGTATGGTCGGCACACGCTGTCGGGAACATGGCCCTCGGCAACCGATAATGACTCCGACGAGACGGAGCCTCGACCGGGTGGGGGGGGGGGGGTCAGGCGCGGGGGCACAAAGTCACCAAATACAAAAAAAAGCCACTCGGAGAATGTATCAGCGAGGTGATCGGTGGTCGACACAGGCGGGTGGTGGCTAAATGGTCTGGAAAGAAGAGGCGAACGAAATACAAAACATTATCGTCAATAGTCAATCGTTTGTTAGGGCACCATCAAGTTGATGGAACAGTTACAAAAGCTTGATAATCAGCTTCGAGGCAGCGTGTGCCTTTTTTCTCTTGTTTACTTTTTGTTTAAGGACGCAATCGATATCGATAATATTTGATACAGTACGAATATTCGTCTGTGAAATAGTTCGTTGCTATTCACAGTATACTACAAAGTGTTGACTTATTAGTGGAGCTGCAGTTGGTGTTTTTAGGGCGAACTCGAGATGGCTTAAGTTCTCGTAAAGAAAACATTAGTAAAAGTGACGAAGAAGTGTCGCAATGTACGAGAGCAATTTACACCACCCATCAAATATCATTAGGCATTTCTTGTTTAAAAGGGTAGCTCACACTGTATTTAATGAGATGTGTGTTCGGGTCGATGTTCAACTAATTAATATAGTCCTAACACTAGGCATTTTCACCGCCATCTCGGTCGTAGCAGACAAGCATGCTATGAAAAAGGATCGAAACGGCTTCTTGGGAACGATCATCGGAAGCATGTTGGCATGAGGTATCTTATTGGTGTGCGCTAAATTGATTCGCCAGCGAGAGGTTCATGACAAGCGTCATTACAGTTGAGTAATGAAGTAATTGAGTCGAACTGGCCAATAAATAATTGTATTATCGTAGAATTTGTTTTTATTTTTAATATACAATTAATTATAAGGATAATAAAGAAATTTAATTCTTTATAGAAGACTTTAATTTTTATAGTTTTAATATAAAATAAGAACCACTATTAATCAAAACTTATAAAGTTAGGAATTTTATAAAAAAAATAAATGAATAGTTTTAAGAAATATTTATATTATTTTTAATAGCCTAAAGAAGTCCTAAAAATATATGGAATATCGATATAAATAGTTTATTTATTTAAAATTTACCCCGTTCGTAGGGATCTCAACGGATGCGTAATACAGGTCATTGACATCGATGTGAACCAATAAGATTCGAGTTCAGCTGGATTATACCTAAAACCCTTTTTTTTTTATCTTAACCTCATTCACCTGCTCACCCATGTGACGTCTAGGCATCAATAATTAACATTTTTGGTATTACTACATATAAGGAACGAGGAGGCAAACTTTGCACATATTTTCAACCTAGTCCCACCTAGTGGTCAATTTTCCTTTGGCTGACCTTTTACGGTCAACATTTAACAGCAGTCGGCGGAACTGTTTGCGGCATTGCTCCATGAAACGTCTTGTGGACTCTCTGTCGCACCTGATAAAGATACACAGATAATGAATGACGATAAAGATTCTCCGCAGGGTCTGGCAGCGGGATTTGACCCTCAAACCACACGGTCCCGCCTCCCGTCTAGAAGTCCAAGACGCTCACCACCGAACCGTCAATAGGACAGGTGGACCACACCTACACATATTGATCTATGGCTGAGCTTATCTATTTGTTGATCTCCTTCTAGCGTTTTTATTTCCTCCTCCGAAATCATCATTGAGAGGTCCACCTACATCACATCAACGCCTTATGCTGTTGCGTTCTGAGCACGACGTGGCGGACAGCATGGCCTCGTAAGGATTCGGCCATTACGCACCTTGTGAAGTTCTTCTTGGTATGTTGAAGTTCCCGTAGACAAAAAAAATACCTACCCTTTCGATCACAACAAACAATAGCATTTGTTGGATAGGAACATTTTGAAGTTAAGTTCAGACTATTTATTGTATTGCTAACTTTGGCCAGCCTCGTTGCCGATCTGGCGCCTTTTTCGATGTGCCAATATGTATGATGTTTCCGATATTCGTTGAAGTTCCCGTAGACACAAAAAATACCTACTCCTTCGATCACAACAAGCAATAGCATTTGTTGGATAGGAACATTTTGAAGTTAAGTTCAGACTATTTATTGTATTGCTAATTTTGGCCAGCCTCTTTTTGCCGATCTGGCGCCTTTTTCGATGTGCCAATATGTATGATGTTTCCGATATTCGTTATGTTACGAAGCCCCGAAGTGGTACATACCCGGGTTGCAGTACCTTGAGAGACACCGCTTTGATGAAGAGACCTTGTATTTGGATATGTCCCAGGTCGCAGATCCGAATGCTGCAGGGTCGGACTAGCTTTTCTCCCAACAATTCTTATTATAGTAATAATGGCAAAAATGCAGACAACATAGACTTAATGAAGAGTTTTTTTTAAGAGGTTAAAGGTAAATCCTGCATGGAGGCACCAGGCCTCACACTGAGGTGTTTGCCTGGTAGAGTCAGACTCTGACTGACTAAACCGAGAACCGATTTTGACATTTGGGCCACTGACCGGGATTGTAAAAGGTATTGCTTCAATTAGTGCCTTGCAGGGACCGGCAGTTGATTCCAACCATGTACTATCCCTCAGTTCCTCCTCTGGGGCGAACCCCAGCCGCAGCGGCTCGGTTCCCGGCATTTTCCCTTCGGACCAGCTCTGCTATCCGCGCTATTGAAGAGTTAAACTTGAGTAACTGAAAGTTACCGCAAGCAAACGGAATCTACTGATTACGATCAGGTTCGTGATATCAAAACTATAGTGACGTAATGCTAGTTATGATCTAAATGTCCCCTGGATAGTCTAGTGGTGAGCGTCTTGGACTGCTAGGCCGGAGGGACACGTGTGTGTTGGGTTCAAATCCTGTCAGACGCTTTGGAGAATCTTTGGAGTTCTTTATCATCTTTCTTTGTCTGAAGATTCTTGCCAGGTACGAGTAAGGAAGAGCATAAGCAAAGGTGGCCCCGACAGGTACTCATAGTAATACCTAAAAAGGTTAAGAGCTGAGGCCTGTCAGATAGGGGAACCGCTGAGGGTCAGCTCGATAAACAATTTTATAGTTACGATCTAAATGCGTATCATATGTTTTATTTATATGAAAATAGCGTACAATTGGCTGAGACCCGTTCTGGGCGGGTACGCGGCCCCTCTTCTTGTTCCGTATAATACAATAGCCTTTGTTTTCGTTGTGGGTAGACATATTGACATATTTCGTGGCACAATGCAACTTCTCATATAGCCTGACACGATATTTGTTGGATTTATGATGGGTTAGTATGATTAGTGAGCCTGTTTTATATATATATATATATATAGAATAAATTCTAATCCACACAATTGGTGCGTGATGCTCGAACTATACCCGTCTTTATTAGGGAATTCGTCGAGTTTTTGAATTCAACCTTAGGCTGTGTTGGAGCATGTTTAAACATCAACCAAATAAGGTACCTTAAAATTGGGTAAGTCGGCACCGATTTTAAAGTTTTTCTCCATTAATGACGTTAACTAATTAAATATCAACACCACCATTTGATTTGTGACCACCTCTACTGCACTCTAATTTTTCTCAATTGGCCCCCGTCTCCCTCATCCCCGAGACGGGTTAAAAGTAACAGTTTAATGTGCGCCGATTTGGAACACTTATAGTATCGGGTTTACGAAAAATATGCAAACCCTCATTAAATGCCACTATAAACCTCATCACCCAGTCGTGGCCACGAATGACGGCTCCCTCCGAGATGCAAATGCTCGGTCATGTGTTTTTTGACGGCGGAGCCTTCACAGGGTCCTGGGCTCCGATGGTCCTGTCTCGGCCTTCCGCTATCAAGGCCGTTTCAGTCCTCTCGTTGATGTCATAATCATCTCATCCCTGCGTGTCTCGAAGCTGCTCAAGAAGCGCTTCACCAATATATTTTGTACGCTTAATATTTCAGCTGAAAACAAGCAGACCTCGTAATTCAACCGAATGCTCTAGCTAATTAAGATATTCGTGCTAGCCTAGGTGTATTTTCGAAGCTCTAGGCATACCCTGGATCGCTTCGGGTTCTCATACAAAACCGCGAGGCAAGCGGTGAAACATACAAAAAACCTAACCACGAGTCGTAGTTAGGTAAATGTTTCCGGGCAAATTCTCACAGCTTTCTTTCAACATTTAACTAAACAATAACTGCTTTCGGCATAGCCTCATAAGGCGGATCCATTTTTTGCAAGGCAAAATTTGCCCCCACCGTGGGGATCCAACCCGTCCAGCACCGGTGCATCGCTAATATGTCGTACCTGTATGCTTTTATGAAGTGGGACAAACTCGCCCAAAAATCTGGCAATTTATCCCTATGATGACAATGTTCGAAGGATAAGGTGAAGATCGTTCAGGGTTCTTCAACATTCAGGATCCGTGAAAGAAATCGTTGAAATCTTCTGCTTGATGCTTCTTGGTACGAGCACATCGACTCGGAGGAGGACTGATCTCTCTCTGATGGCGCAGATTAATTATACATTTAGGTATGTTTTACCATTCTCATTATACTAATTGTGCAAAGTAATTACAGTTTGTGTAACTGAGACTATAGACGGATATTAATCGTCTTAAGGTAAGGTAAGGCTTTATTGATTTATTAAAGGAACTCATAGAATTCTTAAGTTCTCTTATATGTCATGCAACGGGATTCGAACCTGCGGCCTCTGGCTTTTCACGATTTCTACTTCTAGCATCGTTCCATTGCTGTCTTATGAAGCACTGGGGGAAAACCATACCGTGGACGTTAAGTGTTTAACCTCTGAGAATTAGGCCGGAAATTTTAGGTTAGGTCACCCCACAACCCTTAACCTATCATGGTCTACGAAAAGTCCCCCCTCCCCTGCTGGTCTGTAGACTCCACAAAAGAGCTCTCCCTCCGGCAATCACTCAGCTGGTCCTTGGACAGGTGAGCCTGGGAGATCGGTTTCTACCAGCCGCGTACCCAAGGCCGTTCTCGAAACGTCAATAAAATGTAAGCATCACACTCATTTTCGTGTCGGTTCTTATGTATGACCTATCACACGTAGCGCTCTCGCTCATAGCGCGAGCGCGCGGCTCTGTTTTTATATTTCTGTGTTAAAAGACACTGCAAGCTCCACCTAATGAATTCCTCCGACGCACAAGTCAGCCCAAGCAACTGTTCATTAGTTAGAACATGTTTTTGACTTGGTCTTTACGCCTTGCCGCTCGAGGTGAGTCGGGTGCACAATGGACTATGTGAAATGTGAGCTAATTTGGCCACCCCGATGTCGACTTGGCTTCTTTGCCTTGCTCAGTTGTTGTTGCTATCTTCGTTCGTTCCCTGCTTTTCTTAATGAACAACAACACCCGTCCGAGCAACATCTACCTATTCGTTGCGCTCGGCTGGGGGGGGGGGGGGGGGCGAGTTGGGGGACGCGGACGGGCTATCCTACAAACAAACACTGCTTCTGCAGCTACTTAGAACCACGAGGCATTGCAAAGTCGTCACTCTCCCGTGTGCTATCTCGCAGACAACTATCCCAGGGTTCTCTCTCGCTGATGGTGGTATATGTTCGTCTATTAAGGTGCTAGGCGGCGGCGGCGTCGGTGGCGGCAGTGTAGGCTGAACAGCATCGCCGTAGGGTAAACGGCCGTGTGAAGGGCGGAGCAGGCCAGTGTCCAAGTTACACGGTGAGGATGGATGTCCCTGACAGCCACAACAACAACAAAGGCAAGACGATCTCTCGGCCGCTCCTCGCCACGTCTTAGACGCTTACCAACACGAATGCTAGCTTGTACCGGGTGGCAAGTTACTGCATAGCGAGCGTTCGCCCGGCAGAATACAATGCTACAATGAGGCTCGTTAGCGTCTTCGTCTTCCCTAGTGTCCCTCTATGCAAACCACTGAAGGAATAGTTCGATGTCTCAATGCAAAGTCCCCTGCAGCCTTCTCGTCAGTATACGGCATGGTACAGCGGCCATCCTTTCCAAAGCAACAACGTCAATACAATAACACAATAGGCATAGAGGAAGAACTGCACATCCCCTATCTACTCGACGAAAGCAACGGGCAGAAAGCCACCGCTTCTATGACAATATACCGAAGCGTTAAAGCATACGTGTCCGAGGAATATGGATCCATGTGGAATCATCCCAGGGACAGTGCTTACGATATTGTACGTGACGTGCGCATGTCCGCATAAGGCTTACTGGAAAACTATTCAGATGTGATCGAATATAAAGTGATCATAATAATAATAATAATAACAGTAACAATAAGAAGTTTATTGACAAAACTGCAAGTGCAGGCCCGCATCGATTCGCATGTGGGATTGTGGGATTCGAACCGGAGACCCTATGGTTCCAAGTACCCGACATTGCCCTAATGAACACCATTCGGGTGAACAAGGAAATTCATAATATTCTATTACATATACCACTTATTAGTACTTCCTTTTTCGAGCTGACCCTCAGCTGTTCCCCTATCTGACAGGCCTCAGCTCTTAGCCTTTAGGTATTACTAGGTATTATATATACCAGTTGCAAAGCGGTAAAGGTAAATGTTGGCTGAGAGTCAGCCCGAAAAAGTTTAGTTTTAAAGCGGTAAAGGTAAGCATCTCGTTCGCCCTATAGTAAAAGATAGAATATTTTTAAATAAATGCGTTATATATCAAATAAACACTTTATTCAAAGGTAAACATAGTGGGGTTAACTGGGTACAGTGTTGTGAACCAACAATATAGGTTATGAGTGTTACAAGATGAGTCATTTCCACAATGCTCGGGAATTTCTCCAGGGAAGAAATGGGTCATTTACGCATTTTTTCCTGGCAACAACCTTAGGCACAACATCTGCACCAGCCCTAGTATTTGTAACAATTATGTCGAACGTGATTTCCAAATATTGTTACGTATTTTTACCAAAACATAATCATCTTCATGCGAGAGACACACAGCCTCATGTTATATGCCCAATGCGCCAGGTATAGCATACAATCGAAGCTGTCAATAAGCAAATTATCACCTTAAATGTGTGCGCCCATGAAATGATTACCAGATGTTGGGGCAGTTAATCTGAGAAGACAGTTTGGATCAATTTGTCACGTAGGTTAATTCAGCAAGCCTTTAGCAAATAATTGGCTCAACTCTATCGAGATAGCCCAGTAGTAATTTGGAGTTCTTTTAAGTCTTGGAACCTCTGAACACCCTCACAGTAGGCAATACTGACTATGACGCTATAGGGACCTATTTTTCGGGTGGTGGTAATTAGTGCCTATTGAGGTATTTTAAAAGCCATTTTTATCAAGGGAGCTACAAGGCGCTTGCAATTTGGAGATGGTCGATATTCGCATGCTAAAGTTATCTGTAATCTTTTCGACGGTGTGGGCTCACGAAGGTCTCACCTAGTTGTCAAGTCTAGAGACAAATAGTTTCTAATGATCCTCGAAGCTGGATAATTGTTTCGGGTTCCTCGATCGCAAGAACGTATCAAATAAATGACATGTTTTAATGCCAGATGTCACCTACCATGAGATAATGATATAGCGACGACTAATTGTCCCAGTAATTGTACAGAAAATACTAAGATTTTTGTACTTTGAGGCCTGACGAGTGTGATAGCAGCAAAACGGCCATACATTTGCTCTAGTTTAGGTAACACGTGGACCAAGAGGAGATTCGCGCGATGATTGATCACATGAATTCGATTTGCAATGCTTAACAGCGAGGTCTTCTCGTCGGTTTCAGACTTTCAATCTGGTTAAACCACGACGCAATGCTTTGTTCAGGCATTACATAGCGGTACCTCAGCGTGGTTGGGGGGCGGGCTGGCTTGGGCTCGAGTGACTGAGTTCACTCTGCCTGTGTTGAAAGCCGGAGGCCGCAGTTGGTTCGAGTTGTCCCGCGACGACCTGGTGACATACAGAGAACAATTAAGCATCATGAAAATTGCAGTTCCGTTAATACAATACAATACAAACTGCTGTTTATTGACGGAACTGCAACATACATTGCTTGAGTTCTCGTAAAAAATAATAGGTAAAAGGTGTAAAATATCACACTGCAACAGATGAAGTTACAATTGACAACATATTATATCAACGCATACATAGGGGCAAATACATCGACACGATTCCTCTCCCATCATAGTCACAACAATCAACGTTATACGTAATTTTACATGTTAAACACAGTGATCACTACCCCTGAACCAATAGAAATGTTAATGAACCAATAGAAAACCTCTACCAATGAGCTTAGCTTAATTTCACCGTTACCACATGTAAGACGTAACCGTAACACAGTAGAGAGTGGACACAGTAGATACATGCATGCAACGTGCACAAAGCACGAACCACATGTGAGGCACGCAGCGCACGCACCATACACACGTACACTGGGTCTTCGTCTTCTTCAGCGCGGTGGCTTGAACGGCTGGGTCTCTGGCTGTAAAAAGCCAGAGGCCGCCGGTTCGAATCCCGTTGCATGATATATAAGAGAACTTAAGCGTTGTATGCAGTTCCTTTAATAAATAAATCAAGCTTTACCTTCGTGTTCACTAGTGCCCAACCGGCAGGGCTTGGTATCAATACTGGAGAGTCTGTCGTGTGCATCAGACAAGGAGAGCGTGATGCCGTCGTGAACTGTCGTTGAAACAGTGCAATAACTTGGCCATAATAATGGTGCTGATTTAAACAAAGTCCGTGTCCTCTATCCTAGCCACAATACGCCCCTCCACTCGAGCCCCTACACATGTATGAGATCCTGCCATGTAAACATTCCCATAGCATAAACACGCCTAATTCACTACGAGTGCTATATGACTTGATGCGACTTTACGAGTTGTATCACCCACGCAGACCGGCACGGTGTTCATCCAATGGGTTTAGACCATCTCGGCCACAATGACCGAATCCGAAGCATTTCTTGGTATCCGGGCAGAAGTTGACAGTGTAGAGAAGCAATCCCATCATTCACTCACGCACTCGACTGCCCCACGTTCCATGGTCACTTTGAATAGACAACGGCAGACCCTTGCTATAAATCTGTTCAAATATTCATCGACGCTCGTCGCGGAGTCACGAGAGGAACTCTCGTATGCACTGGCATTGCAGCTGCATCACGGCGTGCAGGTAATCTTAGAAGTGGCGAAAATACTAACGAAAAAAACAACAACAACACTAAACTCAATTGCGTTGGAAAGGTTAGGCGCGTCCTTTAGGCAAAGTGCCATATAGAATGGAGGATGCAGCCAGAGTGCAACCAAATCTCGCACTGACCTACCGAAAGCTCACGGTGAAATTGCCTCCTCTGAGGTTTTTTGTCGGGTGTAGTCTTTTATATCAGCAAGATTCGACGAACGCACGTATACGCTGACGTCGAGTGGGGAACGACAAAGGATCATCATTGCTTGATGTGACGTATGCAGCCTAGAAC
Source organism: Stratiolaelaps scimitus (assembly GCA_019614645.1). Lineage (NCBI taxonomy): Eukaryota > Metazoa > Arthropoda > Arachnida > Mesostigmata > Laelapidae > Stratiolaelaps > Stratiolaelaps scimitus. Next base: position 492,578 of record JABWDB010000064.1, on the reverse strand, counting down.
TGGCTATAACGGGACATTTGCGTTAGAAGGGAATTAGCCTTAAATCGTGTTCTCGTTGTCATTGCTGTGTGGTACAGATAAATGGTAAGGGTTTATTAAAGGAACTGCTAGTTTTTCAATGCTGAAGTTTTCTTTGATGTCGCCATGTCGAGCGACTTGAAGGAAAACTTAAGCCCCCTTGACCCTTCGGCACCCTGCTTCTCACAGCCAGAAACTTAGCCGTCCACGCCACCGCGCTTACGCTGGTTGTATTGTGTGTATGTGTGTTATAATGGGTTATTTACCACAAGCGCAAAAGTATCAGAGCCGACTCTTAGATCTAAGCAATTGGAGAGTCATGAGTTTTCGGACCCCCGTGTTCGGACCCCGGATCTCCTTGCCCTTTGAACACTCTAACATCCGCTCGGTAAGGGAAATACGTGGACGTTTTGCCTTATAATTTTTCAATGGCGTTACAGATTTGAGTAAGGTAAACTAACATGATATTTTTTGTAGAGGAGGAAATTTTCTTCAAACGCACGGACACCACTGGAGACATTACAATCTCCCTCCATCGAACGTGGGCCACTCCAGCGCAGGGTTGACGTGAATGACAACGACAAACTAGCTAGTTACGGTTAATCCAGCCAGAAGAAAGCTCATTGCAAACTTGCTTTCGTGCATTTGACCACCCCCACCAGCCTATATAGGTGTCGTGTGTTTGGACTAAGGCCCACAAGGAATAGTAGCCCAGCGAAACTGAGCTTGTGGCTGGCCCAGTTCACCAGTGCCTTTTGGTAGTCCTCTCACCGCTAGTCATATCGGCACCATCGTATCCACCAATTTAATGTCATTTTTTGTTTGGTTGTCAGCTAGACCCCAGGTCTTCTCCTGTTAGACACTTTTAGCCACGCACTCGTATGACTGGATTGCTACGGAAGATGATTAATGTAATTCGATGTCTGAGTGTATATGCACATTAAAGTTATGTACGAGTTAGATTCAAGTTCGAAATCTCCATGGCACTTTAGTGTTTGATAGTTCACAGCGGCTGTTTGTTCGCCTGTGGGCGCTGATTAGATGTTAGCGCATGGTGCTCCTCAGGGAAGCGGAAACTCTTCGAAGGCTAGTTCGCGCCTACGCCTGCGTGGTACCTTGATGCGCCACAACTGGTTCTAGCCAGGCCCCATTGTTTCGTACCCTACAAATGCTGGCTTTGTAATCCTCGGCGGTCCCCGTCCAGCGTCCCCGGCAGCTAGTGTTGTAACTTATGTATAAGTATTATTATTAAGTACGAGTCGACCTGAACGGAACTAAACGACTAGCAAATCTAAATATGACTATAATAGGTTATCCATGCATAGTGATTTCAATGTATTAGAACTTCAAATGCCGAGGCTAGCTCTGCCCGGACGAAAGATAACGCCCGGAGGAGGCTGACCTGTGTGACTGATCTCTCAGTTGAGACTCAGTTATATCGCACACCTTTCATAGGTTTCCAATATAGTTCATATTAATGCAAACCTAGTTTTCTCTGGTCCCTTGTCTCCTTGCTGACCTTAATTGCCGCCTCGACCTGAAGTACCAGTCCCATATCTGCCGTTGTGTCTGTCAAGTCGCGCTTACAGGAGCAACATGGAGTATCTCCCGTGTGGTTGTAAAACTGTGCATCTTTGCCTGTTTTACCCCATTGCTCAGCTGTGCGCTCTTATCCACAAGCTTCGCTAAACATATATATATATATATATATATATATATATACACACATAGATGTCGGCTTTTCCAGGCGAACGCGTCTCGTACGCCTGATGTCCGCCGATGGTCTAGTCTGGTCTGCTCTGCTGGTCCTCCTTGTGCTCCGACGCCGCGCTGATGGAAGTATGCCTATTCTACGGAGGCGGTTTCCCTCTGCGGGTGAAGTCGGCTGGTTGCATGTGTACATAAGACTCCTGGCATTAGTTGGCATTTATTTGCACTACACACTACTGGGTCGAGAGGAGACCGAAGGATGGAAGGCGTGAGGCAGTCCTGCGGAAGCGAGCGCGAGCGAGCCCACTCCGACGGCTTTGCCAACGACGTGCCAACTTTTATGCCGCCTTGCCCCTGATCTGCTGAAGCGTGCCACGGCGGGCCACATCCGTCCAACGCCTCCCCCCCCAGCTCTCCCTTCAATGTCGGTGGTACAGCGAACTCGGGGCCTTCAGCCTGCTTCGCGTCCCGAACGCTCTTGCACACACCCCGTATGACCCCTTATCCAGCGAAACGCATAAGGTTTACTCGAATCAAACGTCCGTAACCCGCAGTCACTTGTGAGTAGGGCACCATGAGCTACTACCACCACAACTACTCTGCCAACGCTGTTCGCTAGTCGTCAGAGCAACAGCCGGCTGAGAAGAGAAAGTACGCTTGTTGGACATGTTATTGTTTGGCGGAAATGGGTTAAAAGTTGGGGGTAATCGCGACTCGGGGGTAACCGTGTCGGAGGATTTCTGAGATAGCTGACATCGTGTGCAGCGCGTTACGACCGTACAGAAACGAAATATGAAATTGATACGACTCATGATCCTATTATAAGTGGCACAGAGGTGGTCAGAAATCGAGGCACAGAGGGGGTTATTGTCGTTGTTGTGGCTGAGTGAGAGATATATGGCTTCGTGCGTTTGAGGTTGTGACATTTACACACACACATGCCCTTTTGCAGCTTCGTCAGCTGACGGCATCTGTCCCCATTCCGCTCGTGTTGTCACTGTCGTTCGCCGTTGTCTGATCACGCCGTCTGATCCTCCTGATCTGTGGGGTTCCCTCTGAGGCGGAGAGTTGGACGCCATCAGCAAACGCGACGCCCTCTACCCCTGTGTCACCATTGCTGCAGCGTCGGACACGACACGTGCAATCGATGTAGCCGCTGTAACCGGCCACATCGAGCCTTAACAGTCCTGACTAGTCCTCCACCGCACATTGGGGCCTGCGGAGGTTACGAGATCACGCAGTCGAAACAGAAGAGACACGTTCAAAACTTTCGCCCTTCGACTGAGACGCCCTTTCAACATAACAGCGTGAAAGGCTGCTGCTGCTGCTGCTATCGGTACTGCCGTCGCTGGCCAGTCGCCAGTCCACAGCTCGATGCCTGCGTACAAACCTACCAGTGGGGCGTACGCTCTAACCATTTCTATATGGAGGAACGGATTTCGAATGACTACTCAGCCTGATCCTTGAAGATCCCTAACGCGAAGGCCACCTCGCAATTTCGCTCACCTCGGCCTTTGGTGAGTCCCACAGCGGAAGGAGGCCAAACGGATATTGAAGCGGTCAATTTTTGTTTGTTAGCCAAATTTCAAAATTTTCACAGAGAAATTTAGATTTACTTAAGCAGCAATACTTATTATTTCGTTATCGAAACGTATAAAGGATAATAACAAAATAATGATGTAATAAAACTGAAAAAAACTACCCTAAAAGAGAACTGTTGCAAATAACAACGGGTGAAGTCCAACATATGATGTTCAATATATGTTTGGGACAATTTCTTAGATTGAGTAGTGACAAGTTTGGCTCATTGACATATACATAGAAATTCGGTGAAACGCGCTGTCTATAATATAAAGAGAGTGAGAAGGTGGGGGACTACTTTTGTGAGTGCAAGCCCCATGCTATGGGGTATGCCCCTTCATAGGCATCACCGCCAGCATCCCTCTAGAAAAATGAGGCACAACTTGGTGTCCGAAACAGGATTCGAACCCATGCTTTCTGAAGTAGAGTCGTGTCCACGGGGTCAAGTGTCGCCGAGGAACCATCCCTGGGGGTTGACTGTATTCCGTTCAGAGAACCCCCTCTCTATGCCTCCGGAAATAGACGCGGTGATCGATTGTCGAACCGCTGATCACCATTTCGTCAGATCGAGACTTTTAAATCCTCTGGGCCGACTCTCAGCCTTAAACATTTAACGTCCACGGTACAACTGCTTTCAGCATTGCTTCATGAGATAGACACCTTTTACAGTCTCTGGCTGTAAAAAGCCAGAGGCCGCAGGTTCGAATCCCGTTGCATGACATATAAGAGAACTTAAGCATTCTATGCAGTTCCTTTAATAAATCAATAAAGCCTTACCTTACCTTTTTAAATGCAAGTACAACTGTAAAAAGTTATCTCATGTCAGTGTAAGGGGCGGTGGAACCCTGGGGTCCTGTCTGATAAAAACGCTAGGGAAGTATAAATATCTGTTCATAGTGTTACTGATCTGTGGATCCCCGGTGACGTGGTGGATCGGCACTCGTGTGCGGCGGCCTTGCAGTCGAAGGGGACGCACGTAGGTCCCACGGGGCTTCGATCGCACCCGACACCGTAGCATATTTTGCATTTGAAGGGGTTATCCGTCTTATGAAGCCTTATGCCGAAAGCATTTGTAGCGCGGACTGGGCGAAATGCTTAAGACTGAATAGTGTCATGGCGTAAAATTTCATCGAGAGTTACCGATCTGAATACGTTCATATGATTACCCACTGGTATACCCACATATATGCTGCGACTTGTACCATTACCGAAGACAATGTACTTACCACCAAGTGGGAATCATCCACGACGTCAGCTCCTCAAGAAAATTAATGGGAACGAGTGTGCCTTGTACGATCAGCCAGGATGAGAGAAACTTTCGCTTATGTCCGGTACCTTCTGGTCGAATAAGCAAAGCCCACAAAGCGATAAGGGATCACCACCAGATCATTGGCCAACTTTGTATCCTGTGTCAAGCAGGGTAAGCGGAAATATCTCTAATGGGTGACGCGTTCAAGAAGTCAATTATTTCGAAGAGCCTTTGCTCGTCTTGATTTGACTGCTTCATTGAATCTTCCCCTCTTGGATTGGACGTTTTTATGCAGTGTATTTCGCGGATACAGCTAATAGTGCTTGGTGGGTGGGACTTACAAACACATGGGGTCTGCCCCATTCCCAGCCCACATATATATATGTATATATATATATATATATATATATATATATATATATATATATATATATATATAATGTGTTATATATGTCCATGTCCGCTGGTTTTGTTTCTGCTTATTATCCTGTCATCGATATGGACGGATAGCCATGAGTACGACGAGTCGGCGAGCAACTTCTTGACACATTGCCCTGCAACGAAGACTGATTCTGTACGTTTTTTATAGAGGGCGAAATTTTCTTCAAACGCACATTTCCAATCGTTACTAAAGGTGGGCCGGCCCAGTGCAGGGTTGACGTGGAATCTACATGGACTGATACTGCCAGCGCAATACGATACAAGGATTCGGTTAATTAACGGAACGAAAGTTAATAAGTTAATAAGTTCAACGCGCTTGTTCTCGCTACGTCGCCTCGCGGGACGCTTTAGTAGTCGAGATATGAATTTCACAGCAATTTGATTGAATCTACCCTGACTCTTCCTCTTGTTTTTATAGGGGGAAATTTTCTTGAAACGCATTCATGCCACCGCAGACATTTGCAATCTCGACCGAAGGTGGGCCCCGATCCACTGCAGGGTTGACGCGGAATCGACTACATACGGCTGTTTGAACAGTATCTACCTCTCGATAGCATCACGCCGATAAACAAAATCAAACTGCCTATTCATTTCAACAAAGCAGTACCAGTCACCAGTTCGAAGAGAATCCCCCATATAATCATCGGATCACTACGATCGTCGCGTTCACCTCTTACTTACTCGCAAGCAACAAATCTTGGTTCAATCGAGCACGTGTTGCCAAGAGTATCCCCGTTAGGCAGCTGTAGTTATTACAAAATGTGAATACACTGCTGTTATTGTGTCTCGGACTGTGTCAGATTAGATACCTACTAGACAATTCCTCGACTCGTCACGGAAACGAACTAGTTTCGTGTGTTCACTGAAGACGAACTGCGGAGTTAATTTTCTCCACAGGAGGGCGTCTCCTTGCTTGCCAACGAAGGCCGAATGCGCGGCAGGGGAAGGCGGGTGACGTCAGTGGTTGACATGAATTCACTTGGCCCGCAGCGACTGCTGGTAGAAGTGGCAGTCCACTGCGCATGTACTGTCTGTAGCAATTACATGCAAATGACGTGACTCTCTATACGACACTGTTCACTGAAGCCTCTCCTTGAAGCCTCTCGTCGACGAACAGCATGCATGCCTGAGTGATGATGCGATTGCGGGCAGAGGGTTGGTGGTTTCCTTACATCCCACCTCAACACTATCCAATCTCGAATTTTCCTATCGTTCAAAGCCTGGTGACTACCACCTCTGACGGCGTTTGATTCAGGTGTTTGTGAAGTGCAGAGATGATCTAAGGGGAACAACTTCATCTTGGTCATGGTCAAACATTTGGGAGGCGTACCATTGGCGTCTGTCATAATGAAACGGTCTCTCGATAAATCATAGCAAAGATAATGACCCCATCAGCAATATAAATATTGAGCAGATATGCTTTATTTTTGTAAAGGAAAAGCTTAATTGATTTATTAAATGAACTGCATACAATGCTTAAGTTCTCTTGTATGTCGTGCAACGGGATTCGAACCTGTGGCCTCTGGCTTCTTACAGCCAGAGACTCAGCCGACCAAGCCACCGCGCTGACAACAACTTGCAAGCCTTCTTCGGAAGACTATAGCCCCAGGGGCGGAACGGAGGGATAGGACATGGTTGGAATCAACTGCTGGTCCCTGCAAGGCACTGACTGAAGTGAAACTTTTGATAGTCTCGGTCAGTGCTCCAAAGGAAAATCGGTTTTGGGTTTAGTCAGTAAGAGTCTGACACTACCAGGCAAATACTTTCGTTGTGAAGCCTGGTGTCCATGCAGGATTTACCTTAAACCTCTATAGTGGTGTGCATAAACTTAACGCGCATCTATGTTTCAACAAAACGTTACAAAGAATACACATTTGAGGCATTTATTCTGTATCAGCTTAATGTACGTATCAAATAACATACACAGCACAAAGAATCGCGCATATGACGTCGCATGCAGCCTGCTACAATAAAATGTGTCAAATTTGGGTTGTGCAAAATGACAACGCACCCTCAGTTATCGAGTGTTCTCACTGAATTAATTCTCGTTTTCTTGTGCTAATCAGTACCGTATAGTCCCGTCCTTGCTAACTATAACGTCAAAGACTCAGTTTGGCATACTATCAACGAGATTTAGCAGGATCTGATCGCTGACACCTCCCCAGGTCTCCAACAACGCCTCTTTTAATGATTCCACGGATGTATACTGTTTTGACGCATGTACTCGTCGGGCAAGAATGCCCCAGAGGTTCTCCATCGGGTTGAGATCAGACGAACATGCTGGCCACTGTAGGGTTTCAATGTCATGCCGTTCTAACCACACACGTGTACTAGCGCTGACGTGAATTGAAGCGTTATTTTGTTGAAAAACAATTGGCAGTCGTTAAAATCTACTCCTAAATGGTAGTAGGTTGTTGGTCAACATCTGCTGACAGTCCTCGCAATTCATTTGAGATGAGATGAAAGTGAATCCAAGTTTGCAAAGCTCCCCAAACCATAAAGCACACTCTGCCGAAATTGCGCTTCGAAAAGTACCGCGACTCTTTACGTACATCATGCCAATAACCGTTAAATCCATCTAGCCCATCCAAATTGAACTTATGTTCGTCACTGAATATGATCTGAAGCAACAGAATACCTTTTAGATAGATGTGCACCCACAAGATACCCTTTAAAAAACGATGCCCCAATACTCACCAATTTCCAGTCTCTGGCCATATTGTTGCGGGCGAAGTTCAGTTGGGCAGTCATGTGACGATGTTGAAGACGCGGTTTTGCTTTGATTAGCGCCCGTATGATATGCGAATAACGCTCAATTGTCCTTAAAACTGCTGATCTAAGAACCAGAAGATTTAACTCTTGCCTGATTGCTTCACAACTTATATTTGAAAAAAAAATTTTTTTTAAATGTTTTATTTTTTTTAAAAAGGGGGGTGTTGTGAAGCAATCAGGTAAGGTTAAACCTTCTGGTTCATATGGTTGCAGTTCGCTGGCTGATCTTTCGTGGACATCCTTTAGACTTATTAGTACCATACGTCGACGGACTGCGTAAATAATTTTGCACTACGTGACGTCTCCTGCCAATTTCTCTGGCAATTGCAGCCTGGGCCTTTCCTGCTCTGTGTAAAGCAGTAATAACTGCTTTTCCAGCATCATAAGGCTCGAAACGTGTCCCATGACTACAGTACAGCTTGAATGCTCAACACAAACTGGATTAATTCAGTGAGAACACTCGATAACTGAGGGTGCGTTGTCATTTTGCACAACCGAAATATGACACATTTTATTGTAGCAGGATGCATGCGATGTCATATGCGCTGCTCTTTGTGGTGTGTGTGTTATTCGACACGTACATTAATCTGATACAGAATAAATGCCTCAAATATGTATTCTTTGTAACGATTTATTGAAATATAGGGGGCGTTAAGTTCGTGCACACTGCTGTATAAAAAAACGAATATCAGTTCGTATTTAATACGAACAGCTAGGTTTTATTATAGGCATTCGTGTAGTGCGAAAAGTCAATTATAAACAGTCCGAGAGTAGAGATTTGACAACAGTTACTAGGACATGGGGCACGAGTTTTTCACTTATTATTGGCCTTATTAAAGGTTTTCGGGCTGACTGTCAGCCAACATTTGGCCTTATTAGGATAACAACAGCTAATTGATGGCTCAACAGCCAATTATTTTGATCCAGCTTTATGTTAGAGAAGGTGATATGAACCTGAACGATATTTTGGGCACTATTACGTTTCGATATCTTGAACAATATATGTTGTTTGAAGATTAATAAGCTCGAATGCGAAGTTCACCCCCACGCCCTTATTGGAAAGTTTGCGCTGCTGTTTTAAACGGGAAACATTACCTGTATAAACATTTATTCAAACATACAGTAGTTAGGAATTAGTTCTAGGGATTATGGGGGGGGGGGGGGCTGAGGTCGACAATGGGGCACGGGAAACATTTATTTCCAGTACTATATATCTCAGTCAATTTGTCATCGTTATCAGGCAGCTCAGTATGAACCAGAAAACTGTAGTTGCTATTAAATGTTTATCATAGTACTCGCTGGGTAATCGCCTCGTTTCTAGGTGACGACGACCTTTAGGGATCGCGGCCTTCGGGGATTCCGGGGTACTGTATAATTTATAGGACACCTTAGACTTCAAAATGTCCCAGGTAGAAAAATCCAGCGAGTTGAGGTCCGACCTCAACTCCCTCGATTTTTCTAGGGAGCGGGTTTTGAGGTCATTATCGTGAAGGAATGAACCCGAGTCGTTTTGGGTGAGCCACCTTTGGGTCTCCCTCGCTTTGTGGGCAGGCGTGACATCTTGTCGAAATGTCCACGGCCTGTTCCCGAAATGGGCGCGTGCCCAAAGCCTGAGGCAATCCCCCAAAGGAAATCCCTTCATGAGACGGACCCCTTAATTGCAAACGTGCTACGGTGTCGGGGTATCGAACCCGTGCATCCACGTGTCTCCTCCGATTCGCCACCGGGCTCGAAACGCACCATAAGCGGAGACTTTCGTATTTTTTGCCTCCGCCTAAAAAAAAAGTAGATGTTCACGCAGAACGCCGATTCTTCATAGGTTTGCACGATATTAGCAGAAGTATAAAATCAAACATCTGTCTACACTTTGAGAGATTGAATTCTATGACCATGCTGGCGAGGGCCGTCAATCGGCGATTCCGTCACCGCAGTGGATATATAAGACATATAAGAGGACTTAAGCATTGTAAAAATTGCAGTTCCTTTAATAAACCAATAAATCGTTTAGCCCTACCCTCTATCGTCCTGATCGTTTGCAACGGATATCAGTTGCAGATCTGCGGCTCCTCCTATTTAATTAACATCATATCATTGCGCTACCCAATAGTTTCGACCTGTTTTCGCTTACCGGCTTCGCTTACTGGCAGCGATTTGCCTTCTGCGACGAAGCGTGAGTCTTCTGCCCGCGTAAATTCGACGTCCGCCGTCAGAATCCCCATTGACGGGTAGTCACTTTGAGACTCGAAATAGCCGGCTGTCACCCACTCGCTTCTCACATTCGTTTTGCTCAACGAGACTCTGTAGGAGACGTTTGACCTCTGCACCAAGACGTCTACCCAGTCTCACGATTACACTTCCCTGTCTATAGACTGCTTCGCTTTTTTCTCCAGTGCCGGCGGCAGCGGCGGCGGTCGCTCGCCGCACGCCAGTCGACGATCTCAAGTTGTTACCCCCCCCCCATCCGCGACAACTCCTTAATCCTCGTTCGGCTGACCAAACCGCTTCTCAATCTTATACAGCTTTAAGGGCTTACCCACCTCCTGGTGGCTGACGGGCCTCTCGCAACGCAACATCCCTTTATCGTTGGGTGCCTTGTCTACGGACATCCTCGACCTTCTTTAAGAGTTGAGATGACACACCGAGAGAAGCGGCAAGAGAGAAGAGGGGGAAGTGTTGGCGTAATTTCAACTTACGGTCGTCGTTGACTCACCCCGGTACTGCAGCAGGCCGGCAGGCCCGCAGGCCCGCAGGCCCGCGGGCCGACACCTGAGCGCCTACGTCGCGAGAAGGGATCGTCGTCGTCCTTCCCTAGACCTCCCGCCCACGGGCCTGACTCGACCCCCCACCCCCGACCACCTCAACGCTTGCCACACTCTGCAGGCCATTTCCTCTGATATCCAAGCTCCTTTACCGCCTCCCTCCCAGCGTCTTCCATCTCTCCCGCTTTATCGCACATCTCTATCACCTGTCCCATACTGCGAGTTCTCTCCACCTCTCCTCCTCTGTCCTCTCGGTTTGCCGCGACGCAGCATGGCAGGAGGATAATTAGAATCACGCAAGGCTGCAATTACAACATCGCCGTCGACCCTGCCCTCCTCGCCGTCGATCTCCTCCTCGTGTAGCCACAGGATGCGAGGAAGGATACAGGATCAGTGAGAGAGAGACTTCTGTATTCGTCCGCTCGAATAGCTATCGGATAGATCAAAGTTTGGCTGTTCGGCCACTTTTGCCACCAAAAAAAATGTCTCCCGTCCTCTCAGGTTGAATCATTGAAATTGTATGGGTTCTTCTGCTCGGTCTGAGCTGCTTGTTGCGAGAGACTCAGACTAGGATGCGCACGAGGTATGCATTTTTGCAGGTCCGATGCTTCAGCAGGCTGAAAGTAGTGTGAAAAATGTTCAATCAAAAAAAGGATTCAGTCCCTAAATATTATATATGGTCCGCAAGTGACGTTGGCTGCTTCGTACCGCACAAAGAGTAGCGATTGAAAGGGCAAGAAATTTCTATTTTGGAAATTCTGATAAAATTCCGGAACATTTAAATATATGTTTTTAATTTTTTAGGAAAATCTGAACCCTTTTGATATTTTTTTGGGGAAAATCTGTTCTAAGACGATATATTGTGTTGCTAATTATGACACCTCGCTCCTATTCACACTTTACTACGCGCGGCGTTATGGCTAAAATCCGTCTGATGCCAGTAGAACAGGTTACAGGCTTGTCTTCCATGATACGGTGGAGTAGATCACACCACTGACGCTGCAGTGCTGTGATAGCATACAGCGTGCACAAACGACCACTATGTGACTCAACTGTTGAGCGATTAGTTGTTTGCTTGTCTTACAAGAACCTATGCGCATTTGTCAGTCCTTAGTGTTAGCGTAGAAATAATCGAAGTAATGCCAAGCGTACAGCCTACTCGAGGTAAGAGACGAACGCGCACCAGAGGATGGTCTCTCTCTCTCTTCGGTGGTCTCTGGTGGTGTCCGTCCATTTGAAGAAAATTTCCTCCTCTCAAAAAAAACTGCAAACGTCGAATTAAATTGCCCTTAAAGCAGCATCTTTAGGTAGCCCTATTGCGAGCCTATATGGCCCTTGAGATCTTCTTTCTATGTGTTAATATTGTGTGCTCCGTTCCAAGATTCTGAGATGATTTTGCTGAAGGTCCATTTCGCTGAGCTAGCTCGTCATTTTCTCATTGAATCGACATTGTAATCACTCGTCAAGTGACATTGGGTTATTCCTCTGAGCGAGTCTATGGAAGCTGCTATCGACGTACCACCCCTTGTGTGTTTCTAGAGTTTTCACCGCCGACCACAGTTAAAATCGAGAGGATCGAGCTGTAGGCCGAAATGTTCGCAAATGGAAAAGCTCTCCTGTACACGTGGAGCCCTTTCCACGTATCGGCTACTAGTAGAATCCATAATACATTCAAATCATGTTTCCCAATCATTCGGTAGATAAACAGTGCTAATACGCATAACACTGCCATAGAGAGATTTCAATTCTGGACGAACAATTCGTTGGCCTGAATAATTCGCCAAGACGATAGGTACAAGGCCTAGGAAAAAATGTCCTGATTAAAATCCACAGCTAAACGTGAATAGGCGACCTCATGTTTAAACTATTTTTGTATTGAATGTATTGTGATAAAGTAACAGGATGATGAACAAAAAAGCCTTTACTCATTACACGTAATAGAACGTTTAGTGTTAAATATATCCTATTCATCGTTCGGGGACAAAGGCGAATATTCCAAATATATTCACGTCAGCTCCTTGAATAAAGCAATATAGGCCTTTAGCTTAAGCGGTGTGAAACTAACTATACTATTCATGATTGTAAACGGTGCCAATTACCTTTAAGCCTTATCTGTAGATTCAGCTCAAATGTTAAAGGTACAGAACGGTGGTAAAGGCACGATCACAAATGGACGTCACGAACGCTCGGCGTACAGAATCCCTACGGAATGGGATAGAGTGATAAGTGTGTTGCTGAAGTTTTAAACGAAATCATATTCTAAGCATACACATGTTATTTGTGCGTACGCAACTATAGCACCTTGTGGAGAACAGTGTATGGAGCATGATGATGGTACTTAAGACGGAGAAACCTCAGAATGTCACACCTAGGTTAAGTTAAATGGAAGGAATACCTTTGAGAACTTGTCAAGGAATATTCTGGATAGTGACGTACACATTTTCGTTAGCATTATTTCGAAGCTGTATCAAGCATTAGGACAACTGATCCCTAAGTATAAGACAGCACAGGAACAATTTTGGCGACGCAGTTATATAGGTTAGTGCCATCGTAAGTTCACGTGCAAGCCCCGTACCAGAGGCGAACGTGTACAATAAAAATAATTGTCTGAGTTGGATCAAAATTTCGCTCGAGGAGCTGTCCTCGCGGTGGGTGTCTTGGACGCTGGCTAAGCTGTCTCTGACTGAAGGAAATAGCTGAAGGTCGCAGGTTCGACCTGTCCCGCGCCCAGGTGACATATCGATCGAGAACCTAAGCGTTGGAAAAAACCTGCCGTGTTCGCTTAGTAAACCCAAAAGGCTGTATTTTATCGCATGCGGTTAGTGGAAAGTGAAAATCACACGGGACGTGTGTGGAGATGTTGGTAAGCTGTGTTGCCAATCATCGGAGCTGTGCACGAGTGGAAAAATGGCGGTAAAATTTAATACATCATTCGCTATGATAGTCGAGTTTCAGAGGCCATTCTTAAAGGTACTATAAGCAGCTGTTCTGAGTGGTGCGGTTCGTTCGTTGGAGACCTGCTATCCGACTTGACGGCCAAATCAGGAGCCTAAGGGTGGAGCTGCGAAGGCTCCAAAGAAGCCGCATTTTAATGACCACACTATGATTACGGTGTTATTATTACGATCATCAGCCTCATCAGCAGCAATAACATTATCTTTGTTCTAGATTCTGCGTTTCGGCTGCGCCAGCCTTTAAGCAAAAGGCTCAATATACGTAGGACACAGTGTCTACGATAACTAAGCTGATACTCATTAACACCAGAATACTACCATATCCAGCTAAGGAAACTGGATAAGATGTGAAGACTCCATTGACATGGACGTTTCGTAAATACTTCCTCTCCTTCTGACTGACCGCTACCAATTAGTGTATCACAATTAGAAACTACAAAGCATTTTTGACGACAGTAGATCTATGACTTATAGTGAAACGCAAGACAATGAACAGTTGACCGTAGACAAATTTTGAAACTTCACGTAAACTACGATTCAAATCGTATCACCTTCTGATTCAGATTTTTATTTCTAAATCTGTCTGCAAGAGTGTGTGTGTGTAGGTCATATAATTAGTGTCAGTATGCAAGTAATAAGCTATTACAGTAATTAGTAGTCTTCGTTGCTTGCACCTAAGGTAAGCATGTAGATTAGATTATACATAGACTCCTTCCTTGCTCGATCACCGTTCGTTAATCTTAGGAACGTGTCTGGCGTTATCCGAAGCTACGGGCCTGTTCCTAAGTGCGTGCACACCCATTCGCGCGACTGTCCATACACAGACATATACGTGGGTAGATAGGTAGGTAGGTACACATATGTATGTAACTGTGTATGTACATGCGTGCACGCAAGACTATGAGCCCGTCAACTCTTGCCCCGAAGAAGCCTCTTTTCGCGCCATTCTCATTGGCCCACTATGAACATCGTGAAGGATTAAGCTCTCTCTCTCTCTCAGTGTCTATCCAACTAGAACCCATGGCGAGTTGGTGGCCCCACCAGCTTACTGAATCTTTATATTGATCCACGAGCTTTCCTTAATTGGCTTTGTTATGTTATTATTACCACTCGTCGAGACACATACTCACTACATGTGTGCACGAGTGCCCCATACACTGCCCACAGAAATATCTCGTCCAGATCCACATAAGCTCAAGAGTAACGGAACCCGATCTGATTCGACCGCAATTTACCCTCACCTTCCGTGGACCCCCCCTCCCCAGCCGCGCTGGGCCCTCGCCGATCGGGCGAGGGTCGCGAATCGACTCGACGAACATGGTCCGGTCCAAGCTCGGCCACGTACGATGCCAGCAGTTGAAGAAAATATACCACACGGAGTACTGTCCTACTCGATCGTCGAGAGGAAAACTCGTGCTTTCGTCTGTCCCGCGCACCACTTGTGCGCGCCATGCTACTGACAATGACAGACGTCAATGAACATTGAGTGAATTGCTTCATAGGAAACTGTCAACGTGGATCGCACGTTGAGTCAATGAAAAGATTTCGATATATCGTTGATCGACGCAGTAAAACAAATCAGTCCCGTGGTGCCGTGGCCATCCCGACGAGCCGTGACGACAGAGCTGCGCGATCGACCAGGTGGTGTTTAGTGTTGCCGAAACAATTGTTCTCCCGCGAAACTGTTTGGGGGGGAGTGTATCTTGTCGGGGAAGAGCTCAATCGCGTTACGTAATTGATGCCTTGAGCGCTGATCATACAAATGGCCTTACAGTGCTGCTACCTGATCTTACTAACGACGGGTGAGTCCTTAGAAAACAAAATATTAATAGACGGCTAGGGAAAACAAATGAGGTAATTGTGAAACGGACTGAATTAATGATGAACGAGGTAAAGACGCTGGCGTCTATCCAGGAACACGAAATATTCATCCTGGTTGATCTAGACGCACTTTGCGCACCGTAGATTCGTTATGCGGCTAATTGTCAATGCCGTCGAGAGATCGTCCAACATTTTTAGAGGAGACAAAATGTGTTTGCAATTAAGTTTATATATAAAATAGAATAGAAAATATTTCCATCTGAGTAAATTTAAATATATGGAAAATATTTCCAACAAAGTTCATCTATAAAAATTGCAACTAAGAGGTTAACTAAGAGCCTCTCCTTAAGAATGTTAAATCAATATATAATGAATTCTGTAGGCGTATCGAGCATCCTTTCAAAAGCAAAAACCATCCTCTTCCGGCGTCTCGATATCAATTGATCAGTATAATCACACGACAGATGTGGCTGTAAACATATCGGACAATTAGTGTTGAGGATATTGAGCTCCATTTGTTTCAATATGTCTCGTTAAGTTTGTGCTCGGTGTGAACGAGTTTGCGATAAGCGCAGTGAATATTAACACACTTATCTGATAGGTACAGTAATGTACCTATGTCAGACAAGACAATCCAACCCTCTGACGCTCGTCTTGCGTCTGAAGAGCTGGTATCCGACTCCACGTGAAAGTTCGTTCTGTTAGCGGACAACGAAAGATAGCATTGTTAGCTTGGTGGATCAGAGATGGTCCGACGGATATCACGCGTGGAAGGTAGATCAGTGTGGAAGGTAGATTCGACAAGGGGTGGTGATGCTACCTGAACAGTACAAGGCGCTAGTACTTCGAATACATACACCCGTCGCATAATTATATCACGCAAGTCTTTTGTTCTATAAATATACTTTGGTTTAATAAATGGTTCATGCTATGTATATATACATATATATATATATATATATATATATATATATATTGACTGACACCTTGAACTAGGCGCTGTTGGCTATCCATGCGTTAGCGGTGAACTCATTGAAGTTCCACAGTTACTTAAGGTGCGTTGAGTAACTGTAAGTGGTAGTCTGAATGGACGTTGATGCTTTCAACTGAATATTTCGAACTTCTTTTAACTTATACGTCCCGATCCTGGTTGTTGAAAATCTTCCCCATGGTGTTCGATACATTTTCGTAAAAAGCAGATGATAGTCTAGACATTACTATAGTTGAGGATCACATTTGTCACGACTGCGTAAATCGTACACTTATACCCGGTCCCTCACATCATTTATTCAAACATACAATAATTGGGAATTATTCGCCCTTTGTTTTGTGAGACTGGCTTGTGTTTCACACGCGCGGACTTATTCTTGACCACAAACCCAAATCAAGGTGAATCCTCATTGCTCCAGCCGCGAGCCCCGAGCTCTTGGACGAGATATGGATTCTACTCCATTGTCATTTACACGTTCGCAGGTCCCACGTGTATCGTTCAGACACTCAATATAATAAAAATAATAATGGACACTTAATACATATAATAATAACAGGCACAGTTCCCTGACCCATGATGTATATTTTTACAGTAATTGACCTTCAATTACAAGTGCGTGAGCTCAAGCTCGGTGTGGGTATCATGTATTGTATAAACAATATCTGTAACATCATTGTGACCTCCTTCCAACCCGAAGAAGACGACGAAGCGATTTTAGATTTAAAAACAAAAAAATACAGCTGACCCTTACGCAAATCATCAAGTGTTCTCGAACCTATCAACGTGGCAGTTATTGGCAGTCTTCAGCTCATTTGTGAGCTTACAATTCATTCGCGTACTTAAACATCGTAAAAATACTGCAGTTACGTTAGTAAACCAAAAAACTCCTATTGTATTGTATTCTGGCTGTATGTCGTCGCGGCCTTGCCACGTGATGCAGGTTAGCTTGGAAAGTCTTGAACAGCTTCGTGCAACTGTTTAGAATTATCATTTTAATTATTATAGCAGATTTCTATCCCTGATAGTCAGCCCTCCCAATGCTTTGATGAGCGTAGGTATAGACTAGTACTCATTCATGTATGAGGCCTATTTTCTGCCCTTGTCTTGTGCGGCTCTATTAGGTAAACAGAGAAATATTGACACAGACATATATATATATATATGTACGCGGACGTATTTCGTATGGACTCATCGCGTAAAACTGCACCAACTCATCTAAAGGATAAGGATGTTTTCGACCAAACCCCCAGCAACTGTACGTCCGATAATGCTGAGGCTATGGCGCGCGCAGTATGAGAGATGATGTTCGAAGCGATACCCCCCATCCACGTATGAAATCTTGAGAAGGAAGACAATACAACGCGCAAAGGATTCCTCCCTCTGCGGCGCCTTTAACTCGCTGTGGGGATGAGCAGACAGGCAATGCCAGCCATTGTCTCCCCCGGGGGTGACCATGACCTCAGGTCGCGGCCTCACACCCCAGCTGTCCCCAACTATTTCTCTAACTTAATATTATATATAGTTGAAGACGCACAATCATGACCGATAAATATTGTCCATCATGTTCAGTCAATACAAATGCTGGTTTATTCACGGATATGCTCTGACAGCCATGTGGTTAAGTTATCGTAATACAATAATAATAAAAACACGTTACAAATGTTTAGGAAATGGAGACTCGTATATTAATGGAGAAGTTGAGTATCCACCTTGATTCAGCGGCGGTAATCACTGACTTATGTGAAATGTCAAGAGGGTGCTACGTAAAATGTCGGCCCTTTAGTAACCTGCGTTTGTCAGGGACACGACTCGTGTCATACAACACAAAGATCAATTTCGCGTTAGGCCATAGTTCTCGCTGTATAACATTTGCCGCTTGTTTCGGAACAGATTTGTCATCAAGTTCACGAGGTCGATGGGAACACATGCAATTCGTTGTCCAGAACATATACCACACGTCACGTTTTACGTCGAATCGTTTGTCG
This sequence comes from Stratiolaelaps scimitus, assembly GCA_019614645.1. Lineage (NCBI taxonomy): Eukaryota > Metazoa > Arthropoda > Arachnida > Mesostigmata > Laelapidae > Stratiolaelaps > Stratiolaelaps scimitus. Next base: position 474,297 of record JABWDB010000064.1, on the reverse strand, counting down.
ACGCATGCCAAAACTCCCATTCGTAAGTTTGGTATCAATGATTAGTAAGAAATAGTGCAACAAGTATGCATGTTAAGTTACAAGTATATACAATATAGATTGCCGGTAGCCTTTTGGTGCATGTTAGTCTTTACAGCGTTTACAATTCAAATCTAATGTCTTTAAGATTCATGTGGCATTGCAGTCGAATCATTGGAGGTGTATTAATACCTAATGACATTCATTAATGAGAGAATATTCGTTATTCGTAAGATTGGATGGATCGATTTTTAAATTATAGCCAAGTTTGTCTGGGGTTATGCCTATCTGTAAGGTTAACGCGCCACAACCACACAAGGTCTACACGCTTAACAGTAACCTCTGGCGGATCTATTTAACATGAGGTCGACAATCAGATTCTTCTATACAATACCCAAAGCGGCGGCGTCAATAAATCTCGTAAATGAGCTCTGCAATTTATCGTGTCACAGTATTCAATAAATTCGTCACAGCAGTCAATAAAAACTACCTCAGCGGAAGCCTACCAGCATCGTTCTACTCTGCAATGTATCTGCGGATAGCCTTCTTCGCCATATTTCTCCATATTTTTTGTATTTGATATATTTTTAATATTGGTTTAAAATACAAAATATACATCGAGACTGTGCCGCGCATACTGAACCAAAAAGAGAGAAGAAAAATGACAAAAAGTACAAATTTTAGCGAAAATCTTGAGGGGCATTTGGGATTTTAAGCAAAGTTTACCGTCCACTTAGTTCTTCTCTTTCACATGTTTGCGTAACTTTCTAAACACCCTGTACATTAATGCACATTTTGCACATTGCACAATGCACATTTTGCATAACATGTATTCCTCAAAATGTCGCGCTCCATGAGCGCTGTAAACGATTCGAAACTAGGAAAACGGTTCCGGTTCAAAAAAAGGACAAAAAGCAGTACTCCTGTATAACAATCTATCTGAATCGCGTCTATCTGAGTTAGGTAACGTTATTCGGTGATTTCAATCTGGTCCCACCTGATCTTCCAGTTGATCTTCCTGGATCTGTAGTTCAGAAAGGAGAAGTTTTCAGTTCTAAAAACCACTACTACGGGACACGGATCTGAAGATTAGTAAAGATCATCTCATCCGATGGTTCCGTTGGATTAGACGAGAGTGCCACCACACCAGAGGGAGGATTTGATGGGGAGTCTAAGCTCCGGTCACACCGACGCTCTTCCAAATGTTAATAGCGTGTAGGGCGTCACCCTCAGAAGGTACCCTTGAATGAATGCCTCTGGCTTTCCGAACTATCTGGATGGGTGGAGAGTAGGGTTTAGTGGAATTAGTCAGGCCCACACGTGGTAGTCTTGAAGGACCACTCCACGCTCATGTGCCTTATGCATTCCCGTCAATCCCCACAACAAAAAGGAAACACGAGTTCCTAAACAAAATGCCATTTTGAGGCCTGTACGCTGGTTGGGCTGTTGAACCCATAAAGACGCGTTTTGGCACCTGCGGCGACGTCCTTCACGAGTTGAGGGGGGTCCGGTTTGGCTCATTGGAGCACGTCTTCAGCGATTTGCTATGGGTTCGACTATTTTTTTTCAACTAACTTCAGCTCTTGCCGAACAACTCCAACACATTCAGTTCAATCCGCCTAATGTATAACTGCAGAATCCTCAGTAACAACTACAGGGAGTCTCCTCTCTTTGAAAGCTCTGCACAATATACTCTGGAGCAAGAAATTAGTGTCAGCTTCATGTTGCACCGATATGTTTGTGCCATATATAATAGCACATATACTGTGTATAATTGCACATCCTTCGTGTCATTATAATGTGTACCCGCGTTCTTCGAGCGTGTATTAAACAATTCGCCGTTCAGCGCTGAACTGACATCGTTAGCCATTCCCAAGAGACAGTTCTTCCCGACGGGCTAACCGCTTGCCGCTAACTGTCGTAGTTGATACGGGGAGCACGCTTTTTTGCTAAGTCAACTTCTGCAACCGATGGCTCTATCGCTCGTGCCTGTTTATGTGGGTGCGTATGGGTGTAGATCCTCCTCAGTCATATCACCTTCTTCTTCACATGCGTTGTGCAGGCCTCACTCTGCATGCACGCCCATACAGAGTACCCCCAAGCACCCCCTCCCCCCCGCGACGCGTATGCAGAGCGTATCTACTATCCAGCCACCATCTCCGAGTCGATCCCCCGCGAGCCCCTCATGAAACGGCCCGCCTCCGCGAAACGCGGGTGGCACTGCCGCAGAGGGCCACCTTGAACGGTAGCGACGGCAGCCGCGTGTGATAGCTCCACTTGGTTGGTGTGCTGCCTATTAATAGAGGCCATTAAGACCAATGGATGCATGGGATAAACGAACCATCAACGCCGGCCCGCTACAGGGGGGTTTGTTGGAGAGGCCGTCGAGGGCCGGTTGGTCCATCTTCGTCCATCCCGAATTATACACGTTCGGCTGGTCCCGCTTCGGCCTGCCGACAGCAGTGTCTGTGTGTGGCGCGCCAAGGTGTAGCATCTCCATGACTGACTGGACTATGCCGGCAGCTGAACACGACATCGCGGCCATGCGACTCGTGCTCCCGACGTTCCTGGCGACGATGCCATCGGATATACATAGCGATTGGTGACGGTGCCGTTGGCAAGCGACAAGCGCCGCTCGGCGGTACGGGCCGACTTTCCAGCAGGCTACATCCACCTGAGCTTTCGGCGTGTGCGCGCAAGAGCCAATCAACCGCTTCTCCTATGCCTACATGCGAACATAATATCTGCGGCAGGGGCAACGACACTAAACACTCTGTTTGTGCTGCCTTGTGTATGTGTGTGTGTGTGTGTGTATGGTGTTTCGGCGATTTCTCGATACGTACTGGCTGTGAAAGCTGCACCCGCAGCGGTTGACTGTCTATAGAATGTATGCGTGAAACCCTCGATAGAATTGAGCGTGGAGGGAGCCAGATGGGTGGTATCGTCGAGGTCGTATGAGATCCAAGGGACAGATATCCCGACGTCTGATAGGAAACAGACAGCCGTGTCTCCTCGATAATTTCCTCCTGTATCAAGCAGCTGTATGTTTTCCGGCTGATTCTCAGCCTTAAACATTTAACGTCCACTGTACAACTGCTTTTAGCATTGCTTCGTAGGACGGACCCCTAAATGGGCAACGATGGGTATCGAACCCGTGCACCTACGTGTCTCGTCCGGTTGCTAGGCGCACACGAATGCACTGCCACGCCACCGGGCTCGACAAGCACCTATATGTGTGGGTTGCCCATACGGTACGTTCTCTCACTGTCTCGATTCACCATTTGTCAATATATCGAGCGTGCGTCATTGACCGGTCCTTGATCTCGTATGATGCCTGCTTTTGCCTAGTGTATCCAAACGGTGTTGTAGGTAACCCGTAAGCTTAAATAAATTTTCATATATAGCAGAAAGATGCAATAGGTCTTACAAGGGACGCTGAAGTCTCTGCCAGAAATGGCGGCACCAGGCGAACAATCGAAAGACCGCTAAAGAAACACAATTTTTATCATAAGTCATATAAGAATACCTATTCGCAATCGGGAGCTGGTTCCATTGAGGTCACTTCTGCTGAAGGACGATTGTCGATGCGAGTGTTCAATGTTGAGTATCGAGTAAATTCATCAACTCGTTTTTTGAAGGAGCGCGCGTTGTTGTAAAATTACTGCGAAAACTTCGAATCCGATCTGATTCTCGATCTCACCTTGCAGTTTCCAGCTGAACGTTCGCGGCCGATCGTCAAGCTCAATGAGCTAAATCCTGACAATAATGCGAAGTATAACCGGAGCAACAAATACGGCGGGCTGTTGCCGTCGTAGTATATCCAGCTACATTAATAACAATGTTTTTCGGGCTGACCCTCAGCGAGCATTTAGCGTCAGTGGACGGAAAAGTGATTTTTTTTTGCATTGCTTCACAAGTCTTCGCAAACCCCCTTTTAAATGCAAATGTACAATGGTGTCGGGCCATCGAACCCATATGTGTCTGCACCGCCATGTTGCGCCTCCCGTTGCAACAGGGCTGGCGCACGCGAATGCCCACCCATCGCGAAGGCTACCGGAGGGCTCGACATACAGCTACATTACATTGTGGCCATTTTACGATTCATTTTCTCATAATAGCTAGCGCAAGTGTCGACCAATGCGGGTACGGCGCTCGGCACTCCCCCAAACTTATTCCCCCACCGCTCTTCCCGAGCCGGTGATCTGCATAGCACATCAATTCCAGGACTAGCTATGAATAGATAGGCCATACGATGCATACATATATATATATATATATATATATATATATATATATATATATATATATATATATATATTTGTATATGGGTTCGTGTGCGTCTGTAGCCATCAGATGGCCATGGTAAATTGATAGGATGAGGCCACCGGTGGTCTGCAGACAGCCTCCTGAACGACTTCTCCTTTTGCTGTTGTGGCCGACGCAGTTACGTGCAATGAATGGGTGAATGTGTGAGTGAATATCCACGGCCAATACAATCGCGCAACGCTAGGCGTTTGTGAGTCTGGGATCGTCCCTCTGTCGATGAACATGCACCGCCATTGCCTGGTATATACAAGCATACAGAGCGAGGAACATACATATATATATATATATATATATATAGAGAGAGAGAGAGAGAGACTTACGATCAGTGTATTTATTGGTTTTGCACGCGTCTAATCGCATCTCGAAATGGCCTCTGTTACAGGTGTGCATGACTGTAAATGGGTGTTTGAATGTTGGGTTTGATGTCCATTTACGTCTTTTTTCACGCATGAAAACTGCACGCTTGCTCCCCCCAGCCGCTCGGGATATTAAACTACCAGAGATTGCTGTTTTGCCCATAGATGACCGGTAGCCGATAGCTTCGTATGTTCGGACAACGTGAGCCACAAGTGGCATTGGCCGACGACAATATGGGGTCGGTTTGTCTAATGTGACTGATGTGAATGATGACGGTGACTGATGTGAATATGGCAGGCAATTATGTACTATTATAATGGATATGCTATTATAATGAATGTATCTGTAAAGCAATGAAGTTTGATATCTAGTGTGATTATACTCGGCGTCCGTTCTCCAAATATCACATTGGAGCTCTCTCCAAACGATTGATTACAGGTAAAGGTAAAGGTTTTATTGGTTTATTAAAAGAGCTGCAATTTTACAATGCTTAAGCTCTCTTATATGTCACGCGGCGGGGCTCGAACCTGCACCCTCTGGCTTCCGATAACCAGAGGTTGACCTCAGATTAGAAGAGATCCGATTCCTCGCGAGGACGCGTATCCTTGTTGATATTTCATAGACCGAGAAGGAGCCGAACTCCTTAATGGTATATAATAGATTTTGTTGCCTTCCAACAAGTGGCTGAGGTTTTCCAAGCTCACCTACCGAAACAGGATCTGAAGCCATTTGTGGAAGTGCAGAGAAGGCTATCACGCCAATACGTTATTGTCGTGAACGTGCCTTTTTAGTGCTTTGTAAACCTGCAGTGCTGCCTGCATACGTGCAAGACACATATCCTGACTAGCTAACGGTACTGTTCTTATTCAACTTGTCACTCTAACGTAGACCACGAGCGTATTTTGTTACAATGGTAACGGCATGAGGTGTCTCTATCGGTATGCGGCACAGTTTATTGCAGAAATTCGCGACAGGTAATGAATCCGCGGGGGGTTTCTCATCAGCACTTCCCCCAGGCGACCCCTGACTCTTGGACGGGCTGTAGGTTACACTCCATTGTCATTTACACGTTCGCACCTCCCAGCTCTATTCTTGTTGGTATGATATGATATCTAATAATAATAATATTATTATAATGAATAATAATAATAAATTGCATGATTGCTAAAACCGTGGCGCTCTCTTTCGTTGAGAGACTGAACAATTCCCGAACAAATGGACGTCCTCGGGATTGCTAGTCCGGAGAATCTGCGAATCGTTTCTACTGATGATGATTGGGAAAGAAGTGTCGAGAAGCGCTCCGATAGCCACTGGTCGGCTTTTCCATAGCGTCCACTTGCAGCAGTGAGGACCTGCCGTATGGTCCATCCATGGGAGCCTGTCCGATTGTTATATGCTATTCTATATGTCTCCTATAATAAAGTCAATTTTCCGGGCCAGATTCACCGCCAACGTCCACGACAGTGATTTCGGTATATATTTCCCACAATATGTTAGCGAAGGTAGTCGTCGCGCGCCGTATCGACTGAGGTAGCTATTTATAAGGAATATTACGGGCCATGAAATGCAACACAACTTAGAGGACAAACGCACAGGAAAGCTAATTAGAATACACACGACATCAACGACGACATCGATTAAATTTGCACACTTCAAAGAAGTCTGCCCACTCTCCGTCTCGTCAACGAACTGCACGAGGTTATCACCACAAATCATATGGATAGTAAAATTATGATTCATTAAATAATTCACAAATCCTTCAGTGTTGATTTACTGGAGAACTCGACGACTTGGAAGTCATACGGGAATCATAATTGGCGGAAATATTTTCATATACATACATTTGCGTCATCATCATCATCATTATCAGAAAGGGTATTTGTTTACACTTACTTAATTAGTTAGTTATTTATCACCTCGATTAATTACGTATCCAATTTTTTTTTCGTTGTCTAGATCGCTTATCTATCTCTCGTACCAATTTGCCGAGATTTGACAAAGTCGAAGTTGACTTCACAGTTTCCCGTGCTCCTTCGCTGGCTGGAAATGTGTAACGGCTTTTTTTACAGCAAATATTGCTCGAAGATGGCGCATTGTTTATCGCGAGTATCGTTCGTATAATATAATTTATCATTGAGACCGCTCCGCCGCCTTTCTCTGGCTGTGTACGGTGGTTGCGCGCGTAGGGTGAGCAGTAAACTCTACGTGAGGGTACGTATTTAGTGTGTTTCACGCCCGCCGGCCTGCCTGCCTGAACCTCGTGGTGGTCCAGTGGCGGTGCCTTATGCCAGCGAGTGCTGGATAATATGTTATGCCGGAACACGATCCAATGTTAATCCATCTAAGCGAACCCCGCTCGCTCGGTGAACGTACGTCAGTTGACAATGCAGGTAATTCCGAGAGAGAAAGAGAGATTGAGAGAGAGAGGGATATATATATATATACATACATATATAAATACAGAGAGATAGAGAGCTCTGATGAAAATGCTTGGGGTTCCATGCGAGTATGTGATCATCGTCAATTCCTTGTAGAGCCACAACATTGTAAAATGTCTTACCTATATAGTCCCCCCCCTCCCCCTAATTGGGCTATTTTCCGATCGTGAAAATGTGTATTGAACTAGAGAAGGCCTAAGTCTACCTAACAATTGCCACATTCGATTGTTTTTGATGAAGACGATTAGTGTTTTACGATCAAATCTGTGTTCATACGTTAAATGAATGAGGCCTAGCTTGCCCTACTTTTCGGTGCCTTTTAGTTCGGCCGAGAGTATAAATGCACATGGTCCAAGATGAGGATTCGTGAACAATGACGACGACCCTCAGCACAATGACGAATCACATGAGTTCAACGCTATTCAATGTTATAAGAAGAAAGAATATCTTTGCTCATTATATTCATTTCTTGAAATGAGCTCGAAGTGCTGAATGTCGAAGGGCTGTTCGTTCTTGTGTATCCACCAGGCGTACGGGCTACATTGAAAACTCAATGGAAATTAGAAGAGAGACATCAGTAAAAGGTGTCTCTCTTCTAATTTCTTCAGTAAAAGGTCTCTCTCTACTATTTTCCTCAATATAAGGTCTTTCTCTACTAATTTATTCAATAAAAGGTGTCTCTCTACTAATTTATTCAACAAAAGGTCTATCTGTACTAATTACTTAAATAAAAGGTATATCTCTACTAATTCCTTCAATAAAAGGTATCTCTCTACTAATTTATTCAACAAAAGGTCTCTCTCTACTAATTCCTTCAATAAAAGGTCTTTCTCTACTAATTTATTCAATGAAAGGTGTCTCTCTACTAATTTATTCAACAAAAGGTCTATCTCTACTAATTACTTAAATAAAAGGTATATCTCTACTAATTCCTTCAATAAAAGGTATCTCTCTACTAATTTATTCAACAAAAGGTCTCTCTCTACTAATTCCTTCAATAAAAGGTCTTTCTCTACTAATTTATTCAATAAAAGGTGTCTCTCTACTAATTTATTCAACAAAAGGTCTATCTTTACTAATTACTTAAATAAAAGGTATATCTCTACTAATTCCTTCAATAAAAGGTATATCTCTACTAATTCCTTCAACAAAAGGTCTCTCTCTCTACTAATTTATTCAACAAAAGGTCTCTCTCTCTACTAATTCCTTCAATAAAAGGTCTTTCTCTACTAATTTATTCAATAAAAGGTGTCTCTCTACTAATTTATTCAACAAAAGGTCTCTCTCTACTAATATCTGCAGTAATTGGTATCTCTCTACTAACTCGCCAGTATTATTTCAGTAGTATCCCCCGAACCATGTGATCCGAGAAATGTGCAGTATACGGCATACATGAAGTATAATATAAAAACACATAAGCGTAATTTTATACAGAATATAAGAAAAGAAAATTTTCCCCTTGACATCTGTGACGCTCAAGGTCGTGACGGTAGGACGGATGAGAGCCTCTTCGAGGGACACTTGTTAGTTTCGCGTTGAAGTACGCTGAAATTAATTCTTGCTGTCGACACCGTTTACACTGCTCATTTGTCGAACGTTACAGCCTTAAAAAGCTCTCCTTGTGTCTTCCCCGAAAAAGCGGGTGAGACAATCGTGCGAGCAATCGTAAATGAAAACCAGATTAGTGGAACCACTGAAGCAGAATAATTTTATGAGATTTATACACAGGGAAAGGGGATACGAGACCGAGGCAGGCGACCTTTTGGACGGAGTCCGATTCCTTCTTAGTGATTCATAGCACGAAGCACTGCAAAGGTAGAAACGTAGTGCTGCTATTAGTAAGATTCTGTTGTCATTGCACTTCGATAACAATATCATATTAATATATATATATATATATATCATGATGATGAATCGAATACATAGCGATTAGTCGATTTTAGCTAAACAGGTGAAAATAAAGGCTGTTATATACTGACTTACTTTGACAGTCCCGGTCAGTGCCCCAACTCAAAATCGGTTCTGGGTTTAGTCAGTAAGAGTCGGACACTACCAGGCAAATACCTAAGTGTGAGGCCTGATTTTCATGCAGGATTTACCTTTAACCTCTTAACAAATATATATATATATACAAACGTACGTATGTACACAAACGAACAAGATGACAGGAGAGAATAAACACATTACAGGGGAGAACTTTTATTTTAGCAGTTCGGAAGATATTATATTGGATATTAAGATTCGATGTCACAGATTCGGAGAGCCGATTTTGTCTTAACGTCAAGCGAATATACGGTGTGTCGGAGTTCAGGTGGGTGATGGTACTCGACATTGGGATTAATAAAACATCTAGGACATTTTAGATCGTATTAATTAACGTGTATCAACACCTTAGCCAAGTGCAGCATAGAGAACAAGCATGTAATCGATTGTCAATAAAATAACACTACTTAACACGTTTGTGCCAACTTGCAAATGTGATTACGCTAAAATAGCTCGTCCTGAAATCAGGCAAGCTTTCCATTCAAAGTGACACCCTGATACTTCACGAAATCGACGGTCGTAGATCAACTATGTATTTATTACCTAAGTTTTGTTACGGTATAAGAAAGAAGTCCTCCGTGATGTGTCTCGGGGTCAGATGCTTAGATTTTTACATCGTCATGATATTTCGGGGGCCGGGTTTCTCCGCGTTTCCGTGTAGAACACCTTGTAACCGGGAAACATTATAGAACAGACTGTTCATTGACTTTTGCGAAACTTTCGGTTCTATGTGCCCTTATTTGTTTATCATCAATGTAATGCCCCAATATCGTCATGATCGTCATAGGTCTCATCAGCCACAGCTCAGAGGACCGACAGGCTGACTGCGCCGTCGTAGGGTCCTAGATAACTGTTGCAATGGGTGGTGAATAGGTGTATTTGTGCCGTACGAGGTTCGGCATTGAAAAATATCCTTTCTGGCCTCTACAATTCGGTGGCGCTCGTACGTTGCTTTGTAAAACCCCAGAGAAGGGGTTGAAGAAAAACGGAATAAAGACCTACATGAACTGAATGAAAGGAATAGATATGGCTATAATTTCAAAATTTGTCAAAAAAATCCATGCATTTTTAACTTTTTGGGATCCTTACCGCCTGTATTGCATATATTGCAGTTCCTTTAATAAACCTATAAACCTCCCACCAGTGCCTTGGTGTACCGGACCTGTTTCTAGGATGTTTCTTTGGTGGCAATACGCGACTCTGTTGTAGATCTTGGAGCCCAAGTTGGTTTTTGTGGTATTTTGTAACCTTTTGCGTAGGTTTTATCTCGTGGTGTAGAGGTTCGTAGCCTTATTTCTACATCATATTTTCTGTTCATCTTTTTTCGCTCGATTCCTTTGGGTTCCTCCCTTAAAAGATTCAAGGTGGTGCATACTTTTCTGTAGAGGAACAACTCCTCTGATGTCTTTCCCTCGTCGTTAGGCGTAGTTGGATAGGTAAGAATCATCGAAAACACAGCAAAAATCTATGTGAAATGACCGCCCAGACACCACATTGACTAACGTCTGCAGCAACGATTATCGGCAGAGATGGATTGTAGTGCGATAATAGTATTATAAGTCTGACTGAAGTACTGCTTTGACCTTCTCTAGACAACGTTGGTGTTCCGACCTGCCAGAGCCTTGGTCCTAATTCGCTTCATATCAGGTACGAAACTTGAGTAGCAGTTTATCATACACAGGGCCACAAAAATCACAGTTCTGAATCTTTTCTTTTTGTTTTTAAGACCTTATCTACCTTAATCTCATAGGATAGATTCGTCTCACCAATAGCAGTTGATGTACTGTTTTACGAGAATGAACTGTCCAATGTGATTGTGTAAATCTTCTAGCGTTGAATTGGGTTTATCACCGGAATACTTCAACGCAATTTGATGGGTTTCGTCATAATGTGGATATTTTAGTCCACATTATGATCAGGTGTAATTTTGGACATTTCAGCAAGTTCGTATAATCGATTTACCCCCTCGGTGTCTAGTCATCTAATATTTTGCTGGTATCGTCATCACAGACCTTGTATATTGATATCGTTGAGTGGGAAGTGATAGAGTATGTCCAAATATTATAATTCATTCAAAATGACGACAGTTCGTTCATAGCTTGAGGTTTCTTTGGAAGATTATGTGCCTCAAAGCGGGTGTAAGCTGTAGTGTCTAATTTCTGAACTACTTACCTGGCTTTTGGGGGATCATTCAGCGTGGAGCCATCGGTAGTGATGGCACTCTCATACCGGGCTAACCAACCTTTGAAAATAATGCCACTACTAGGGTAAAAGATAAAAGGTAAGGCTTTATTGGTGTTATTAAAGGAGCTGCAATTGTTACAATGCTTAAGCTCTCTTATATGTCACGCAGCGGGGCTTGAACCTGCGGCCTCTGGCTTCCGACAGCCAGAGACTTAGCCGACCAATCCAAGGGGCGTAGCCGAAATTAAGTATTCTATTGACGAGGTTATTGGTGACCAATTCATTAGTCGAAGCGAAAATGGCTAGTGAAGTCGTTTGTACTCCAAGTCGCTGCTGTTGATGTCGTTGTTGTAGGGCAGCTATAGCGCCTATAATGAGAACTTCGCATTGCGTTTGCATAGCTTGCGCCTAACGTTCCAAATTCTGGTTCAAGGTAGTCTGCATTTTTTGCATAACCTGCTCAATGATATTATTGAGTTGATCTATTTGGGCTTAGTCCCGCAACTGAAGAATTTTTATTCGAATCTGATAAGACTTTAGGCGCAACGGGTTCTTGGACAAATCTCGTCGCCAATGTTGTAGATCTTGGACAAGAAATCGGCTTCGTTATCTCGTGGTGTTAAGGACACACAATATTATATTTTGGAACCTCTATATGTAGTTAATAGGATTAATAATTACAACTTGATTGAATTACTTTATTTTAATACTAATAACGTTTTTACATAGGCTATACATATTTATAATACGTTTTTGGAATCATTATTACCACCTGCATTGTAAAGATTGCAGTTCCTTTAATAAACCTATAAACCTTCTACCATTGCCTTGGTGCACCGGACCCGTTTCAAGGATGTTTCTTTGGAAGGACCGGAGAGACGTGTGTGTTGGGTTCAAATCCTGTTAGACGCGGAGAATCTTTGGAGTTCTTTATCATCTTTCATTGTCTGAAGATTCTTGCCAGGAATCTTCAGATACGAGGAAGGAAGAGAATAAGCAAAGGGGGCCCCGACTGGTCCTCTCATAGTAATACCTAAAAGGTTAAGAGCTGAGGCCTGTCAGATAGGGGAGGCTCAGCTGAGGGTCAGCTCAAAAAATAGTTTAAGGATGTTTCTTTGTTGGCAATACGCGACTCTAAACGCCGTTTTTACGTGTAGCGACGTCTCCATTGCACCAACTGCGAAGATACTCCCCTGAGAATCGGGGGTATTATACAGATATATATAGATATTATTATATATATTATATATATATATTATATTATATAGATATTATTAACAATACTCCCCTGAGAATCGGGGGTTCGATTTCAATTCAATTCAGACAAAATCTCGATTTAGAGCCAAGTGATGCCGATTTATAGTTGATGTAACAAATATTATTTTTACATATATATAATCTGGTTACTGTATTTCATTTGTCCATTTTTATCTTGAGGCCCTAGCAGACGAGCCGCTATCTACTCGAAGACATTACCGTCCGCGCTCAGCGCGCTATCCCAAGACGCACAACCGGAACGAGAGACTTCAATGCATATTGAGGGATATATTTTCTTAGTTTTGTTCCTCTGAATCACATAGCCACCACCTTACAGGCAGTGGAACATGCGCCGAATTTGAATGCCTCCTTGAACCCTTGGACACTTGGTCCTGATGGTAAGCTGTGTGTTTCCGCGTTCTTCAATCCCTTTCCATGTTGGTTATCAATATTTCGTTTGATCGGGATTCATTATCGTTTTGGCCATCTTCTCACCACTACCACTTAGGCTGGCTTCCCCCGGCGGCGATTGACCCGGCCGATGATACAACGTAGGTAGCCAGCGATTGCCAACACCCCCCCGAAACACCGCCGTCACCATCAGCTCTCGCTTGATCTCATGATGACGGTGGTGGCCGCGATCGAGGTGGTCGGCGACGGCCCTGTGTCTGTTGGGTTTTCGCGCGCAGCCTGTAGTAATAGTAGTAGTGTGTGTGTATACTAATTAAGAAAACGGATTTGTCTTCTGAGGCTGGTAGCGTCCGCCGGCCCGTCAAAAGCGCCAGAGGTTGTAGCTGCTCCGAATTCCCCTGACCCTGTCGTTCGCTTGTGGGTGTGGTGACCAGAGGATCGGGGCTACTACTTGCCAGCTAGCTAGCGACTGTTCCACTAACCGCCGCCGGAGAGAATCAACGAGCCGGCTGTATCGAAGGGTCCTCCACCTGTCCTTCTCTAGGGCCTTTCCTACATTGCCGTGTGACCTGTGAGCCGTTGAGTCCACGAGTTTCTACGAGTTTTCTTTTTTTCTAGTTTCCGCCATCCATACGGGCCTACGGTGGCACCTGCCAGGATACACCTGCCTGCGTTTCCTACGAGGTTCAACTGTATACCTCGCGCTGCTGGACATTGAGTCCTGTATCACCGTCGAAGGGAAACCGCTTGACCGCCAAAGCTATCATCACTGCGAGAATTTAAGCGGAATTACTTTCTTGATCGGTAAACGCATTTACAAAGTGTATTTACCCAAAAATATCCATCTGGAATATCCATACTGGGCTTCTATGATGACATATAATGTCATTCATTTTCACGTGGTTATGCTATGATATGGTTATATGTATATCCGTTTATGAAAAGAATGAATATAAAATATGACCGGAGGACAAAATATTGGAACTGTTTTGTAGATGAATAATTACAGGATTCTTAATTAATACTAGGATTAGTTGTTGGCAATTGATGCACACCGTTGGAGCCATGCGGTCGATGACGGTCGTTCAGCAAATGACGCAACTATTCTGAAGGGGGTGCGAACGTATAACAAAACAATTCAAGATCTCCCTATTTCTAGTAAACATTAATATATAAGACACAGGGGTGAATTTAATATGGATATCATACGCCTACGAAGATGTACTACTACGCTACGCCTACGAATATATACGGTGGATATAATACGCCACTTGTGAGTAACTAAAGATCCCATTGGACTGTACAGTTTATGTGTACGGCTGGCATGTGTAATCAATCGAGTCGGGGAGCTTACAGCCCGAGCCTTCTGACCTTTCAACGGCAATCGCTCGAGGACGATCCTGTGGAAAAATGATAGCCAAAAACGAAAGATTATTTTGGAAATACTTTTCACTGTCTTGACCACCGTAACTTCGGAGGAACTTTCCGTAGATTACGGACTCTACTGAGAAACTTGTCGACATCTACAATTCGGTTTATTTTACAGATATCCCCCTTTTGAAATACCAGCAAAACACATACCGCAATAATAATCAGGACCTGAACCAAGTCTGGGTGGTGCGCGTATATATATATATATATATATATACAGACACTTGCACTTAAAGGGGTCCGAACCGCAAACGTTAAATATTAGCTGAGAGTCGCCCGAGTGCGTGGGCTATAGTGTAAGTCTACAATTTAGATAATACATAATCAGGTTGACATTTTCAACAGTTTCACTGTGTGATGTTTAATAGCCATTTCATCAACTGTAAATTCACTATTTTTCCCAACTCGAAGCCTATACCGCTCCGTCTCTCTCACTCTCTCTCTCCTGTAGACATTGTGTGTCCTAAAAGTATTCGCTCACGACGCGGTCCCACACAAATCGATATAAAATAGTTGTACTTGAAGGGAAATGTAAATGCACTCTCGAGTAGTGTAATTAGTTTCCCCGCAATTATTCTGGGAAAAATTTTGTTGGGAAGCTCTTATTTAGGACAGTCACGTTTTCTACAGATTTCTCTACAAGTTGTTCACATCATCGTCACCTAAGAATCGTTGGTCGGCTCGTGGGATCATTGTAGATCAACGGTGAGCAGCCAAGAGCGGGATCGCTAATAACTGATGGGTCGAGCCCGGTAGCGTGGTACATACGTGTGCACCTCGCAATCGGAAGAAACACGCAGGTGCACGGGTTCGACCCCCCACCGTTGCACATTTGCATTTTCAAGGTGTCCGTCTAACGACGCAATGCTAGAAGCAGTACCGCGGACGTTAAATGTTTAAGGCTGAGAGTCAGCCAGAAAACCTTTAACCTCTTTAGTAGCTAGTGGAGTCGTCCGGTGTAGTCTGTACGTTTGAAGGAAACTTCCCTCTCCACGAAAAAATTGATAACCCTAAAGTTTATAGACAGACAAATACACTATGAAGCGTCTTGAGGAATAAGAAAGTTATAGAATATTATAGTAAATGTAACTATAACATGGGTGCTCAACTGCGGAACTGTTGTTGATGGATTGTACAACATAACAACATATCTCTATAATTTTTCTTATTTTGTTTTCATTGTTGCAGGATTTGCCTCTGCTAACTGGGAGCAATGGTGGACCTACGATGGAATTTCAGGTGTGTACTAATTATGTATAATCTTATAGATGTAGTCGGCTTTGTCATTGATTATAGGCATCGTAGTACAATTTCCCAATGTTTACCTTGGAACGTGAACCCTTGAGTACCAAAATACCACCACGGTGAGAAATGGCAGAGCGTTTTTGTTAAACAAGAATAAAAAAATAGTTAAACAAATTAAAAATTTTGTTACACAACTTTAGATATTTGCTAAGCTAATTTCGAAAGTTCTTACTCAATTTTACAAAGTTGTTAAACAATTTGAAAAAGTTGTTAAACAAATTCAAAAGGTGTTAAACAAATTCAAAAAGTTGTTAAACAATTTGAAAAAGTTGACACAAATAGTTGAGAAGGTCTTTACCCAGTTGATTTCATATTGATATTGTACGTCAAGAAAATTTTCACGCAACGAAGCTCACAACAGCGCCACCGTGCATTTCCGGAGGATTATTTTAATATTGGCTCCGTAGAATCAGAGTGAACCCTGTCGCAATACAGGTTATTAAAACACACATGTTAATCACTTGTTGAACATGGCAATAGACTACAACGTCCATTTGGTCTCTTAACGAAACTGCGGCGTGACTACGCCGCTTAAGGTCGATCGATCAATACTTCATCACCAGGACGACTCGAACCTGCACCCTCCGACTTTTTACAGTCAGAGACAACTAAGTCGTGCAAAAGCCACCACGGGCTGACGCAAGTCGAGTATGGCGCGGTTCTAGGACAATATTCTTAGAACAACAACACGAACAACGACACGAAAACCTCTTATTTAATAGGATAGGTTGAGCCCGCGTCCGTAACACATATGTGTTTGTATATCATTGGCCGAGTTAAACGAAATCGTCCATAGGCTCAAAGGCTGGTTGTGATCACGCAACGAAAAATTTTAGTTAATTAAAGAAACTGCAGTTTAGTAGAACGCTTAAGTTCTCGATAAGTCATGTATGATCGTGTAAGGGATGACGGTATTTTATGATTAGAAGCACATTCTCGTGCGAAACCTGGCTGAATCTAATTAGTTGATCTTTAACGTATACTCGCCGATTTCCCGACCCTTTTGCCACAACTTTTGTTTGAATAGCATGATTGAATGAATGGAAAAGTCTCGGTGATTTCTCATATATGTCTTATCTTTATCAGTTAAGCAAACATTCACATTACGTTACACGTGACTCACGCATGACCAACGCTCACTCAAGAGCAACATCAACGCAACTATACATATATAAGAGAAATTGAGCATTGTAAAAATTGCACTTCCTTTGAAACTTCTACCTTTTATATATATACTTCAATGTACTAATACCTTCGCCCTCGCTTAGTGGACTCTTGCTCGTAAGCCAGAGTGGTAGAGTTCAGGGGAGACCAAATGTTAGCCAAAAGTATATGTGGCTGTGTGTGACGGAACGCTTTTTTAGTATCCCTCGCTTCAATGCTGAAGCGGCTCAGAATAGGAAAACTTCGACACATGGTAATAATCATAATTCAGGAGAACAATATCGCAAGTGCGTGGAAACTCGGCATTTTACAAATACGTCGGAGGCGGGGGCTCCGAGGAAGCTCTGAGCTATTTATGTCGTGATAACACAGGTGGTTCATAGAGGCGTGTACGCCTTAAATATTTATAGCGTAGTGTGAGGATGCATTGGAGGATTCTTCGTTCTGTTTGAATGGATCAGCACGTCCGTCTATTGTTTTTCCGTGATAAACCATTAGCATTTCAACGCCATGACACATTTAGCGAAACCTTTTCGGCGTGATTCGTAGAAGACAAGCCACCGTTCGGCGGCTCGACTGCTTACAATAGAATATAAATGATGCTGGCGACTCGATACGTCAGCATACGTACGTATCCCGAGCAAGCAATCGCTCTATGAATTTGAGAACAATTGCATTGTTTGTGTAGACTTTTACTTTTTTTTAACTAACACACGTCGTAAAGTTGCATCTAAAAAAGGACTCTGTTTTATCAAGCTCTTTCAACGATAGCAGCACCTTGATTTTTTCCCGGCTTGCTCTCCTCAGCCTCCAACGTTGAACTCTGTCCAGAGTACAGCTGCTAGCGGCATTGTTGCTCCATAAGACGGACAACGCCATTTTGAAATACAAACGTTCAACGGTCAGAGAGAGGTTCCCTATAATAGACATCAATAACATTTCGCAGCGATTCCTTTCGGTTATCGTCACCTATCGGATCTTTTCCGTCTGGTGCTAGCAGGCGAAAAGTGCCAATAAGGAAATGTTTATGGGGCGATGTTTTAGGGAGCACGCTCTCATCGCGTTCCTCCATTGTAGATCCTGCCAAGAAGTTGTAGTAGCGTTGGCAGATCGGACGGTGGCGAGAGAGACGGGGAGAGCGAGAGAGAAAGGAAGACGAGAGACGCTCCAGTGGACTCAAATATCGCGAACCTATGCGACGCGCCGCATCATCAGCACAAGTTGGCCTGGACGGACGTACGTACGTGGTTGACCCTAAAACCACCACGAGACCAGTATCCGGTTACTAAAGTGACTTTTACCCCAGCGTCTCCGTAGACTCCACTTGCTTGTGCTGTCTCCCCCCTGGACCTCGGCCACTCCCCGCTCCGATCCTGCACCTTCGTTCTCTTCGTCCTTCTCCGCCGAACCGACTTGCAAACAGCAAGCACTCCTTGTGAATCGTCGGCTGAGCCGTGTCTCGCTATCCGTTGTTTTTGCTTAGCCTCGCTCGCCGCTTAGGATCCCCTTGAGGATCATGATCATCCACCCATACGGTTAGCCGAGTACTGTAGTACTGCCACCGATGCATCCCGTGCTGCCTCCTACTCAGGAAGCTCCCCTTTCATCCAATTCCGTGGCGTGCGAGGTCCGGGTCCTGTCCCCCGCCGACTACCGATATCCACCATCGCCACCGCTTGTTGTTGTAGTAGTAGTAGCCGTCGTGGCAGAGATCCCGCACACACGATGTCTGTCTTATCATCGGGTATCGGAGCAACAACAAGTCGCCGGCAGTTCGTAGCGGCCGCGGAGGCGCCGACCTGTCGGGGTACTTCGTCGGCAGAACGGCGAACTGAAGGACAACGACAGCAACAACGACAACGAGGCGACCGGCACCCGCCGGCAATGAGAACGACGAGGTATACTGCAGACTACGTGGGCGGACGACAAACTACGCCGCCAACCCAATAACATGATGGGGTAACGCCGGATGACAGAGGCGGAACGGGAAGGGAACGATGGCGCCGCACGACTGCCGAAAGCAGACCGATGGATGTGGACGAGGCGAAAGTGGAAACGAGGAGGAACTGGGGTGAAGGCTGGGCCTTCGGGTGGGCTTCGCAAGGGGACGGCCGTGGAGGACAACAAAAGACAGGGGACATGTCCTATGCTGGCTCCTTCCTTGCTTCCGCCCTTCCTCTCTCGGTCACATACACCCTGCTCGATTAGCACACAGGTAACAGAAGAGTAGATGACACACGCTGGCAGGTAGACACGATGGCGGGCGGGCGGGCGTCCGGCCGGCGAATGGCCGAGCCTGACTTGCTGGAGCCGACCTCGCTGACGCTGACGGTGGCGGCGTCGTCCGGTCCCCTTCTGCGCGGTCTTGCTCTATTGGCGAATTTATCGCCAACAGAGGTGTGTAGTGTGTGTGTGTGTATCGCACATCAATTGCGATCAATTGTACCCCCCGAGCGAAGCTGGGGATAGCCTTGTCAGATGACTCACTGAGGCGCCCGTGCCCGCGCCTCCATTGTAAGCCTAAGGTCCTGTAGATCGCCGAGATTTCGAACAAAGCAGGGAATCTAACGTGCGTCACGAAGGTCCTGTGAAGTAAATGTCTGAGGGAAGCGGGACTTACAGCAACGGGACGGGGAAGTGTCTTCCACCATACGATGCTTAACTTAAAACCTTGTCTCATGTCGGCGCGGAGTTGGCTTCCTCGACTCCCGACCCTCCACTGAATCGGACTAGTGAATCCAAGTGGTATGATTCCTAATGGAACTCCGATCAAGTCCTTAAACAACATCACAGCTACGCTGATACCCTCCTCCCTTCAAAACTTTCCTGCCCGTAAAGACTGATAGAGTTCGCAAAAACCGCATTGGTCAATTGCCCATTTGGGACATCTAAAGATGGATAAGGTCTTTTTTTTTTGAAAGGATTAAAGTATCTTTTTTTTGTCGCTTATTGAAAGGGAGTACAGGCTATCTGGAAAGCAAGGATTGCTTGAGCTGCTGACGGTTAGGACCTAAGCGATGCACGAGAACAGTCATCTAAGTGGAGCAGGGTCGAGTAGATGGGCAGCGTATCCCAGGCAAAGTAACGCCAAGTGGCCGAATATTTCCCCGGCCTGTCCGGACGATAAAGATGTCCACTGGACACATCGCTTCTTGGTCAGCGACTCAGGACAGCTGCCAAAGGCTCGAGATACGAGGGACGCCTCGGAGGAGGCAAAAGATCTGGGTAAGCTAGAGAAGATATGAGATGGCGGCAATGGACACTGCCGTCAATCGTACATCGAGGATCCTCGCTTGGACAAGATCAGCTTCTAGCTTTGTGATATAACCCTCCAGTGCGCTGAACCACTACACACAATTACTGCGCCGCCTGGTGGCCCCTTAACGTTGACGTAACGTTATCCTAATTAGCCCTGCATACTTCTAAAAGCAAACTAATAAAATAGAAGTTAGTTCCATAACAAATAGGACAGGACAACAGGTTACATAACGGGTGTAACCTTTATCTCAAGTGATCTTCGTATACTCTCTTATCTCGACAAAAAATATTTACGAGGCTGCGCCGTGTTGTATAATGTCCTCTGTTGTCATGACACTCTGCCAGGCGACATTACCATAAGCATAGTATGGCTAGCATCATTCGGGCAACCTATAACTGATATTATAGCAGAGATTGTTGTTCATCTTACTTGGACCCTTGACGGGATCCAGCTCTGCAGTAACTCGATTAGGGGAAGTGTTTTCCATAGAAAGAAAATGGCGAGCTGTTCTCTCCCTTGCTCTCTGAGGCCTTTTCTTTTCTGTGTTGTTACTGGGGACAACGAATTGGGCCGACACCGCTGCTGCGCTGAACGAGCGATGGGTGGGGTACGACCCCACGACTGGCAATCACCCCCAAAGCGACCACCCCACCTCGATCGGCCCCGAACCGACCACCCCCAACAAACCCCATCTCAGCCCCGCACACAACGAACCGGCAAATGGAGGCGGCACTCTGGCGCCGGTGCTGTCAGTCACCCGTTTCAGAGCGGGTGGAGCGGTGGAGCCGTATCGAGAAAAAGTGGTGGATGAAGCTGCAGAAACAGCACCAATCGATATTTGCAGTGATTCTTCCCTTGGACATTGTTGCAAGGGAAGAATCCCTTGTAACGCAACCATGTATTCGTCGACAGTAAAACACATGTAAAGGTTGTACTTCTCACGAGATGCAAGCCGAAGACGCCTATAAGATACCTGTAGGCGTTGGTCTTTATAACGATAATTCATCCATTATAGATTAATCAGGTCAACGTACGCGTCAAGTATGAACTGGCTACACAAGCTATGGCTGCAGTAGCTCTGGTTTACAGTTGGGCTACTCAGAACATCAGGCACTCGTGTAATCCCCCCCCCCCGCCCAACAAAACGACAACCTATCGTCGATTCTAAAGGCTCGTCGATAAAAACGCAGAGTTGTACAACGCTTGGCTGTTCTCGGATCTATGTCACGGGTCGCGGGAGGAGTCGAACCTGCGCTTGGCCTCGTGATTTTCTAAAGCCAGAGAGAAATTAGCTACCACCGTCCAAGCCACCACGCTGACGTGAAGTGAAACTGGTCGATGGGGCTTCGGGAGAAGACATGCAAAAAGGAGAAGTTTAAAAGAACACACCAACAAGTGAAGATAGTTGTTGGATTTCTTTAAAGATCGGTTGTAGTTCGAGTTGCGTTATCGCATAGTCTGTATCGCATGTGTATAGAATTTTATTGCAGCGTAGATATGCCTGGGACAATGAGGTCTCCCTTGAGGTTCAGCAGGTCCACTTTGGAACGGAGCGATATAATTTTGTTATTAAACAAGCTGCAACCACATTCAGGGTGGTCCAAAGGCTAAGGTTAGTGCAGTGTATAGCGCACTTGTAGTCCTTGAACTGGATACTACCATTATTATAATTATCTGGTAGAAACATAGTGGATGTGTCGATTTCGCCTCTATGAAAAATATTCTTAAATTTGAAGAATCGCAGTCGTTAAAATCGTATTAGAATTGACATTTATGCACCACTATCGTGCCCGAAAAATGCCGAGGATTGCCGGTTTAAACTTATTCGCCATAAGATGCAAACCTATATAACAATTCGTGTGAGATATTTCCAAGTTCGAAATAATGTGGCTGCACTTTTAAAAAGGAATCACATCCATCGCAGTCCTTCGGTGAATGTGAGACTAATGTGGTTCTGTAGCCTGAAAACGGATTTGTTTGACTTGTCTTGTTTTCAGCACTTGAGAAATTTGTTCGTAAACAGCGGGTGTCGGGTTAGAAGGCAGGGAATACCGCGATTTACAAACAAGCCTCTCTCACTCAGGCTGGAGTTTACTTCGCCCCCTGATCTCAGTAGCTTCAGGACCTCTTTCTCTTACCAGTGCGAAGGGTGAATTTGGGTAGGATTTAGGTCGTCGTCCGTGGAAGCGGGGGTCTTTCACACCATCGGCCTTAGGCATAGGCATAGCTGATTGGGCCAGAGGAGTTTGCCGGAGCCGCATGGCGGTTTCGTAAGAAATACTAGCTTGGCGAATGGACGTTTCGCAAGAACATCAACAGCCTCTGCCATATCTGAGTTGCTTGCTTTGAACTCGTTCCCCGGGACGTGCAGGAGAAGGGCACACGAGTGCCAGGGGACTCGACCTGCTCTCTGCTTATATATAACCTACCCTTTGGTTGGGTACCGCTAGGTGGCGCTCACCCGCATCTCAATCTCGACGCGCCTCGTTTCAAATGCGTAAATTAGATGTATGGCCACAGTATCATAGTCAACAACGATAAATCTTCTGCCGTAAGTTAAACTTGCTTCGAGCTTCTGGTTGCTTCAACTTGGTCAGCTGAGACAGACTCAAATTGGAGCGGGGTCATTAGCATACCTAATAACATCGAATTGCGACCTATTGAATAAGGATTGCTCGGAGTGCTACCTTCAAGGATTATCTGGGTAGCTAAAGTTACCCAAGTATAATGGTAATCATTTGAGGTAAAGACTGAATAATGATAACGATTCCATCTATTAATTAGGGTATGGTTATAGCTATATAAATCTATAGTGGAAAAGGTAGTTAATTAAAATACGAAAGCTAATCTTGTGCGCCACTAAACAATCTTTCTTTGTTAGGTCTAGAAACAATTAATGTCCTCACTCAATAGGGCTCACGATGCCCTGTGGGACCTTTCAATAGTAACTGAAGAGCAATTATTTTTAGGGTAATTACCTACACGTGAATAGATAATATTTTAATTACGATTATTATTATTATTATGTTTCGTTATTATTGATACTATAATTATTCATTTATTTATTCAAATTGTTTGTGTGAGAACAATTGTCTCTAAAGTATACGTATAGTCTGCGTGTCGCAACGCGCATATCACCCGGGTAACTAAAGTCGCTAACCTTCAAGTTGTGTTGTTCATGCTGACGCAGAGAGACAAGCTTTAGAGGGCAATGGCAGTGACACATCTTGAGCTCATATTGTAACTAATAATGTTCGAGAGGCCCAGCAGAAACGCATCGGTGAACTCCAGCCAAAGCCAGTGTGCTTAAATGTAAATCTCGCCATCAACATAAACGTCAGTCCTCTTGCTGGCCTACTCTTACAAGGCGGTAGTTGTAACTAGCGCCCTGTAAGCGTAGGCTCTTTCAACGCAGAACACAGCTAGGATATTGTGTGCAATATTAGCACCACATCGTACACTGCGGTCACCAGCAGGCGTCTATGAGCCTGAGTACTACAGGTGGGATCACCTATCTTGAACATCAAAGTTTGTCACCTAAACCAACGAGTATTTCTACAATATCGGCGCGGCCACAGTCGAAGTCGCGTAGTCGTACACGTTTATGTAGAAAGAGAACGAGAGAGCGAGAGGCAGGTTTCCATGAACCAGCCATGGAACAGCAGGTGAATTCGTTTATTGAACATGGTTACAGTACTATACCCCACCTCAACGCCCTGCGAAGTACTAATTACTAAGTAATACCAAGGATCGTCATCTATGGCCTGGACGGCTCGGTCTCTGGCTGTGAAAGGCCGGAGGTCACAGGCTCGAGTTATCCCGCGACCTGGTGGTGACATATGATCGAACTTAAGCATTGTGAAGATTGCAGTTCCTCTAACAGACCAATTAACCTTAACCTTTATTGCATTGAACACAGTTCGATCGTAAATACAAATTACAACTTTCTACCTGAAGTACAATTCAATTCAGCCGGACCATGAACATTATCAGTGTTTTAGAAGTGTGTCTATCATGTTTTTGTACACAGGGCACTGTAACGCTATAGCAAGGGTAAATAATTAACATTGGCTGACATGGACACTTTCGAATACTTCAGATACGATTATGAAACTTTCTCTTACATTCGATTAGTTGAGAACAGATCGGGAAACGCCTATAAGAAACCATTTGACCATAACCATTTGACCAAATGACAACATTGAAAAATACCGTGTTATTAGGTTATACCACCAATTTCATGAGCTGTCATTCCGTTTTTAGCTTCCAATTCCACCGGTATTTTGGTTATATTAGAAATAATGACGTACATGACGAATCATCCGCGATTTTCACTGGAGAAAAGTTGCTTTATTGACCTGATTCGGCTGGGCGTTAATTGACAAAAACCGATATACCGTCATAATACGTGACATTGTCAACGGGTGTCGAGGGCTTCCGTAATGTTAGTATACCCTTCGGCAGAGGGGACATCCACTCAAGTTGAACTTCACAAAGTTCTTCTACACTGTGAATCAGTTCATGCTGAGAAGGTTGCACAGTTGGCTGCTGGGTATGTCAGCAGTATCTGCGTCAATGGCTCTGAAGAGGTTTTCCTCTACAAAGCTAAGTAGATAGGCGATGCGTTGCAAGTGAATCGTCGCGTCTCCAGTCAGAGCGTGGCTGCCTTCTCCATCCGCCTCTGGATCACTGACTCGGTCCCTCCCAACGAACCCTCTCTGAGATCTGTTCTGAGATCTGAGCGTTGCCCGGTAGTCACTGGCTTACATTGCCAGGTCCTGTCCCGCTTGACTCCCTACGAGGTTCGCCGCTCTCATAGCCACCGCGCCATAAAAGCTCTCTCTCTCTGTCTCATCGCTCGATGGAGGAACTTCCTCCCGACAAAGCATCCATCTAAGGCAGCGACTCATGCACCAGCCATAGACAGCGACACAAACGGAGACACACCAACATATCCCCCTGCCTAGCGCTACCCGCGGCCACCCCACCGCATATCCTCTCCAAGCTACATATACAACTACTACTACCACCGCTGCCCCCCCCCCCACACCACCATCACCCCGGCCTCACAGGCTACTGGCGTGAGGACAAGGCCCGAAGGCCAGGGGTTTGGGCCTCAATGAGGAGCTTCCTCCTCCTTCGCCACCAGGGTCGTCATGAAGCATCGCCTCGAAAGGCCGGGATTCTAGGATGGTCGCGACCCATGTCTCCTGTAGCGGGGAGCGTGGTCGAATGGGCTCGAGAGCAGCGGCCCCATACTGGCTTGACGATGCCACGGTGCGTTTGAACGATTTCAAGAACATCGAGTTCAAGAATTGACCAAATGGAGATCCAGCACAAGAAAAGGCTTACCTACACGATTCTGTTAGCTTCGTATTTCTTGTGGATATTCTACTTTTTTTTAATCAACTATATTTGTTTTAAGTGGAGATAGTAATTTTGGCGTTAATCCATTTTCCAATTTTTTTCATACATAATTAATCTCAATAATAATTGACGCGCGTGTACCTAAACGCATACTAAACTTACGTAGACATGAATGATTCGATTTGATCATATGATATCAGTTAAATTTTGATCAAATTCAGGATTCGCATCATTACAGTACATTGTCGAATAGGATATTTTTACATTTTATCAACTTGGATACTTTTCTCGACCGGCGAAATGTTTCAGTGAGATGAATCATAGAATTTGACGGCCGGGGAGGGAGACTGCAGATCCCCTATAAGCTCCAGACCAACGTCGAGAGAGCGCGTGACTGCTGGATTCGTTCGTAATCATAATCATTGATGTTTCATAGGTGTTTTTTATCACGCCGGCAACACAGATGCAAAAAAGAGATCTCTCGCGTGATTCTACCCTTCGACATCTTAAAAGCGGACAGGACAGAGACACACATCCTGGAAATTGTTTAGAGTGACAGCACTTCGGACGAGGTGTACAGGTATAATATGTATCATCAACGGAGACTCGACGGCCTCTGCCAGAGATTTATCTCAGAGCATCGATCTTAAAGACTCGAGCCCCGGGAGATACACCTAGATATCGAAAGTCACCTACAGATATTGAAAGCGCATCGCATTACGCTGGAAGAAGCAGTATCCTGTCGATAAAAAGGTGACCTGCCCACGGAACGCCACCTCTATAAAGCCTCCTCAGAGTCGCGATAATGCCATCGCATTTTGGAGCTCGGGCTGAATAGGATTTAGAATCTCAGGGATTATGGTGACAAACCCATACGAGGCAAGATCTATTGTATTAATTCGATTAAAGCATAACCTTGAAGTATATTAATGTTTAAGTCTCGGCATTATTGCGCCGTGTGTACCTTCAGCTGTTTTGTGAAGTGTGGCTTCCAAAGCTCTTAAAAACTCATTAACCTGCAGTATATGATAAAAAATTTAAATCCACAAGTTTAATTTAATGTTTTTTTACGAGCTTCCAGAAGGTAAACCTCCTACAAAGCTGGGCTTAAGAAGGTGGACAGGTCCAGGGTTTTAATGGGTGGGGGTCCCACAGTACCAGACGAATACCTTAGTAGTCAAGTCCTGTCTGCGTAAGGCATTTCTCTCCATAACCTCGTAAAAAAACGTAGATTACAGAAATGTAAGCATCCGGGAAGCATAACAGGCCACTTGCGTATGGACGATAGAGCAGTCCCGGAAGAAATCCTCCGCATATTTATAAAATGCTAGATACAGTCTAAGTCTGACTGGGTCTATTGGCAATAAAATATTGAAAGCTAAGAGAAGTACAATACAATATAATTAAAAATGGTGGAAGTATGGGAAATATTGCCTTGGTGGCTTGAAGCAGAAGTACTGCATACTGTACTACTGAACTTTATTATTGTATATTTTAAGACGCACAATTCTAGTCAGTATATGTATATAACAGGTGACAAATTACGATGATATAATAGTTATATAATACAATTAGGCTTGACGCAACTGCTGGATGGCATATCGATGACGGAGCGATTGGGGACATTAACCCGGTTCGCATTTAATCTTCACAGCAAATTTTGTGGCCTTCAATCTTGACCTTGTCCATCCTGTCTTGACCTGTGTTACCCTGTGGCAAAGTTGTTTGTATCAAACGTTTGTGACACGATTTTGAGAATCTATTATTTTATTGCGAGAAGCTAAGTATTACTGTGATCGCAGTTCGGTCAACAAACTAGAATCCATACTACTAAATACGTTCTAATCTGGCAGCAATATGGTGCATCGCTACAATACGATGCTACACAAAGCTTTGACATATCGTCGGAACTGCAGTTTGTTTTTACAACTGTTAACTTAACTTAAAAGTTCCTTCGATCAATGTGTCACGAGGGCGCAGGACAACTCAAAACCTATTTTCCTTGATGCCGGCTTTTTACAGCCAGCAACTTCGCATCAAGCACATCTTGTACATCACTTGATAGTGGTGCAGTGAGTGCATGGAGTAGGCACATCCGGGTCAGGGTCTGAGCACAAAATTGTCTTCTGCTGAGATGTGAGTGCTCTCGAAGTATTGTGTAGGCAATGTCGCAAAGCACTTTCCATAAGCTTTCTGAGTTGAGTACCTATTCGTATATATATATATATATATATATATATCGCGTAACTCCAGATCCATTCGCTATCGTGGGCTTCCAGGTCGTAAGTAGAGATATAATATACTGTTTATCCCTGAGGCGCACGATTTTATCAACACCTACCGCTGGACTTCCCATAGATCCAATGTATTCACGTGTTCACAGAAAATATTTGTCTATTTTCACAAATGCAAATTCACAAAGTTCTGAACAAGCTGAGCTCACATTCAGAGCGAGTTCCTCTGAGTTCCTCGAAATAATGGTAAACCCTTGTTGTGTGCAGCTGTCAAATTCGAACGTTAGAAAATTTGTGGTCCGGCTAAATCACTAATACGCATGACAACTGTAGATCTCACTTGGGGACGACGTCACGTTCGCCCTGGCTTCCTTATTGCGCAATTTTTCTGTGAACCCCTACCAAGCATGTACAACACGGAGGACTCCCTTCCGCGAGCGTTGTGCTCGCGATGCGTGGTCACGCAATGTTTAACGTGTTTAGCAATAGACCGGCGTTTTTCTTTTCATCAATAGACAGCCACCGATCCCACTTGTGAATAACAGGCGTTCTGGAATGAGGACAAGCCTAGTATGGACAGGCTCCGACCTCCGGCTCTGACGCTTGGTCCAACCTCCCCTTCCACCCAGACTAATGCATCAGACTCCTCTAACCGACCGGCCACTCTGTAGCTGAGAAGCTCTGGCCTTCTAGCCTACTACACTATTATACAATACACGATACAACACGTAAATAGGAGAAGTGCTTCTCGAAGGAGGGGGCGTCGGGGGCCAGCGACCTCAACTAAACTAACTGTTGGACGGCGACGGCGGTGAGAGCGTCAGCACTCGCTCGTTCTCGACCTCCCCTCAACTGGTTGCCCGCACAACGGAACCACCAGCCAACTGGAGGAGGACGCGAAGCCGGGAAGGGGCCCCCGCTAAAGTGACGTGTTGACGAATTTCAATGGCGAGTCTTGGTTGTTCCACAATCTCTCTCTTTCACAAGGACGTTCGCAACAGAGAGAGAGAGAGAGCGAGAGAGAGAGAGAAATGGCCGGGAACGATCGCCCTTGAGCTTTGTCCTGTCTTGTGCCCCTCTCCCGTCTGAAGTATCTAAATGACAAAGGACTTCTAGTGGTCAGACTAATCTCTTCCTTCGATTCAAGAGGTTGAGCGAACCTTCCGACGATGAGAACAACCCCGATGGATCGGTTTCTGTGCAAAGCAACGAGAAGAACATAGCTAGGCGCAGTTCTTCGCTTGGTTCGAGGGTACAATGAGCTTGGTGCTCACACGTTGCCTTGTCTAAATGACGTAAATCGTTTTAGCTAAGGAACAGCTAAAATACGAGCTTGTGTGCCGCATACGCGAGCGAGAGAAAGGGAGATAGATAGATAGATAGAGAGTTGGCCCCGATGTCTTGGTGTACTAAAGCAATTGTAATTAATGTCGGAGATCACGGCTACGCCTAAACGAATTAACCTGTTACCAACGTCTCGCCCACCTCATCGTTCACCTGTAGAAGCCAACGACTGTGAGGGTCACCGAGCGAACGTCTCTAACTCTGGACACGTCAGCGATCACCGCTGTGAAGGCCAAGTTCGGGGTCAGTTGTGTACGCTCTGCTAAACTACTACTACCACTATTCCTATCAGCAATTGCTGCCACGGCGGCAATTGGCACACACAACCTCGAATAGTGTTTGGTGAAGCAAAATCATCATCACCATTATCATCTTCATATGCGCACACAAAGATATTAGCATACGACAGCAAGTAGACGAACATTAGCACACGACACGTGCGCGCATATCTCGCTCATCCGACGATAAAGGTCGCTAGAATTACCGCTGATGCCTCTGAACAATGTGATCTTCGTACGAGCACCAACGACTGGAGACGCGACGAACGAGGCAACTTGGACCGCGAATGAAATCCTCCCTGAGTGTGTCCGTTTGTAGCGCGTAGCAAAATAGTAGTTTGCAGTTAAATCCCTGATGTGGCTGCGTCATGATCGTCGACTACGAACAGCCACTCGTAATCGCGCTTCGCCGGAACCGGAAATGTTTGCAGTGGCCGCGGCCGCCGCAGCCGCCACCGAGTTAGAGCAAACGCTTAGATATGCACGCTCGCAGAGACACGCATTAATAGATGGCCTCCACGAATCGTGGTCGCACGGTCACGCAGAGGACACTTGATTGAGCCCGGTGCTGACTCCTCGGGCTAATAGGCCAACTTTATTTTTTTGTAACCAAGTCGATCCATTCATAAGCAGAGAAGAGAACGCAGGCTTCCGTCCGTTGTTGTTGCTTTGAAACTTATGGCCAATGATAGCGCGCAGAGTTTGACGGTCCACTGTCGGCGACAAGCACACAACGGAGAATGGTGTATGCCCATGAGCAGAACACGACTCGATATTATGATTTCGAAGTAGACTGCTACTGTTGTGAGTAGGGAAATCCGGGGGAACTTGTTCAATGGGAGTATCTATAAGAAAAACAATTCTAGGGGCCCATTGCACCAAACTACTAAATCCTATTCTAAATAGAACAGCAGCAGTTCGGCCTGTTCTATTGCAGGACCCACTCGTTGAAGCTGCTACTACAGAAGTGCATTGTTACGCTGGTACATCGGCTTGTACTTGGCATTACCTTCACGTCAGGCGTGAATGACTCTGACTCATACTATAAATAAATACATTTTTCTGGGCTGATTCACAGCCAACATTTAACGTCGACGGTCGCGTTGCTTTCGACATTTCTTCATAAAAAGGACAACCCCTTGAAAATGCAAATGTGCAACGGTGGGAATCGAGCCCGTGCACCTACGTCCGTCTCCTACGATTGCAACGAGCACACGAGATCCACCACGCCACCAAAGGACTCGGCTGACGCTGGCTCATACTGACCATGTTGTATCACACTTGTGCGGAAGCTCGTGAGACGGCCGGTAATAATTCCAACCGAATCTAGCCTGGTTGAACTGCCACCCAGCCAGTGGGGATGTACGTACCGAGTATCTTCAAGTCATTTCCTAGAAATCAATCATCGACAATAGAGCGAGACCAGCGGTCCGACTCACCTGGGACAGGCCCACCTTGCCCTTCGAGCCCGGTGGCCTGATGATGCATTCGTGTGCGCCTTTCAGACGGAGAAGACTCGTAGGTGATGGGTTCGATTCCAACCGTTGCACACTTGGATCTAGAGGCGTTGTCCGTCTTGCAAAGTAACACAAAGAGCAATACCGTGAATGCTAAATGTTGGCTGAGGATCAGCTCGGGAGCATTCTTATTATTATGTTTGAAAGTCAATACCCTTTGCACATTTTTACTCTAATATGTCCAGGCTGGTTCATCGAATGTGGCCGGAGTAAACAGCTACAACCATACCAGGTGGGGTGCTCCAGATCGAGAACAGAGCAACATTCTTGATATGTCCACTAGGCAACACCTCAAAATGTAGGCTGTAATCTAATGCGCTGTGGGTGCCCATCACAAATATAGTGAATTCCTTCTTAGGCCAACATCTATCCAGGACGCCACTCGGTCCCACCGGCAATATCCTGCAGGTGATAACAGTCCGAAATATGTATACACGGCCAGAGCAGGACCAGCACCGATGTGTCCCTGGCCCCAAGGCCTGCTTAATTTCGAATACACAGCCTTTATAACCAGAGTGCCCTCGATCGCATCACTCAACTCTAGATCTTCTTCTCTGTCTCCTTCCCTATCAGGGGAGTGTTAGGGAGCACGGGTATCTCTTGTTGTTGGCTAGGTCCGGGGTCTTTTCCTAATGAACGAATTGTTCCACGGCTTCGAGTTGGCGACATCTCCCTTGCGTCGTAATCTTATCGGCTATGTATTGGAATACATTGCACTCTGCTATGACTTTGCCCAGTCGCCCGACAAACCGTGTCCCCCTACGAAGAGCATTTCAATGCTCTGAGCCGCCAATGTCTATGACCCTGAGTAAAACTCGGCCTGTCGATGAATATGCTAAGCGAACATATCCATAGGAAGAGTGACTTTACAAAATATAGCATGGAACGTGATTAGTTTACCACATTCGCTATTGTAGGGTAATTAGTGATCGCTCATTTTCTTTGTTTGTTGTATAGGAGGAAATTTTCTGCAGACTCACGGACACCACCAAGTCCATCCTCCATGTACATGGTAAAGGTAAAGCTTTATAGGTTTATTAAAGGAACTGCAATTTTTACAATGCTTAAGTTCTCTTATATGTCACGACACGGGACTCGAACCTGCAACCTCTGGCTTTTTATAGCCAGAGACCACTCTCCAAGCCACCGCGCTGACTTGGAAAGTGGTCAGCGGGTGGGCGGATCCAGTGCAGGGTTGAGGTGCATGACAAAGAACAGCGGTGTCTTGGACGACTAAGTCTCTCGCGGAAATAGCCCGAGGTCGCAGGTGCGAATCCCGCCACCCGGTGACATACAAGTGAAATTAGGCATTGTAAAACCGCAGTTTCTTTAAGCAACCAAAAAGACCTTTATCTTTGCCTGCCCAAACGACTATTCTCTCTTGAGAGTCGATCTCTTCTCTAGTCTCCGCACGCATTTCCTGTTCGGGCCTTAGCTCCTAAGATCATTTGAGCCTGAATTGCCTCGTGTATTCTGACACCATCACACAAGCCTCAGTCAATTAGAAGTGACGTATACTTGACTTTACACGTTGAAATTTTGCGATATTTGTAGATGCTAGTATATTACTGGTACAGGCTGCGCGGCCTTTAGCTAAGCAGTTCTAATACGTTGCAGCCTTATGACGTTTATATGTATCCACGATGGATCGTTGAAAGTTTTTCTATTTAAGTGAAATTTTAGCAGAATCACTCCCGTCTCTCCCTATGGACGCTATTTCTTACGCATACATACCCCACTCATGCTACACAAGGGAAGTATACGTTAGCATCCGACACCAGCCTACCCCTGAACATCTCCTTTCACGTCTGAGTACTTTTCTCACTTAATAGTTCTATTTTCCCCCCAAAAATTACTCGGGATTCTGTGCGGACCAGCATCACCAAACGACCCCGTTGGGTTCTAGTCCGATGGATTTTGAATACAGTACTTTGCCTTAACACCTCCATTCAGCGGGAACTGCCGTGTCCCCCTTAAACGCCACTTCGTTTCAACGTCTACGCCGCGCAGCCACGGCTCCCACGATCCCTTCCGCCAAAAAAAAAGAACTCGTTGCGGAAATAGGATTCCGGTCACCATTTGCGCCTCTGTCACCAAGTTGTAGCGTGGCGGGACGCAATTTGTCCCACACGCAAGCGGGTTTATTTTTCCAAGTGTTTCTTGTCCCTCCTCGTACGATACATCCCCTTCTGTCGCACATATGTGCTTTCCTGTACGCCCTTTTCGTTGGCGGGTGAAGTGTGGTCAGCCTGTCACACAGATTCGTCGAGAATTCAATCTCACGGCCGCAGTATCATTCCCTCATCCTGATTCGCACTTGAGGCCGCAGCCTCTATCCGTAGTGTGCGTACGTCTAAGAGACTGACATTGTCGACACCGGCAGCAAAGTGCGGACACCACTTTGCCAGGCCAAAGCACATGATGTCTGGAGGTCCATAGTATTACTTCAAATCACGCCCAGTATGTAGAATGTACAATGGGCTATTCTCATGAAATTTGTGCGCCTCAACCATCCTGCGTAAAATCCTCATGGATGGATTCACTTATCCACTTAAATACACAAACGCACACGCGCACACACACACACAGAAACACATATATACATATGGGTACACAATTTAACTCAAACGTCTTATTGTTCTTGTGAATGAAGTTGTGTCCCGAGAGGACGCGGGGTGAGAATTTCACTCTTTGTTCAAGTTGTGTAGTTATGCTACTCTTTAAGATCAACCTTGTCGCAGAGATACGAGCCTGCGAATCTTGTGGAGCTTTTCTTGACGTCGCTAGGCTCTTGACTTATATAATACAACGGAGAATTTGACATGTCTGATATATATATATATGTATATATACATCCATATGCGTAGACAGCTGTAGCCGCGTCGGTGACGGATTCGCGTGCTGGGAATTCGCTGCAGAGTCTCTCGCTGAGAGGGGAGTGCAAGGCATTGTATGATTGCGCCCGTACAGACCCTCAGCCTTGTCACATAGAGCCAGCTGACGAATTTTGTCTTTCTCGGTAAACTATACCACCACAATCCAATGAGTCGAAATACTTGTACAAACACCATTGATATATGTAAATATTTCTTGTGTGATCCTGTTTGCAGGACCTGTCCATTTTCTTCCATGTCAATATAGAGTTATAACGAGTGAGTCAAGTTGTGCGGGTTTCATCGTAAATTCAAGTGGATTGAAGGACTTAGCTTAAGTATACTATTATTATAGATTCTCAGATAAAGATGCTCAGTAATGACAAAAGATTCTCAGTTCCTCAGGTTCAAGATTCGACGGCGATATGGATGCGCTTAACGTAGACGGACAGATATGTCTGCTGTTTGACGTCGTGTGAACCTCTCCGCTTGAGGCAATCATTGTCTTCGCCTAATTAGTTAACGACTGGCGATAGTCATCGTAGTGATCTAAGTGTTGACAAATTAGCAACACTGTTAATTGTAATGACTCAACAGCGATGTATCTTTCTTTTCCACCTGAACACCTATAGAGTTTGTCCTTCGTGGGTGAACGCTTTCTGTCATTAGTTATACCACAACAAGGGCTTAATAAAATGCTATATTCTCACAGAGATTGCCTCGGGACTTCTTCTCAATGTCTGCCCCGTTTCGAATAGGGACCTTTGTGTGCGTTTTTACTAAAAACGCAGAGCAACTCATTCGTATGTAGCATGTAGTAAATTATAAACCTACCGAGTAAGGCAGAGAATAAGCAAAGGTGGCCCCGACAGGTCCTCATAGTAATACCTAAAAGGTTAAGAGCTGAGGCCTGTCAGATAAAGGGAACAGCTAAGGGTCGGCTCGAAAAAAAAAATATTAGGCAGTCCCAAGCAAACTGTCGCGCCTTTCGGATGGCGCACAGCCCGAACTACGCTACACAATGCGTTCATTTTTGGAGTGGGCACGCGGCAGGAACGTGGCTTCCTTTCGAACACTGAGTGGTTTCGATACGATCAGAAAGATGGACGCTGCAGCAAAAAGTTCAAATTCCCCCAAAAATCAACGGGAAATCATCAAGTTTTTGTTTCTCAAAAAACACCCTCCAGCTGAAATCCATGGACAATTAGTGGACGCGTACGGCAGGTTTGCCTTATGCGTGCGAACGGTGCGAAGTTGGTGCAAGCGATTTAACAGTGGAGATATGGACACCGATGACCACCGAGGTGGGGACCAGAAATCAGGTGCGACAAGGGACGAACGGACTGACAGAATCAAGGCAGCTTTTGAGCAAACCAGAGCTTGGTCCATGAGGTCTTTGTCGGCAGAAACTGGGATTCCTCAGGTGACGTGCGGTAGAATTATCACCAATATACTGAAGATGAAGAAAATCAATGCAAAATAGGTTCCCCATACACTGACTGCTGAGCAGATGAAAATGCGTGCGGAGTGTTCGACATTTAATTTGAAGACTTATACGCAACAAACCAGTCGCTTAGAGCACACCGTGTCGATAGACGAGACATGGGTTAGCCTGCATAGACCCCCTGAGAAGGACCAAGCAAAACAGTGGCTCCGACAAGGTGAAGTGGCGGCGTCTGTGGCAGTGCCAAATAGATTCGGACGAAAGGTGTTGATTATACTCGCTCTGGATATCAAGGGTGTTTGCTATTACGAAATATTAGCGGCAAACGAAAAACTCAATGCTCCCCGATATCTCGACTTTTTGAAGACATTGATGAACAAATGGCGTGGGGATCGACAGCACCGAGTGTGGTTACTCGACGACAATGCAAGACCTCACCGCACTGCTGAAGTTAAGGCCTGGATGGAGGGGAACAATATTGAGCGATGGCATCAACCCCCATATTCTCCTGATTTAAGCCCATGTGATTATGGTTGTTTCCATGCATTAAAAAGGGCAATAGGTGGGGTTCCATATGCAACCGTCGAGTTACTCACAAAAGCAATAGATAACGAAATTATATATGGAAATGCAAATGGTAAATATTTGGCTATTTCAAAACTCCCAGATCGCTGGAATCGGTGTGTCAATAAAGCTGGAGAGTACCTCTAACTCATACCAAAAGATCTTTGTTCTAACTCTTTTAGTTCAGAAGTTATTGGCATTTAAAGAGGCGACAGTTTGCTTGGGACTGCCTAATATTGTAAACCTACTATTTCACCGTGGTTTTCCTCACACTTCGTGTCACGCTCACCCTCTCCCTGGCGATTCATGCACGACCTCGTAGGGAGCTCCTATGCCCTCACTGCTGTGCGTCTTTCGCGAGCGCGTACTGGATTTCAGCTCGCGTAGACACCGTCGCGTAAATCGCCGACGACGGTGTCGCGTCCCCGGTGGCCGCGTGGTACTGCATTCGTACGCGTCTGCCTCGCAATACGAGCAGACGGATGCGGGTGGACACACGCACGGGTTCGATCCCCGCTCACCGTTGCACATTTGCATTTATAAGGGGTTGTCCGCCTTGGGGGGCAACAATGCCTAGAGCAGTCGTACCGTAGCCAAGGGTTACATGGGTAAGGCTGAGCAGAGTCGGCCCGGAAAACTTGTGGATCGCCATCGGGCTGGTGATCGAAATTTTTTTGTTGAAGCGGCTTGCGCATTCTCTATACATTACTCCCATAGGGCTGTAATCGAACCAGGAGCACTTATGGTTTAGGGAGGCTATTCTTCCTGATCATCATTGAACTGTTCTAGTCCTTAAAAAACTGTAGGTGTATTTTGTAGTATTATTATTATCAATAAATGGCCAAATATCTGGTAGCAGATAATATGAAATAAGAGTATATATATGTTGCGATTTCTCTCTGTATATATATATATATATACAGATAGAAATCGCAATTATACAATATTCTACAGTAAATAAAACTAGGTTGCCTATTAATCGGCTTTTCGGGCCAATTTATGCTATGGCCGCTCATTGAGTTGACATTATATAGGTATTCCGATAGTATAATGCCCGACTGGTGTGTCTCGACCAATCTATGTGCGTTAACATCTATTTTATGCATTTTAAGTGTTTCTCAGTGCTAACTCGCTTTTGAACTCCTTCCTTTCCTCTCGTATATTCTAGTACTCTTGATAATACGCTCACCAGAACTTCGTTGCAAGAGAGCAAAGCGGTATGGATATATCCCAATATGTCTACTTTGATTCTAATTTATAATGATTGTTGCTCATTTATCGATAAACAGGTCCCGACTTCTGGGGGCTGCTCAATCCTGACTGGCATCTTTGCACGAAGGGTCGCCGACAGTCGCCAATAGACATTGATCCGCAGAATCTTCTCTTCGATCCACAGCTTCAGCCTTTGCAGGTCGACAAAACGAGGGTGAGTTTACCTGTTATATCCCACTTTGCCTCTCCAGGGAAAAATTCAATGTCACACAACAATAGGATCGCATGTGATCGTAGCTAACTAAGAATATCATTGATCCATTTGAGAGAACGGGTGAAGAAGACTTAGGTTGTACAAATGTACATTTTGAAAAAGAGACTCTATGGTTATATAATAACGTTTCAAAATTCAAAATTTGAGGTTACTGTAACGAGCACAGACGTTGTTCAGATGTAGAGGAATTAAACAAAGCATAATGTCAAGGCGACATTTGGGTACGAACACTTAGGTCTTTGTAGGTATTAGGTGGCCCCAACAGGTCCTCTCATAGTAATACCTAAAAAGGTTAAAAGCTGAGGCCTGTCAGATAGGGGAACAGCTGAGGGTCAGCTCGAAAAACAATTATTATTATAGGTATTAGGTGACCGAGCGTTCCCGGGCAGGACCACAACACGGAAGTCACAGTAGCAAAAAGAGACTAAGGCAACCGGCTACAGAACACTAGCCGGAACAGTTACACACCTTCCCTAGAGATCGAAGTAATGCCAAGCGTACAGCCGACCATAGGGAAGAGATAGACTCTCAGCGGAGGATGATAGTTTTAGCAGGCAGAGGCTCCCCTGCACTGGATCGGGGCCCACCTTCACATAGATTGCAAACTCTCTGGTGATGTTCGTGCGTTTGAAAAAAATTCCTCTTCTCAAAAAAAATGTATTGAATGGCATCGGTGATTTCCAGACGTGCAAGGTAACCCTGCGAAATTGTAGCAACGAATGGTGCCTTCACAGAAGAGAGCTAGTAGAATGCACCTTCACAGAAGGTGCACTCTGTCACACTATATATAAGCACAAAATTAACTACATATTTTATTAAGTTTCAACTTATATATTACATATAAGTAGTTGAAATAATGGGGACATCAGGCTGAGAAAGGTGTCAAAGTGGCACAGAATTCTATGCTTGTTTTTACCTATTTCAAATTAGCTGTTGATTTGGTCAGGGTAGCGTATTAAGTATAAGCCAAGTACTAGAAAGGTGTAAGAAGTCGGGGATCTGCTGAGCAAGTCAAGTATCAGCAGAGCCCCGGCAGCAAAAAAAAATGATACATTTACCTGCGCCTGCGAAAGAGAACTTGCGCATTGTAGAAATTTTACAGTTCCTTTAATAATCCAACATACATTTACCCGTGCATCCACCTGATAAGATGATCTTGTCGTGACAAATTATGCGGTTACAGTATGTCGCTCTCGCTTGAGAAGGGTCGCTGATCCGTACCACGACCCGAGCGAGCTAAGCGTGAGAATTGCCAGCAATGAATTGCGCGAACACCCGAGGCAGAAGATTGCCCTTGTGCCTCGGGGGTGGGGCTCGATGTGGGGAACGAGATAAGTTCATTGCAAAAATGTGTAATTTAGCAAAAGAATCGTATCAATGTTTGCAATGGTATAGTGCGCACTGTTTCACAAACACATGTCTAAGGGGCTAAATCTACAATCAGGACCGTGACGACAATACACAATCGCTTCCCTCGGGACCATGACGGCCTCGGTCTAATACCCTAAGTAATTTTGGCGGGCTGACTTACAGCCAACATTTAACGTTCACGGAATATGTAGAGTACAGAGGATATCATGTAAGTGCCGAAAGAGTGGATGTGGTTGTGTGAATTTTTCAATAAAAAATTCAGATAATTAGAATAACGTAGAGAAACTGGGTGATTGGCACGGTTGAGTCCAGTAATGATTCATTAATGGTCATATTTTAATACTGGAACAATGATGGGGAGAGGCCAAGTGTCACCTATTATATATCTATATATATTAGGTTGACCTCCTGTCGTCTTGAGCCGAATGCTTATTCTTGGCTGGTTTGAATTCAAATTTGGCGAGTAATGAGACACAACAATTAGCAAGCAGGCGGCGTAAAAACCGCTTGCAAACTGCTTTCGTTGGGCGTTCGAAATGGCGACAGGCGGACCAGGTCCCTCAGACTTAGCAAACTAGAGCTAGGTCCTTGAGGACTTTGTCGGCTAAAAATGGCGTGCCTCGTGAAACATGTCGTAGAATTCTTAAAAATAATCTGAGGATGCAGGAATAAAGTGCAAAATGGATCCCTCTTTAACTCGGTCCTGGCCAACTGAGAATGCGTGAGGAGTATTCGCGAGACAATTTGAAGATATATAGGCAGCAAAAGAGTCGCTTAGAGCATACCGTTGCAGTGAACGAGACATGGGTCAGCCTGTATAGGGGACCGGAAAAAGATCAAGTGAAACAGTGGCTACGACCAGGTGAACAAGCAACGGCGGCAGCAGTACCAAATAGATTCGAGCCTAAAGTAATGGTAGCACTTGACACGGATTTCAAAGGAATTTGCTACTACGAGATTTTGGGCCCAAAAGAAAAAATGGACTCGGCTCGATATCACGAGTTCTTGAAGGGACTCATGAATAATTGGCATGGCAATAGGAAGCGCCGAGTGTGGCTGCTCGATGACAATGCTGAGGTACACCGTAGCCATGAAATTACGTCCTGGCCTATGGCCAACAAGATTGGGGCAGTGGTGTCACCCCCGATTTATGCGTTGTTTTGGTGTGAACGATCCCCGTGTGACTATAGTTGCTTCTATCGATTAAAGAGGGATACAGATGGCAAGCGGTATGCAAACTTCGATTTACTCCAAGAGGCCTTAAACAACGAAGTTATAAATACCCTGGGACCAGTATATGCATAAAATAGCTGCACACCTATGGCTCATACTAAAAATCTTTGTTTTAACTTACTTAGTTTAGCCAATATTGAAATGTATATGTGTCTCATTCTTTTTGGGTCAACCTAATATAATCATCTCATAAACCCCTCAGAAGGTTTGATTCTTATAAGGCAATTGAGTTCAAGATATGATTTTCACACCAACTACGAATTTCGATATATTCTTGAACACACTACTTTGTTTTTTTTTTATCCTTGAAGATCTCTTCTCAGACATCGTCCAGATGGTAGACGCCATTGTAGTGTCTGCAAATTAATCCACCGCAATGGCAGTTTGCTCAACATTTTATATCTGAACCGCTCGTATACGCTAGACAGTTTACACACATTTCAAATATAGCTACAACCCGATTAGAGATATGCAAGGCTTTAGCTGACCTGTAAAGATTGGTGGATCGTTCACGTCTATATTGCGGTCTTGGGAAGTGGGCAATTTTGCAAAGTCCACCGGAGGGAAATTCGGGGATCGTGAGGCGGATCACAGAGCGTAGTTCCAGTTGTCCTCTCAAAGGGACCCAGGCATCAGGGAATCCCGTCTCTCTCTCTCTCCCCATCTCTCTCTCTCTCTCTCTCTCTCTTTGTTGTGCCCATTATTATTATTACTATAGAGAAGCACCAGTAGGTGACTTTCTATATAAATCAACTTCAGATCTTCTTTTGAGAGCGAAACGGTCCACGGTGCCACCCACCGAGCTTATCCGAATCGATCGAATGCCCGAGCGACAAACGAGGAAGATCTCTTTTGCTAACAGATTTGTCCTTAACCAAGTCGAACCGTAGTTTGGCTTTAGCCCACCGCCCCTTCGTTCATAAGACCACAGCTTCCTCTTCTTCTAACCAACCGCCCTCACCGTTGACTCGACCTTTCTCTCTGCGCGGAGCATTGCGCTAAGCATTTCGGCGCAGCTGGAAACGCTGGAGCGGCTCAAACGGAAAATACACAACTATGATTTTCTTCGAAGTTGTACAAAAATACGTCTCAGAGAGGGAAAAAAAAACACACGCGGATGTGAAGCTAATTGGCGTGCAACCTTTTCCACAATCTATGTTTGTATGAAACTGTTGTCAAAAACACACCAAATCAACATTGCTATTAGGCCACAGTATACAAGGCAACGTCTGCAAGGCAAGAAGGGGAAGAACAAAGGCCAAAAGCAAGAAAATAGTTGTAACAGAAGAAGCTTTTCACATCAACGTTTACCTGTAACGGCTCCACCTGGCTCGTAGAGGTTGACGTCGTTGAAGGCCACTGTCAGAAACTCGTAAGAAAACGCCAGCAGCCTGCGCTGGCCGCCCAACCTGATTTGACGTTTCAACTCTCTCAAATCGCCTGGCTCAGACGTTAGACAAACTTTCCCAGTTCTGACGATGAAATCCTGCCTTTTTCGGTCATTTTATCCGACGGGACAGATGGGCCGGGTTGTTAACTCGCCACTACAAATACGATTAGTATAAACCTGATTACACGGAACAGGTCACAGGTAATGGTCTCGGCAGTCGGCAATGTCGGCAGTACGGCGAGACACGGCTTGGGCAAATCAGTGTCGCCGGATAACTATCGTAGGTTCAAATCCAGCGGTGGAGGGTCTCAAGGAGGTGTGGCACCTTTTTGTAGTGCTGGCGTTATGCGGCTAACTGCCGGGGATAGTCTGATGAGAGAGCGGCTTCGTGCCAACCCCCACCAGAGTATTTCTTCAAGAGTTCTGGCCGATGAAGACGATGTTTAACTAGTTCGATTATCCCCAACCTTGGGAAGTGTCAGTTTTTCCTAGACTTGCATGAGTCTTGGTAGGGAGACATTGAATCATCTGCTGTTGGAATATTGCCCTTCGACTATTTCTGTCGTCAAGTTGTCCAACAGTAGGCATCCACAGGTATACCACTAAGGGTGCCGTGTTATGCTATCGACTACTTGGTAATCTTGATAACTTTAGTGTTGATTATTTTGACAATCGTGGAAAATTATTAAAATTCTATATTTGCAGGAGGGTAGACTTGAGGAAGAAATTATTTCTGTAATATAACTCATATAGGACCCCTCAATTATTTATGCGATCGAAACTCAAAGGGTTCTAAGGTAAATATGCCGAATTCAATATGCGCACTAAAGACGCACTATGCATCGGGGAGGTCGAGTCGAGGGGGAAAATGTATTAGTAAAAACCTCTTTACAATTAAAAGTTTATTACATTCCCATTAACAGTAATCAATTTTAATTCGTACTTAATAGAGGGATCCTGGGAAAATCTTTACACATTTTTCCAAGTGGCTGGCCCCACCACAAATCACGCTGCACTGGGAACACCTGACAGGTAAAGGGTCGATATTAGAGCAATTTTCCTTTCCTTGAAAAGCAACAAATTAAGGGTGTTCTTTTATCAGAGGAGCCCCGGGGAGAATATTCGATTGAAGGAAAAATCACTAGACGCGCTAATGATTAAGGGGGCCGAAGCCAATTAGAGTAATGTCACTTGAGGGTATACCAAACAATGCCCATAAGGGATTTTGACTTATAAGCGCCATTTGACATGTACACCAAACAAGTAACCTAGATGAATCATCGTTGAGCTGAATTGTCCTCTTATTATTATCAATGAAAGTGTTCCAGCGGCTAAAATTAACTGGGTAGCTTACTTCGTTGAGCTGGAGGGTAAACTTTAAATCGTTATCCTGAAATTTGTTTCGAAACACAAGCAAGATCGTCTTGTACCGCGGGCCACCCCGCCTTATTGACTGCTCAGCCTTAAACATTTAACTCAGTCGACGGTATTCTGCCTTCTTCATTGCTTCATAAGACGGACCCTATCAAGTGCCTTAAAGGTACTATGTATTCCTTTGAGGTGACACTCAGCTCCTCCCCTATCTGACAGACCTCAGCACTTAACCTTTGGGTATTGCTATGGGGATCTGTCGGGGGACTAACCTTTGCGCATTTTCTCTACCTTACTCGTACCTGGTGAGAATCCTCAAAAACAGAAAGATGATAAAGAACTCCCTAAAATAGTCCAAGGCGTCTGACAGGATTTGATCCCAATCGGCACGTCTCTCCGAGTAAGTTACGATGGAAGGTAGGCTAACTTGGGACGCCAAGAATTGCATTGAAACACCCCGTTCCAATCAAATATCCGTCGAAAACTGCATATGGAGGGTGAGATTGTCACCTCAATGCAGAGCATTTTACGGACTCTGCCTTTTGTCATGATAGGTCGTATCGTCGAACGGCTACATTAAAATCAATGTGAATACACATAATTTCACATCATTCTCTACCTTCACAAAAGCAACTTGTTATTAATATGAAGAGGTCTAAAGCGGT
Organism: Stratiolaelaps scimitus; assembly: GCA_019614645.1. NCBI lineage: Eukaryota > Metazoa > Arthropoda > Arachnida > Mesostigmata > Laelapidae > Stratiolaelaps > Stratiolaelaps scimitus. Next base: position 430,967 of record JABWDB010000064.1, on the reverse strand, counting down.
GATTAAGTTCTGTATTAGCAACGGCAAACCCCACTAGCCAACGTCAAATAAACAGCAATTTCAGACAACGATAATGATTCGCGAATACAGACGAGCTTTGTGAACGGACGAGAGACACCCCATGGGGAGGCGACATCTCGATTGTGCTAATATATTTGAATATTGCACTTACCAGCTTTGGCTATTATTATTTCGGTAGAGACGCGAAGGGAAGCTGTCAATCGTGTGAACAATTAACGAAAATGTATGCTGGAGTTACCTAATTTCCTCACATCACATCGATAAAGCCTATAAGCCTAGTATAGGTATTTTCAAGTATTTGTAATCTGTCCCTGTCCTTATTTAGGCCTGGATACCACAATCGAACGCAATCAGTATGTAGTTCAATTAACGGTTTTACAGATATATTTTGAATAATTTGTAGGACAAATTATTTAATTTCAACTATTTAATTAACAAATTATTTAATTACTCGCACACACGTTTGGGGGATCTTTATCAAATGCAAGGATGCAGTATAACGAGCGAGTCTCACCCCATTGTCATTTACAGGCAGGGATGTTGTCAGCATCACATAAAAGAGTTATAGCACTCTTAACGATATTAAAGAAACCACCTTTTTCCGTTTCTATTTCCATTGATATATATCAAGCTTCATCTCCTACAGGAACTTGCGTTTTCACTGAGTTTTTTTCTTTTCTCTAAATTGACAAAATCAACACCGCAGATGCTTCGTTGCAGACGTTTAATAAATATAATAATAATAATAATAATAATAATAATAACATTTTTTTTAAGGGGAGAATTGCCATGCAGACATCCCCACACATGACAACACCGTGACTGTCTACCTTCCATGTTGGGGGCACATACTTACCCTTGAAAAATAAATAAATAATACTGATAATAACATTTGATCCATGTCTCGCCCTTATAGAACTGTGTCAATTCCATGTTCGGTGTATTTGAGTGCGCATCACTTTCAATCGACAATCGTTTACCTCCAGGTAAGCTAATTGTGTATTCGAGTAATTCGGTAGGGTGCCCTACACCCGATCATCCTTCTGTATCGGCCCTGCGCAATGCAATTTTCCACATCATCGGTATATGTATGTTGTTACCGACACTTCCAGTGGCAGTATTTACATAATGAAGTTCATATATATATATTGGCCATTATATAGTATAACATCAAAGAGCACGACATTGTCCCTCGAGAGCAAGCAGACTTGCACAAGCCAAGTGTTAACTACTCATTCTCGTATCCGGAAGGTTCGATCATGTAGAAAGTTGGTAATCCATTTTATTGCCCGAAGTAACACACGAGTAGTCTCAGGCGAGCAGGGCCCCCCATCGCCCCGAAGTCAGGGGGGTTTTAATGGGTGTGGACCCCACAGTGCCAAGCAGATACCGCAGATCTGACGCTTGATCTGTTTGCGGTCAGGCTGTTAACCTCCTCTTGAAACGAAATTCAATTTTACTGGACGGGCGCCGACACCGAATCGCGAGAGCGTCTCCAGAAGCTTGATATAAGTGGCACGTTCAAAAGCTGGCTTGACATAAAATTGTTTAATAATATGATTTTATTTTAGACAAATGTGTACACACAAAGTACAGGCAGGCAAACAAATACCCCGCAAGTATCTGTAAAAGAGATACCCACTCGAAATGAGCTCCAATAGACAACAATGTTAAAAAGCCTCCGCGAAATGCATTTTTTTTTTCGAGCTGACCTTCAGCTGTTTTCCTATCTGACAGAACCTCAGCTCTTAACCTTTAGGTATTACTATGAAATGCATTTGTATAGTCACTTGGCCCAATATGATATAACGAAACAGCATATAGCTGCTAATTATGACAGCTGACTAATAAAGATCTTTGAACAACGTCAGGGACCCTCAGTTTCATCAGCAACAGTTGCCTCCGTCTCAATCTTCACATCGTTTGCCCATTGACAAAATCCATTTACAATATAACTTGCATGCTACAATAGTTACTTACATGCACGAACTGCTCATCTAATTATTGTATTTTGTTTTCAAGATGCACAATGCATTCATCAGCAGCTGAATTCTCAGCTCCTGTATAACTCGTCTCGAAAGTTCTTAAACGACGACTACTGTGCTGGCTTGCTAAGTGTCCGATGAGTGTCTATGGGAAGTCATATACTCTAAGGGGTTTGTTCGGGAGAAACATTCTTGGGAGAGCATTTCTTGGATATAAATGACATCAACACTTTTCAGTAAAAATCATTATCTTGAATGCTGAGGTATCGGCATGAATCCTTTCTGAGATAACAACATGCACGCACGGACACACGCCCGACTAACTGACCGACTCTCCAGTGGCTTAATGTCATGATGCCATGATCCAGCCGCAGATACTGTTTAATATATAGATATATATATATATATATATATATGTATATAACATACATAACATTTGCGGTTAAATTCCGGAACTGCAATTTTAACAATGCTTAAGTTCTCGATTAAAAAAATATGCTAAAAGTAAGAGTGTATTATCACCAAATTGATATAGACACCTATGTATATGTATATGAAATATACATAGGTGCCTAGTGACATAGAACAACAGTAGATTGGAGTCCGTTCGTGCAAATGTGGTACACACACGCACACGTCTATGAATAAACATGTTTTTCTCCATACGAAAATGTCACCTATCTCATGTAAATCTTACTAGATACAGCCACAATCGATAATACTGAGAATCTTTTGAATAGCGAATGTTGGCCGTAGACGACGTCTGGCCGGACTCATTTTTCAGGTTTATTCTCATTCTGGTGTCGAGGGTAGGAGTTACATCCCATAGGGTCGCTTAGTCATCGAAAAAAAACATACAGATCTTGATCGAACTGATCTGTTATGCTGTTGTTGTTGTTTTTTTTTCTTCTTGAATTTAGGTGAGCGGAAGTTTGGTGAACACGGGCCACGGGATTGTGTTCCGGGTGTCGGATCTAGAGTCTGAGCCTGCAGTGTTCATCCGAGGAGGCCCGCTCTCATATGCCTACCGTTTCTATGAGTTGCACTTGCACTATGGAAAGTCGGACGATCAGGGATCGGAGCACACTATTGGCAGCAAACAGTTTCCTGCTGAGGTTAGAAATTTGCATAATTTAATTTTAAGAATTTATTTAATGTCGATCGTTATCGCCGTAAATGCGCCATAATATGTATGACACCCACCGTTCGTGTAACTCAATAAAGACTTTATTAAATACCTTTATTGTAATGTACCCTACGTGCATACGTGCCTCTGTCTTGGTTATGTGGAGAGAAAATGAGACTGAGAGAGCATTTCTTGGATATAATGACATCAACACTTTTCACTAAAAATCATTATCTTCACCCTTCGTATCGCTTAGAAATGTACGGTACACTCTCTTCCTTAACGTTGAAGTCCCTTGCATGGTCTAATGATGAGCGTCTCGGACCGCTTAGACGCTACGGGAGACATATATGTTCGGGTTCGAATTCAGGCTGTCGAACCGCTATGGAGAATCTTTGGATTTATCTCTTAGTGTTTTGTAATCGACGTGGTTCCGAGACCTGTCACATACTCTCAGCTGGGCAAAACCGTGTTTCGCCTTATCGGAGAAAGTCAGACCACTCGGAGTCACTATCGAAAAACACCCTAAGTCGTCCGCAACGCACAGGGGTTCCGACGTTAGCACCTGTAACGACAGACGTAAAAGTCTATCTGTAGTTTCCATGAAGGTACGTGAGACGTAAAACCGTAAAGAACTTGCCCATGGAAACTTAACATGCCCACTAAATTCGACCCATCCGTATATCGAAGCTAAAGACTTGATGGGTATATTAAAGGAACAATTGCAATTTTTTTACAGTGCCTAAGTTCTCTTAGATGTTCTCACCAGGTTGTCGCGGGACTCGAACCAGCGGCCTCTGGCAATTTACAGCCACAGGCTTAGCCACCGAGCGAGCCGCAAAATACAATATATTTAGCTGTAAGGGATGGCAGTGTTAAACATGATTAGCTATTCATTTACCAGCATAATGATATTGGAACATGAACCATTGTTGTGAACGTGAAGTGATCTATCAATTAGCAATTACCCATTAGAAAACAGGTATCGATCATCGGAGAAGCAGAGGAAATCATATACGCTGAATTTGTGTGTCGATTTTTTTAAGACCCACCAAAATGAACCATTTCTTTAACGAAGAGGTCCGCCTCACTTCTCAGCCATGATCAGTCATCCATACTTCAAAGTCGACCATACAAAACATCGGCAACCAAAATTCCTACCAAAATATAATCGGAGTACAACTCCGAGCCAGCAGCTCAGGCGAGCCAGCCAGCCAGTGTGGGATTTGTTGTATGTGGGATCCGTTGGTTTTTGATCTGATTCAAAGAAGAGAAAGACAAGGCGGCTACCTTGGTTAGAAAGGCAATATGAAGGGCGAAAACCACTGTTGTAGCATTGCTATCGGTAACGTAAGATACAGCGGTCGAGGTGGGTCCTTCAGGACGAACCTCTTGTTTCAGACGAGGAGGCCATTGGGAATATCATAAATACCAAAGGCACCCCCTTATGCCCGTCCTTCTTACTTCTGCCCGGCAAGCTTCAAACGCAGATTTCGAAACGGAGCCAAATCTCCAGCTCTTTTCTTCTCTCACTCGTCCTCTCTCTCCCTGCTACAAGCAGGCTATCAAGCGGCCTTGTCAGCTGATAAGGATTTGCAAGACAAGCCGGCCCAGGGTAGCTGTAGCATTCGTGCGGCGTTGGCCAGAAGGCAGCGAATATCCCACAATCTCCCGGAGTATGTGAAGTGAACCGGTGCATCCTTGAGAAGCCGCTCAGGATGAAAGAGAGCGGAATGGAGCTCACGGCTCCCTCGAGCCGCATCAGCCTCCCAGATTGGTGGTAGCCGCAAGAGGAGTCCGGGCAAGGATAACGGCGCAGGCAGCAATACAAGGAGGACCCTTATCGGAAACAATAGACTGACCGTTGAGGCATACTCAATTTAATTCCCCCTCGGCCGGTGGCTTGGTCGGCGAAGCCACAAAGCTGAGAGGGGAGTCCGATCCCCAGGACTACCCCAGGCTACCACTGCACCGGACCCAGCACAATGCCGTTCAGAGCTCGCGAAATACCCCCGCTTGCGGGCGGATTTAGAGCAGAACTCTACGCAGACCCTTTGCGGTACCTTCTGAATAGCTGGCTATCGGATTTAGCGTGTTTTTCAATCCTGTATCAGCACGAGAGTATGGCAGAAAAATCAAACAAATCACAATGAAACCGCCTCCGAAAATTAGGTGCACTGCCTTACGCTCTACGCGTATATGCGTACAGTGGCGTGGGCATACGTCATTGTAAGTATGATCATGAAATAGAGACAACTGAGCTGCAAACACAGCCATTTTTAATGTTCTTAACAGTCAGCAGCCGCTGTTGAATCGCCACTTTTCGTGAGGTCTTTGCGCAGATGTGCGCCTTTTCAATTTCATAATGTACGGCACCAACATATCAACATCGAGTATGTTTAAAGGTTTTCGGGCTGACTCTCAGCCAACATTTAACGTCCACGGTACTGCTGTTAGCATTGCTTCGTAAGACGGACCCCTAAATGCAAATGTGCAACGGTGGGGTGCAACATAGAGTATGTTTGTAATTTAATTGTGAGCTAGCTGAGGGAAGTATCTGATATATATATATATATATATATATATATATATATATATATATATGCTATAATTATATCGCTGTATATATATATATTGTTATATGCTAAAAAGTATACTGAACAGCGAATCTCGACTATTACCGCTGGAGTTCCGTTGTATCGACATACGCCTTATTCCCTAAATACAGTCACAATGTTTTCGTATCACTGAAACGGTACGTTGGCCACTGGGAGCGCTTAAAAACGGCACACTTCGAACCGTTACTATTGCAAGAGCCAGACTGAATACGCCGGATGCAGATTTTTGCCGAGCCCGGCGGCCTGGCTGTGTTGCGTTCGTGTACGCCTTCCTTGCACTCGGAAGACGACGGATATAGGTGCACACATGGGTTCGAATCCCCAGCGTAGCACACAGTTGCATTTGGAAAAGGGTGTCGGCCTTATGAATTACTATCGAAAGAGGCTGTTTAACGAGGACGTTTCCTGTTTAAGGCCGATAGTTAGATTGGGAAGATTTAGCTGCAAAATTCTCAGGGACCTATGCTGTGTAGTTTCAATTTTTCTCAAATCTTCTAATGACTTAGTCATTTCACAATTCAGTTAATTGTCTTTGGGCCCATCCCAGCCTGTTGTTTCAATCGGCCTCACTAGTATCCCTTATTTATTGCTACAAGTGCCTTACGACGAGAATCAGAATATCAGGAATAGTGCAATCTCTCTTGGGGGATGTTGATGTTCGATATTTGACAATACAATTTTGTAATATATTTGTTCAATAAACCATCTTTTATTGAAAAAAAAAACAATTAAGTAAAGACAATATTTTCTAAACCAATGAGGAAGAACTCTGAGAGAAAACACGCAAATCACGTACTGATCAATTCGAGGTAAAAATTACTCACGAAATTCAGATCGATTCTTATTTGTGACACCACCACGGTGACTAATTAATAGGCGATAATTAGTCGACACTTTTATTAGAAATTCCCTTCTATTTCCGATCGTTTTTGAAGAGTTTCCTCAGTCGGGGGAAAGCATTCATAGACCACCCCCTATATTTCAACAAATCGTTACAAAGAATACACATTTGAGGCATTTATTCTGTGTCAGATTAATGTACGTGTCAAATGACACATTTACCACAAAGAACAGCGCATACAATATCGCATGCAGCCTGCTACAACAAAATGTGTCATATTTCGGTGGTGAAAAATGATAGTACACCCTCAGTTATTGAGTGTTCTCGCTGAATTAGTTCAGTTTGTGTTGAGCATTCAAGCAGTACTGTAGTCATGGGACGCGCTTCGAGCCTTACTGATGCAGAGAAAGCAGTTATTACCGCTTTACACCGTGCAGGAAAGACCCAAGCTGCAATTGCCAGAGAAATTGGCAGAAGTCGTCACGTAGGGCACAATTATTTACGCAGTCCGTCGACGTATGGTACTAAGAAGTCTACAGGACGTCCACGAAAGATCAGCCAGCGAACTGCCATGCACATTTGTCGATTGGCCTCGAATTCGACCATAAGTTGTGAAGCAATCAGGCAAGGGTTAACCCTTCAGGTTCATAGATCAACAGTTTTAAATGCAATTAAGCGTTATCCGCATATCATACGGGCGCAAATGAGAACAAGACCTCGTCTTCAACAACGCCATATGATTGCCCAACTAAACTTCGCCCGCAACATTATGGACGTGACTGGATATTGATGAATATTGGGGCAACGTTTTTTAAAAAGTGTCCTGAGGGTGTAAATCTATCTAAAAGGTACTATGTTGTTTCAAATCGTCTCCAGTGACGAGGAGAAGTTAAATTTAGATGGGCTAGATGGATTTAACGGTTACTGGCATGATGTACGTAGAGAGTCGCGGTACTTCTCGAAGCACATGTTCGGCGGAGAGTGCTTTATGGGTTGGGGAGCTTTGCAAACTTGGATTCACTTTCATCTCATCTCAAATGAATAGCGAGGACTATCAGCAGATGTTGACCAACAACCTACTACCATTTAGTAGCAGATTTCACCTACTTCCAATTGTTTTCTAACAAGATAACGCTTCAATTCACGTCAGCGCTAGTACACATGCGCGGTTAAGACGGCATGGCATTGGTACCCTAGAGTGGCCAGCAATCGACAGTATACATCCGTGGAAACACTAAAAAAGGCGTTGTTGGAGGCCCGGGGAGGTGTCAGCAACCGGGTCCTGCTCATTTTAGTTGATAGTATGCCAAACCAAGTCTTTGACGTTATAATTAGCAAGGGTGAGTCCACACGGTACTGATTAGCACAAGAAAACAAGAACTAATTCAGCGAAAACACTCAATAACTGAGGGTGTACTATCATTTTTCACCACCGAAATATGACACATTTTGTTGTAGCAGGCTGCATGCGATGTTGTATGCGCTGTTCTTTGTGGTAAATATGTTATTTGACACGTACATTAATCTGACACAGAAGAAATGCCTCAAATCTGTATTCTTTGTAACGATTGTTGAAATATAGGGGGTGGCCTATGTTTATTCACACCACTGTATATATATATGAAGTTTAAGTGGGGCGTGAGTTTAGTGGGGCAGGTCTGCCACTCCACCAGGCAGGAGTCCCACAGTACCATGGTAAATACCTTAGTAGAGAGGCCTGGTCTCCATGAGCATTCTCCGTCATAAAAAAAAATATATATATATATATATCTTAGGACATGGAATAATACGCAATAAATAGATAGACCTCACTCCGAGATCAGAATAACTGCACACACTATGACTGTGTTGGCCACGTCATATTCCTCTGTATATCTATATCAGGTAGTAGAGTTGATGGTTATGGCTGCAGATATTATATATCTGGCATAAAAAAGACACACCTTAGCATCTGTCATATTGGGCATCTTTCAATGGAGCGAACAGCAGGTTGGTGATGTGTAGACAGGTTCCATTTGTTTCGAGGTCCTGTGACAGTGACGTCGAAATATAATATAGCCTGCTTAGGAGGCATGCAACAGCAGCCGCTGCTTTTTCACGGAGATTCCCAATGCAAATTTGAGGTCTGAATAAGGCGTGTATGTCCTCCCTCAAGTGACACTTATAATATATATATATATAAATATATATACATATATGGTTCCTAAGTTAACTCGCTTTTGGTGAGTACTGCACTTTGCTCTGCATCGTACACGTTTGTCGAGCCTAGATAAAGATTTGCTTGAATTGAAATATTAAAATTATCTTGGGGTAATTTGAAGGTATTCCGCTGAGGGAGGTATTTCCAGCTGACCCTCAGATTCTTGCCAGGTACGAGTAAGGAAGAGAATAAGCAAAGGTGGCCCCCCGACAGGTCTTCATAGTAATACCTAAAAGGTTAAGAGCTGAGGCCTGTCGCATAGGGGAACAGCTGAGGGTCAGCTGGAAAAAACAAAAATTTGAAGGTATTATCGTCGTTTACTGAAATTGACAATGCCGACCAATGCTCGAGTTCGCCGTACGGCAAACGAACAGGCGTTCCTTCGTTAGCATCCTATCGACCACTTTTATAATTGACTTATAAATTACTCTGCCATAAACCACGAGTAGTTTATTAATTGTTAATTGATCATAGAACAACCACGAAAAATACACAACATGTACGCATCTCACCGCGCCCTCGGGCAGCGAAACCTGATGACTCGTGGGCAGCCATTTCAACTCTTTAATTTGTGTTTATGAGCAAGCTATTCGCGGGGTAAGATGGGTTATCATAACGCCCTCGTTCTGTAGTGTTTTAAATGAGTAGAAACCCGGAATTAAATTGAATTATTTATTATTATTATGAAGGGAGATTGCGGGTCTTCATATGCGAGAAATGCTACGGAATTGGAGACACTCCCTCAGGTCGAGAAGTACAAGGCGCTCGTGAAGCTTTAGATAGTTGTCCATCTAATGTCAGATACATTTACAGCTTCTGTTACATCTACGCCGATCAGATCTCCCACTGATTCAAACGGCGGGAATTCATAGTCCGAGAGATCCGCAATGGGCCACTGGAACACGCGCGAATTCGTTACGGACAACGAGCGGTGTGGTAGGCCCGATGCGATCCGGCTCTTCGTGGCCGAAACCCATACACCTACGTATGTCCTACAGCCGTAGGAGATACGTAGGTGTATGGGTTCGAATCCCCACCGTTGTACCTTTGCATTTAAGGATGGGGTCCACCTTATGGGGCAATGCCGAAATCAGTTGTACCGTGAACGTTGAATGTCTAAGGATCTGAATGAGGTCGGGAAATGTACTTTTTTTTAGCTCGTCGTGTCTATATTAGCGTCTATTAAGTTTCGTCAACTATATAAGCGTCAACTGTCGCAAAAATGTATCTTGCTACACCATCTCCGAGTTTATCCGACTAGAGTAGGAAAAATGAGTGGAACAGCTTCAGAGCAGCACTAGAAATATCAGAATTAAGGGTTTAGGAGTTGAAGCTCTCAAAGGACCGGTGTAAACGCTAAATGTACCGTGTAAAATAAACACGCTTGCGAAACGGAAACCGTGAAAGCGTTCAAGTTGAAATTAAGTTTTTGAATTCTCCAATTTACTAGCCATATTATAAATTGGTTGTGATTGTCGGGATACACTCTATCTGGTAATCTCATTCCGCTTGTCAGTTGTAGAGGACTAAAATCAATCCGGGGGGCTGACCTTCAACATTTAACGTTCACAGAACAACTGCTTTCGGCATGCGCTGCATAAGATGGACCCCATTTTTATATACACGAGTGAAGGGTGGCGATCGAACCCGCACACCTACATCCGTCTTTTCCAATAGCAAGGTGGCCGCACAGGTATGGGGCCCCCGGTGGCCTGGGCACCCACCAGGCCACCGGGGGTTCGACAGTAAAGGTGAAGGTTTATTGGTTTATTAAACGAGCTGCAATTTTGCAATGCGCGAGCTCTCTTATATATGTCCTCATCACGCAGCGGGACTCGAACCCGCAGCTCCTGGCTTCCGATCGGTATAAACGCTGAACGCCGACCGCGCTGACAGTTATACAAAGCTACCCCCATTTAGTCGTCACCTTTCAGAAAACCCCAGGGGAACGTATCCACGAACGAAATGGCAGTGGCCTGAGTAGGCCGATGAAAATGCCGAAAAAAGTTACACACATGTTATTATTGTAGGGACCATGTCCTTTTTGGCAAAAATCCACCACGAACATCGTACTAATTTGCGTTCGTGTCGATTGTTCCAAAACAGAACCGCTTCTCGGCCGAGTCGGCAACGTGTCCTCGCAGTCGAAGTTCGAAGAGAAAAACTTCCCTCTTACATGGACAGCTTTATGTGTGTCCTATCCCTTTGCACGAATTTGCAACTCTATATATATTGGTCAGACCCTAAGAAGCGGCCAACTGAGCTGCTTATCCAGGTAGTTTGCAGCGGCTGCCAGCGCATCAGAGCGAAACCAGCTTTCTACACAGATAGGAACGCCTACTTGGAAATGAGTAGGTCTGCTTTTTTAGCATGATAATGTCGAATATCTCAGCAACGATCGAACCACTTTTCGAAGAACTCTTCAGCAAGTCCACTTCAATAAGCCTAACAATATGGAAATCACGACGGAGACAGAGAGAGAAACAAAGGATCCGTCAAGGGGCGAAACTCTAGGAATTATGTCTTCAGAAAAAGCTCTTCGAGCTTCATGGACAATTGTGTTACATTTAGGCGTTGATTTGATTCGATTCACAACAAGGTTTAGCTTAGAAAAAACCCCCTTTATTCTACGAGCGATCACCGATGACCTAAGTGCCATAAGGTTTTCTGTCTTCTTCAACAAACGATACATGGGTAACGTTCACGAGGGTCACTAAAATAATTTTAGGACAACTAATATTTTTTCTTCGAAGATTCAATTCATTTTCTCCTTTTGTCCTATCCTGCGCGCAAAACTGAAAAAAGACATCAGCCCAAGATACCGATCTAAAGTCTTTAACGGTCTTTTGATTATATAAGGGTCCTTGGACAGCAGCCTTCCAGCGGCGGTGTCCTCCGCGCGTCTAGAATCTCCCAGGCTGAGTTTTAATTTGACCCTGTGGACCGGGGCGAGGCTAGCGGTCAGTAATCGGCTCTGCTGACAGGCAAGTGCAAGTAGAATGGATATAGAATACGGAGAGATAGAGATCGAGCGAGAGAGAGAGCACGCGGGCTGTCGGACGTCGGCGACGGCCGCAAGAATGAGGAGAAATGCGCGTGAGAGGTTGCTGACGACGAAGATGGGACCTTCATCGACTACAATACCCACCCACCCCCAACCCCCCTCGGCCCTCTTCCTCTCTTTTTCTCGCTAGCCCGCCCTCTTCAAGACTGCCGTGTAACAGCAGAAGCAGACGCCACTGCAGTAGTTGTAGTAGGAGTCGTAGCTGCGGCAGTGGCCCACGACCAGCGGCGATCGGTGCCGCTTCACAACAGTGCAGCTTCCAGGGGGGTTCCAGTCGCTGCCCCCCACTGTCTTCTCGCTTATTCCTCTTCTTCTTTGTTACTGGGGAGCGATTGCCAGGGGACGTGGGCTTTGCGGGCAATGATACTGAGGGGATGGTGTCTCTTCCCGATCCTCCACCACCCCATCATGATCATCATCGACTCGGCCTCTTCTCTCCGCTCGGCTCCTCCGCCCCCGCCGCTAACCCCCGAATTCCCCGTCGACCCCACGTCCTACGGGGGTCGCCGAGTGGGGCTGTGGCCGAGCGGCGACGTTTTTGTCGTCACGGATACAGCCACGCGTTTTTCTCGTCGCGGGCCGTCTTCTGCGTCCCGCGCGTTGCCGCCACTCTTTTCTCGTCGGGTGCGCTATCGAAAAAGTGATTTCTCTGTTGTCTTCCATGTCTCTCATCGGCGCGGCAATCCCCCCCTCATTCGTTTGCCGTGGTGGTCGTCTTCTTCGTTCCTCGTCTTCTCACTCTCACGGGTCCTCATCCGCCGTCCTGTCATCGTGGCCGCTGCTTAAAGCGCCGTGGGCCCAGCTCGTCTCCGGTGCCTCGCAGTATGTGTCTCTGTGTTCATATACGGGTAACCTTGCAGCAGTGCTGATTGCTGGTACAGCTTCGCCGGGTGATACAAGCATGGCCTAGACGACAATGGAAGAATGGCCCTGGCGGGCCTTAGCCGCGGCCGAGTAGCGGTAGTAATGGCCTGTCTGTCTAACTCGAGTCGAATTGACAACGACCAATGAAGATGTTGCATAACCTCTCGAAACGCCTCCAGCGATACAACCGCTGATACACACATGCATATGGAGGTGTGTGTGTGCCCCAACCATGTGTAGACCGGCACATTTTCCTATAAGAGATGCGATATATCCTCCCCCGCTCAATCCAGCCCGACATCTCGAACGCATGCAACAAACATACACACGTACGCACGCACGCACGCATGCACGTACACACACACAGTCACTCGCGAAGCTCTATAAGGGTGAACAACGTAGAGGCATCGATTGCTAGGTCGGGAACGCCCTAAGGGAATGTAATTAAAAAATAGATTTAACACCATTTCTCGGCAAAGTCACAACGGACTTGAAGAGAGAGAGAGAGAGAGAGAGAGAGAGAGAGAGAGAGAGAGAGAGAGAGAGAGAGAGAGAGAGAGAGAAGAACCCGAGAAGGAGGAGGCGGGTAAGCAACGAGGACTCTTTTGGAATTCCGCTTGCGTCGGTAGCTTTGTCGATCCGGCGGCCGAGTTTCCGTCCGTCCGTCCGTCTGTCGGATAAGGAAGGCGTTCGGAGCCACCGTTCCCGGCGTCGCCCCCGGGGGTCTGGGGGATTTCTCCGAGTCGTTGTCGTCGTCATTTGGCGATCCTCTACTCTGATCTCTCTCTCTGTCTCGATTACTCGAGAGGAGATAGCCTCCTCCCGACCGACGTGTGGAGTCATCCGGCGATTGGCTCGGGATGGCGTTGATACGCCAAACTGGAACTGGCGGCGTTTCGACCGCGCGGGCGCAGACCCGCCCGCCGTAGTAGCTCGCTCAACAATCGACGGACAACATCCGTATTTCTTGTTCTATCATATATATATAGGTGTTGTACTCGAGGGACCAACCCGAGGGGACGGTGCCCACCGTAATGTAGCTTGTGGTAATGGCAATGGAACTCAAATGGAGACTCGAGGAACGGCCAACGAGTGGCGACGACATAATTTCAATTGGAAGATATCACATGGAGCCCTGGCAGGAACGGCGCGGGAAGATCGTTGAATATTAGACACGATCGAATAGAGGAAGGCGTCCCATAGTACAGTATAGGGATGATGATAATAATAAGTGAATTATTAAAAAAAAAACAAAGCCAGCCTACCACCACAGTAGTATTTCGGAAAATTGTTCGCTAACAATTGAGTTCGACCCACTCAGCTCTCATGAGCGACAATCGCCAGCAAACTCCGGCATCTTCGTCTATTGTACTGTATATCATGCAATGACCCTCGCTTGACGTATAGGGGTAATAATAATAATCATAATCTTCTCATAATCTCGGTATGGGAAGAACGGAAAATACGCCTTCACATTTCGAGATTGACAATTAACCTCTTCGGCTAAGGCAGAGGCACTGACACTACTGAATTCGAATTCTGTGTCCCTTTTTCAAACCTTTTGCAATCCGTAAGCGATTTTGGTTCTCGACAGCGGGCGCGTATGGCTTGAGCTTTATCGCTTCATTGAAACCAAAGCTGAAGCCCACAGCCGGAGATCTTCCGTTATGACGAAATCCAAAAAAAAGCCTTCTATGACGCTGAGGGTGTTCATCAGACGAATTTCGGTTAAAGCTTTCTCCAAACATCTGTCTTCCGCACGAGTAGCCGGGTGTCGTGAAAACTTCAAACCCAAGCAGATACGATGATCCGTTGTAATTTGCCCCCATAGAAATGTGCTTACATGTACGTCTGTCCAACAAACAATTAGGCTTAGCTGTGCCGTTGTAATGGTCATAAAGCCGCGCCTACGCGAATATGCCGCTGTCGCTCGCTGTTGGCGCCGGTTGGCGCAATCGAGATGAGTGATTGCATTGTACTGTACTACACATGAGATGAGACTACAAGCCATTCTAAAGTTTTTATTATTCATTGTCACATATATATATATATATATATATATATAAACAAGCCGCAATTTTAGACGTTGTCCGTTGGCTTGAGATAAGCCGCTAGTGGATTCTGTCCAGATTTCAAGCTGGGGTCGATTTCGATTTTCTATCTAAGCAGAACGACAATTAATGCCATATTGGAGTTCTGGAATAATCCAGCATGTCTATTGTAACATAAGCGATCACTGGATAAAAGTGTTTTCACCACTGTGCCATGTATAGGATTAGCTCAGATTTTGCTTGAACATCGCTATCAGAAACAGCCGTGAGGGGTTGCACAGCGCGGAGTGCAGCTTGGGACATGTGCGTATCTGATCACCAGCGCGTCGTAATGAAGCGTGGTGGATTGTGTCTCCCTTCACAGGCCTTTATTAATGATCCGCCATTGAATTCAATGAAAACTATGTTGCTTCCTTTTAATTGTTCAACCAAACCCGTTGGGGTCTACCCGTAAGATTCAGCAGTCCTTCTTGGTATATCCTCTCCCACATATTGGAGCAGGGTCTCAACGCACTGTCCGGAGTCATTGCCATTCGCTCAGCGGTTACGAGAGAGATACACTAGAGTGCAGGCACTTGGAGGAAATATAGACATCTTAGCCATATAGGTGATTTGTAGGCAAATTAACCTAACCGCTACAGTTACGTCAGGCATGAGGTCAGGTATGGATCTTGTGCTTCTATGATCTTCTATGAAAGACACCCTAGGTGTCGACTACCCTATATAGGCAAGGTGAGCGTGGTAATCCATCTGTAAAGCTGTACTAAAATGAGAACGGCGGACGGAACTTGTACATACATTGAGATCGCCGTTTACGAGCCTCGCGAGGTCCGTTGCGTCACCTGCGCTCTGAAAAAATTGCTTCTACATATTCTGTAGGCGCACGTCGGCTGCATCTATAAAATCTATCCTATGTCTATATTTCATACGTCGGACAACTTTCGTGATCGTTTTTTTTTGTTGATAGAACCTCCAACGCCCCTCGTGCAACCCCCCCCACGGAATCTGTGACACCCCCAACTACATAGTAGTCTACATTGGCATCACCGCAATATGCCGAATATGATGTGATAGGTAGAACTGGCTCAAGCAAATTGAGAAATACGCCCTCCAAAGCGTCGATCGAAGTCGGGGTCTTGCCAAAATAATTAGTTACCACCGCCTATTTTTGACAAAAACAGAAATTGATGCCGGTTTCCTTCAAACCGTTCAAGTCTTCACTGAACTGAAACTGAGGCTTGTCGAAGGTACAACAAAACCTCACCTTAATCGAACCTATCGAGGAAGACCTTAGTCGAACCTATCGAGGAAGACCTTAGTCGAACCTATCGAGGAAGATCGAGTTCATAAAGAACACAATCGCACACTGCTTATTTATTAGCACGATCGGCTCCTTTCGAGTACACTAATAATAATAAGTAGTATGTTACAACTGTTTTCGTCTCAATAGTTAAATAGTTAGCCCAAAAAATTCAACATCTTAAATAGACTCCATCGCTAATGACACCATCGGTAACGTGTGTAATAGACGCAGCGCTATATATATATATATATATATATGTATATATATAGCTCGTTGTTGGTTCGTAGTACTGTTAATTCTGAAGATCCGGACCAACTCAGAGTGAAGATTAAGTGGGGCGTGAGTTTAGTGGGGCAGGTCTGCCACTCCACCAGGCAGGAGTCCCACAGTACCATGGCAAATACCTTAGTTGTGAGGCCTGGTTTGCATGAGCATTCTCCGTCATATATATATATATATATATATATATATATATATATATATGTTGATTTTGGGGCCCGCCATAACACTGGCAATGAAGGCCCATATTGTACCAATCGCGGACGATCTCTTCTTTTCCACGCATCATTAATACTATGTGAAGATTTGTCTGGTGGCCAACAGACGCTAATAATAACGTTATTGCTTATACGAACAATATTCAAAAGTCATTATGATTCCAAAGTTTCGCACCGTTCATTTTAATGGCGATAATGCCATTTGCTGGCCAACTTTAGACACTGCATATAATGACAATTATCCCAACGACAATTTCATTATTAATCCAAGTAATAGTTAATCCTCAGTTTAATTTGAGTTAGATGACTTAATAACGGATACATGGCCATATATTCTAATTACATGTTCATATCTCGAACGACTAAAATCATCGTCATCGTCGACCGCGTTGCGCGAATCCCCTGTGATGCAAGTCTTCGGCCATCTCTGACGTTTGCTAGGATAGAATTCCAAAGTTTAGCCATCCCGCCGCACGGAGAGTGTGGTGCGGTGTCAGGGTGTCAGCCGTGCCGCGGTAGGTTAGGTTAGGTTAGCGTGCATCCCTTGAAATTGGAACTCTCAAGTGTCACGAAGAGGATAGGTCATCGGCTGAAGTTGCATTGCATATCATGACATAATGAAAACAAACGAAGGACGAGATGTGTATCTACGCTTCGAACGGTTTATCTATACATATTATTAGTTTGTTGGAAGGGAGAAATCGAGGAAAAATGCTCGTAAGTAACTTTGTTGAATTCGAGAGTCGAACACAAGCGTGCGGCCATCTGGGGGGGAGTGAATTGTATCGAGGGAAGATTTCAGTACGGTAGAATCGATCGGGTTCACCGAATTTGAAAATCGCGTAGACATGTTCTACATTACGTAGCTTCCGAGTTCCTGAGATTTTCTCCCATGGCGTAAACGGGGGTCCTGGCTAGAAGCCTGTGTGAAGCGTTTGAATCGTCGCTTTGTCCTTTCGCGGTTTTCCTGAAACACTTACAGGCTTTAGTAGGTAGACACAATTCGTGAGTGAGTGCCGTGTGTATGGGAGAGGAACTCTTTAAATCAAGTTGAACATCGGAATAAGTTGATTAAGTTGAGCTAGCTTGAACAACTTGAACCTGATAGGGTACTCCAATGGGCAGACCCGACCGTGATGTGGCGTCGCCTATAGCACAAAGCGGTCTCGTCAACTGAGGTCTCTCATTCAATGCTCGCACAATACTAATAACAGTACGAAGCCTGGGACAAATTAATCGACAATTACTCCCTGCCTTTAAATATGTTATGATCACTAGTGTACTTGTATCGTAACCTATGGTAACGTGTGCGCCTTTAGCCCTTGCCATGTTGAGGTCGCGAAACCTAAAGGCGCCCTTCGTGGATCCTAATTTTTTTCAAGCATAACTTACTCGAATGAGAACCTCCCTCGATGATGTGTCTGCTACCATTATCTTTATTGATATTGATATGTGAACGTTCCCAAAGACTACACAACATAAAAATGCAATACCGGCGCGGGGCACCTATGCGTGAGATATAGGCAGGTAAACTGCAGGTTTGACAAAATACACCCTTCAACAACGGGTTCCCATCCCGAGCGGCTGAACATTGCTCGATGCGTTAGCATGGTGGCTTCTTACACAATGCGATATGCATACGGCAATGTTTGTGCTCAACGTAATCGGCCTTCAATATCCCATGTTCATTCGTCCGAGAGCATCGATGAAAACAATTGCACTGAAATAATGCAGCGACGCTGAAGCCCCTCGAAGATGAGAGGAATAATTTGAAGATAAGACAATTCCAGCTGAATGACGCTTATATTGGACGCCGTCGGGTCCCCGTTCCAAACTTAAGATTTCACTAAACAGTGATATAGGACTGATCGCATGACAACCAATCAGGCCTTTCGAGAGAGCCTTTGATACACGGACGACACAGAAGAGAGCCTTTGGACATTTCGGGGGGGCGGGGGGAGAGGGGGGTGTTGGGGGGCGCTTGGGGGTTTCTTCTAATCTTGTTCCTTTATCGCGCCCCCCAGAAGCCTTCGAGGACGGCATCCCGATCCCGCAGCAGCAGCAGGAGAGGCTGCCGTCAGCATCTAATGTTCAAACGATAGCAGTGGCCCACGGCCGCCCTGCCGCCGCCCATCTGCGATGATGCCTGGAGCGACCGATGTCGGAAGGAAGAATGATATGGACAAGGGCTTTAGATGAGCGGCGGCGGTTGTCGGAGATAAACATTTCGAATTACTCACATTGAAGTATAATCCTTTTTCCCTCTGTAACCCCGTCGGCGATGCGCGCACGCGTTTGCGCGCGTTCGTCCCCCCATTCGTTGGTCGCTCTCGGTGGCACCGACGATTGAGAAGCTGAGAGTGAGGAACATGAGCTGGCGACGGGCCGCATCGGAGGCAGCAGAATGGAGAGACGAGGGGACGCTGGACCCCCCCGGGGGGTGCGGGGGTCGAGACCCAGCGGGGGCTCTCGTAGGAGGTCTGAGCACTCGACATATGTAAACACACTTATCGTGATGATGGTGGTGGTGGTGGTGGTCGTCGACGACGGTTGGGGAGGGGTCGACGAACGTGGAGAGGACAGAGTGAGTCGTGGTGGGCCGCTTCGCCGCTACCGTTTGGCACAATGATGACGGAACGATGATACCGGGTATGGCAGTGCTACCAATGCTACAACTACTACTACTACTACTAGTACTATAGCAGTACAAGTAGCTTAAGTCGTCTTCGACTCAAAATAGGGATTAGAACTCAATTTCAGCCTTCTCTGTCGCTTCGCTCTACCATCGATGTTCGACGCCGGGGCCCAAATAGACAAGGCGGACGACAACGACATCGATGATACTGCCGTTCCGTTGGCGTTGCTCGACGTGAATGAAGAATAGCCCTGCCTGCTCGCTCGAGAGCAACCTATGGTGGACCACGGTGTGTCGAACTATCGAGGCCCGCCTAGATGGCAGAGGAGTATCGCTCAGATTTTTGAGGGGCGGATGGCTGTGTGGCGGTTCGACTGGCAGACGTTCGGTAGGCAGCAATGCGGAGAAAGCGAAGGTGCCCACCAACCGGCCGTGTAGGCGGACAGCCAAACGCACACTATACACATTGATGGGGCCCGGCTTCTTGCACACTTCGGCCGTCTGAGCCTGTTCAGTCGTCTCTTTTGGTCGGTCTGTTTACACCAGAGCAGGCCCGGCAGATAGCGTCAAATAGGCCAGCAGCAGCAGCAAAGGCAACGGCGTCATTGGCGACGGCGCCGGCGTCAAGGAGCCAAACAGATTCTTCGCTGTTCCTTTCCATTCGGCCGGCTGAAGCCTCTACCCCCCCAACCCCCGGTCCCCCAACCCCCGGTCCCCCAACCCCCGGTCCCCCAAGCCCGGTCCCCCCGCGTTGAGCTGTAGCCTCACGGCTTCGTACGTTCGAACGTACAGACATACACAGCTTCGCTCCCTGTTGACTGGAACCTGTAGCACCCCACTATAGCGTACGTACACTCTCACACACACACACACACGCCGCTGTCCTCCTGTTCCTGCCCATCAGACCCAAGGAGACGAGGCGCTCTAAAACCTTTCAGGCGTTACGCAGATATTGAATATACGTTGAACGTTCGGCGTTGTTGATATTGTCGGTGCTATTGTTGTTGTTGTTGCTGCTGCCGCCGCCGTTGTCGTCGTTGTTGTTGTTGTTGTTGATATTGTTCATCGTCGTCGACTGTAGGAGAGTGAGCGAACTATTTTAGGCAGGAATATTGTTCACGAGAACGCGATACACACGGCCGAGGATACGGGTAAATAAACGCGTGATGTACAATGCGCCCTCCTCGGCCTCAGGTTAGGCGGCGAAAACTGCGCTATACGCAGTAAGCCGTCTGCCATTCCTTAATGCCACGGCTATTCCGGGAGCGAGGAGCTGCTGTTGGTTCTTTTGGCAGGCCTTTACTGATGGTTGGGTCGATGAAAGATACCTCTTTCTCTCTCTCTCTCTCATGCCGTGATTTCCACCAATAGTTCAGCCGTACAGAGGCACGGTACGGTACATAACCAACCTAGCAGATAACCTATCTATAATGGTCAATAGGACACATGGTTGAAAAAACACACCAACCTTTGTGGGGCTCAACCTGCAGGTTCTGCATCAAATGTACGCGAATGTGTTGATAAATGACGAAATTTCTTGCATATTCCCGTCTGAACGCTCATGCAGCTTGCACAGCTTTCATATAACCTCCTCGCGAGAGGCCGCACACATTGTGCCTTTCGATTTTGATGATTAGCAACCCTCAAGTGTCAGCTCTGCTCAATTAGCCAAAACAACAGAACTCTAGCGGGCTCTTACATATCAGGAGAATATGCAGGTTGACTCTACAACTTGACCCTTGTTGACCAGAAGCTCCACAACAACAGCACTTTTGTGTTTTGGAGACAAGTGTTGTCCTGGAGAAGCGCCGCACGTGTCCGCTTGTCTGTAGCAAGATTCTCTTGAAACAAGTTCTTATACAACTGTCCGGTGACTGAGGCTCTCGGAGGCAGCATCCAATAGAGGACGATCCCGTCAAAGCCTATTGCCTGCAATAATCAGCATCCTTTTCTCGGCGTGAATCTGCTCACACACCGCCGCCAGTCCAACGTTCCACCTGGGCACAAACATTGCCGACGCTGGCTCCTGTTTGGCTGCATGTGCTATTTCACATTTGTGACTCGTCAGCCATGATAGTATCGATCTAGGGTAGTTTCAGTCGTAAAATCATAGCGCAAGTTCTACTCATAACGGAAAAACGTTGTTCGAGCTGACTGTCAGCTCCATCTGACAGGCCACGGCACTTCACCTTTTCGGCTTCGCCATGAAGACTTGTTCGGGGGACCTTTACGTGTTTTGAACTGGCTGTACCTGCCATAAATCCGCTGATTCTAGGAAGATGATAAAGCAATCGAAAGATTCCCGGAAGCATCTGTAATATACGCAGCCAACTGCAGCATACTTCTTTGCTTGGGGTCAACTAATAACATAACTAAGAACAATAGCAGAAAACTAAGTCTTAGATATTTAGATATTCGCTGTGATAGTGCCGGATTTTTACCGGCTAAAAATCCTCGAACCCCATAAGTTGCGTCAGGTGCCTGGGACCGTTTTTCCCATACAGTCCCAGGCAGTCCCAGATATGCTTGGACACATTCTTATTACATTAAGGGATACATATATTGGACGCCCTTCAAATACTCGATCACCTAATGATATCGTAGAAGTAATCCTAATCGATGAGATCTATTTTTAAATAGTAGGAATTCACCTAGAAATTCTGGTCTGATTAATTATATAGATTAATTATAAGTCTGATTAATTTTCAAAAGAAGCAAAAAAAACACCACCTCATATTTGCATACGTCTTCCTCTCTCTCGTTGTGCCCATGCCATCTCCCTTCGATTTCTATAGCTCCAGCTGTTCGGCTTTAACAGTGACCTGTACGCAAACATCTCCGAGGCTCTTGAGCTACGCGAAAGTAGTGCCTTGGTGGCGATCTCAATTCTGGTACAACTTTCTGAAACGCCATCACCCGAGCTCCGTGTACTGACTTCGCCGCTGCGGAAAATTGTCTATCGAGGTAAGTGATGGACTAACGTACTCGACAGGTGTTGGTAGATATCGAAAATTAGCTTCATTATTAATTAGTAATAATAACGGGATGCATTCGAAAATAGAGATCGATCGATTTGATGTTTGTCTCATTAACGAGAACTAGCAGCGTTGCAGCGTCCGGCAATTAACCATAATTTGAATGAATCATTCATCGGGTGATATATGATTTTCAATTCTATCTATACTACATATTTGTCACTGCTTTTGACGGCTGATAAGGTTTAACTTAGGTGAAGCCAATTTAACCAATTTATTCTAACCTAGAGGCGCTATACCGACTAAGCGACACGTATATATTTTTATTTATATACATTTTAAATATATATATATATATATATATATATGTTTTTTATTTATATACATTTTATATATATATATATATATTTTACACATAAACATCACGGTTGGAAAAAGTGCTGCTTCGTAAACGAAGAGATATTATTGTGCATTAAAAGTCGGTTTATTAAAATAAGACAGGGTTGCTATAGACAACGCGTTATAATTAGCCCGATATTTTTGTAAGTCATCCTGCGATATCGCAAAACCTGAAAAAGGAGCTTTCGCAGTACTAATAAAAAAACAACATCTCCGCGTTACATTGACGGTACAGTAAGCGGCTTTTTGCTAATACCACAATATGATCTACTACTGAAAAGCTCCGTTATTTGATTTGAGCCACATTTTTCATCCATCCTGTATATATATACATACAATAATTAGTCACACAGTATATAAATAGACAGAATATTATGTATATATATATATATATATATAAAATATTCTGTCGATTTATATATACTGCTTCACCTAAGGCTCTCTCCCGCTTGGGAGGCCTGGGGAAAGCAGGGTAGGTATTCCGTCTTTCCTCATAAATTAAAAAAAAGTGACATAGTATATATATAAATAGACAGAATATTTGATTTAATTTTTTTATATGAAAAATTAAGAAATTATATTTTTAGTTATACATTCACTACTTTTACGCATGATATACGGTTCGATTTTCCCTAATATTCGCACGATTGCTTGACTGTTTTGCCGTACTATTTCGCTGCGGTAATTATATTAAATTATATTTGCAACATCCGTAATGCACAGTGTATCCAAACGTATGTATCATTGAAAGCATATAATCTCAAGAGATATTTTAATATAAATCACTATTAATATTACTCTATATGGTCGATCTGCGTTATGTGTATATGGGCTCGTAAGCTCGAAGGGCTCGATTCCTCATCACAATGTGGAAAGATACCGTCTTTGTCAAACTGATTAGAAATACAGTTCACTGGATTGAATGCCATCGCACTCGGGAAATATTATCCATAAACCGCATAAATTTACGCTGCCACCCCCCCCCGATACTCCAGGCCCCCTGGGCAGTTGGATAGGTTTAACGGTATCGGTGTCGAAGAGCGATTTTCTCTAAAGAATTACCCTTCAGCTCGTGCACAGGATCTTTAACGATATTCGTGTCGAACGACTATTAGTACTCACAGACGAACGTTGAATTTACATAACTACATATTATTGCGTAGAGTTTCATTGTTAGGTCCTGGGGAAATTCGATCGGAAAATCCTACCTAATTGTGCCGGAGAAAGGTGAAGGCCTATATATATATATAGCGCGTCAAAAGGATTGCCCACCCCGATGTTTCTGATTTTTTTTCTCAACCGTAGGGTAGGTAGGTTCAGTCATTCAAATATATCACATTTCAACAACTTTACGCGAATATTTGGCTATCTAACTCAGATGTAGACATTTGATATAGGAAATTGTCGTTTTGAGGGTGCGTCCAAATGATAGCCCACTTAGTGTTTGTCGCACACAACTGAGTTATAACATCGTTCTCTTACAAGTTTTTTTTTTTACAAATTTACGATTTTGTCGGACCGCCGCCGTTCTCCAGAACAGAAATTAATCGACTGGACATAGACTCATCAAATTTACGTATGAGGTTTTGATCAAGAACATGCCCTTAGGCTGCCAAAGCTTTTTTAGCTCATGTAGCGTTTGATACTGCTTGCCACCTCTAAAAGCAACTCTAGATAAGACGCTCCACAGGTTTTCTATAATATTCAAGTCTGGATGGCGTGCGGGCCAATTCAGTATGTCTTGGGTCTCGAAGAACTCCCTCACGATCTTCGCCGTATGAACTCCGGCGTTATCCTGCTGGAAGATGAATCTTTCAGCACAGATCTTCTCGGTGTGATTCCTAAGTTGATCCTCCAACATAGAAACGTACGCATGACTATTCATTCAATCGTTTACGAAGACCAAATCAGTCTTCCCTTGTAGCCAATACCGAGCCAAATCATCACATCACCACCTCCAGCTTCTCGTGGACCTAAGAGTTTCTCTTCTTTCCTAATGTCATGGAAGTAATAAGAATGCCCATCAGGACCGCCGGGATTGAATCTCTTTTCATCAGAAAACAGCACACGTTGCCTCTGCCCTGTCCACGAAATCTACGCACTAACGAAGCTCAGTCTTGGATCTGTGTTTCAATATTAAAGGAAGTTTTCGCTTGAGTTTTCTATGAACAAGATGTTCTGATGCCTGGAGGCATATTTCCGCATTTCGGACGTTCGTTCAACGCCAGCCTCGGTTTGGAATTTCGCGACAAGTCAAAAAATCTGTTTGAGGCTCTTCGGAGGAGGAAGCCTTTTTTTTACGCGTACTTAGGGCGTAAAAGCACCAGGATGCCTTGGGGCGTCCTGGTGCTTTCTTGGTGCCGTACTGTTCAGGATCTTTAAGAAAATTCGAAATTACCATCTTGCTCCTTTGGAAAATTCGCGCGACTTCTCATTTTGACTTGTTTTCTTCATTGAAGTTGGAAATAATTGTCTTTTCTAATCTTCACTAGTTGGCGGTCTTGGCTGAATCGTAGTTTTCGCTGACAGAGGGTCCAGAAAATTTGTGCGAGAACTACCTTACACGGTGGTTCCACTCGACAAACACTAAGTGGGCTATCATTTTGACGCAGCCTCAAAACGGCAATTTTCGATATCGCATGTCTACGTTTGAGTTGGATAGCCAAATCTTCGAGGAAAGTTCTTGAAATATGATATATATGAATGGCAGAAAGTGAAACTGCAGTGCTACCCTACGGTTGAGAGAAAAAAAAATGAGAAAACTACACGGACGCAGTGTTCATTTTTAGCTTCTTGTTCGATGGCGACTTGAGAGTTTTTCTGTTGAAATAATGGGATACATTTAAACAAACCGAAAGAACGTATTTCGTGCAATAAAGTCTGGTAGTGTCTTTGTTTTCCCATACACACGCACACATATATAGCTGTCGTGGTTCGCAATAGATATATAGTCTAGCGTATCACCATCAGATCCTGATCAGAGAACGATGAGTGAGAGCATTCTACTCGGGAACCTTTCGTACAATTGACATTGAATCATCTTCATCGTTCTGGTAGGCACAACATACACACAACTGGGGCAGCTCGACACTCAAGTCAATTTTGTCAAGGCCAAACTCGAGGGTCGAACGCGATTCACTATCAGCGACGACCATCAGAGCTGGAATTCGGGATGTTTCAGCTATCAGAGTGTGCCAGAGGATCTTTTAATTATCATGCAATTATTTGAAAATATTTACCTACAACTTAAGCGAGACCTCGTGCTTGATAGATCCGGCATCGAGGGAATCTTCTATGCAATCTTCTGTGCTTATAGCTGTCCGGCATCGATATCTTGCGCACCCCTTGGATTACCGTCTAAAGCCACACGGTTATTGCTACAAAGCTGCATATTTATTACTATGTAGATGTGTGTGTGTGTATGTTCATCTTCACCCGCCCCCTCCTCTTACCGAAGGCAGGCCCACACGAATGCACCCACTCACCACGGCACTGGGGGGGGGGTTTCAATAATAATACCTCCTGGCAACCCACTTCCCTCTATATTACCCATTGGCTTTAATAAACACAGTAACGGTGGATTTGTATTGTATTGCACGAAGTACAACTGCTGTACAGTAAGCCCACTTCACCCTGGTATATCGTAAAAACCGCTAAATGATCTCTAATTATCATTCTTCGGAACGCCGATCCGCTGCAAAAGTTAAACGCGTTACTTTTACAAAAAAAAAAATGTAGATTTGATTTGTCCCCGCTATCCAGATTTTCGACAATGCAGTTGAAATATTGACTAGATATATATATATATGTATATAAATTATGTGCCCGCTCCACGAGCCTGAGAACGATGTCGACCACGTCCCTCGAACCGTCGCGCAACCGATTGCGAGATGTGAAATCGATAAAATTACAACTTCCACACCCCCTCTCTTCTAATAAATGGCGCGACTACCCGAGAATATGAGACGTCTCGATGCGGCCGACGTCATCACACCACCGAAAAACATTTCAACAAGGATGCGCCCGTTCAATCAGGTTTCATTTCTACACTATATCACACTGTCTCTCTCTCTCTCTCCCCCTCCCCTAATATCGACTCGATTCCAATGGTGGATCTGTTGCCCTGACCACATTTACAACACGTCGTTTCGTCAAGCCATCAGCGTGCGCGAGTTGTACGAAGCGCGGTGACATTTAATCGAGATCCAAGTGGTTTAGCATTAAATGTGGCATAAAACAGTCTATCAGGAGTGATCAGAAATACGGGTCACGGTATCAGGATGTGGGCTTGCAATTGTAATGATTTCTCAAGGCATTTATATATATATATATATATATATGTATATATAGTCCGCCCTTGCAGAGGCGCCCGCTGGTGGGATCACTTGAGGTGGCTGCCACCGGCAGGATGAATAGAACACATCATACAGACATAAATCTTGTGTCATCATTACTTCAATATATATATATATATATTACTTCATTATATTATATACATCATTATATCTATACTATCATTACTTCAATATATACTATATGTATCTCACATAATTCACGTATGGAAAATTACTATGTTCTTATTTACTCGCATGTTATAACGCTAATTACGATTATGATGTAGGTATTTCTTGATTGAACTTCTCACTGTAATGATTTCTAGCCCAGTGGGTCATATACCACTTTGGCAATGGTGTATTATATTTTATGACGTCACTCCTAATATCTCATGTATCACGATCTATACACCTAGCAGAGATCATGAGTAATTTATAACACTATACACGTATCTTTGTCAACTTTTGTGTCATATGCTTGAAACTATCAAACGCTGGCCGTTCAATGCACTTTATTCGAACTCGAGACCGTAATTGCAACAATTATCCCTATCTGAACAACAAAATAACACCAACTAGCCCAAGCAAACAATACACTAAACCAGCACCGCTTACGAGCAGCTATCCTTTGGTTTGATTTTTATTTCAATGCATAAACATGTCACGTACGAAGGCGTCAATGATTGCAATCGTTAGCACTGTATTGTCCGGTATGATTATCCATCGCAGCTGAAACCAGCGTAAGCTCGCTATTATTTCATGTCGTAATTAGTTTCTCAGATCTACAATACAATTCCGTGGTGGTTTATCGTTGCAGGACAGGAAGCAATGATTCAGCATCTGTCCGTCAAGGAGTTGCTTCCAGATACAACAGAGTATATGACCTATGATGGATCCCTAACAATGCCAGGCTGCTACGAGACCGTCCGGTAAGTATGAAACACTTAACAGTAAATGTTTCTAGCCAGTGTCGGGTTGGAGAACCCTTTGCTCAGAGTCTGTACCATATACATATACAGCTATATATATATATATTATCTGCCTTACCCGTACCTGACAAGAATCCTCAGATAAAGAAAGATGACAAAGAACTCCAAAGATCCTCTGCTTCTGTCCGGTTAAGAGCTGAGGCCTGTCAGATAGGGGAACAGCTGAGGGTAAGCTCGAAAAACAGTTTATATATATATATATTTATATATACCCAAACACTTCATCTCCCTAACTTAGATTAACTTAGATTATTAACTTAACCTAGCCATTTCATCAGAAGCGCTCTCCTCGGAACGCAGTTCCGCGACCAG
Organism: Stratiolaelaps scimitus; assembly: GCA_019614645.1. Lineage (NCBI taxonomy): Eukaryota > Metazoa > Arthropoda > Arachnida > Mesostigmata > Laelapidae > Stratiolaelaps > Stratiolaelaps scimitus. The sequence continues at coordinate 402,753 of JABWDB010000064.1, read as the reverse complement.
CCTGTGTGTTTTGGGACCTTCAACAACTGTGTCCATGTTCGCCGAGCGCATTCATCTACTGGGATCGAAGATTCGATACTTTGACGACAAATGAAGTCCGAGAAGCAACGCATAGATGCCAACGAATAGATATGACTGTACATGTGGACACGTCTAGTTTTTAAGTTCGTGCGCTAAGCGACATCGGAAAGGGTCGTGCTGTTGAACATCATCAACAGTTGCAGAACGCGAGGCGGGTTCACGATGTTGACACGCATTTGCATGGCAACACGCCCGTCGCTCCCAGCAAAAAAAGAAATATAAGGTTCTCGATCGGAACACTTTTATCGAGATTTTCAAATGTCTCTATTACGTTTCATGTTGCCTAATAGCCGTAAACACTATAATCATATATAGGTTCATAATGAAGTAATAAACGTTTGTGTCCATCGATTCGCGCTACTGGGATTATGCGCTATCGTAGTAATTGTTCTCACCCTCAAGGCGCTAGTTAGTTAATTACGCGAGGAAATTACAATATTATAGTTACCAAGCTAGTTTTTCAACAAGAAAAACTCCCTTTTTGGTGGGGAAAGTGGTTTTTTTTTGGTGGGAATTTTGGTTGTATGCTCCTTTTCGATCTGGTCGTGATTTTATAATATTGAACATATTTTCGACCCTGGACGGCAGTTTTAATTCCATTTTGTTGAGTGAGGTTTTGTCTAAGTAATTTAGTTCATTCTAATTTCATTTAATCTATTCTAGTTTAGTTTAATTCACCTTTACGTCATTCTTGACACGTTGACATTTGTATGTCACGTATATTATATTAATTGGACACTACTTTATTTAGAAGTTATTTATATTTCTTAAGACCTCGGTTCCATAAAAATATTCCATTCCCTGCGCAAGTTATCACTTGCTCTATGTATTTATTTATGTTCTAAACTACGTCACATATAACTGCCATTCCGTTACTTTAAAAGTGCGGAGTATCCAGTTTGCTCGCTGACCAGCAATTTCGGCAACATCTGCTACATGTTCCGAGAATTTTAGACTAGTAGATGTGAGTACTCATAGATCTCCACTAGTCTGTTGTGGCTTGAGTTCCATACTACCTATTTTGTATTGGTTGTATAAAGGTACTGAAATGGAGTACTGTAATCTCTCAATGCCTGCTGGAGCATTGATCTTTGTTGTGGCGTACTGACTGGACCGTATATCTCAATGTCGTCCGCACAAATTTTCATTGATACAGATGGGGGAGGTTGTATGTGAGAGAATATATATATATATATATATATATATATAAGAGATTGTTTAAGATTATTCTTTCTTGAGGACACCCAACAGACGTTGCCATTGCGCTTGCTGAGAACTCTTTATTTACACGTACTCGGAAAGTTCTGTTGTGTAGGAAGTCACCGATCCAGGTCACTATCAGCTTCTCTACACCAACGGACAGAAGCGCAGCGATTTGGTTTACGTGTGTCACCATTTTGAATGCAGATTTTGATTCGAAGTACTTAGATAGCATCGAAGCACTGCGACGAATTGATCTCTGTGGCCCAGCCGAATTTCGTGTCTAGCAACTGAAGCACTGTACTATAGCTAGGCCGGTACGCAAATTGGGATTCGCAAATAAGTCCTTGGCAAGAATCGAGTAAGGTAGATAAAATAAGCAAAGGTGGCCCCGACAGGTCCTCTCATAGTAATACCTAAAAGGTTAAGAGCTGAGGCCTGTTGGTCAGATAGGGGAACAGGTGAGGGTCAGCTTGAAAAACTGTTTAAATAAGACCTTGGCGGGTAGGCATTATTGTCGAAAATTGCTGTAGGTCTCATGCTCTCAAGAAGCTCACATGCTGATCACGGAGGGCCCGACACCAGGTGAGTATTTTCAGGGCCTCTGGTGAGGGTATGCCGTATTACGACGGTATTCCAGGGGGCTCCCTCCCGCTTGGCGGAGGCGTGGGGAAAACGGGGTAGGCATTCCGTCTTTCCTCATAAATTAAAAAAGAAAAAAATGAAGCTTACATGCTAATTGTTGCTAATGACACCGAGCGCTTGTTTCTGGGATTAGTCGTGGAGGCTATTTTGTGAAATGGGCACACAATTGCCGGGCGGAAAATATCCGAGATCTCGGAGTTATCGTTGTTGGCCTTCTGAAGACCCATGAGAGCGGTACACAGAGTGACAGCCCGAATTTCTCCATCACGAATGATGGTAGCTCATCCGGATGATTATTATTATAATTATTATTGTAATTATAATTTGTATTTGATTTTCTTTGACACCGCCTTTTGTGTGATGAGGCACTTCGATCGCGTCCACCATCCGCTGTGAGTAACATCTTATGCTGGGTAACCTCAGCTAGTCCCGATACGAGAACTTAAGCATTATATGCAGTTCCTTTAATAAATCGATAAAGCCTTACCTTACCCCAAACCGGTTCGTGATAGTGTAGTTTCTTGGGACCTCATGCGCGACCTTCGTCTTCCATACGGGAGTCAGTCTACAGCGACTACCGGACGGTGCACGACAGTGGCAACACCATGCAACATATTTACTGTCTGGGCAACGAAAAACGACCCTGGTGGCAACCCATCCGCTGTTAATTTATTTAAATCGAGGTGCACGCTGTTCTAGTCTTTGACTACCGGCAGCAGGTCGACTGTGTTCCATTTTTATTCTTGTTGCAATTGGCAGATTCGCTATTTGCCAGTATCGGCAGTCGTGCCAGCGTCTTGCAATCGGAGGAGGGACACGTAGGTGTACGGGTTCGATCCCCCACCGTTGCACATTTGCATTTAGGGGTCCGTCTTACGAAGCAATGCCAAAAAGCACCACCCTGGACGTTAAATGTTTAAGGCTAAGAACCTAGGTCTAGTATCGGCAATAACAAACATTTTACAACGTACATCGTACCACGTGCACTTATAATATTAACATAATTCAAACAACGTAATTGTCAATCTAATAGTTAGGGTCGGCTTATCTCGCAGCGTTAATGGACATACCCATAATTATTGTTACGTTATTAACATAATTCATTAGCGTATTAGACAGCGTTAACTCAATCAAGACCTGTACCCCAGGACAGGCCTCCGGAGTAGCTTTACTTCGGAAGAAATCGGGCCTGATACCAAACATCAGTCTAATAATCAATTACGATTGAGCCTCGTACAGATTCGGACGTCAGCAAAATCATGCATCTCGCCAAGTGAACATTGTTTAACACACTCTTTAATTGGCAAGATTTACTTACTTGACAAATGAAACAGACCTGTACTTTGTCCAACATTTCGACAAGTCCCCCTGAAAAACGATCTCAATACGACTGAACCGTAGAGATACTTATAGGGGGGAACACTGAAGTACTTTTGACAGCACCACGAGTCCATTGCATCTGTTGCTGCCTGGGATAATGAACGACAGTCGTCTCGGGAGCGGAACTTCGGGGAGAAGCCCCCTCGGGAAGATCTCGGGGTTCTTGAGACCGGGCACTAACATTCAGAAGAACAGAGGGCCTATTAAGGCAACCCTTGAGGAACTCCGAACAGGCAAGGTTCATTTCAGCTGTAAATGTCGTCAAATTGAACACAGACATATCGATCGTGAGATAAATCTCTGGTTATTAACTAATGTATTTTTTTTTGATCTACATACAACGTCCGAAGCTTACAAATTAGTAGTTGATTGAAAACGTAATCAAAGGCTTTCGGAAAATCAAAGTAGACGCAATCGAAGTGCACGTTTCCAACCCTAGAAAAAATAGCCTATCATGAACAGTCTCAACCGCCTGTATCTATGTGGATTTCTCCCTCATCAACCTATTGATTAAACCTACTTAATCATTGGCTAGCTGATTATTAGAAGAGAGCTATTATGCAGATACGACCTACAATAATTATCTCAAAAAGTTAGTCAAGCAATAGAACCGTGAGCCACGGATCGCTGGGCGTCCACGTTATTTACTACATTAATAAACAACGGCGGGATCATACACCCCCACACGTGACTGTAGACACCCCCTCAAGCCCTGCCTGACGTATCTGCTATAGATCATTGTTTCTGTCATGTAAATGCGCACATATACGTATAACTATAAACTTAAACTAAAACGGCACCAGCATCAGCAATGTTTTCAATTATAATTCGATCCGTGCGTAATGATTTATATATATTTAAACCGAGCTGAACGCATCCAGGCATTGCCTATTTGGTTGGCGTCGTTGATACGCCGCCTTCCTTTCGAGATTCTCATGTTATCATCGAGAACACCAATCGATACGGGGACAATGGCCGAGCAGTTGGCTGGCCAGGTAGCTAGCTCGCTGTACGGTCTTTAAATCTTCTAACAGTAATAATAATAATACGATATGAGAGTAAGTGGTACGCACGAGTTTCGCGGGAGCTTATTGTAAATCTATCAGATTGTAACACCATGATTATAATAATAATACATGCATAAAAGCAATCAGATGTTTTTAATATCGATATCTTTCAGACGATCTCTCCTTATCGATATCTCTACAGTGTACCCATATCGCTCATATATTGTTGTAACGGGGGGGCGTTCTCATTCAGTGTCCTGTGTTTGCGTTTGTCAACGAAATAATTAACGCACGGAGGCAGATTATGTGTCTCATCGAAGATAACCTATGCTACCGCCTTTGGTCGGCTTTCTCCAATGAGATGAGTGAAGGTATGTTACGGCCATTGGTGACGTTAGCCTGTTCCCAAGTGCGCCACTAATTATTGAATCTATTAAGGTACACAATAATATATATATATATATTTTTTTTGTTCTTGACGGAGAATACTCATGCAGAGCAGGCCTCACAATTAAGGTATTTGCCATGGTACCGTGGGACTTCAGCCTGGAGTGGAGTGGCAAACCTGCCCCACTAAACTCACGTCCCACTTAATCTTCACTCTGAGTTGTTAGTACGCTATTGCCGTGAAGGATCGCGTCGTGGTGCTGAGAATCAAAGTTGGGATCGATAAATTGAGGGTCACAGCGTGAAGCGATAACTCCAATCCTCGTCGTCTCGAGGCATAACTACGCGCAAATTTAGCCAAAGTGTATGGCTTTGATGCGTCCAAGTGGATAATTAGTGGCGTGCACTGTGCAAGCGTTACTTTACGCAGGGTGGCCAAACATAAGAGACTGCAAGAGCAATCATTATGTGGCACAATACACAAGGACATTAAGATATATATATATATATACATTATTGATTAGTCAATTATAAAAGCTTTTTTTTGTTCACGGCGGTCCGACTCTCATCGGCCTTAAACATTTCGCGTTCTCAAAATTGCTTCCTGCATTGCCCCTTCATAAGAGGGGCAACGTCGATTAAATGCAAATGTCCAACGTTGTCGGGGGTGATTGAACCCTCCCCTGTGTGCGCCCCCCCTACGTCTGTCGCCTCCGATTGCCGAAGGCAGACGCACACGAATGTCTCCCCCGAGGCCACCCGGGGGCTCGACAGTAAAGAGCGTTAACTTATATGAATAAAGCGACAATTAAAATGAAGCAGATTCAAAAATAGGCATGCCAGCGCAAATTGGTAGGATTTACTCATCCAACTGAGAAATGCTGGTTCAGACAACTGCTGGCTGTAGTGTCTATATAAAATCCTCCTCGCTTTGCTTGACGCAGTCAATAATAATAATGATAATAATCACACTATAGCATTCGTTCTGCTTCAAGAGCGATCGGGGGTATTATATTCAGGTCATTCTGTGGGAAAATGTGCTCGGGTTATGGTCAAGCAAATATCATATACTACCGAAGAAAAGTTGGTCTGTACCTAAGCGCTAATGAGGTGGCAGCGTCATCGATTACCTTGATGATCCCAACGCATACATGTTTCGGAAATCTATATATATCTATATATATATATATATATATATATATATATATATATATATATATATATATATATATAAGAGCTCTCTTGGAGAAAAGGACACACTTGAAAAATCTGATTTTGGTGCGTTCTGGCGTACAAATAGAGACTAATCGAAGTACATTCAATATCGGGATTGATTGTCAATTACCAGTTGGAAGGTCCTAGAGTGTTGACCCTTCTGTTCGTGTTGAGGGTCAAAGGATTCCTTCTATAGACAAGTTCCTCTCATATCCCTCATGGTACGGTGGTGTCTGCCAACCATAACCGTGTGCAGAGGGCATCGACTCTTAAGTATAAAACAACACGTCTGGGACTGGCTGCGGCCGTGACCAACAACAACAACAACGACAATACGTGTGGGTGTGATAATGGCAGCGGACGACGACCACGTGCAAAGGACTATCAGCTTTCACGTTACAGACAAAAAATTAACAACACCACCAGCGTGCTGGGGACGGTGGCTAAGTTGTCTTTGCATGTAAAAAGCGAAGGTCGCAGGTTCGAGTCCCACGACCTGGTGAGGACATATACAGAAGAACTTAAGCATTGTATGTAGAATTGCAGGTCCATTAATTAACCAATCAAATCGTTACCTTTACCCGTAAGAAAATTGATTAAGGCCACATGTCGGCATACAGTAATAGGAACAATGCCGTGAGCACCCTCCTGGATGCACCCTGGATACCGTTACGCGACGGTTGAAGATCCGGGGGAGCCAACTTCAGACTGATGAGACTGAGGGTCAGTCGTGGGTTCAAGGATTCTGGATTTGATTATGAGCCCTTCAACCAGTAGAGTCGGACGTTTGCCTCAGAAGCCAATCCTAGATACGATTCATTTGGAAACTCTCCTCCGACCATCTTTGTCTCCGCAGAACTGTCACACATACTGATTTTACTAGATAACGATATATACAACGAGATATACTATTTTTTTAAAGATTTTTAAGGTAAATCCTGGATGGACACCAGGCCTCGCAACTAAGGTATTTGCCAGGTAGTGTCAGACTCCTTACTGACTAAACCCAGAACCGATTTTGACTTGGGACACCGACCGGGACTGTCAAAAGTATTACTTCAGTCAGTGCCTTGCAGGGACCGGCAGTTGATTACCGACCATGTTTCAGTACAACGAGATATACTGTTGTCGCTCAAAGAAAACTATCCCCTTAGTTGAGGGTCGGGATTTCACGAAACAGAAGAACACAATAACAGCTTGTAAGAGGCTCCTTTTCAATGCAAACTGCGGCGGCTTGCCCTGGATGGCTAATGTGTATATCGTTGAGTGCGGTTGCGATGGAAGCTGTGAAGAAGCATGATTTGTGGTCGCGTCTTGTTGGATCTCCAGATACCTGCTTGGATAGGATATGGCTAACATTGTTCCGCCGTCACATACGTCCGCTGCAATAGGGTCGGTTATGTTAAGTATGACCCACATCGTAGGTCCTCGAAGCAACGCACTATCGAACCACTTCAGCAGCGGAAAGACAGATGAGAGTCAGCTATGAAAACAAGAGACTACAAAGTTAGCGCGAAGGACATTTTGGTACACGTGTTTGTGGACTTTATTCAAAATTCGTACAGTCCTCGAACTTCTCCTCAAAAACCCCAGATGCTGTCAGACGTTCGGATTGCTTAAAGAGCCTTAAATATATTCTTCAATCTTCTCAACGCAAACCTGGTGATTTCACATGACCCTTTTATAGATCATAAGAGCTCGTTTTTTTGTTCAGCCAAGAAGCTGTATTCTCCGAAATCGAATATGTCAGCCCACTCTTATTAGCAGTAGTACTAAACGACTTCCGACCTGCATGCTACCGCGTTGTGATGTTAGGCCTACCATGTACCCTGGTTGAAAAATCGGAAAAATCGTCCATGAGAATAAAGCAGAGTATGACTTGTATTCAAAGAAGCGTTCGAAGGGATTCCGCGAAGGAAACGCTCCTCTAATCAATATCCAGAATACGAGATTCATGAAGTTCAAACGAGCAACAAAACCTCGAAGCTGAAGACAAGATCTGCTTTTGCGGACAAAGATGGAGCACATTAACAGCTTAGCATTAACCCACGCCGACAGCATTGACCTTCTTAGCCTTTAAGTCGTGTAGCTATGGACATCGCATAGAGACACGGGTTCGAATGGCAAGATGTACTCTCTCTCTCTGCTCCATTAACTTGGAGATGGCTTTAGTTTAGGGTCACGCCGAATTTACATTGCCTGGAGACATTTCCAGCAACCAAATTCATGTACATATATCGAGAGCACTTTGGACATAGCCTGGCTGACCATCGTAGGGAACCCCGGAGCGCTGGTCGACAAGCTACGGTAGAGTATTCGTATTCCCTTAATCAGCAAAAGGCCGAATTTGAAAAAAACGGAGCCATGAAATGATGTAGTCAGTCCTTTACATCCCCTGTTGGAAGCCAGAGGCCGCGGGCTCGAACCCCGGTGCGTGACATATAAGTGAGCTTAAGCATTATGAAATTGCAGCTCCTTTAATAAATCAATAAAGCCTTACCCTTACCCCGTGTACGCTTCAAGACAAGTGGAAAATAATCCCTGGCGGAGTGCCAAATGCCCTACACAGTCTACGAGCTAGAAAATCTGCAATATACGCCTCAGTTACGGGTGAACGCGGTTCCCAGCCCACAGGGCAGATCTGGCCGACTAATGCGAAATGAGATTTAAATTAACAAAAAAATAGCAACATTACTCTTGGTGAACTAAAAGTTAAGGGCTTTAAATAAAAAAATATGTCCTAAACTTCTAAAACGTACAGCCTAAGAGTAATTTTTGAGAAAACGAATCATTTTTTGACACTATCAACTGGCATTTGCCATAAGCACAATTACATTACGAGATGTTATTTTTTACTATGTCGTATATTAATTATGGTTGTGCGTCTTAAAATATACAATAATTAGCGAAAGACGCAGTTGGGGGTATCAGGCCGAGGCCTGACTCACGCCTGGTCCCAAGCGATTCGACGGCATTGTTCCTTTTAGAATCCTTAGACAGAGCGATGCTCTTCGTTGTCATTCCCAGTCTAAGCCTTTTGCATACTGTGAGACAAGGGTCGACTTTATACAGACCGCGTAGTCGATCTATGATGCAACGTATAACAAATCTACAAATGTTTACTTTCTGTTACAGGTGGGTGATAATGAACAAGCCCGTGTACGTCACGAAACAGCAGCTATATCTCTTACGCAAGTTAATGCAAGGCGATGATGCTAATCCAAAAGCTCCAATGTGGGATAACTTCAGGCCACCCTTGCCACTCAACCGTCGAGTTACGTGGACTAACATCGACTTTCACAATAACAAGGTCCGGAATGGCCTGAAGGTACATATATATATATATATATATATATATTGAGAACTCTCTGTGCGTCCTTATTTTCTTCATTTAATGTCATTCTACTAACACTTAACTGGCGGTGGCCGTCTAAGTAGAGCCGTTCTAAATAGCCCTGTTCAGATACAAGTAGCTCGCGACAGCCTTTGCCTGAAGATCATTATGAAATTTTACATCGTATACCGGCGAGGAGATGGCAGGAGCTATATAGCGACAATTGATAGGTGTATCTCGGCTATGGGCCCAGCACGTTCCCACCGTTTATGAAGATATTGAACGAATGTTTGCACTCTGATATCATCACGTTGCAGAATATCCCCCAGAGAAATCTCTCACTCGAGACCCAACGACCCTTGAGAGGTTCCGCGAACGGACCCTTAACATACCTATTCTTGGAAGTGTATGCGCATATGCCCTGTTCACACGAGCTGACCCCGTCCATAGGTTTCATTGATTTTTACAGTCGTTGTAACAGTTTTCACCGTTGTTTAATTGGTTGCCCCATTTATTCGATACCTAGGTAATGCATGTGGAACATAATGGCGTAGCGAAGAAATGGTGAAATATTTATGTCTCCTTCAAAGATTTAACAATTTGTGTATTGTTGACAATGGGCGAACTTCGAGCGAGGTGACGCCATCATATTTGGCGTCATATCCGCGACGGAAACTTAAGGTTAACTTACGTATATGTTCGTAAACTTAAAGTTAAATGGACGTTGAATAAAAAAAAAACTAGCCTCACTTCACTATTACTCACGACGAACTTGTATTTGAGAGATGACATCGAAGAGTTTTTGCCAAGATGCTAAATTGCATGGTGAGTAAACGACTCCCTGACGCCGATTAATAAAAAAAAATTGTATTTGTAAAACTTTCAGGGAAATAACTGCCCTCGAATGAGACGAGAAACAGGATATCGAGGTAAACAGGGAATAATCGATTTCGGCCATTCGCGTAATCTCCGACAATAACAATATATATTATTATTATTATTATTATTATTATTCGACGTTATTATTATTATTACTAATACCGCAGCGCAGTGGCTTGGACGGCTAAGTGGTCTCTGGCTATCGGAAGCCAGAGGCCGCAGGTTCGAGCCCCGCTGTGTGACATAAAAGAGAGCTTAAGCATTGTAACAATTGCAGCTTCTTCAATAAACCAATAAACCTTTACCTTTACTAATAAAAAATATTTCGCTTAATACTAGAATGTTGCTGTTATTTATATATACTACTACTACATACAGTGCCCTGCGTTTGCTGAGTTTCAAGCGGATGACGATCATCGCTTACGAATAGAGAAGTCATCAGTTATTAAATAGTAGCTAAATATATGACCAGCGATCCCGTGGCCATCGATCGTAGTCGAGGGATTAGGCCGTTTTCAAATGCGCAATGTACATCACAAATGCACATGCGCAATGTACATCACAAATGGTTCCCTTGTGGCTCTCCAGTTATAATGTTTTCAAAAACAACAATAATAGAATGATAATCATTGCGAGAACACCAATTATGTATGCCGTAATCTTACATCATTTGTAAGCACATTTGATTTTGTGTTATGGTCTGCCAAACAACAACTCGGTCATAAAACTTCACCCTCTGACAACATTTCGATGTAAACCGGAAAGATGGCACAAAAAAATCAGTTCGCACTTCATAAACATATTCGACACCCCTCTCGAAAGTTCCATTATGTCAACTGACACACGAATGAGGATCGTGAAGACCAAGCGTGGTATTTCTCAGTAATAGATTTTCTTAATAATATGGATTAAGTTACATAACAATATGGATTAATTTTCTTAATAATATGGATTAATTTTCTAACAATATGTAGCAGTTACCCTAAGAATATGTATTAATTTCTTTGATAACATGTAGTAATTTGCCTAATAATATGTAGTAATCTAACAAACTCTTTCCCCATCCCTTGCCCTCAATTGCAGTGAACTCGAAATACACTGAACCGGTCACCCTGGAGGACCTTGAGGATTTGGACAAAGAACTACTGTAACTTGCCAATGAGCTTACCACATGAGCAATAAGTGGCTAATGGTACACCTGTGAAGTTACGAAGTGTCGCCAACTCGAACGAAATCGATTGATTCGAAGGGTGTCTATGTATAATAACAAGAACAGTGACGGTAATGACGATTATGAGTAACAAATTTTAAACAACAGATATCTAGGTAACGGCAGAGCTTAGAAGTTACTGGCGGTTGATAACAAATTACACTCACATTCGTGGACTGTGTGTATGTATATATGATTCACATCACCTGTTCAAATAAACACATGTTGTCATATATCGATCGTGTGATCATTTTATAGTGGCATTGACCAATGTTTATAGTTTACATTCTCTAGCGCATTTGACCTAAAGTAGACGTATATAGGGTGAGCTAAAAGTAGCAGGCGAGAGTAACTGTTCTATGAAGAACTAACGCAAATATGGCCCCACATGTTCTTGTAGTAACACCTTCACGTTCAGATTCTGTCAGAAAGCCAAGCGGCTGAGAGTCTGCAAAAGTAATGTGTTTTTTCTCTGTTCATAAAGAAAGCCATTAATTAGTTATTTTCATCTCTTCACTCTTCAGATAAAGCGACAATGACCTGGCAAAGATAAGGCTTCTATTTGGTTATTAACGGACATATGTCTGGGTGACCAATAGATCCAAGCTGTTGAATCATAGTAGTTTACTTGATTAACTCGATACTATAACCGGTGAAGAGAGTTCGTTTATACTCACACTTATACATAAGTGCACTCGTCATTTTTTTCAAAAATTTTTTAAAAAAATAATCACTTTTTTTTCAAAAATCAAAAAACGCCAAAAGTCAGCTATGAGCGCGGCTATGACGCAACGATGATTCTGCTACGAGCATTTCTATTTCCTAATTTGAAAGGCCATGGGTCAAGCTTGCTCGAAATACATGTGAAATATGGAAAAGCCCAAGTGATAAATAATGGTCAGTAGGTATCTACACATATATAGATAAATATATATTATATATGGGGAGAGATAGGTGTACCGCAGAAGCTGTCAACCATTTAATCTCAGCAGGGTCAATCAGTCAGACATACATATGCACGTGGCGTATATGATGAGCATGGTGCGGCAGAGGGAAGTTGAGCGACTATCTTTCAATCTTGGTATCCCTCCACGTATTTATCTATCCGTGTATTTGCCGAGGCTGTGTTTCCATTCGAGTGAAGTGGGTATCGCAATCGGCGTAACAGCCTTTGTCCGGGTGCTCTCAGCAAATCGGAAGAGGCCCTACAACCGAGCGGGGAGTGCTCGAAGCGAGGAGATGGCCGCCGGGAGGGGCCGCTGGCGAACAAGGCCAGCGCAGGCCGCCCGCGAACAAAGAAGGACTAAGCGGCGACAGCAGCAGCAGCAACCGTAGTACGATTTTTAGGCCCGTCCTGTCTCCTGTCCTCGATCGATCGAAGAACAAATCGTACGTTTTTAAAACTAGTCAACGTGTCAACATAATGGGATTAGAGAGGAAATTACTTAGCTTCGTTTGCACCGGCTTTTTTTTTACTGTTTGTGTTTGCTGCCAGGTTTTATCTCTCTCCGTCTCTCTCTCTCTCTCTCTCTATGCATATATATAATATATACCTTTCAGGACTATGCAGTTTCGCGGCTATTCTCTTAGGGGTCCTCTCTCTCGTCTGAAAATAAAATTACCTAGGGAGCAAATCTAATATATATATATATATATGTATATTCTACATTGTCCACACTCGTTTCTGTGAGAATTTTTATACGCACTCAATTTTAGGGGGACTGGAGAACGATACAGGACGGCGACACTATACCAATACATCTGTTCAGCGCGACTGTGGTAGAAACGCCTGACGCCTCTCATAATTTTCCAGATGACAAGAGTCACTTTTGTTTTGTTCTTTATCGACAACAACACGTGCAAGTTTTCTGGCTTACAATTTGAATCTCAAATACAGCTACCTTGTTATGTATGTATGTATATATATATATATATATATACACATAGACAGGGAGCTGCATATCAACGAGCTAGCCAAGCTACTTCGGAGTTGCATGTGGCCACTACCGGATGAGCACACAGGCTCAAAAGGCTCAACACGACGATAGGTTCCCCGTCCACCTCTTCGGAAATTTGTCGCTTCATGAATCTTCGTTCGGCACCTACGACCATCCGAACGCTGCAACAGCATCCGTCTCTCGGCAGCGGCGGTATACATGAACTTTCCTTACATTGCAACCTCGGCTCCTGACAAGATTGAGGGAACACCAGCCGACGTTGGGCGTGACCTGAGTTCTCATTCGGTCGTTCGTCGGGCCCACTCCTCGTGGGCCACTTGAGAAAGTTGTCCTCCGCCGCATCAACCACCGCTAGCAACAGCGGCTGCGGCGGCTGCGGTTCGGGCGCCTCCGTTCCTTCGACTCCACTTTGTCTCCTTCTGATCTCCTCCGCATCCTCATTCTCGCCGTCCTGAGTACCCCCTCGCAACTGGAGGGATTGACAGGAATTGTGACAGTGGCGCGGACTCGACACAAATCGTGCTTGCCACGGGTCTCCCCCCCGCTAAGCTCGCGCTAAATTGGCTTGTCAGCTTCATAAGGAAGAAGAGCTAAATGCTACCCCTTCGGGTCTTGTGTCCTGGTTTTGACCGGACATCCCCTAGTCCTGCGTGAATCAAGCAGATAGTAGATAACGCCGTTTGGGATCAAGCAGAACGAGTCTCGGCAGAGCTTGATTTCGCGTATCTGATACTCACGTTGTTGTTCTTGTTGTTGTTGATGGTTGTTGGTGTTGCTGTTCATTCTAGGAGTCTATCAAGTTCAAATTGTGACTGTGGTATAACAACGGTTGTATCGGGAAATTGAGACCTTCTGCGCTAAGGTCTGCTTGCGAGCAAGTCAGCTCAAATTGCCCTTTAAACAAGCATACAATAACGGCTATGTAGTCGTTGACTCCAACTTCGTTCCAACTCAGCTTATGGATTGCTTCGTAGTAAGTTCAGATCACACAGATGCTCCAGTATAATTACACCAAATGGGGCTGTACGTTCAGACGGCCGAGGGGATGCACGCCTTTGAAGTCGGTTCTCGCGAGGTACTTGGTTGTCTAAGAAATTCTGTTTTTGAAGCCATAACGCTGCAAATCTTCAATAGACTATGATATACTAAACGAACGTGTGAAACAAGGTTACCTACAAAGGAAGGATGTTGTCTTGCGACTGCTAAAGCGAACGCTTCAAAATAATTCTTAATAAAAGGCGGCTTGAAAACAAAACATATTGTTGATTCTTTCAATTCTGGCGATTTGTACTGTTGGCACAGCTTGTCCACTCCGCAGGTAATGTTGTTTAACGTTAAAACATTCATAGGGTAGAAGCCGTTCGTTAAGAGTATATAGGTGAGGGTCCGATAGACATCATGTAGCAACACATTTATATAATTTATAACACGGATGTAATTATTAGAGTACGCCTTAAGATCTCATCAACGGCGTTCGGTAGATCACGCCCCTTGCATTCGGTCTTCGACTCTTCATAAATCTTGAGATCATCCGGGAAGACTTTATGGGTTATAGCCTGCGGTATAGTGTTTTTTTCCATGTCTAAGATGTAAATACCAAATTAGTTGAGCCACCCCAGACAGCTGCCTTGAGGCTAGCACCGTATCCACTAATACTGTTTTTACACGTACCCAAATGAGGAGGTCACATAGATAGTCAGATACGCAACAAAAGGGCCGTGAGTCACTTTCGAGTTTCTTGATTTTTTTCTGAAGCTGACGACTGATTTACTCTACTCAAACACATTTGAAGAATTGAAATATATGCACCCGAATATACGTTTGCTGTTCGTGTGAAAGGTCCAGTCTTCAATCACATCGATCAGCTGAGTGGCGGCCGGTGTGGAACATCTCCCCTTTTTAGAACCATATTGTTCTTCATCAAGTAACCCTCTGAAGAGTTTAAAAATAACTAACCACATGATCTACATGTGATTTCTCGAATTTCGACAATAATACAAGCAAACTGCTGCTTAATGTGCAATCCAATACAATGAGACTTAGCTCAACGACACCCTTTCCACTCAGGACACCTGTGTCCGTGACACTATACATCTACAATTCTATCCTTATACGATTTACACAATTATTTATGAACACCCACTTTCATACCGGACTCAATCGTCGCTCACTCAACATGTGTCCTTCAGATCTTGACCTTTTTATTCGATCTCGATGGGTTGTGACAGTTATCCTTCGTGCACAATGCTCGAACACTGCTTTGTCAATGTTTAGCTTGCACTGCGAGGACGCAGGTCACGCCGATCTGAATACGGTCGTGCACCTTTTCGTTTTTGCTGCACTGTGACCTGAGGTAAATTTTCCGCGCAGAACTCTCAGCCAAACCTATAAACCTCCGTAGAACCTAACCTATAAACCTCCGTAGAACCTAACCTATAAACCTCCGTAGAACCTAACCTATAAGCCTCCGCAGAACTCTCAGCCTAACCTAAACCTAACCTATATATCGTCCACGATACAGCTGCTCCCGACTCATGCGTCCGCCCCAAGACGAATTTGTGACGTGACTTATTCCGGCGTAGCGACCGAAGCATTTTACACACGATAGACACACGCATTGTGTGGACTGTGCACTGAGGAACTTACGTCGTCAGAACCGAAATAGCGCCGTCTCCAGCTGTATTCATAACTAGCTCGTAACTTGCAGCTGATTGCCAATTGATATCAGTGTGCGCCGAGTGAATGCATGATACCAGTGAGGTAATCTTATATCCTTCACGCGAAGGTGATGCAGCCGCCGACAGTCGACCTGTTAACCTAATCTACACCTGAATAGGTCATATCGAGCAGGGTCCTGGCAGCTGACATAGACCGGTGACCTTTGCAGGCTTAAGCCGTATCGTAATTAAACAAGACGTTATCAACTTCTCCGCTTAGGTTAGCCTTAGTTAGCCTCAGGAGATCGTTTCATACGGCCAATGCGTCAGGCTATCGGATTGCGGCTCGGCCGGTTATCCATTATCTGCACTAAACGCCGCCGTTCGAAGCCACTTGTAGCGTGGACTAAGTTAAATGTTGATCGGTGAGAGTCAGCCTGCAAACCGTACGTGATTTAACTGCAAACATCGAGTGGTTCGGCAAGCTTATCTGAGTCGAACGCACACATACACGGACGAAGCCCTTTAGAAAGCCCTGCTAAAGGGTGTCAACAATAGGGGTTGTCCTTCCTATGAGGCAATGCAAAGAAAGCAGTTGAACCGTGGACCAAGTTCAATGTTTAAGGGTGTGAGTTCGCCTGAAAAATGACTTTAACCGAAGAAACAAGTCCTGGATAGGTTTGTCAGTGGCACTGAGCGATTTCGTGGTTGCACCGAACGACGATACACTATGATAACTGCCGCTGTATTCTAGCTGACTCTTTCAGCTCTTGTGACCCTGTTATGTAACAGGCCTCGGGACCACCCTTGGGAGTGGCTGCCTCAAAAGCCTATCGAGAAGATCGTTACGAATAATTTTTTTTATTGTAAAAAGACACTATAATAACTGGTACGCTATTTCTGGTACAGTTTCCTAGAGTGATGATCGGCCTAAAGCATCGTACTATATATATATATATATATATATATACATACATACATACATACAAGGAGCAATGCGAGGGACGATCCCTGTGAAGATATTCATTCGGGCACATGGGCTTGAGTGTGAACATGAGCTCTTATCATCCCTGAACCACGAGAAATTTCAAGATATATATATATGCCCGAAAACACCGTTTGGTAAAGCATGAAACACTAGACGTTACTGAGATCCAAAGCTATATTTCAACATGTTGTAAATACTAAGTCACAGAGCAAGTATTTGTTTCGCATTAGTGTGTGTCTTCATATATATATATATATATATATATATATATATATATATATAGGTGCGAGTAAGGCAGAGAATAAGCAAAGGTGGCCCCGACAGGTCCTCATAGTAATACCTAAAGGTTAAGAGCTGAGGCCTGTCAGATAGGGGAACAGTTGGGGGTCGGCTCGAAAAAACAGTTTATATATATATATATATATCGTAAGATAATCGAACGAAAGGTGCCATTTGTGCTGACATCTGAAGATGACCTTCATCCAGATCCATGACGTGTACGAGGTCGAGGTGCATGTGGGGGTGTGCTTTTTTTTCGAGGCGCTCTCGTTTCATTTCATTTGCAAACGGCAAAGACGGGTGCGACAAACTCATGAAAAGGGGGAAATTATCCGGGACGTTTACGGAGTGGGTGCCCTAAACGAGAGCGGGTTGCGAGATTTTCCTGCAGGGACTTCTCCCCTTACGAGAGCTCACCTGAAAAAACACGCCATCACTCAATAACCGTCAAGTTACAATGTTGACCGGGTCATATGCCAGTAAAGAAAGGGCTTCCTTTCGATCGTGCAGTCGACCGGGACAACTTGACCACCTCGAGTCAAACGGTCTCTCTCCTCTCTCTTTCTCTCTCTGCTGGAGATACATCATCATATCGTGTGTCCTTAGAAAATAGCATAGTCGATCATACGACAACCCCACTCCCTCTCTCAAAAAAACACGATCCTCATTGGTGACGTTCGACTCACGAAAAGTACGCTACACACGTGTACCCACAGTGGCAGTGTTCATAGAACACCTCGAGTCATTTCTGTCAGATGAAACTGTATGTTATACGAACGGGAGCTGTTCACGTGCTCGCTTGGATTAAAACGGATGTCCAAGCTCGCTCGCTGTAACTTCACGATAACTGATAGCAATCAGAGCGGAATCGGAGCAGCTGACGCTCAGCACTGTCGCGTGTCGCTCGCGATATAGCAATTCATTGGCCACAAGTTGGGTGCCAACTGCGTGCCACAAAGCACCAGCTTCAAGAGCCAGCCTGCCGATATTCCTCTCAAGTGGTCGGCAGTGAGTGAGTCGTTTGACGACGACGTCGACGACAACAACCATGGGAGTGCGGCGTTTAGCCAAAATGTGGTTGGAACGGGTATTTCGATCACAGCCACGTTACATCTCTCGAGATTTACATAGGCATAAGATGGTCACGTGCAACAAGGTGAGTAGGCGCCAATTCCCACCACATATATATATATATATATACCACCACATATCCCACCATATATATATATATATCATGACAGTCCACATTGCATTGCATATATATCGTTCAGTAACCCAATAAACGATACAGCTCGTTCGATGCCTGAGCAAACCGGGAGGACGAGTGTAGACAGAGGGAAAGCGAACTCGGTGTTTTTTTGCCAGTAACATCTCATCGATACACGGACCTTATAGGTAACAAACATTGATACGAGCTTGATTCTGTAGTCGGATATTGATTATGATTGTGCGTCTTGAAATATGCAATAGTTAGAGAAGCAGTTGGGGACAACTGGAGGGTGCGAGGTCAAGGTCTGTGGTCGCGTTCCCGAAGGGTGGCGTTGTGTCTCTCCCCGAGGGATCCGGCCCCCCCGGACGATGGGAGGGCCCTGCGCGATCGTCCTCCGGTTGAACGGATCAGCCTGTGGTAGACTCCTTCGAGGAAATTAGCAGCGAGAGGGCGAGCTGGAACCTTGTTGGACTACTGAGAAGCTAGCTTGAACTGTTATTACACAGCACTTATTTCTAATTAAGAGGAAGATGCAGAAGACTCGTTGACGTCATATGGTCATTAGCTTTGTTAGACAGGTGACGATCCAATTCGGAGTGCGCATTTGACAATTTGAGCTTGCAATGCCTTGCAATTAATTACTAGATATATATATATATATATATATATATGAAGTTACATTGTAAGTCAGAGGATAATACCAGGTTTGATTTGCTCAATTGCTATTCGATCATTTGCGCTTGTAGAAGAACAGGATTTCGGGGTAAGGTAAAGGTTTAATGGTTTATTGAAGGAGCTGCAATTTTACAATGCTTAAGCTCTCTTTAGGTAAATTTTTACTTTTTTTTTGCGGTAGAGAGGAACGCAAACAAGGAATATTTCTGCTCGATTATAGATGCCTTCAGCGGGAATTGATTCAAGCCGAGCTAGGTTGCATACGAAGTGTATATCTTATGGGGCAATGCCGAGCGTAGCAGCGTGCACGTCAGATGTTGGTCAGCGAGTCAGTCTGGAAAATGTATCTCTACATATAAACTGTGCATACACAATGAATTTGAGCCGTTCTCTTGAATTTTGAGGTTTCAAATGCATAGAAAAAATCCGTTTAGCGCCGGAAAATCTTGAGGGTGCCATTGGTCGAAACAACTCGTATACTTAGACCAACCCGCCGCCGACGACCGAACGATATGAAGCTGATTAGTTATCAGGATTTTTGTAGATATGCCATTTTTACCATGACGACCTGAACAGTACCGCGCTTTAGTATGCCGAAATATACCCCACTGAGCTGACCACCGTTCCTTTGGTCTTTTAGGTCGACAAACATTGTCTGGCAGTGTAATCAGCATAAATTATTAAAGGAAATATAAAAAAAATCGGTTTCATATACAAAAAAAGTAATTCCCCCTCACATAAAACATTTCCTAGGTGTTTCTTGATTACGGTGTCGTTAATGAGTCGTGTATTGAGCCCCCAGTGCACAAAATGTCATAAAAGATAATCACTAGATGAGCTATTAGATGAATCGATAATTACTTAGGATTGTTCAAGCGCGATACATCAATGAACGGGCCAATTACGACGCTCCATTAAAGTAGAATCATTCCGGTTACGTTTATGATAACGGCTGTCCATTTTAGGCCTCATCTTTTAGATGTCTTGTCACTCTCGTACGCAAACAGTGACAACTCCCGAGTGAGAAAGAATACAATGATTCAATAGCTTTATCCATCACGGGCAACCCTTCATAGATTTCAGTTCGATGATTTAAGCCGTTTCAGTCCTACAAAATATTTCGAGAAGTTCAAATTGACGTGTAAGATTCGACCGACATAATGGCAGAGACATCATAGTCCAAGACGCTGCTAGCTCATCTAACTAGTTAGAAACGATGTGTTTTCCTTAAACGCACAACTTTTAAAGCTTTTATATATAATATATATATATATCTAGAGTTGTGTCTCGCGTCGAGAAAAAGAGATGTACGTCGCAGCGTGTGGTACCTCGTCATAGGTAATCGGGCACTACTAGTCCACTTGTTGCCACATGCGATCGCCCCAGGTAGAGTATAGATTACTTCGACGTTTACGGACGTCCTCCAATGGGTCTAGCATTGATCGCACTACACGATATTACGAGGGTCCTACTACGGTAAGCATTCAGGACCGTCTAGAATTTCCGCCTCAGATTTAATATATATATATACATATATATTGTCCGCCAGACTAGCTGACGTAGCTAATTGACAACAGGCTCTAGCGGGTTAAGCTAGAGGGGAGTAAAATTATGCTGTATTTTTTTATAATCGCTCTCATTTATCATTGAAACAAAATGTAAATATGCAATAATTTGGGACAGTGTTAGACCGAGACCATCATCGTCACCCCCGAAGGGTGAGAATAGCGACGTAGAAGAAACGGTCCTGCACACTTGTCCCCCATAGTGAAAACCACACCTATATATAATCTAAGACGTTCTGTTCTATGTATATATATATATATATATGCCTGTTTTTTTAGCTGACCCTCACCTGTTTCCCTATCTGACAGGCCTCAGCTCTTAACCTTTAGGTATTACTATGAGGATATATATATATATATATATAGTTCATATACAATATGTTTTTGCTGTATCATATAATGCAAATGAGCACACAACTAATGTATACTTTCGTTTTGAATTGAAATCCACAGGACGTCAGCATCTACTTAGCTGGCTTTGAGATCCCCTACGTCGTCGACCACCTCACCAAACAGATCCTAACTCACGTCGATACCCCGCTGCTCTTTCGTCAGCCAGGCCTGACCGACAGACGGCAGGAAATCGGCGAGCATTTTCTCCGTCATGGGACGCTGCCGCCTGACGTCGCCGACGACGTCCACGAAGCGTGCGCGCTGTACAAGCGCTGGCTGCGCAGCCTCCGCCAGCCGCTTCTTCCGTTAGACGTGCAACGGAGACTTATCCAGCGGCTGAACGCTGTCGACGACCCGGAGGAGTGGCAGCTGCTTCGGCTAGCCGAGCTCGTTGTCGTCGACGGCGACTCGCGTCCCCATCTACCGCTTGTGTGCTTCATCCACTGCATCTACTTCTTGCAGCATATCGCCCGATTCCGAAGTCGCAACTTCATGTCGAGCCGATCGTTGGCGGGCGCATTCGTGCGCGACTTCTTTTGTTACGAGGCGTTAGAGTTGCATTGGCCGCGGATTGGCAATCAGAGCCAGGACGAGCGGGACTATCACGCGCAGCAGGAGAGGGTGCTGCGTCGAGTGATCGAGTTCCTCGAGTATCTCCTCAGTGGACGCGGCAATCGGGTGTTCTCCAAGGCTCTTCGTCGTCGAGCTGAACGCCAGAAGGCCGGCCATGTTTCAAGTCTCGACATCTTGCCGCCACCAAGGGTCGAGTTTGAGCCGCGCGCCCACCATCTACCGGTGATCCCGATCGAAGCGCGGGCCGCGCTCGCACGAAGCTCCGAGCCCATTCTGCTGATGTGGCGTAGCCATGATTTTGATACGGTGCCCGTACGTGGGGAGGGTAGCCCGCTACGGATGACATATCTACCTAATAATAATAATAACAATAATAATAATTATGACGAATAATTATTCATTATCACTGAGCTGATTCTGAATGCTCGAATGTTTGATTTTTGACGAATGCTTTAAATAATCCAATATGACGACAGCTAGATCGAAGTTCGCATACCCTCGACCCCACTGATAATCTGATCTACGATATATATATATATATATATGTGTATATATAAAACATTTAGGTCGCTGTTTCCTTTGGTACACCTGTTCTGACCTCTCCTAATCTATACAGAATAGTAGATTGGGCAAATCCTAGGTTAAGTGATGGCAAAGTGTTGTTTGTTTCTGCCAGATGATTGGTGCATGATATATTTCAAAGGGGAATTGTGATTGAAACATTAGTATCATGCTCTGTTATAGGTCCCAAAAAAAACGTCGATAGTGCCGGCGGCCTCTCGTCGTCATATATCGAATCCGTTGTAACGATGTCACCAAACTAGTTCTCCGAGACGTTTAGTTGTATAGCGTATATTTAACCTTATTGCAACAACAAAAAAATGTAATCGATATATCAATGACAAAACAAAAAAGAGCAATGATTGGCTGTTCAGCTTGAACAGGATGTGGAGATAGCTTTCATGTAAATATGGGCCAGCTGAAATCGCTCACTAGCCAACTAAAGTCAAGAGCGACAGCAACAAAAACAACAATGACAGCAACGACTAATGGACGTGTTTCCTTTCAATGAACGAAATGAATTATTAATGATCAATGAGCGATATACACCTGGCTCGTACCTGAAATGTGCATTGTAACCCACGCAAGGTAGGTGCTTACGAAGCAGTTGTCAGCCCCGGAAAAAGGTGTCACACAATGATCGCAAACAAGATATAATGACGTATCGCCATCTGGAGAATATATACAGCCATCTTGACGATGCGTAGAGAGCGGATTGACGCCCTAGTAGGAGAACTAGAGGTCGAAGTCGGTTTTAGTTTGTTTTACGCACTCTTAATATGGACACACATCATAAATGGTGTTAATAAATTTCCAATTGAACAAAAAACGAACACATTGTGAAGCTTCTTCTGTTTTGACGTTTCCCAGGTCGTTGAGATGGAAATATTGTACATTATATATATATATATATAAAGCAGTGTTCTCTAAGGCATCACAACAGAGATGCAATAGCTTAAAAACAATGGCAGACATGCTATACAGAACAAAGACAATACAACTCTTCTCAACACCTAGTTCAAATTGTGGTATATAAGTATATTTCAAATAACTTGCACGAAACTACAAGTTGACATAACTGTTGATCCGGAGCACTGGCCCTAAGTTATGATTGACACCGAGATGCTGACGCCTTGGAAGTTGCAGTTGTCGACGAGACGCCTGTAGTTTCATAGGATCCAACCCAAAAAATACGGTGCAATAATATTATAGTTTATTAGGAAATCGATGTTTCGATAGCTGATTACACAATGGCTTGGACCAGAAATCCCGGTCACGGTTAAGTGTTTTATTATTGATTTATTAGTAGAACTGCACTTATACTTACAATGCTTTAAGTTCCCTTTTATATATGTCCTCATTAAGTTGTCGCAGGACGGCTCGAATCTGCGGTTTCCAGCGTAACGGTGCGTTAGCAAAATATCCAAAGAGACAAGTTTAACATATTTGACAACGGTGGCTAAATTGTCTCTGGCTGCAGTAAAATTCGAAGGCCGAAAACGGCAGGCTCGAGTTGTCCTGCGACAACCTGGTCAGGATATATATACGAGAGAACTCGAGCATTACAAACATTGCGATTACTTAAACCCTTTACCTTGCCTTACCCTTCAATTCTGTGCGCTCGCACGTCTTTCTATTAAACAAAAAAAATGCCAAGCCCACTTATTGGAGTACTGACAAGAAGAGATCTTGCCAACCTTAGCTACTAAACCTTTTCGGGCTAACTCTCAGCCAACATTTAACTTCCACGGTACCGCTCTCGCATTGCTTCGTAAGACGGGCCCTTAGCTACTAATACTACTACTACTACTACTAATAATAACATTTTTTTTTTCCAATTTAATATTGGATTTGTTTGAGGATTCCCAATAGCTCCAGCCATTTACCGACAATATGCTACCGATAATATCACGAGAGTGCAATAAATATGGAAATCTGAGTACGAACCAGAGGCCGAAGATCGCAGATTCCGAATTGTCCCTCAACCTTACGAGAGGAACTAAACGAGACACTTAATTAAAGAGACACTTAAGCATTGTGAAAAAGTTGCAGTTCCTTTAATTAATAAGCCAACGTTTTCCTCTATCCATAGCGTGGTGGTGGCGGGAGCGCCATTAGCAGCAGGGATTAGTTCTTCGTGGCGTCGTAAACAATTGAATACCTCGCCTTTCTCTCTTTCTCTCTAGAAGAGCTTCCAAGAAATGACCACACATCACGATATCGTCTGCAAATAACTCTTTGCTCGCTGTTTTATTTACATTTTACATATTTATATATTTTTCACCGATAATACATCTCCTTTCAATGCTATTTCTTTTACATTTTAATTCTATTTATTGTTGTTGTTGTTGTTGTTGTTGTTGTTGTTATTATATCGTTATTTGCCTCTTCATATCTAGAAATAACTTAGCGAAACTCTTTTACACTAACTATGATACACATAATCGTATTGGCGGGCGCGGCGGCGGCGGCAGTGGAGATAGCGGCGACTCTGGTCAGCTAATCACTCAGTCATGATTCGTTTGTGAGGAAGACGGGACAGAGAAGCGAGAGAATTTGAATTGACTATCCCATTTAATTAATCAATTAATTAACTCTTGTTGCGTCGTCAATGTGTTTGTCAATTTATCCTAGCAATTTGTCAGCGGTCGACACTAAGCGTGAGACGTGTATTCGCGGATTATGAAAAAACACTGCTTCTACGCCAGTTGTCCTCCGGAAGGGTTTCCGCATGGTGGTATGGGTGTGTCTGGTGCAAACATTGAAACCTTTACTTCGGGAAGACAAAAGGTTAGGTTAGGTAATAATGGTAGGAACGGTTGGGTCATCGGCGACGAAGGCACCGGGCGGCGAAATGCAGCACTCCATGCCTAACTTGAATCCGTGTTTGTTACGAACTCAAATTGTCGCCGCCTCCAAGAACATTAGTTGCAAATTGCGAAATGACCTAGAAGATAATTATTTGCCTGAGTAAATAATGGGTAAAATTCACCCCACCCGCAAACTACAGTCGATCAATTTAATCCTAAGTTCAAACGCGTGTTAGTCGAACTACAGTGTTATCTCGAAGACGAAACTGCCCAACTGCAGCGAACAGCGATTTGACGAGCACCTTAAGAGCCTGTCGCGTAATCATTTCGAATTGGTTTGTGTTGCTTAATTTAATTTTTAACCACTTATTTCGAAAAGTCGTTTTCTACTCGTTTTTGGATTTCGACAATATGATCCTACTCTGAACAGGCCCCCAGCCTCTGTCTCATCGGCCGAAACAGGCCAATCACGTCCGTCACGCAGTAGGCGTGTGGCATAGATGCGCATTTTTCCAGCATTGCCATTCATATCATTCCCATCTCTCTCTCTCGCACAATAGTCCCAAACAAGGATCTCCCCTGTCCGCGTCCACGGCCTCGTCAATGTAACCGCTCCGATGCGCCGAATCGCCTATCGATTCTTTCAAACACCGAAAATCGGATATATATATATATATATATATATATAGAGCAAATCCACTATCGATCGACGCAACCGCGCAACATATCTCTGCAACAGAGAGAGAGAGAGAGATATCCTTATTGTAATTGTAGCTAGCATTGTTCCTTCGTCACCAACTCTCGACAATTTCTGTCTCTCTCTCGCTAGCCCACTGCCGCCTCCGCATTGCCGTCCTCCTGCTGTTGTTGTTGTTGTTGCTGTTCAATTGTCATTTTTATATGCAGCTGTCGTGTGTTACATGATCTTCCGGCCCCCCCCCCCCCCCGCCCCCGTTAACTACTTCGGTTCACGGTTGTTCGAACTGTGGTAACACTGAAGCAGAGTACAACACTCACCCGAGAATCTTCTCCCGTCTCAATTGCCGCCGCTCAATTTTTCCTTCCTTTCTTCTTTCTCTAGATGTATTTATATATATATATATATATATATATATATATATATATATATATATATATGTATATCTATATACACTATGTACACGGCGGGCGGCAAGCATCGTCACATAATTATCTTTTCCCTTCTAATGTCGTCGTCGTTAGCGTAGTGTAGTAATCAATCAACGGATTCTCTCCCTCTCTCGCGCTCTCCATTCAGAGGTAAAGAGAGATTGCCCTGTCTTCGTTACGTTCGTATTTGTTGTCTGTGTATACATATATATATATATATATATATATATATATATATATACTTATATATGTGTGTGTTTGTGTGTAATGCTCAATTTTCTATTTTCACCGCGCTTATGCCTATCCATTGACCCGAACGCAGGACAGCCTAATTATCATTATTATAGTTATTATTCCCCTCGTCAGCCATACTTTCATTATTCATCCGTCTGTTATTGTTGTGTACATTCTATTGTACAATCTATTTACATAGCATATTCGCTCATATTCCCAATCCTCACTGTCACTAGCTCCACTCCACTGCAATAATAATAATAATTATTATTATTAGCACTATAATCGGATCTATAGTTCATTCACTAGGTAATTAATCCATGGTCACTTTTTACCGTCTTCTGCTGATGCAGTACTGCTAAGTATCGCCAACTGCATTTCAACTCATATATCGTCCTGTCTCTGCCTGTATTTTTACTTTCGTTCTCTCTCGCTCTCTCTCTGTAATTAATTAATTAATTCATTCATTCATTGTTTCTTTCACCACTGACACCCCTCTCTCTCTCTCTCTCGCTCTAAACGATCCGTTGATAATTGTTAACTGTTCTTGATGTTTTGGTTATGCTTGTCTAAGGCAGCTAACCCCAAAAGGTCACATTCTATTATTGTTATTATTATTATTATCATTATCATTATTATCATTATTATTCTTATTATTTTACTACTTCTACCACGCGTCCATTTTTGCCGCTTCTTGAATCACTCTCAATCACACTCAGTCCATCACATCCAGGATCACTGAACGTCATCTAGTCTAATCAGCAATCTGCCATCGTGATCGTCGACAAATTATGTCGAGTGGTAGCGTTTCCATCACCTGCTTGCTTGCTTGTTTGCCTGCCTGCTTCGTCTTCCGGACGCCGATGGACGGCCAAGGGACGGCCGGGATCTGAGGATTTACCACGCCTCGGACACCAGAGACACCTCAGATCGTCATGCTGTCCCCGCCACCATTATCGCTATCATTATCACCACCACCAACACTAGTAGTACGACGACGATAACCGCCACAAACACAATGCTCCTGTCTCCATTCGCGCACCTCATTAAGAAGGCTCATTCACCAGTACAAACTAGCACTACCTAATACATACACACACGCAGCGATCGTCTATGATTTCAGACACCCCCGTGGTCTTTTATCTGCCTTCATCTAGTTCACCATATCAGTGAGAGTGAGAGAGAGAGAGAGAGAGAGAGAGAGATAGAGACAAAGTTGGTTTCTCAAACTCGAAAATGTCACCCTCCTCCTTCTGATAAATCTCTACATTGCAACTTGTGACCGTCATATATATATATATGTACCGTTGGATATATCATCTTGCTCAAAATGGTACACCGCCTGCCGTGTCTATCTGCCACCTACCCATTACCTCTTGTCTTGGCTGGCCTTGAAGTTAATATCATATTGATATCATCAGTCATCTTGCTGGTTTATCCTGTGTACATTTATGTATCTCCTCTACCTCTCTCTCTTTCTTTCTCTCTCTCACTTACACACACACACACCCACCCACCCCCTCTCTATAATCTTGATCACGATGCGCGCATATCCTGCAGCAGAAAAGCAACACAATTGCTCCGGTGAAATAGCACACGGAGATCGAAACTGCTATGCCCTATAGCGTGCAATATGCGTCAAACTCTCTCGGTGTCCTGCTCTCTATTCATAATCGGAATCGTCCATGTTGTTGTCGCTCTCCTCCTCCGACGATTCAACCCTCTTCTTCCGTGGTCTTCCCGGACCCCGGCCACTGCCAGGCTTGCGGCCTCGGCGGCCAGGCGTTTTTGGCTCCTTGGCAGCGCTGAGCTTCAATTTCGGAATGGGTCCGCGGCGTTTCTTCTCGGGGGACGGCGTCACCTCGTGGCCAGGCGGCAAGATGACGGTTGTTGCTGATGGCGGAGCCGGCTTCTCAGGGGGAGGTGGAGCCTTTGAGATCTTAAGGACAATACCATTGCTCGACTCCTCAACACGAGTCACAAGTGGGCCCTGCAGATTTGATAGGAAAAGTGTTAGGCTAAACTGATTGGATTTGTCGGTCCGAAGAACGGAATGGATAGCGAGAGAGTTCTCGTGGGAATAGCAGCGGTAGAGATGAACTGTTTATACACGTGAACACGCATAGGTAACGCCGATTAGAATGGTTAGCTGTCGAGAGAGACTTCGTTTTTGCTGAATAACGTTCATTAAATGTACCAAAAATAATAATAAATTAAAAAACAGAAAAATAGCTTCCGGAGCCCCCCCAAATTGTCGCATCAGTCAACCGACCATCGTAATTATCGTCAGTCTGGCTTGTATCTACGACATAATAATAATAATAATAATAATAATAATAATAATAATAATTATTATTATTATTATTATTATTAGCCAGCCATATAGCGAGACTCTTAACATAAGCTAATGATTACCTGAGGCTGAGCGTCCTGGTCATCATCGTTCGGGTCTATGCTGAGCATTAGTTGGCGAAAGTGAATGTACTGTTTGACGAGAACGCGTTTTCCATCCTCGTCAAGATGCTGCTTAACCTCCAACGATCCATCGGGTTCTTTCAGCTTGTCGAGGGTGAGCGACGGTGAGAAGTGTACGCCGACTTTTCGGCTCACCTGTTTCTCGTAGACTTTTGCTTGTTCATTTGGAGAGTATTGCGCGATTCTGGCATCGGTCAAGCCATAGATCTCTTTGAGGGCCTGTTTGCATAGCAACAACAAGATACAGGCATGCGAGCTAATCATACACTCCTGTGCAATACGCGTGTCCTGCGGAAGTCTATCAATGAGCGAATCAAAATCATCGTCATCATCCGAGTCGCTCTCGTTGCCCAGCCGCCGTTGGTCATTGTGCTGCTGTTCGTGGCCGCCCCCACCGCCGCCCCCGCCACCGCCGCCCGCGCCACCACCGCCTCCTCCTCCTCGCCGAGACAATTGTTCGCGGAAGTTATGCAGGAGACCAGTGCCACTGACCGATAGATGAATATCTATATGATGCATCACAAACAAGGGTTCATCCTGCACGAGATACGGAAAATATACAACGTTGTCAGCAATGTACAGCAGCTCCATGAGGGGTGTCCGATTCGAGTCGTCGAACTGCTTCAGCAGCGAGAGCAGGAACGCCCTCCGCGTCTGTCTCGTCGATCGTAACACTGTGTACAGGAAGCCATTGCGGGCGATCGGTTGGCCGTCCGCCTGAATACGCACACCTCGTATTAAGCGTTCCTCCTTCTGCAGACGATCCTCTTTCAGAACCGTCTGCAGCTTGAAACTTAGACGAACACCGGCGCCAGCCTTCATCTGAACGAAGCCGGGGTACTTTTTCTCGAGTTCTTGCAAGAGTCGCTCAGCTGTCGTTCGCGTGTGCGGGTCATCGTCGCTGCCGAGGCATGACAGGTACGGCACCATCTGAACGGGATGTACCAGACCTTGGCCAAGCACTAGCTGGATGACGTACAGCGCTTGCTTTCGCACCTGTAGATGATTCGAGATGACCGAGGCGAGAATAGGCTTGAGGTATAGTTGAATGACGGTGGACGCCATGCCCGATGCAACATCGCCCATCTCCTTTAGGTTCTCCTTTTTCGTCTGTTTAGCCCATTCACGATCTCGTTCAATCATCTTTTGTTCCTCCTCGTGCAGGTACGTCTTGATGTTGGTCAGCACAGATACCTTGAACGTTGCCGTAACCTCGGGGTTCGTCAGAATGTAGTTGTATAGATTCTTCACGTCGTCACCCAACATGAGATCGTAGTGACGGTTCAGCATCGAGCCAAGGCCTTGTAGTGCCTTCAACCGGATAGCCTCGTCAGTATGACTGTTGAAATGGATGAAACAGTCAAACACAGCAGTTTTCTCGCTGACTTCGGGCGTCGCGGGATCTTGGAGGTGCTCGAAATCAAAGTGCTTACAGATTAATCCAGCCGTGAATAGGTTCCGCATCAGTATCGGCTTATGCGCTTTATCCGGCTCGTTCTTGCATATCTCTAGTGTTTTGACGATTTTCTTAAAGCAGTCGCGAACCAGCTTATGATTCTTCGTGACGAGATTGACGATCTTCCCAAGACAGCTCGTTGCAGATGGCAGCACAGCAGAATGCCCACGCAAGATGAGCTTGGTCAGCCCCTCCTCGACCTGGACGAGGAAATCTTCCGACGGATGATCGACAAGAGGCACTACCAACTCGAGACAGCTTACAACACACTTAATGATCATCTGCTCGGCTACGGTGGTGCACGTTATTGATAGGTAAGGTTGGAACACCTGAAAATTGGCACGACGACATCGATATGGGAACAGCACAACAAGATCTATGTTAGTTAGCCCTTCTAAGCACTCGGCAAAGGAAATGTTGTGATACTTTAATTGACTGGTCCGAGATAATAAGAAACGTATGAAAGGGCGAATCTTACTTGGACGTACATATCTCTACAGTACTTACATCTATTAATTTTGTATATATATATATATATATATATATATATATCCATCATCACTCACTGTATGTTAAAGGTTAATATAAGTTACATACGGTGGAATACATATTTTGGTTTTTTATCACTGGTTTTCCATTTTGTATATATATTTATATATATATGTATATATATTTTTTTTTATGACAGAGAATGCTCATGCAGACCAGGCCTCACAACTAAGGTATTTGCCATGGTACTGTGGGACTCCTGCCTGGTGGAGTGGCAGACCTGCCCACTAAACTCACGCCCCACTTAAACTTCACTCTGAGTTGGTCTGGATCTTCAGAATTAACAGTACTACGAACCTATATATATATATATATATATATACCAAACCTGCCCATTATATGGCACATGGCTCGCTTCGACCAGCTCATTTATGTTCCCGCATACTCGCGTCTCTCAAACATGTCTAACCTGATAGTGCTTCGTGGTCATCGCTGGCTCGATCTTGGTGAACATATTGAGAGTGGTCAGACAGGCGATAAGGTGCGGTCGAGCGCTTTGTTGTTGGTCGCCTTCCAGTTCCAGTACGTTGTCAACTAGGCAGTCGACAATTTGACGGCACGCCATCTTCGTCTGTGGCAGGGCTAGTTCGTGCTCCTTCGAACGCAGCAGGTTAGACAGTAGCTGCTCGAACCATTCGAGACCTGTGTCTCGACAGGCCGCCACGACATGACAGATATTTTTCACTTTCTGTTCGATACGTTCCGTTTCGCGCTCTTTACAAGGCACAAACCACATCGATTGGAATACTTCGCCAACGAGCTTTTTGACAGCTTCCTCGTCATTCACCCGGCGAATTATGCGCACGCAGATCTCTGGCACCTTCTCGAAGTCGGGCTGCTCGACACAGATGTCCTTGAGGATCTTGATCACCCGCTTGCGTACCGACACACCCGTGTCAAGAATACGCTGCGTCAACATGTCGTAGTAAACGTCAATTAGCTCAGGTGATTGCAGCAGGAATTTGCCGAGAAGGTCAACTGCAGCCTCGCGCACCGACGTCGCCGAGTCAAGCAGACGTGAATGCACCGCGAATTTCACGTTCGGCCGTCGCAAGATGTCAGGATCGGCCTCGACCACCTGTGTAAGACATTTCATCGCCTTCGTTCGTACAGCGGTTGTATTCTCGCCAAGAACCTTCAGGATCTGCGAGAGGTATATGTCGAAGCTGCGCGAGAACGGTCGACGCGAGGCTAGAAAGCGCGATATCAACTCGGCCGTATCATAGTCAAGCGTCGTTCGCATAATTTCTATCGTGCCGAATTCTGCATAGTCCTGTTGGATCGTTTCACAGACGAATTTCTTCCGCTTCTCGGCCAGTTTCTGCACTTTCATTTGATCCTTGTCGTCCTTCTGAATTTCATCCTCATCCTCGGGTTCGCTCTTGATCTCCTTTTTCTTTGGGGATTCCTTTTCAGACGACTTGGCTCGCTTTTCATCTTTCCTCGACTTCGTCTCTTCATCTGAAAGATGAACGAGCCGTCGGTTAGTCACCGTTCAACGACAACGCAGCGGAATCAACGGAGAGACGGATCATCGCTTTTACAACATTGTTCATCTTGGTTAAACGTCAGGGTGTACGAATCAAGCGGCAAGCGGATACGTTAGATCGACTAGAGAAATGATCCTGGACCTGTGGTTAAACGTCAATGACAACCTAATCTGCCCTAGGAATATTAACTGAGTATGAGGGGAACACACAAATATACGCATTTGTAAGCAACATGCTATAGACTATCACTGAAAACGTCAGTAGTTCAACAAAGCGATGTCTGTTTATCGGGCCCCGGCGAGCACGAAGGCAGACCTCCCCCCACAATCTTCGCGAAGCGCATAATTCGATTGTTGTTTGCTCGAGTCGACCCTGCTTCGTTGGGTATCCCGCTCACCGTGTGTTCTTTTACGGCACGTGCCCACTTGGGACGTTGTTCAACTTGATGTGTTAAGATTTCGACCACCTTATCAACCTCGGTCGAACCCCTCCTACCCTTATCGTTCATTTCGTCGCCTGACCTACCTCCGCTTCCAGCCTTGGTCTCGGATTTCTGTGCAGCGTCCACTTTGGCATTAGCCACAGCGTCCTTATACCACTGCGCGAGATAGAAGCGCTTCGAGAATTCGAGCGAATGGTCCGACTCAATGTTTCCATCGAGGTAGTGGAGTAAAGCCTGTTGAAGGATCGTCACTTCATCTCGCTCCTCCTGTCGAGGTGCAGGAGAAGATTAGTATAAAAACAAAACAAAAAAGAAAAATATATATATATATATTCTGTAGTACTAAATAAAATACGAAAGTAATTTAGGTGTCATGTAATATGCGGGAAACGTTTTTAGAGACCTGATATAGTCCACTAGCACAGGCGACATTTCCAACTAGCTTGTACCGAACACAAATACATCACACATCCATCCGTACTGGCTTTGGCTGAAAACCTTCTCGATTATTAGTCCTATGGTTGAGCATAAGTACATCGTACTTTGGAGACTGTCCTCAAAATACCCCCCCCCCCCCCCCCTGGGCAGAATAAATGCTAAATGTCATTGTTCAGCTCAACAATGATTAGACAGCACAACAATGTTCACCAACTTATTATTGACGTTATGCGCGAAGAAAAATGACTCGCACTCGTCCTGTTACCAACACCCAAAAACACCTATCGGAGTCCCACCCACACACACACACACATAGACACACACAGCAGAGGCGTACCTTGAGTTTGGCTGCGTTGCTCTTTTTCTTCTTCTTAGATTTACTCTGAACGATCATGTCATCGTCGTCATTATTGTCGTCACAAATCTGCCTGAGGATGTCATCGATGACCTCTTGTCGAATTTTCGTCTGTACAGCATCTTTGCGAAGTCGGGCGGCTACTACGCCGAGGTACTCGAGCGAGGACGTCCGCATCGACATATCGAGATTTTTGTTGCTGAAGTTGTTCACGAGCAGTTGACCGAGAAGTGAAAGCATTAGTTCGGATGCAGGCCATTCTGGTTTGTTCACAGTTGACAGTAGGTCCTGCACGAAATTCTCGAACAACGGCCTGCAAAGATAGACACCAATTATTGTTATTAGTATTGTTATTATTATTAGTGGTGGTAGTAATACAATTGATAAATAATAAAGATTTTCATATGAATTACAACTAGAAGCATGGCGTTAGCATAGCATGTTGCTGTAAACGTCATTTTACATGGAGCTCACTAATATACAACTCTGTGATGGTAAATAATCGTCGAATCACGCGACAGTATAAGCGAATTCTGCCGGGCAACGTCAAAAGCTTTCCACTATGCTTAACCAAGCTAGCTACTTGCGTCACTCGCTTGTAGAGCTGCTATTATATTACGAACGTACATTTTAGATAAATGCGAAATAACAAAAGATAACAGCCGCATTGGATATACACCGATAGGTTTTCATAGCCAATGGATTTTTTCCAGAAATGCTTCGCTGCCGAACACAAGGCAACATCGTCCACCAATACGAATTAAATAACCCTTGGAATTAATAATCCCTAGAAATTCCTTAATTTTCATTGACCATTAAATAACCTGAATATTGTGAATTGTCAATAATTTGAGTGAATGTATATATCTGTTGACAGAATAATCGATTATAATTGCATGAAATCGTAATTGCATGAACAATTTGGTGATAATACACAATCTTACTTTTACCCTATTTTTTTTTGTTAATCGAGAACTTAAGCTTTGTAAAATTGCAGTTCCGGAAATAAACCGCAAATGTTATGTTAAATATTATACGTTCAATGGCAACGATTCGACGGGGGGGGATATATCTCGAGCTTACCGGTAGTCCATCTCCTCGTGTTTGACCCCGCACTTCTTCAGGAAGACCGAAAGGAAGCTCACAGCTGTCCGAAGTGCCTCGTCATAGGAAGTCATTAGCACCACTTCGTCGAGCGGTTTGTACTCCTCTTTTTCGCTTCCGCCTTCCTTGTCCCGGTCTCGATCTCTGTCGCGGTCGCGGCCACTTGAACCGCCCGAGGGTTTCTTCTTTTCAGGGCTGTCCTCCTTGTCCTCTTTCTTCGTGGCCTCCACCGCGGGCAGCCGAACCACACTGTGGATCAGTTGAAGAACCTGAAGAGCGACAATGGATAAATTCGAAACCGATAAAACTCGCTATTCGATTGTGAAGTTCAATCTAACATTGGATAGATCGTTGATGCATTTTGTCTGATCGTCTCAGGGTGACGGATTCAACAAATGCCAGATTAAATAGCAAAGTCATAGTTGAACAAACGTATCAACGCATCGAAATCTAAATATCCTCTAGAGGTAAGTCCTCAACAAGGAAAGCGTCACATACAGAATGGCACCTGACTGTAGGTACAGAAGACCATCCTAATATCAAATAGACAACAAACATTCTACAATTCTACAATTGAATATATTCGATATCGACAGCACGAACCAAGGCAGTGAGCATCTGAATCTGTTCTTCCGAGTTGAGTCGATAATTTCTTAGGCTACGCTTCGACGTAGGTAAACGTGCTATCGACGCAAGGATGTCCTCTAGGATGAGTTGTCGATGCGGGACGTATCGTGTGAAGATCGCCGTGACAAGACGTAGCGCATTTAGCTGCAGCTCCGACACGCCTTCGACGAAGAACGGACTCACGCCTAGGCTGGACGCCTTCAGCACGATCGTATCGGTCAGCGACTGCAACTTGAGCAGCTCAGCCAATAGGCCAACTGCCTCGTGGAGCTTATTGTACAGCTGTGTGACGTTCTTCTGACTGCGCGATTTCATCGACGAGTAATAACGCTTCTGTTTCAGTGACGCTGTCGACTCCTCGTCCTTCTTCGATACCCGGTACGCTGGGTCGAAGGCTGGAAAGATCGTGTTCTGAACCTGGAACTTGACAAACGTAACTATCCGCTCGATCACGTCCTCGAGAAAGACCTTCTCAGGCATATCGGCCGCTGTCATAATGTATAACGCGGTCAGCGAGCTATCTGCGCTTCGTTGAATTTTGTCCATCATCAGTTCAAGGGCGGCTCCCTCGTCTTCGTCGTGGTCCCCGCTGAGGCATACCCGACAGCCATCGAGAATGTTCCTTTCCAAGATGGTCAGCAATCTGGAAGACGGAATCGGGAACGAACGAAATAAAGGTCAACTTTTTTTGGATTTAATGTATGATTCACTTGAAACACTAAAGTGTCTGTCAAGATGTACTGTTAAGAGGGCACAGTTAGCCAGGAATAAACAATATGGTGTCGATTAGTATAAATAGAACACAGGTGTAAAACAACAAATTACGAGCCACGCCCTGGAGGTGGAGAGATTTCGGCCATAATATTGAGGAGCCATAGAGATAGTATAGCGAAGAAAGGATTAGGATCTTTGATTGCCTGCAAGCGATAGTAGGCACTTAATAGCATTGATGAGAAAATACAAACATATGTATATATATATATATACACACGTTGAGAACAGCGGGGCGAAAGTGCCTGAAGTGTATTATATGCTGTTGTTAAAACAAGCCAACCCCGTCCTCAAATGCAGCGATGACCAACCTAGAGACATTCTAGAGAGATAAACGAACTCTTGGCCGAAGAGCATGATTTCGACATAATTTGTGCCGTTATATAGAGTCAGGCTCAGGAGGTGGGCGCACAGGAAAAATAAGGTCGTCAGGTAGCTCGTCTTAGGCGGAAGACAACAAAAAAAAACGACTATGACCTGTACAAACCCTAGTCCCCAGCTCAATTCAAAGCCGACACAATGAATGGCGCGTCGCGCTAATATTCACAAAGACAACAACATCAGGAGGCACGTCGAGACCATAGAGGTTACTCACTTAGTCGAGGACTAATCGAGAAACAAACAGTTTTTAACCCCCCAGTGGAGTGCGAAGGTAAGTAAGAATTGTCGTACCGAACAAGCCTGTCAGCAGGCACCTGGTTGATGGCCCGTAAGACTTTGAGCTTGGCGCTTTCATCGGTTAGCTCCTTGAGCGTTTTGTGAGGAATCAAGAACTCTTCGGGACAGGTGTCCTCCTCGTCGACAGCCTGCGCTAAGTCGACGTCCTCCATAGCATCGAAGACTTTCTCGACAAGTCGGGTAAATCTCTGATAGGTGGTGCTCTCCATCAGCTCTTCAGCTGTCATGGCTTCCGGTATCGCTTCGCGGCGGACCTTTTTCACCTTGGCCTTCTTGATAACAATTTCTTTGGGTGGAGGCGTAGGCTCCTGGTGATTTTTCTTCGGACTCGTTGTAGCCTTCTCTTTACTGTTAGCTCCCAAAGTTCCGTCGATTTTCTCAACTTTGTCCTTTTTCTCCTTGCCCTTCGGCCCCTCGAAGTCCGAGTCGTCGCCATCCTCGTTCGCGCCCCCATCAGCTGCTCCCTCTGAATCCTGTTCATCCTTCTTGTCCTCGTCTTCCGTGTACTTCGTCTGGTTGCCTCGCCTCCTGCGCTTTACCCGCTCCGTAAGAGATGACGCAATAAGGCTATCCATTGTCGACAGTTCGTCCGGTCGGAGTTCTGGCTCTTTTCGCTTTTTAATCGGGGTGCCGCCCCAAGCTTTTGGGTCCTTGCCACGCGAGCGGAACTTTTTCTTAGGAGGTCCGTTCGCTTTATCCGACTGTGTCGTGCTAGGGGTTCCCGGAGCAGCCTGCGTAGGAGTTGCGGGTGCCTGAACAGCTGCGGCTCCTGCCGCTGCTGCTGCTGTTGTCGTCTGTTGGAGATGGCCCGCTATCGGCGTTCCTGGATACCCTTGCCCAAGCTCATTTATATGTTGCTTATTATCGTCAAGCATTGAAGAGTCCGTGACCCCATTAGCTGTTGGCGCCATGTAATTGTTTGTCATGGCACCACCAGGTGGTATCTGCATAGAATTGTGCTGCTGCTGCTGTTGCTGTTGCGGCTGCGGCTGCATAGGAGGTGCACTATGCATAGCGCTGCTCATATGGCCGCCTCCCGGAAGGTTGTTCTGCCCGTAGCCACCTCCGTGATGATTTTCCAAGATACCGGCTACGCTGTGATCCTTCTGCGAGGGATATTGACCTTGTTGTTGTTGCCCTTGCTGATTAAATTGGTTGTTGTTGAACTGGTTACCATTAGTGCCTTTACTATTCGCTTGTCCCGCTGTCTGCTGACGGTAGTAAGGCGCCGGTTGAGGTGACACAAACTGCTGGTTGTTTGCCTGCGTATGATGAGGCGAGAATGCATTCGGCTGACTGGCCAGCGGATAACCGCCAAACTGGTTGGTGCCACCAGCGCCAGGACCCCAGGCTCCGCCTGACGGCCCCATGCCGCCGCCGCCACCGCTCCCTGCAGCAGACCGTGCAGCCAACAACTGCGGCTGCTGTGAATATAGGTGCTGTAACATGTGCGACATCCCGCTGCCGGGTGGAGGTTGCCCGCCATCTTCAATCTGAAATAATAACCGACAATCATTCACGAATACGCAGGAGTGAGTATAATGCTATGCAAACATGTTGGATAATAAAATACGATACAGTAACTATTTTTATCATTAGGTGTACCCTCAGCATAGATGGTAAAAGGCCACATCTAGACGTATTTGTGAGGGTGAAGCTACACATTAGAGAAATCAAATATATCCTGGCAGATGCTTTCTCGATATCCGTAATGTAATACTACTGAACAATATTAATGATAATGATAATAATAATAATACAATAATCTATAATAACAAATTGTAATTTTAGTGTACTCACGTCAAGATTATCGATATTGGTCCTTGATAGGGCCTCCATCACTTGTGGTAGAAGGTAATTCGCGGTCGCAAGAATATTTCGGACCTCATCGGCCTCATGTGGTCCCACCAATGGCCGAGAGGCGGGCCCACAGGCGCCTGGTAAGCTTACCGGTAAGGGTAGCTCGCTCAGCAGGTCGGTGAGCCCTTGCACGGCCGCTAGGGTCGTGATGGGCACCGATGGCCCCTCGCCATTCATCTTGAGGCTGGCCGACAGATGCTGCGGCGAGCGATGTCTACTCGGCCGACGGCAACAGACGGGAGCCTCGACGGCTACGAGGAGCACGCAGCAACGCGACACACGATGGAGCCGTCCTTCATTTCTGTCGTTGATTGCCCTCGAGGACTATGGTGGATCGAGACGCCTGATGGGTCAAGTGACGCCGACGGGCAGTAGGCAGCGAGCACAATGACAACAGAGGACGCACAATGATAGCGGCGCTTCTTCTCTCAAACGGCAACGCGTTATTCCTCCTATTCCGGCTCGTTCGGTTCTTACTGCTGCTGCTGTTGCTGCTGCTGCTGTAACAACTGCAATTGTGACGATGAAGAGGCAACAGCCACCCTATGTGGGATCTGCGCATTGCATCCCAGCACGCGTTGTAGACGTTGGGCGTCACTTCGGCATGCTGTGCGTGGCCCGTGGCTTCGCAACAGCACAAGGCAGCATCGACAGGGGGACGATATGAAATGCACTGGCCTGGACACCTACAGGGGTAGATCTCCCGGTTGGCTCCTATCCTAACGTCTTATATCGGCTGGCACTCACGCACACAAACACGCATGCTTATGTTACGTCTCATATACCCAACGGTCAGCGTGTTCTGCTGCTGCTGCTGCTGAACTGGTTGCTCTGGTGTTTCCGTTGCTCGCGGAAGCTGAAATTGACGAAACAGTAATAAGGACGACACTCGTCAGTACAACGTAACACAATGATTTCGTGGCTATTCAAGGTGTGGATAGGTGTGATGCTATGCAGCCTGCGCCATCCGTGCGCAAGAAGGTAGCGTTAAAGGTTTCATAATAATTGATTTATTATTAAAGCAATTGCAACTTTTTTACAATGCTGAAGTTCTCATCAATGTCACCAGGTACCGGGGACAACTCGAACCTGCCCTCGGCCTCTGGCCTTTTCCTACAGCCAGAGACAACTTAGATTTCCAAGCCATCGCCACCGCGCTGACGGTTAAGATATTGAAATCAGGTCTAATATCTCTTTTGAATTCGTATCATTAGTTCGTATGGTGACACAAACGTCCAACCACATCGCCTTGGTAGTAACTAATAGGGTGATGGAACCATACCAGCGTATACAATATGATGTCGATGATAGAACTAACTAGAACAAAAAAAACAATAGTCATCTGTCATAGCATTGTTAGGCGAATGTGCACTTGTGGTCGCATTTGAGACCATTCGTATCGAGCACAGAATTCTCGAAAACGCGCGCTACGATTTTTGTCGACAGCAATTACGTATTTTGTGCCCGGACAAAATGCACGCATAACCAAACCCTCTGCAACAATACAGAAATCTGTGTCAAACCAAACGCATCGAAAATACACTAGTCGACGAGTCACTTCCGCAGCTTCATGGTACTCGAACAAAACTAGAACAGAGATGAGTTTCCATATAAAAAGGCGAAGCTACAAAAAATATCTTTGCCGCCCAATACCCAGCCTTGTACGACCCAG
This sequence comes from Stratiolaelaps scimitus, assembly GCA_019614645.1. NCBI lineage: Eukaryota > Metazoa > Arthropoda > Arachnida > Mesostigmata > Laelapidae > Stratiolaelaps > Stratiolaelaps scimitus. The sequence continues at coordinate 362,467 of JABWDB010000064.1, read as the reverse complement.
CAGGTGAACTCGATCAGTGGTAGTTACTACGTTGATCAATTCACAACAGATAATCGTTGGAATAATGCTTTTAATCGACAAGAGTGATCCCACTTGAATTATGTCCGGTTCAAGCATTGCAAGCATTTGTACAAATGTTTCAACAACATTTCCTCTCTTTCTGCTTGTTCATCAATAATATATATATATATATATATATGATCGAATTGTTATTGTCCCCCGTAACGTCATCCACTTCAATCTTCCACTTCGTGTTTTGTAAACAATCAGCATGACGACTAAACGGACGGCCACTTGTGAAAGCACACATGCTCCTCACAAACACAGCAAGCACAAACAGCTCGGCTGAGGGTTGATTTTCCTCCTCGCATACTGGACAGGCAGGATTTCCCCGCTGCCAGCGAGCAAAACTGACAAAACCCCTAGTCCCCCTCAATATTCGACGGTGCGACCCCGTCGTACGGCGGTGTTTGGATCACCGGGAGAGCATCCGCAGAGCCGGCGGTGGCGGACCGACCGGTGAAGACGTCACCGTAACCAGCCAACTAAGTGGTGATGGTGATGGCGGTGTTGTCGTTAGTCTCTAGCTGTTCTTTCTTTCTTTCTTTCTGTCAACGGGACGACTGTTCTCGCCAGCTCTTGCCGCTCTGGATACAATATGAACTAGTTGCTGCTGCTGCTGCTGCTGCTGGTGGCGGTCCCACCACCACCGCCGTTGCTGCCGCCGCCGCCACCGCCGCCGCCATGACTGGCGCTGGCGCTGGCGCGTTCATTCACCTCACGGCGGTGGCCGCTGCGGCAGGAGCCGTCAGATGAATGTCGACTCTCAGAGACAGATGAACGGTGAGATCCGAACCGGGAACTCGACTCCAGCTCACGTCGACGGCAGCAGCGGCAACAGCAGCAGCAGCAGCGGCAGCCAGCGGTCGGTTGGTCTGGTTCAGTGTCAGCAAAAGTGCCAAGTGTGGGGCCTACGGCCGTCGAACAGAACCACTGTTGTCGGAGTGGGGAGCTATCGGGATCTATCCTGCGTGGGGTATCACTCAGCATACGTGGGGAGGGGAGGGACGGGGGGACGCCTGGCGCACACAGGTAGATCAGTAGCAGGCAACGAAGAAACCGTCTGCGTGCCTGGCTGCCTGCTGCTGCAGCAGCTGCTTCTCCTCCTGCATCCTGTGCTTACAACGAACGAACGAAAGAGGGCAGCAGCATGAAGCATAATATAAACAAGTGTGTTTCCCAATGGGGGCTAGAAATGAGGGCACATTCGAAATACGGCCGGGGGAGAAGGTACTCGGGGTGAGGGGAGACACACACATCAGTTCGATCCAGTGGACGCACTTCGAAAGCTACTTATACTCGATCACAACAGAGTATACACGCACACACAGACACGGACGGCCACGAAGGTGTCGCGAAGACAACGGAGGCGGCGGCAACGGCAGCAGAAGCGAGCAACAACAATAATAATAATAATAAATGCATGAATCAATGAGGCGAGGCAAGCTACGTAGTAGATTTGAAACAATAGCAGAATTCGATGACAGACTGTTGTAGAGGAGGGGGAAGTACAGTCTGTGAGTGGGTTTGTAACGATCAAACGACGGATGAACGGGTATCTCACGAGGATACCAGTCATCGGTATAACCGACAACGAACAGCTGAGCAAGAATCGCTGAAACCGCTCCGAAGAATCAATTGGGTGCTCCCCCCATATCGACCGTGTATTCGATGTAGGTGGTACACGAGCACACATCAATATGCTCATATTGCGGTGGAGATTTGGACGGAGAGAGGTGGTCCGTCCGCTGTCAAACTGATCATCGCTCGCGTTCTTACTTCACAGTCCCATCGCAGCGCTAGATTCGGTAGGCGGCGAACGAAGCGCTTAGTCGAAAAGGAAGCGCTGACTTTTTTTTCCGCCCACCCCCCCGTGATCCTGGGTAAGTTTACGCAGAGACGTATACTAGCGAGTCGCGGTGCCGGAGCTTAATTAAAGGCACCGAAGGGGTGGCAGAGACCCACCCCGCCGCCGGTGGGTCCGCCAGCGTTGCTGCTTCATCTGTGCGTACGGGGGGCCGGAGGAGATATATGTTTGTGGGTACGTTTAACAGGGTAAGCAGTACTGGCGAGTTGTACTCTGCCTGCCTGCCTGCCACTCTCGCACGATGTATTTCGAAGCCCGAGATGACATTGAGCAAAGTTCACATCAATCGGCGATCGGCCCATTGTGTTCTATCTGATACGTCCATCTAGCTAGCAGAGCGCTCTTAACGTATGAAGTTGCGGAGGAAGTCGTTTGGCGTTGGGCCGGCCAACCGCTCAGTTCACTTTGACAAGTGGGGGGGGTCGTCCGTTTGAAAACAACACAGCGGCTCCATCTCGGCAGGGTAAACCCTTCCCGGTACGATGGTCGTTCGGCCTTCAGCCGAACATGTCCAGCCTCGAATCACTTGCCGGACCTCGTCTCGCCCTCCAGCATACACGCAGGGCCGATTCAGCGCGAAATCGACGAATGACAAATGCAAATTCGCATTAGGCCTAACGAAACCCAGAGGTTCTCGCCGCCGCCATCTTGAACGAGGAACAGCTCACCGAAAAGATGCTTCTCAGCATGAAAATAGGACACAGCACGCTACGCACCATTTCGCCAATTTGGCCACCCAAACAGGCGATGCGAACCGTCATCGACGGCCGAATTACACGCGTACGCACGTCGAAACATGAACACGAACGCTGACAAACAAACAACACGTACCCGATAGCCGCGTCTTGGCTCGCTATTATTGTTATGATTATCCCCGGTGGAGCAGCGAGTGGGTAGATCGGTATCCGTTCGGCTGAGAACACAAATCACCCACAGACTCTGCGTGCACTATAGGCTCACTTTCACATTACTTCCTCATAGAATCGGTATTCCAGGCGTGCGGAACGAGATCCACACACACATAGAGCAGAGGCGGGCGGGCGGAGGGGTCAGAGTACACGATTTGGCCGGCGGGGTAGCAAACAGCAAAATTCAACTAATTCCGTTGGAACACCGTACACACTGTGTTGTCATAGAGCGTCTCTCGCCAGCAGCCGCAGCAGAGTGTTGTTGATCACTGTTGTCGGCTGGCGGCGCCCTCTGGCGACTGCCGTCTACCCAGGCTGGCGGGGAAGTTCGAATTGGGGTTCGCCTGAGGCGCATTTGATCGGCGACAACGACAGAGGGAGCAGTGGTGTGGGTAAATGAGGGTGAGATAATTCTCGTTTGGGCCAATATGAAATATAGGAGGCAAATGGAAACGAATCAAGAATGGGTGTCAGGCTCGAATTTGTGTCAACTTTTGTCAATGACTCAACACGCTCGCCGCACTCTCTCGCTGTCTGCCTAGCTCGCTGTGCGGCGGATTGAGGAAATCTGATTTGCAGACAGGATCAAGAACAGCAATAATATTGTCAATAATAATAATAATAATATTGTCAACAAATACTAGCGAATGAATGATTAAAAAGGATTGTGTTCCGCAAAATAGCCTGCTTATGCCATAGGTATAGTCAGAATATGACACTCGGTGGAAGGGTGGTGCTCGACGACAACATGCTGCTGGCATCGTGATCCGCTGTGGGTGGGCTGCGGAACGAAGTGGTGATTAAACTGGATGGACTGACAATAAATACATATTTTGTGCTTATTAAAATTTAAGGGTCGTCCATTCAAGTGGTCTTGAGCAAAATGACATAAGCGGCCACAGCGCGCTCTTGTAGCGTTTGTTTTTGATAGTTTTCGGCTTGAAACTTGAATGAACCCAGTGGACAGAAACTTAAATGAAGAGAACAGAGTACTTTATTAAAGGGGGACTCGTATATATATATATATATATATATATGTTGCGATTTCTCTCTGTATATATATATATATACAGGTAGAAATCGCAATTATACAATATTCTACAGTAAATAAAACTAGGTTGCCTATTAATCGGCTTTTCGGGACTTATTTAATTTATGCTATGGCCGTTCATTGAGTTGAGATTCGTCGCTTCAAAATAGAGGAATCGATATGTGACTGGACAGTTCTCACTTGAATTAAATTTAGAAGTTTATTATTTTTGCATTTCTAGAAAATGACTTCTGCCTTATGAGGGGGTACATAGGCTGTGATGTTAAGCACGGCTGATGTTGACTGCGGATTTATACCTAATTTACTCACCTGCTATACAGAGGTGATTTTGATTTTATGCCGAATATCGATTATGATTGCGCGTTTTGAAATACGCAATAATTAGAGAAGCAGTTGGGGACAGCTGGGGGCGTCCGACCGAGGCGGCCATGGTCGCCCCCGAAAGAGGCGAGGGGTGGCCTTGCTTCTCTGCCTCAGCACAGCAAGGAGGAAGGCGCGCTTGTGCCCGGTGGTGTGGACCAATCGCCTGCGATAGCGTCCATCAAGGAAATTAGCATTAAGGAACCGTGGCCTCATAGAGTTTCGAAATCAAGAGTGGAAAATAGGTAGGGTGCCTGGAGGGCGGCCTACCTTCATAGCTTGGCCTGCTTCGCACGGGATACCGCGTAACTGGGGGAGGCTAGCACAATGGTAAAGGTTAATTGGTTTATTGAAGGAGCTGCAATTGTTACAATGCTTAAGCTCTCTTTTATGTCACACGGCAGGGCTCGAACCTACGGCCTCTGGCTTCCGATAGCTGATAGTTGACAGAAGTAGGTGGCAGGGTGTCAACACACCTTTTGAGTGTCAACTCAACAGAGGCAGCGCCTCACACTTCAGCTGGTCGACGACCTTGATGAGTCGCCTCTCAGCTATGGAGCTGTATGAAAACAATTAAAAGTTATGGCGTCCCTCCAAATGGATCAAGGTATAGCGAAAAGATCTACGATGTTCTTCAACTGTGAATCGGTAATTTTCGATTGGTGGCCATCGAAATAGCATCACTGTATTATACGCATGAGAGTTTTCATTTAGACACTTTATTGAATAAAGAAGGAAGGGCGGAATTGTCAACGGCGACATTTTCAATGAAGAATACCATTTTTCATTTCAGCTGTCCCTCTATCCTAACCAAGATCTGGCAAAGGTCAACAAAAGAATACTGACAGCTGGGATGTGAACCGAACTTATGTATTGCACTTATAACATTCTCACGATTTCTGTGTCAGGTTTTTACCATTGTTGGTATAGAACAACATTTGTATAGAGTCAGAGTAGCATGAATGACCCCGGCGGCTAAGTGGCAGTCAGTGTTCAATCGATTCAAAGATATCGCTTTGCAGCGCAAATTAATGCAGTGATAAAACGATTAATTGACCACCATTAACTGATAAATGATTTATCTTAAATTTTTTTTGTTGTTGAGTGAACTATATTGTTACGGGATCAAGTTATCTAACTATGCGACAATCATTTTGTTAACTCATTAAAGCCCTTATGAACATATATATGTACACACCTACTACTAATTCTATATGACAATTCTGTTGCGCCTGAATATTGCCAAACAGGCGAAATTCCCTTACCTTGACAGGCTATACATGATCGCACCTTAGTCTATGATTCTATCATGTCTCAGCCTAATTAACTTGAAGCACGGTCATGAGCGTGTGTTACAGTTCTTAGTAAATTACATTGTCCTAATGTCCAATCTAACTAGATGGATATTGAAATCCTGCCGTGGTGTCAGGGAGGTGTGGCTCATTCCTCGCATCACTCTACGTATAGGAATAAATGAGAACAACATGACATTGTGCTATTTCAGGTAGGCGAATAGTGATCTTAAGCTAAAAGCTCCCAGAGTGTGGCCTCATGGTTCTACGGAATAAATCGATCCTGTTGAGAAACAAGTCTTATAAATCTGTCAAAACGGCGTTTTTGTTATTGGAGCCGAACTTCTTGCAGGTGCAACGATATGTCGGGGATGTATGGGAAATTATGAGCGTTCTCAATGTAGAAAGTTATATATATATATAAATTGTCGGGTTATAAAGAGAGGCACATATAAAAAGAGCCAGTTTATATATATATATACATACAGTGGTGTGCCTAAACTTGACGCACCCCTATATTTCAACAAATCGATACAAAGAACACACATTTGAGGCATTTATTCTGTATCAGATTAATGTAAGTATCAAATAACAAACATACCACAAAGAGCAGCGCATATGACGTCGCATGCAGCCTGCTACAATAAAATGTGTCATATTTCGGTTGTGCGGGAATATCGGGGCAACGTTTTTTAACTAGTATCCTGAGGGTGAACATCTATTTAAAAGGTACTATGTTGTTTCAGATCGTCTTCAGTGACGAGAAGAAGGTAAATTTGGATGGGGTAGATGGATTTAACGGTTATTGGCATGACGACCGTAAAGAGTCGCGGTTCTTCTCGAAGCACATGTTCGGCGGAGCGTGCTTTATGGCTTGAGCTTGGCAAACTCGCACTCGCTTTCATCTCATCTCGAATGAATAGCGAGAACTATCAGCAGATGTTGACCAACAACCTACTACCATTTAGGAGCAGATTTCACCGACTGCCAATTGTTTCCCAACAAGATAACGCTTTAATTTACGTCAGCGCTAGTACACGTGCGTCGTTAGGACATTGAAACCCCAGAGTGGCCAGCATGTTCGTCTGATCTCAACCCGATGGAGAACCTCTGGGGCATTCTTGCCCGACGAGTACATGCGTCAAAACAGTATACATCCGTGGAATCATTAAAAGAGGCGTTGTTGGAGACCTGGGGAGGTGTCAGCGACCAGATCCTGCTAAATCTCGTTGATAGTATGCCAAATTGAGTTATTGACGTTATAGTTAGCAAGGGCGGGGCATACGATACTGATTAGCACAAGAAAACGAGAATTAATTGAGGGTGCGTTATCATTTTGCACAGCTGAAATATGACACATTTTATTGCAGCAGGCTGCATGCGACGTCATATGCACTGTTCTTTGTGGTCTGTATGTTATTTGACACGTACATTAATCTGATACAGAATAAATGGCTCAAATGTGTATTCGTTGTATCGATTTGTTGAAATATAAGGGCGCGTTAAGTGTAAGCACACCACTATATATATATATATATATATATATATATATATATTTATAGTGAGAGAGTGGAGGGAATTTTGTGGCTCTTGATATTGTTAGATCATCTTTACGCACCAGCGAGACTTGAATCCCCTTCGTATAAATGGAGAAGATTATATAAATGACAAATAGATAAATCTAGAAACTAAATTTAAACATAAGTTATAAATAAATATACCCAAGGTGTCGGAATGCGCCCTTTGAAAGCATTCAGTGGAAGCTAAAGCACTATGTAGGTTTCAACTTTCTAATTAGGTGAATTTCATTGTATAACTTAATCGGTCAAAGCAATTAATCCCATGTTTAAAAAAGAGAAGAAAATTAGTGTTTATCGGCAAGCAATAGCTTGGTACAAAATTGTTAGAAGGTATTAGTATATATTTCCAGTATCGCACGGCACGATATCTACTACTTCGTGGATCTACAATGACTGGCCCAAACAATTACAGGTTTTTTTTTTATTGATTCATTACTAAATTATGAATTGTTTGTGGTAGGTCTATTCTGTTACGAAATTACCATCCGTGGCCAATCGCAGGAGCGGCAGCGACAGCAATGGCAGGGACGGCTACCTTGGCCAGAGCGGGTGCCTGGTATCCAACAGAGGAGATCGTTTGCTGACCGAGAGCAAGGCCATGAGCACCGATTCCGTGAGCACCGATTCCGTGAGCACCAATCCCGTAAGCACCGATGCCGTGAGCAGCAACAACGGGCGCGGCAATAACGGGAGCGGCAACGGCGACCTTAGCGATAGCTGGCGCCTGGTATCCAACAGATGAAATCGTCTGTTGGCCTAGAGCGATTGGGGCGGCAGCAATGCCAACAGCTCCATGGCCACCAAGGAGAGCTCCGGCGTTAGCCGAAGCGGCCACGGCAACAAGGACAACGGCGGCCTGAAAGATAGTCATCACCAAATAGAAGGACACTAATTAGCAATAAATAGGAAGAGGGAGAGAGAGAGACGTGGGAGAGAGAGATAGGGATAGAGAGAGCGAAAGAAAAAAAAAGAAAGAAAAGGAAAGAAAGAGAGAGAGAGGGAGAAAGAAAAAGAAAGAAAGAAAAGGAAAGAAAGAGAGAGGGAGAAAGAAAAAGAAAGAAAGAAAAGGAAAGAAAGAGAGAGAGAGGGAGAGACGTGGGAGCCTCTAATCATCTCTAACCATTATATTACCACTATTCCAATGAAACCTCCGTAGTAACTATCAGCAAGCAGCATTCGTTGACTCCGTTACTCTATGAGAATAATATCGTTCAATTCTGCCAAGGATGATGGTGTAATATCCAGCCGTCATAGTTACGTCAGAACAAGTTACCTTGGTTTGAAGTTACTTTAGCTGGGATCGGTTAGAATTGTGGAGTGGAGTTGAAATGAAAAAGAGACCACCACTAATAATTACTATAGATTTCGTAGTCATATCGTGGGTGAGTTTACTTACGGCGAACATGTTGACTACACTTGTGTAGATGTGTATGTATTCTGTGAACTGTACGTTGTCGGACCCCTTGCTTTTATACGTACTGAAGCAGAACTCCAGAAATTCGCGAATCGCTAACGAATCTGAACTGATCAGTTATTGCCGCCTATTTTATTTGGCAAACGGCCGCGTTATTTAACGGTGCAGAGGCGAGCTAGAGAAGGACATTCGGCTGGTACAATTGTTGCCGGTCACTTTTAGAATTAAATAAACCTATCAGACAATTAGAGACGTTCTGTTTTATCACTTTAAGCAATTACATACTTGACCATGTGTTCTATACGTTTACGATTCTAATTAACAGTGCAAATGGCTAGCTGTGCTTCTTGAGATTTACAAGTTCTATAAATCTATTGCAATCTATTGTCATAGTGAAAAGTTACATCTATAGTTGCTATCTCATCTATTCCTTGTAACTCTCCATCGTTAGCTAATTAAGTAAGGATGTAGAAATTTGTTTTTTTTGAGGAGGAAATTTTCTTCGAACGCAGAAAATTTCTTCCTCTCAAAGAAAAAGATGTAGGTATTACTTAATTAATTTAAAATTGGCTAGCCTGATCAGCATCATGACAGATTAAGTGAAAGCTGTCATCTGAGACTGTGGCTTACAAGGGCCTGAACACAATAGAACAGGACGAGTTTTGACCTGGCATATCCCTGGTAATACCTATAAAGGTTAAGAGCTGAGGCCTGTCAGATAGGGGATGCTCAGCTGAGGGTCAGCTCGAAAAACTGTTAGATATCCCTGAAACAAGGAAAACAAAGCTGTTTTTTTGCGCTGACACTCAGCTCCTCCCCTATGTGACAGACCTCAGCTCTTAACTTTCTAGGTATTACTATGAGGACCTGTCGCGGCCACCTTTGCTTATTTTATCTACGTCACTCGTACCTGGCGAGAATGCCCAGATTAAGAAAGATGATAAAGAACTCGAAAGATTCCCCAAAGAGTCTGACAGGATTTGATCCCAATCGACGCGTTCCTGCAGCCCTAGCAGATCAAGACGCTCACCACTAGACGACCATCGAGGATATGATGCCGCTACTCTGAGGCAACTCTCATGAGCAGCACAAACCAAAGCAGCCCGAACGAGAGTCAATAAATTGTACCCAAAGGTGACCGATTTTGAACTTAGGCGCAAAGCGAGGTAACTGTGCTTTCGTTTGAACCTAGGTACAGGATAAGGCGCATTCATCGATTAGGATGGACAAAGTCCAGGCCCGTTGGAGACATATATATATATATATATATATATATATAAGTCTCGCGCTTTGTGGCATGTCAGACCGCATTGCGAGATATTATTAATGTTCCTAAGTATATTTGAAGTATCTCTACACTAAACCTTAGTGGACACGAACGCTTGAGACTTCAGTGCAAAGATCCCGTAACACGGGGATCAAAACCAAAGTGTACCTCATGAATGTTCGAAATCCACCACCAACCATTCGAAGGCACCTCGCGTCGTTCACTCGTTGTTCAGCTCAGGTCGTGAGCACGGTGGCTTGGACGGTTAAGCGGCCTCTGGCTGTAAAAAGCCAGAGGCCGCAGGTTCGGATCCCGCTGCGTGACATATCAGTGGCTTTAAGCTTGTAAAGTTGCAGTTTCTTTAATAAATCAATAAAACTTTACCCTACATTTACTGCGTTTATAAGGGTCGTAAGACGATACCTTATCAAGTCAAATTATTCCATTATAACTAAAATGTTTATCCTGTGCTACCTAACGAAACACGTATCTGAACACTAACCACATGATATTGCGATCCCGCTACATATAATGTATAATTTCAACATATTGATAGGTTTTACTTAGAGATTGGGGTGCCTAAATACTGCAGTTGTATGAATAAACAAACAAAGCTTTTACCTTTCCGGCTACTACAGTTTTCATTTTAGCATATAATTACTGTTTCAACTTTGGTTCTTGACTTTTTTGGTTATTTATTGTTGTACTGTTGTGCTTTGTACTGTACTAATACTAACCTGAGCGTGACCTATTGTTTAGTCCTCTCTCTCTCTCCACCGTAATATGCCCGCAAGGCTTCTTAAGTCTGTTCGCACAGGGAATAACAACAATAGAGTTTGTGTCCCTCCGTCTCACTCTCCAGTCATGTGCAGCTTCTCTCTGAAGAAATAAATGCTAGACGTCGAAGATGTTGAGAGATTTTTGTAAATTTGCAAATGCGGTTACATTGAATCTAACTCCAAGAAATACTATATTATAGATTTACGCTTCCGTGTTTTACCCTGAGCCTCTTTATCGCTTAAGTAAGTGTATCAAATAATACAGTTTTCTCTCTCTCTCTCTCTCTCCCTCTTGAGGGGGGTTAATCCCATTTGTAAAATTGCTCAAATCTACGAGGTCCTCTAGCGTGGACAAATCGTTCCTAACCTGAAATGAAGGAAACTAGAGTTTAAGCCGGGTGGAGAATGTGTGTGATTGCACACACACCCACATGTGCACATCCAAATGACACAAATGTTGAGCTAAAGCATTTTGTTTGTTTATTAGAAGATCTGCAGTTTACAGACGATGTGCATTTACACGGGGAAGGCGGAGACTACACTGTGGACGTTAAGGACCGCAACCGTGTGAAGCGGCATGCCACTGTGACTGAAGGCTTATATTAATTAAATGAAAGGCGCGAATGGCAATGATTAAATACGGTTACCTTGGGTGTTGTATTGAAAACGAACACCGGTAGCGCCGCCGCACTACTCTAAGACGGAAAGGAGTGGACAAAGTATCATATTGGAAGAGGATATTAGGTGAATTGAGGTTAAAGAAGAGTGTTACTCGGAAAACAGGGAGAGCAGTGCGTATAATAGTTGAAAACTATAGCAGAGGTAGCTAAAGTAGCTTGCCCTTTGTCCAAAATAACGATTTTCACGCTGTCATGCCATATTAAAGAAAGATGGTCAACAAAAAGTATAGAATCGCAAATCATTGAATTTTTCTAAGAAATTTAAAGTAGACCCGCAATTTTTTTACTGGAATCTTTTGTTTCGTATATACTTGGGGAAAACGGACCGCATGACTGTGGGATGTTCGGTTCGAATTGCACAGGGCACATACGAATCGATAAGTAGATTTTCCAGAGTGACACTCAGCCAGCATTTAACGTCCACGGTATTAACTGCTTTCGGCAATTGCTTCATAAGACGTAGGACTTAACTGCAAATGTGCGGGGGCGTCGAGGATCGAACCCGTGCACCTATGCGCCCACCTCCATTGTAAGGCGCACACGAACGCACCTTGCCACCGGACGGCAATCTCACCGAAACGTCACCTTTAGAAAAATTGCAATACATCTATACATGCCTTAAGCAATAGTGAAATTGGGAAGCCAGGCTGGCCAATGGTTTGACCAGCAGAGGATGTCATCGAATATAAGCCTTCATCTCTATGCCAATATCGCAAACACCACAACGAAGAAGCACATTAGAAATTGTTGTCGACCAATATTACGGCGAAAGTACCACATCAATATTTCTAAAACAAAATGCGCGACAAATTGATATATGATGATAGTATTGTGCTATTATTGGTTTAGTTTAGATTTTATTTAAGTATATTCTATTTACACTCAAATGGTGTATTGCAGCTGGTAGGTACTGTATGCGCAAACGACGAATTGAATCGTTCGGTCGTATGTTAATAAGCGAGACAAGTTTCACTAGTTCTTTTATTCAAACGCACAATAATTAGGGATTATTTCTAGGGATTATTCCATATGTTACACACGCGCACACACAAGTGTATGTTTGTCCGTTAGAATTTTACTATCAACAAAGCTCGTTGATATCATTATTATTATTAAAATTTAGAAGAAGCCATAGTGAATCCATACAGTATAGCATGTATTTAACATTCGTCACTTGGAGTGAAGTGTGACCCCGGCCTGTTGGGATTGGTACATATTGGTCACCTGGACATTTTAACGATCGGCGTTTTACAACCTGTCGATCACGCGGCCATTTAGGTACGTGGATATTCGAATACGTTCGGCGTTTACGTTCGATGGCAGAGCTGAATGATGCAGGTTGCCATAAGAAATAAGCTCAAAGCACCGACCCCCGCAAAGTGGCCTGCTCAAGTTTCATCCGCTCCTCAGTGGCCTCCTCTAGGCCTGGCCATTGGCATCAGCGTTGAGCCTGAGCCACGTTTTAAATACAAGTTACAAAGTTAAGTTGTTAACACGACCCTATACGTTGATAGTTTTGGTGTTTGTGTCCGAACGAGACATCGGATATTTTATACTCGATTCATTTGGTAAGCGAGTGGTGATGATCATCATAGACAAGAGCTCCTTTTTTTTTTTCTTATCGAACTCCAATTCCGGCTCCACCTCAGCCGTCATTCATGGTCAGACAATTAGATTACTTATAAGTGAGATAAACGAATGATGTTTTATTGTTATCGCAATTACAAATGCTTTCCTTAAATCATTGCGCACTGAGACGTGTTATGTTAAGAAAATGAAGTTCGAAATTCTCTTTCTCTCTCTTACTTTCTCTCTGTCTCATATATATCTAAATAAATTTATCGGGTTTACGCACAGCCAACGTTTAACGTCCACGGTCGAACCGCTTCCAGCATTGCATCATAAGATGGACCCTGTTAAATGCAAATGTGCAACGGTGGGGACAACAATATACCTATGGTCCAGTAATAAGCAGGGCATAAATGGGTAAACATTGATAATATAAGAAATACATTTAAGATGAATGGTTAAGGTCTCTAATTTGTTAGGTTTCGTACAAGGACCATTTACCCTCCATATTGCCTTACCTTACACCTTAAATGAGTGTCAAACAGCTGTTTGTTCTGGAAATACGTCACATGAGCAAAATAGACCACACGTTTCCCTTATACTACAAAGTGTGTCGTCGGAAACGCATCTTCAACTCGAGAATTGTGGGAGGGACCTTCTTATGGGGAATTTGGTTTATAGAAATAAAAAACCCTTGAAGAAGAAAGTTCAGTAAGCGACGTCAAGCTGCAGTTGAACAACATTGGCATTACGAGCTGGTCACCCGGCGAAAATCACGTGGTCATCAAATGCTATTATTGTTTAGAACGCTTACGCTTGGTGTCATAGATCAGGCTCGATGAACCCGGTCCAGTTTGCTTTGCGGCCACTATGTAATGGGTAAATATCGCCGATATTTGTGAAAGTGTCGCGTCCACATTGGTGACTCGGTTGAGGCGAAATTTCCAAAAAGAATTTAGTGGGTGACTTGATTCTCAAAAATAAAATTAGGAAGACATTTTTGATTAGAGATCTCACAGTCTATTGTGTGGAAGTGGAACATAATTAGTACGTTTAGTACGTTGGGTGAGGAGCCCGCTGTAACGATTGTAATCAGAATATCTAGATATCTTCTGTCTGTCCGTTGACCTCATCATAGCCCTTAGAAGCACCGGGCCGTAGAATAGTCTATATATATATATATATATATGAGGGGCTTTAACATGACCATAAATTAATTTATAGCCGGTAGCACATGTAATTCATTCAAGGAAAGACGGCACGATGTTCGCGGCTGCTGTGGACGTAGACCATATCGTCAATCATCTCGATGGAACTAGCACTGCGTACAAAAAAGCGCCTCTGCTCGAACCCCCTATGCGCGCCAGGTGACGTCTCTTATACAAATGTATATTCGATTGAGTTTCTATTTTTTTTTTTTGTTAGCACATATGGATTCAGCCAATTGTGTGCAACCAAATATAAGATAAATTATGTCTATATATGTAAACGCTGCCGGAAGTGTATAATTATGCACTTCGCAGACTTCATTTCACACCGCCTCTCGGCCCTTAGATAAACCAATTAGCCAGACGTCTGCAGGGCTATTAACTGAGTTTGTGCTCCCTTCGCGACGCCCCCGGGCCACGTTGTAGCGGTAAACGCGATATGAAACTGCGTTTTGTGATGTTGTAATCAAGAGCAATTTAATTGTTTGCGTGTTAGATTGACAACACAGGCCTCATCCTGCGTTAAGCAGCGTGTAGAATAGAATCTGGAAGGTCGTTGACATTGTGCTCTAGTGAGATTTACTTTGAACGAGGCTTACACACAGCTTAATTAGTGGTTGCACATTTTTGCAAGCGATCTCGCTCAAGGGACTTTATTTGAGTACTCGGGCAGCGCGTACATGTCGTTGCTTCTGACAGCTCTGAAAAGGCAAAGCGCTCAGTTTCCTGAGGTTTTGTACAAGAGTAGCACTCCGAACGTAGGCACTTCCTGTCTTGTTGATAACTACTCAGCGCGGTGGCTTGGACGGCTGAGCCTCTGGCTGTAAAGAGCCGCAGAGGCCGCAGGTTCGAATCCCGTTGCTTGACATATAAGAGAACTTAAGCATTGTATGCGGTTCCTTTAATAAATCAATAAATCTTTACCTTTACTAGTGACAGATATATATATATATATATATATATATATATATAATTTTATGACTCCATATTTATTTTGTCGGTGTAACCATTTCATCTTGTATCTTTCGCTTGATCTTTTGTTCGAAAATGATTTCATGATAACAGAGGATCAGAAGAGTCGTCTACGCCCTAAGCAGCCCAGATCAGGCGTGTGCTCATCAGTAGATATTGTTTCTTCATCAAATTCCCACTTTCTACCATTATATCATATGCGTGGAATACAATGAACACTGTGAAAAAAAACAGATAGAACTACTACAACTAATCGCTCAACCTCGTCGTGCTTTGTGTTCGAGACAGTTACTGGCGATGGGCTCCGTGGGGTGTCCTTGGTGCGTTCGTGCTCATTCTGGTAATCCTTGTTACGGCAATGTCAGTCACCCTCGTCAACTGTCAATCCGAGTCGCAGATTGAAAATGCACGAGACCCGAGGCTTGACGTAGGCTCGAAAGATCGACGCTCAAGCAAGGTAAGTTAACTGAGAGAGAGACAAGCACAACAATACAGCGAAGATGCCCTCTCCAAGTGATGTACACCACCGCGGGGCTTCGCTTCTGACTGTTCGATGTCAATATGCTTAATCGATTTGACGTTGCCGGAATTAACGGGGAAGACTGCCCGGAGGATATCAGGACAAGCCTGCTGCAGGACAAGCCTGCTGCAGGACCCACAGCAGGATACACGTTTGGCGACTGCAAGAAAAAAACCAGCGGAAGACGCCGACGTTATCTATTGGTGCTTCATTAACCGAATAATCAGCGCTGTGTCTTGGACAGCTAAGTGGTCCCTCTGGCTATCGGAAGCCAGAAGGTGCAGGTTCGAGTCCCGCTGCGTGACGAGGACATGTAAGAGAGGTCACGCATTGCGAAATTGCAGCTCCTTTAATCAACCAATATAAACCTTCCCCTTTACATCGTGTCTCGTGCCGAGATCACTGTATTTACGTTCACACGCTTGATGTTCTACGACGATCTGTCGCTGAGAGGAAGGCGGTGGATACCTCCGGAGACCGCCAGCGTGAATGGTTGCTTCGATATGCGACCTCTTCTGAACGATTTTCATAAAATGCTCACGCTCTATAAAGTATACGTTGCCATGCGTTTTCATCTGCTTTGCGCTAGCGGTAGAAGACAGTAGATCGCGTAGAAGCTGCGTAATACGAAGATGAACGACATTGTCTAATTATCGGTTTTTCGAGCTGACCCTCAGCTGAGCCTCCCCTTTTATCTGACAGGCCTCAGCTCTTAACCTTTAGGTATTACTATGAGGACCTGTCGAGGCCACCTTTGCTTATTCTCTACCTTACTCGTACCTGACAAAAAACTTCAGATAAAGAAAGATGATAAACAACTCCAAAGATTCTCCGCGTCTGACAGGATTTGAACCCAACACACACGTGTCCCTCCGGTCTAGTAGTCTATTTTTTTTTTCGAGCTGACCCTCAGCTGTTCCCCTTTTATCTGACAGGCCTCAGCTCTTAACCTTTTTTAGGTATTACTATGACTAGGACCTGTCGAGGCCACCTTTGCCTATTCTCTGCCTTACATTGTCTAATTAATGTAATGTATATGTATATATTAGATGATGAGCTTTTGTGTGCTTCGATTGATGTCGATAATTGTGGACGGCGCTGCTTTGTGCTTGATCTGGAAAACAACAAATATCCGATTGATTGATTGATTGATTTATCCACTGATCCATTGCTGCATAGGCGCGGATCTTCGTTCCTGCGTCCTCCTATATCATGCAATTGCCCGAGGAGCTATTCGACCCATTCGATGCCTATCAGCCCTGTAAATCGAACAACTCAGTTGAGCCGGATCTGGACAGGCTGTTACACAATGCGGCCCATTTTATTGATCTGAAATTTCGTTCGGTATTCGGCCAGCCGACGAGGATACAGTCTTTCATGGACAACTCGATTTCTCGACACCGCGGCCGTTCGACGTCGACAGCGGCACAAATCCTTAGCAGGTATATGGGTTTTTCTCGTGATACGTCATCATCGTCGCTACTGCTCGAACGGACGTCAGGTGACCTGTCGGAGGCGATCTCGGGTGGACGAAACCTGGATGTCTGTGTTGCGGCCCTCAATAAGACCCTTTCCACCTTGGATTTACTGGCGAACGATACTTTGCGCTATTGGGCGATAGGAAACGCAAATTCACCGACGGAACAGGAGGCCAATGAAGGTCTGCTGGCGGTAATGACCATCCCTGTCAACTGCGGAGGTCTTGCATTTCAAGTGACGAAACAGCCAGTCTGCAATGAGTGGCTTCAGGAGATGGCCAAAGGAGTTAACGGCAGGGCGAGGGAGGTAAGCGCTCGTCCGTCCTCATAGGACTCAGTTCAAAGACAAGCAGGTAAAGCTTTACTGATTTATTAAAGGAACTGCATACAATGCTTAAGTTCTCTGATATGTCATGCAACGGGATTCGAACCTGCGGCCTCTGGCTTTTTACAGCCAGAGACTTTTTACAGGTGGTGTCCATATTTCACTACGCGTAGAAACTATTTAAGCACTTCCTTAATATAGAGAACAATTAAGTATTGCAACAAAAAAAGAACTGGATTTCCGTTTATAAATCAATAAGAGCTTCCGCTTTATCTTAAAACAACAAAATATATATATAAATGTGTATTTGCCTATTGTATATATAGATGCAATGTAATATGAGGTGTCAGCGCTTGGGGGGTGACTAGGTTGTCTCTGGCTCCAGGAAAAGCCTGAGGTCCAAGGTCTGAGGCGGCAGGTTGCTCGAGTTGTTCCTTTGACCTGATGATACATGCATATGTATAAGAGAGAACTTAAGCATTGCAAAACAGCTGCAGCTCCTTTGATAAACCTTAATAAGACACTTCAACGTTTACATTGTACACCGAACAAATGAAGTTGAGTGACAAAACGGCACTACTACTACTAATTAAGCCAATTTTTATCATTTCTCGTGCAGTTAATGAGTCTCGTTGTCAAGGCTAAAGGTCAGCTCGTGGTGGGCGTTCTCCCTGACATGATCATGGCATCGATTAATAACCAGGTGAGACTGCACACAGAAAAACACGGAGAAATGAAACACAATTTTAGATCTCCGAATGTGTCTCACACTCAGCTATATCGACTTTCGAATACCTGCATTCGCTTTGAATTCGCCTGGATTTCCAGGACATGCAACAACACGTCGGGGCCAGTGGCAATTCAATGCAGGAACCTCTGAGCTATATAATCTATACGAAACGAAATCTCACTCATCTGAGTTCTGTAAAGGAGTTCGGGGCTGGTCAACATCACATAGGGGGGTAGAAACCACATAGCGTTGTCGTACGACAAGGCCACCATCTCACGCGGTGTTTTTTACCGTCCTGTCCGTAGCCTGTTTTAATCATTTGTCGACTCACGTTGGTGAGTTAGGTCGAGTCTAAATGAACAGGCCACGTTTATCGCATCAGCGCGTTGCGGCTGCTCTTGTAGTGGAGCACCCGGTCTAGCAGTCCAAGACGCTCACCACTAGACCATCCAGGGGACTCCCCCTAAGATTCGGCACCCACCCAGCGAACGGTAGCTCCCTAAAATACATCGTACATAAATCTAAATAAGTCGTGCCCTCGAGAACTTCTCGAGCTGAGTTACTATAGATAGCTTCTGAAATTCCCCCGTTCTAACTATTCAATGATTTCAGCTGGGCTGGCCCTACGAACGCTACGAGGACAGTGTAATTTTCGCGGAAAACGTCCTACAAGATGACGAGCGAAGCTTTTACGACGTCTGGGCCGCACGACTAAATTCGCTCAGCACAGATAGAATTATCCATGACGAGGTCCTGCCGCCGTGGTGACTGTACCTTGACTTAGGACCTTGACATGATACGATGAATGATGATATTGTGTGATCGTTATCGATGTGACCGTTAGGGCCGGGGGTTATAATATGCAAGATTAACCAAGGGGTAAGGGGAGGGAGACTATAAACTAGAGAATACCCCAAAAGTCCGAAGAAGAAGATCAGAGAACTAGTTATCTTAAATCTGTATCAGTCCCATGATGTCGGAGAAGAGAGGCCTGACTGACAATGTCGAAATTGATGCCATATAATTGGGACGTACCACGAAGACACTTCCGGACCAGTAAATTACTTCGAGTGATTCACTCGTATCGGATGTTAAAACAAAAAGATGAACAAGAAGGTGTATTTTTTTTGAAGAAGAGAAATTTATGTAATTTCTTTAATAATCTCTGTACCTTTTGGTTAATAAAGGTGTATTTGTAAAAAAAAAAGATCGGATGTTACCGTTGTAATATTTACTGGTCTGCTAATAAAAGCATTGATTTGTGCATTCAGCAAGAGCAATTTTCAACGCATTCGACCTGTGTAGCGTTTGTGGTTGATGTCCACACATCTACAATTGGACGTAGAGTGCTTGTTTGTCTAATGCTTGTTTTCATTAGATAATGACTGACCTTTTAGATAGACTATGCGTTTTTTTTTTTTTTTTTTTTTTTGGAACACACTGTAAAATGCATACGCACTGACCCCGAGCTTCACTCTTCAGACTATGCGTTGTAAATAATAATAATAATAATTCCATTAGTCAACTTAATATCGATACAAATGGTTACATTATATTTCTTTGGGACATTAATCTTACTCAACTATAGCCAACCTCAGACATATAACGAACAAAAACTCCTATCGTTATCTTAAGTACACTAATTTGCAGCGATTAATTAAGTATCATCATTTTGAATTAATCTGAGGTCAACTGTTTCTGTAACTACGGAACAAGGCATAGCTTCAATCGGACCAACTTGCTACAACGTTTCTACGTTTGTATAATATACCTCGCTTGTTATTTTATTTGCAAAATAGTTCGACTCTTGTGACCTTGATACACATGTAGCACAGCATTCGACCATCTAAGTTAATTGCCATATAAATAATTATTACTATTTAACGATTTTTTCAATTGCTGCTTGTTGCTGAACTTGAACTGGCGCATAGTTTCGTAGTCTTCGTAATTAACTATCATACAATTCCAGCGTCTCCTGTATTAACAGAGTGGTGACACGTAATACATATCAACCAGCTTCCTAATTGAAAAGCAATTAGGAGAACGGTCATACTCGGCATACAACAAGACCTTAAGCATGATTTACAAACATGCATAACCCGGACAACTGAATCTATCAGTTAAGACCCCCCTATATATATATATATATATGGTATAAGGAACAGAGCAGGACCGTCGCGCAAGCGATTGGAAACTACTTGAGTGGATCTCTCCTTCTGCAACGCCTGTCCCTCGCTGTGCAGAGAGGCAGAGAGGCAATGCCATCGCCTTCCTCGGGACAATGTCGACCTCGGCCCCGGTCCCCAACTAATCCCCCGCCAAATAATTCCTAATGATTGTATGTGTTGAATAAATAGTAGTTTTCACGTGAGTGGTGAACGTAAGTGAATTATTATTAATTACACGGTGCAACGGTAGATGGGTCCAAAAAAAATCGACCTTATTTTCCGAACAAGCAAATACACTATGCCGCCCCGACCATCCGCGATAGTTGCTGGGATGCACTAACTACGCATTATTACCTGTAGTAATAGAAGAAAATTATAAGACAAAACACAAGATACATATTGCTATTTATCCAAGTCTGGTGCATTCTGGTAGAGAGGACAAGGAGGGCCGCAGACAGATATCCAATTTTCGACGAGTGTTTCTTCCTTGCTGACGGACGTCGAGTGATAAACGAAATTTAAATTCGCTATTAGTTCTGGTCACGCAAGCAGCAAAGAAGCGCAGAGTCCTCTCGTTTAGCCAGAGGATCCATCTACAATGAAATTGAATCGTTGGACGGGCGATGCCGGGCTGATCTCCGCGTTGAACATGAAACTTTTTCGTTGGCGTCGATCGGGCCACAATCGGGGGGCTAACTCACAGGTTCCATGGGTTATTGAGCCGGACGATGGGGTCACTGCGCAGATGTGATCTCGGACGATGACGAGGACAGGTAGCCGTATCAGACTTCTCTGATAGGGTGGGGCTGATTGTATGACACGGAGTCCACCGCGGACGAATCAGGATGTTGTTGTAACGGGTACGTTCGATCTCGTCGCCCTCGGGTAACGTCGGTATTGCTCAATCCGTTCATGGTCAGGGATTTTGCTAAGAGTTTTCGTGTGTGTGTTTCGAATTGCTGCTCGTCATATTGAACAGACAATGCTGAGGTTATTCAAGGAGATAGATTACTTGGATACCGGGTTGTAAAAAACAGTCATCGCTAACATCGCGGAGTAGATTACTTTTAGACGAGATCATTTTCTCGGGACAAGTGGCCTTCTCAAATCTAGAAAAAGGTGGAATTAAAGGTGAATATTTTTTTTCATTTATAGAGCAACTAACTAGGAAAGTTATCTAAGAAATACAAAGCTTAATCACAAGTCGTATATTTGGTAGAAAAACACACACACACAGACACACTTGCAGTATCGTTAACAAGCCAATGAAATCTTTACCTCGATTTTTTTATACAAAATTCATAATTTCTCTATCAATGCTCAAACGCTTCTGAAAATGTTTACTATTGTTTAATAGAGGTATTATATCTTGCGAAAATCTTGACACGTTTGTGCCGGCCGCTGTCACCAGGACAGCCACGCGTTATAGAGAACACTCAGGGTGGTTTTCAATATTATGACCCCTTCACCTAAAAGCCTTCAGTGACACTTCAGTGATACCATTCCCTCGGATGAATATACAACTGTTAGCCAACCATTTTCGTGCCATTACATTTATACTAATCTCTATGGATACTACTGAGCTAGTTCTGTTTGTTTTAACAAAGTTTGACAAACGATTTTATCATTTATACTGTGTGTAGAAATCGAATATAAGAATACGATGAATGTGTTGCCTGTACTGCGCTAGTGAGCAAATGATACTTTTATAGGACATGTTTCACTTTTGTGGTCTGCGTATATTTTTGTACTTAGCGTTCTTGCCACCGTTTCAAGGTTCCAACTTTGGCTGTTTCCAATAGCTAGTATCGGTTGTAACTGACAATCGAGAATATTGTTAGAATGAATTGTCATTGAGACCACTTAAGATTAATCACTCGTCACCTTAATCGGCTCTGGTTTGTGTAGAGAATTTCGATGTACTTGGTTATGCATATAGACAAGTGTACTTTTTCCCAAAAAAATATCTTGAATAAGATTTTCGCTATGCCTTCCGCGCACTTCAACGCTTCAGTCGGTCTTACCCATGTAGCACCCGCCGGCGAATATAATAGTTGCCTCACGTCGACTGCCTTACTCAAGCCTAATAGTTAACTAAGGTGCACGCGTAGATTTTGCTCGTTGCACGCGCTGTAGATGAAGACAGCAGGCTCGTAGAGCTCATGCGAAAATTAATCACGAACGTCAGCAGATATCCCTGGGATTTTGCGACTTGAACACTGCCCGTAATATATTTGTGGATATTGCTGTGTAACTCCGATGGCTTAGGAGACATAGCGGTATTGAAAACACTTACGAATTTTACAATATCCAGCATACACGCATGGACGTATGTGCCGCTGGTGCGATCAAGCAGACTACGGACTACATAATCACTGTGTTGTATTGTGTAAGAGCCAGGTGAGATTGAGGTGAATGTGTTTTTGTTTTTTAGTTCATTAACGGAACAAAGCCGAAGCCAGTTGTACTGTGGACGTTCAATGTTGGCTGGCAGCCACCCCTGACTGTTGAAATTTACAACTGGTTTATTAAGTCATTATGCAGTTTTACAATGGTTAAGTTCTCTTATAGGTATGTCCTCAGGTTAGGTCGCGAGACAACTCGAACCTGCTGCTTTTTCCTTTCGTCCTTTTACAGGCCAGAGACAACTTACCCCCACCATCCAAGGGCGTCAATAACAGTTGAGCTCCTAACAGAATGACAACATATGCTAACACAGATTAACACTGTCTCTCTCTCTCTCTCTTCACTCGTCAAGGCTTGTCAAGTTCGAATGGCGCCCTGCCAACTGGGCTATAGTTCGAAGAACCTGATAGTCAAACTGGAGAACTACCGACACGCAGGTCACGCAGGTTGCGAGATAACTAAAGAACGAACGCAGGCTATGGCTGAAGCCAAAGCATCCCAGTCGCAAAGTGTCCCACTCATCATGAAAGCGTACGACTTCTAGAACACCTTGTACCTCCTCCGAGTCAACGGTGGCCGCTGCGCGCTTCGCTGTTTCGCTATACGCGCCTGCCGATTGAAGGCTTGCCCCGTAACAGCTGTTCCTCTGCATTAACCAGCATTCGAGGTCGTGATAGGCCGCGTAGAGCTTCGCGCTCTGATGCGCGAGGATGAGGAGTTGCAGACCGAAGCCGAGATGGCCGACAGCCAGACAGATAGCACCCAGTGTTGAAATGTGGGTGAAAACTGTAAAGCCTATAGCGACAATGGCGAGCATGAACAATTGTAGGTAGAACAGGGAGAGGGGTAGCGCGAGCAGGCCGTTGATTCGACGGGCAGCCTCGCGCAGCTTCCATTTCCTCTCGATCAGCATGAGGCGGATTGTTCTCGTCATCGGCAGCGCAGTTCTCGCCATCTCGGCAATTGCTCGATGCTGACGCTCGATAACGGCAACAGCCTCCGTGTAAACGAGAAGTACGCCAGTTTTCGTAAGCGACGAGTATGTAAAACACAGATTGTAATAATACAATAGTCGACGACCGGGGCTATTTGTCCCCGTTGCAACGAGCACTTCATAAGCACTGCTCAACAGATAGGGGGTCGACAGCAACAACAGCATGATCGAGCTGAAAGGCAGGCGTCGTCCAGATTGAAGGGCAAGCCGAAACTCGTCACGGTGACAATTGTAGCGACAGCAGACCAGTAATGACGCGGTGATATAAACGACATTGTTTAGCGCCATCGAGATTTGCGAGCACGATATGCCCGCGCGCAAGAACATGCAAAATGTCGTCACACTGAAGTAGATGTATCCTACGTGGCCTGCGAGCGATAGGACCTGGAACAGACGACACAGGCAGGACCACTTTGGTCCATTTCGAAGGTTCAGCCCGAGGATAAGGCAGATACTATCGAAAATAAGGCTGGAGCTTGGTCGCTCGAGATCCGATCTCTTCCCTGACTGGACACGAATTGACGTTCCGTGGTCCTGTGCGATGGTCATTGCTTTGCTACGAACTGTATAACTCTCACCGTAAATTCACCGTAATAAGTAAGTTAACGCTGTGACCTGTTTCCTGAAGGGTGGATCTTTCGCGAATGATCAGTAGACCACAACGTCTGAAAGCAAGAGGTTTTATTGCAGCAGCACAGCGTGTCTCGACTTGAATGCGTACCCTGGTCGATGCCGCCCCGGACAGAAATAATCAATTATTATTATTATCAATTAGCGCAATAGACAAAGTGTTCAATAGCGCGAGCATTCACAAGCAGCCCAGTCGTGTTCTACTCAAAAGCTCATATGTACATACATTATATATATATATATATATATGCGCAAGTATAGCAACAGACGTGATAATTTAATTAAATAGGCAATAATTTGCTAATATATCACTCGGTGACTCGATAAGTTGTTCAGCCATTACAATCTACAGGCACTATTCGACCTTTGTGCACCTATATTCCTGGACAGTCTATGCAAATTAGGTGGGAACAATAATCGATTTACGTACGATATCAACCGGGGCTCTACTCGTCTGCATAGGAATCACTGTAGAGGCAGAATAACATGTGCTTAATCGTCGTCCTTACGAATCTCGAGAAATTTCCACAACGCCGTTCACTGACGCACAAGACGTCGCTGGCTACAAATGGCCGAAGAAGTAAACTCGCAGCTAAGCTTAGGGCAAGGCTGGTGAGTGTATGGCCGATGGATCAGCCGAGCCCCCGGGCGGCGTTCGCGGTTCATCCGTGTAGGCCTGTCTTCGGCAACCGGTGGAGGCGGACATAGGTACACATACGGACTCGAGCCACCACCGTTGAATGTTCTCGTTGACGGCTACGTCTTGCGGAGCACTGTGAATAGCAATTCTCGTAGATGCTAAATGTTTCGGAGACTGAGAGTCATTGAAATTCGGTGCCCGGAGAATAATTTTGTTTCAGTTAGATTTGAAGAAGTGACTAACACAGTAAAGGACACAATTAGCGGGCCATGAGGCAGCGCTGTCGTCAAGGAAAACTCAGTTATGGGTATTCTAAGCTTTTTCTAACGCATTGCTTAGCGTTTATTTTTGAGCGAAACTATTAAACTTCAAAGATCATTACTTATCGGCCAATTTTATGCAGTTACTATTTTACTATTTTTTACTATTTTACTATTTTTTTTACTTTTTTTTACTATTTTACTATTTTTTTTTACTTTTTTTTACTATTTTACTATTTTATGTAGTTGAACGTTCGCTATGTGAGCTGTGCATGCTGTGAGGTGTGCCAATATGAAGTCATTCTTGAATTAGTCAATTACACGTAAAATCGTCCCAAATACAAACTATCATATAATGAGAAAACCAAACGCTGATCAAATGAGTATAATGTATATCAAGTCGCGGCTGTTGGGTGGTGACAGCCGCCTTTGAAGCAGATCACGTTGGAGTTGAAGGTGTTACCGCTTTATTAAAGGTAAAGGTAAAGCTCTTATGGTTTATTAAAGGAGCTGGAATTCCACAATGCTTAAGCTCTCTTATCCAAACCCACCGCGCTGACAAAAAAATAACTATAGTTCTGCAATGCTCAACCTCGCTTGGAGATCGTCACCTCACGAGGTCGTGGGACAAGTCGAATCTGCGCCATCCGGCTTTTTTCATGCTCCCCAGCGACCTATCCACCGTCGGAGCTGCCCACCGCGCTGATGAAGAAGCCACCAAGTTTGCTCGGAACGACCGACCCGCTGCATAGCAACGTGTATCCGCTAGTGTTCCTTCAGGATGTGTTTCCTTGAAAAGGATTGAGAGATTTCTCCCGTCCGCAACTGTATGCCTGTGAAAGTAGCTTTACCGTCAGCGGGGGAATTGACTAAAGCTCCACAAGGTTCTCACCGAGTCAATCGATCATAGCGGATCTCCGCCGTCGCCTGGCGTAAAATCCCCACCGGAAAGCGTCAGCCAGGAGGAAGCGCGAGGAAAGGTGAAGGAAACTTTGTTTTCTTTGGGTTTTACCACCTTCTCGCGACGGGAAATTAAAGGGCGACTACACCGTTTTTGGTTGGATTTTCGGCTACGGCACGATTACATGTGTTCACGACAATTAGCCAGGCCCCATGTGCAAGTGACATACGCAATGATACGCCTCCCTTCGAATGGCATAAATGCTAGAGGGCTTTCTTTCTCCGCGTCCACATATCGGCATTCTGCGTATATTGCACATTCGATTTTATTGCAGGCTTATTGAAGGCAGAAGAATATAGGAATACTTACAGAATACGTCATACGTACGCTTGACCGCTCTATACCGAAGTGCCTGCGTCCACATCTCGATCAGGCAGTGAACGCCGTGATACGCTGCCTGTATACGCTGCCTGTATACGCTGCACTGCGCCTCTGTGAATTTCGTTTCTAACGTTCTGTACGACTGGACGCTGGCTCCTTCGTAGATCTATTTATGACGACTTGCTCGATACGATCCTCTCGACACCGGGCTCTATGGGTGCTTGGGCAGCTTTATGGCATGTTGTATAAACAACTGTATAAAGATGTGTGCAATAACGTATAGTATATTGATACCAGCCGGAGCTGATGAAACCCGAAAATGAACGAATTAACAGAGAACCATCGAGTCTCTTTGTCGAAATTTCCCCCAAAGCAAGAAGAAGCTTTTTCGATCAAAATGTTGCAAAAGTATTTTGCCTTAGATACTAAATATTGAAGAAGAAAGCTATCCGTTGGAGAAAAAAAAACACCTGTATGAATATGGATCGTTTGTTTCGTGTCTTGTATCCGTTTCCATGGTATCGAAGTAATACCTAGCAATTAGCGAGCCTTGGGAGGTTGGGGGGTGTATCCCGGGTTTAGCGGGTTTGTGGGAGTTCCACACCTCACAGTCACTACGGCTGAGTAACACATGTGCATTAAGGACTCCATAATCCTTCATAACAATAGAATAATAATAAAACAGGACGTTTATCGAACCCCCGGATGGCCTGATGGTCCTGCATTCGCGTCCGTCTGCCTTCAGCGATCGAAGGACGTGGACATGGATGGATATACACACAGGAGTTCGATCCCCTGACACCGTTGCACATTTGCATTTATAAGGGGTTGTCCGCCTTATGAAGCAATGCAAAAGCAATACCGTGAAGGTTAAATATCGGCTCTAAAACGTTTACATAAATGTTATCACGGGGGAAGCATTGTAAACGACAATTTTCCCAACTCAAGGGATTCGCTTCAATTAGGCGTGCAGGCATTGCAGTTACACAACACGACAAAAGTACGCAACGTTGATTTGCAGCTAGAAAACTTCAAAGTTCCTGTATGTTCCTACTATTATAAGTTTGTGTAGCGTTAGTAAGAACTATATATATATATATATATATATATCAATTAGGCCACAGCGAGTTTGGTATTTTCGAATACAGCACTCTGTTCGCTTTCCTATCCACGAGCAGTCGGAGGTCTCGACACTCGTCTCCGTACCCTTCTCGGGAGCTCGGAAGTGAAACTGTTGATGACAGCGTAGTGGGCGGTTACGTCATTTATCCAGCAGACTTTGCCAGAGGACGTAAGCTTCAAGCCAATCATCCCACACGTGGGAGGTGTTCCAACCCCAACAATCGAACCGTGGGAGAGGAACAAGGAGGAAACGGCAACCCCGAAGGAGGATTGCGGCCCGATCATCTCATTGCCGCGGACCAAATGGGTCGAAGCGAGTTCCGGGCGTAGTTGTGGACCCTCATCAATTTTTCGCTGATTCGAAGCGGTGGCAGGCCCCTCCGGGAGAAACAGAGACACCGACTCGCCGCATTCGGTGCGAGTGTCACGTGTGTCGTCTAATGAAATCCCGCCGAACTGCTCCCCCATACATCCGTCAAGCCGTGGCCGTCCTTTCCAAGAGCATCTATCATGGCCTACGAATCGTGCACGAAGCACGGCCACATACACTACGACTTCTGCAAAAACATCTACCTTTTACATGTAGATCGGCTGGAAATCGATGTGATCTATTGTGGAAATGGAATGATCAAGAGGGAAATAACTGAATTAACAGAGAAAGAGACAAGAGCTGAGATTGAAGGATATGTCACACTGATATGTCATAATCTAACGGGAATCTCTCCGTTTGAGTGGTGCTATCCGAAATGTATACATTGTACATGCGTAGCGCATTCATTATCCTATTAAATCTGTAGGCTACAGGTAGGCGCTTTTGTCGTTGTCGACCTAGGCCACGTGTAATTGAAATGAAACTGTCCAAATTCGATCGAGGGAACTTCCAACTTCAAACTTCACAAAGTTTCATCAGATCAAAAACAGCGTGGCGTTTCATAGCACGATGTAGACATACTCCCTATTGTTCTTGTGCACAATTTGTATGTGATGTCAGGACACCCGTCAATGGATAGACGAGCGAGTGTGGACAACAGAATGATAAGGGTATAGGTATCTATCGAGATCGTTTTATGGAGAGGCAATTTTCTTTGACTTAACTTTGAACTTTTGTCAAAAGAGCAATTGAAGTTCGACGAACGTCACTTCGTTGATGTAACTTAAATGTGTATGGAAATGCGTGACTTTGAGGGTCTTGTCAGAGTTGAAGGCTTAATGAAGAGAATCTGCGAACGATCGTAGCCGATTGTGAGGTTTCTTATCGTTGCTTGTGTCATCGGCGTAATCGCTAGATTTCTGCTAATTGACTTCCCGTCACTGAATCACATCGTATTATTCTATTAATTACTTCATCCGGCAAGGTACTTGTCCATGATACCCGTCACCTTCTCCGGATGGGATCTGAGAGCTCTCCGCCATCGTTCCCCGCATGATTATCTCGACTATTAACGGAGGCTGTTCGATTGCACTCAAACGCGTTGAATAATAACTAATAGTTAATAGATGATGATAGAAAATAGATGATGATAAATAATAAGTAATATTAGTAGCGCAATAACCTGCAATGATACAGTAATCTACGCCAGCACCACGCGTGTGACACATAGCCACGACACGCCTCTGGTAGGAAAGAAAAGGGATTCTGTAAAGGAAATTAATGAAATCCTAATTCATACCATCTGTTTGCGGCAAAATGAATGAGTAAAGCAAATGGGGTATACATCTATACATATAGAACTAGTTGTTTAAATAAATATCTTAGGATTTTTATCATAGGTCTCTACGAATTCATTAAATCGCCCAATGGTCCATACAATATCAGGATAGCCCGTTGGAGAGAGATGCCCGCGGCTACGACTCTGGACCGGAATTGTCGGAGGCCGCAAGTTCCGAGTTGTCCGGTGGATGTGGATATATATCCGCAACACAATATGACTGAATGGTGAAGTAAATGAAGTTGCGGCTATAATTAGCAATCGATAATAACACAAGAGGATTGCTTCAACTAGAAAACTTTTATGATTTGCTGACATCAACGATGCTTGTGTCGTGATCTGTTTCAGGAGGCTGATCGAGAGGGGCCTCATCCCTTACCTTGTATATTGCGGTAGGCAACATGTTGTATAGACCGTAGCGTTTTCTATTTAAAAATTGAACCTGCAATGTATTTTAAACCTGGATTGTCCTGGAGACGTACAAGTGATTCTAACATTACGGGCCGCAACAAGTGCGAGATTTACGCTTAGCCTTTATATGAAATAGCGTGGCTATTTCCACCAAGCCACCGCAAGGTTCGAGCCCTGCCGTGTGACATAAAAGAGAGCTTGAGCATTGTAAAATTGCAGTTCCTTCAATAAACCATTAAACTTTTACCTTTACCTCTGATAAAAAAAAATACGGTCTACACCTCCTATCTACCAGCTCGAAACAGAATCTAGAGAAACATGTGTAATTGACTAATAAATCTATATATATACATATATATATATATCCATGCTTCTTCGAGAACCACTATCGTTCCTAATAATGTTTAGTGGATAAACACTCGTCACTAATTCCGCGACGGACGTACGCTTGCCTTTCCGACATATCCCGACTGAACAGTTTTATGCTGGCGCCACCCTGCGACATGTTATCCGCGCACCCGAACCGCCGGGTCTCCACAATCGCATCGCGAATTTCGCGAGATTTCTGCACGCGATCCCGGCGCTCTTCCAGCAATATTCTGTCCCGCCGGATAGCGTTCTTGTCACGGCGATACGCATCCTCGTCCTGCGGCAGCGTCGAGTGGCCAGTGTCGATAGGGGCCGCCTTGCATAGGGCCGCAAGATCTACGAGAAGCTTTGAAGAGAGCTCCTTTAGATGGGACAGGAAAGGCTGTTTTTCTGACATTCTACGTTTCGTTGTTATAAACAATTGCAGCTAACGTTCCTCGAACGGATTCGGATCAAATCTCGAGAAGGGAAGCGGAAGGCTTAGGTACGTACATCTCTATGCATGGGGAATATCGCCAAGTCCGCGCAAAGCGTCACGTACCGAGCGCTTATGTAAGTACGGTGGTCTCTCTGTGGCTATCGGAAGCCAGAAGGTGCAGGTTCGAGTCCCGTTGCGTGATGAGGACATATAAGAGCGGTCACGCATAGCAAAATTGCAGCTCCATTAATAAACCAATAAAGCTTTACTTTGATGTTTTGGCTAGCATCTATCGAAGAGGGGTATTTTCGGGACAGAGGATTTTGGGCGTATGCAAACCATTTGATAACGATATTTCTCGTGTTTATAGCGTTCATCTGTTAGAATAATTACAATGTATTCGAGCAGGTTGTGGCCAGCATACATCTACCCTCGACTGCGTTGAGGTCACACATTCTGTGTCAAATGGCAATAGACAAACCAATTGCAATCAACCTTTTTACTTTTTGCTTTTTTATATTGCAGTTTCGAGAATAAACATTTGATTAAATCTGAAAATCTAAAAATCTGAAATTCCTAATTGTCCCCTGGGTGATGGTCCAGCGGTGAGCGTCTTAGACCTCTAGCATGCAGCAGAGAGAGGGTATGTGTCTAGATTGAAATTTTTGGATGTCTTTGTCATTATTATTATTATTATGCTTATACTTAGTTCTTTATCTGTGTGGATCGCTCAAATTGCATTTATTATAATATATTAAACGTTACAATAGGTCGGAATTTCTAGGGATTATAGGGGGGGGGGGGTGAGGACGACAATGTCCCGAGGAAGGCGATGGCATTGCCTCTCTGCCTCACAGCGAGGGACAGGCGCTGCAGGAGGAAAGAGCCAGCGCGCTTGTCCCCGGTGGCGCGGATCAACCTATGGTAGACCCCCCTTCGAGGAAGTTCGCAGTGAGAGGGCCGTGCCCGCCCAGGATGTGGATTGTGTGGATTGTTACCAGGTACGAGATGTTTAAAAATCGTAAGTAAATGTGGCCCCCTGAAGATATGCTCTTGAAGTAATGCCGAAGTAGCTCCGAGGCCTGTCACATAGGGGCTGTGTATTTTGTATGTTACCTTAAGCTTATGTACAAAATGTGATACAAAAACAAATCCGAATTAATCTCACCACGCAAAACCTTCCTCGGTATTAGCTGACGATGACACTAATTATCTGTTAAAATAACGAAAGAAAACAAAACGAACTCAACGAAGCTTTCAAATATAGGTGACATCTCTGCTGAGCAATTGGAAGTGAATCGAGACTAATGTAATTTTGCGGCACCTAATGCTGAGATATAGACCAATGCTTAGAGCACATGAACATAACATATTTCTGGGCCGTTCATTGAAAAGTTGTCATTCTTATTAAAAGCAGTAAAGAGCGAGTTGGATAAAGTGTGTGTGTGTGTCAGGCCGAGGGGTGTCTGAGGTCATGGTCACCCCCCGAGGAAGGCTATGGCATTATCTCAGTAATTCGCAACGAGGGAAACACGCTGCAGGAGGAAGGACCCTACGCAAATTGACTGATAGGTGACCATACTGAAGCGTTCGATCAATGTACAATATTATAAGGCGGACTCATACGTAGAATAGGCAATGACATTGCGTAGACCCGAAGGAACATTGTGATTAATTGTCATGTCAACTTGCGAAATACAGTTAATTATAATTACTCATAATTATACATAATAACTTGGCTGACGTCTCGATGTTAGCGAGGCTCAGCTGTTTTCACACAAATCGCACTATTGATATCAATCTGTCACGTCAGCGCGGTGTGGGGGACGACTTCGACATGGGGGGAGCGAAGCTGTCGCTGGCTATAGGAGATGCCGACGGCCAAAAGCCGGCAGACTGTTTGAGTCGTCCGAGTCGCCGTTGTTGCTAATGTTGAACAACTTAACAATGTGTTTGTGAGGAGGGGGTATCTCAGCGTGTGATATCCGGGGTGTTGCCAATTAAGCTAGCTCGGCACTAGTAGACTAATCATGTTAATAATCTAATTATAACAATATGTATCTACACTTGTGTTCATTGACGCTGATGAAGCACTGCATATGTAACAAATGCTGTACCATACCAAGACGCCGCTTGAAAATAACAGCCTGATCATCTCTTTCGATACGCGTAGTGATAATATTGTATGATATAAACAAGAAAAACATAAAACCATATAAACATAAAACCATATAAGCTGCCATGGTGTAAACCTTGAAGTTTGCTTGTCTTGATTAGTGTTGAACATTTGGCAATTGTAGCACGCTGAACTGCGGCCCACTCGAAGCCCAAGTCGTTCCTCGAGACGCCTATACATGCTCGTTGCATCCGTTGTGACAAAGATCTTCTATGGAAAGAGCTAGTGGACTAGCATGAATGAACGTAATGAGTGTTAATGATTTGTTCAAATTAAAATGATAAGTTCTACAGGATATACGAATCGAATGTACGGCGTCACCCGTCGTAGGTAATAATAATAATAGTATTGAACCTGCGATAGGACAAAGGTAGCCTAGTGTAGATGGATGGTTACACACCCATTCGTCAGCCTACTGATGGATGCCACTGGACAGTCCCTGCAAGTCTTGTGCCCGAAGTGTTATAAAAACAGTCCCAGGCACCTGACCCAAGTTATGGGTTCCGAGGATTTTTAGCAGGTAAGAATCCGGCACTATCACAGCGAATACCTAAAATGTGGGGCTGTGGTGTGTTTTTAAAGATTTTATTCCTCAACCTCTTTAAAAAAGAAAAAAAATTGATAATAATAATAATAATAATAATATTGTATGCTGCGATTTCACATTGTTCAAGTAGAAACGAATTGGCTTAGAGGATATATATATATATATATATATATAATTACGCATATTATAGTTGTTTTTTCGAGCTGACCCTCAGCTGTTTCCCTATGTGACAGGCCACAGCTCTTAACCTTTTAGGTATTACTATGAGGACCTGTATTATATATATATATATATAAATATATATGTATATTATATGCATAATTCGCGGAAAGGGTCATCAGTCGTTCTGCATAAACTGAACCATGTAAAGGAAAACTTCTCAGCTCAACGCTATGATGGGTCTTGAAGTTTCGACATCGTGCCTGGACTAAATTCGTGATTCGTTTCACTCTAACACACAACTTTCAGAGCGCCAGAACAGATCGGGTCGGATTTGACTGTAAAGCTCTAGTTCAGACGAGTTGTTCACTGTATCCAGCGACTGAAAACTTGTCCTGTCAGATCGATGTCCGGAGTCGTCAGATCTGTCACCCGTTAGTAAACTCCTTCTCGAGTTGTTCCTGTACGATCGTCCCGGGGGGGACGGGAGTAATGAGCTATTCAGTTATTTGGGCTTTACCAAGCTTGATATTCGCATACGGATTACACATGATCATGTGTGATTTGTGCTTAGATAATATGCACATCTGTACAATATCTGTACTGTTGGATACTGATAACGTTACCAATTTTTTGAAAGGCATCTCCTTTGGCATCGGGTAAAATACGTTCTACATGAGCCAAGCACACAATTAAATTATAGGACTGCTTGTCGCACCACGTCGTTGGCGTGATCTTCGAAGTATGACGTAGTTTTATGGCACGTCTTTATGGCGCACAACACTTTTCACGCCTGTAACATATAGGCTTCTATGTGAGATGCTAATAGACCTCGATGCTGACGGGGAGGAAAGATTCTTGAAGCTTGCGAACCACTTGGAGCCTTGCGGAACTCTATCTCGTAGGGTGTGTTCGCCGGCGGCACTTACTTACAGCATCTGAGCTTTTACAAAGATTTCAAGCGACAAGCGGGGGGACCGGCCGGCCGGCCGGCCATCGTGGAACGGTCAGGGACGAGGAACTCCGCGTGGACGGGAGTTGAAGGCCTGGTCCTGCCAAAACTCATTCAGCTTTTTCTTCTATACTTTCTTCATCCTTTGTACAAGGCGCAGAGTCATCTAACTCTGATGACCTATACCCCGGACCGCTCAGGCCGAGTCGACTGCTTTTGGGTGGGTGGGTGGGGGGTGGCGGGGGGGGGGGCACTATGTGGCCTGGTGAAAGACGTCCTTCCAGAGAGCTATCACATTCAGTCTAGCTACTGGCATAGAAATGACTTTTTTTAAGCCGTATCATCGATACCGCATATATGTACACGCATATGTAATCTTGATGTATCGGCCCTGCGGATACGAGTGGATATATTCTACGTATGCAGAGCATACAAACGCATTATTATTATATATTATACATTTTCGAGTATATATAGGCCCCTAACAAGTATATCGTGCGGAGGCCCATCAGCTCGTCGAGGCCTATCTCGCCAATCTTGCTAATAACAATATTTCTCACCTATATGTTAGGTAGCATAAGGTTTGATACGTCGAACAAAGTTGTCCATTCAAAGTCGGCTGTGCAAAAACCACTCGTTAACGCGTCCTGTTTAGGACCAGTCGGCCTGCGATCAGTTCGTTTCTTTCACCCGACTGCACTTCGGCCTTTGTTGTGTGAACGAAAGTTCTCCCTCAAAGTTAGCGTTAGGCCAGGTGGCGACGATTGACCGCCTCAGCTTTGTCCTGTTGTGCAATGCTCCGTGTGAATGCCACAATGGATCGTTCCACCCGTCGCAGCATAGAAAATTCACTGAAGTGGACCTGCCATCATTTGCGCGAACGTGTACCCTTCTCTGTGATCAACTTAAACATTATTATTATTATTATTATTATTATTATGGTACTTGTAGTTTGTAATATTTATGATTTTTGGGTAAAGGTAAAGCTTTATTGGTTTATTAAAGGAACTGGAATTTTACAATACTTAACAAGTTCTCCTAAGAAAGAAAGAAACTGAGTGTTTGTAGGTAAGGCAAAGGTTTATTGGTTTAGTAAAGGAACTGCAATTTTTTTGTCAATGCTCAAGTTCTCTTATAGCTAAAATTAAATTGACTCATTATGTCGCTGGACTCAAACCACCAGTCTTAGGTCTCCGGGCTTTTCACAGCCAGAGACTTAGCCAGCACGCTGACTTCTGACAAAAAGAGTTTGGTACAAAGCTAACAGGAAGGTATTACTATATTTCCAGCATTATATAATAGTACACGATATCTAATACTTTGTGGATCTACAATAATTGGCCCAAACGATTGCTTTACAGGTTTTTTTTTATTCATTCATTACTAACTTATGAGTTGTTTGTGGTAGGTCGATTCTGCTACGAAATTACCATCCGTGGCCAATCGCAGGAGCGGCAGCGACAGCAATGGCAGGGACGGCTACCTTGGCCAGAGCGGGTGCCTGGTATCCAACAGAGGAGATCGTTTGCTGACCGAGAGCAAGGCCATGAGCACCGATTCCGTGAGCACCAATCCCGTAAGCACCGATGCCGTGAGCACCGATGCCGTGAGCAGCAATAACGGGTGCGGCAATAACGGGAGCGGCAACGGCGACCTTAGCGATAGCTGGAGCCTGGTATCCAACGGATGAAATCGTCTGTTGGCCTAGAGCGATTGGGGCGGCAGCAATGCCAACAGCTCCATGGCCACCAAGGAGAGCTCCGGCGTTAGCCGAAGCGGCCACAGCAACAAGGACAACGGCGGCCTGAAGGATAGTCATCACCAAATAGAAGGACACTAATTAGCAATAAATAGGAAGAGCGAGAGAGAGAGAAAGAGAGAGACGTGGGAGAGAGCTAGGGATAGAGAGAGAGAGAGAGAAAGAAAAAGAAAGAAAGAAAAGGAAAGAAAGAGAGAGAGAGAAAGAAGGAGAAAGAAAAAGAGAGAAAGAAAGGAAAGAAAGAGAGAGAGGGAGAATGAAAAAAAAAAGGAAAAAAAGAGAGAGAGAGAAGGAAAAAAAAGAAAGAAAGAAAAGGAAAGAAAGAGAGAGAGAGGGAGAGACGTGGGAGCCTCTAATCATCTCTAACCATTATATTACCACTATTCCAATGAAATCTCCGTAGTAACTATCACCAAGCAGCATTCCTTGACTCCGTTATTCTATGACAATAATATCGTTCAATTCTGCCAAGGATGATGGTGTAATATCCAGCCGTCATAGTGCGTCAGAACAAGTTACCTTGGTTTGAAGTTACTTTAACTGGGATTGGTTAGAATTGTGGAGTGGAGTTGAAATGAAAAAGAGACCACCAATAATAATTACTATAGATTTCGTAGTCATATCGTGGGTGAGTTTACTTACGGCGAACATGTTGACTACACTTGTGTAGATGTGTATGTATTCTGTGAACTGTACGTTGTCGGACCCCTTGCTTTTATACGTACTGAAGCAGAACTCCAGAAATTCGCGAATCGCTAACGAATCACTGATCAGTTATTGCCGCCGATTTCATTTGGCAAACGGCCGCATTATTAAGAAGCAGACTAATTATTACAGAAGCAAACTAGTGGGGTCCAGCCCTGTCCTGACGCAGGGATATATATATATATATATGTACAGACGCTGACCAAATCTTGTGTGAGTGTAGTTATTCGATGCAAGATAACAACAGCTCCGTAAAGGTGTTCAGCCTTGCGGAATCCATTTCGCGCTGATCGAGTGCATTATTGGGCATCATGTTGAAATCGTCTCCCAAGTAAGGTTGCTTGTTTGATTCATGTAATACGCTAAAATATGAGATCACTCTACAAATCTAACTTTGTTGAAATAGAAGAGCATTTTCGCTACATTGTTGATATCGTTAACAATGTCGATGACGGCTATGTCGGGGGGTACGAATGCATGAGACGCTTCGGAGATGTTTACACGTATTTATTTTTTTTTGACAAACATTGCACTGATGCTGTTATCGCTGGCGTTAGGAAATAAAAATAATTGTTATTGGTCTCGAGCACTCGCCGCTGTCCTACGCTTTGACCTGAACTAAATTGCGAGGCCGAATATGACTGTGTGATATTGTGAAACGTCGTAAGTCGCGTGTAAGCAGGTGGAAAATGAGCAGTTCTTCCTGCTACATGTTTTTGCCACAGAGACTGTCGTTGAAATATAGCAAACAATGAATGTGCTCGCTAATCTATGCTGAGATTAGGGTAGGCCAAACGAGAGTAGCAATCATGGGCTGAAAAAAGTTATCACTCTTGCAGTAGGCGTCACCAATCAGTCGACTCGAGTGAGCGTGTCTCACTCGGAACAGGAACAAATATTATACGTCGTTAATGAGAGAAAAAGTGGAGCTTTCTGTTTCTTTGCAAAGGTCCAGGCCACCGTGGTGTCAGCGTCATTTCCTTGATTTTCTCTCGGTATCCCTTCGGTAGCTTAGTGGTTGATCTCGGCGGGTGCGGTGAGCTTAGCTTTATTGGTTTATTTAAAAGGAGCTGCAATTTCATAATGCTTAAGCTCTTTGTCTCTCTTATGTGTCATCACGCGGCGGGGCTCGAACCTGCCGCCTCTGGTTTTTCGGCAGCCAGAGACCCCGAAGCCACCGCGGTAAGGTAAGATAAGGCTTTATTGATTTATTAAAGGAACTGTATAGAATGCTTAAGTTATCTTATATGTCATGCAACGGGATTCGAACCTGCGGCCTCTGGCTTTTGGTGCGGAACACATATGTACAGATGAGTCGGTATGTGTACATACAGATGAGATATGTATGCTATCATGACCGAAACAATCTCCGAGTTCGGTCCCAGCTTAATCCCCACCACCCAATCTCTAAAAATAATTCCTAATTATTCTATGTTTGAATAAATGTATCTTTAAGATTTGGTTCGCCTGTCGGTCGCCTCCGCGGCCGTGTTATCCACAGGGGCCACCCTGTGTCACGTTAGCACGTTCAGCAGTTTAACAAAGGAATATTTTCTTGGTTTAGAGGATGTTCGAATCTCTATCTAGTTCGTCCATACAATTGGCATGGCTAGCACTGTTTTTTGTTTTGTATATGGCTCTTGTTTATGCCATCATTATCAAGCTGTCAAACAAAGTACTTGTCTAGTCCATTTTGCCCCCAGCGAGCCGCTGGCTTACGGGCATACTTACTAAGGTATGACCCAATGTTGTTTACATACATGTTCCAGACGCAATTGTCGCTCGTTTGTTCCAAGAATAAATAATAATAATAATAATGATAATGGCCATGTGATTCTGTGATTTAGCCGAAGACACTACAACACTATAGAATATGTAACTAGTGGTAGGCCGCGAAGGATGTTTCGGAAAATATGGGAAGGATGCCTTTAGTGATGTCCGAGCGGTTAAAGAAGACTTCCTTTTCTGAAGAGAAAAGAAAAGGTCGGGAAAAACACGCCTTTCACCCATGCCGGCTCTCAGCTGACGTTCGTATATAGCAGTGTCCCTATGTGGCATTGTGCCGCTGGAATTTTTTTCTCCAGTAAAAGTTTGCATAGATCTGAAAAAATCGTGGCTAGATGTCCCTTTAAATTCGTCAGTGAAACTGACGAATAAATTAAATATATTGCAGAGTGACTCACCTGCTGAGCGCGTCCAAACCATCAGGTGGCCTTAATTGGTGACTTTTTTTTTAACTCCATCAAATCCCTGCACAAGGATATCTACCTTTAACAGAACAGCCTAATGAACATAACAGGTTTGTCAATATTGTCCTGCTTATCGTTGTTGTATACCACCCTTTAATTGGGCATCGGTACACTGTTTGATCATATATTATACATATAATAAGACTGTTTTTCGAGCTGACCCTCAGCTGTTCCCCTATCTGACAGGCCTCAACTCTTAACCTTTAGATATTACTATGAGGACCTGCCGGGGCCATTATACATATAATAGCCTTAAGCGATATATTTGCATAGTACTCATGATACGAAATCGTCTAGTGAAATCGTTTATTCAAACATACGGTAGGTCGGTATTTCTAGGGATTATGGGGGGGGGGGTGAGGACGACAATGTCCCGAGGAAGGCGATGGCATTGCCTCTCTGCACGGCGAGGGACAGGCGCTGCAGGAGGAAAGAGCCAGCGCGCTTGTCCCCGGTGGCGCGGATCAACCTGTGGTAGACCCCCTCGAGGAAGTTCGCAGTGAGAGGGCCGTGCCCGCCCAAGGTCTCAAAGGCAAGGGGGGAAAACAGGTGGGTTGCTTGGAGTGCGGCGTACTTCCTTAGCTTTGCCCGTTCCGCACGCGCTACTGCGTAACCGGGGATGGTTGCACAGTGGTTGACATAAGAAGGTGCTAGAGTGTCAACCACAGTGCCGTCCCAGACCAGGTGCAGGCCTCGATGAAAGGGGATAAGGGTGAGGCCGTCAGGGCGGCGCCCGTCAGAGGTGTCGAGGCCCTGTGGCTCCCTTGTGCAAGGAATACCGGCGGAGTGGAGGGCCCTCACGAGCGTGTCGTTAAGTATCGTGTGTCGCGGATGGCGACCGGCGCTGCGTTCGCACGAGAGACCGTGATGGCCATTCGTTGCGACGGGGTCCCCGCAACGCTCGCAGCTGTGGGCCGCAACTACAGGGGCCCCGAGGCGAAGGCCCACACAGAAGCGGAGGGAGCGATCGTCTAGAGCAGTACCAAGGGACGACGAGGGCAGCGCGTGGAGCCACGCCCCCGCACCAGGCCTGTCGACAGCCCGGAGGCGAGCTTGGTCAGCAACGTGTGGCGCAGAGGCCAGGAGGGAGTCCCGCAGCTCCTGGTGCAGGGCATCGGACCACGCCCGCTGCTTGCTCTGTTTGTCCGGAGGGACCCGAGCGCGGACGCCCGTCTGGTCAAGGGCAGCTTCCTGGGAAGCGGAGAAGTGGGCGAGCGCTTCGGGGGGGAGGACTGTAGCGACCATGTCGGCAACCGCCGTAAGCGACGCGGCGTAGCAAACGTCAGCCAAGCGGCGTACACTGAGGATGCCGAGGCCACCGAAGCGGACTGGAAGGGAAGCCTGCGACGCCGCTTCCGGAGGGAGCTGGAGGTTCAGGATCGTCGTCAGGGCTTCCAACACCAAGTCGTCATACTCGTGAAGGGCTGAAGCCTCAGTGCCGGCCGGGCATGTCCTAAGCAAGTGCTGCATGCGTGCCGCCGAGAAACAGGACCGAAGCAGGAACAGCCCCTGGTGAGCCGATAACAGGGGCAGCCGGTCGAGCATCACGGCCGT
The DNA here is from genome assembly GCA_019614645.1 of Stratiolaelaps scimitus. NCBI lineage: Eukaryota > Metazoa > Arthropoda > Arachnida > Mesostigmata > Laelapidae > Stratiolaelaps > Stratiolaelaps scimitus. The sequence goes on along the minus strand of JABWDB010000064.1, from coordinate 321,897 downwards.
CCTCTCGAGGCAACGGTCCAATAGCGGCCGGATGGCCTCGTCCGTGAGAGGGGAGCCGACGAGCTCGAGGGACAACCTCTGAGTGAGACGGCACCCTGGGAGCGACCGCTGGAGGTCGGGCTGCGCGTCTAAAGAGAAGATCTCGCACTTCGTGGGGTTGAGGGCAAGGCCGCTGCGCCCCTCGTAGTCGAGTACTCGCTGAACGTCGGAGGCGACGGTCGCCGGATCACCTGCCAACGTTCCGTCGTCCATGTACCACAGCCGCAGACGCGACTGGAGGGACACAGCGAGGGGCCGGAGGGCCAGGCAGAAGAGGGCTGGGCCCAGCGGGTCCCCCTGCTGGACACCGCACTCTGAGCTGATGACGGCGTTGTCCATAATCAGATGGTGAAATTCTTTCTAGTGAAATTAATCATACGATTCGAGTATAATACAATTCCAGGTAATTTGCGGAGCCATACAGCGTGAGGGGCAAAATGCCACCAGTGATTTTGTTGGCGACCGCCCCCCATAGACCTCTGCATTATGCAATGCGAAGGCAAGGGCTGGAACACTCGGAGCTGTCTCGAGTACTCGGTACGGCATAACTCTACACTGGTTTTAATTAAACTCTCATCTAAGTAACTGCCTATTACTAATTAACGTCCTCGGGTCGTCAATGCCGAAGAGGGGGGAAGGCCGCCACCTAGGGAATGAAGTTGCTCCAAAGCACTGTTGCTGCTTGTGCTGTTGCAGGATAATGTTGAACGAGTTGCTCATACAGGAGTAGCTATACGTTGAAGGAGTACGGAGGTACTCCTTCGACCTCCTTGAAAAACACTCGACGACGATGAATCCTTGACTCAGCGAAATTCACCTGTTGCCGATGAATGATAGTGTCCTTGGTGGTGATCGTTGATTTAGCCGTTATTATGGAGCAGGCTCATTGCTCAACTATTGAGATTGTCTCTTTTGCCGGGTAAATGACTAAAGCAAAATAGACATCGTCGCCGATACAGACCGCGGGGGAAGAGGATGCATAGATCTGTTTTAAGTAGCAAGAGTTTATGAAGAAATTAATTAAATAAAGAAAAAAATTAAAAAATAATACAAAAAAAAATATATATATATATACGAAACAAGAGTATGACCCTCTATATGTATGCGTATCGTAATAAATCCATGTGATGATATTCATAACAATTAATATACAGTTTATAAATGCAATTGGTATCCACTGTTGATATGGCCCCCATAATTTGCCATATTGGTTTCAAGCGATTACATCGTTTATATATTAAGGTGCCATGCCACCGGTAGTCTTTGAACTAAACGGATGCGTACACATCCCGAGTACTATATGTCATTTTAGGAGCTGTCATTTAATCATAACAGCTTTTTTTTTATCAGAAGCTAGTTCACGGACATCTTGACGTGTTACGAATGATTCCCTCGAACCGATCGTAGGGGTGGCGCGTTTCGCTCTCAATAAACCGGCGTCATGTACGCTCACTAATTTTCGTTGTATTTTCTCGAGAATATCTCCACGTGAACCCGAATTCGTCTCTCGTACTGGGTGTCTCTTCGAAGGTGAACCGTGATGTCGTCCTTCGTAATTTGCCCGTCAGCCTGCAAACATCTGCACGATCCTGACTTAAATCCCCTTCGCTGAGCCGATTCAATATCGAACGTATGTGGAAGTATGTCATATTCGCATGTAGGGACTATTACTTGAAAAGAAAATCGGCGCAAAATGACTGACTCGATCGAAGGTGACGTGACACCGTGATCACGTCAAAGATACACAGACACGTCGCTAATGAAGACACTGATTAATAATTGACGGTGTTTGATAGGTGACATTTGGAAATTTACGTTAGCGATATGTCTCGTTTAGCCAATGCCGAAATTGCAGATAATAAAAACATATATTTATGTTAAAAATATACAATAATTAGGAAGTATTTCTAGGGATTATTGGGGGTGGGGAGGGGATTGGGATTAGCTGGGATCGGGGCCGAGGCCGACATTGTCCCGAGGAAGGCGATGGCATTGCCTACTCTCTGCCTCACCGCAGATATATTTCCCCTTTAAATTTCACTGGTAGTAGTATTAGTTGTTAGTTGTCGTTCTGTCCCATATAAAACGGCTAACACATAGATAATGATGGTGGCGCATCTTGCTATATACATCCATGTACAAACGACAAGTTGGATAAAATGACATGTGAGGAGATCAAATCGAATCACTTTTTCTTATCATGCATTTCGCCTAGGGTCTCGTATACGTAGGCATGTGTATTGTGTTATACAATAGGTAGTGAGTCGGACACAATTCCACAGCGGCCCGGAGGGTACCGACTTTCATAACAGTGTCCAGTCCCGTCGACCCTGTATATGCAGATTACGGGGGGAAATTCACTCGCCGCCAAGAGCTTTGAGAGTGTCACTAGACATGGAATAATGCTATGATTTGTAAGGAGATTCATGTGTTACATGGACTATCTGCTCGGTGTTGAATTTGAGCGAATTTCTATGAATTTGTTGTTGTTCTTCATTGTCTTGGTAATGTTTTCTACCGACCGATATCGAAGTCTTATTTCGACCCTGCCGATAACGCTGAGGCGTTCGACTTTTAATTAATATGAAATAAATCCGCTTAACTAAACGTACAATTCTCTCAACGTTTATTACCGAAACACGTGTCAGCTCGGCATTAGCCGTAATGGCCATGAGACAATTGGACAACAACAAGTCACCGTGTGTTCGTCCTCGAATGAATTTGTCTTCTTGGCCTGTTTTCATGTCAATGGATAAATCGTCCAGCTCGTCACCTAATTCGACCTTTTCGACCTTTCGATTTTAACTTTGTCAGGTTCAACCTGTATCACGTATAATGATTTCCACCTAAAATAACGAATGGCAACAACGAGTTGTTATTTATTTGTGCAGTGCTTTTGGGAAAATCGTTCGTTTACAGGTAATTTCCATTCACGAAAAGCAAGGTTACTTAAGGAACTTCACTTCTCCTAAGTTTAACCCCATTTTCGTTGGAGCAAGGGCGAGCGGAATTACTCGTCATTTAGCGCTAGAATTAGTGGTCATTGACACAGGATACAGGGACTATTTTTAATCCCCGATACGGGAAAGGCTCTTTGTAACACAATACGGTGTAAATAAATGATGAATTTCCATATTGTCGCCAAAAAAAAGGGAGATTGCATTATCGGTACATTTACAGTAGCAGCATATATCGTATCAATCATCTAGTCGACGATACAATAAGCGTTCAAAAGCTACTCGTATTATAAAAGTCTAGAATAAATTTTCCGGGCTGACCCACAGCCTTAAACATTTAACTCAGGCCACGGCACAACTGCTTTCGGCATAAGGCTCCATAAGATGGACAACCCCTTGAAATGCAAATGTGCAACGGGTGGGGATCGAACCCGTGCACCTACGCACCGACGTATTCTACAAGTCTGCCCGTATTCCGCCGTTTCGATGTCCACTAATGATGCGCATTTGACAGTGAGACGCGGCCTGGTCCTAGGCATTGGGTCAGCGGGCGACAGACGGATCCAGGAAAAGTGAGAAGACCTCGGATCGACGTAGGAGCGGATGGGACGAGGGTATCTATGAATATGCAAATTGTTCTTGGGGAGAACGCGCCGCGTAGCAATCGTTCGCACCGTTTACTGATTCGAAAAACAATGGACACGAGAGGTCTGGGGAGGCGTGTGTGTGTGTGCGTTTGTGTACACCTGGAACACAGGGCTCTCGGGACGTTGGAAGGGTGCATGAAGAATCGCCTTCCGGCTGAGCGGGGAATCGAATTTTTAGACAAGTTTCTGTGTTGTCAATGAAGAATTACGCACTCTATGTTGACTACTGAGTTGTGGAGCGGATTTAACTTGCGTGGATACAATAACAATGGGTTGCGCGAATGTCCAGAAATGTGGGATACATATATATATATAAACCCTTGTTTATTCCTTTAAGGAGAATCTCTATATGTGCTTAACACAATATTTCGAAGAACGAGGTCCAACTCACCAGTCTATAAGTGTGGATAAGATAAAAAGCCGTTGGCCTCTTGGGTGAGAAAGAGAGAGATGATTTTCTAAATTATCTCTCTCTCCCTACATATATATATATATATATATATATATATCTGTACTAGCGAGCCAGGGGTAGTTATCAATATTTATGATAAAGGTGATCTTTCCCCTTGTATGAATTCCCTTATACAACGGCCCCACAACATCATAGACAGAGTACTCGAAGCCGCACATTTGTGTCCATGGATCATACCACCCTAAATAACTGAACCCACAAGAATGACCAGGTGGTCAAGATTGTTCAGCGTCATCACGTAAACTTGTAGCTGCGCTACATTAGATTCATGGGAACCACTTTTCATTGACTGGGAACGAATGTCATTGAGCTGGCATTGACATTGCCTGGTGACATTGCCTCATATGATCGAGGGGCAGGGACACACATGTTGAGTAACATCATACATCACTCTACATCAATGGCCACCATATTACGATGTCATTTAGGCCATTATTATACATGGAATCAACCTGGAGCAGCGGCTGCAACCTGGGTGGGCCGACTTCCGGAGCGGCGATCGTCTCGAAAGCTCGCGAAACGGTAGAATCTCGACCGGAAATAACTGTTGCCATCGTGTGGTGGTCGTGGTGGCGCCAATATTTGAAGCGGAAGCGAGCATTGCTTTCTGATATCACCGGTTTCCGGCAGCTTGCTGTTCGAAGCCTGCTCAGGCCGCTCGGGACCTGAGCTGGCGGCTGTTTTCGCGGCGAATAGCGTCCTGCGGCGGTTCCTTGCCATTCGACTGTTAACGGGCTTTAATGCTAAGGCGATTTGATCGCTAGTGAATTCACTGGTGTCTTTTTGTGAGGCTCACTTACACATTGATCTGTGTTTCTATGAATCAAAAACAAGGTCAATGGGGTGAACAGCAAACAGCGGGGGGGGGGGACAAGAGGGCAGCTGCAGTGGAGGAGTTTGTTAGCCCGGCGCGTGTAGGGTTAATTTGCATTGGATCGGTTAAATCGGTATAGTTCATTATTTCCAGGCAGTACATTCTCCGTAGTACAAGCAAAAGCTAAAAGCAGTTGTACCGTGGACGTTAAATGTTTAAGTCAGCCCGAAAAGCTTAGGCAGTACATTCTCAGCCATATAGAGAGCTTAAGCGTTGTAGGAATTGCAGATCCGTTAATCAACTAATAAAACCATTTAACCTTGTCGCCACATAGATCTATTGGCGAAAGGCCAAGTGGCTACGGAGACCTGCCATGGATTGACAGCTGAGTTTCATCTTGGAAAATAGTGCCCGAAGCTGATTAGTACGGCGCACTAGAGATATTTATCAATCTATGTATCGATCTCAATGGAGAGACGGTCGAGGATGAGACTCTCAGCAGAGGATCATGGTTTTCGCAGGTAGTTTCAACAGGAAGATAGACAGTGGCAGTAGTATATATGCAATACGCAACATCCCATAAATATCAAGCCTCCACCATTTGTTCACTCCTAATCGGCCGACGCAGATTCTCGCAGATTCAGAGCTTATGCGTCATTTATAGAACGCTCCGTCGGCCGCCGCTCGAGTCCCCGGCGCAATACGTTGCACCTCAAGAGCTTCGATCCCCGCACTCGTTGAGAAGATCGAACAAATTGATAGGGGTCTTCGTCCTATGAAGGGATCAATGTCCAGAGCTGCTTTGTGGCGTGTATCGCTGCGAAGTATATTGGATACATTGGAAAAACGATTATTTTACAGACTCTACGAAAGGACGGTGGCGCCGGCGCACACGTCCTTGGGGTGTCACCAAGCTAAATTCATTTCAAATTGCACAAGAGCCAAAACATCAAATTCGTTGTCAAGTGCTAGCGTACGTAATGTATGTACTGATAAAGTTAAAACTGTTGAGCACGCCGCACTCTAAGCAACCCACCTGTTTTCCCCCCTTGCTTTTGAGACCTTGGGCGGGCACGGCCCTCTCACTGCGAACTTCCTCGAAGGGGGGTCTACCATAGGTTGATCCGCGCCACCGGGGACAAGCGCGCTGGCTCTTTCCTCCTGCAGCGCCTGTCCCTTGCTGTGAGGCAGAGAGGCAATGCCATCGCCTTCCTCGGGACATTGTCGTCCTCACCCCCCCCCACCCCCATAATCCCTAGAAATTACGAACTACTGTGTGTTTGAACATATTGGTTTTGTTACAGCATATTATTTACTTACTCGTTTTTTGAATTTAACCCTTGTTATGTACAGAGATACATGGCAGAAATCTTCGCATTTCATTCGACCACCGGTGGACGATTTTTCGACGACAGATTCAGTCGTAAAACTCGTCTGTAATATGATTGTTACCACAAGTGTAGCTCCGTCTCAAAAATTGTCCCGAAATCTCAAAGTGTTTCAGAGATTAAGTCCATCCAGACAACCAATAGAGCGTACTTCGAACGTAGTTTGTCGAAGAACTCGGCGGCACTAATTAAAGGGGATTTTGGATGTGAGGATATTTGATGCTAGACAAAATCATTGTTATTATTATATTATTTTATCTTTGTTTATGGGGGAGTTTCGGGAACGCGTAATGCACATGCGTGACAGAACAGATGCATATTCTATCAAACAGCCCAGAGCGGGCAGGAGTCAGTCAGTCCGCCCGTACCTATGGAACAAAAGCCAGTACCGCACAGCACAAGACCGAAAACCAACGAGATCTACATATACCATACAAATCCTCGCTACGATTGCGAATTCATCAACACCTCATCATGTGAATGTCTAGGCTAACTATGGGGATGAGGTCACCCTCCATCTATGTTCAAGGACACAGTGGTTTCAGCAAAATTAGCCGTTCGCTGGTCCACCCGCGTATAATTTCATCGCCAACGAATCGTTTGTCAATGAAAGCCACCCGTCACTTACCCAGCGCAGTTACGCATCGCCGACCCTGAAAGTTGGCGAACGGAGACACCTGGCACAACACTCGATAATGGTGTCCAACGACGTTTCGTTACTGGAACTCACTCGTGCGATTACTTCTACTGTGCTAATTCGAACTAGACATACATGGCCTGACCAAATGAAATCACACAGAAGAAGTTGGTATTAGATTAAAATCAGAAAAAAAACACACCAACATCTAAGCAACACGATCGCGCTCGATCTATTCAGGCGCTTCGGACAAAACTGCTACTGATTCCGTTGCAATGCGGCCGAATCGTCGATATTCGACAGGTATCGCTTTCGAGCCGAATTTGATCGTAATGCGGAAGATCAAGCAGAAATGATCGAACTACGGCTTCGCTCCGCTTTCCAGCGAATTTGTTGCGTGACAAACTCCAATATGTCATTATATCATCATTATATCTTTTGTTATTGTATCACACAGGTGTTCCATATTTACCTGTTATTCATTACGAGATTGTACTACGCATTATATATATATATATATATATATAAATGAAACCACATTTCTCAACATAGCTGGCGCCCTGGTGAACGCGCGAATATTTGAAAAAAAATCCATCGAAATTTTGCAATATTTTCTTTCCAACCCGATATATATATATATATATATATATATTGTTCCGGTTTCCGTGGATTGACAACAAAATGCTGTCAAAGCCCCTTTATAATTGTTTGTCGCTTGCTCTCTGTGATGATTTACTGTGTGTGACGATATATACCTTTTTGCCCACTTTCACCGTGGAGCCATCGCTACTTTGACGGTCATTGACAGCGCGTTATTGCTGTTATGATGTGGTTCAGATTCGATTGTGGTGGACGGATGTTATCGGCTTGCTCACCGACGGCATTCGACAACGCCGAACAAAGCATTTCAACGGAACGTCCGAAAGGGAAACAATCTGATACTTGTTACTAATATTTCCATTATCTTCTTACGAGGTTATCATCATCATTATTATTATTATTCAATAATAATAATAATAATTATTATTATTATTGTTAGTAATATTATATTGCCATCATTATACTATTAATAACAATAATAATAACTGATTTTTTTCAACTTTTTTTTTTAAAAAATATAGTTTGCAACTACATCAATGCTGTAGCAGTAGTTCCACCATGTGAGCATTCACCATCACCGAGCCATAATAATTTTCCGAGGCTTTCACGTAATTGACTATATCTTTTTTTGGTCACAATGAAAAGCAATGTCCCCCCCGCCGCCGCCGCCCCCGTGGGGCATTGAACGTTGTGAGAGATAAATGATCGCAATCGAGTTGTACAGGCAGTGTGCGTGTAAACATCGGTTGGCACCAGCAGCAGCAGCGGCGGTGGCAAAAAAAAGAGACACACGAGCACAACTCTCGCCGATACGAACGCCAGTGGCCAGCCATTCATCGGCGATTATAAGGGTCACTTTCACGTTTGCCTCCGTAGATTATATGCATGGATGAAAACACACTCGTTTTATGATAGTGCATTGGCGGGGAAGGCTGGCTGTCTATTGATCTGTCAGTGCTGTCGGTGCCTCGGCTTGTGGGCCTGACAGACAAGGTACCTTTGCTGTCGTGTCCCGATTCGCCCCCCCCATACATAAACACGCTAACAAGCGGCGGCTCTCCTCAGGGCAGAAGTGCTGATGGCGAACAGCCAAATGGCTGACGAAGGAGGCGAGCGTTTATTGTCAAACTGAAGCCATGATAATGGAGCCGGCCAACAGGGACCCCGATACAGATAAGACGTTGTCCATTAGCGTTCGGGGCGAGTTGAAGAGGGTTCGTCGCACTCAAACACACAACGTCGCCGTCTGCTGCTGCTGCTGTTAGTGGACATATCGCGTTTGCTGGCCACAAATAGAAAACGAACTCAAGTTCCGCCAGCAGCTCGGTGGTGGCGGTGGTGGTAGGCATCGTCGTGCTGTGGACTTTCTACCGGTTGCGCCTGTCGAAATGTCATTCTGCTGCAGCGGTCGCACTTGTAGTGGCAGTGTGTGAAATTGTGTGGCAACTATATCCACGCTGGCTCTGATGCGCAGATCGAACATACGTACGTGTACGAGATATATGACGAGAACACAGATGCGTGGAGTAATCTTCGTCGTAGCTGCTCTGGCAGCGTTGATAAACTTGGCGCAGAGTCAGCGTTGTGCATTTATCGGACAGTGCTTGTTTGATCGGAACATCGATAAATCCATACCGTGTGCGGTCAATACGCCACCGAGCGAGACCCTCTCGACAGGACTTTGGAATGAATTCGTGGTGCGTACATTCGAATGGGATTCTTCTATTTTGTTTAGATGGACCGTCCACTCTCAGACGGGGTGGTGATGCCGTGTTAACTTACCAACGGCAAAATTAATATTCTGGTAGCTCAACTATTGACAGGAAGGCCACAGCCCTGAGGACATTGGTTGCTCGACGTTGTTCGATTGAGTGATTCATATAAGCATAACATCTTATGCCCATTTGATGTATGTGAATCGCCAGTGAAAGCCACAGCTGAAACCATCCAGATAAATCTCAGTATTTCCATTGTCTCTTGTTTTCGAGAGACACTGATAAAATGAGCGTGAACACTCGCTCACCCGCTCTTCGTAGACGTCAGCTACAATTGCGCTTACTTCAACTGAGGAAAAAATACTTCATAGGGATAATATGAATGTAATGTTTGAATGCTTGATTTGTGGATAGACCGGTGATGTCTCGGGGTAGACAGAGATTGAAACCGAAGGAAACTTAGTCCCCTGATACCGAGGTAAAGGTAAAGGTTTATTGGTTTATTGAACGAGCTGCAATTTTACAATGCTTAAGCTCTCTTTTATGTCGCACGGCAGGGCTCGAACCTGGGTGGGTCTTTTGTTCTCGGCGATGCGTTTTTGACTGCCGTTATCGAGAGGCTTGTCAGGGCGCCGAGCTTTGCCATAAGGTCATGGGTTCGATTCCTAGCCAAGACACTTTCGTGATTATTCGAGTTCTTAATAACGGCTCGACATCTGTTCAGGTTGGACTGGCGTGAAGGTCAAGAAACTCCCCACCCAAAAAACGTATGTGAAGACTTGTAACTCCCCAGGCCACACTGTTCTCCATTGAGGGAGACGGAGGTTGTGAGCTTCAAGAAGATGTCGTCCCCAAGCGAGGATCTCAGTGTGGCCTCTTATTTTACTTTGAATTATTTTAGTTTCGGCTGGCGTCTACCCGTTCCATCAGACGTTTATGGGCATTCATTCATAGCGCAGCACTGCTACAAGAAATGTTGGACGAAATATCCACACCTTGCTGAGGCTCTCTGTGGTTTTTGCTCTTTGTAGAGCTGACCCTCAGCTGTTCCTCTGAGGCTATCTGGCTCACTCGTGCTACGCCCAGCCGCAAGCCAATCAGATATCTTGAACAGATGAACCACCTCTGGTCGAACGGCCAGACAAGCCTGCGTCGATGTATCAGCAATTCGGTACAGAACTTGTATACTTGTATGAGCTTGAACTCCATGCATGATCGTCCCCATGTGTCCCACTGTGTTGATCTGCTTCATTAGCAGCACTAACGCTGCTGGATTCTCTAGATATATGGCGATCGAAGTGGTGTCCAGTGGTGAGCGTCTTGGACCGCTAGAACCGGAGGGACGCGGGTTCAAATCCTGTCAGACACTTTGGAGAATCTTTGGAGTCCTTTATCATCTTTCTTCATCTGAAGATTCTCGCTAGGTACGAGTAAGGAAGAAAATAAGCAAATTAGCATAGCACCTCCCTCGCTGTGCAGAGGCAGGGAGGCAATGCCATCGCCTTCCTCAGGACAATGTCGGCCTCAGCCCCGGTCCCAGCTAATCCCCCTCCCCCCAATAACCCCTAGAATAATTGTATGTTTGAATAAATATGTCTTTATAATATAATAATAATAATAATATAATCATACAATTGATCATTTAATATGTAGTCTAATGTCAGAGCGAGTCCTGGGCGGGGGTAACCGATCAATGACCCGCCTACAATCGACTAAATTCTACCGATACTGTTACTTCCTTGCGGAACATTGCTTACAAATAGGATTTCTGCGATGATCTGGCGCCCACCCTCGAGGATCGCCGTCTCTGCTGTGACTCCAGCCAATTTCAGACCCTCAAGAAGGAAATGAAGTCTGCCGAGGCCATTGGGATGAGACGTTGTTCAGGGTGTTATCGTGCCTTCAAAAACCTCATGTGTCAGATGACGTGCTCGCCGAGACAGGGCGACTTCATTGCCGTTAATGGAACGAGGGTACGTAAAGCCTAATTATGCCCTGATGAGCACTAATTCTTTAATAATTTGTAGATGATATATGCCACATAGGTGTTGCTAGACTTGGCGATCGTATAAGTCGCTAATGCAATATACAATATATAAGCCAATAACAGTCACATATTGACAATTTAAAATGTACCCGTCATAGTAATTACATAGGGATGTGTAATCAAATTATATTAACATCCTGGTGAAGCAAATATGACGTAATGAACAGATAAAAAATAAAATATAATAAATAAGATAAAAAAAAAGATCTTTTACAGAAAATGAATAACACATTAATGAAAACATGTTTTTGTTAACATGTTATTAATGCATTGAGATTGCCTGTTAATTGAGCTCCGATAGAAGAACCACAGTGGAAAGACATGCCCATTGGCGGGTCCGTGGTACTCGCTAGAGTCGGTGTCGAAACGTCAGTACTCGAGTACCGACTGCTCCTTGAAGTTCACGTACGGTTCAAGGAGCTTCCTAGTTTGCGATTAATTAGCCTTGCCACCGGGACGCTCTTCGGCAGGGCCGCAGGTGGCATTCGCTACAGTACTGGTGGTGGATCGTTCGCGTGTGCTCAATCGTTCCGCCACTTCAAATCTTCGTACTCAAACCGAACTCACTCCGGCATTGCTGTGTCGATGTTGAAAAGTACACCTGATTACTGACGACGAAGTGAGCCTGATTAACGGACGGATTAATGTATACGGGATGGCTGAACAACTAGAGAGAGTGCTGAGAGGCAACGCTGTGCAGAGAGGCAATGCCATCGCCTTCCTCGGGACATTGTCGTCCTCACCCCCACCCCCATAATCCCTAGGAATTCCTAACTACTGTATGTTTGAATAAATCATCGTTCTACTAGACTAATTAATAGCCAAGATTGTAGGCTAATGAATAGGTTATGAGGAACGAGGGAGACGGAATGACATCCTAGAAAGAATCGCAAGGAAACTCGATGTAGAATTCGCAGTTACTTGCGGGGATGCGAAACCCGAGGGCTAGAGGCAGACCCATCCGTGGTGCGCAATCAGGCAACAAAACATAGTCAGCAAGGGGGACGGTGCAGGAAATACGTTCGAAAGAAGCTCCAACAAACGGTTGACCTATTCCTACACGGGGTGAAGGTTTCTAAAGTAGCCACGGAAAAGTGGGGATCTGCGCTAGCTTGAAAAAAGTAAGCGAAGGTTCTTCATCGTTCCGCGGGGCAGTAGTCAAGAAATCAGAGGCGTGAGCTCGCTGGGATATCTCATAATCGTGCAGGGTCGGTGATCAGGAACCGGTTGGGCTGGGATGCAAAGGTTAGTCGATGTGGAGACCCCAGCTACAGGTGTCACTGGCGGGCAGAAGCATTGATAACGACTGCGCGAGGGCTGGTCGGGCTGACTCTCCTCAGCCTTACACAGTTACCTCAGTTCACGGTACAACTGCTTTCGGCATAAGGCTTCATATGATGGACAACCTATTGAAATGCAAATGGACAACGGTGGAGATCGAACGCGTGCACCTACGTGTCTCGTCCAGTTGTAAGTCATACATGAATGCATCGCGCCACCGGGCTCGAGACGTATCCCGTATCCCTCCCCGACCATCCAAAGGTCGGCGATGCGGACGATATGGATCTCTCTCTGAGGAGGCCATATATTACATAGGGAGACAGTAGGAATATAAGCGAAGTGAAGCGACAACCCGGGACGTCCGCCAGCCGTCTTCCTCAAACCGGCAGCTATTGTTGTAGCGCGTCTCTTAAGCATTAGCTTCAAGCGTTCACTGGCTGAAGGTCGGAAGTTCCGGAAATGTACAGGAGGACGTGGGTAGCCTCCGTTCACAAAGCTGACAGCTCCGTGCTTGCGAACGAAAGACCGATTTCCTTAACCAGGGAAATACATGATGCACACGCGTCACTCAGTCGTCGTGTAGGACTCACAAACGTACCACATCCGGGTTTTGCAGTGACCCGCAGGGCTCGGAAATTTCTAGGAGTCACTTCGATAAACTGCCGTATCCTCTAACGTGATGGGGCTGATTATCTGTAAAGCAATTATTCGCAAGGCTGAAAAAAGGGCCTAATTTCAGATAGGCAGTTAGAGGATCGAAAGGGGGCTCGGGCTTCCTCCTTCACTCTGGGACCTCGATAGCTCTTAGGTTGCAGGTAAGGCTGTAGGCGTTACCGAGACCGATTTTAAGAGTGCATTTGGAACAATGCCGAACTCTAGTGGTCTGTGCGGCTCGCCAAAAAAGTTGGTCGGAGATTTGTCAACTGAATCTCAGGCTTCTCACGGAGAAGGAACTTTATGGTAAAGGTGCACAGGGGATTTTCCAGGATAGCGAGAGATTAAATGTCTAAACGCCTGATAATCTTTGACTGGACCCTTACTGCGTTTGCTTGGAAATCCCCATCCGCATATTATCTAGAACAGTCGTTGAACTAATTACCTCGAACTGTTACTGCAGAAGATCCAAGATAGTTTTGTGAGACATGCTGAATATCGATGCAGCCTCGCCCACCATAAGCCCATAATAATAACTTAGGAAGCTGCGTAAGAGGCAAGAAACTTTCGACCTTTTTTTGCCTGGATGCAACCACCTGGTGGGTTGGTTTAGTGTTCCGTCCACAAGTCCTGACCAAACCTAAAACACCTGTTGCTTTATGGAGGAGCCCCAGAATTTGAATAAGACGAGCCAAACCAGTCATTGTTCTAGTTAGAAGAGATGCGAAAGTGGCAATAAACAGAACAATATATAAGAAGCCTTAGGGTCCTGGTCAAATAGCCCGATATATTTCTTAGTACGAAATTATACTCAATATAATGTTGTGTAACTCTTTATTGAAGTATACAATGTCGAGTCTCCACAGTAAAAAATATTGGCTGGCCCTCCTATGCGGCAGCTGAATGATCTTCCGTTCCGTGTTCTGCGAGATGTAAAAGGATCGGACACGCGGCTAAAGATGGCTAATACTGGAGAGGTAAAGAAAACCGATGCCGTCGGTTCGAAACCCTGGCATACATCGCCGATGCGTGCTATTGCTCACGTAGCTGTTATACGTATGTGTGGCCTTAATGACCACTGAGCTAATACCCCCGCCTGTTCGCTGTTTAGACTAGGGCTTGCAAAAGGCAGATCCCATGGAACACCACAGGTGCTGTTCCATCGAATATTAAAGGAACTGACCCCCATTGAAAGAGATCAAATACAATTTGACATAGGAACACCTCCGCTGTTGGATGACGAGAGTGTCGGAATGGTAAGCAAAGATAATAGCAAAGAACTAGATACGTCCTCAGTCGCCGGCCAGCCTGTGCCGAAATTCAGCAACGAAAATGACCACTCACGTCTTTTTGTCAAACAAACCGTGACCGCAGCCGGACAGTTGACAGCCTTCTGGAAGAAGGCACCTCGCGGAGGGACACAGACGTGCTCCTGTTTAATGTGAACCTGATATTGCACTCGTACAAAGCAAAGACAATTAGGCTAAAGACCTAAGAATAGGTTCATGCAGAAGCAGAACTAAAAGGGAAAAATGAATGTGGTGGCAGTTTCTCATAGGGTGGGGTAAGGGAGGTCATGTTATCTGTATAGCTCCTTCCGGCTAGCGCGGTGGCTTGGACGTCTGAGTGGTCTCTCGCTATAAAAAGCCAGAGGCCGCAGGTTCGAGTCCCGTGTCGTGACATATAAGAGAACTTAAGCATTGTAAAAACTGCAGTTCTTTTAATAAACCAATAAAGCTTTACCTTTACCTTCCTGCTATTCAGTTCCCCAAGGATGGGGGAGTTGTCAGGACGGAGGGTTCCTGCAATAGCAGTCCTCCGCCTTGGAGGACCTGCGGTAAAGAAAGCAACACTACAAAATACAAATGAGCCAACAGGTACAACAACTTCTCGGTAGAATTCGCATGGTATATTATAACGAGTCGCGATTTCAAAGACGACAGACACAATTGCCGACACAATGTCGCAAATTCCCTGAATGGCGCACGAGAATGCAATCATTCATAACCTTGTCCCATGCTTACCTAATATTATTATCATTTATTAATTGTCTCGATCGAAACAATTGTCAGCTTCGAACATGCAAACTAGTCGGAACATCAAACGCGAGCGCTATAATCGAGTAAGTGGGATCCTCCTCCGTCTCCTCTGTGACTCCGATCCGAGAGACCTCGGCCTTTGGAGCCCAGGCGCGAAAAAGGCAGATAGAGGGCGACGAGCGATAATGACCTTACTCTGAATGTTACACTCAGTTGTTCTGAGATTGGATCAGCGAGCTCCCATGAGGCTCTACCGGTACTGGGAACGAACTTATGTGTCGGAGTGTCAAAGACCGCTATCAACCGGACCTGTAAGTGGGTGCTTCAGTTATTCATTCTGAACGAAGATCTGACTTCTCTCTGCGACAGACGATCAGGATTCTCGACCGACAGGAAGATTTCCGATCGACGATGTTAATGCTCGCTGATGCAAGCTGAGTTCCCCACTGCCGGCGTTACGTCTAGCTCCGTTATTACTATTGGTGGAAGTACTTGGGCGTTAAGCTGAATGGGAATTAGATCCATGGAGCTTCTTTTTTTTGGAGAGAGAGAGAGAGACAGCGAGAGGGAAAGAGAGGTGGAAATTTTCTTCAAAGATACTTAGAGCTGCGATGATAGAAATATTCGGTCGCTCTCTGTTAGAGAAAACTCATCTGAGTCCTGAAAGGTCCTGTCCTCTGGACAGGTCCCTAAAGCATAGCCAGTTTGTGGGTCAGTCAGTTCGCCGTAGTAACGCCATTCCTGGGAAGTACGCTGATAGGGCCGCCAGCCGCAGATGAAAGTCTAAGCATGTAGTATCAAGAAATTAGTTCTTGTACTTTGCGTTTATAGATTAGATATAATAATAATAGTAATATAACGGACTACAAGCTCATAAAAAGATATAGCTGCCAGTCGTTTCCACTATCATATAAGCACTTCTTCTGCTTACTGGGATTTATCCATGAATAAAATAGAATCTTCGCACGACAAATGCGGAGTCTACCATTCCGACGTAGGCAACGAGATAAGCAAATCCAGATGTCTTTATTTCGTGTTCACGACACGGTTCGGTTTCATGAAAGGGACTCCTTTCCAAATTTATAAATAGTTATCTTGCAAACTTCTCTGCAACTAACCACACACGCTGTGGGATGGTCTAACTTCAATTACAGCATATATGAAATGTCTTTGATTAAAGGTCTTTAGTTAAATGTCCCTGAAGAACGAACATGAGATAGAATGAAGGCTGTCTATTCTATATATATATATATATATCGCAATAATGTTCACGTCAGATATCACGTTGGGGAACGCACTCGACCAGTCTCATTGACACTGTGGATTTTTTTTTTTTTGAGTTGACCCTCTGCTGTTCCCGTATCTGACAGGCCTCAGCTCTTAACCTTTTAGGTATTACTATGAGGACCTGTCGGGCCACCTTTGCTTATCCTCTGGATTAATTAATTAATTCTTAGGACACTGTGGATTTATCAGCCAACAAGCCTAAAGATGTTCATTCTTAGGCGTGTATGTATATAGTCTATTTGCACGAGTTGACCTCTACGACACGTTTTACTGTTTCTACCGTTCTCACCGTAAGGGTTAAAGGTTTTATTGGCTAATTAAAGGAAGTGCAGTTTTTATAATGCTTAAGTTCTCTGATATTTCGCGTCACGGGGTTCGAACCTGCGACGCTCACCATTTTCCTGTTCTTCTCCTATATTGGGGAGGGTTTCGCTAAAAGCTTGATGCTCATGCGTCACAGCAACCAAACGTGACTAGTGCAGGACACACAAACCCCCCCATACCCCCAGGGCTCGGCATGTCTTTGAACACTACTTCGAAGCCGTGAGAGGAGAGTCTTACTCATTTAGCCCCTTCGCGCCATCGTGTCCGACGACGTTACTTCAGCTTCGGTTAGTACTCCGATGTTCGCCTTGGTGGTTGTGCCGAGAGCCTCCAAAGAGCATGGTTGCTCCCCCTGCTAACCCTCCCATTGGGTCCTCCCTCTTCCCTTAAGATCCCCCGCTCCCGGGGAGGCTAGTTCCTCTCGGCCAGTTAGTTATTGCCTCCGCTGGTCTTCTTTGGTGACCTTCTCCGCCATAATGGCGTCTAGCCATTGGGTTCCGTTACTCCACGCCCGGTCGGACGTCATCATCTTGTCGACGACCCATCGAACAGAGGTAGGATATGGGTGCCCTTCCAGGCCATCGAGCGTCACCAGTTCCCTAGGTGTGTCGGGCCCCCCGTGGCCTGGTGGTGCATTCGTGTGTGCGTCTTGCAATCAGAGGAGACACGTAGGTGCACGCACAGGGGTTCAATCCTCATCCTGGCACATCCGCATTTAAAGGGGTTGTCCATATGAAGCAACGCCGAAAGCAGCTGTACCGTGAACTAAAAGTTCAATGCAGAATGCTGAGAGTCTGCCCGGAAAGCTTACTTTAAGTACCTATTTAGGTATGTGCATGTATAGCACAATACCATGTAAATAAATGATGCAGTATTTGATAGAAGGAAGACAAAATTGTTGCCGTCAAATAATAAAGGTGAATCACGATATTTCAATTAAATTCAAGCTAATTCTTGCTTTAGAGCGACGACGGCGTGACTGGACCAGCTCTTCAAGAGATCGTATATGCCCTGGACCGAGACTTTGCAGACGCACTCTACACGACATGCAGCGGGGCACGCTCGAATCTCTACGTGAAACTCACCACGCTCATGTGTGGCAGGTACGCCAACCGATGCTCAACACCGAGGTTCCTGGCGTTCCTTGGTTCGACCGACTCTGACGGCGGCTACAGTCCGTTCAAGGTCCGCCACCTACTACTGAGTGAGGCCGACGACCTAATTAAGGTCACGGATTATCTTGGAGGCGAGAAGATACTGCACAGGCAACGTTGGAAATCGTACGCGACTTGTAAGACAGCTTCGGCAGAAACAGCTGCTTCGAGTTAAATGTTAATCTTGACACTTTGGAAGACATGTTCATTTCCTAACGGAACGCTAGTTCCGCATTCAACTTGGATGTAATGTGAACAGTAATAAAGATGTCACTTTAATGGCCATTGAAGTTTACTTTTATGTGAATGAGTTAATTACCCAGACGCTAGCGTGGACGACTCTTCAATTTTAATTGGAGGATTCCACCATGAACAGGACAGATTGAAGTTGCTCATTTAATTGTTTGCCTTGCCTTGATCATAAGGAAACATATTATCCAGTCGCTTCTATCTATATAAAGCGACTTGATAGTACTACTTGACAATGAATCGATCTCATCGGTCGCCACACCTCCCTAAACGGCGCTGGTGGACAATAAACTCATAGGTGATCAAGGCAATTCGTATTTATGATCATTTTAATTACACCGAGGTTTTTCTAAAAAGTATCGCTCTATTCATCACGGTCCAACCGCTCCGAAGTTCACCCCCTGGGTTCGTGCGAGCGCGAGGGCGCATCTCATCCACTCATAACCTACCCGTCCAGTGGACTGGCCACAGCCGATGTCAAGTTGAAATCCCCAACCGGCCACACCTCCGATCGCAGATTACAGTCAACCGACAATGCTCGAGCGTTCGGGCACAGCTCGAACGGAGACAATTTATTGTATCTGGTATAAGTCGTGCTTGGCTAGCCGCCATTGAGTGTGACTCCTGTACACGGCTGAGCGGGCATAGCGAGGGGTTTGGGGGCAGGACACGAAGGACTCCTTCGGAACAAGTTACACAGCGGAAATGAGAAAAAACCAACGTCGCGCCGAGACAACAACGACGACACCGACTTTGTGGGATAGGACACCGTCTCGGCGACACCTCGAGCCTGTTTTCCTGTTTTCGGTGCACCGGGACGTTTCTGCATTTTGTCCTTTTTTTTTCCTTCCTTCTTCTCCACACACACCTTGGTCCTGTTTCGAAGATTAAGATTTGCACATCGTCGCTCGACGATGTCGCTTGCTACACCTCTAGGCGCGCGCGGTTATCCGTGACTGAACATCGAGCATGCTTCTATGAAAACACTATACAGCGCCATCGTAAAAGTTAATCGCTTGAGAGTGAAGTATATGTCTGACTGATACATCTGTCTGATAACACACTGACGCTGTTCGAAGGTTTTGAAGTACTGGTCATTGAATACCGTCATTTTTATCGTTGGGCGTTGTCAAAAAAAATCCTATTCGCCCTATAAAATCAACAAATCTTAGCTAACTTTGATAGCCTACGATGACCATAGAGGAACAGGAGTCGTAGAGTGGTCATACAGTTGTTTCTAATCGAGTTAAACTTTATAAGAAATATAGACAAAAGTACCGGATGTAATGATGTCATTTCGACATATAATAACTGCATATTATATACTTGGAAAAGATGTCAGAAATCGTTAGTGATCAATTAAGCTCACCATGAGATTATTAAATAATCAATGATGTTAGAGATACCATGTACTATACGGCATAATATAGAATATCATCAGCAACAGCATCTTGCTATGTTATATATAAACATGATAGTATATGTATATGAAAATAAGATTATGTAAAAAATTACAGTTTTAGTCGACTAGTATAGTTTAACTTTTATCTACGAAAAGGCTTGCTCAGGTACACAGGCAGGTTGGACATTGAGGTAAAAGTCATTGAATTTTTCCCTATAACGATTTCAGTTCTGAGCTCTTTTTGGACGAGGTATATAATCTGAGTACAAAAAATAGCTCAGATGCAGTTAATTACAGCCGAAGGCTAAATGAAGGTAGTACATGATAGCTAGGAGGAACCGCATTAAAAGTCAATACGCCACCTCATTGTATTTATCAATATATAGTTACGTCTTGTAGACATTTGTGTTGTATATATTGCTTAATACAATGATTGCTTTGTAAGATAACATTGTGTGTTTTAATGTATACAATAATTATTGGCGCAGCCGGGGGGGACAGGGTGGTCAGACCGAGGCTAGCGTGGTGTTGCTTAATCATTTCACCAAGACCTCTAAAATAAATCACTCGATGTACGGCTAGAAACCATGAAATAGTATTGGTAGTTGCCGACGCTAGGCCGGCAACCATTGTACAGCGAGTGGCGGAAATTAGATTCGACCATAATTAGAAGTAATTAAGACAGGATTTCCCTATGTTATTAATACATTACAAACATCGGATAGCAGCACAGCCGAGTAAGCCGACACTAACCAAACAGTGTAAACCAATGATAATGACAAGGGTGGGGACCTGTTGGCTATTTTGGATGAACATCTCAGTTGGCTATCCACGCTATCCAGAGCGGCGATAATGTGGAATCTATTTTTTTGGTAAAAAAAATTCTGATTTATTCTACAGAATCTCATACAGCTCTTATCTAGATCTGGCCGAATGACCGCAGGTCTGAACGAGTTGCAGGACTTCCCGAAACAAATGTCATATAAGGAAGCGCGGGACTCGTCGTCCCCAACCGAGCGGGTCGAGCTTCACGTAGTGATCCACACAGAATCGGTCGAGCACGTGAAGATCCGAGACATCCTCAGGTTCGAGTTGTTCCACAATCTCCTGCCATATATATGAGAGAACTTCCTAAGCATAGTCAAATTGCAATGCCCTTAAAGGAAGAAAAAACCCTAATAAAACCTTTACATGTACCATCTATTACCATCGTATGTTACTATATGTTCGTATTACAAATCGATTTCGAAAAACCTTAGCCTCGGTCAGTCATTTCGCTCTGAGATGTTAAGAGTGGACTTTTTAACGTATGTCATGTCGCACTTTCTATGGGGTGCGTCAACTGCACCCCCGAGAGCCATTGATATTAGTTCATCCCAATAGAAGATTCCTCGAGAGAGTCCTTGTGTTCGCAGCCAGGACGCTTATGCTTCCAGTAAACCGTTTCGGCATATGGGACCCAAACGCAGGTTGACTCCTGTGAACAAAACGTAGAATGACATGCGCCATCAAAATGCGCCTCTGCCCTTCATTTGTCGATGTAGCCGTTACCTTGCCTCCTGACGTCCAACAATAGCACTCCAAGAGATCGGCTAACTTTAGCCCTGAGGTAAGTTCTGATGGTGCCCATCTCGAGATGAACTACAATATATACATATATTGATATATAGATATAATTCCTTCGGTTTTCGATGCCATAAACGATTTGAACGCTTCCGAGGCACTCGCCGTTTGCAATTCAAGTTCACTCTATTTTTTGATACAAGCACAGCGAATTTTTACTAAATGATATAACAATTACCTGTTGTCTTTCTTTACGAGAACTAAAGCGACCATATTATAGCATGGCGGATATGTAAATAAGCCTCACTTGAATGACCGAATGAAATGAATCATAACAAATCCACATCCAGCTCTTTATTTCGATGTCATATACATCCTCCAATGCTAATTTCGTTAATTGTGGTCAAAAGTTTTTGGGGGTCAGACTCTCAGTCTTAAGCAGATCCGAAAACGTCGACGGAATGGATTTTTGGCATTGCTTCGTCCAACAGACCCCGGTGCAAATGCAAATGCTCAACGGTGTCGGGGGTGATCAAGCCCTCGTGTGAGCACCTGCGTCCGTCTCCTCCGGTTGCCCACCGGGATGCACCCTCCTTGCCACCAGGGAGCTCGAGCCCTCATTCTATTTATCCTAGGAATACTGTCAGATATCATAATTCGACGTATTTTCATCTTAACTACGCCGTTCTAGAACACCGTACTAATATTTCATCTCAAGCTGCACTCTGCGGCCGGAGACATTAGCTATGATATTTTATCTTTGTTAGAGAATAGCTCTGATGCCGTTGCCCAAGGACCGACCGTTTTATTGAGATTATTTCGGATATATATATTTCGGAGCTCCGCAGCTTATCAGGCGTGTCCCTGCGTTTGCGCCGAAACCCAATGAGGTCTACGAGCATATACATCACTACGAGACTATTGGCGACGTCAATTTCTTCGACGTTCAGGTGTGCACGCAACAATCAATCACCCAATCTTCAGAGTGATTGTTGGCTTGGATAGTGACGAAGTCTCTAACTGTAAACAGCTATAGGCCGCAGTCGAGTTCTCGCGAACTTTACATTGCAAAAAGAAAACTGCAGTTCCGATAATAAGCCAAAACTCTGCATTGCATTGTACATCACGTACAGCACGACGACGACTGTCCCAGTAAACTAAAGTGCGTGGGTATCGACAGAGAATAATTAATGGCGTAATTCTCCTGTGTTCACGGGGCAATTCAATACCACGGGGTTCTCTAGTATATAGGTTAACAGCGATGGGGATTAACATCGACTGGGATTCAAAGGACACTTTGAATACTTTTTTCTGCCTACCTCCGCCTCCATTGTTGAGTAAGCGCAATTACGTTAGCGCTGGATTCATGTATGGCTTGCTTTACACCTCAATCCCTGCTCTAAAATTAAAGGGGACAGAGGGATACCACCCTGAGAGAGCTGATCGAATACGTAAGTCATAAATATAACGACATTAATTGTTATAATCATAATTATAGTAATAGTTAGTTTTATTATTATTATTATTAACTCCTTTGTGTCCTGTGATATTAGTAAGGGAATCCACTTTGCTGAAATCCCCCCAGCGTTGGTCAAACGTCGGTGCCACGAAATTTTCTCGGTTATTATTAAATTTACAAGGATCAGGTTCTGAATCTACGATAACTGTCTTGTCTTTGTTTTGTTGACATTTCGCAAAAACATGCAAATTTGTATTTGGCTTGATTGTATCGTTATCGAAACTCACCTTAGACGCATTTTACACTGCTTCTCTAAATAGGCTCGCGTGACCCTCAATCGCAGTCCTTCAGGAGCATGTCAGGCGAGATCAATTCCGTTCATGACCTCCCCTTATTCGAGTTAGCTTTGCATCCGTCCGAGCACAGGAAAATAGCTGAGTCTCAATCGTCATACTCCGACGAATGAAGATCTCGTCTAGCTGAAACCAGTGTGCGTGACTTGTTGATCTGTATGCAAGGGAGTGCAATACAATGCCGTAGATGAGGGTTGCCAAGCTAGACATTCACAGAAGGTAAATGTCGGTGGCCCTTTGCTGATAGCGAAAGCATGGTTTCCTGTGGTCTCCCTAGGGAGAGACCATTCATCGGAGCTTTCATTTAAACGGCTTCTTCAAGCCTTCTCAGTACAATACCAGCACCGAGTTTTAGCTTATCCTCGAGAGGAACATCTTTTTCATGACAGTCTGTTTTGCCTTGATACTGGGCAATTTCCTCCTAACTCGGCTCATTGTCTCAAGACGGTTGGACACACATTACAAACGGGCACAGTGTTTGCATCGATTGATAAACAAACCCACGCATTCGTGAAGAGCATCAGCGACCACCTATTGAAATGTTCAGCGTCACATCCCCCAAGGTACATCCAATGCGCATACTTATCCCTAAAGCTTAAATGATTCCTTCTCAAATCTATGATGCTACCATAGTATAACAGTGTAACTCACGATATACAGGATGGTAATTCAGCTTGAGAGCATATTGAGCCATGGAACCTCTGGTGAATCTGTCTCGCTGGCGTCGATATGCTGCGTAGTCGGCCTCACTCGTAGCCACATATACGATGGTTACGGCACGTGAAAGCCCCTCGCAGCGCATCGTGGGAAATACGTGGACGACGAAAAGCGTGACAACTTGGTGGCGACTTGCTCGACTCGAGGCGTCCCTCCGAGACGCTTGTTTGTCGTAGCGTTTATCTCGTAAAAGCTTCTAAAAGGGCCTGAGTATATGGGCCATTTTATCCTGCCATTGAGGAAACTCGTTCTGAGTGAGGTTGCTGGTAGACGGAATCTCTTCGCGAGGCTTTGATGTAATCGGTTTTGCGTGCTATCTAGAACCTGTTCGAAGGACTCGAGTTTTAGCCTGTTTAGGTGGCCTATTTGCCTTCGTGAGAGATGAGGCCAGATTAAAAAAAAATACTATTTCAAGCTATTTTTGAGCCGGATAGGTATATGATAAATCACAAGGATTCCGAAAGAAGCTTAGAATTATTCACTCTCCGGAAGAATGGCGCCAGCAAGAGTGCTCGACCCCGCTATCTACACCGTGGTTTTCCTTCGAACTCTCAAAGCAAAATCCTCACCCATTTCTTCTTGGTTACTGATCTGAATCTGTAGTTCTTAACATAGTTCCCTTGAGGAATTCTCTAGATTTTCCATTATAACAAATGCCATCTCTATTGCCGTCGGCTGCACGATATATATATATATATATATATATATATATATATATATACATATAGTTAAGAAAGTTCTTGGTATGTGCATTTCCTCGGCCTTTTCGGCAGCATATCCGCTATCTTGGCTCGGCTGTACCCTGTGATGTATGATTGGACCAAAGTGCATTTGCGTTCCGAGCAGGTAACCGGCCCTCATGGCAGGACGCCAATAACATCCACCGTCTGTCCGAATCCCATTATCCCGGGACCACTGTTCAAGACCCCGCTGAGATGTGTGCTGATTGCAAGGTGCGGTAGGTCATATCGTTTAATGCGGAGTGGCTCGGAGGACGCTCCTTGTTCCTTCGCCAGATGCGTGTAAGATCATCACCGGCGACCGCCCGGGCTGGACAGCGTGGCCACCGGTGGAGCTCACATAGGGGCTTCTTGCAGTGAATTATTGTGAGCTGTTTTCCGACCTCAGCTCCATCAGCAGCGATGGTGACGCGTAGCCGCCTCTCAGCCTATCGGCTGGAACGCCGCCTTGGCTTAAAGTAAGGTAAAGGTCTCATCACGGATATCACCGTTTAACCGAAGTCCGATTCGGAGACCGCGACTGCGAGGCATCAGTTGTACCCACGCTTAGCATTTTATCATTATGTTGAGGACACTTTGTAGCGATATCCATAATACGCTGGAGACTCGCTACAGCGCGGCTTCGTGTTCAAAAGTCAACGAGGAGAGGGTAAGTGAGATGCGCCGTCGAGGCTCTATATATCAGAAGAAGCCATGAAGCCGGATCAGTATATGGCTATATCATACAAAGCCATGGACCCTATCTGGGTCGACGAGTTGGTCTCAGGAGGTGTGGTTCCGGTAAAACGCCTCTGAAACACTGTTAACCCATTGTATAATATACTCTGCCATTAGTTGGCATTACTAATGGACATAGTTCCTAGTTATTCAAAGCGCCTTATATATTAGGGCATTTCATTCGAACTGTCCGCTCTTTAAATGCCAATAACTTTTGAACTAAATGAGTTAGAACAGAGATCTTTTGGTATGGGTTAGAGGTACTCCCCAGCCACTGTTTATTCGCACACCAATTCCAGCGCCTGGGAGTTTTGAGATAGCCAAATATTTACTATCCGCATTTCCATTTATATTTTCGTTATCTATTGCTATTGTGAGTAAGTCGAAGTTTGCATATGGAACCCCACCTTTTTACACATTTTCCATGCCATTAAATCAGGAGAATATGGGGGTTGAGGCCATCGCTCCATATTGTTCCCCTCCATCCAGGCCATAATTTCAGCAATGCGGTGAGGTCTTGCGTTGTCGTCGAGTAACCTCACTCGGTGCTGTCGATCCCCACGCCATTTGTTCATCAATCTCTTCAAGAAGTCAAGATATCGGGGAGCATTGACTTTTTATTTTGCGGCTAATATTTCGTAACGGCAAACGCCCTTGATATCCAGGGCGAGTATCATCATCACCTGTCGTCCGAATCTATCTGGCACTGCCACAGACGTTGCCACTTCACGTTGTCGGAACCACTGTTTTGCTTGGTCCTTCTCAGGAGGTCTATGCGGTCTAACCCATGTCTCGTCTATCGATACCGCGTGTCCTAAGCGCTGGTTTGTTGCGTATAAGTCCTCAATTTAGATGTCGAACACTCCACACGCATTTTCATCCGGTCAGCACTCAGTGTATGGGGAACCCATTTTGCATTGATTTTCTTCATCTTCAGTTTGTTGGTGATAATTCTATGACACGTCATCTGAGGAATCCCAGTTTCAGCCGACAAAGACTCCATGGACCAAGCTCTAGTTTGCTCAAAAGCTGTCCTGATTCTGTCAATCCGTTCGTCCCTTGTCGCACCGGATTTCTGGTCCCCGCCTCGGTGGTCATCGGGTCCAAATTTCCACTGTGAAATCGCTTGCACCAACATCGCACCGTTCGCTGGCATAAGGCCGACCTGCGAATCCCGTTCGCAGAGGAAAGGTGAACGAAGTGGCCGTAACGGAAAACACCTCAGTTCGTGTGAAAGTATAGCCCTGACCGGCAAGGAAGCGGCGGAATAAATAACAAAGCGGCGATGATATTATTCGATTAAGATTGTTTAATACTAATTTGTGGATCAAACTGATCAAACTGTTGGCAACACCATGAAACCTTGATGTTGAATAACGTCACACCCATGCGTCGGGTGTGCTCGTCTTTGAGTCCACGAGTGTACTGGTAAAAATGGAACTAAGGCTTCTTTCGTGGTCAGCTTCATTTCTCCCTTGTATGACCGGAAAAGCAGCTGAGAAAACTGCCCATTTTGCAGAAATTGATGTTGCCGTGGGTGATCGCTTAAACACATTGTGTCTCGTCCATTCTCCGACGTGCCCTTGCCCCGTTTCTACGTCGACTAGGTGAGTTCCAGTGATGAGGCCCAGTAGAAAGTGGCGGTGTCCTCTACTCGAACAAGCCTTCTCGAGCCACACACTCGTAGATGGAAGATGTCGTTCGAGAAGAGTGGATACAAGTTGAGGCGCTATAGCAGACCATTGTGGGACCCCGCATGGTTGCATTTCCTCCTGCAATTATGTCGAATGCGTGTGACAGGTCCAGAAATAGCCTGGCGGGCCGGTTCGCTGCACCGCTATGACTCTATGTAGCGCCATGAGTGTGCGCATTTAGTGTTTTTGTCGTTCCTAAACCCAAAGTGATTCTCATTTGTTGCAGTGTGTTGTTGTTGTTGTCCGTCGGGGACTAGTTAAGCTTTTTATAATTAACCGTTCAATAAATTTCGAGATGGTGCCAAGGAATGAAATGATCCCGATAGCCTAATATATTCCTTAAGGTTAAGGCTTTCGGGCTGACTCTCAGCCAACATTTATCGTCCAAGGTACTGCTTTTAGCAATGCTTTGTAAGACGGACGCCTCAATGCAAATGTGCAACGGTGGGGATCGAGCCCGTGCACCTACGTGTCTCTCCTCCGATTGTGAGACGCACACGAATGCACCACGCCACCGGGCTCGACGCCTAATATATTCCTTGTGGTCCTTTTTTATGTCCTGAGAAATGGATCCAACAAGTGAATATACTGTGGATAATACGGTCATCCCCCAAATCGTTGTAATTGTGCAGATTTCTAGGATCATCTTGAGTCTCTTCGCATGACGCAACGCTGTAAGCTTATTGGGGGCCTCGTCCAATGTTATGTTGCTGGCAAATGTACATTTGTAGTTCACACACAAACACACACACAGTTGTGGGATGTGATTAATAATTCTCTCCAGCATAACATTGTCCTGTCCTTAACAGTGATTAAACTGCTGCACACTGAGAGCTTGGTGAGGTCAAGCCCGACAGAGTTACGCTTGCCTGCATACGAGGTGAAAATGTGCTGTTTTGCCACATTTGCATGTTAATTTTGTTCAGCTTGAAGAGTTCAGGGGCAAGATTCCTGTCAGAGGTGATAATATCGCCCGCGGTGTCTAGCAGAGCAGGGCTGAGAATTAAGACAAGGACAAGCTTCTATCAGTGAACCTGTTGATTTATGTGGTATGAATTTGCGCAGTCTTCGCTGGGAAAAAAAGGGCTGTGGAATAGTAACCTATCTGCGTTGTTTATTTCCCGTTGATACAGAGCTCAGTGTCGGTTTCATCAGCGCCTTGCTGAGATTTTACAATGCTCAAGTTCTCCGAGCAACCCGGGGTGCGCCCTGCGTTTAATGTAATACTCACCTGACCATCGGTTGCTGGCTGTGTCCGTAACTGCATCAAAAATTGTTGTATATTATATATGTATATATTAAGACCCAAAATAATATGAAATAAACAGAACTAAAGTTCTCTCATTAGTCCTATGTTATGCTTAATTTTTAAATTTTGTTTGAGTAATTATTTGAATAGTCTACATATTCCTTTAAGGTATTTCTCATTTTAATTAAAATATTTATTTTTCATTTATCCAACTTGACTGCTTGTGCCGAGAATTTCTGGAACTACGAAAGGGTAAGATAAGGTAAAGTAAAGGCATATTGGTCTATTAATTAACAGAACTGCAATCTTTACAAAGCCTAAGTTCTCTTTTAAGTCCTCACCAGGTCGCGGGAGCCCAACCTGCGACGTCTGGCAATTTACAGCCAGGCCACCGCGCTGAGAATAATGCTTCTTTTCAGCTCGCTCAGGTGCTGTTATATGCTCAATCAATATTGGGTTTTTCGAGAAGTATATTGGTTGCGAGTGTATCAAATCAAACGTCGCAGGTATATCGAGTCGCAGTTAGAGCCGGGTGTTCGAATGTGTCAGCCATACTTTGCACACCGGACCGATGCAGCAAAAGTTACTTTTGCGTGAGTAAGTTAAGTAAGTAAAAAGTAACGCGCTTTTTTTCTAAACGCGCACTTTCCCGGGCTGATGCTCAGCCTAAAGCATTTAACGTCGACGATACCGCTGTTTTCGCCATAAGGTTTCATAAGGCGGACTCGTCAAGCGTCAACGGCGAAGATCGAATCCTTGCGCTGACGGCCGTCTGCTGCGATTTCAAGGCGCACACGAACGCACCATGCTGGCGAGCAAGGTTTATGTGTATCTTGCACAGCAGAGCTATGTGCGGCTTGTAACAGAGAAGTCGGTCTCACCGTATCTTTCGCTGGTGAGAAGCATTTCGAATTGAGTTCTGGGTGAGTCTTAGCGAAAACTGGATATCTCGATGGCAACGTCCGCGGTCACGCCCATACGCTGATGGGTGGGCGAACTTATGAATTCTGCTAATTTCGCCGCTAATGACACAATGTTCACAAACGAGTGACAACAACATCGACGCGATCGTAGTTGTTGTCGGAGTCCGCAAAATGATAAATAATAACTGAAGGAACATATAGAAGATGGTACGAATACTCAGGAGTAACTTATTAACAATGAACACAACATTGCATGTAGGCAGATTAATTATTGTCATCTAAATCATGCCGTCCCTGCATAGGTATACAGTTCATGATGAATTATCGTTGGGCGCGCGTAGCTTCGTGAGCCGGCACACGAGGGCCGTATGCTATATTTAGCCATGGTGGAAAGACAACAACGGATGGCTGGCGTAATGACGGAAAATAGCAAACGTGTTATGGTGAGCTTAATATAATCATACTAATTTTGTTTATAATTAAAAAAATCACCCCTACATTAATTAATCACTCTTGATCGTCGACGACACGATGTACAAGGCTTGTGTTTAATATCACATCATATTGTTTAAGGTGGGCGACACTGTGCTCATATCAAGGCAACACGATGTCTACGATGCTGTGATCAGCACGATCCTGCCAGTGATCGTTCTTATCGGGTACAAGCTAGATGGATGTACGAATTAGATGTTCGGCTAATATGGGATGGATTATTCGTAGCATCGCCGTTGTCAGCAGTGTTATGTTATTATTATTATTAGTATTGTTGTCGCTGTTATTGCCACGTGGTGTTATGTGAACACACGAGAATATAAGCAGAATGTCCTTTGTTAAACTTAGCGTCATAGTATACGCGCATGCTACTCTCACAGTTGTAGAATCGAACCATACAGGCTTATAGCTGAAAACAGTACCGTGGACGTTAAATGTTGGCTGTGCGCCAGCCCGAAAAATTTAGTTATTTACATTACTTGTCGCATTATGTACAAACACCCCCCCCCACACACACACATGTACACCCTTGTACAATTATACATTGCCAGGTAAAAACTGCCTCTTCTCAGAAAAAGGTGAGCTCGTTCACCGGTTTTCCCTGTGGGCTTAGTGGGCATATACAGATGCTTCGAGAAGTCAAAGAGATTGCTGGTGTGTCAAATCTGAGCGTTGCCGATCAAAGGTTTTCGGGTTGACCCTTAGCCAACGTTCAACGTCCACGGTACTGCTTTTAGCGTTGCTTCGTAAGGCGAACCCCTATATGCAAATGTGCGACGGTGGGGATCGAACCCGTGCACCTTCGTGTCCTCTCCTCCGATTGCGAGGCGCACACGAATGCACCACCAGGCCACCACAGGGCTCGACGTTGCCGATCACCCCGGAGGGTCAGTATGTATCCGTCTGGTGCTCCGCAAGGTTCTTGTGTGGGGCCTCTGCTATTTTGTGTCCTCGTTCTTGATCTGAAAAATTCACTTCCCGGGGCATATCACTCCCAAACTATGCAGATGACTCAAAGCTATACGGGGGCCCTGTGGTGACCCTGGAGGTCGGCAACTCTTGCAGTCCGCAACAGATGTTGTTGTGGGGTGGCTTGTGGAAAATGAAATGTTAATTCTCGGTACTGAAATGTGTCGCATTCTCATCCTGTGACCACACCTTCTACCACTATTCAAATGGTGACGCCATTCGTGAGGCTCGCTCCACGAGGGACATGGTCCCCAGTCCGCTCTTTGTCTTCGACCCTCATATATTGAAGTGGTCTGTAAACTCTGTGTGTAGTACCTCTTTTCGATTCGTTGTTGTTAAAAACGTTGATTTCTACGCTACGCTGTACAATAGTTTAATTATTCCTAATTTGATGTGTTGCATTGTTGAGCAACTGCAGACAGAAACAATCCCGAGTGGAACATAATATTTACTAAAGCTGCCGTAAACAGGCATCGCCTGGTTCTGAATAAAGACGTGCTCGAATTGAATGTACAAGAAGTCAAGGTACGGCTGCCCCACGATAAGCGCCTGCAAAGACTCTTAGATAAGATTTGCTGCTCGACAAGGATTCAAGCAGCGTCCTTATATTGGAAACTTGAATTTCCGTTCATGAAATTGCACAAACGCTCAAGGTTTCGTTAAATACTATATTAGGGTGTCCTTGGAGAAACAAAAACATGATGATTTTCCGTTGATTTTTGGGGGAATTTGAACTTTTTGCTGCAGTGTCCATCGTTCTGATCGTATCGAAACCACTCAGTGTTCGAAAGGAAGCCACGTTCCTGCCGCGTGCCTACTCCAAAAATCAACTCATTGTATCGCGTAGTTCGGATTGTGCGTCACTCGAATGGCCGGACGGTTTGAACCAGACACCCTAATAGTACTGCCGGACGAGGACAAAGGGCCTTAAATCTGTTCAGATATATATCTAAAGCGGACTTGATCGGTTGGTTTGCGCAGACAACGCGATGGATAAATGGCAAACTTCGCCCGTCAGTCGTATACTCCGCAGGAATAGAATAATGACCTAATCCGTGTGCGAGAACGATATCCATCTCAAGTCGAATTGAGGATCAGAAATGCACCCACATTGAATATGAGCAAATATCGAATATCTACCGGGACGCTCTCAACGCGAAGAGCTCTTCACTGATTTTGCAGTTATGGACGGTGTTCGTTAATTAGTACGTGGCCTTACTCGCCCAAGAAGCAACAGCATTTTCGAGTTCCGCGACCTGGTGACATATAAGAAAACATAATTTAAGCATTGAAGAACATTGCAGTTCCCTTAATAAGCCAATAAAGCCTGTACCTTTTAACAGATTTCACGAACTATGACGCTGTGTCTGAAAATTACCTATTCTAATTTCTATAATTAAATACTATTGAAAATATAAACTTTCGAAATTTTCGTTTAATTTTTTAGTAAAAAAGTTTTTCGAACTATAATACAATAGGGGAATTTTAATTTTACATATAATTATGATTTTCATGTGGATCTTATTTATTCGCCTGTGGTCATGCCTTGTGAACTCTACCCATGTGGCCATCATGGTAAGGGTATGCCCATTGGACGAGCCCGATGTCGTCGAGCACGGAATCAACTGGAGACGGTGGATTATGACTCTATTGAAGATAATCCGCTCAACAATGACCGCAAGTACTATATTAAAAGCCTCCTCTGGTTCGTTGACCGCAACCGATCGCTTTGGCGTAGATGTACATAACATATTTTCATAACTAGTCATACATGTTTGGACATCTCTGCCACCCCTTCGATGATTTACGATATTTTTAAATACTTATATGGAGACTGGCCTTTTACATGAAGATTCGACACGAAATAATCCCGGGGGGGAGGTGAAATTAGATTAAAATGACGAGTCAGCAGCACTAAGTGTCTATAGAATTAATTAAATAGTAAATAATTAAATAGAGCATAACTCTCGGGCGAAAGAAAATGGAAAAAACAACAAAAAACCACAGTGAAATTAATTCGACAATCAACGCGCGAACGGACACAGACGACTGCCAAATCTAGGCCGCCTCGGACACTTAAAGGAAAATTAACAATTTTTCTCTAAGAATTTCACGAACGTTATCTTTCCATTGTACTGCATCGTCCTCTGGTTGTATTCGAATCCGGTACGATGTATTGCGTTGTCAATTATTGCCCCAGCATTGCGTTGTGCTGAACGAGCATCAGACCGGTCTGAGGAAATCCCGGCTTTGAAACAGACCCGAGAGTTGGGGGCCGACTTCGTAAAAGATAGCGGCTGAACAGGCGGAAAATGGGAGTGGCAGTTGCTTCAGCGACAGTCCCGAGTCTCGGCACCCACAGTGAAGGCCAATAACATCCAGCAGTACCGCACTACGCCGATTCCCAGCACCGTCTGTCCTGGAGCCCCTGCGATGCGACTGACAGAAGGTGATGCATCGAATATGCCAACGTCATCTACACCAATATCCAGACAATATCGTCCATCTAAAGTAATCTTACTGGTGTGATCGGGCGTCGGGTTGCACTTCATCAGAACAATTTACTATAATATATAATAGATATATATATATATATATATATATATACCAGACAATACAATAATAATAATATAATAAAAAAAAATATATGTATATATATATCTATATAAATAACATGTATTTGATCTTTTCTCTAGCTGAGCATATTTCTGCTGCCATATAAGCTTCGCGTCGACCGCAACAGCGTCCCGTAGTCTTGTCTCCGGGGACGCTAACTCCTACGCGTTCCATCGCCGATATTGAATTTCCTGACGATTGTCGATGCCGAGCCTTCATGAGTCTGATTCCCAGCTTACTTTGGAGCTTACGCTCCACAGCAGCGATCAGTGAACACTTCCGTTATGTTGGCAATATGTTTATGTGGCACATTGGCAAGGAACTTAGCTAATGCAAACCTTGATAGTAAATAGTAAATTTCATGGATTGATGCCTAACGTCAGGTTCTGCTAAAGTGCAGAACACTAGTGGAGGGCGTGCTTGAAATGTTTACAACTACTTTCTCCATAATAATAATACCAAAAGTGTAAATAATAGTCAAAACCTTGTTAAATAATACCAATATCTAGCTGGTGCAAAAAAATGTATATCTGACATATGCATAATTATAAAGGGTTGCTGTAAATAAAGGGGAACAAGACAGGGTGAACATTATCGTTTTTTACAATCGTGTTGAAATTGTACGACAAAAAATTACATTTAAACAATTGGAGCTGGACATTTCTTCGTAAGATAAATGCAGAAATCATATCAAGCTATAATCCGTCATGTAATTAATTGGATGACCAAAACAAGACCGTACTGTACACACAACATCCTTACGGCGAAGTGACTTACTTCAATCGATCTGAGCCCGTAAAAGTTCAAGCTCAGTAATTTGTTTTCATTAAGTGCAATCCGATCGATTTTCTAGTCATTCTATTACAAAGCGAGTTGTCCAATCGAAATGGAGAAGGTCTCTTGACTTGGCATTACAAAAACAACTCAGATGAAGCGCCTGCTTTCCGCTTTGAACGATCTAGCCTGACCCGTAAATCACACCGTAAATTGTGGCCGCATGCTGCTCGTGGAGAAATCTATTCAGTTCACCAATGTATTTATAATGCTCTTTCTATAGAATTCTCTAGGGCATGCTACCTTCAGAAACCCTTATATACGGTCCACTCGCTTAATAAATTTCATTTATTGCAATTAGGGCGGCAATGAGAATTAATGGACGATAAGTCCAAGCAAGCGACTCTTCCCGCTTAAAACTACAAATGGAGATGACATGCTTATCATACGATTTTGCTGTTTCTATAGTGTCTGTGCGTGTGTGTGTCTGCGTGTGTTGACCTCGATGCAAGCAAAATTGATGCTTATGCAACACCAAATACGTTTCGAAAAGGGCCACCACCGAGGCCGTTATTTAATTATTGTATTGCGACCGGAGCAAGGTACCGATTAGAACCTGTTGGACTCACTTCTGCTGATCCCCACTGGACTTCGGGCATAGTTTTACGTACGGATAGTCGTTCGCTAGATTTGCCTAATTCCACTCTGATAAATATTATGATTTACTGTGTCACATATCCTAAGGTCTTCAAAGCCTGCAAAGGAGCTGCAGTAGTATGGAAATAAAGGAAATAAGCAACTCTGTTCTAGGTATCAACTCATCTTTAGCATCTCTTCCCCCTTGAAAGTCATTGTTAAATCGAATTATGGATTTCGTCGCGAGCTTCAATATTTTGTCTGACAAGTAATATGGTTTCGGGAAGAACCGCGGAACGTCGCTGGCAATAGCAGAACTCTCTGGAGCTCTTAAGCAATCCTGGAGACCAATCCCTTGTTATTTTTCTAGACCTCCGTAAAGCGTTCGACTCAGTAAGCCCCTAATCCTTCGGGGGGAAAAAAATAAACAGCCGCAAAGCACTTCTGACGACGATGCTTGCAATTTACTGTTCACGTCCGAACGTACCCAATGTGTGGCTGTAAATAGATCGTTTATTCAAACATACGGTTGGTCGGTACGGTTGGCTGTAAATGGTTCCATTTCCGATAGTGACTTGGCGCCCCGCAAGGCAGTCTATTAGGTACCCGACTTTTTCATTACTTTTTACAGATATCGCTTAGGTTTATAGTTCTTTTAACATGGTTGGTTTTGCTGACGACACGTCTTGCTTCATTAGTGGTCCAAAACTGCCACAACTGATTATCAGGGCTAATCACGACCTGGCTGAGATCGAGAGATGGCTTACGGCCAAGTGTCTATCATTAATCACAGCGAAATCTCTCTTCATTAATTTCCGCCCACCTAAAATCGAGCCGACAGTAGACGATGATGATTTGAATATCAAACGACGCAACATCTTCTGTAGATTTTCACTGTTTTCGAGCGTCTTCTATCTGGATGAGCACCTGTTTGGTGACGCGCACTTGCGCCAGCTCCACCCAAGTTACCTATGGCACATAACAATTCAAGAGTTCGAAAACTCCGCGGTGCAGAAGAGATGCCTTCCCGCTATATAACGCATTTTTTTTTAGCTCACGTACCACTTATGCTATCGAATACTTCGGTCTTAATTACAATCATAGACTTTTACCCATCCCAAAATGTAAAAAAATTACAGCATTACGATATTTGTTCCTCTTCCTCCTCTCCGCCTGAGGCCATTGTTTAAATTTCTTAAACCTCTTTGCCGTTACCGTCTCCTGTATCAGCGAATATCCCGATTTTGCTGCACATCTTTAGAACCCTGCATGATCTGTTTCCTAATATTTGTGATCCAACATTTTCGAAGAAATAATACTCCTCCTGCTTTCGACGCTAGTCTTATTTTGCTTGTGTCATATTCTACTGATATGCACCGTTGATGCTTGCGTTCGCAAGGTTCTGTTATTTGCAAGTCTATCTCCCAAGTGAAATCGGCGGATTACAGTGTCCCCTACGAGTTCTTAAGTCATGCACCTAAAAAGGCCACATATTCTGAACAAATATTGCAAATTTAATAATATAAAATATTCTTAATATTTAGTATCCCTTTTCCGTGAATTAATATTTTATATAGTTTTCTCTGATCGCGACGATGTTCGTATACAAAAATATTTAGCACGTTAATAATATCATAATGATAATACTAATAGTATTAATTAGCCATTGAATAACACGCCTGATAGATAAACTACCATTTTCCATTGTATGGGAACAAGGTATGGCAGTAATATATTCAGTAGTCAAATGTAAGAGTGGCTAATTACAGCCTGATGAAGGCATTACTTCAGTAATGTATTCTCTATTGACCGCAAGCGCCGTACTAACTATAAATCCTCATTTCAGCCCTATCGAGGAGATCACGCGCTTCTTCGAATGGTTCCACCATGTCGCTGAACAGTGCAGAGATTTCCGCATGCCTCGATCAGAAACGAATGGCCCACAAGATGCCTGCCCTTATACATGCTGTGGTTTTGTTGTCAGCCTAAATCTCAGACGGTTCCGACGCACGCAGGGATGGTAGGCACCTATGTAACACCTTGGGTCGTTCGTAAGTATCGTCTATATAATCAATCAAAGCTTTGATTTCAATCTTAGCGTAACCATTCTCATCTAGAGGGATAAGCGATCCGGCGTTAGGGAGGCACGATATTAAGACACCATCAATCATCTTTAGTATATGAACAAGATGCTTAGCCAAAATGTAGTAGCTAGTTCCTGCTAACGAGCAGCGGCTATCCCGCCGCTAGGTGGGTGACTACACTCACGAAGAGGAGTCCTTGTTGTGTGCAAAATGGACCCTGTTGTTTTGTTAATCGATAAAATACTCGACAAAAGTTATTCATCCTTTGAGACCTTGCAGAATCCGGAGTCAGGGGGGGGGGGACAAAGGAGTCTTTGCGTGTCCGAGATTGTTCCGCGTCCACTGACACAGACGCTGCTGGTATCCTCGAAACGGTTAGTAGCGTTGTCCCCTTCGTCCTTACGGATCCCCGTAAAGAAGTACACTACCGCGTGACCTATAAGAGAGCTTAAGCATTGTAAAATTGCAGCTCCTTTAATAAACCAATAAAACCTTTACCGAGCTCCGTAGAAGCTTCGATAAATCGTAGTGTCGTTTCCGTTCCCCGGGCGTGTTGACGTTTACCTCGGCACCCTTGCGCATTTTCATTTAACGATACCTTCTTAAGAAACAATGAAAAAAGGAGTTCCATGGATGTTAAATGTTTAAGGCTGAGGGTCAGCGCGGAAAATTTACTTTGAATAAATTCCTTAACTCTGTTTGTTCACGCGAATATGGGCTGTAGCTTCATACCAACATCATATATAGTTTGTGTTGTAATAGTTTAAGGTAAGGTAAATCGTTATGGTTTATTAAAGGAACTGCAACTTTACATTGCTTAAGTCCTCTTATATGTAACGCAACGGGACTTGAAACTGCGGCCTCTGGCTTCTTACAGCCAGAGACTTAGCCGTCCCGACATATTGACAGGGAACAAAGAGGCCAAAATGAGCTAAAACATTATTTACGATAATTTAGGAAATTCCATACATATATCGCATCTTGTTACAAATAAATAAATTAATTGTGTGTGTGTCTGTGTTTTCTTTCTATTAGAACTGTTACACATGTCTTATTATCATTGATCTATAATGTACGAAACAGCCACGTCAGAGACAATCACTCCCACCAACAGAAAGGTTGATTACCACAATCACAATTCACTATCATAGTCCCCCCCATTCCGATTGTAGACGTCGAAATGAAACTCATTAAACACCTACGTATTGTTATCGGTTTCCGATATTTGCTCCGACAAGCACCCCCCCTCCCAGCCGGTCGCGGCCCCCCCCAGACAACCCCCAGCCCTATGTTCGCATAATAGAAGGACAACTACAACTATATAAGTGTTAAATGACTATCGGAACGAAGTTCGAATCTTTTTTTTGTCGGAAATTTCGGCACCAGCGGATTGCGAGCGGACCTCGACCACCATCGAATTTCGGCCGAGCTGAAAATTGCAATAGCTCAGAATCAAAAGTCGATATCGGGTTCCGATTTGTATCGAGCAAGTAACATAGCACCGGCGAGTAATTTGCAGCTTTGATATTAAACTGTTCGGTTTCTGCCCGGTGGGTGTGTTATTTTTTTTCGTCAGTTCGTTCAACGGTGTTCCGCTGCCGGGATTTTTGACGCTCGAGGTCAACGTTACTTGGTCGAGTTCGAGCCAGCTTGCACATACGAGTATCATTAGTTATATGATACTAATATTATTATAATCACCTTCAGAATTCGTGTGCGTATATCGAGTTTGTCGTGCTGACAATACAAGATAGGGTCTTGTTCGGACGCCATTAAAAAACGCGTGATGTAAGCCTGTGGTAGCTTAGCTCGGTTAGCGAATCCTAGCTGATCTATAGCAAGCTATTATATAATCCATGCTCTTATTCGTTAGATGCATGCGTGGTTGACAATAAATATTTAATTGAAATAATAATAATAATAATAATAATAATCTCACAAATAGTTATCTTGAGGATCTGAGAAATTTGTCGTCTGGTTTTTCCAAATTTTCGCATTAAAAATTATAATGTTACATTTATGTTATGACTGAAGTATTTCCTCTGCATATATATATATATATATATATATATATATACATATGATTCATCCGGGATCGTCTCCCGCGACCTCTGTCCACTTCGACGAGATACAGATCATACTGCATTATCCATTTACACGTTGGATGCATCGCGGAAGACAATTAATAAGTATGATTAATAATAATAATAATAATACTCATTTTCAGCTCAATAATCCATATTACACATTACAGCACTTGACAAAAAGACTTGCAAAAAAATTATATGGTTGTTCTTTTCTTGCTCTTTTCATTCTTATTTTTGATCCCATTCGTCAATAACCTTGATTTCCCAAAAACATCGAACATCGAATTATTAATGTCTACCAATAGATCGGTCAATTTCGACTCCGTTCCTAATGTTTCTCATTAGGATGTTGTTGTTGTTGGATCGTTGAACAATTAATAATTGTTTTTCGAGCTGACCCTCAGTTGTTGCCCTATCTGACACGCCTCAGGCCTCAACCACTGTTGAACAATTGCCAACATTTAAAGCCACCTGTCATCCTTCGTTATCTCCAATTTCCCGAAAGTTCCCCCGCCTCTGATCTATGCTAGCGGTGTGAATAAGCCTCTCGAATCTCACGAACACTCTGCGGAACGGGGACCTCGACGTATGGAGCACTCGCCAGCTGGTTGGTGTGACTACATCGTAAGATAACACAGCACTAGTATTTGCCCTAGAGTTCCTCTTTGGTTTTGCTCGATATATATATATATATATATATATATATATATATATCTACATACATATATCTATATATCGTGCGTATGTATATGTATATATACAAGTATAGCCAATCGATACGGCTTCTCCTCCGCTGGTACAGGCGGGCACACACACCTTATTTCTTCTGTGCTGCTCTGCCTGTTCGGAGTATCCACTGACATCAGAGATCTTTACTTTTCCCAGTGGGCTGGTTGGCGACTCCTCCGAGGCAGAGTATGTTCACACTGAAATCCTTCGCTTCGTTTCTGAGCTCATATTTTTCGCCTAAATCCTCCAAGTCGCTTTCGTGGTTGTGCGCTTGCCTCTCAACGGACTCCAAGCCTCCCTGCCTCGTTCTGAGAATCGGAGTTTACGATATATTTGTGCCAATGCAACATATCGTACGATCAGGCCAGTAGTGGCAGAACGACATCTGGCTATCGCTGTGAATTTGTCGCGGCGTTCTATGGTATTCTGGTATTCTGCCTGCGGTCAGTAATGGTAAAGGTTGAATTTAAGAATAAACATTTTGCTTGTAGTCTGAGCACTATCGGTGAACTGGTTACTAGTGTAACAACATGAACTTTACATTTCAACACGTCATATTTACTATACTTTCTGCAGCTGGTGACTTAGCCGTCTAAGCCACCGCGCTGACAAATATATCTCTATTGGCTTGGGGTTGAGAAATTGCTTTCGTTATATAACTCCATATGTCTAAGAGCTTAGATCAATACCAGGATATGGTATCAGCCGCGAGGAGGTCTCAACGGCTAAATCCCTTGCTATAAAATAGCCAAACGTCCTGGGTTCAAACCCAGCCATGACACATATCTACCTCACGCGACTGTTGTGATTAAATAAACAAAAGAATCAGCCGTCTAAAGGATATCATATTTACTTATGTTTTTACTTAGGTAGAGTTCACACGCCAATGCAGGCTTCACCGACAGGCCCTAGAAGCCTGCTATCACACAAATCAGAAGAAAATGTCTAGAAAATGTCTAGTAGCAGGCAGGAGGACCTACCAGGAACTCGTTTTCTCTATTGATAATATAATAATAATAATAATAACAATAATAATAGTAATTAGCATTTATCACAGCTATAAATGTCCATTTCATTATCATTCCCATTCAGGCGGACATTTCAAAGGGGGTCAAGCTAACGTTCGCGTCGTAAATCGACCGACGACTATATCGACTACAATCCTCTTCGCCTTGAAGAGAGCTCTCCTCCTTAATGCAGTGCCGATGTCGGTTCGAGTTCCTTGCCACTGGTGGGTACCTGGTAGTTTCGCCACAGCTGATTGTGTTCCATAGCTCTTACCCTACTGCCGTTGTTGCCACTACTACCCCCTACGGCTTCTGCTGCTGTCGTCGTTGTATTCTCTCGTCTCGTTGGCGTGCTTTCGCGCCCCGCCCCGTCCCGCGCCATTGTCACACTCTCACATACGTGCGCAGACGCCGCGACGGTTCGTGGATGCCGACAAGCTGACAAGTGCGCGAGTCCAGGACATACCTACATGGGATAGGGCCGAACACACACCTTTGCGGGAATCAGAAAATATGGGCAGGGGTGTGGGAGGGAGAGAGAGATACTTTCGTCGAAGGACGACAAACCCTTAGCGACATCTGCCGGTGCTGGCGAAAGTGGGCTATGGCGGAGATAGCAATGGCAAAACGTAATGCTGAATGCGCGGAGCAAGGAAGAAGCCGAAACTGTCAGAGGGAGACAATGGAATCGTGTCGTAGAAATAAAAAGGTACTTGAGACTCCATCAGTTTGTTCGAGGCCGAAGCAACATATGGATATATCCATATATATATGTATATACCCAACAAAAGTAATCATAGTGGTCATAACAGTCTGCTGTGGCAACACGCTAGGTTGCTTGATCATATGGGTACTCTATATATATATATATATATATGAAGACGTATTGTAAAAACGTAGCGAGTGCCTGATGCCGCGTCCTATGCAACTCTGCCTCGTAATTCTTCCTTGACAATCATTTTCGCTCCCTTTCCGTGTATTCGACGTTCATTTCATAAAAATATCCTTTATCATACATATTGATTTACTATTCCTGTCTCGCTGGTCTATATATATCTATATATTATATATATATATATATATATATATATATATATATATATATATTTATATAAAGATGTGTGGTATGGGGTACTTGAATAATGTACCTGAATAAGCACTTGGGTCCTTCCTTCTGCAGGGCCTTTGCCCGGCTGAGAGTGCCAAGGAGCAATGACGTCGCCTCCCTCGAGGGTGACCATGACCTCAGGCCGTGGCCAGACATCGCAGCTGTCTCCGACTGCGTCGCGAATTATTCTATATGTTAAGGCATACCATAATATGAAACAAGAATAGCGAGGAATAATTAGGCACTTGATCAATTCGCTTGCCGGAGTAAGCTGGACAGCTTTTCAGGCGAGCGTTTTGTTAGCAAGTTCCAATGTCGTCAGGGTCTTCGTACGTTAGTGACAGGCCGTCTCGCCCATCTGTTGCAACTAGTGCCAAGAAACTTGGCCAAGGTGCCACACTTTACCAGCCTTTTGTAGCCATTCGTAGATAAGCAGCATGTATAATTAACGTAGAATTAATTGGTAATCGAATAGGGAGAAAAGAGGGGAGACGAGATCGGTTTCAGCCTCACATCGTTTTCGATACTGGGGTTCACATTGTGGACGTGCGGAACCCTATCCACAGTAGGTCGAAGCATAATTTGTCTACCAGCCAATTCAAACGTCTAATAAAAAAAATTGTTAATTAATTCATTGTCGCGATGAGTTCAAATGATGTGTGTGTCAATATATAGTGTGAAATGCACAGTGAAAGTAGGAGAACATTCTTTTGTTGCGACAATGAGAAACAATGGAATTGACGTTATCTAGTAAATTGTCCGGGCTGACACCCTGAGTTTTTTTTTTTGAGCTGACCTTTAGCTGTTCTCCTATCTGACAGGCCTCAGCTCTTAACCTTCAGGTATTACTAGACACCCTGAGTCTTAATACAATACAAATACACCTTTACTAACCAAAAAGGGGTGGTGCAAAACAGTCCACGGTACAACCGCTTTCGGGGCGTAAGGCTTCACAGGACAAACCATCGGGTTTCTACTATCTTGTAGATTTTCCAGGTTAGTTCACAGCCCAGATTTAACGTCCACGGAACGGCTTTCGGCATTGCTTCGCAAGGATTTCTACGATCTAATTCAGTTGGACCTCACCTCCGGAATTCACCGAGGGTAAATGCGCGGACCTGCGCCAATTGTGATTACGTCATGCCTCCAATGATAACGATGTTCATTTTAACGAAGCAGATAACAATAATCAATAAAGCCTTTTCTTCGAGCGGCATTTTTCACTGTTATCTGAATGGTTTCGGCGCAGACATTTTTTTTCTTAGCGCGATAGTCTGCTATTCGTTTAGCATAACAGCAATTTTAGTGGTTTCACGCTTAATGCGTCAAGTCTACGTAATACCGTTGTACACAAGTGAGCATTAACAATCGAACTCATTGCACCATGTATGAACCCGAAATGCAAAAAATGGGAAAAATAGTGCGAAATGAAAAATGACGTGTAGAATAGTTAAAATATTAAACGGTATCTTCTTTTTCAAAAGCTGCCACCTTTAAACCCCCCCCCCCAGTAAGATATGTGTTCAAGGGTGTGACTCTCATCAGCCTTCAACATTGAACGTCCACGGGATTTCTTGTTGGATTGCTTCGTAATACGGACAACCCCGATCAAATGCAAATACACGACGGTGTCGGGAGATAGAACCGCCGTGTACGTGTGTGCACCCACGTGTTACGTCTCCGATTTCAACAGGACACGCAGGACACGAACGGCCCCACCCTTTCACGAAGGCCAGCGGGGATCTCGAGCCAGTACCATATCCAGTCGATCTTCGCTTGCGGCCAGCCCTGTAAGACACACCCATGACTCGTAAGGTGCGCGTAACAATAATACAAGTGATACGCGAGACACAGTTTACGGTTAAATCTGCGTACACTACATTTGTCCCAGGAGAATATTGGCAGACGAGAACAAAAGGAATAGAAAGGGCCAATCTGCTGACGACAACAGACTTAGCATACGTATAGCGCCGCCTCCGCCACCACCTCCGCCGCTGCCGCCGCCCCCCCCATAGACATCGGCATTTCTCGCTTATTTGTTGCTGCTTCGACCGTCGCCCATTGTCTGGCGTGGGGGGCGCGGGCGGGGGCGCAGGCGGGGGCGTTTCTTTTGTTGTAGGCGCAGTGTTATCTGATTTGAGAATTCAAATGAGGCCATTTGCCGTCAATTGGCAATTCGATGCCAATTCGGCCTCCTGACGGCTGACGCCTGCGCGGTGGCTATGGAAACCCGTTCGTGGGGCGTCCGCGCTTTCGCGTGCTTCTGCAACGAGCGAGCGTCATGGGCTGAAGCAACGGGAAACGAATGCAAATTGGCAAATACGCCCCGTTTCAGGGCATTCAACGAGAAATGAACGCAGCTTAAATGCCTCTGCAGCCATTCGACCGATGTGTGAATCATTGATGATGAATCATTGAAAGCGGAAAGCTCATCGATCTTGAACGCTTCGAATAGTTCTTTAAGGCTTAAAAATATGAGACTACACGACAACTGGATACAGCGTGGTCGAGTCTCCAAATGGTGAAAGGCACAAATCTGTATATACATATATATATATATAGAGGAGTATATATTGTATAGTATACATAGTACCCATTACCATACATAGTATTCATAGTAATACCTAAAAGGTTAAGAGCTGAGGCCTGTCAGATAGGGGAACAGCTAAGGGTCAGCTCGAAAAACAGTAGTAGTATACATATCACCCTGTACTGTATTCAACGGTTTTATCGTTGGGCTATCGTATATTAGGTCCCTAGGTATAGCAACGCTAAAAGCAGTTGTACCGTGGTTAGTTAAATGTTGGCTGAGAGTCAGCCCGAAAACCTTTAAGGTCCCTAGGTGTAGATAATACAATACCGTATGTTAGGTAAATGATGAGACTTAGCATATATTATATATGATAAATGTGTACAATATATGTATAGTATATCCTATTCCGACAACCAAAGCTACATAGAAGTGCATTTATACCGGGTGAATAGAAATGTCTATGACCTTCAGGCGCTTCGAGCTGAAACACAGCTGTCCGCCCAGCTCCACTCACACGAAGTGCGTAACGAATTTTTGCCAATGATCATTATATATATCTACATGTAGAAAGCGACTCATATACAC
This sequence comes from Stratiolaelaps scimitus, assembly GCA_019614645.1. NCBI lineage: Eukaryota > Metazoa > Arthropoda > Arachnida > Mesostigmata > Laelapidae > Stratiolaelaps > Stratiolaelaps scimitus. Next base: position 277,156 of record JABWDB010000064.1, on the reverse strand, counting down.
TCCTAATTATATTACACCCATTCAATAGCAAGCAATTCGGGAGCGTGAGTATACGGGCGAGACAGTAAAAATGAATTTCCCCGGTCAGACAATACTTGGCACTATATGTATAGTACATGTACCCCTTTATTCAGGAGATTCGCTTCGCAGTTGTTGCTATCACGAACTACACAAGGAGAATAAATTATTCACCTTCTATTTTCGGTACGTTCTGTATGCGTCACCTCGAGAGCACTCACAGGCGTCACTGCGGGGGTGATTAACTCGATGGGTGACACATATATTGCACGCGCATCCGAGATCATAAAGCGTCCTGCAAAAGATTAAGGTCAGTGGTGGTGTTAAATCAACAAAAGAGTGTGCGGACGGTATCGCTGTATTACACTGTTGTTGTATATTGCAGAATAATGACATTTAACGCTGGTGCCAATTGTCTTGTATATTTAATTAGAAAAGTAGGCTACAATTGTACGTGTTGGACAACGTGAAATACATTGTCGAAGAAGAGTCTCCTCTATATATATATATACATATATATATATATATGTGTGTGTGTGTGTTATTCCGTATAATGAGAAGACAATCGATGCACTTAAACAAGAGAATTTATTATTAGTTTGTTACAAAATATATTAGTCTGACAACAAGCATAAATAACAATCTCACATAATATCAATAGACTCTCTTCCGAAAGCTCACCTTATTTCGGCTACATATATATATAAGATATTATATTATACCTGATATAATATTATATCTACATTTAATAGAATAATATATATATATATATATATATATATATATATATATATATTTAAATCAAAGAAGTTCACCCATCTCCTTGCCCCGTCAGTAAGTGTGGTGACCAGAATGGCAATAGCGTTGCCCCTTTGGATATCTAAGGAGAAATGTCTGCATTGAACATTCGGTTGCACGAGTTTCTCTCGCAGCTGACGATAATCCTTGTCCGAACATCTGTAGAAAGTTTAATGGTCGAATCCCTGATGGTCGTCCCGATGTTTCGCAGGCCTAAAGTAGTTCTCGTTCATTATTGAGGCGTATTTTTATGTGCTCGAATCATACATAGCGACACTCCTTTATTAATATGAAATTTTACGAGAAATCGTGAGCGTTTTACGAACTGCAGTTCTGTTAATAAGACCAAAGGTTCTTTCTAAACTCCTTCGGGAAAGTTTATCGTGCGTGAGCCATGTGCACCCTTGACTAGACATGGAGATCATCGGATCATGGAGGTCATCGGAGACCGACGAGACTCGAATGCAATGGATGTACAGGCACAGCATTGAATTTCTGATACAACAGCTGGATACGGCAGAGCTTTCGAGTGATCGAGTGGTAACATCGATCCATACGCCATCAAGGAACATGTTAGCAAGCAGGCGCTAATTAGCAATTGGATTCTTAGGATACGCCATCTGCTACTTTAACTTTAAGATGCAAAACTGAATGGAGATGACTGGGAGCAGTACCCCAGTCGGCGCACAGGACGAACGAGGGTAGGGAATTGGCAATCACGGATTCACTGAAAGAATCAGCCATTCATCCTTTGAAATGAGGGTTTGCGACATACATTCGCATCGGTCCAATTCGAATCGTGGGTTTATCAAGTAATATCCTTCCTTTACTTCATGTCCTTCCCTTACTTCATGTCCTTCTCTTACTTGCTGTCCTTCCCTTACTTCATGTCCTTTCCTTACTTGCTGTTCTTCCCTTACATCATGTCCTTCCCTTACTTGCTGTCCTTCCCTTACTTGCTGTCCTTCCATTACTTGCTGTCCTTCTCTTACTTGATGTCCTTCTCTTACTTGATGTCCTTCCATTACTTGCTGTCCTTCCATTACTTGCTGTCCTTCTCTTACTTGATGTCCTTCTCTTACTTGATGTCCTTCCCTTATTTGCTGTCCTTCCCTTACTTGCTGTCCTTCCCTTACTTCATGTCCTTCCTTTACTTCATGTTCTTCCCTTACTTCATGTCCTTTCCTTACTTCATGTCCTTCTCTTACTTGCTGTCCTTCCCTTACTTGCTGTCCTTCCCTTACTTGCTGTCCTTCCCTTACTTGCTGTCCTTCCCTTACTTCATGTCCTTCACTTACTTGCTGTCCTTCCCTTACTTGCTGTCCTTCCCTTACTTCATGTCCTTCCCTTACTTGCTGTCCTTCTCTTACTTGCTGTCCTTCCCTTACTTGCTGTCCTTCCCTTACTTCATGTCCTTCCCTTACTTCATGTCCTTCCCTTACTTGCTGTCCTTCTCTTACTTCATGTCCTTCCCTTACTTCATGTCCTTCCCTTACTTGCTGTCCTTCCCTTACTTGCTGTCCTTCTCTTACTTGCTGTCCTTCTCTTATCTGATGTCCTTCTCTTAATTGCTGTCCTTCCCTTACTTCATGTCCTTCCCTTACTTCATGTCCTTCCCTTACTTGTTGTCCTTCTCTTACTTCATGTCCTTCCCTTACTTGCTGTCCTTCCCTTACTTCATGTCCTTCCCTTACTTGCTGTCCTTCCCTTACTTCATGTTCTTCCCTTACTTGCTGTCCTTCCCTTATTTGCTGTCCTTCCCTTACTTCATGTCCTTCCCTTACTTGATGTCCTTCCCTTACTTGCTGTCCTTCCCTTAATTGCTGTCCTTCCCTTACTTCATGTCCTTCCCTTACTTCATGTCCTTCCCTTACTTGCTGTCCTTCTCTTACTTCATGTCCTTCCCTTACTTGCTGTCCTTCCCTTACTTCATGTCCTTCCCTTACTTGCTGTCCTTCCCTTACTTGCTGTCCTTCTCTTACTTGCTGTCCTTCCCTTACTTGCTGTCCTTCCCTTACTTCATGTCCTTCCCTTACTTGCTGTCCTTCCCTTACTTCATGTCCTTCCCTTACTTGCTGTCCTTCCCTTACTTCATGTCCTTCCCTTACTTGCTGTCCTTCCCTTACTTGCTGTCCTTCTCTTACTTGCTGTCCTTCTCTTATCTGATGTCCTTCTCTTAATTGCTGTCCTTCCCTTACTTCATGTCCTTCCCTTACTTCATGTCCTTCCCTTACTTGCTGTCCTTCTCTTACTTCATGTCCTTCCCTTACTTGCTGTCCTTCCCTTACTTGCTGTCCTTCCCTTACTTGCTGTCCTTCCCTTACTTCATGTCCTTCCCTTACTTGCTGTCCTTCCCTTACTTGCTGTCCTTCCCTTACTTCATGTCCTTCCCTTACTTGCTGTCCTTCCCTTACTTGCTGTCCTTCCCTTAATTGCTGTCCTTCCCTTACTTGCTGTCCTTCCCTTACTTGCTGTCCTTCCCTTACTTGCTGTCCTTCTCTTACTTCATGTCCTTCCCTTACTTGCTGTCCTTCCCTTACTTCATGTCCTTCCCTTACTTGCTGTCCTTCCCTTACTTGCTGTCCTTCTCTTACTTGCTGTCCTTCTCTTACTTGCTGTCCTTCTCTTACTTGCTGTCCTTCCCTTACTTGCTGTCCTTCCCTTACTTGCTGTCCTTCTCTTACTTGCTGTCCTTCTCTTACTTGCTGTCCTTCCCTTACTTGCTGTCCTTCCCTTACTTGCTGTCCTTCCCTTACTTGCTGTCCTTCCCTTACTTGCTGTCCTTCCCTTACTTGCTGTCCTTCCCTTACTTGCTGTCCTTCCCTTACTTCATGTCCTTCTCTTACTTGCTGTCCTTCCCTTACTTGCTGTCCTTCCCTTACTTGCTGTCCTTCCCTTACTTGCTGTCCTTCCCTTACTTGCTGTCCTTCTCTTACTTGCTGTCCTTCCCTTACTTCATGTCCTTCCCTTACTTCATGTCCTTCCCTTACTTGCTGTCCTTCCCTTACTTGCTGTCCTTCCCTTACTTGCTGTCCTTCCCTTACTTCGTGTCCTTCCTTTACTTGCTGTCCTTCCCTTACTTGCTGTCCTTCCCTTACTTGCTGTCCTTCCCTTACTTGCTGTCCTTCCCTTACTTGCTGTCCTTCCCTTACTTGCTGTCCTTCCCTTACTTGCTGTCCTTCCCTTACTTGCTGTCCTTCTCTTACTTGCTGTCCTTCTCTTACTTGCTGTCCTTCCCTTACTTGCTGTCCTTCTCTTACTTGCTGTCCTTCCCTTACTTGCTGTCCTTCCCTTACTTGCTGTCCTTCCCTTACTTGCTGTCCTTCTCTTACTTGCTGTCCTTCCCTTACTTGCTGTCCTTCCCTTACTTGCTGTCCTTCCCTTACTTGCTGTCCTTCTCTTACTTCATGTCCTTCCCTTACTTGCTGTCCTTCCCTTACTTGCTGTCCTTCCCTTACTTGCTGTCCTTCCCTTACTTGCTGTCCTTCTCTTACTTGCTGTCCTTCTCTTACTTGCTGTCCTTCCCTTACTTGCTGTCCTTCCCTTACTTGCTGTCCTTCCCTTACTTCATGTCCTTCCCTTACTTGCTGTCCTTCCCTTACTTGCTGTCCTTCCCTTACTTCATGTCCTTCTCTTACTTGCTGTCCTTCTCTTACTTGCTGTCCTTCCCTTACTTGCTGTCCTTCTCTTACTTGCTGTCCTTCCCTTACTTCATGTCCTTCCCTTACTTGCTGTCCTTCCCTTACTTGCTGTCCTTCCCTTACTTGCTGTCCTTCTCTTACTTGCTGTCCTTCGCTTACTTGCTGTCCTTCCCTTACTTGCTGTCCTTCCCTTACTTGCTGTCCTTCCCTTACTTGCTGTCCTTCCCTTACTTGCTGTCCTTCTCTTACTTGCTGTCCTTCTCTTACTTGCTGTCCTTCCCTTACTTCATGTCCTTCCCTTACTTGCTGTCCTTCCCTTACTTGCTGTCCTTCCCTTACTTGCTGTCCTTCCCTTACTTGCTGTCCTTCCCTTACTTCATGTCCTTCCCTTACTTCATGTCCTTCCCTTACTTGCTGTCCTTCCCTTACTTGCTGTCCTTCCCTTACTTGCTGTCCTTCCCTTACTTGCTGTCCTTCCCTTACTTGCTGTCCTTCCCTTACTTGCTGTCCTTCTCTTACTTGCTGTCCTTCTCTTACTTGCTGTCCTTCCCTTACTTGCTGTCCTTCCCTTACTTGCTGTCCTTCCCTTACTTCATGTCCTTCCCTTACTTGCTGTCCTTCCCTTACTTGCTGTCCTTCCCTTACTTGCTGTCCTTCCCTTACTTGCTGTCCTTCCCTTACTTCATGTCCTTCCCTTACTTGCTGTCCTTCCCTTACTTGCTGTCCTTCCCTTACTTGCTGTCCTTCCCTTACTTGCTGTCCTTCCCTTACTTGCTGTCCTTCCCTTACTTGCTGTCCTTCCCTTACTTGCTGTCCTTCCCTTACTTGCTGTCCTTCCCTTACTTGCTGTCCTTCCCTTACTTGCTGTCCTTCCCTTACTTGCTGTCCTTCCCTTACTTGCTGTCCTTCCCTACTTGCTGTCCTTCCCTTACTTGCTGTCCTTCCCTTACTTGCTGTCCTTCCCTTACTTGCTGTCCTTCCCTTACTTGCTGTCCTTCCCTTACTTGCTGTCCTTCCCTTACTTGCTGTCCTTCCCTTACTTGCTGTCCTTCCCTTACTTGCTGTCCTTCCCTTACTTGCTGTCCTTCCCTTACTTGCTGTCCTTCCCTTACTTCATGTCCTTCCCTTACTTGCTGTCCTTCCCTTACTTGCTGTCCTTCCCTTACTTGCTGTCCTTCCATTACTTGCTGTCCTTCCCTTACTTGCTGTCCTTCCCTTACTTGCTGTCCTTCCCTTACTTCATGTCCTTCCCTTACTTGCTGTCCTTCCCTTACTTGCTGTCCTTCTCTTACTTGCTGTCCTTCCCTTACTTGCTGTCCTTCCCTTACTTGCTGTCCTTCCCTTACTTGCTGTCCTTCCCTTACTTGCTGTCCTTCTCTTACTTGCTGTCCTTCCCTTACTTCATGTCCTTCCCTTACTTGCTGTCCTTCTCTTACTTGCTGTCCTTCCCTTACTTGCTGTCCTTCCCTTACTTGCTGTCCTTCCCTTACTTGCTGTCCTTCCCTTACTTGCTGTCCTTCCCTTACTTGCTGTCCTTCCCTTACTTGCTGTCCTTCCCTTACTTGCTGTCCTTCCCTTACTTGCTGTCCTTCCCTTACTTCATGTCCTTCCCTTACTTGCTGTCCTTCCCTTACTTCATGTCCTTCCCTTACTTGCTGTCCTTCCCTTACTTGCTGTCCTTCTCTTACTTGCTGTCCTTCTCTTACTTGCTGTCCTTCCCTTACTTCATGTCCTTCCCTTACTTGCTGTCCTTCTCTTACTTGCTGTCCTTCCCTTACTTCATGTCCTTCCCTTACTTGCTGTCCTTCTCTTACTTGCTGTCCTTCCCTTACTTCATGTCCTTCTCTTACTTGCTGTCCTTCCCTTACTTGCTGTCCTTCCCTTACTTGCTGTCCTTCCCTTACTTGCTGTCCTTCCCTTACTTGCTGTCCTTCTCTTACTTGCTGTCCTTCCCTTACTTGCTGTCCTTCCCTTACTTGCTGTCCTTCCCTTACTTGCTGTCCTTCCCTTACTTGATGTCCTTCTCTTACTTGCTGTCCTTCTCTTACTTGCTGTCCTTCCCTTACTTCATGTCCTTCCCTTACTTGCTGTCCTTCTCTTACTTCATGTCCTTCCCTTACTTGCTGTCCTTCCCTTACTTGCTGTCCTTCCCTTACTTGCTGTCCTTCCCTTACTTGCTGTCCTTCCCTTACTTCATGTCCTTCCCTTACTTCATGTCCTTCTCTTACTTGCTGTCCTTCTCTTACTTGCTGTCCTTCCCTTACTTCATGTCCTTCCCTTACTTGCTGTCCTTCCCTTACTTGCTGTCCTTCCCTTACTTGCTGTCCTTCCCTTACTTGCTGTCCTTCCCTTACTTGCTGTCCTTCCCTTACTTGCTGTCCTTCTCTTACTTGCTGTCCTTCCCTTACTTGCTGTCCTTCCCTTACTTGCTGTCCTTCCCTTACTTGCTGTCCTTCCCTTACTTGCTGTCCTTCCCTTACTTCATGTCCTTCCCTTACTTGCTGTCCTTCCCTTACTTGCTGTCCTTCCCTTACTTGCTGTCCTTCCCTTACTTGCTGTCCTTCCCTTACTTGCTGTCCTTCTCTTACTTGCTGTCCTTCCCTTACTTGCTGTCCTTCCCTTACTTGCTGTCCTTCCCTTACTTGCTGTCCTTCCCTTACTTGCTGTCCTTCCCTTACTTGCTGTCCTTCCCTTACTTCATGTCCTTCCTTACTTGCTGTCCTTCACTTACTTGCTGTCCTTCCCTTACTTGCTGTCCTTCCCTTACTTGCTGTCCTTCCCTTACTTGCTGTCCTTCCCTTACTTGCTGTCCTTCCCTTACTTGATGTCCTTCCCTTACTTGCTGTCCTTCCCTTACTTGCTGTCCTTCCCTTACTTGCTGTCCTTCCCTTACTTGCTGTCCTTCCCTTACTTCATGTCCTTCCCTTACTTGCTGTCCTTCCCTTACTTCATGTCCTTCCCTTACTTGCTGTCCTTCCCTTACTTGCTGTCCTTCTCTTACTTCATGTCCTTCCCTTACTTGCTGTCCTTCCCTTACTTGCTGTCCTTCCCTTACTTGCTGTCCTTCCCTTACTTGCTGTCCTTCTCTTACTTGCTGTCCTTCCCTTACTTGCTGTCCTTCCCTTACTTGCTGTCCTTCCCTTACTTGCTGTCCTTCCCTTACTTGCTGTCCTTCTCTTACTTGCTGTCCTTCCCTTACTTCATGTCCTTCCCTTACTTGCTGTCCTTCTCTTACTTGCTGTCCTTCCCTTACTTCATGTCCTTCCCTTACTTGCTGTCCTTCCCTTACTTGCTGTCCTTCCCTTACTTGCTGTCCTTCCCTTACTTGCTGTCCTTCCCTTACTTGCTGTCCTTCTCTTACTTGCTGTCCTTCCCTTACTTGCTGTCCTTCCCTTACTTCATGTCCTTCCCTTACTTGCTGTCCTTCCCTTACTTCATGTCCTTCCCTTACTTGCTGTCCTTCCCTTACTTGCTGTCCTTCCCTTACTTGCTGTCCTTCTCTTACTTGCTGTCCTTCCCTTACTTCATGTCCTTCCCTTACTTGCTGTCCTTCTCTTACTTGCTGTCCTTCCCTTACTTCATGTCCTTCCCTTACTTGCTGTCCTTCTCTTACTTGCTGTCCTTCCCTTACTTCATGTCCTTCTCTTACTTGCTGTCCTTCCCTTACTTCATGTCCTTCCCTTACTTGCTGTCCTTCCCTTACTTGCTGTCCTTCCCTTACTTGCTGTCCTTCTCTTACTTGCTGTCCTTCCCTTACTTCATGTCCTTCCCTTACTTGCTGTCCTTCCCTTACTTGCTGTCCTTCCCTTACTTGCTGTCCTTCTCTTACTTGCTGTCCTTCCCTTACTTGCTGTCCTTCCCTTACTTGCTGTCCTTCCCTTACTTGCTGTCCTTCTCTTACTTGCTGTCCTTCCCTTACTTGCTGTCCTTCCCTTACTTCATGTCCTTCCCTTACTTGCTGTCCTTCTCTTACTTGCTGTCCTTCCCTTACTTCATGTCCTTCCCTTACTTGCTGTCCTTCTCTTACTTGCTGTCCTTTTCTTACTTGCTGTCCTTCCCTTACTTCATGTCCTTCCCTTACTTGCTGTCCTTCCCTTACTTGCTGTTCTTCCCTTACTTCATGTCCTTCCCTTACTTGCTGTCCTTCCCTTACTTGCTGTCCTTCCATTACTTGCTGTCCTTCTCTTACTTGCTGTCCTTCCCTTACTTGCTGTCCTTCCCTTACTTGCTGTCCTTCCCTTACTTGCTGTCCTTCCCTTACTTCATGTCCTTCCCTTACTTGCTGTCCTTCCCTTACTTGCTGTCCTTCCCTTACTTGCTGTCCTTCCCTTACTTGCTGTCCTTCCCTTACTTGCTGTCCTTCCCTTACTTGCTGTCCTTCCCTTACTTCATGTCCTTCCCTTACTTGCTGTCCTTCCCTTACTTGCTGTCCTTCCCTTACTTGCTGTCCTTCCCTTACTTGCTGTCCTTCCCTTACTTGCTGTCCTTCCCTTACTTGCTGTCCTTCCCTTACTTGCTGTCCTTCCCTTACTTGCTGTCCTTCCCTTACTTGCTGTCCTTCCCTTACTTGCTGTCCTTCCCTTACTTGCTGTCCTTCCCTTACTTGCTGTCCTTCCCTTACTTCATGTCCTTCCCTTACTTCATGTCCTTCCCTTACTTGCTGTCCTTCCCTTACTTGCTGTCCTTCCCTTACTTCATGTCCTTCCCTTACTTGCTGTCCTTCCCTTACTTCATGTCCTTCCCTTACTTGCTGTCCTTCCCTTACTTGCTGTCCTTCCCTTACTTGCTGTCCTTCCATTACTTGCTGTCCTTCTCTTACTTCATGTCCTTCCCTTACTTGCTGTCCTTCCCTTACTTCATGTCCTTCCCTTACTTGCTGTCCTTCCATTACTTGCTGTCCTTCTCTTACTTGCTGTCCTTCTCTTACTTGCTGTCCTTCCCTTACTTCATGTCCTTCCCTTACTTGCTGTCCTTCTCTTAATTGCTGTCCTTCCCTTACTTCATGTCCTTCCCTTACTTGCTGTCCTTCCCTTACTTGCTGTCCTTCCCTTACTTGATGTCCTTCCCTTACTTGCTGTCCTTCCCTTACTTCATGTCCTTCCCTTACTTCATGTCCTTCCCTTACTTGCTGTCCTTCCCTTACTTGCTGTCCTTCCCTTACTTCATGTCCTTCCCTTACTTGCTGTCCTTCTCTTAATTGCTGTCCTTCCCTTACTTCATGTCCTTCCCTTACTTGCTGTCCTTCCCTTACTTGCTGTCCTTCCCTTACTTGCTGTCCTTCCCTTACTTGATGTCCTTCCCTTACTTGCTGTCCTTCCCTTACTTGCTGTCCTTCCCTTACTTGATGTCCTTCCCTTACTTGCTGTCCTTCCCTTACTTCATGTCCTTCCCTTACTTCATGTCCTTGTAGAGATGTTGTGTTGTGAGTGCTACAGGCAGGCGCTCCCGGAAAAATATCCATAAAGCTTAAATTTTTGGACGTATTCCTGGACGCAGGGTGCTCTGACCATAGCCCACGACTCGGTGCACGTTTTAAGGTGTGATTATGCAACGTTGGACACGAACTTTAGTGTAAAAGTGCCAGTGAAGTGAAACCAGTGCAATTTCGAACGTTTGGCGACCGCTACAGGAGGCCGTCATATCGGAGGGTCGTCGTCCCCCGAGAAGACTCCCAAAGTACCACCTCCAATTAGCCCTCACTACGGGGACCACGGAGAGGGGTTGAACTCCGCAGTGAGTCAACGGGAACGCGAGTTGTCGAATTTAATCGAAATTTCTCGTTTCTGGAGACAAACAGCTGATCTGTATCCTGGAAAAAGTCGGAAGATCGGAAACCCGACTCCAAATCTGAACAGCTCGCACAACGAGGATCCCATAGAGGGGTTACACGACCCCCCTACGGCGAGAGAATCATAGGCCACATACCTATTATCTCTCAAATTTCCCGTTTTAGACTACATCAGCTGATCGGAAATCCGAAAAGTCGGCGCAGCCAGAAACCGATCGCGGGAGATAATAGGTAAGAAGAAGAGAAGTACGAAGGTGCGCCGGAGACCGCCATCAAGCCACCAGAAGCCAAGATATTGAATTTTCTTCAAACTTTTGCATTTCTGAGGCGAACAGTAGGCAGGGCAACTCGGGCCGGCCGCGAGGCCCACTCGAAGCACCCAACAAACCTAGAAGATGAGCTCGAGCAAGGCGAAGACCGAAGAGCCCAAGAAGGATGGAAAAGCGATGGAGAAAGCCCCGGCTGAGTTCGCAAGGTCCGCCTTAACCAGCAGGTCCCCTCTGGGGAACAGGAGAGGCTCAGTGCCTAACCAGTCGGAGATAACGGCTGCCACCTGGGTAGCAACGTCGCTAGCGGAGCAGAACAATCCCAAAAAGCGTAAAGGAGGCCCTTACGAGGATCCAACCCCGTCTACGCCGGCAGACGCTGGGGCCAGATGGGGACTAGCGGAACTTGACCAGCTCGTCAACACGGTACTAAACCTCGTGCAGGCAGACAAGGAAGGCAAGATTCCCGGAAACACATGCCAGCTGGTCAAGCATGCTGTGACAGCAATGGGAAAGAACCTGGACAAGCTCTTGGAAAGACGACAGGCGATCACTCTCGTGAAGCTCAACGAGCCAGAGGCGGTTGAGGAGCTTAAAGAAATCGCGCAGGACCTCAGGAAGGACTTACAATCCCGAATGACGGAGGTGAACCAGCTGCGCGCAGAGCTCGAAGAGCTTAGGGCCCAAAAAACCCGTGAAGCTCAAGAGCACAAACACCAGCTGGCGAACGAACGCGCAAGATACATCCAACTTCAGGACGTGCTCCAAGAGCTCCGTGCTACGGTACCTGCAAACCGGGGAGACCCAAAACAAACGGAGGAGGAGAGAGCGGTAAAGATCCTCGAGGACCTACAGGCGGCGACGGCAACGGAAGAGGCGGTGAAAATCATCGAGAGAGACTGGCCTCGGAAAGCGTACAGAAACACAAAGCCAGTGAAAAGCAGCGTCATAGGAGATAGGGAGATTAGAGCAGTCCTCATCCAGGACGGGAACGCCAAAGACGCTGATATCATCAGACGTCTCACCCCGCTCTTCTCTGGCGCGAAACAGCTAGCGAACATAGCTGTCGGTAGGACCGGCTCTGCGGAGATCATCCCGGGAACTCTAGATCTGGACGAACCGGAAGAGCCCAGAGACTCGCCAGCCCCGAGCAGAAGATCGCTTATCGTGGGGAAAATCGGCGCAGAAGCGGGCGTAAAGTCCATCGTCGATGTCATCCAAAAAATGACAGCCAAGATGGCAGGCAAGCTCGACGGCGCCTGGAAGGCCGACGACGGCAGAAACAAGGTAGTACTGCACGTTACAGAGGGTGTCGACTCCATGCTGGCAAGGAAGGCAGTTGAGTATTGCCTGCTGAAGGCCAGCGGAGAACTGGACCTCTCCTTGAAGAAGAAAGCCGCCCCCGGAGCTGAGACAAGGCGCGAAGAACCCAACCGAAAGAAAGATGACTCCATCATTATTAGGACCACCGCGGACAAGACACCAATCCAATGGGCAAGCTTGCTGCAAAAGAAGGTGGATACCTCTAAAGCGGGGGTCTCGGTCAGGAACGTCCTGCCTCTCCAGAGCGGAAACCTCAGGGTGTTCTTCAAGGAGAACCAAAGAGGTGCCACGGCAGCCTCCATGAACGAAATCAAGGCCCAGACCTCACTCGAAGCCAAGGAATCCGCACAAGGTACGAGACTTCGTATCCGAGGGCGCAACCTAGGCATAACGAGGGAGGATATCGTGGAGGCGGTTAGGAGGGACCTGCGACTCGACTCATCGGTGAAGGTGGACGCGGAGGAGCCTAAGAACTTCGGCGAGGACAGATGGGGGGCCACCATAGTCCTCGATAAGCGAAGGGCTGAAAAACTTCTAGCCCAGAGCTACATCAGGATCGGGTGGACCTCATACCCCATAAGTGAATGGCTATCTCCCCCGTGTTGCCCCAAATGCCAGAAGATAGGGCACATCGCGCGAAACTGCAAAGGGCAGGAGGTGACAGAAATCAGGTGCCACAAGTGCGGAGGTTTAGGACACCCTGCCAAAGGATGTGAGGCCGAGCCATCGTGCTACAACTGCGGTCCCCCCAAACAGGGTGAACGTAGCCACGCAGCAAACTCTGTGCAGTGCCCCCTCTTCAAGCAAAGCATGAGTGACCTGAGGGCCCGCAACAAGCAGACCCGCGCAGGCAACACGGAAAGCGGGAGCAACGAAGGACGTACCGATCAAACTCCAAGAAGCAGAGCGACGACTTCAGAGGACTTCAGGACCTATTCGAAGACCATGAAACCCCGTCCGGAGACAACTCAACCTGCCAACTAGGATGACGCAAGCTATAATCAAGTGCCTACAGATCAATCTGAATCGGTCGCCCTTCGCACATGACGTGCTGGACGAGACGAGCCGGAGAGAGAGGATAGGACTGATACTAATGAGCGAGCCAAATCCAGGGCGGCTCTCACAGAAGCAAGACCAACAGTGTTTCAGCGATACTCTGGGGAATGCTGCGCTCTGGATCCGCCCCGACCTCGCGGTGAAAGCCCAAGGATCAGGGGACGGCTGGGTTTGGGTGGAGATTGACAACGGGCCCACTGTGTTCAGTTGTTATATCTCGCCCAACTCAGGCGCCACAGCTTTATCTAACTTCCTCGACGATCTAGGGGAAGAAATGAGACGATGTGAGAGACGGAACAAGAAGATTGTGGTTGGAGGAGATTTCAACGCGGCAGCAACGGAGTGGGGAAGCTCTAAGACGTCCTCAAGAGGAAGAACCCTGACGGAATGGCTGGCACAACAGGACATGACCCTCTTCAACGATGGCCTCGAGCCTACGTTCCGGCGGTGCAACCAAGCCACATTCATCGACCTCACGTTCGGAACTGAGGAAGTGACAGGAAGACTGAGCAACTGGCGGGTTCTGGACGAGGACTCTTCTAGCGACCACGCCTACATCGCGTACGAGTACGAAGCAACCATAGGTGGCCAGCGGGAGCACACCACCCCCCGGGTGGCCTGGCGCGCCAACAAAATGGACTTCGACAAACTCCGTACCGAGGTGAGCGCTGGAGCGCAGAGGGCACTCGACGCTGGAAGCGATATAAAACCGGACGTAGTGGTGGAAGTGCTTAAGGTGGCGTGCGAGGCGGCTACAGCCAGCCGGCGCAGGGTACCGCGCAGGCACCCTCCCCCCAAGTACTGGTGGACCACAGAAATTGCAGACCTGAGAAGGACCTGCAATAGGGAACGCCGGGCGTACACTCGCGCACGAGGGGCCGGAAGAGGAGTCGAAGAAACCTGGAAGGCCCTTCATCAGGCGAGGAAAGCTTTCAAGAACGCCATCAGGAAGAGCAAGGCAAGCAAGTGGAGGGAATTGTGTGAGGAGGTCGAAGATGACGTATGGGGTAAACCCTATAAAATCGTCATGGACAAACTCAGGAGGCCACGACCCACGCTCCCGACGGAATTGGTGGAGAGCGCGGTGCGACAGCTCTTTCCAAGCCAGCCAGACCCCACTCGCCCTGATCCGCTCGTAGCATCGGACGGCATCCCTTGCACAACCAGAGAGGAGATAGAGGCTGTAGTAGGTCGCTCTCCGAAAGGTAAAGCGCCAGGTCCCGATGGAATACCGGCGGAAGCAGTGAAAGTCCTGCTTCAGGAAAAGCCGGAACTCTTCCAGAGGATGGCGGACCAAATATGGAGAGAGGGGCTATACCCGCAACAATGGAAGAAGGCCATCTTAGCCCTCATCAGGAAGCCCGGGAAACCGGCTACCGATCCTGGAGGATACCGCCCGATCTGTCTCCTAGACACAATCGGGAAGGCCCTCGAGACGATCATCAACATGAGGCTAACGGCGGAGCTTGAAGCCAGCGGGGCAATCTCAGACGCCCAGTACGGCTTCCGGAAGGGACGGTCGACGGAAATGGCCATTGGGAAGGTACTCGACGAAGCCTCTCGGCAACGCGACAAGAATCAATGGTCAAGAGAGTTTGTCCTCGTCATACTCCTCGACGTACGCAATGCCTTCAACTCACTGAGCTGGCAGGTCATCATCGACGTCATGCGAGAGAAGAGGGTCTCCCCGTATCTGCAGAAGCTCATCGCTTCCTACCTCAACGGCCGGTCCGTTACCTACGGCGAATCTGAGTTTCCCATGACAGCCGGAGTACCCCAGGGATCTATCCTTGGGCCCACACTTTGGAACATGGCGTACAACGGCGTACTGGAGCTCGTCAACGCAGAGGGAGTCCAAACGCTGGCTTACGCGGATGATCTAGCCATCCTCGTGACAGCTCGCGAAGAGGACGAACTCGGCAGAAGGGCCCAAGCAGCCGTAGAGGAGGTCAACCGGTGGATGGAGGACCACGGCCTCCAACTAGCACCCGAAAAGAGCGAGGCGGTCTTGTTTATCGGGAGGAAGCGTTTCAGAGGGGAGGTCACCCTGTCCCTAAACGGTGTGCAGATTCAGGTAAAACAGTCTGCCCGCTATCTGGGCGCGACTGTTGACCGGGCCCTTAACGGCAATCCGCACATAGAAAAGGCGACCAGCAAGGCAGTAAAGGTTGCAAACAGCCTGGACAAAATCCTGCCCAGAACCCGCGGAGCATCAGAAGGCAAGCGTCGACTACTCGCGACAGTGGCAGAATCAACTGTGCTGTACGCGGCGCCCACGTGGGGCCTTAGGGCCATGAAGCTCAAGAAGAACCAGCTCAAACTCCTGAAAGCCCAACGCAAGATTGCCATAAGAGTGGCCAGAGCTTACAAAACGTCTGAGACGAAGGCCGTGATTGCGATCGCGAGGCTAGTGCCATGGACGAGACTGATCGACGAAAAGATCAGACTCAAAGCGCACCCCACACTGGGAAAAGCCGAAGCCAGACTCCAGACGCTGCGCGACTGGCAACAGGAATGGACCAATCTCCCGGACACAGCCCCAGGCGCGTGGACTCGTCATCTCATCCCTGATCTGGTCAAGTGGTTCACCAGACCACACGGTGACACCACATACTACCTGACTCAGGTGCTGACGGGCCACGGATGCTTCCAAAAGTATCTGAAAAAGATAAATAAAGTCCCTGATCCCACATGCGTCATGTGCGACACGGGCGTTGTAGATGATGTAACACACACCATCTGCGACTGCCCAGCCCTCGCTGGCGCTCGGGAAGGATCGCCTGTACTCGCAGATGCTATGACGGTGCATGGCCTCATCGCCGCCATGCTGGAAGACGAGCAGGTGTGGGACCGGGGTTGCAGCCTGGTGTAAAGGATTCTCAAGAAGAAAAATGAGCTGGAGCTTCAACGTAGGGCGGCCCCCGTCATTGTACAACCCTCATAGGAGCATGAAGGAGACTCACCTCCACCTCCGCCGAAGTAATGCTCTCTGTGTTCCGGGGATGACTGGGGGATGGACATCACTGCTTTTAGTGGACCCAGCAATGGGCCACACTCTCGGGCGAAAACCATTTGAGTGAAGCTCGGGGTCAGTGCGTATGCATTTTACAGTGTGTTCCAAAACAAAAAAAAACAAAAAAAAAAAAAAAAACTTCATGTCCTTTCCTTACTTGCTGTTCTTCCCTTACTTCATGTCCTTCCGTTACTTGCTGTTCTTCCCTTACTTCATGTCCTTCCCTTACTTGCTGTCCTTCCATTACTTGCTGTCCTTCTCTTACTTCATGTCCTTCCCTTACTTGCTGTCCTTCCCTTACTTCATGTCCTTCCCTTACTTGCTGTCCTTCCATTACTTGCTGTCCTTCTCTTACTTGCTGTCCTTCTCTTACTTGCTGTCCTTCCCTTACTTCATGTCCTTCGCTTACTTCATGTCCTTCCCTTACTTGCTGTCCTTCCCTTACTTGCTGTCCTTCCCTTAATTGCTGTCCTTCCCTTACTTCATGTCCTTCCCTTACTTGCTGTCCTTCCCTTACTTCATGTCCTTCCCTTACTTGCTGTCCTTCCCTTAGTTGCTGTCCTTCTCTTACTTGCTGTCCTTCTTTTACTTGCTGTCCTTCCCTTACTTCATGTCCTTCCCTTACTTCATGTCCTTCCCTTACTTGCTGTCCTTCTCTTACTTGCTGTCCTTCTCTTACTTGCTGTCCTTCCCTTACTTCATGTCCTTCCCTTACTTGCTGTCCTTCTCTTAATTGCTGTCCTTCCCTTACTTCATGTCCTTCTCTTACTTGCTCTCCTTCCCTTATTTCATGTCCTTCCCTTACTTGCTGTCCTTCCCTTACTTGATGTCCTTCCCTTACTTGCTGTCCTTCTCTTACTTGCTGTCCTTCTCTTACTTGATGTCCTTCCCTTACTTCATGTCCTTCCCTTACTTGCTGTCCTTCCCTTACTTGCTGTCCTTCTCTTACTTGCTCTCCTTCCCTTATTTCATGTCCTTCCCTTACTTGATGTCCTTCCTTTACTTGATGTCCTTCCCTTACTTGATGCCCTTCTCTTACTTGATGTCCTTCTCTTACTTGATGTCCTTCCCTTACTTCATGTCCTTCCCTTACTTGGTGTCCTTCTCTTACTTCATGTCCTTCCCTTACTTGCTGTCCTTCCCTTACTTCATGTCCTTCCCTTACTTGCTGTCCTTCTCTTACTTGCTGTCCTTCTCTTACTTGCTGTCCTTCCCTTACTTCATGTCCTTCCCTTACTTGCTGTCCTTCTCTTAATTGCTGTCCTTCCCTTACTTCATGTCCTTCTCTTACTTGCTGTCCTTCCCTTACTTCATGTCCTTCCCTTACTTGCTGTCCTTCCCTTACTTACTGTCGTTCCCTTACTTGATGTCCTTCCCTTACTTGCTGTCCTTCTCTTACTTGCTGTCCTTCCCTTAATTGCTGTCCTTCCCTTACTTGCTGTCCTTCTCTTAATTGCTGTCCTTCCCTTACTTCATGTCCTTCTCTTACTTGCTGTCCTTCCCTTACTTCATGTCCTTCCCTTACTTGCTGTCCTTCCCTTACTTGCTGTCCTTCCCTTACTTGATGTCCTTCCCTTACTTTTTGTCCTTCTCTTACTTGCTGTCCTTCCCTTAATTGCTGTCCTTCCCTTACTTGGTGTCCTTCCCTTACTTGCTGTCCTTCCCTTACTTGCTGTCCTTCCCTTACTTGCTGTCCTTCTCTTACTTGCTGTCCTTCTCTTACTTGCTGTCCTTCTCTTACTTGCTGTCCTTCCCTTACTTCATGTCCTTCCCTTACTTGCTGTCCTTCTCTTACTTGCTGTCCTTCTCTTACTTGCTGTCCTTCCCTTACTTCATGTCCTTCCCTTACTTGGTGTCCTTCTCTTAATTGCTGTCCTTCCCTTACTTCATGTCCTTCTCTTACTTGCTGTCCTTCCCTTACTTCATGTCCTTCCCTTACTTGCTGTCCTTCTCTTACTTGCTGTCCTTCTCTTACTTGCTGTCCTTCTCTTACCTGATGTCCTTCCCTTACTTATCAAAGTA
This sequence comes from Stratiolaelaps scimitus, assembly GCA_019614645.1. Classification (NCBI taxonomy): domain Eukaryota; kingdom Metazoa; phylum Arthropoda; class Arachnida; order Mesostigmata; family Laelapidae; genus Stratiolaelaps; species Stratiolaelaps scimitus. Next base: position 259,231 of record JABWDB010000064.1, on the reverse strand, counting down.
AATTCTTTTTTGACGCCGACTCCCAGCCATGAGCATTTAGCGCCCACGTTAATGCTTTTGCATTTCTTCGTAAGGCGGACAACGCCCCCTTTAAATGCAAATGAGCGGCGGTGTTTCGAGGAATCGAACCTGCGCGTGAGCTCCAACTCCGGCCTTCGGCGGCTGCAAGGCGCACGCGAATGCATCACCTGAGAGGTTTTTCTCTAAATAGATGATGCTCGACTCGATCAAAGGCAAGCGAGGAATCGTAATGGCTACAGTGAAGCCTAATATAGAGCGTTGACAACAATACGCCAATCGTGAAGCATAGTCATTAATTGAATGCATGCAGAACGACCTTGTCGGAATCTTGCTGGGAGTTTTCATTCAAGCCGCGAAATTCGGGACACACTCCTCATACGAAGAGCCGTATTTCGGTTTAAGCAACCTGATTCCATTCACGATCAGATCTGATTAGGTTGCCGCGGTGGTCAGAGGAATATCAGTCAAGTACAAATTCAAGTTCTCAAGACGACGACCGGCATTTACAAAAGTCAGTCGAAATATAGCTAAGTAACGCACAGCTTCACCTAGCTCATCATATATAGCAATGTCCACAGACTCAAATATGACTATTACACATCCTGGCGCTTAAATAGAGACAGTATTATTTATTAGTTTAATCAACAAGTTGGGCAACAATTCTACCCCGTGAACGTGTATTAATTAGTAATGGGGAGGGTATCACACCCCCCGACACTTAAAAGCCCCTCGCAACGGACGCCCTATCGCCTCAGTCTCTAAGCAAAGCTCCATAATGGAGATTGCGTTGCCTCGTCGAATATTCCAATATATAGTTTTAGTTTATTATCTGAACCGCAGTTTTTTTTCTCACAACGCTCAAGTTCTCGATGAAGAGAAGCGATGTTTCAGGACTCGAACCTACGGCCTCAGGCCTTTTTTTCTGCCATAAACCTAGCAGGCCAAGCCACCACGATGAAATGTCTTTCCATTAAAAGTTCTCCTTCACGAGGTTCTTTTCGAACAGACGATAACCTCTCCCCAATCCTCAGCTCTCTTGTTTGAGCTATAAACGATAAACTAGCAATTTTAATCAAGTTGACATTCTCCTAGTGCCGCCGTGGCGTTTACGCTCCTCGAAGACTAATAACTTTGCCATTTTGATCTACTGTTAGAGGATGAGTTGCTCGAGTTTTTTCAACACCAACTCGATAGCTGTTTGTAACTGGGGGGCGAGCTTGCAGCTTGAAACAAACAATGTACACTGGAGATAGATAAGTAGTCAGATGGGTGTGTGTGTGTGGTACATTGATTGCGTAACCTTCGTGTGAAGTAGAGAGAGAGTTCTTTCCACTTCACTAGACTGAGAGCTACCAGAGAAGGGCAAACTGGTTGTAGGAGACTGAGGGACCAGCTACGGAACATTAGCCGGAACCGTTACACACCCTGCCTAGATATCCGAAACAATGCTAAGCGTACAGCCGAATCTAGGAAGGAGATCGACTCTCGGCGGAGGATGGTGGTCTCAGCAGGTAGAGGCGTTTTGTCATCTACGTCAACGCTGCACTGTGTGATCGGCCCACTTTCGATGGAGCTTCGAATTTCTCTGGTGGCGTCCGTGCGATTGAATGAAATTTCCATCTCCACAACAGCAGCAAAAAAAAGACTGAGATTAGCCAGCTAGCTTCGTAATTCCCTTTACGGAAATCTGAGCCAGCGCCAAATTGTTTCAAATGTGTATTCAAACAGATCGCCTGTTTAAAGTTGTCACCCCTGCGCAGCATATATCGCGGAGACATTATCAAAGACCCCTAGGGTGCTCGAGAATGCTGTGCGCCACTCCCCGATTTGAAAATGAGATTGAGATTCCCGTCGAAATCACGACGTTATAGCCGATGGTGGGGAGAGGTGTACTTGCGAACAGTGCTGAGATCATGGTGTGTTTCTGGAATGGAACAAGTATGATAAGCGACGACTCCAAAGAGGTCGAATTAGCTCGGCGATAGTGTCGAGGTGACGCCCCCGTACCGACTTTCGAATGTCGTATTCCTTTGAGTACAGGATTGTACCCTTCTTGTTTGAGGGTAGGAAATTTCCTTTAAACCCACGAACACCACCAGAGACATTCGAATCTCCATAAAATTGCGCCGATCCAACAGCAAGGTTGCCGTGGATGACAAAACGCCTCTACTTGATCAAATCACCATCCTCTGTTGAGAGTCCATCTCGTCCCAAGATTCGGCTTTACGCTTGGCATTACTTCGATTCTAGCCAAGGTGTGTAACTGCTCCGTGTAGTGTTGTTCTATGGGCGAGTGCCTTAGTCACGATTACTAGATGCTTCCCTTTTGGGCTTCTGTCCGGGGACAGGATTGCATACAATACGCAATGAGCTGAATGCCACTGGAAGTAAACACATCAATCGTTCATTTTCGAGACTTGTATGTGCCTTGAGATGATATAGCTATGTGAGAGACTCACACGAAGATTTGGTGCAATTTCGATTATTGAATTCTTTTACTTGCCGAAATTTCAACACGTGCAAGCATATGGGACAGGTACGTAAGTGATTTTACATTGATTCGAAAGATGACATGTACTATGGCAAAGCCAAGTATATAAACCAGCAGGGTCAGCTGGGGGTCGAGCTGGGGGTCCGCTGGAAAAAACAGCGGGTCTGAGTTTCAGCTGGAACCCCTATGCCTCAGCTGGGGGTCCAGCTGACCCTCAGCTGACCCTCAGCTAACCGAGAATAAGCAAAGGTGGCCCCGACAGGTCCTCATAGTAATACCTAAAAGGTTAAGAGCTGAGGCCTGTCAGATAGGGGAACAGCTGAGGGTCAGCTGGAAAAAACAAAAAGTATACAAACCAAAATATACATGCTATTTTTTTTATCTCGTTGGTTCGCGTATCGAAAAGCTACATATTGTTAACAAGTACCATAATGGATGCTTGGCGTTAACATGGAACTATCTACTTCGAGATCGGATATATGCCCCTTACGAATTAACCGAACTGCAATCCCTGAATGGCTGCCAGTGTTTCGAACACCTGCCTCTCGTTGTCCCTAGTAGATTGTCCATATCTACAGCAGATCAATCACGATTGTCAAGCTAGCCAACCAGACAGAGATCGTTTCAGCGCATAATCTCTCTGCTTGGCAAATGGTGACAGCTTCTTCCCCGACGACAGAAACTCCTACCTGTCTTCGTTGTAATAACTACGTTCTCCGAACAGAGTCTGTATGAGTTTTCGGACTGACTTTCCGCGTCGAAATCATTTAACGTCCAAGGAAATGATTTTTTGCATCCGTTCGTAAGACTCCCACATGCAAATGTCCACCGGTGGGAATCGAACCTGCGTCCGTCACCACCGGTTGCAAGGAACTCATACCCCCCAGCCCCTCTGCGTGTTTGACGTGTAAGAGAGCTTAAGCATTGTGAAATTGCAGCTCCTTTAATAAACCAATAAAGCTTTACCTTTACCTTTTACCCCAAATCACCGTGAGCTCGTATCTTCGAGCAGTATCAACAGTGTCCCATATGATCCCCCGCTTCGTTAGGTGGCTAGCCCCTATATAGGCGCGGGCGTAGGCACTTATGCCTATAATTCAATAGAGGGAAGCCGTTTATCAAGGGGACACATAATCGCAGGTGAAGCGGTAAACACCGGGAGAGATAGATTACTTGTCCGCGTAATGAAGGCAATCTCGAGTAAATGCACCGTAGATGATTAGTGGGATTTTCGAAGAAATTGCGAACAATTTCCGCGAGAATGACGAAATTGTTATGGACACTAAAATCCATCGGAGATCAGTTTTTTTCAACATTGTGCTGAACGATTAGCAGAACAATGTAACTGCAGCTGTACGGGACCCATCGATTGTGCACACATTAATGCGTTTTTACTAAAAAGGCGTCATGAGTATTTTTAGCAAATACTAAATTTTATGGACTGACTCCCAGCATTCAATATTTAACTCAGTCCACGGTACAACTGCTTTCGGCATAAGGCTTCGTAAGGACCTCTTTAAATGCAAATGTGCACCGGTGGGCATCGAACCCCGTGCGTGCGCCTACGTGTCTAAATCTTTACGTACATACATCTGCTAACGCAACGTTACCGAGCAGAGGCTTAGAAAGCTTAGTAAACGAAAAATAAACCCGCATAGAAGACCGGCAACCAATCGGGGACTGTTTCCAGAGCTGTCTTTGATACCTGCTTCTAGTACTCCTGGTGGGAACATTCCATTGGAACACCTCTGAGCACCCTCCGCCACCACAGCCCAATTAACCAAAAATTAATCAAACCCAATTAACCCAAACCTATCGATTGACGCGTCCAGTACGCTACAATGGCTACGACGAAATATCTAGGCAGCCATTTGTTAACTATTTGTGACACTTTGTATCGAGGTAAATAGATCGTTTTAAGTAATTATGTAAGGCGCGCACACAAATACACGAACAGCTCTTTTTTTTATTGGTATAATGAAAACGGAGTGACTGTTCCGGATCGCGTCTGTTTCAGGTGAAATTTGTGCCAGCGAATATCTAAATAGCGATAGACAAGTTGGCGATTTATTAATGGAACTGCAGTAGTCTACGAGGTTCAAGTTCGATCGATATGTCACCACCGCTGCGTGATGACGTGTAGTATGTACATTGTAAAATTGCAGTTCCTTTAATAAACCAATAAAGCTTTGCTTCTTTTTTTTTATCTTTCACGTTGCGGGACTCGAACCTGCGACCTCTGGCTTTACCTACACGCAAAAGGCTTTGTCGTCGAACCCGACCTACTAGGTGAAACCTAGCGATGCCAGCGACCTTACATGAAAGGCTGCTCGCTATGAAAGTGGCTGGGCCTGAAATGTGTACTCCCCAATATTTAGATTGGCTATACTTTCGATTTGTATGTGCCCAATGACAGACGTATATTGTCGTAGTACCTAGGTGACAAAACTAAGGGGAGCGCCGTTTCAGCTGGATTCCCGGGATTCTGATGAAACCAGTGACCTCGAATTAAACGCTTGCACGTGTGCCCGAAGAAGGATTCCGTGGAGATCTCTCAATAATTCAAAGGCCCCGAAGCGCGCCACTTCCATAGGACTGGGGGATCCGTTTGAAATCGTCGTAGTCCGCTTGACCATGAAGGGGCTTGCCCGGTGCTCGAGGCCAAAGCAACGATGGACAGGGTGTGGGAGTCTTGTTGTGAGGTTGGTACGAATGCCCACTGACTGACTCCTCGCTCTTCGCCCGCCGCATGGCGGCTCATTCATATTCAAAATATGTGAAGACACATTGGAGTCCGTCCAGCTGCGGAGGTTTGACGAGTAATCGCAAACGTCTGCCGCTGGGGAAGTGTATGCTTCAGCAGGCCAGTGCCTCCAATGGTTTGGTTGGGATCCGCTAAACGAGAGAGCTCACGCGGAACAGGAGATAGCTTAGCGGTTCAACTTCGTTTCTTCGACAAGGTGTGTGTGTGTAAAAGTGTGATGAGTAAAAATGACGAACAAAATCTCGACGCTATGAACGACAGCAAATCGTCAAGATGCGAATTATGACTGTTCAGCAATGAACAACCAGCCGCACCACGATAGTGATCCGTACTGTTCCGATAGAGCCGAGCGTTAGTCCCGCATAAATGTGGCCAATTCGTCTCAATGGCACAATAGCCATAGGGTACTACTATTCGAAATGCATTCTGTATACCAATATGAGATATGGTATCCACAGGCTATGTCGACCTCGGAGACGCTGTGTATTGGTGTGCGCTTAACAACCGGAGGAGACACGCACGAGCACCCACGGGGGCTCGCGCCCCAGCGTTTCACATTTGCATTCAAAAGGGGCTGTCCGTCTTGTGAAGAGGCAATGCCGAAAGGGGTTGTACCGTGGACGAAGTTAAATATATATTTATATATATATATATATATATGGCATTACGCGGCAAGAGACCACGATCACAACATTGTGTTGACCCTGCGAGATCCTCCATTTGATATAGTAATTCCTTTGAGTTCTTTGATCGACGATGTAGCCTAACCTATCCTCATACGCGCAATATTATCGTAGTAAAGAAGATGATTTACTCATATATTTATGGAAAACTTCGAAATGACCTCGATAAGTTGAGGTACATATGTACCTCTCGTGTCAGCTATCGCACGGACATTTATTCGATTCTCCGCCAAAAATACAATATTATTTTTCCAGTCCTGGTGATCGTTCCCTCCGAAAACGGTGATTGGGCGTCCGGAGCGCATCTTCGACCCGATGCGCTCTGGAAGACCAATTAATATATTGATCAATTAATATGTCATTCGATGACAATTCAATTTTTCGAGCGTTTAAGGCGCAGTTTTTGTGGACATTTTCAGGTTCACACTGAGCGACCTACTAGGTACGATAAAGCAGTATCGTGGAGGTTAAATGTTGGCTGAGAGTCAGCCCGAAAACCTTTAGGTACTATAAATACTACCGCTTCGTTATCACTTAAAGCTCTCTGTAGTCGTGGCGCAATGACGTGGTGGGTGCGTATTTCAGTAGGTTATGCTTAAGCGTTCGACCAGGCGCGTATATGTGTGGACGTCTATTTGTGTACGAACTTCTTTCTGCCCAAGAGAAATGAACAGGAGCCCTTCTGCAAGAGACACAAGACGGTGGCGAGTTTCCACGACGCCGTCGCGTCCATTGCAGTTACAGCGCATGTTACAGTGCCTATGTGCTATATGTAACTCTGCGAGTCAAGCGAGCGTCTGTAAGATCGATAGCGGTGAAGGATTCGGCTGCTGCTAGCGGCTTCGTTAACGTGAGTGACGGAGGATATTCATAGAGCCATTGGCGCCCTCGACTCCGGCCGTTCAGGCCCAGTGCTCGAAGGGCTTCCCTATGTGATATCTAGCCGATGCTACCTAGTAAAGGTTTTCGGGCTGACTCTCAGCCAACATTTAACGTCCACGGTACTACCTTTAGCATTGCTTCGTAAGACGGACAACCCCCAAATGTGCAACGGTGAAGATCGAACCCGTACACCTACGTAGGTCTCCTCCGATTGCAAAACGCACACGAATGCACCACCAGGCCACCAAAGGGCTCGACACTGCCACGCGACTAGATAGCTGTATGCGATTCTGGTCGCGCAATACTTCTGTCTCGTACTCTTGCATGTGACGAGTACAGATTGTCAGCGAAATGTATGTTTCAACCAACGAACTCGTAGTTAGCTTGTAGGGTTTCGTACACCCGTGGGAAGGAACTACCGATCCATTGGCAGTCCATCGCACCGCAGCACAATGCTAGAGAGGAAATAAATAGAAGCAAATTCAATACAATTCAAATCTAGCCGACGGACGCCTGCGAGAGCCTCCGTATTGGCTAAATAGAGTCCACAACCATCACCTAAGCGAACAGACGTCGGGGGGTCCGGGGCTTCTTGATGGGGTAGCCGCTATCCGCCGTTCGCCACTTCGCTCTCCGTCCACCCGGTTCCTTTTTCGACACGAGGCCGACGAAGAAGCGCGCCTCCCCGCGCCTCGTACTACTACTGCTGCTGCTGCTAGTTGCGACGTGCGTCGGGTGCAAAGGCAACTGAACGAAGCGAGATGCCTTTTGTCTGTTGCAGCGAGACGTCAGGCAAGCCTGCTGTCGGAAAGGACCCGATGGGTGTTACCACCTGCATTGGCTGATGCGTTCCCCCTGTCGTCGGCAAACGTGAAACAATACGTAGATAGGAACAGTCAGACAAACCCTGGTACATCGTCACTTTCGCGGGGGGACTCTGCTCGGTCGGCGGCGGCGGCGGCGGCGGCGGATCCATTCAAGAGAATGAAAGAGGACGCCGATGACAGCGGCAGCCGCTGCCGCCGGCGCAACAACACCGATGGACAGGCCCCCGATGTAAAAGCAAACCAGAAACATCATCAGGACAGCGGAGTGGAACGAAGAGAATCGCAAGTGAGAGAATTGAAAAGGACAGCGTAGAGCAAATAGGTAGATGACGTGTACATATATATATATATATGTGTGTGTGTGTGTGTGTGTGTGTGTGTGTGTGTACGTGCGTCAAAATGCCACAAAAGCATTGAGAGAGGATTCATTGCCATCGTATATAATAACAATTCAATGCGCTCGTCGTTGCGGGCGTTATCGAATGCAGGCTAGACGCACGCCCGTGAGGGATCCCCACAGGGACACATACGATATGTCCCGTAGGGATAGCCACGCACGTGTCTACGACCGATGCATCATTATACATCTTTCAACTGTGAGCGAAAACTTGCAGAAATCAAGAGTCGCTGTGCACGATTCACACGTGTACGCGTGCCAGTTTCATTACCCATTGAAGGGATGGAGGCTAGCCTTCTTATCATGCAACAATCATTGCCAAGCACTCGCCTGTCAATAGGTGTGTGGTCGCACTGGACAAATCAGCCGGTGGGCCACAATGCTCGCTGGCCATCTCGAGGATAGTGCCATTCCTCGGCTGTATTATTATATTATTGTTGTTGTTATTGTATAGGAAGTCGTATACAGCAGCAGCGTTCCCCCGATCCCGGTTGAGTATGAATACCTCAGGAAGAGGTTTACTAAGTAGCTTAACAATAAGCCAGCTAAGTTGTCGCATGTCGAAAGGAGGCCAGACTCATAGCCATGGTTGTAGTGAGTGTATTAGATTACTCTTGATACATCATGCGCACTCCTGTATATGAGACCCTTGCCTCTCAACATGCACACACCCTCATTCCTCGGGGATTCCTCGCATTGTACCGGTGGGCCATTAACCTAATCTGTTCATGACCACAATTAGCTAAAGTCGGATGAATACTAGAAGGATACGTGTCTGCGATACAAAGAGGGCTATAACCATCCGTGTATTCGCCACAGTCAATAGCAAAATCTCGTAGGTATTTCGCGGCTGTCTCCAAAATCAACTCAAAGTGTTTTCTGTGTTGCGAATTATTACCAAGTATACGTCTATTTATTATACATATTCTCGTTCAATACAGGCATTTTTCAATTTCAATCATTTAAAATGTATTCATGGAGACTTGCAATTTTATATGGGTATAGAAAAACACTCGCTTTAGTTATCGGGTGTTTTTAAATAGGGAAGAGAAATGGGTAAAAAGGAAGAAAAAGCTGATAAAATGAAATAAAAATGGGCAAAAGGAAAGAAAAAGGATAAAAGGAAAGAAAAAAACGGACAAAAGTAAATAAAAATGGGTAAACGAAAGGAAACATGAGTAAAAGGAAAGAAAAATAGATAAAATGAAAATAAAATGTATATATATATACATATATATATATATATATAGTGCATATTAACGTGACATCATTTGTGACGCTGACGGAGAAACCGCCATGCAGCTTGCTATTGAAATTTTCTAACCTCTATAAACTGCGTATTGCATTATAGCTGGTAGCGTTTTCTTTTAATCTAAGCATTTCTTTGTGTTTAGCCTCAACGAGCATGAGTATAACGTGGAAGAGACATGCGTCTTTGTAAATGCACTAGGAAAACATTGCAAACAAAATATGTTCTGCCTAAAGAAAATTTTCAGGGCTAACTGACATTCACCCTTAAACATTTAACTTAGTCCACGGAACAACTGCTTTTGGCATAAGGCTCCATATGACGAACAACCCCTTTTAAATGCAGCACAGGTTCTACCGGATTTTTATAACAGACATTTAAAGGTTGCTTGCTATGAAGTGTAGCATCCGATGTTCGTCTTTGACAAGTGTCTAATGTCGTGGACTAACTCGCCATTTTCGTTATTGGATCGAACCCCTACCTACTAGAAACGGGGTTTAGGCACAGAAGTCCCTTGTGTGTAACCCTTAATCGGGCATCTATTTAGCAGTGCAGTTTGCACTCTCAGATCTCTGTCTTTGGTTCAAGAACGTCCGTGATCAGGGAGACGAATACCCAAGGAAGAGACCTTTCTATTGCACTCTAGGAGGACTGAAAGTTGACGCCCGTCTCGGAGTCGGAATCGGGCACAATAAAAAGCCGGGTATACCAAACGAAGCAGAAAGAAAGCCGTTGAAGATGACTGGAGCATAGCGACTTCTGGGAAGCTGTGGGCCACAACAACGACCCAGCCACTGTTGCCTTCGAAGGGAAGCCCCATGACGGGAGGAAACCCAGACCATCTGGATAGCCTGTACGAATTGCTCGATGTATGGCAAACAGTCTAACTGGGTTTACTCAGGGGCTCTTGTGTCGGCGAACGGAGGACCCATCCGACCACCGTCTCGCTGCTCATCCTCTGCTGCCGGTTCTGCGACAGTACTCCCTCTGCTACTGTTTCCCTAAGGTTCCTGATACATCGCGAAGTCTAAGCTTCTCTGGCGTCCTGCTGTTCTCATGGTGACATGAAAAGGCAACTACCAGCCGCAGCTTGTCCTACATTACTGTTTCTACCATACCGACTACTAACAGAAGGTCAGTTTGGTCACGGAACCGAGTCTGCACCCATAGCATTGATTTACTCTGCACTACGGCTTTCAGTACGGCTTGCGCGGGGGGGCCTGGACAATCATCATCATAAGTCAAGCCAGGAACGTCTTTATTAATTCAAACGCTCTGATTACAATGTTTATATAAATGTACAGAATTAATATATACACAGAATTATTCTCTATTTGCACTTATGTGACGGTAGATATACGCCAAGCAAATATATAAAATACACTTTGTGCGATTGCCCCTTTGTTAATTACTAGTACGCCTTCACAATTACTCACGATTATGCCAAGAAGATATGTGTTACAGCTGTGTCATCGCCTATACACTGCAAGATCCCTTAATACATGGACTTATGTGAAGAATCACAATGGTGCTTCTGTCAACATTTCCTATAGGAACTACTATACATTGTCCTCTAGCACAGTCACGCGTCCGATGCTCCAATCACCTGTTACCAAACGTATACCTACATGCTGTAAATATCGTTCGCGCCTTGTGTGTAAATGCTGTGTGCATCCCCCCGACCTGACAACTGTTTCGTGCCAACAACTGTACTCTATGTTGTGCTAGTAGTCTGCACTATATATACGTCTCTCTTTCTCTCTCTCGGGTTGGTGGCAGAGATCGCTGGCTTGCGTTTTGTTGGTTCTCGTGGGAGCAGCGGACGAGCACTCGACTAACAGCTCGTTGGGCCACTTCACCGCTGCTTTGTTTGCGTATCCGATGGAGTGTCCGTTTTTTCAGCGTCCTGTTGAGGATTCAGCAGGGTACTGTTGTTGTTTTGGGCTGCTGCGTTGTGTGTGCGTCTGTTGTTCTTTGAAGGACAACGTCCTTCGATGTGAAAATCGCCAGAGTGTCTATGAGTATGCTGCTGATTCCCGAGAATTTGAATAGTTGATCGATTGGAAGCTAGGCTAATGTTTTCTCGTATAACAAGAAATTAGGGAGACGCGTTTTTTCGTTGAATTAACTTTGCTTAGTTTTTTGAGGGTCTATATAATATTGGTAAATAAAGTCTTTTTGGAGTCGCAATGCCGCTAGTTGGAGCACCAGCCACGGCACGATATTGGAGAATACCGTTTTCGCTTACATTTTACAGGTTCGAGCCCCGCTGTGTGACATATAAGAGAGCTTAAGCATTGTAAAATTGCAGCTCCTTCAATAAACCAATATACCTTTACCTTTATGAACTCTAACTTATTTTCAAAGTACAGAACAGCGTGCCCAGACGAGTTTATCAGGTAACAAACTTTGGCGATATGAGGTGGCGCTGCTTGAGCCTTCATTTTTATATGGATAGTATGCACTAAGTAAAAGGTAAAGGTAAAGGTTTAATGGTTTATTGAAGGAGCTTCAATTTTACAATGCTTAAGCTCTCTTTTATGTCACACGGCAGGTTAACCTTCCTAGTAAGGAAACAATCTGGCATAACTCTATAGGTGATGATCTTGGCATTTTGTTCGATAGCAAAAAAAACGCAGTGTTTTCAGTACATGAAAGCGGTAAGAATCCACTTTAGGCGCATAAAGTCTAGTCTAAAAAATCCATAAGGTACTGATGTACTTAGGGAGGTTCTTTTTACGAGACGTTTCGAAGTTGCAGTTAACACTGATGGCAGACGGCTCTTCATTGCATGCAATTTGAGTTTCCGCGAAACGAATGCGACGGACCTATATGTTTGCTGGACGGGTTCAGCTAGATTTCACCTAGGTATTGAGACATCTGAAAACAATCCACCACAACAATTAGGAAACTCATTAAGCAAACGCGCTATTCCACGCGCTCTTGGCGGCCATCGGGACGAGCTATATACTGTTCTGTCTCCGAGCCTCGTCGGGAATCGTTACCGTTCACAATCAGCCACGCCTGTAAAACATGCACCACCTCACTTAGCTCGAAAGAAAATCGAGGGTAATCGTGGTGTGTATGCTTTAAGTTATGCTTCGTCTCAGCTCGTACGGCTGGCATGATTGAACGCGCAGAGGCCGACTCTCCTCTGTGAGCGGCGCGTCCTCATAGAGCGTTAGAGACGCTTACTAGAAGTTGATGGATAGCAGCCCTACGAGACTGAATGGAAAACCACTTGCAACCGCCCTTTTGTAAACGGAACTCTTCATGCCCCTGCGACGAGCAGTCTATTCTACGCATGGTAAAGAGATGCATCGTCCTGCCGAGCCGAGGGTAGCGTGCCATCCCATGTAGAGACTCTCGCGCGCCAAATACTCCGGGTGAGCAATATAGTGCTCATTTCGTATGATGGTAAATATTTGAAAATAAATAGCTAACACGACAGCTAATACGCATCACACGTATAGAGTTCTATCGCGTGCTGACACCAGCTGATAGGAGCGGATTATCCGGTTGTGCATATACATTGGTTGTGACCAATGCAGTATTGTACTATACTCGTTGTGTCGGACGCTAATCGCGACCTAGTGTTTAGCTTTCTATTTTGTTATTATTTTATTTTAGTTTATTATGAGCCAAAAATGTTTATGTGCAGCAATCCCTATAAAGCAAATAAAGGTAGACGCTGCGGATGTTTCGTAATGTGAAAAAAAGTCCCACCATGGATTTCTTTATCGTATTCTAATGTCCTGATTCTTCTCGAGTATTTTTGTAACCTAACATATATATTATTTGTTTTACTTTCACTCTGTTCGAGTAATTACAACGGTGTGTACAATAGTCAGTTTCCGATGTGTAAGGTTTCAAGTAAAAATTTTTTTTTAACATAGTTCCATCTGATTGCATTGCACCTAACATATATATATATATATAGCATATCTATATACATATATAGCATATATGTATACCTTATTTTAAAGAGCTCACGTTAGGTCTACCCTTGAGCTCTGACAGGCGTCAGCACTTACTACACTTTGATCTTAGCCAAAAGGCCGAGAAGAGTCAGCACTTAACCTTTAGGTATTATTATGAGAGGACCTGTCTGGGCCACCTTTGCCTATTTTCTCTGACTCTCTCAGACTTACCGTATACCCAGGCGTACCAAACACAAAAGCATCGTTTATCTAACCTCCAAACACGAGCAATTAAAGGGAAATATTTTTAATCGAAATTACCGACTCTATACTACACTGAGTATTTATGCTGCCGTATAAAGAAAAATAGAACTCAACAAATCAAGCAAAAGTTACTACGGCAAAAAGCTGTGGTGATTTGAAGAGGTCTTCTGAGTGGCGATATTATAACAGCCTTCGCTACGGGAATCGCGGACCGCCTAGGGGAGAAACCGATCATTAGCTCTACTTCATAGAATCAGATGTACATAACTATTTCTCCATTTTACCTAAAGTGTGACCTTAAACGATTCATACTTCTTTCGTGAACACGAAGAAGTCAAGAACAGAAAATAGGCCTCTTTCATGAACGAGTACTACCTGAGTCCTGTGACCTTCGAGGTATTAGAAGGACCATCACGGATGCGATCATTAGACTTTCGACAGGATATTAGGAGAGAGGTTAGCTATCGTCCGCTGCAGGAGAACCAGGAGCAAGCGAATTTTTAGAGCAAATATTTTCCTGTATTTGATATACAAAAGGCCGATGCAATTTCTAGTTTGGGTACACGCTTAGGAACCCGGGAACTTCCTCGTTTAAAGGGTATGCTATTTAAACGAGAAAGTTCACTATATATATATATATATATATATATATATATAGTGGGAGCTGTTCTTAGATGCATTTCACGTCAAGGGGTACACTTGTAGCCATTTTTATAATTGACCTCTCATAAATGTCACTTGTGTGTCTCATCTATGTATCTTGTTTTTTTTTTTCAAGCTGACTCTCAGCTGCTCCCCTATCTGACAGGCCTCATCTCCTAACCTCTATTTCCTGTCTTAGATATTATTAAGAAGATGTTATTAAAGATGTACTCCAATACAATATGGCAATGAGTGTAGGTCTATTTAATTAGACGTCTCGAATATTTCCACGTAACCGTTCACAATTTAAAAATTCGTCTTACACAAATTTGCAAAATCTCTTCTCAAGCACACTTTCATTGTCACCAAATCTTGTTAAATCGTGATTATATTATATAATGTATACACTGAATGTAATGTGCGCCGGGTAGCAGGCTAATGCAAATTTCCATGCATCTTTTGAGATGACACATTTTGTTCGCATATATCTTTTGAGCAAACAACTTTTGAACTCTGGACACTTCGGGGTTCATCTGTCTATTTATTGAAAACACTCAAAGGCGCCAAAATCGCGTTAGAGGCCAATGCTTCTCCAGGAAAAGGATTAGCCATAAAGTATAAACGCTATGTAGCTCTCGAAACGCCCGCTAACGAACTTAATAACAAAGAGAGAGAGAGAGAGAGAGAGAGAGAGAGAAGAAAAACTCGATTGGCATGGCCAGCTAGGAAAAGTTTTGATAACTAGATTTTCCGGATTGCTTCGAAGTTTCACTACGAAGTCTTGTGCTGAGCCATCGGTCGTCCACGGCACGATGATCATTGGCCTAAAAGCCGTAGCGAAAAAAAAGAATACAACACACACCATGCTCGTTTGTATGTCAGCGGACGCGAATCTCACACTGTACAAATGATTATTGTAACGACATTTACGGGTCAGACGAACTAACAATGATAACTCGTGGCCTGATTCGTCGAATGAGGAGCGGACCCGCTACGGTTCGATGTTCTACTCGCCTGAGAAATCATCTTAGGCTGTCTGTATTGCTGCCCAACACGATCATACTTATGGTTGTACTTACTTACGAATCTGGAACGGATACAAGCTGAGCTGATTCCCAAAAGTCGAATCGGTTCTCCGCGCTGGCTCACAGCTAACATTTAACGTATACGGAATATCCAGGTTTTGGAAGATCGCAGTCCAACACATGCTCACTATTCTCTTCGTGTGTCGACTTTGTTGGCTGTTCGAAATTCAAATAAGATTTGTATTTTGTTAAGAAATATTCATTTATCATAAGTATAATATAGATTGATTAAATAAACAAAGCTTCTAAAATGATGACTTAATATAAGTAATAAATGCTTAGTTTAATAAATATTTTCATTAACTACAATTAATGAAGAGAAATTCTACGAAAAAAAAATGATGTTCCCGTTTACGTGGATTGACAACAAAATGCTGTCAAACCTCCATTATCATTGTATATATATATATATTTGCCAATTTTGATGAGCTGAAATTGTTGTATATATACAGATCGACTACTAGAGAGTTCCATCAATTGACTCAGCGGGTTGATTGTATTTTTTTCCGGGGCCACGGGCTCCATTTTATATTATTTTATTTTTAACATATTTTTTAAAAAATGAGAACAGAAGCGTATGTGTATATTGCATGTTCCGTAAATAAATCGCACATTGAATTGAAAAAAATAAAAAATAGTAGACTGCCAAGCAAATGAACATTTGTTGTTGAATATACATAACTCGCAGTTTGAGTATCCGTTCTTATGTTATATGTACTGTCGCCAACCTCACTATACACTTTGAGGGATATTTAATTATGATTATATACAGAAGCTGAATAATCTCGTTACATTCAAACAGACGAACGCTTCAAGCGTATGAGTGTTCGTCCAGCGGTAGATTTCCACCAGGGATGTCGATCGCAGTCGCGTCCTGCATTCGTCTCCGGACGGGTTCAATCCCCACCGGTGGACATCTCCATCTCGGGGTTGTCGGTTTTACGAATCACTATTCCTATACTAATATAATGCCATCGTCGACTCAGTGAAATATTTAAGGCTGAACATTTCACCACGAACACCCATTCCACGTTCTACAATGAGGTCATACATGGCACTATTCTTATAATGTGATTTTCGGACGCCGACCGATGATGACATTCGGCGAGCTCTTTTTTTTCCCGAGCGGTCAGAGATCGCACTCTGCCCAGCTGCAAGTTTGCGCTTGAAGCGAATCAGTGCGAGCGTTGTGTTCCATTCGCTCTCGACACTGCTCGACAGTGGGTTTGCGGCGAGAAGAGGGGTCGGGCCAGTGGCCAGTTTCGCTACCAGGCGACGACCAACCAACCAACCGGCCGGGCGACTCCTGCCTTCATGCTGCCACGCATCAAAGGCTGTATTTTCTTGACAAACTACTTGGGTTAGAATTTCAGACGGCGGAACAAACAGCGTCCACGGACAGGGGGGGGGGGGGGAATATTTATTATTCGCATCTGCTTTCTGTCCACCGGAAAAGAACAAGTTTGGTTGAAATTTTCATCCGCCGCCGCCAGCAGCAGCAGAAGCTGTAGCAGTAGTAGCACTAGTAGCAGAGTTAGCCAAAGCAGTGTAAGCAGGTCGCATTGCCTCGGTGTATGCGCTGAGATATGAACCATATTAAATTGTTGGCTAAGGAAGAGTACATATATGTATATGACTGCTAGCTGTTGTGGAGATTTCTCGCTTTCTGCGTTGACTTTTTGGGGATTTACCAACGTGTGGACGACGTGCATATTACATGACTTGTATGTACATGTATGAACGTGAGTATAACGTGCCCATGCACTATACTAAGTATTCTTATAGTGCAATATTATTATGAGACCTATAGTATTATACATTAGAATATATAATGCAAAGAAGCAGTGACATTGAAGGCCTTTCGAAGTTTACATATATATATATATATATATATATATATATAAAGAGTACATATTACTAGGTGACCATTGTATCGTATATTGGCATCAGCTATATCGTCCATGCACGTTGATGTCGTCTACATATACTGTTACACGTACATGTTCTACCAGTTCGTATGCAATATTCATGCTCATGTACCACAGGGATCAATGAGGCTTGGAACCTTGTGGCAACGTAACGGGTAAGATAAACGATCGCTTCTGTGTGGGAAGCGAGAGAGAGAGAGTCGTTGTGCAGATATTGTCGACCTTCGTTGTATGCGTCTCTCGGACAAGGTCGAGCCGTCTACATGAACGTCGAATACACGGAAAGTGAGCGAAAATGATTGTCAAGGAAGAGAACTACGAGGTAGAGTTGTATAGGACACTGTATCAGGGGGCTGTCAATTGCATGAACTGCACGGAAGCTGAGCACCCGCAACGATATATGTATTAGAATAGAATATCGTTAAAACAAGAAGGTCTCATTTGCGCTAAGTCGCTAAGCGCGTGTGCCCAAAATAGAAATTATCTTGCCCCTTTGGATATCGAAAGAAAATCTTAGTATTAATGATTCAGCTTTGGGTTCGAATAAGTTGTCGCATTTTTTTTTGCAACGAACCGATAGAAATTCTATATTGATTGAGTGATGAGAAACATGATGGAACTGAATGAACGTACAGTTTAACCAAGACTAAATTTCAATTTGTAAATAATATTTCCAAATTTCCTTTTTATTAATAAGTATTGTCGATTAATATATTGAACACCGTTCTATGGGGTGACACTCATCGTTATGATATCGTCGAAGACTCTGTTGCTTCTTAGACAGTACACCTCCAGCAGGACGGAGCCTGAGAATACGACTTCGCCGATATTCCTCTCACACCGTAAATCCTATGGTTCGCAATCCTCGAATGATTGCCGCGACTAGAATATCCCGCTTGCAATGGGACTGGTGCGGTGATGCGCATTACTCCAATTACGGCTGTCTAATTATTGTACGCGCGAAAGCTAAAATAATAGTTAAACAATGGTTCTTCTATTTCACGTCGGATATTGATTATGATTGTCCGTCTTAAAATATATAATACAATAATTAGGGAAGCAGTTGGGGGTGTCAGGCCGAGCCCTGATGGTCATGGTCTTCCCCGAGGGAGGCAATGGCTAGCATTGTCTCTCTGCCTAGGCACAGCGAGGAAAAGGCGCTGAAGAGGGAAGGCTCTGAGCACTTGTCCCCCGGTGGCGCGGAGCAGCCAACGATCGAGCAATTGTTCTACCTGCTTTGAACATGATGATCTGTTGGTGCAGCCTCATTTTGGATTATCAACATATGGAACGATTTATCGAATCAATATCGAACGGGTAACAAACACAGAGTTATATGCCTCAACGGTCAACATGTTCGAATTTGGGGTAGGTTGTATTTGATCTGACTATTAAATATAATTGGTCCTGTTTTCCAAGGGCATATAGGATAAGAAGTTCAAGCCATATTCACCTAAGTATGCTCCTACTGCTACGAGCCCTACTGCTAATGTAAATCACGCAATTGTAGAGCGTTAATTGCTGCAACTTTTTAGCTTAAGGTAAATTTTCCGGCCTGACTCTCATGAGCCTTCAACATTTAACTCCGTCCACGGTACAACTGCCTTCGGCATAAGGCTTCACAAAACCCTTTCTTTAAATGACCATACGCAACGGTGGAGATCGAACCCGTCTGTGCACCTCGGACTCAAAGGCAGGCTCACACAAATGCACCCACAACGCCATCAGGAGTCTTTTTTACACCCCCCCCCCCCCTTTAAAAAAAAAGGGGTCTGGACAATGTAACAACTGCAAGATACCACCACCACCACCACCCCCCAACTCAGGCAACTTCATTGTTGCTACTCGTATTTACGAAGTACGACTCTTAGTACGATTGATTTATCGGCCAACACAAATAATCGAGTCTGGCTCAAAATCGCTCGGCGAATCACTCGATCCAGTTCCCTTTCTCATGCGAACTTCCGTGATGATGTCGTCTCCGCTCGGCGGCAGCGTCAACAACCACCTCGTCTCATCGATGTTCACCGGGACACGTTTGACGTCGCTCGCTAGGCGACACAACGTGGAATATTTATGGAGGATCAATTTCCTGCCATCTGTCTCGCAGGCGTTCAAGCTGATGTTATCAGAACGAAACGAAACTATTCAGAAATTCGGACCATGCTAGTACGTAACGGGTGAACGGAAATTGTCTCCCTAAACAATAGGCCGAATTTACTACGACAACTCTTATCGTTCAGCGTTAAGCCCTGGACGGCCCCAACGATCTATTGTAAATAAAGCTTTATTAGTATAAATACGACACGTTTATCTGGGAGGCTTCTCGAGACCAATACGAATACTAACTCATCCATAGCTGCTCGATACCTCAACTATAGTTCTGTTAACGAAGATTTGTGGGGGTAATCACAAAATGCTTACGATTAATTCAACGCAGAGCTCAACGACTCAAAGCTAGTTGTTATACGCGTCTAGTATAATCGAATGTATATACTTTTATGATCTATATAAGTATTGAAGAAACAGCGACATAGTACAGAGCATCTGAAAACACATATGATACAAGTAACGTGTTTCTATAACACTAGATAATGATCGTTTGTATAAGGAAACAATAACAGTCAAAACGCTTAAGGCCTCTCTGCCTCTCGGCCTGCTTGCAGTAGAGTGTCCTTATTTACACTATTCTTCATCCTCCGTTCGCACATGACGACTGACAGTGCAGCGTCAACTGCTGCTGGCCAAAGCCAATGATGAGCTGCCTTCAGCTTTCTCCTGTTCTCCCCCCCCGATCCTCGAGGGCCTCTCCTATAGACAGACAAACTCAGTTTCTTCTCGGCTACTTCCGGCTCCCCTTGGTGACTTCTCTCGGCCTTCTTGTCCTGCCATCAGCGATGGGCTTCCTCTAGCGTCCCGTTGAGGTTCCTGCCGTCCCGCTCCCCGGGCTCTCTCCTGTCGAGTCGAGGCTACCCCGCAAGCTCCCGCTGCCGGTACCGGCGGCGGTGGCAGAGGCGTTGATTGTCAAACTCGTCATCAGAGAGGCCCTGGCAAGCTTCCATAGAGTTGTAGCAAGATTTTCACACCGAATTTCCACGAGTCGTTGTTGTACGACGTGTATACAGGCGTCATTTTTTGGCGGGGTATCGTAATCGGGTCCTGTTCCAAAATCTCAGCAAAGGTAGAAAAAAAAACCTCGTTGAATAATTCTCCACTCACTGTTTATACATACCCTGCTATTCGTGCTAATGAAAGTGTCTCATATCTTATAGATTGACTCGATAGTGTCGAAATACAGCCCCAAGCAGCGTGTGGTGCGTAGACTGTTAAGTCGCGACGAAGTGACCCTTCTGAAGAAGTCATATCCTCATGTGAGACTGCTGTCAAGAGCCAAGCTTTCAAATGAAGAAAATATTCAAATTGGAGGGATCACCACACGACACCCGTGAATTCGTCGGCCTTTCGAGTATCAGCCCCTGATTAATGTCCAACCTGCAGATAAGCTTTCCGGACGATTTTCCACCAAGCAGACGATGATGGTACAGTCTCTTTGAAGAGGACTTCGCCCCCCCAGAGAGCACTTGTGCACTATGTGTCAATGGTTTGAATCATACCTGTTATGCCAATCATGCACAGTCTCTGTCAGGGCGTTGAAGAAAGTAAAGGCATATTTCCAAAGGTGCTTTTTGCCAGAGACCCTTTAGTTTTTTATAGACATTTGGCGCATTT
Organism: Stratiolaelaps scimitus; assembly: GCA_019614645.1. Lineage (NCBI taxonomy): Eukaryota > Metazoa > Arthropoda > Arachnida > Mesostigmata > Laelapidae > Stratiolaelaps > Stratiolaelaps scimitus. Next base: position 238,349 of record JABWDB010000064.1, on the reverse strand, counting down.
GACGTATTTTTTCCGCATTAGAGAATATTATTAAAAGCACACGCTTTATCTTATGCGATCGCCTCCTGACCAAATACGCCCTCACGGATTCGTTTTGACAGTGCATGCATTTGAAATAATTAGTATTATTATTATTATTAATGTTGTTATTCGTTGTTCATCATTTATTGACACTGTATTGTGTTAGTACCCCGGTATCAAGTACATTGGTATAAAAGTAAAAATGGTAAACATTATTATTATTATTACTACTGATTGAAGAGAATCAAGCCATAGTATTCTTGTTCTGCAAGATAACAATGGCGAGAAGACCTTCACTGTCCGTTCTTGTGTAATTCGGAGATAAGCGTGATTAAGGCTGTTCCTTGTAATCAGCTGATACTCCACATCCTTTGCACCTATACTAGGCGCTCTCCTTTCTAATTAAGTATCGAATCTTGGTCTAATACACAAAAACGTGGGACGGCCACTGTAGGTAGACCGTTCACCCACAGAGTAGGCTTCAGCGTGAGTAAAACTGAACTGTACGCGAATGCGTGGTATTTTTCAGGAACATAACCCTTATATAGTGTAATAATAATAAAATAATAACGTAAAATACCTAGTGTTATATTTTACGAAATTGAGATATTATAATTTTAGGTGATAACAAAAACCATTCCATGAAACTGAGTGAGAAATTGGAAAAATCGGTAATAGCTGACGAATGCTGGTGAAACCCGGAGGTCGCAGGTTCGAGTCCGGCTACGAAACATATATATATATAATATATATGCAACTTTTTCCATTTATTGTCACGTTAGTGTGTTACACGTTTAACTGTTCTAACCATCTTACTGGGTACCTAGGTATGAGTCGAGCAATCCCGGCACGGCAGCCTCGTCGTGCAAGAGCATGTTAAACATTGTAAAAGTACAGTTCCTTTAATAATAAGCGTGAAACGTGCACCTTTTTTTCGCTTTCAACATATCCATGTACATGTAGCAGACAGACATATTCTCGCCAACAAGAACGGCTTGTCTCACAGATGGCTCTCGCAGGTGCCCCGCAGGTGTTCCATACTATATATGTTAAACAGGAGAAGAACATACTACCTGCCTGATAGATCAAGTGTTCTAGACAGAGCGGAGCATTGACAAAACAAGAGCCGCAGATTATGGACTGCTAGGCACAGCCGACTCAACAAGTGCGCGATTCGTTGGTGAAAATCGCCCCCAGGTGATGGTCTCACCGTAAGCGGCTCTCGTAGGCGTTTCATGTTGGCGGTGGTACAAAAATCGCGGGACAACGACCACAGGTGTCGGCGACAGGCCCTCCGCACGAGAAGTCCTTGATAGGACATAATCGCTCATCGCACCTGTGTCGCCGTTAGCCGGAAGCTTTCCCCACATCAGAGGGGTGTTGGCTTCTGTGTTTCGACGAAGTCATCTCCGCGACGGCGGATGCAAGGCGCTCGCTGGGTCGGCAAACTGATGATACACCAGTGCCTAACTAAAACTGCCCCTTTTGCTGTTTAAGATAACATAAGCAGAAGTAGGCACATTAGCAGCAGAATGTGAAAATCGACAGATATAAATGGAAAATCCTTGAAGATTACAGATACTCATATATATATATATATAAACGGAGAATCTGGTAAGATCAATGGAAGCAGAAATCAATAGGTAATCTGCATTTCAGAGCAACACTATTTGAAAGTATACATTTATTTATAATTTATATGTATAAGTACTCAAACATATCTCAACGTAAAATAATATTGAGTGGGCAAGTTGGCGTACAATAGTTTCGCTGATATTTGAAATAATTTCAATTGGCTTGATTGACTAATCAAGTGCCACTGTGCCTTTACCCGGGACATCATCTATTCCTGGCTGAGTTCGGTTAAGAGTTAAATATCTGCAAAGGATACGCGTCGCTGGATTCCCTCGGCGAATTTATAAATCTGTCCGGCCACCTTATACAGCAACCTTTCTAAGAACCTAGTCTTACAGTGAACCCTATAGGGTCACAACGGCCACGAGACGTAGACGCCCCGGACAGAACAGTCCGAGGAAAGCCTGCCGTCGCAACTGTGATATTCGCCACGCGTTGCGGGATCTACGCACACCAAGACTCCTATGCGACCCCTAACTCTCCATTGGTAGAAAATCGTCGGGAAGAGACCCTGGCACCGGTGTTTACCATTCTTTCGAGTGTCTTTTATCCGCGCGCCTTAAAGAGCAGCGTTTTATGCATCCATCGCCCGCTGGGCGAGGTCTTATTGTTTCATGATTTTCGGGCACACCACTTAACGACATTCCGTGAGGCATAATCCTTCATGAGTCGCTCTGCTAGGTCTGGGGAAAGTCAGAGGGTTGGTGTGCTTCAGGCCTGAGAATGGGTGCAGGCGCTCCAATCTCAAAAGCTCTGCATCTCTCAAAAGTGAGTTCTACGTCATCGTCTTCAACAGAGCTAGAGGCTCTGCAGTGTGTGGTAGAGGGGGTCCTGTGTGTTGAGAAACTGAGAGCTTGAAAGGACCCCTGATCGTTGAGAAACCGTAAAAGGGCATATGTTTGGGGGGTCCTTGAACCATATTTTCAGCTCGGAGAATATAGCTTCAATCCCTTTCACAGGTATGCTGATTCGACAGATGTCCAACTATGTGACCACTTGTACAAGGTCGGTACTCTGGCTTATTAAGCCCGGCAGAGACAGTTGTCCGCTGCACGAACTGAGACCCCACTCGGGGGTCCCATGGTACTCACATGGGCTATTGATTGTACCGCAGCCACAGCTAGCCACGGAAAAGCACTGTTAGATCTAGTCAGATAATTGATGCAAAAGTCAATTTTTCTCTTATACCGCCAAGAGAAAGTTGTCCTCTCCCAATTCCAATGACAAAACATTTGTGGACATCAACATTAACAGCGAGGAAGATTACTGAAAAGGAACTCTCGTAGATTTGCTAATATGATCTTCTCTGTTTTGATAATTCATTCTGTATCAATCCAATATTCCACAGTGAAATGGCAGACGAAATTGAAATAAATACGTTATGCGGATTTATTGACTTAGCATTCCTGTACAAGATCAGAAGGATCCATCGTGGCGAATATCCGTCGAGTTTCTCCGAAGTGATAGTTGTAAATGTTTGTTGATCGATTAAATGAGCTGCAATTTCACAATGCTTAAGCTCTCTTACATGTCACGCAGTTGCTGTTCTATATACCATTACATTTGTTGTTCGCTAACTGATAGTGTCTACTAGCAAAGGTGGCCCCGACAGGTCCTCATAGTAATACCTAAAAGGTTAAGAGCTGAGGCCTGTCAGATAGGGGAAGGTCAGCTGAGGGTCAGCTCGAAAAACAGCAGTAACTGATAGTGTCTACTGAGTTCAGACAAAGATGGTCCAGCTCTTTATAGGAGTTTTCAGTCAAGTGCTAAACTGAAATCCTAGAATCGAGGAAACAACAGTTTCATGAGAAGGGCCACCCGAGATAGACGCTAGGCTGTACGCGAGAGTCTACCCACTAGTGATGTTTTAGATGAAACTAGTAGTTAAGAGCTGAGGCCTGTCACATAGGGGAACAGCTGAGGGTCAGCTCGAAAAACAATTATAAATGAAACTAGTAGAGACACTCTTGCCTACAGGCTCCCCTCGCGCCCCGCTCTCGGGGGTGCCCTTGCCAATAATAATTCGACTAATGAGTCCTGTGATAAGGTTTGTAAGAGGTAAAGGTAAAGCTTTGTTGATTTGTTAAAAGAACTGCATACAATGCTTAAGTTCTCTTAGATGTCATGCAACGGGATTCGAACCTGCGGCGAGAGAGATTCATAGACATATAATTTGGATGCCATAATTCAACTATGTTGTTAATAACTGTTAAGAATGATATAGATAATGTCGTGGGATAATTCTAATCAAGCAAATGTGCTATTGTCGAACGTATTATGAACGGTGGCACTTATTTTTACTAATTACTTTGTACGACGCGGATTTCAGCGATGTGACAGTTGCAGTTTCGTCAATAAAGCACTCTCTGTAGGTTTGAGTAAATTATTTTGCACTAGGCAACGAGTGCAAAACTATTGTGGGAATCGACCCTGATGGTCTTGTGGCCACCACCGTCACCGAGGCAGTCAAATCACTCAGGATAAGTGCGCCGGCAGAGATGACCTGACCCTGCCATCTTCGCCTCACTGGTTAGCATCCCAGGTAAACAATGATTCACGATGAGTCACTTGTCGTCGGGGAATTAAAAATACTGACAAAACTTCAATGACCGCAAAGGCCTTAAAGGCTTTAATGGCTGAATCACCGAACGCCGTTCCTACGTGTCCATGTAGCCTCACGCGTGGTTTACTAATCCTCAAATCTTCTCTCTCTATACCCTGCGGTAGGGTATGCACGTATGTATAATACAATATAACGTATAAAATATAGATTTACTGCTCTCAAACAACCCGGGGCTACACTGGGGTTGGAAACCCTGTGTCCAAGTGTTTTCAGTGACGGAGGACGCATCCAGGCTCGGGTTGTTATTTTTTCTAGCGCTGTGTACTTATTCCTGCGTGACTCGATCTGCTCCTGCACAGCATATTGTTGGCAGGCGAACATTCGAATAGTTTTGGCACTAGTTCAGGTAGAACTGGTGGTTAACGCAAGGGTTAAATGTGTTTGTTGAACCGCGGGGTCACCTAAATCTTCCACAACAACTGTGATAGTGCTCCATAGGGTTCAAGGGAATTACCCTTTTGGCCTGACTGGGCCGACTGCTCGGCCTGTGTCTTGTAACTCAAGTATCCTTCGCGAGGGCTTCTCTTATCGGGTTCACCACCTCATTAGCCGTGTGTAGGGAGTTAACTACGAAGTTAACAACCACGCGAGCTAGCGAGCGAGTGGGTTGCCGCTAATATATTTCGCTAATATATTGAGGCTTGTGCATAGCTTTCTACGAGTGTATGTGTATGCTGGATATCAAGATAGAGATTTACTCACTGAAGCTTCTCAGTGAGCCTGAAGACAGCTGCCCGGTGTGTGTGCGTGTGTGTGCGTATAGCGGAAATAGGCCAGCTGCCTAAACGAGACCATATCCAGAAAAGTTGCCATGGACAAGCATGAACTGAGGTAATTATTATTATTATTCTAATTTAAGTAAGATTCACGTAAGCTCGCTCATACCCTATATGCAGTAATGATCAATGGGAATATTCTTCCGCCTTCGCAAATATTGCTTACTTCATCCTGTTAAGAAAGTTAATCTAAGACTGGAGCGACGAGAACGCCTCTCACAAGACGAGCCACGTTTTTCAGCACTTTCAAGTTTACTTCGTGAGTTTTTTGTTAATACCTCTTGCTTTATCGGTGTGTGTCAATATTAACAAAACCTCTCATAAATAAATGCTTATTAATTATTTTTAGTATATGATACTATCATGTATATGCTACTATAATTATTATTATTATTAAGTATTCTTATCTTTTTATTATAGTTATTATGGGTGTTGGATGGTACTAACATGTATATGATGATGGAGTGAGACTTCTCGTCGAAGATGAGGTAATACCTTGGTTGAGCTTGTTCTCTAACTGCGAGTCCGAGTATGCAAAATATAAGAACTAAGAAAAGTGACCTCACATCGCCCAGTATCGAAATCGACTCTACAGTTAATTCATGTGTTCGCATAATCCCGTGAATTTTGACCATGCCAGACTTATCAATGAGGTTACGTTACATACGTCAACCGTGTAAATCGAGAATATAGAAACTCGATCCTTCACCAGATAAGTGTTTGTATTGTATCTATATATTATTGAATTCAAATTAATTGTCAGAACACAAAGAGGAAGTGTGCATTAACCTGTGCATTAATGAAAATTCATAATGAATACTTGCCGTTAACCTAAACGCGTATATTGATTAGTGACACTCACCATACAACAGTAGCAAGCGTACATTGAGCTCGCTGTCTTGAACGTGCATTTGCGTAGAGTGCAGGTTGTGCTACCTCCCACAGGAAACTGTCTGTGAACACGCTTAGTCCACGTTTCGTTAGTGCTGATTTCAACAGGTTTCATTTGTCAGAGGGCGTGTGTGAACTTTTCAAATAACGCGAACGGAGACGCCACGTAACTGTCTCCGGGGTTATACACGCTGGCGATACACGTCCGACACCGTACGTGGCGGGTTGGCAAAGCAAACGTGGCCGCCACGTAGTGTTTGTACACGACTAGGGCCACAAACAAACATGTACCACCGAGCATAGTGCATCAGACACTGGATGTAACCAAATGGTGACGCGTTCGCGGGGTAGTTGGGGGGTGTCTGCGGCGGATGATTGCTTCTTCGTAGATTGCAGTATGTCCATGGTACAAATGTACCATACAGGTCCGCGTCCTCATTCTGCTTTGTCGAGGATGCGGTCTGGCCGGCCACGAGCATGGATAGGACCAACGTCCCTTACCAAGATCGCAGCATGGCTCTGCCCATGGAGGAGAGCTTACATGAAATGCATTTCATACGCCAGTACCGTACGTGGTTGTACGTTGTTGTCGGTGGTTATTTGAATGATCATAAATTCAACTACAGATGAATGAATAATCGTATTACTGGCCTAATGAATTGTTTTGTTCGATGTCGGATATTTTAATTGTGCCTCTTAGAACATAGAATAATTATGGTATAATATTAGCAGTTGAGGACAAATCGAACTAGTTGTCAGCGAATCATGGATATGCGGTTGTAAGTGCTTACGAAAGTTCGTTATATTTGCCGTGACATAATATTTCAAGTTACCAACAAAACAGGAAAAATTGTCATTTTTCCAAGTATTTCTTAAGTTTATACAGCTCTGTATATGTAGCGATATTGAATTACTCTGTGGCATATGTATATATATATATATATATATATATAAGAGAGAACTTAAGCATTAATCATTGCAGGTCCTTTAATACTCCAATAAGACCTTTGCCTCCCGTGGCCAGAAAGAGACTTTAAAGGAGAGAGATTGAACGGGCAGAGAGCAACATCACTGTGTAACCTCCTTGGCTCGGCTCGCGACTCACAGATACCGCGGGACTTAGATTTATCGTCGCTGGTTTATTCGCCCGTAGCTCATTGATATAGATTTCCAAATTTTCCCTCTTCGATCTAAGTTGCCTTATACGTTGTCCCGGCCAGAAAGGGCTTTGAGAATATTGGTGAAATACTGCTGAAAGGTCTCAATGGCTGTTGGGACATCAGGTAGGATTTACTCCCTCACAATCAGCGGTTTCTTTCCGAGAATGAGAGGAATATAGAGGAATACGGGGGCGAGGTCTCCACGAAACAGTCGGGAGAACTCATGGCACCCCGCTATATAGAACAATACTAGCCGGAGCAGTTACACACCTTCCCTAGAGATCGAAGTGATGCCAAGCGCAAAGCCGACTCAAGGAAGGAGATCGACTCTCAGCAGAGGATGATGGTTTTAGCAGGTGGGTGGCGTTTTGTCATCCACGCCAACTCCCCTGCACTGGATCGGGCCCCACTTTTATGGAGATTCGAATGTCTCTGGTGGTGGCCGTGCGTTCGAAGAAAATTTCGTTTCTCTCTCAAAAAAATGGGAGAATTCACGAGGTCACGACTTGTTCGAGATACAGGTAAGAGGTAATGCTAACGAGGGTCCTTGAGGATGTTGAGAGGTCGAATGTGGCCAGGGACTCCGGGGAATTGGGGTTTACCTCGAAATCTATTAGATGTATTGTATTATATGCCGATGTGCCTTTTTTCTTAAGAGCTCTCCGCTAATTGATTCGGAGCGGAATGAGGATTGCCATACGATACAATATCTCGCTGCCTAACATATGTACTTTAACATGAAATTAGTACGATTTTTTCTCCTCAAAAACGTAGACTCACACTATATGTAATAATAAAAACAAACTGACAATTCGACCCGATGGACAACGTGAAATGCTTCCTAAAATCAGCTTCGTCTATATATATATATATATATATATATTCTTAATAAAATACTTAGACCACGGAGGTCCCACTTATCCACAGTCCCTAAGCGCGTGCCCAAAATAGGAACTGTGCTGCAACCCTTCGGATATTTAGAGAAATTCTTTGCGATAAAAATTCGCTCGCACTTAGCTCTGCTATCGCGGACGATAACCTCTCTCCTAATATGTGCAAGTGAAATTGTAAGGTTGTCATTGTCATTTTCGAATTCGCCGTCTATGATATTCTCCTTGATCGTCCCTTGAATGCCCGGCATTTCGACACCTCACCGCACGCACGACGGGCTCGCAAAATGCGGAGAAAGAGATTTATCCAATAGCAGTTAGGTCGGGTTCGGTTTTGATCAGTACGGAAATTTCCTCCTTACGACACTATCCGAGAGGGTCTCTCCCCTCCACGCAGCCGGTCACGCACAGTAGTGCTAAGGGTCCCCCGGTCCCCCGCCCTCCATCTGCCTTGGCAATCAAATGCTCAGCTATGTTCTACGCTTCGCCATAGCGTTGTCGGTTCCCGTGGAGTCTGTTCCTGGCCGTTAGGTGCAGCTGCAGCTCATTTTGCTTGCGTTTGCCGAGTGGCAGCGCTTGCTGTAGTTGTAGTTGCTGCCGTAGTATGCTCTACAATCCATAGGGAGTGGCCTGGACGGGAAATACATGAATTGCATGTAGAATCGCGTCCGTTGAAAAGCAGGTGCTCCATGGCCCTGACTACATGGGTTCGTAATGACGATTCTCACGGAATCGTCACAGACAGGCCGTTTCCACTTACATACACACGCATACACACTTCGAGACGTGCCACGTTCGCCGTCGCCACCAACGAACCACGCAGCCTAAATGTCACTGCAATGATAAGGATTTGTATATGATATTATGTACATAACAATACCGAAGGGAACGAATCTCGCGTGTTGGCCTTGGTAATTTCGGCTCGCTAGGTGTTCACTATGCAGCAAGAGCGGGGGGGACCTTTTTCATAGAGTGCTTGATCAATAATTTTGCACCGGCTATACAAGGTACGGAGAGAATTGCTTCTTTCTAAGTATCTGAAACAGACAACTCCCGATCATAATGATAATAATAGTAATTATAATAACAGCATGTTTTATTTCGTTATCAGCACGATTGACAACTTGGACGGTGACTAAGTTGTCTCTCCTGCTGCCGAGAAAAGCGGGACACCGCAGGTTTCTAGTCGTCGCGCGACCTGCTGGTGACATATCGAGCGAGAAGTTCTTAAGCGTTGCAAAGGAACTACAGTTACATTAATAGACTAACACATTGTACTATACAACGAATTTCGTCGGAGTACCAGTGAACACCGTCCAAGGGTATAATTGCTTTTCGAGCTGACCCTCAGCTGCTCCCCTATCTGACAGGCCTCAGCTCTTAACATTTTTTAGGTATTACTATGAGAGGACCTGTTGGGGTCACCTTTGCTTATTCTCTTCCTTCCTCGTACCTGGCGAGAATCTTCAGATAAAGAAAGATGATAAAGAACTCCAAAGATTCTATGCGTCTGACAGGATTCGAACCCGCGTCCCTCCGGTCTAGCAGTCCAAGACGACCTCCCAAGGGTACAAATAACACGAGAGCTGAGTGTCCTCTCAGCGAACACATTTCGTTAACGCAGGCCACGGGACCAACAAGCCGCCAGGTCGAGCACAATTTTTTTTCTTACTCTTTTGACGGAGTTATAACACTTTATAACATTGAGTCTCCTTGTTCTCGTCTTCCACTCCTTGGTTCCCGTTGGGTTTCCCAAGCCAGCACGCTACAAGTTTCCCGATGCTCCGGCATGTCAAAAACGAGATGTTCCAGTCTGATTCTTCAGAGCCTTGAACAGTCAGCTCAGTCCACGATACAACTGCCTTCGGCATAAGGCTTCGTAAGACGGACAAGCCCCTTCTAGTGTGCAGATGCATATGTGCAACGGTGTCGGGGGCTCGAACCTCTATGTACCATCTGCATGTCTAAATATGACTGACTACTCGGAATCGGCAAAGTGCCAGCGGGACATTTGCATCGGACCTTGAGCAGTATTGAGGGATGCGTATAAGGGCCGAGCTCAGTGACGGGCTCATTATCGAGAAAATGTGCACGTTCAAAAGGAGCCCGCCGAAATTCGACGGGACATACTCACGCACACCGAGACGGCTGCCGTAGTTCTGCTGTAGTTCCCGGTGAATTATGAGCCTCGTTAATGCCAGTAACAGTCGATTACCACATAGAGCATTTCGTACGCTACGAACTAGTCTTGCGTTCTGCTCCATCTCTCATTTCCAAGCTGACTCAAGCCACGCATGATTGTTTTAGCGTGACACGAAGGCCGTGTGTTTGAAGGCAGGGCTGCATTCATTTTTGAATTCGTAACCTACAAATATATCGAATGTACACATCATACGCGGTTGACTAATGCAAACTATCCAAATGACCTTGCGTACATTGCGTATCCAACGAAGTACGCGCCGACCTGGCAAATCTACGCATCGTTCGGCACAGTGCAAATGAACGCGGAGCTCGAACAGGGCACTGATCCAGCTTCAGCTGAATGTACTAGCTGTCTATCCGAGCAATATTTATAATTGCTATTCCATTACTTGCTGCTATTGTGGCCGATCGCTCGTTTGTCGTTCACTGCTCATGTAATTGTAAATAGATGTAGCTGTGTCGGGAGCTCCACGTCGGCCCATTTGGGACGTTCGCATTGAAACCTTGAGAACGAACAAAGGCATATCCGAGGCCATTGTTTTGAATGCTGCAGCTGGTCTGCTATTCCGCTTTTATCTGACGTCCTCGAATTTCGCTTCTAGACCCACACCCCCCTTACCACCCAGTTCCCTTATCGCCGCGCCCCCTTACCACCAGCGCCCCTTGCCACCCGCGCCCCCTTACCGCCCACGCCCGCTTACCACCCGCGCCCCCTTAACACCCCCCCGCGTTCTGTTGTTGACCTGCAACGGCAAACGAAAATTCCACATTCATTTAGTTTCGTGCTTAGAGCAGCAATGAAAACTCCCCCCACCAGCGGGGACGGGGCTGGATGGAGCCTGTACATGGATCCGTGTAGAATCACCCCTTGGTGAGTGGATTTAACAATACTCTCATTCTTCTGAGGGAACAGACAACTAAAACGTCGGTTACAACGAGCACAAACCTTCTACCTCGATTCAGTCTCACACAAACATGATTTATTCTTGGACGCGAACATTCCTCCTGTAGGTGTCTCCCCTGCCACCCGGGGGAGCGGGGGTGGTAGCGCGGGTCCGTGTGTTTGAAGAAAATGTGCTCCTCTCGAAAAAAAAGAATTAGGTATTTCTTTGAATGATGATTTGTGTCGGCTGCCCTTCTCTTACTTGATTACTGCAGGTAGCGTGCCTTATTGCCGAACTGCTAAAAACCCCGACGGGTTGGACTCTGCGAGAGGGCTGTGCGCATTAAGCGGAGTACTGTTAATGTTTCTTCCGTGGCGTTGCTAGTAAAGGTCTTATTAATGAACCTGCACTTTTGTGCAATGCCACAGCTTCTTCTAGCTAATCTTTGTTAACCATGTACGACGATGTCGAAGGGTAAATGTGCTGTTAATTTTCACTCATATGAAAGAGGAGTGTTTGTGGAAATGGTCACCCCGATGTTCTTGTTGACATACTGTTACCCATTTACTTCAGGTATATGTAAAGGTAAAGGTAAAGCTTTATTTGTTTATTAAAGGGACTGCAGTTTTTACAATGCTTAAGTTCTCTTATATGTCACGACACGGGACTCGAACCTGCGACCTGTAGTATTAGATACTTTGTCGCTGTGGCACTTCTCAATGTTGGACTTCAGCGTTGTTCACGCATAGATTCGTGATTACTCAGCGGATACGTTTAATCGACTGCTAACGCTCAGCAGATTCGGTGCACGGTGAATTGCTGGCCATGTACCAAGCGATCGGCGTTGAACGGTGATCCAGGTCACGGATATCATCAGCTATCGGTATTTACTCGCCACGATTTTGGTAAAAACATGCCGGGGGGTGCAAACGAACCCCAGACGTTCCAGATCTTCTATTTCTGCTCGACGTGGCCGGTAGCCGCGACGCGCACGAGGGGGCAGTTTTGCGTTTTCGCGGGATTCGATCCTGTGACCTTGGTGACCTCAGATCTCGACACACCTGCGCATCCCGTCCTACTTGTGGTTACGATCTCGGAGTTTGACTATTTGGCTTACAGCCGGTCCGCACAGACCATGGTCCACCATGGTCCACCCAAAGGTACCACCAGCCACAAGTCGACAAACTTTGATTAGAAAGTTCGTCCGTTCGGGTCCATCGATTGCGGGTCCGAAAATATCGATAGAAGCCCCCAGCGAATGAGGAGATGTTGCAGACGAGCGTCCCGTTTCAATTCAGTAGAATAGCAGTACAGTCGCAACTGGGATGGGGACACGGGACGATCGACTAGGTTTTTCCTCGGAGAGTCGTAGCGCGGAGCGGATTGGAATTGTCGGAACAGCCTGATAGAGGGGTGGTGGTCGTTTGCAATTACAAGTGCACCTAGTTTCATCTCTACGCCTAACTGCTGGCTATCAGCGGAAGGAGAGGCAGATAAGACAAGAATTGGTCGTGATGTAAGCAAAATATTTGATAGTTGAATCGACACATTCAATTTGGAGATCAGCAAAATCTATAATAATCTGAGAGTCCAACGATATTTCAAAAGTGCCCTTGAAGTATCAAGCTATATATATATATATATATATATATATATAAATGACTATCAGATATATATATATATATATATATCTGATAGTTCATTTTTCGATTGGCCATTGCAGTTAAGGACGGACACTTTGCGATAATCTTTGAAATGACATACTTAGGTGCCCACATAAGTACCGGCCTTCCGAGAGATACACGTAGCGTAAGTATATCCAAGAGATATACTTACGCTTCTCAGGTTTTTTGCGCATCTGTCAGCTATCTATTAGATTATCTGTACGCCATTATGATATTTCATGCATAGCTCAGAGCTGTAGAACAGTTACAAAGGATAAACGAGTCCAGTGAAGTGATGATCTTACACCGTCATTTGGAAAGCCACACCGAAAATACGGACTATATGTTTCAACATACAAACGACAACCTTCATCACTATCACATATGGGCCACAACCTAACCTCGAGCCTATATCAGCCAAAGTCTCATCTTGTCTGACCCTTCGTAATGTCCTTTTCCAAGGGGGTATTGAGGAAAGATAGATGAATAATCCTATGGATTTCGGTCTCATATCCAGTTCATCACTGCAACAGCCACATCACACGTGACCGTGTGATGGATCCAAATGCATTGTGTATTTTTCCCGCTATGCCTGTCAACTATATAGTGGCTCGTCAATGGTGTACAGCTGAAAATTATGAAAAGAACAACGTGTTGTCGAGAAAACCTGATAAAAACGTGAAACAATGCATTTCACAGTTACATCACTATGTGCCTTTCTTCTGCCATTGTCAACTTGCCAGTACTGTTTCGTTGTTGTTTTTGTTGGAACAGCTCACCCTCAGCTGTTCCCCTATCTGACAGGCCTCAGCTCTTAGCCTTTTAGTTAGTATTACTATGAGAGGACCTGTCGGGGCCACCTTTGCTTATTCTCTGCGTTACTCGTACCTAGCAAGAGTCTTCAGATAAAGACCGACATTGGCAAGCTGACATATCTTGCCAATATTGGAAGCTAATGTGTAACGATATCTATGTCTACATTAGCTTAGCGATTCGTAGTTTACATTGTCACTTCTATCCGTACGAGTTTCTTCAAGGGCGCTTTATCCGGATGTATCATACGTCAACTGTTATCACTTGTTTCCGACAAGAATACTGCTAAGGTCTGTGCTCGGTGGCAAACGAACGCCGCAATTCTATGGTCGTTGCAAAGGTCGCGTTCGGTATTCCTTGCTAGTGCCCTGCCCTGCATCCCAAGTCCGATGGCGAACAAGAGAGAGAGATCTACGCCGCTCGAATGTATGTAACACCTCATACCTCGAGCAAATCGAATCCGTCGCCTTTCATACGAGCGAGCGTAGGGGGAATTGAATTGAATAGGCGAATGGCGACCGCTGCTCGATGGAACAAGCATCTTCCTCGGCCGGCCAGCTACGTGCCCTATCCATGAGGCAGGCGATAACGGTGGAGCACCTTGCACGAACCCCGTTACTGTGTCTCGTATCATCGTTTGTCGACCGCCTCCACCTCTGCGTAACTCGGAGCTCGGCTCAGGGCTGAAGTGGTAAGACCATTGTTTTTGGAAGAAACAGACAATTCTAGCTAAATGACGTTCATCACAATGTGAATAACGAACTAATCGTAATAGTAATGAATTGGACCAGGAAGGACAATGGGTTCATGTAGCTTAGCAATATCATTGTTCAACAAATTCGTCGACATTTAGGATACCTTATATGTATGCAACGACTTTCTCACACGGGCAGCCCACAAGGTGCCACCCCAAACACCCCCGGGCTAGATGCGTCTGTTCAATATCAGGAGAAAAAGGGCGTTCGGGAACAATCTTGGGACTCTTCCAATGAGTTGACGCCGGTGGCCTTGTGGTGCATTCGTGTTGAGGGGTTGTCCGTCTTATGAAGCCTTATGCCGAAGCAGTTGTACCGTGGACTGAGCTAAATGTTTAAGGCTGTTGGTCAGACCGGAAAATGTATCAGACTCTTCCAATGAACGTTCATTTTTCGATTTGTACAACAACAACAAAGGGATTGATTTATACACATTGACGCGATTGCTTCTTGTCGTACTCCTGTTCAGAAACCATAAGACCCCTGTGTAATGCGTAAGCCATGATGTATCATGTAGTGGTACCATAGAGTAAAGTTACGATGAAAGAAGCTAGTGCTGTATATCATATATGTAAGTCATAGTTATATCAGATGATCGAGGAGGACAGTTAGATGCACGGGTTCGATCCCCACCGTTGCACATTTTTGGATTTTTCGCCTCGATCTTACGAAGCAATGCAAAAGCAATTTTGTGGACGTTAAGGGTCGGATGAGAGTCAGCCAAATAGAAGAGAATGGTAAATGGTAAATGTTTATTGGTTTATTAAAGGAGATGCATTTTTGCAATGCTTAAGCTCTCTTATATGTCACACAGCGGGGTCACATGGAGCGCTCAACCAATCCATCCTTCATTTGCAGCCGATGGTGTTACGTGCAACACGTATCTCCTAGCTGTGTATATCTGCACGGCGACTCGAAACACGCTTCGCATTGTGAGGCTAGCCCCGACTCACTCTGTGGGCGGTGTCGCCGCGAGCGGTTGAGGACCGTCCCGGTGACGGATCTGAGACGCAAGACACTGGCTGTGTCGAGTAAATAAGATAGGAATATAGACCTTGACATGTCCATGAGGCGCCCACACCTTCGTTCGCTATCTCGGCAACTGTTCCTGTGTATCTGCCGTTAACCAAAGCCTTTAAGCATTGGAGGTACCCTGTTTCCATATCTGTCTATGACATACATTGGTATCGCTGTGGAGCATGGATTCAAGGATCTATTAGAAGACTCCCTAAGTCTTGGCTCGCAATCTCTGCCATCGCCTAGCGGAGGGGAAAACTCAGATCTACAGAGTATTGAAGCCGTCGTCCGACGAAGTCTCCCACAACGCGATTTGAAGCCACGACATCTGGCTATTTGCATCCGGAAACAACGACTTCGTCCTTACAGAGACCCATCCTAAGCCTCGATGTAGACCAAGCCGCCCAGCACAAGGATTCGAACCCACGACCGTCGGCATCGAAAGCGTAGACATAGCCACCTAGGCTGTGTCCTGAGCGGAACGATGGCGCTCGACCAAGTTCTAGGGCAGAATGCAAAAAAAGCCAGAGGTCGCGGATTCAAATCCTGTGATAGCAGACTCACTTGACGGTTCGCCCGCGTTCAACCTATATCTCCGTTCTTGTGACACATCGATTGGTCGTCGCGCACATGCTACAAGTCGTCATTACACGTCTGCTGGCCGTATGACGCCAATCGGTACCTTCATCATAGGGGCTCATCATATTTTACCACCACCACCTGGGAACGCTTTAAGATCGAGTGAGTGCTATTCTGGATAACTACTTTCCCAGATCTTTCGATCGACGTTGTTTTCTCCACGACCGAGAATCCATCGGTTCTCACTGGGCTGTCTCTTTCATATTTGCTAGAACCTGATGTTTGATATTGTAATGAGTGCTGTCCAAACAACTTACCCGATGTGTTCTGTAGATACCACCAGCGTTGCCCAGACCAATGTACATTGGAAACTAACTGCAAGCTTGCCTTTCAAGATTATCCGTGCCGGTGTTAAGGAGCCAACCAACAGACTAGAATCTTTTCACAAGTTCGATAGAATCTCTACGATAGACTTCTTTTGAGGGAGGGAGGGAGGTTCTATTGAACATCGTCAACAGTTCCAGAGAAGGGTTGTTGTCATGAGCGTCTCCCCGGTGTGTCGACATCTCTGCATGGCAACACCTTTCTTTGAGGAACAAAATTCCCTCCTTCGAGCTATTGAATGAGCGCATCTGGAGCTGTCCAGGAAGAGCGCCATCCACACCAGGAGCATATGGAAGTATTCTGATATTCAAGATAAATGTGTAGCTTTTCACTCGTTACCTCGTAATGTAAACATGCTACATTTATGATATTCGACTTCGTGTGGCCTCTATTATTCGGCACTCATGTCTCTGCCCGCCCCGCATTTGAATTATGTAAGAGTTTAGGTACTTAAACAAATAGGTATAGAGTTTTGCCTAATAATAATTTCGAACCTACAACAAGCAGGCATGCAGGAACATCTACGAGAACTAGCGCATTGTAAAAACTGCAGTTCCTTTGATAAATCTTCACTTTTACCTTGTGTTATGTAGGCATTAACTTTTTGCTCCTGCTATCTCTACAGCTATCAACAAGGGTCGACACAAGGGTCAACAGTGGAGTCGGCACATTGTCATAAGAAGTTGGAGGAAGCCTAGAAAGTCCTATGTCTCTGTTCAAATGACGCCCATCCGCTGACGAGCATTGTAGCGCTGGACACGAAATTCATTCGAGGGTTTCATGGTCTGTATGTCGCAGCACACGTATCGATCACGATTGTGCGTCTATAAATATACAATCATTAGAGATTGTAGCCCGGCACAATCGGGGTGTTAGGCCGGGGTCTGTCCGAGATCATGGTTAACCCCCGAGGAAGACGATAGCCGGCGTCGTCTCTCTGCCTCAGCACAAGGAGGGAAGGACGTTGCGGAAGAAGGATTTTGCGCGCTTGTCCCCGGTGGGCTATGGCCGGACGAAGCTACATCCAACATTCGCAAATGGTCGAAAATCATTGCCCCCTCCCCCGACGTATCAGCTATTCTCGTTACACCGAAGGTAATTTAAGGCAGGCGAACGATATGCAAGTGTTGACCTTTTGCGAGCTCTGTTTAACTAATTGCGTGAAAATCGTATATTCGTATATCACATGAGGATGTTTTGTCTGATCATTGTGTAGAGTACGCCGAATATTCAAGGTACATATATATATATATATATGGGAAATGCAAAAAATTACATATTTGTATACGTGAGTTTTTTTCGGTCTGCTAGCAGCGACTGCAGGAATGAAGGCCAAATGAAAACCTGAGCGACAGTGAGTAACGCCAGCGTTACCTGGGTGCAATCGACGGCTTGCTCGCCAGCCTTAATTAATAAGGGTGGTTCTTATTGAGAAATCGGATGTCAAATTAGGAAGCCACAAACAACTGGGATACTTGATACATCTGTTTTGTACAACATCTAATCGCCGAGCACCGTTTCGTTTCTGAGGAGTAAAACAATTGTTATTTATAAGTATGTCTTGTACACGGAATCCTTTCGGAGACTGCGGGGTTAAGCGCGAGTTTGTGCAATAATTGAAACAACAGCAATACAGGATTAATATGTCATTTATCGTGACGACCTCAATAGCGCGTCCACTACACTCTACTGTCGAGAACTAGCCCTCAACGAGCTCTCACTATCTCGGATGCGTGCAGACCGACGTCAAATGTCATCAGGTATCTAGCTCCCATAAGCGAGCTCTCGGGGCGAGCAGTGCACACGTATGAGTAACACGTATATGCACACTATAGCATGTTGAAATTGAAAATTAGACTTACCGGATTCAGGCCACAAGTCTTAGGTGGTGTGTCCTGCACCGCTGTGATAACAGATACGTAGTGCCCTATCGCGTATTTAAGGCCAAAAGTCGGGGGAGGCACAGAGGAGCGTGGGTTCGATCCCCGCCGTGGTACAATTGCGGTTTCGGGTCCGTCTTATGAAGCAATGCAAAAAGCGATTCCGTGGACGTTAAATGTTTAAGGCTGATAAGGGTCAGGCTCCTGAAAATATCGTATTTAGTTCCCCCCGATATGAAAAAGTTTCATAAGACTCAACAACGTCGTTGTACCGATTGGCCCGATGTAATTATTGGCCACTTAGATTTACAAGCTGACCGATACAGTACTGAAATAAATATCAGCAAAGAATCTTTCAGCAAAAGACACCCACAACAAACTCGCCCCTACCGAAAACATCGAGGTCTTCCGTGCTTAAGTATTACCATCGTCCACAACATTGAGCGCGAACGCCGTGGCCGCCCTTGCCAAGTGCTAACCTCGGGCCGGCCCGCCTCTCATTCTTGAACACTGTGACTTGCGTAGCAGATCTTTATAGCAAACAATTACTTCGAGTGGGTTACCTCAACATGAACCATGATCACGCGGGAGGTATGGGTAAGACTGGTGTTTGGAGAGGGTCAAGCCCTTTGGTGGCCTGGTGGTGCATTCGTGTGCTCCTCGCAATCGCAGGAGACGGACGTAGGTGCACGGGTTCGATCGCCCACCGGTGCACATTTGCATTTTCAAGGGGTTGTCCGTCCAACGAAGCAATGCTAACGGCAGTACCGTGGATGTTAAATGTTGGCTGAGAGTCAGCCTGAAAACCTCACCTTGTTTCGAGCGGATGATATCGACAGAAATTAGAATCAAATCTACGATACGATGGACTATGTGGTGCTTTTCCCAAGCCAGACAATGTACTATGCATAGGTGCAGAAGCACTGCTCTCGCCGGCATTGCTCAGAGTGCTCGTTGAATAGAACCAACCTCGAGCTGAGAGACGCGTGTATTTGCGCAGCGCTAAGCACGACGTATAGTGGAAATGCAAGAAGTTCTACCGGAGGAGGAACAGAACAAATTGTTGAAACGCTTACCTCAGATTCCTCGTAATTTTTTCAAAGGGGGCTGTTGGCATGAGGACATACCCATGCACCGTGGTTCATACGGCTAAACGACGCTGCGGTAATGTCGTAAGCTGTAATTACACTACACGTGAAAGCATTTCTTTTCAGTGTGCTAAATGGCAAATAATACTTGTCTATCAGGGCGTGGTCATAATCGGTCGCGCAAATTAGTGACATGAATAGCTTGCCTTTGTTTACTTCATTAAGAATTAGAACGCCACCTAGTCGATATTTGATCTTATCTCGTTCCGTGTGGCCATTGGATATCCAGATCTCCGCACATATCTATTTAGGACATACGGGTCTGAGGACGGGATAGTGTCTGTAAAGTGTTACTATTAGTTACGAGACCCACGCAGTTATCCTACCGACAAGGCTCCCTTGTCCTGCTCTAGCACAACATTGACGTCCCCGACGTTGACTAATCCTTGAGCCAAACAGGTGCTTGTCAAAATTGACGTTTCTGAGGCACTTTCGGTAATCTTACCATCCCTGTCACCTTACCCGTGTTTACGATCATTTCGCTCGATACGTCTGCTTCTTTGAATGCGTACTCGTGTGAACAGCGTAAATCGAACGTCTCCCAGCATCGTGCCTTGAACACCCCGTGGCTGCATATCCCCGTTGACTTTTGCATAGGAACACCTTTCCATGGAGAAAATCGGAAATCCACTTCGTGCATTTGATACAGGGCCCCATTCGATACTAGAACAGAGAGACTGGTCTTGTGTGGTCTCATACGCCTCTCTCGAAATCCTTGTATATGACACCGATTGAATGATTCTTGTTTATGGCCCGCGTGGGTGTCGCATTCAGAAAATCTCGAGAGCAGTCAACAGTGCACCTCGCCTCTCTGTACATTCGTAGTGACTCGGCGAGTTGAGCTTCTGGCTTTTCTGCCCTCGCGATGATGGCATTCGCACATTGCTGGGTTAATTATCCCGCAACTAAGTCCGGTGTGACTAAGTCCCATCGGTCGCTTGTGCTTCACACCGAATCATTTCACTTGTCACTCGTATGCAATCGATCGTTAATCCTTCTAAGATCTGATGTTGCACTAATCGGCAACTTGAGCTTAATTGAGATAGTACCCTTCCTTTGAGCGTGTGATCTACTGACACGCCCCTGCTGCCCTGTACACGCCGTTGTAATCGACTTAACTCAACGGCCATATTCAGCTCATGGCGAATCGCTTACTTGAATGCACTTGTAGATGGCCTCTTTTGGTCCTCGGTTCAAGTGGCACAATCTTGCGCCACCCATCAACTTCGACAGCAAAACGGCCACTTTGCCTAAGCCAGCGAACTCTCCCAGTATCTCGGTTACATCATTGGCCATCATTGGCGGCCAATGCTGCGCTGGACCGTTGATTGTGGTCATAGTTTCGACGCACAGCTCGATAAACCGTGCCACATCATCCTCTAATGTCGCCACAGTATCTGCCCTGAGCATGTCATCCTAATCCCCTCCCGCCTTGAGCTTTCCCCCTCGGTTACATCCGGCACCTTTTTTTTTGTTGTTTTTCGAGCTGACCCTCAGCTGTTCCCCTATCTGATAGGCCTCAGCTCTTAACCTTTTAGTTAGTATTACTATGAGGACCTGTCGGGGCCACCTTTGCTTATTCTCTGCTTTACTCGTACCTGAAAAGAATCCTCAGATAAGAAGATGATAAAGAACTCCACCAAAGCGTCTGACAGGATTTGAACCCAACACACACGTGTCCCTCCGGTCTAGTAGTCTAAGACGCTCACCACTAGACCATCCAGGGGACTACATCCGGCACCTATGTGTGATCCGAGTTCCCAACCTCGGAGTTCCCAACGTGCAATATGCACTGTCCACAGTCTCCCAATGACAAGCGCACGCCACAAGGAGGCCTTTTACCAAATGATATTTCTTTCTCTCGTCCTGACCCTTCGCTGGCAGACTTACTCGGCGATCCGTGCAGATCGATTATACCCCACAGTGCGAACGTGCATTCTCCCCTGTCAAGTATGGTGTTAAGGGCCACCGGTGGATGATTGAGAGAAAACTCGTTCGAAAACATATTCGCACGATGGGCCGCGGCAATCTATTCCTTGCAGATCACGGAAACAACGTGAGGAGTTATTTTTGGCCCGCCTCGGCGGACCGTGCGCTGTATTTCTGTTAGACCTACGTTAGTGCTGAACGATAACCGCTAGAGACGCAGAGGTTTCTCTCTCTCTCTATCTTTGCCAATGCAATTGTTTGGATCGCTATCTACGGCGCGTAATTGAATTGCAACCCTCTGACCCGCTCCGGTTTAAAAGGAAACTTTGGGGACACCTTAATTTAGGTTTGGGTCGGAAACCCGAGGGCGGTACCTGCCCTTCATCAATTACCCTTAATGACGCGTGTTTAGAGGTAATTCAAAGTGTAGCTGAACGATTCTGTGAGTACTTAAGTACGGCACATGATACAGGCACATGATACGGCACATGATTTCTCATGATACAGTTGAATGCCTCCAGGCTTCACTTGTAAGTGCGAACTGCGTAAACATTCAACACGAGCCAGACTAGCGCTTGCCAAACATTATATGGTCACGATTTGTAGAGAAGTATAAAAATTAGAATAGGCATTAGGGTTAACAGTTAAAGGTTTATCGGTTTATTAAAGGAACTGCAATTTCAACAACGCTAAAGTTCTCTAAATGTCCCCAGGTCGCGGGACCACTCGAACCTGCGGCCTCCAGCTTTTCACAACCAGAGACTTAGCCACCGTCCAAGACCCCGACCTCGCTGACGGGCAGCCTTAACCCTGTGCCTTCAACAGTTGTTCAAACAAAATATTGAGATCATCACCATTGCTTTAATACTTCTATGCATTTTTCTACTCGAGCTTTCCGGTTTTTGAATTTTAAATTGCAAATTGTGCTGGGAGCCCAGTTCCTTCTGAGCAAATACTCGTTTGTTTCATTTAGATAAAATATTTCTCCTCAAAAAAAAAGGCACCCTTCCTGCTCGACAGCCTTGGTCCAAATCCCGCACGGGCCCAATGAGTCCGCTAATGACGCTAGCTACCTTTGAAAATGATGAACAAGGCTCAATCACACCTCACATCGAAAAGTGTGACTCCGCTGGTTCCTGCCATATACTAGCATGAACGGTGGGGGGGGGGGGGTTAACATAAGGGTGCAGAGTAGGTATAAAACCAGACGAACAAGCCCGGTAGCAGACAGACGTACAAACGAGGCTTAGGTGCGCTGGACCTATTGCACACGAGAGTGGAGAACGACCAGCAAATTCGGCACAATTTTCGCGATCGACATTGACGTTGTTAAAATGCTCCCCGTACTGACTGTGCCTCTTCGGACCGTTGTTGCCACCCCTCACTACACTTTAACCGTCGCAGAGCACTCGCTCAAAAAACATCGTTGCCTTTATTGAGCCCTGCCCATTGTCGTCCCCGAGGACAGGACCAAAGGTCGAGACCTAGAGCCGAGCACAGGCCACGTCACGCGACTCGACGCGCCATCCTCAAGTGGAGGAGTTAAACGACGATGGCTCGACGGGAACGCGTTGCCGCCTGGCGCCCGTCACAACCACCGCCCGCCCGCCCCCCGGTGGCCTCTCGCCGATGTACACAGAACGTATACACCTTTCGATGAACACGGCTAGACTAGATCCCGTTTTCTCATGATAATGTTACTTATTTTTGTTATCAGGAGCAGCAGCAGCAGCAGCTCGGGTGCCAGATAGCAGAATGTCCGGATAAGGCTCCCGGGGAAAAAAACAAGGGTAAATGTAAGGGAGGGAGGGTTGGGGAGAGGGAATGCCCGAGGACGCGAAAAGGGCCAGCACTCAGGAGAGTTGAATGCCGAACAGGCTGAATTGTGTGTGCTGTGGACGCTTGTGGATGCGGCCTGCTTCGCCATTTACTGTTGTACGAAGGTAGGCTGGCCGTGCCTCGCAGAAACAACGACTCCCTCCCTGACCTCGGAGACTACGGCCGCAGCTGCAGCCGCAGCAACGGCAATTGACCATACACTACCCCTGCTGCTATTTAGCTTATGCTCGTGTATTGTATTATAGTTGCCGTCTCTCGAGCCGCCACCGCCGCCACGGCTTGTTGAGGATAGAATCAGTCAGACAACGGCAACACCATGGGTACGATACGACGTACCCATCATATACGCTGTATACTCTGCCATTGCACGAACGGGCAACGCTGAACATGCTCTGTGTATCTGACATTGTCTGTGTGCCTGTACGAATACATATGTGGTTCGTATGCTCGTATCGCTGTACGGTTGACTGCTACAGAGACGGTGGCAGCAGCGAGTGAGACAGCGAGACCGAGATAGGACACTAGAGAGCGATAGAGAGCGATAGAGAGAGAGAAAGAACATTGTGGGGTATATCTGAAGTAGAGTGGAGCAATATGCGAAATGGTTACTCATGAATTGTTAAACCCACATCCTCCGTCTCAGTTCCTCCGTGCCACCTATATACATATATAGCTGGCTGTCCCACCTGTGCATAGGGGCTGTTGTCGCTCTAGGTGCAGTCGGTCCTTTGAGAGAGAGACAGAGAAAAGTGAGAGAGAGATGTTTCGAGGAGATCGTTCGCAGATCTAAGCGACAACAGTCAGTGTATCTTGCTAACGCCTTGCTGCGACTGCTGCTGCTGCCAGTGGTAATTTTCTGCTACACCAAAATTACATGTTCTCGAGTTAATTGCATAGAGGAGAAAGGCGAACCGCAACCGGTCGCCATCGTCGAAATGAACGTGTACATAAAACTGCCGCCACTTCGGTCGTTGCGTGAGCTTCAAGCAGGGTCGAAGTTAAAAACGTGGACGGATACTCAATTTGTTGCGTAGCTAGGGAGGGTCACACGACAGCTTATGGTAACATTGTTTTATATATTGATCATGATTATCATGCGCTTTCTTATACAAGCTGTTCAATTAGGTTGGACATACGTAGTTACGTGAACATTCGATGTTAACGGTGAGAATTGGCGCGGGGAAATTTAAATTTAGTTAGATGCTAAATAAACACAATGAAATGAAATAGGCCCAGTTTCCTAGCTGATTAGTACGGGAACCGGCCTTTTTTTTTCGTGAAGGTAAAGGTAAAGGTTTAATGGTTTATTGAAGCAGCTGCAATTTCCCAATGCTTAAGCTCTCTTATATGTCACACGGCAGGGCTCGAACCTGCGGCCTCTGGCTTCCGATCGCCAGAGACTTAGCCGTCCAAGCCACTGCGTTGACTAAAAGCAAGGTCTTTTCTTGATTATTAACATTAGACTTAATTTTTTCCCCCATTGTAAGCCAGCTTACTTTTGATCCATCCTGTAATTTGTGGACAAATACAACATTAAAAGTAATGGTCGAATGAGCGAATAAATGACGCTTGCTCACAAAGCAAAAAAAAAGGTTTAAACAAATGAGAAACTTCGCCATTTTGCAACGCTTCGACAACTTCATCACTGATAACTTAATGACGTTTCTTGCTAATTCTCACGGAGTTCAGGAGGCGCTCCCTCGATGATACACCCCTTGTAGAAGAGGATTGCCGACCATAGATAACGTATGGAGATTCAGTCTCCTTGAACAGCTATGGTATAAAAAAAATTGAAGAGTAACAATGAGGTATTTAATAATTTAATATGCTATTTTTTGTGTCGAACGTCACTAAACAGCAAATTGTGTAAGTCCTGTGACTAAGGTTGTTAATCGAATCGCGAATACTCGGTTTATAATGCCATTTCAGGGTCAGAGAGTTTGGTCTGCCACGTGTTTGACTACAGCCTGCCTGACTTACAGTCAGCTGGTCTTGGCTCTCCCTCGCGAGATTCGGGCTTGCTCTCTGCGCCGGGCAAGGCCGTACCTTGCGTTTTTGTTAGTTGCACAGTGGCAACAATGCCACAGACCAGATTAGTTATCACTAACAACTGTTAAATTTGATTGCGAAGATAGTGCCTGTAAAAGTAAATACGGCTAAACCCAGATTTGAACCTCCGACTCTAGAAAACCCCCCCTTGGATTCTAACGCTACCTTCCCCACACAGTAAGTCATGCTCGCATGTTCGAGTTCGGCGATCTGATGACATTATTAAAACACTCATAGTAAAACATTGCAGTTCTGTTAATAAACCGATAAAATCTTCACCTTTCCCTACCGTACGGGTAAGCATTATCCGCATGAAATGGCGAGCTTTTGCGACAACTTATGAAGTGTCGACAACTCATGAAGTCGGTACGGCTCTTAAGCTTACACGTCATTGCAATGCGGCAATGCAAATTTACCGTAGCCGACCAGTGGGGTCAGTGGAAATAAGAGCACATTTGCATAACCTCAAGATAAGCGAATTCAATTTGTCTCACAAACGACAAACAACGAGCACAAGAGCTTCTCATCCCAAAACAAGTTGGCGCTGGTCGTCACTGTAAGTTTGTTCTGGCAGTTTGTGTTTTTTCCCTTGGTGTTGTAACTTACTTGTGGAACTTCCGTACTTCAGAGGCGCGAAACAACATATTATGAAATGTTTTCACAGACCTCGTCGTCATGGAGAAGGCCTTCGAAAAATTACGTTGAAGAACACTACTTGAACCCTTGGAAACGTACAAGCTCCGAGGAGCTCTGCAGTCGCACCTGCCGGTGGCGTTATCCCAGAAAACTTTTTCGAAATCAGCACAGGCGAAACTTAATGAATATCAATCTGGAATATA
This sequence comes from Stratiolaelaps scimitus, assembly GCA_019614645.1. Classification (NCBI taxonomy): domain Eukaryota; kingdom Metazoa; phylum Arthropoda; class Arachnida; order Mesostigmata; family Laelapidae; genus Stratiolaelaps; species Stratiolaelaps scimitus. Next base: position 212,371 of record JABWDB010000064.1, on the reverse strand, counting down.
TCATGGAACAAGTTAGAGGCGGACCAGCATCACCTGCTGTTTGTCTCGTTTGCGAACAGCCTAACGCGGCGGCTTGAGAACTCTAAGATATGGATAAGGGTCTTATTTATTTGCTAAACGAGGTGCACTTTTACAACGCTCAAGTTCGCTTATGTGTCACAGAGGTCGCGGAACTCGAATCTGAGGCTTTTTGCAGTCAGATACTTAGCCGATGAAGCCTCTGCACTAACGAAACGTTTTAGGGGTGTCAAGGTTACGCAGAGGCTTTACCGATGGCAAATGTCGCATAAGTTCAGTTAGCCTTGGCTAACCTATATTATTTGTCCTAATGACTAGGTGTCGGAATCATTATAGTCACCGGAGAGCCACAGGAAGAGTTTGACAAAATAGATTATGTGTGCAACTAGAGGTCTCGAAGGCCCAAGAAGCTGAACTACTATTGGAGCTACACTAAAGGCTATAGGACCTGAACCCTGTTGCTCACAGGGAAGCATCCCGGACGGATCTTACAGGCCGAGCTGGGCCTTAGCTTTCATATATACAATAACCGCAGGACAAAGGCAGCTGTTCGAGGGGGGTATATCTTGAACAGATGCGAACATTCCCGCCATATGGAACAAAGTATACCTTCACAATGAAAATAATGCCAATTATTATATAATACAATGTTTTAGTGAAGCGCGTAACCGATACTGCTTGACTAACCTTAAAGGTATAGACATAACAATGAGTTGTTTCGGGCTAAGGGCAAAGTAGCACACATTCGTATGCCGCGGAGTTCTCGCACGATTCGTGAGAACTTAAACAACATTGGCTGCCAACTTGAGTAACTTGTTTGTGCGTTATACAAGAAGCGTCGCGAAGTAAGAAATTTCGCCTTTAAACCGCGAAAAAAAAAACTTCTTAGACAGCCCCTTCTTGTCCAGCCCTCGGTGGCCTGATGGCGCCTTCGTGTGGGCCTGCCTTGCAACCGAAGGGGACACGTAGGTTCACACAGGACTTGTTGGCTAAATGTTGAAGTATAAATGTTGGCTGTGCCTGGGAAATTTCCTTTTTTTTTGACAGGTTTACTTTTAAAAGTGAATTATGGAAAAGGAGGTATAGACAATGATAGGAGTCGGCCAACTTGGAATTTATTCAACCACGCGATAACAGCTCGAAGGCCGTGTTATAAACGCCAAGAGAGTTATGCCTATAGAATTAGCATAATTAACTTCTTTATATATTTTGTGCATTTCTACTATTATAATAATAATTATTATTATGAAGAATAAATACAACATAGATTATAAATCCATTATTGATAAGCATTTAATAATTATAATACATTAATAAATATGTCAATGTTCTAAAATGAATGAGCATTTGAGGGACGTCCCAAATTCCCAATTGAACATATATATATATATATTTATATATATATGGGTAAATTTTGCGAATACGATTATTATGACATAGTTCAAAAATAATCAACACCCTGAGTCCCTGTTTTATTACTAAGACACATGAGAATTTTATAAAAAAAAGCCGGAGTGTTACCATCAAAACTCTCTCTATCTCTCTCGATCAAATATGTGTGTGTGTGTGTGCTAATTAAAACAGTATAAATCTTAGCGGTCTAATGTCGTGATAATTCCGCACGTTTCACGTATTGGATCGTAGCTACCCAAATAACCCCAAGTGGATGACGCCCCGATCGACTCGAAAGTAAGATCAATAAACTGCACTGGCAGAAAACAGAAGGTTGAATACTCTGGAGGTCTTTAGGTACTAACCTTTCAAGTGTTCACCTTGCTGGGACCCCCAGAGGAGACATCCGTTTGCATCAGAGGTGGGCACAAATTCAACTCACCTTCGAGTACCTTTGTGTCCTGGCGCTCAGCTGCTGCGATCAGGAGGTCGCTGATCGCTCGGAGCGACTGAGGATCAAGTGACAATCTGAAGTCGGGCTCTTTAGTTTTATGGCGACGAGGTACACCTCAGAGGGTCTCTTTCACGACTTCGAACGGCGTACGCATCGAAGTGCTTCTCTACGCGTAATCAAAAGACGTTGTCAGATGGTCTCGGTATGACTGATTCGCATATTACGAATGTTAAATAAAAAAGCAATTATAAACACAAAAAAAAAATATATATATATATATATTATATATATTTGTATGTACTATATACATCATATATAAAATACATTGACCCATATTCCTGGGGCATTTCGAACATGAAAGTGCGATTTAAGCTCGCTGCTGTATACATCCTATGACTTGGATGCCATTTCTACGCGAAAGCCGTATGGAGTCCTCCGTCATCCCCTGAGTACGTCTCGAAGTTGTAATCAAAGAAACATAAACTTCAGCATTGGCTCCCTTGATCGATAGTTTGCGACAGCTGTAATAAGTCTCCAAGCCTGTCCGTTTCGACAGCAAATTATAGCCTAGACGACCTCAAGTCTTTTGACAATTGTTTGTATTGAGGTTTGAAGTCACTCAGCGACATCGAATGTAGGCGTACGCTGACGATCCGTTCGACGTATTTCTCATGTTAGCGTTTTCCATACTGACCTTTCAGTTCGTGCAGTATCTCTCTGTGAGAAGAGAGAACTCATTTCAAGCTTCGATCAGCGTTACGCCAACCCGTGATTCCAGCAGCGACACACAAAGAAGGTTCAACAACAAAAATGTCGTCGAGTATAACATTTCAATGGGATGATTAAAATTTGAATACTGCTAGCTGGCGGCGGTGTAGCATCGTTAATTCGGACCGAGACGAGTCAGTGGTGAGGCAACTCGTCTTCGGTAGGAGGCAGCTGGTAGGGATATCGGTAGGCAGTCGTAGGCAGTCGAGCAGCAAGGAGAAGTCGAACAATAGAGCCAGTTCTAGCATCCAGTTACCGCGGTACATCGGGTCGCGTCAGGGTTCGTCTGTAGTCGAACGGAGAGCGTAGTCGGCGCTATCGTACGACTGAGGGGTTGAGGAATAGATCATTTGTCGTTATTTTGCTATGGCCATTGCAGGTCTGACGTCGACGACGCAAGCCCCGGATCAGGCCCGAAGAGGGCGAACTGGCGTAGATCTGGACGCCTGACTACACTAGCTCTCGTTCGTTGGCTTGTCGTGGCCAAGTTGATCCGAGATCCGACAGTTCTGCTCAGGTGTAACCATAGTTGGCTACACGCGATCACTAATCAGTTGGTTCGCTCTAGTAAATGTTTACCTTCCATCCTAATGATTTTGTTTGCTGTGCCACAACGTATAATTATATATGATTAGCTCTTGGGTGAAAAATGTTGATAACAATCACGGCAAAGTTTCCCGAATACACCGTTACTCGTCTGCAATTCATAAACCCTGCGGGGCGCTCAAACTAAAGAAATCCCTTCTGGCTGCCTCATTAACGGCCCCCATTTCTGTTCGTGACAACTGCAATGCAACCAGTTCGCTAATTCAGTCAAAAGTCATTTGTCGAGTTCAAGCGGTTTGCCGAACACGAAACACAAAACACAAGAGCATTTTCGTTACATAATCCAACATGAGAAATTGACCACTTCGCCCAGTGTGACCGTCCGTGCTCCGCTACGAGGACCCTTACCTCTACCCAGCAAAATACGTTCGTCTTCGGCGTCTTCGACGGCTAAGTCTTTGGGTGTAACAAGCTGAAAGCCGCACTGGTCCGAGCTGCCCCACAATGTCCTGAGGACATATATACGAGAGAACTTAAGCATTGTAAACATTGCACTTCCTCTAGTAACAAACCAAAGGGTTTTCACGGACGACTCTCAGCCAACGTTCAACGTCCACGGTACTGCTTCTTTTTGTCGTTGTTTCGTAAGACGGACCCCTTGAAAATGCAAATATGCACCGGTGCGGGATCGAACCCGTGCACCTACGTGTCTCTCCACCGACTGCAAGGCGCGAATGCACCACGAGGCCAGCGGGCGTTCGACTTAGTAATAAACCAATAAAGCTTGAACTTTACCTACAACACACTAATGGCTAGCCTTCCACAGGTCATCTTGGCAACGTAACACACCAGTCCGTAGCATCGAATGAATGCAATCGACCTGCACATACATCTGCTGCTGATAGTCTCTCTATGGAGTTTAGATCGTATAACTTATAACTCCATCGCTATCGGTCTGAGTTCGAGGGACTAGATCCGATCCTTTGTCTGTGTCGATACCCCTTTACGTGAAGGCAGACCGTGTGCCCGTATACTGCAGATGCTTATGATCCGACTTCCGGCTATCTGGAGTGGACAGCGTGAATGGACCGCCACGTCATAGTCCTCCAGCTCCAGCTGCTCCTGCTGCTGCTGCTACCGCTGCGACGTCAATTGTGGCTTTGTCATCGTAACACCTTGCGATCGTCGCAGATGTTCAGGGAATAGAGCTCTAAGATGGCCAAGAGGCAAGAGTAGCCCCCTGCCGTCGTTCGTGAACGGTACGAACGATGGCGTCATTTCAACGGGGGGGGGGAATAACGGAATGGATGACCTTGTCAACAGCAACAGTGGCCGCCTAGATGAGGCTAAAATGCTGCGAATCTGCGGTTGCATGTGTTATATATATGCACACAGACATACATCCACACATATACGACCGGCTATGGCGGATTATACTGCCGTCCCCATAGTCGCCGCCACTATCTACTCTGTGACGATATCAACAGTCCAAGACGAAGAGTCCAGCCGGACCGGCAGCAGCAGCTCCGACGGCCGCGACCATCGCTCGCAGCCTCACGATTGCCATCTGACGATGATACCTATGGTACTCGAGACCCTGAACACTAACCATGTCCTCCCCAGCGATCGAGGTTTGGACCCCGAGACATCAGCGGGGGGGGGGGGGGGCAGCCGCCTCAGCGGCACCAACAACTGTCCCTACCCAATGCTTCTACGATGTGCGGCATGTCGACATCGTCAACGTTCGCGACATCATCGTAACATCTGCGGCTGAGACGGACGCAAAGGGACGATCGCGGCCCCAGCTCAACTCAGCTTGGTGGGATCCACGCATAGAGATCCAGCTGGCCAGCCCTAGCCCCCACGAGCTGGCTGCAGTGCGTGAATAACGCACACGCCGTGTGACACGGTGGGTGGTGGCAAACGGCAAGCGGCAGTAACAGCAGAAGTGGGTCGAGTCACAAATGATTCATGAGAACGATAGTGGTGGCGTCGGCAGCGGCGACTTCTTTCACCGAACGCCGCCTCCACCGTGTTCTACTGTCTAAGACTACCGCTCGTGAGGGCCTGGTGAGGGCCTGGTGAGGTCGATTCGCATAGTGGCAAAGTATTGCACACTGCCGTATGATTGAGCTTACGAATTCGAATGTACTGCGATGAGCTGTACACGCCTCGTGCACGCCTGTATGCATGCACGCACGCACGCTCGTGCACTTTTGCAGATAGAGAAACCCTGTATTTCTCTGCAAGCTGAGGCTCGGCTGTTAGATGGACCGGTCTGCGAGAGTGACACCGTGCTTGTAAATGCTTATTACCTTCTAAACCTTTTCGTTGAATTCAACAGGAAGCTATGATCAACATACATGTTTGTTTTTAAAAAATTCAACATATACTGCATTATATTTCATGTGTTGTATGTTCCAGCCGAGAACGATACTATTATATGATCAGGTCGTTGCCACCGCTGGGCCACCTCTGGGGAAGGTGGTAGAAGTGACAAGAGAATTGCACAAAGCTTCATTATCATATAATTTATATATACCTCTGCCTGATTCATTTTTATGGAGAATTTATTTATTTATTTGAATATACTATATAAAATGAATAAATATATAAACACACCCTATCCAGCAGTCCAAGGAGCTCATTACTAGACCATCTAAGGGACTAAATTTCTCCATTTGTATATGCCAAGTATCAAGCATTCGCCGAGCGTCATCTCGTCCCGGCATTGTCACCAGCAACGTAGCGATTTTCCGAGGCAACTCCATAGCCTTAGACATTTAACGTCCACGAGACTACTTGCGGCATTCATGCTTCATAAGACGGACAACCCCTTTAAATACCACTGTGCAACGGTGGGGATCGAACACTTCACACCAGCCTGTCTGACACCCCTTGACATGCGACCGCTGGCAAGCTACCCTATTGAGCTAGCCTGTTTCGCTGCTGCGTTTATTCAGTGACCACGAAGTTAAGCTTGCTTTCAACTTACAACAATGTTCTCGAACAAATCTTAACCCGGTTCAACTGAGTTTGGAGTGTGAAGTACGCTATCTTCACATGGATATTTTGTCTATTACAATTCGGAAGATCCGCGAGTATATAAAAAAAAAACGGATCACCATGTTCGTGTTCAAACTGGTGTAACCGTGAAGGTAACGGTTAAAGGTGACGATTCCATTGGTTTATTAAAGGAGCTGCAATATCCATCACGCTTATGTTCGCTTATATGTATATGGCCCCGACAGGTTCTCATAGTAATACCTAAAGGTTAAGAGCTGAGGCCTATCAGATAGGGGAACAGCTGAGGGTCAGCTCGAAAAACAGTTACTATATGTATATGTGTTTCAATAAATTCTATAGATAAGACACAAGTATATATATATATATATATATATATATAATTCGGAGCAAAAATAGAGACGTGGTCAGTCAGCTGACAGAACGGTGGGAGACCCGGGTGCGACGTTCGACAGCAATCTGAATGCAAATATTCGTTCACATCGCAGAAGTGCAACGCTAATTAACAGAGCGCAAGGTACACTGGAATTATACCATGAAAAAGGCTGTGGTTAGACTTGAATGTCTCGATAGCAGGAGAAACCGCAAGCATTTCCATCGATGGTAACACATTGAACATGCCAACTCGTAAATTGGAAGGAGAGAGAGAGAGAGGGGGGGGCAGATATGATAGACCAATGCATTAGGAGAGTATCAAATCTGGTTCCCGATATACATGAGGATATGCAACAGTCGAATACAATTGCTAAGAGAACATTGTGAGGATTGCACTTCTTCACAACATTTGCATGTGTGTCATTTGTCTCGGCGTCATTCGCCTTCACAGCGACCACATCTCAGAAGAGCCGAGACGAGGGCGAATTTCCTGCCGGGTGTGTGCGCCAAGCAACAAGACTCTGAAAGAGTAGAAAGCTCAGAGGAAGAGGGGACGAACTTAACTAGGCGGACAAAAACAACCTTAGTGAACCCCAAAGAAAAACGACCTTAGAAACGACCTTCTTATACGTGTAGGGCTATTATATTGATTCAACCGTCTAGGCGAGGCAAGCACGGCAAACCCAAGGAAGATATCGTTAATAGTAACGAAAGGGTATCCATGGGAGGGATTCCCGGTTTTTTCAGCAGATCAAGTGCAAAAATCCTTCGCCAAATATAGGCGATAAAAACGGCCCGAGGAACCTTGACGGACTTATCATATATTTATTTGTTAGCACGCATTATTAATGAACTACTAATTGTTGTTTACATCGATTCGCTTGTACGTGTCGAGCAGGCACGCAGAAGAAGTCACGGTAAGAAGTCGTGGTTTTGCGCGCGGTTGAAACCGTTGTTGGTTGAGAATTAACGACGGTTGAAGAGACTCAGTAAACTCATTAACGAAGCTCAAACAAGTCCTTATCATCATCATCGGTTACACATGGTATCCAAATGTGATCGGGGTGTAACTCTCAGCCAGAAATATCTCACGTCCACAGTATTATTTTCGGCATTTGAGATGGGTCCTTTTAAATGCAACACGTGCAACGTTGTCGCGAGATCGAGCCCGTGCGCCTACGGCCGTCTCCTCCAGTTCCGGGGCGGACGCGCACGAATGCGCCACCAAGCCCCCGAGGGGTTCAACCAGTGATGATATCTAATTTCGTAGCACTATCCACGTACCCCAACTCTGCTGCGTGCGTTTAGCGCTCGGCCGGCTTTCGATGAAAGCTAATTGATGGCTGTCTAGGTCGTACGTGAACGACGCCGTTCGACCTTGTGGCATAATCTCGCCTCGATTCTGTATAATAAAATGAAGCAAACAATCGACCACAGAATCACGATTGGCTCTCTCTCTCTCTCTCTCTCTCTAAATATATATATATATATTCCGACTATTTTACAGGATCGAGCACAGACACGTCCTACCACCTCGCCGCTAAACGACGGAAAGACGAGTGGCATATAACTGTAAATGTGACAAAGAGAACGCAAATATTGTAGATGCCGTCCAGCGTCTTAACTCCATAGATAAAGTCTTGCTTCAAAAAATGATGTTGAAACAACCGACGATGGTTGCAAAAATGTTTGATATTGTCGAAACTACGACAAGATCCAAAAGGAATATACTCCCAAAATGTATAGCCACGAAAAAATGTGTTAATGATTTATTCCCCTGGAGACTATCACGCGCACATCACGGGCACGCAACGTACGCAACCGGAGCCAAAATTGAAAATGCACATAAGTGAGACTTGTAGCAATTATATTATACCTTTGAATAAAGTGTTTGTTATTATTATATATATACATTTATTATATTATAAATATTATTCTGTTATATCAACAATGTCATACTCGTAAGCAGCCCTCTGCTAGATTCTGTTGAGTATGCCTACGTCACATGTTGACGCTGTGCTTTCGTTGTTCAGCCAATCGACGTTATTGAAATATCATACAGCTGAATTTGGGTAACTTCCTCTACGTTCCCACACTCGCGTGTCTCAAGGAAACTTTTGTTCTGCTCGTGTAACTCTCAACGCTGGCGTAGAGGCGCAAATAAGTTAATGAACGCCGTCAGCGCGGTGGGGGGTTTGCTTGAACCTAAGTTTGATCGATCTGTCTCCCGCGACCTGGTGGCATATCGTTCAAACTTCGGCATTGCCAAAAAGAAAACTGCACTCCCTTTAATAATCCAATAGAACCTTTACTGTATCCGAAGCAGGGTAAGCCGTTGTCATATTGCATTAGCCCATTGAACCTCACCGTTTCCGTAGGTAGCACACAAGTAGGTTCATTCCTGTCCATATTCAATGTCTTAATCGCCATTGAATGGCTCGATTTTGAGGGTTCGATTCCTCGGTTCTCAAATCCTTGACGATTTCACCTCCTTTTTTTCCTTTACGTTTGCTTTACGTCTTCCCTTTACGTTTTCTTTTACGTTTTTCCTTTACGTTTCATTTGCGTTTTTCCTTTACGTTTTCTTTTACGTTCTTCCTTTAAATTTGCTTTATATTTCCTTTATGTTTTTCCTTTTCTCTTTACGGTTTTCCTTTACGTTTTATTTACGTTTTTCCTTTACGTTTTCTTTACGTTTTTCCTTTACGTTTTCTTTACGTTTTTCCTTTAGATTTTCCTTACGTTTCCTTTGCGTTTTTCCTTTACTTTTCCTTTACGTTTTTCCTTCAAAAGACTTCCCATTCGTTCCCCATAACTGTTCGAACCTCGGAAATGCACAATCATACCTCGAGTGTGCAGAGCTATTCTACCTAAGATAAAGTGGTGGGTGTCGGAACGAAGTATGATTAAATGTTTGATTTAGAAAAAAAAAGTAAGATTTCGACGCATAAATATCGCAGTCGATAATTCCACCTCGTATTTCAGATCGAACACAATACCGATATGAGACAGCCGCGGATGATTGTGAAAAATGATTGGTCTTGGAGGAGAATTTACGATGGGCCGACAAAGTATTAAACTAATGATTGTTGGTTCGAATCGGCAAGAGGACGCCTTTGACGATAATCAGCCGCTCGCGACACTTTCACTAACTTTTACTAATACGATGTAGGAAAGTGGAGAAAATTAGTGGTCATTAATGACATATGTCATACATAGGTAAAAAATTGTCATAATTGTAATCATTATAGTTAATTATATGTCGATTGCGAATTGCTGTGCAAGTACTCGTACAGGCGAATGAGAAGTACAATACTATGTCATTTGTTAGTATCTTATATATATATATATATATATATATATATACACACACTTAATTAGTAATATAGACTGCACAGAACAAATACCCGTTGGCGGCTACCGATTTTTTTCATTTGATTTAATTACACCTAGATATGAGCATTTTACCCTTGAAGATTCTGCTTTTTGCCATAACCTCTGTAGATTCCGGTCCTGCCAGGTTTACAATGTCCCATGTGTTTTTTTTCAATTTTGCAATTTGTCTCTGGACAACAGATCTACAAGAGGTTTACATCTAGGTCCGCCTGGATGATGTCGTCTCTGTGTCAGCAGGTAAGTTTGCATGAAGGTATAAGCATCGGTGACTAACCTCGCAGCTTGATACTATGGTCTCAAAGGCCGCGTATGTACGCCTCGTTAAGGATTCCTCTCCCAGGTGAGTAAGGCTCATACACTTCCCCTTCTAAGGCTTTTGTTACGATTCAGGATTGCGTCAGAAAAGGTGGAAACAAACAGGATAGTGAGACGCTTGATATTCTGAGATAGTTTTCAAAGGCTAAAAACAAGGCGAAAACGCCCGTATATGGCGATTTTCATTCATACGCGCACTCAATCACTCACCAGCCAATGCTGGCCATCTTAAGCAGAGCTTTTTTTTTAAGAGGTTAAAGGTAAATCCTGCATGGAGACACCAGGCCTCACACTGAGGTATTTGCCTGGTAGTGTCAGACTCTTACTGACTAAACCCAAAACCGATTTTGACATTTGGGGCACTGACCGGGACTGTCAGAAGTATTACTTCAGTCAGTGCCTTGCAGGGACCGGCAGTTGATTCCAACCATGTCCTATCCCTCAGTTCCTCCTCTAGGGCGAACCCTCCCACCCCAGCCGCAGCGGGTGGGTTCCCGGCATTTTCCCTTCGGACCAGCTCTGCTACCCGTGCCCGTTCTAGCCTATTCTTCTCCCGGACTTAAACAGTGCTTGGCGCCACTATAATGTATTTCCTTAAGGCAGAGTTGTAAGGTAAAGATTTTACTGGTTTATTGACGAAACTGCAGTGGTCCTACAAAGCTTGAGTTCTCTACATGTCCTCACCAGGTCGAGAAACAAGTCGAACCTCGAAACCTCGCCCACATGCAGCCAGAGGCAGCCTAGTCGTCGTAGCCACCTCGCTGACAGTTTTTGAGACCGCGAGTCGTAGCAAGGCCGACCTAGACGAGCAAACATCTGCAACCTATCGAGCGACAGTTAGATCGAAGGACATGCACAGCCTGGCCGCACAAGAAGACAAGTTTCTTTCGATTTCTTGTTCGTCTTTCAATTCTACCCAATGTATCTGACCAAACCCATCGGCAACATTCGGACATTTGTCTCGGGAGAGCTTTGTGACATACGTTGAGAAACAATACTGTTATTTCGCTCGAGCCTGATGTCTCCTAACTGGATTGCTGGATTGTGAAACGGATTTAGTCAATTTCGTGTTTAGTTTAACCGGAGCCCGCTGCGGAACCAGTTTTGATTTCGAGTGAATTGGCTAACCGGCCACAGTTGGTAGATAAGAATCGATTCTTGATCGTTATAATTAGTTATAATTAATTAATTAGTTATACCTTGATAGTGACATCCAACCACAATTATCGGCAGTGGCGTGGAGAAAGCCGTTCGGCTCGACTTCGCCTCTGCGGCTAGTGCACTACCAGACGCTTCTCTGCCATTTCACTTCAGTGTACAAGTTTGTACTTCGGAGCCGACAGGCCCGTTCGCGCCATTCGTGCGCGGTGCCGACTCCCCCCAGCCACCTCGAATCAAAGAGCTTCGAATGGTTTGCAGGTAGGAATAGGTAACATTGGGGGTCCAGCCGACCCCATCGGCTATCTGGCATGTACAACCCTGTGGTCTACTGCCTTCGGCAGTCACCCTCGAAGCGGTAAGCCTTTCTGGGCGATTTGGCGTACACCTCCCTCCTGGGTGCTATTAGCATAAATTGAGTTCCGCGGATGTGCTATGGCCTCGGAAGGTACGCGACTCGGTGGGTCCATTCCAGCGGTATCACAAAGGAATGAAGACGCACAATGGTGCCCTATGAGGTTTCCTCCACCAAAAGATACTTGAAGGCTTACCCGCCCCCCCAGACCCCACCGTGTGCAAGACTGTTGGCCGCCAGTCGGGTGACTGGAACATGTGCCATGGAGAGAGAGTGTGTGAGCTATCATGATGCTCAAATATAGTAATGAATTGTGTGTCTTGAGACGACAAGAGTTAAAGGACAAATTGGCGATTATGCTGGGCATTATTATGCGGATATCCTGACATTATTATTGGGATATTCTGATATAAAGATGCATTGCTACATCCTAAGTCACACCACCGAATGGAAACTGCGAAGTGTGGTAAATGGTAAATGTTTATTGGTTTATTAAAGGAGCTGCAATTTTACAATGCTTAAGCTCTCTTATATGGTTATTCAAAGCATTGGCCATTCAGTGCAGCCGAGAGATATTGCAAAAAAAACAGCACTCAGAGCAGCTAAAACACTATGGAAAATAATGGAAGTTTCAAGGACCGGCTGCCAACGCGATCCACCATCAACAAAAAAAATACAAGTTTTCAAGGCACTTCAACAGATTGACGGTTCAAAGCACTTTGTTCAATTTCTAACAGAGGGGCAAGGTCTCAGTCTCACGGACCGAACTAATCGCGGAGGAATCGGAGTCTATATCTTGACTTGGTTTTCTTTTCTTTTTCAATGACGATCATGTGAAGATGCTGTATGGAATATTAATCGACAAGGAGAAGGAGTTCGAGCGAGTTCAACGGCAGATTAATCGATCGCAGCAATGATTCGTTTAGAAATACTCACCAATTTCGTGGTTTTCGGCCAAAATCCTACGCTCTGAAAGAGGATCTTATCGAGAAACCTGTACGGTTGAAAATTACCCGGCATACACAAGTATCATAGGTAGTATACGCGAGGCAAGCGAGCCTCAAGAAATTGGTCATAACCTGACGGTTGTCTTTTCGGCAGAACAGAAATTGGGCAAAAAAAAATCTTATAGTGAGGGTAGTCTTCTTGACGTAAAAGCAGTTATAAAGATAGTCTTCCGCATGGCATATGCCGGTTGTGGACAAACTTGCGATAATAATCCATAGAATAGGTAAGAAGTAGCGGCTTGAAGAAAAATTACATTCGAAGGATCTTACCTCGTCGGAAGTCGATGGAAAGATATACGTAGAAGAAATACGGGCTGATGATCATGTGTGTGTGTGTGTGTAAAATTTGAATAGCTCAACGTATAAAGTATAAGTATATATTATAAATTATATTAGAAAAACAGTTGGGGACAGTTGGGGTGTCAAGCCGAGGCCTGAGTTCATCGTCTCTCCGAAGAGAGGCGACGGCATTGAATCTCTGCCTCTGCACAGCGAGGGACAGGCGTTCGAGAAGGAAGGATCGTGCGCGCTTGTCCCCGGTGGGCGCGGACCAGCGCCCGTGGTAAGGTAAGGTAAGGCTTTATTGATTTATTAAAGGAACTGCATAGAATGCTGTGGAAGCTAACAGAGAGACCCCACCCACGTAGTTTCGACCCACAGACCTAACCATCTAATAAAATAGCCAGTCTCAACGAACTAAATGGCCCATACAACAAAATGGACAAGCGCCTACGTGTGAACAGAGAAATGACACAGAGAAATTTTCACAAAAAACAATCTCAATCTAGTCACAATATGCTCCGATATGCTACGAAGTATTTCCTACCAAGCGAACTTGTCAAATAAACAGATTTTGAACAGTGCCTCGACCGAGTATCGCGCAGCTAAAATGCTACCGATGCCGAGCTGAGGTAACATTGGAAACCAATATAGCGGTCGTGACTAGTTAGCTGTGTTCGATGTGGGCGCGGCTCTGGCTCTGCCAGATAAATGCTCAACATTTGGAGAGAGAAAGAGAGAGAGACAGATAAATAGAGAGAGAGATAGTGAGAGCGAGAGGTGCTTCAAGGCAACCTCGAAGTTTCACGGTGTCTAATTAGCACAAGGATGAAACAACAACGGGGCTCCCTTCGACCGTCCTCTCGGACTGCTCTCATTTGGTTTTTCTGATGTTGAGACTAAATGAGTTCAGACATTACCGCGATCAATGTTTACCAATGACTTGTATGGCGGACGAAAGTACCCCTCAGATAGACATCTAGATAGAGATTGGGGACGTCCCATTGCAACTATCGAGAGGATAAATGGGTAGAATGCTGCAGTCAACAATTGCTCGAATGAATAGCGCCGCCATGTGGAACGCCGCCGGTTCACTCTGCAGTAGTAGTAGTACTGCTTAAGAACATCTATATTGTCTGAATATATATATATATATATACACATATTGTTAAACCTAACCTTTGAAATAAAGCGTTATTATTATTATTATATATATATATATATATATATATACGCCACAATCGGTCGATTACTTTTTTTTTTTTTTTTTTTTTTAGAGGAGGAAATTTTCCTTAAACGCACGGTCGATTACTAGACAACAGAAACTGTCAGTATTCGAAAGGTGCGTCTGAACAAAGGGTCTCAAAAAAGTCGATAAATTAATATATTTTTTAAACTTCTACCATTCTTTTAATGTCAACTCGAATATTGGAAAATTGCAGCCTCGTCAACAAGCCGCATTGCGAATGAATACATATATATATATATATATATATATATATGTAATCCCCCCCCCATACCCCCCATAATCCCTAGAAATAATTACTAATTTCTGTATGTTGGAATAAATTACACAAACAGTGAATTGCATATATATATATATATATATATATATATATATATATGAAGCCCCCGATTAACAATGCATGTCCATGAGATATTAATGAATTTCTTGCTAATTCACTGCATTCAAATCGGCAATCAAATTCACTCTGATCTACCAACGACGACGAGACATCTACCTGAATATACCGACACCAATGAAAAGCGCGCCTGTTTAGGGATATATACAAAATGTGAAATTTCATTTATTGGTGGGTCAAACTCGCATTTTGCTCTACAGAAATCGCAGAAGAGCTTCTCGCATCAAGCTCGATCACAGAGTTGAGAACAGGTGAGGGTTGGCCAAGTGGATGATTTCACACATCAGGACAAAATGGCGACAGGGAGTAATGCTGCAAATAAAATGCAAAGATCTACCGCTCGCCGGTTCATATCAATGTGTGTGTGTGTGTGGCTGTGTGGTTACATTATTAGCGGAATTCATTATGGGATTAATTAATTCATTGGTGGGATTTGAAGTCGATTTCGTTTTCCCACCCTACCCCATCCCTGCTCATGGTTCATGAAGAAGAACAACGTAACGAATATAACGTTGAAATTGCCCTTTTTAGGTTCCGCTATCGACCTTGGTACTTGTCTATTATGGTTTCCTCGTAGTATCCACCAGTTCTCCACGTGTCCGTCTCAATATCTCTCTCTCTCTCCGACGTCATCTTGACTAACAACATGTGAGACGTTTATATGAGACAGTGTCATTCTCTGTAAATCGTACGTGTTTCTCTTCGACACGGCGGGTGGTCATTGCATCACCCTGTGCACCCTCCGGGGAAGCTTCAATACAACAATACTGACTCATTCCACTCAATACAAAGCCCCTCTCCATTGATCTACACGACGATCTCACTCCTATATCTATCGGCACATGTATATATATATATTATTCTCTTGGAATAGCAGTTTTGTGTTCAGAGTTTGAATGTTCTGGGTATATTCACCTCTGCTTCAGAGATTTGTTTATTTTTCACTCGTACCCAGAGACCAACACTCGCCTCCTTTAACAGCTGTCTGTTCTCTGCTATACAATTCATGGGGTGTCCTCCCTGTGATTAGATAGATGACATTCCCTAAGGGAATTGATTATAATCGCGCTCGAATATCATACTGACACAATATATATATATATATATTTATATAAATTAGGACTAGATCTATTAATTAATCACTCATCTAGTGTACTTGCCGGCGTCTTCCCCATCGGCGTTCTCTGAGTACAATGAATCCGTTCATCATTATTGATATCATGCATTGTCATTGTTTGCGCCTATGCAGGCGTCTCGCTCGACTTCGAGCCAGACCACGACTCGTGAAGGGACAGCATTGTCTGCATCATCGACGTTCTTCGTCGCCTTTTTCCTCATCCGGATGGTTACTTCAGTACAAATGATGGGTCTTTGAGGAATACGTGAGGAAGGATTTGAGATTTTGTCAAAGCAGGCCACTGGGCTCTTTCGCTCTGCGCCGCTAACGACTTCAAGCATACGGAGGCTGAGAAGAAGCACAGCCTTAAAATCGTGGTAGTCGCTGTGCTAATTAAATCTGAGGAGGTCTGTGATGCAGTTATTAGCGAGATGTATATTACTCGGTGAACTGTCTATCGAAGGCAGAGGTAAAGGTTTAGGGGTTTATTAAAGGAACTGCAATTTTTACCGTGTGTAAGTTCTCTCTCTCTCTCATATTATGTTTGCGTGTCACTAGATCGCGGGAGAGAACTCGAACGGTGCCGTTGGACTCTTGCTTTTCTTTCAGTCATAAATACATTTTCCAGGCTGACTCACAGCCTTAAACGTTTAACGTCCACGGTACAACTGCTTTTGGCATTGTTTCATAAGACGGACAAGCCCTTTAAATGCAAATGTTCAACGGTGAGAATCGAATCCGTCCACCCACGTCCGTCTCGTTCGATTGCAAGGCGCACACGAACGCACCACCACGCCAACGGGCTGTCGAGCCCGGGCCGCGGCACGACAGCCAGTGAAAACTCAGCCACCGATGTCGAAACCACCCATCGAGCTGACGAAGTAGCGAGATTAACCTGGACGATCTTCGTTGGGGGAAAAAAACGCGCAAGTCATTGCGCGGGCAGTCAATACCTGGGTAGGTCTCTACCTTGACCATTGTCACTCATAGTTCGCCGGAGTGTGCGCCTTGGCGATTGTTCATGATATTGCCATGTCCCCTTTTCATTCCCGTGGGTTCAGTTACGAAATTTCGCTAGATATTCCTGATCGTACACATACACACGTGATGGTTGAACGAGGCTCGTTCAAAATATGACCACAGACATCTGCTCGAGTGTGACGTGACCGTAGGAGCGAGTCAAGCAGTAGTGAAAAACAGCGGAGAAAATCGATGCGGGCATGTCTATGTGTCCCCTGCAGAAGGTCTGCGAAAGGTCACGATACGTGGTCTGGCGGGAACTGTTCGAAGCATACAGCGGGAACATATGTGTGGCATGAATCGAATTGTCACATGGTCAGCCATCACTGGCTACGGATGACACAGGCTCTACCCCTTAGACACGAGCCTTGATGGTGAGTACGCACACTATACATATACATACATACGATGTAATGTCGATATCCTGTTCTATTGTTGATCTTGTTATTATTATTACTATCATTAGTATTATTATTATTATTATTAATATTTTTATTATATTATTACCACCCTTCTACGTGCGAGCTCGCTAATGTGTTTCCCTAAGCTGATAATATCGAGTTCGCTTTATTCTTTATCATTGCTACATATGTCAACAACGTTAGAGCTCAGTCAGGTGTGAGTGAAGTACAATATAACATGAGTCATTGGCAAATGTACATCAGGGTGCGCCTGCAACGTGAGCGACCGCTTCGGAAAGAGTTAAGCATAATTGACAGGCGTACTATATATACGGCACGTCCATCCTTCGAGAACGTCGCCGCGAACCGGCTCACTGGATGAGGGTGCTCGTTGGCCCAGTTGCTCTGCTCTTGTTAGTAAGAAGTAGAGAATTTCATAGGTTGGAACAGAAATCACGCCGGCGCGGCACGAAGATTCGGTGTTGTTTACGGCCTGCTGGATAATTGCTGTCTAATGACGTCCTAAAGGTTAAGAGCTAAGGCGTATCAGATAGAGGAACAGCTGAGGGTCAGCTCGAAAAACAATTATTAATATGTCCTACACTTGAAGGTTGCTCCCTGTATTCGTGACGTCATTATCATCTATCAATTAATTCGATTTGATTGATTTCTGGATCAAATGTGTCCGTATAGCTCAAAGGAAGATACGTAAAATCCCCGTAAAAATGTCGTTTAACTTTCTGCAAAAATAAGCTGGATAATGGAAACTACCAATTATATTGATAATTCTAATTACTATATTAGAATGATAATGGAAATTGCTGACAGCAGCCGTTTTGCAGATATGACGTATCTGAACACGGCGTAAATTTGGCGCTAATTAGAGTTAATTATCAATGGTGTCATATAGCTTCCCATTGGCATCTTTGTGCCAAATTATCTATTATGCCTATAGGACAATTTTAATTCAAGTTTGCTGGCTACCGCTATACTCCCAAGTTAATCACAAGCTAATAATCAATGGGCTGGTCGCCGTTCGCCGAGAGCACTCTCTCTCTCTCTCTCATTTTCCCAGCGTTGCCGCTCGAAGTGGGACACCCATTAGTGGTGCTTCGTAACATTAGCGTAGTGTTGTCACTTTACTAATATTATAATGCATACTATTGACTGTAATCATTCGTATTATATATATATATATATATATATATATATATATATATATATATATAGAATATTTATATGTGCTGACCGTGAGCGAGGGCTAGATGCAACATTGTGTCTCCTAGCTGTCTAGTATACGTCTTCAACACTGCTTCAACATTTTGCCGCCACCGACAATTTGAATTTTCGAGAATACGTGACAACGAATTAACACCTCTTCCTCTCTCTCTCTCTCTCCCCCCTTGACCCCAACTCTACACGAAGCTTGTCACGGATCTCGGGTTCTCTGCCGTGGCTTACTATTATCATTATCATTATTATTATAATTATTATTATTATTATCGTAAAGGCAATATTCAATCAACGGAGCACACACAAAATCTCAGCTATATCAAATCGATCTACAACCGACATTTCGAGAGTTGTTGAGAGTCTATGCAAATTTCGTCTCTGCATTCAACATCCGTTCATAGCTCCGCAGTCGCAAACCATGTCCATCTCCCCTAATTACCATTCGATTCCACTCAGTCAAATCGCACCATTCTGACTAGCTGTCTCACTCGTTCGAATTGTTGGCCATTCACGAATCAATTTATCAATCAATCAATCAATAAATCAATCAATCAATCAACCGATTTACCGCTGGTCGTCTGCTCTGCCCTTGTCCTTGGTTAATTCCCTTGGCCTGTTCAGTAATCGGTTTTCTTTTCAGACCTTTTCACTCCTGTTCAACAGCCACTCGAGATATTTATACGGTTCATCTAAATTGGCGATCAGATGTCGATTCGCCCTTCTATGAGCTTTAATGAAATTAAAAAAGAAAAAAAATTAAACTATATCTTATTAACTAGGCATCTGCACTCTGCTATCGTTAAGTGTGATTCTTGTTGTGATATCACTATTATTATTATTATTATTATCGTTAGTATTATTAATTATTATTTATACATATGATCAGTTATATATATATATATATATAGATTCCATTGATTTATCAATTCAATGCAGTTACGTCGAATCGGTGAAATGATGAGCATATGTATATATATATATATCATAAAGGACCAATCACCAGATGGAGGAAGAAGCTGGCTTAACTAGACGATGGATAAAAAGATTCGTTCGCGTATCCCTGTGTATGTGTGTGCTATCCAATCCCCTCATTGAAAGGTTGCACCGGAGGTCCCAGTAGTAGAATTCAAACAAACCGAGAGAGATAGAAGTCAATCAACCAATCAATCATAAATAGACTAATTATACGTCATGTATCTTTCTGACTATATTCACTCTCCTCATCTATGCAATGCTCTCGTGAGCTCGAGCGGGTGTGACTATATATCTCATACTATAATAATAATAATAATAATAATAATAATGCATTGATTTTCTGGTTTGTTCCCATCGACAACCGTTGTACGCTGAATCATTGTTTGAACGAGCTACCTTATAATGTCTACGTGTATCTTATGTTTATATGCTAGCAATTTCACTACACTCTGCAAATATATCTATGATTCCCTAGTAAACTCGATCTGTTCGGGTACTGTCCGCTGTTGTTTCCGTTACGTAACACGGTTTCTCCATAGCGGAACAGTGTAAATCTGTTCTGAAATCGGAATCCTTGACGTCTACATTGAGAGTTCAGCAGGTTGAGTTCAACGACGTATCCACCTAAGGTTCGTGAGGCGAACGGATTCTATCCGAGGAACTCAAACCAATTATGATAAGGAACTTTTGCTTAGCCTTACTCATGACATCGTGAAGTCCGCCTGAGTTACCGAGTCATTGGTAGACCTGCCAATGATGTATGACGCAAAGGGTTACCAGGGCCAACAAACGTTCATAGCCGTTAGTTTCTCGGTAGGATAGCTCTCCTTCGGCCTGTCTAAAGCTTTATCCCCGTGTCTGATCTGCTAGTAAAGGTAAAGGCAAAGCTTTATTGGTTTATTTAAAAGGAGCTACAATTTCACAATGCTTTTGAAGCTCTCTGCTACGTGTCCACCACGCGGCGGGACTCGAACCCGCCACCTCTGGCTTCCGACAGCCAGAGACCAGTTAGCCGTCGAAGCCACCGCGTATTGTTGTTGTTGGTTTTTTTTGGTTGGTTTGTCTACAACTGACTGGTACAATGCTTTCTTGTCGTTTTGTACATCTGTGGTAAATTCTAATATATACTTCCTGCTCGTGCCGTATCGTCGACATTTGGAAGGGGAGGGAAGTTCTCCCTCGAAGTTTTCTGAGGCAATGTGCAGATTTCGCAGTCATCCCATGAACTGGTGGGGGGGGTTACCGATGCGGCTCAACGAAATTTCAAGCAGCAGCAGCGACGCGCCGATTCTGCCCTAGCTGTTTGGTTATACTGGATCAGTTCTATACCTGGGTATGGGTATTAACGGATATTCGGTCGTCCAGGAACTCCGGGTTGATCAGGTGTGGTCCCGGGTTGTGGAACTGCAAACCAATGAGCCGTTAATAGACCGTTAATATATCTATATATATATATATATATATATATATATATATATATATATATATATATAGATATATATATATAAATATAAACAACAACAACAAACGTGCTAATTGCTAAACACAAAAAAGAACAGAATACATTACAAGCAAATACGCTTATTATCTCGAGTGCAGGCTTCGTGATGTCACTTCAAAGGAGTGTTTCTTTTGAAATTTTTTCTCTCGTTAACCCCATCGAAATCATTTCGCGTACTTAACAGTACGAATATACCGTAGTGACATGGTGGCTGTGAAGAACTCAAATCAACTGGATTGAATCTTTAGCACCTTTAGAATTACCAATAGGAAGTCGAGTTCGGATTTGCTTGAAAAAAAGTGAGATCATCAAGGGCCGAGGTCGCTCTATAGGCTTCAACAGGATGGTGAACATTTCGAAGTCAATCTATTCCCCGATTATGAGACACCCACTGATAGCATAAGAGAGGTGTTTTTCAGCTTTCAAAACCCGTAAAAGCCGACATTTCCCCAAACTCCAAATAGGCACGGAATGGCAAAGACCTCCAATTGGTAGCGCCACTACATCGCTCGATCTAGTATCGGTCCTCTCGTGCGACCTTCTAAATGATTCATCATCTGGTGTCCCACGCCCCCCCGCCCCCCCCACTCCTGAAAAAAAATCAGAACCCCACTGGCCCGCGAGCCCAAAATGACAGATTAGGCATTTGTGCAGTGCATCGTGCTGTACAATCCTCACGGGGACGAGACATAGGCAAGGAGCCAGTTAAATGGGGGATCTCTTATCAGCCGCAAGCGGGAGTAGCACTCTGAACAGTATCTGGAATGGGCATCCATCTACGGCCAGTTGCTCTGGGTGTGTCGAGGCTGGTATTGCCCTAGCTGTTGTTACAGTGGCAACAACAGCAAAGGTAGTCAAGACGCATTTCTCTCTCTGTCTCTCTATCTCTCTCTATTGTCTTGTTCCTCGCTTGCCTCCCAAGTCACAGACCTTCGACCAGCGATGGGAAACTCCACAGATGGTTGCTGGCGGTGAGCCCCCGTGGCCGGCGAGCCGGCCCTAGTCCCGCGTACTCGGCCGCTCATTACACCAAATGCGGTGTTCGTTATTTCTCCTGCTCCGAACTCATAGCAACTCATCTTGCTACGGTCGATCGTCATAAAAAGGGGGTCATACACGATCACGTCTTGTTCCGCTGGTTCGTGATCACGGATCCGACCCATCGATGTCTATACGAACAACAACAAGGAGGAATAGATTATATATAAATTTTATGCTCGCCGGTTTTCTCGCGCCACACGACAACGGCGTGCAGGTGCAGCGCGTATTTACGTCAGCCGGTTCGTTGCCCTGTTGTGTTCAAGCGTACACCCCAAGATCTCATTGATTATAGCAGATTGATTCCCTTGGTTTCTTCAATCATAAGAAAAACAGTTTGGGCAATTATGCTTCCTGATTCGCCTCTCACTAGGCCACTACATATACCACGATATATGTGCACGTCACCAATAGTTCGGTGTGGCTACGGGTGAATAACTGCTGGTTATTAATTTCGTAGGAGGAACATAGACCCAAAGACCCGATTCGCAGTTCATAATGTGCTGGCCATCGTACAACTTCTTTGTATTATGATACATTCTGACGTATTCGAAGGGTCCCCTGGATGGTCTAGTGGTGAGCGTCTTGGACTGCTAGACCGGAGGGACGTGTGTGTTGGGTTCGAATCCTGTCAGACGCGGAGAATCTTTGGAGCTCTTTATCATCTTTCTTTATCTGAAGATTCTTGCCAGGTACGAGTAAGGAAGAGAATAAGCAAAGGTGGCCCCGACAGGTCCTCATAGTAATACCTAAAAGGTTAAGAGCTGAGGCCTGTCACATAGGGGAACACCTGAGGGTCAGCTCGAAAAAACAGGACGTATTCGAAGGAGAGAGAGAGAGAGCCATGGAGTGTTACATCATTCCATTATTCCTGGTTCGATCGGCTCAATCGACCAACCGGCGGCTTCGAACGGAACATCAAAACGCTTCAAAGGTTTAAGCGAGATTACGTCCTTCGAGGGATATACCCATATATAACGCCAGATCTTTTCCCGCACGTTCAAACACTTCGAACCTCTAAGCAAAGAAATGGTGAGACACATCCCTGCGGTAACATAGGTGTCTTTAACTTTCAACAGGATGGATCTATCAGACAGCCACGACTGTTTATGCGTTCTCCGTAATAGATTGCATTGTATCAGGTCGTTCGTTGCGAATCCTCGGAATCTTCAGATGCCGGCAGCTAGGTGCAATACACACACACAAATAAGCGACATTTAGTGCGCGTGGGGGGCTGGATTGCTAACATTGTGCTTAGGAAGTACATCGGCCCCGGTGCAGATCCGAATCCGGCCGCGGCGCCGTGCTTGGCCAGGAACGCGATCACTAACGGCGATGCGCGCGGGTCGCCAGGCGATCACGGTTTAAAACAGAAGTGCTTTGTGCTAAAATGAAAAGCAGAACATATGTGCAATCTCGCAAGAGATGGAAGAGGCATAGAAACAGATTTGCTGTTGGGGCAACGCTTATCGTGTCCAAATGTTCGTTGATGAACAGCCTCATGAAGGGTCCGCTCCGGGAAACGTGAGGTGCTTGTTTGGGTCATACGTCACACATCATCACACGATGTTATTGAACGGATTGTCATTACAGCAATAACACGGATGATGCTTTCTCCACTCACACACACACAAACACACACACACATACACACGCACACATACTGTGCACCGGAAGGTTTTTTGTCGAAATGAGAACCACCTTGAAATATAGTGGACCGATGTCTTCTTCAAATGAGCCCTTCGACCAGGACCGAGAGCGTTCTCGGCTCGAACTGCTTTGCCTCAGGCGCGTTGTCGGTTGGATACGAGAGGTCAAATCCCGAGAATTAGTCAGGCGGCGACGGCGACTCTCCGTACAGCGCCGATTCCGCCAGCGATTTCTAGAAGTATCCACGTATGAGAAAACGCCAATCCTCATCGTCAGCTCGAATAGGTGTCCGTCCGTCAACTGGGGGCCGTCAATCTTGTCGAATTCGTCACAGTAGGCATCAGCCTCGAAGCTGTACGACTACACAGCAAGACTAATGCGTATGCTTGTTGTTTTTTCAGTCTCTGTCACTCTTCTCTCCTCTGTGATTCGCTGTGTATCTCCTCAATGTCCCCATGATTATCCAATGCTCGGTTTTTCCTCCGTCAAATTTCCATAGCTACGTTTTGATGGACGTTTATATGAGAGCTCTAATCAGAACGTCAATGATTTCGGCAATGGTGTGCCTACACGGGAAATGGCAGTCGATCTCCGGACAAGTGCAACGAATCGTCCATATGAGATTACGACAGCTTACAAAACGATTGTAACTCCATAAAAAAAGACGTGAATACCTTCATTTATGAAGGAGCGTTTATCAAACGTGCAAAACGAATCTCAACAATTTCACGCCAGAGATCAACGTCATTCTGATGGGGGATGGGAGAGACATTGAAAATCGTCGCCGACCTCACCAACGCTATTCGCCACCGATCAGATAACCGCGGCAATGTGTAACAAAGACAAAAACCATACCCCCTACAAAAACCAAAAGCCAGAGGCGGCGGGTTCGAGCCCCGCTGCGTGATGACATATAAGAGAGCTTAAGCATTGTAAAATTGCAGCTCCTTTAATAAACCAATAAAGCTTTTTACCTTTACCCTCCCCATAATCCCTAGAAATAATTCCTAATTACTGTGTGTTTAAATAAATAACTATTCGTATACGATTGTTATGGGACAAAAAAAGAAAACAAAGACGCCTCAGCCGCATCAGTTAGCGAAAAAGTCGCATCTGCCATTTACTTTTTAAGGAAAAAAATTTTCATCTCGCAGTCCACGGACGTCCACTGGATGCGATACTATACAAGGTGGCCTAATGGCAAGCCCGCAACGAATCTGTCCCGGGCTGTGGTGCCAGATATTAATAATATAATAATCTTAATAAAGTTGCCACCCACAAAGTCGTGGGTAGCCAACAAAGAAAAAAAGGCTGTGGTGCCAACGAATGTTGTCGAAACGCTTTATCTCGCCGACTTCCTGTCGAAGCGCTCGTTACGGGGTGAATTTATATAAGGGTTCGTGTTTGCTTGAGTCGCGAAAGTTTAACGCCAATTCGCGCCGTTAATGTCAATCTATTTTGGTTGAAACATTGAAGGACAGTACTACTTGCGGAGTTGATTCGTTTCTGCTATTTGTACCATAAGCTTTGTTGTTACAGATGCTCATATGTGATCGTCAATGGGAGGTAAGCTTCGATTTTGTTTGCTTCAAGGGAGGAGGAGTGATTAATAGTAATTGACATTAGCTCATTGCGGAGTGACGATTTAAGTCAAGGCACAGATCAATACACGGGTTTCTATACTCGAAACAGTCCCGTCATTGTTAGGGGCTAGGCCCTTTACTCGGGTATTGGTCCTGAGATCTTTCGGCCCTTGCGAATTCGCTCAGCTCAAGTAACAATTCAACATAGTTCCAATTAGTATCATACCTATCCAATGCTGTTGAACTCATCGAATTCAACGAAGAGTTTCAACTCCTCCACCACATGGCATGTCTTCATCGCGAATTCGCGTGTGAAAATCCACAGGAGAGTACCTTAATTTCTAGTATTATATTGTAGCATAGACAGTACCAGGTTTCGTCTAGGACCAATCATAAGACCGCAGGCCAAAGGACAGATAGAGAAGGACATGATTGCTCGGGATCATCCTTACGAGATAACACTCACTCTGGCGCGATCTTCGGCGAGTCCTGCAACACTCACACCTCCTACGCCTCCGCCACCACTACCGGGTCCTGTCCCGTTCTGGGTGCCCGTGATCGACATCCGGACCTTTGCCTTCATCGCGTCATACATGGTCGTCTGTAATGAAAGGGGCAGAAAAGGTTTTTGCTTTTCACAGAAATCCAGCTTTGAAGGTTTATCTAATTGCGTTATCTAATTATAGCCCTTCTATACGATAGGCGGTGATCCAGACCCCAAAAACTGAGCTGTAATTTATCTATTCAAAGATTCCCCCGTCGAAGCCGCCGTCGAAGCCACCGGGGCAATGTTTAAGCCCACTGCGCCGATTTATATAGGAGGAAAGAGCTGTTGTATACTCGGAGAACGGAACCGAATATCCAGTATCTCTATAAAGAGAACTCGAGAGATATAGAATACATAGGTGTATCGTCATTGGCGCTCACACTTCGATGCATTATCCATTAATTTCATCATTAATTTTTCAAGTTCCCCATTGCTTCTATAGTTCTGAAGGCACTAGTCTAAAGAAACGTATTCGGGCTAACTCTCAGCTTTAAAAATTTAACGTCCGCGGCACTGGCTTCGGCATTGCTTCGTAAGACAGTCCCCTGGGTTCAAATGTGTAACGCGGTGGGGATCGAACCCGTGCCTTCTGCAGTTAACAAGGCGCACACACGAATGCAGCACACCATGACAAAAGGCGCCGACTTCGTGTCCTACTGACACGGAATTGACACGTCGGCCATTAAGGACACGCACAGGACCAACGGCATAGGCCACCTACCTTTGACCGTGTGGCCTCCAGACGCGATTTGTAGCAAAACTCCAATAGAGCGACGAGCATGGCTAGTACGAGACCTCCTATGAGGATGTAGAAACAGCCGGCAACATTGCTCAGCGTCAATTCATTTTGCGTAGATTCCTGTACAATGGCGGAGAAGCAAATCAGAGGGAATTGTCAAAAAGGAGCAAATGAAATTACACATGCACGAACACAGAACTTCTACAAGTAATTAACGTCTGTCTGTCAACATTGCAATTAGATATCTAATATCGACGACTCGAAATCTGTAGCGTGGATGCGCCGCAAAAACGGTGTACACTAACTGCAGTCAAAGGAACTTTTCTTAGCTTTCCAGCGATTGTAAATTCGGAAACTCGGGGGAATAGTCAAGAACCGACGCTACCATCAAATGTTTTGCATGAATGTTCCATGGTAACTACAGAATCGGATCCGGTGTCATCATCATAATCAAAAGTTTATTCTCGGAACTGCAGTATACATACATATGCTTAAGTTCTCGGTAAAAAAAAAAGTAAAAAAGTGTTAAACCTATGTTGTGGGTTACGATCCAAAAAAGTAAAAAAGTGTTAAACCTATGTTGTGGGTTACGATCCAAAAAAGTAAAAAAGTGTTAAACCTATATTGTGGGTTACGATCCAAAAAAGTAAAAAAGTGTTAAACCTATATTGTGGGTTACGATCCACAAAAGTAAAAAAGTGTTAAACCTATATTGTGGGTTACGATCCAAAAAAGTAAAAAAGTGTTAAACCTATATTGTGGGTTACGATCCAAAAAAGTAAAAAAGTGTTAAACCTATATTGTGGGTTACGATCCAAAAAAGTAAAAAAGTGTTAAACCTATATTGTGGGTTACGATCCAAAAAAGTAAAAAAGTGTTAAACCTATATTGTGGGTTACGATCCAAAACGGTAATTCCGATAGGCGAAACTCAAATGAACCTAGACCCTAGATAGACCCTTGGGGCGATTGTCAATCACAACCGTGTCTGAAATGTCAGCGAATGTCGTTCTTCACTGTTACGATGCTATTTGAAGAACACGCAGTCGGAACTTATGTGTGGACGCAATCCGCTCATGTTTGTGATAACGCTTTGTAGGGAAACCCGAGCGCAATTAGTCAGACGTATAATCATTAGTCGCTGTACGCTTTAAACTGTTTTCCTATGGGCGATTTACGTGCAACTTCTCGCGGGAAGGTTTTTGATATACGAGGCAAAACCGAGGATACAATGTGTTATTCGTACGATGTATTAAACATTGTTGTTATTTTGCTATTATTTTATGAGAACTTAGCCATAATTGCGGTTTCGTGAATGAGCTCCACTGAACGAATCGATGAATGACAATGTTAACCACAGCCTTGTGGGGATTGGGCTTTTTGTTTATCCAGGCCTACACACACACACACACATATATATATATATATATATATATACATAGCGACGGCGAGAAACTGACTACTATTTTGGGTGGCACTTGAAACTGTGTCTTTCGGTTAAACTGTAAGATTGTCACAATGAATACATGTCGTAGAATCGCCATGAACAGAATGGTTAGCACCTATCTAAAACACCGGGTAGTGGTGACACGGTGACCAATGGCGATTGCCGTATTCTTTGAGGCCGACAAAACGTACGTACTTCACTATTGACTCGCTTTGATTTAGCTGTAGCCTGATTCGACAAGAACAAACCTATTCTCCTCTCTAATATATTATAGTATATACGTAAACGTGGCTGACTCGATGTTTGTGACCAGTGTAAAAGCGCATGCTGATTTTAGGCACGTGATTCTCGCGGGGTAAACTTTTACCATTAGACCCAGTAGAGAGATTAGTCTATCAGGGCAACGGTCGTAGGTTGAAGAAGCCCCCCTACCCTTGGCTGCTCCGGGACCCGAACTGTTCCCTTGTGGTGTCCGCCGCCAGCGGTTCCGCCATCGCTGCCAGCGCTCAATGGCGAAGGGGGATCGAGAGAGAGATAGAGAAAATCGTGCGGCTGGCTACCTCCTGCAAGCCTGCCTGCCAGCCAGCCTGCTTACAGGCGGAACTGCGGGGTCTTGTCTTGCCGGGTTGCTTCGAAATAGCAACTTCTGCCCCGGCTGCCACCGCGGTCCCGCCTCGCCACCGACAGGAACAGTGTGCGTGTGCACTACCGAGAGGTCCTGCTGCTGCTGCTGCTCGCGTAGGAGGGGAGAGCCAGTCGGCGGGCGGGCGGGCTGGCCGGCCGGCGCGGCTGGCTGGCCCGGGTGGGCGTTTGGTGTGTAGTATACAGAGAGAAGATGCGGAGCAGGCGAAGGGCTGTATGGGGGCATACTTGATCACACACGCCATCGGGTGGACTAACTTAGGAAGACACTCCCCCCTGACTGAAACTCCCTATTGCCCCGTTACACGTACCTATGTAGTAGACTCTCTCAAGCCTCCCTTCGCGAACACGATCACTCGATGCCATGCGTAGTTACACTGCCAAACAGCTGGTGAGCTAGATACACTCACGGGATGCTCGCGGCCTTACCTCCAGAGAAGTCCCTCCCCCGGAACGTGGAAACGTCTATGTACCAGTATGCCAGGAGAGTTTCTATCTCGCGCGTTCCATTGCATCCTACTTCCCTCCCCTCCACCGTCTACCAGTTAATCTGTATACCAACATCAAGGACGCAACTTCATGACTGGCGTACAGAAAGGCTAACTCAACGTCATCATCGTCGGCATCCGAATGTACACTACTTGACTAGGTATACCAGCTAGGTTTGTACGAACGCATCGCCCTGTTGTCTTATTGCAGCACTACTATTTGCCACTTTGCCAAATGAAACGAACCTAGAATAGACCACGGTCTCGATTGGTCGTCCACCTTGGACACTGTGTCAGGCAGGGCCTTAGCTTAGGTTAGGTGTCACGTGCGGACCAACCTGTGGAATGTGTCTGAACATTGTCCGTACAGTTTAGTAGAGGGTGGGCTCACCCACTAAGTACGTAGTTCACTAAGCAGCTAGGAATATCGCCGCTTGAACCTCCACCCACTGCAGTGCGGTCCCCACGCCAGCGCAGCGACTCGTATGCACACTCCTAATCCACTAGCTGTGCCATCATTTCCCGCGACATACGTAGGTTTGTTTCCATTTTCTCACATTGTTCATCCAGTTCTCAAGGACACCCCTCTCTATTCGTGTCCGTCTACCTCAACCTAGACGAGTGTACGTACCTTGTTTGCATCTCCAGTCTTGCACTCACTGCGGTCGTACCACCATTTGTTTTGAAGGCGAGCCAAATCGCCATTTTCCTTGAAGGAAAGAACTGCTAGGTTCAGCTGATCCCTGAAACAAGATAGAGCCCCCAAGGTAGACGCAGTAGCTTTAGACAGTGCTCGTCATTGGAAAGCCGCCATTCTCTGCCGTTCGCTACAGCGACGTACCCCGGACGAATAACCTGTTCCATCAAGGTTCAGCCACCCACCTCGTCCACTTTACCTCACTCACTTCACGGCTGCGCGTTCCCTCCCGTTCGCTTGTCTCGTTGCCAATGGTCGTTTCTAAGAATGACACTGAACCTAAGCCTCTTGTTAGCGTCGTCGGGATTATCTACGAGGCTCCCGCTGCTTAGCTCGGGAGTGCCGACCTCCGATCGGCGATTGCCAAGAAATAACAGAGCTCCCGTGTTTGACAGGATCAAATACTTGAATGGCATACCCGCTTTTGGTGTGTTGCGCATTATTTTTCCTCATTGCAGATGAGGGGATATATGTAAATATGTATAATATTATGTATAATAGAATAGTTGAAGCTGAGGAGGAAACGATTCACCCGACGTAGGCAAATTGTCTGATTAGATCTTGATTAGAACTGGAATTACGGCTATGCACTCATTAAACGCATGTACTCATTAAACAATTCACGCCTAATTCATGGACTCGTGTCGGTGCGCCTCGGATACACAGGCATGTATGATGCGTCACTCGGCTGGAGCCTGGTCCAAGCCACGTTGCGGTGAAAGTTCGTAGTGTCAAGCCAGATCCGCTCGTCAAGAGGCTTTTCTTGTCACAATTTTCGATGAGGTCCCGTAATACGGCAGCATATGTCTTCTCATGATGTATAGCGCGCAGGGATCGCAGATAAGTTAGGTAAATGGGGAGCTCTCCAAAACCCGGCAGAAAACCCCGTAGTGGTTTCACCCGGTGAGAGCCGGAAGACACCAAGGGTAAGCTCCGACCGGTGGAAGGGCCTTAACAGGCTCGCTTAACTAAATCGCATGGCAAGTTTTCGACAGGTCAGGGTTCCTTCAAACCGAATCCACTGAGCAACATTTGATCAAACTTTATAGGATCGGGTAATCGAGTGAGTCAAATATGGACAATGCCTTTATCCTCATCAACAAGAGACTAAGGGGCAGCTGGTTCCAGAGAGGCCGGCCATGTCCGAGAGCCATCCGCGCAATTTTCGATAACGAAACTCGCAAGCGGAAGTGGCAACGTAAAGCGACTGCGAGTCGTGGAGAGATTTTCCCTAAGCATTAACCGATCAATGGGAGGGTACGGAGTCGTCCCGTAGAGATCATAGCACGCGCTCAAGAGGACCGGAGAATACTCTTGTCGAAACCCCTGGTACGAGGTAATCAGATCGGCTGAAGGTCGGAGGAGTTATGAAATTCTTGAAGAAACACCTTTCGACATATGGATGAGAATATCTATGAGGAGCATTGACCGTCTGGAAATAGGGCACCCTCTTAGTGTTTGAAAATACTATAGCGAGGGCTCGTCCAAGTGTACCTTGACACAAAGGTCGAGAGGGGACGTCGAGAAGACTATAAATATAATTAATAAATTTCCCGGGCTGACCCACAGCCAACATTTAACGTCCACGGTTCAACTGCTTTCGACACAAGACTTCATAAGACGGGCGTGAGATAGGCTACCATCAGTATCATTACTATGCGTGTTTGTCGATTCGAACTTTTCTTGCATCTCCAAGGGGAATTTTTGCCACCAGTACACATTGTGATAAAATATAAGCGTTTTCTTCGTTAAAAATATTGACATATTTCAAGAGAACTTAAGAATTCGAAAACTGCACTTCCTTAAATACACTAGAACCTTCAGCTTTATCATAGCACAACTGCAATGGTCAAATTCTGGGACGAATCAAACCGAACTCTATGGATTCGCTACAAATGATCTGAAGTCAATCTTCAAGTCCCCTCAGTACTGTTCCACCTATGGAAGAAATACTAGAACGCAAACGAATGTGGTACAAGATTAACCAAACGGATGCACAAAACAATATTTTGTTTAAGCTTTTCAAATGCATTCAAGAGAAGTGACGTAGAGGTGTGGGGTCCCCCTTATGAAGACTTATGCCAAAAGCAGCTGTACCGTGGACCGAGTTAAATGTTGAAGGCTGATAGTCAGCCTGGTAAGCTTACCTCGATAATTTCTAGGGAATCTAGGGACACTTGCACTTACGTCTTTTACGACATGCTTTACTCAATATAATCAAAGTGACGCATCTATATTACATATTACTTCGGCGAGGGGGCGGTAAAGGGTAAAGCTTTATTGATTTATTAAAGGAACTGCATAGAATGCTTAAGTTCTCTTATATGTCATGCAACGGGATTCGAAGCTGCGTTCTCTGGCTTTTCACAGCCAGAGACTCAGCCGTAGCTTCTTTAGTCTATTAAAAATAATATAAATATTTCTTAAAACTATTCATTTATTCTTTTTATAAAATTCCTAACTTTATAAGTTTTGATTAATAGAGGTTCTTATTTTATATTAAAACTATAAGATTAAAGTCTTCTATTAAGAAATAAATTACATTATGTAGTTAATAAATGATTGAATGATCACATTCGCGAAGACGACTCAGCTCTTCGAGAGCTGTGGCCTTTACAAACAAGGATTCCCAATGTCCACATCAGTAGCGGACGTCCACCGGGTGCTCAGATGCTCATTTATGAAAAAGGACTAACAGGCGTTAGTTCATAACGGTTTTTCTTGCTAGATCTCTATTGTGATCACCTTGTCCGCGTTTCGCTCAGTATTGCCCTTGACTGTAATGGCCAACGAGTCTCAATGGAAAACTCTGCTCCCTGGCTAGCCGAAGCACTCAGCAATGCTCGGTTGATTCGGCCGTATCGAGAGAAGTCTGCACGTCCACGTTATGAATACGTGCCCGTTGGTTTAACTGAGAGCACGTATCGAATGCAGGTGTATGCAATTGCTGATTTCCTTAGGACTAATATAGGCCGCCGGTTAGTGTCGATAGGGGAATGTCTCGCCGTGATCGCCTAAGGTAACACCACCGATATCTGTTTTTACCATTTGTACCTTGCTGTGTATGTGGTTGTACGCTACAAAGCACTCCAGTGAACTTCGAATGTGCTTGAGTGATTAGCGGGGACCCGTTTTCGTTAAGTACCGAATACAAAGACAGCGGTTCATTTTTTGAAAACTGATTGTGCTGCTAGGGGAAAAAGAGGTCCAATAATGGTAGATGGTAACCAATATCATAATATCCTGACACACAATATTTGACAAATATCAGAAACTCAAGAAATTATCGAATTCTATAATTGCTGTCGAAAGCCAGAGGCGCTGGGTTCGAGCCCCGCCGCGTGACACACAAGAGAGCTTAAGCATTGTAACAATTGCGGCTCCTTTAATGAACCAATAAAGCTTTACCACTATTTATCATTATAATGTCTCCGGTATCAATGATCACATTCGAACGATTTATGCCTCTGAATAAACTCACCTTAGTGACGATCCTAATGGCGTCCCAACTCCGTACCCTTTGGCGTCGAGATTTCCGCCAACCTTCATCGTATTGCAGGGTCGGCGCTCATTGATGTAATCGTTCTTTGTGGATTCCATTAGAAATGCGTACTTTCCCTTCGATTCACGTACGCGCTGAATACCTTGTTCGTACGTTGCCGTAAACACGTTTTTACGCGTGTGCATGAACTCCCACATGCGGGCATAGACGGCAATTTTCGATTTCTACATGGATCAAAGACGATACAATCGAATGAGATCAAGCAAGTGTTATTAGGAGGCTCTGAGAGAGAGGGGCGTGCAGAAATTGACTGGCACTCCACACGTACATAGATGACTATGGATTCGGGGGCTAGGTTCAACCGGGTGACTTAGTCCTTTATAGGGTCTTGACCCCACGGAAACTCTGAGCCGGATCGAGAATAGTTCAGCGGATTGGCGGGTGCTCTTCGCTCGCACGGAAACAATGATTCAATAATGACAAGGGTGATCGGTTAGCTTCTGATGCAGCTTCTTCATGTCACAGAAACCACTGGAACCCAATCGTTCCTGGTGAATCTATCTCGCGATCACGGTCCGGTATGGATAGATCAATCATTAATGGCATATAGACAATAGATGGCATTGTAGTTATAACGTGCGGCAAACAGCACAAGAGCTACGATTAGACGTAATTATCTCAGGTCTTCCTTGGGACCCTAACTTAAATACACTACATAATGACTCGGTCAGAAATGGGAGGCTTCTTTACAATTAGTGGACATATAATACGCCTTAGCTCATTTTGGAACTCTAGGGAAGAGACAAACTCTCAGCAGAGGATGGTGGTTTTACCAGGCAACGGCATTTTGTCATCCACGTCAACTCCCCCCCTGCACTGGATCGGCCCACTTTCACGTAGATTCGAATGTCTCTGGTGGTGTCCGGGTGTTTGAAGAAAATATCGTCCTCTCGAAACAAAAAAGAACTCCTTTTGGAATAGCTGCTACGGTTATACTAGATGAGTGTCAACTGTCTCCGCTCAGTGACTGGCGTTTCACGCAGGCATTTGAAGTAAAGTTAAAGCCTAAAGGTAAAAAGCTTTATTGGTTTATTAAAGGAGCTGCAATTTCGCAATGCTTAAGCTCTCTGATATGTCCTAGAACTATTATACGCCTTCGCGAAGGGGTGCACAGGAATTGGACAAGGAACTCGAGTTAATTACGTGGTCTTTATGGCGGTTAGCTTTATCGACCCTCTTTTCGATGTCGAAAGCCAGAGGCGGCGGGTTCGAGCCCTGTGCGTGATGACATATAAGAGAGAGAGCTTAAACATTGTGAAATTGCTGCTTCATTTAAATAAACCAATAAACCTTCACCTTTACCACGTAGTTAGACGCCTGCGGATATAGGCACCACCTCGCCCTTAGAACTTCCCAAGGAAACTCGCCTCAGACAGATGTGTTTTGGCCGCAGATTCCGCCGCATCTAGCAGATGCAGCGGCATATACTGACGATTTTCAAAAACGGACATGTGACCCGGAGGACAATTAGCAAGGCAATGTGTTCCATAGTCGTACCCACAGGCCACTGTGCCTAGATACCTATACTATCTTGTGAACTCATTAACATATAGCATGATCTTCGGTGATTCGACACAGCACGTCCGAAATGCCCACAACAATCTCTTACCCTGAAGAAGTCCTGCGTGGATGAGGACTCGAGGGTGCCGTACTCAACCTCAGTTTGCTTTGCGAGATCGTCCGCAGAGTTGATCGGCGTCACCATACGCTCGACGGTGAGGAAAGCAGCCAAGTTGGCGGTGTACGATGAAATAATTATTAGCGTGAAGAACCACCAGACTCCTCCCACGATTCGGCCGGACACTGATCTGATGAGGAACAAGACATTCACCCAGAAACACACCCAAACGAACAGAGGAGATCAGGCGAACGGATCGCCACCATTTTGTGAGGTCAGAAAAAGCTCCGACAAGGTTCACCTTTCTCGCGACCGGGAGAGCGGTGTAGAGACTGGCCAACGAACAGCCAGCGGGCTGTGACTCGCTTTATTGAGCTTTATTCTAATTGCGCATTGTGCAGTCGTGTATTAACAAGTGCGCGGATTGTTGCATTTATCAACATACAATAAACATTTACATGACATCATCAACATTCGTTCGCTAACCTCGATCTGACAAGAACAACAACAACATCACCACCACCACTGACGACTATGAAATTCTGATCCATGATCAAGCAAACACAGAGACACCGAGACACAGCGTGGTCGACGTGGAAGGCGCAGCGGCGGAATTGCGGCATCTATTCAGCGGCACACTTTCCTAAATTTCCTTAATTAATTATCTTATTATAAATAATTTGTTATTATTATTATCATCATCATTATTACTATTGTCGTTATTCGATAGAGATTACTGTATCCTGCTGAACGTTACCAGTGCTACAATTTAGCGATATATATATAGTTAGTTGTATTATACTATTTCAACTAATAGTTAAACGTATGTATCACGTACGCGTTTCTTCGTATAATAAATCACAGCCATTTCTTCTCATGAGGATTATTTCGACTGCATCCAATTTTACCGACTAGTTCCCCCGGGGGAAAGAATCTTCGAGAAAACACCCAACCAGGCGTTTGTTGGATTCGCTCAGCTCTCCCAAACGTTTTCTATCGTACATTGGCGTGGCGGTATGATTTTTGTCTATTGTCACAGGGACGACGCTTGCAACGAACACTTTCGAACGCCAGCGTGTGCCGGGCTCGTATAAATGTACCGCGCAATCTTATCGTTGGAAATCGCTCCAGGTAGCTACAGAGTGATGTTGTGCGCACTGCTTGTCAAAGCGTATTGCCCGTGTTATCGCCGGCCGCAAGGTTCTCATCGTCGTCTATCGCTTGGTACCCGAGTTTAGGAAGGGACATAAGTGTGTTCTGAAGCCCGAGCGTTCGGGGTCCCGCTACGCTTGTCGATGTTCCTTCTCGTGCTGTGCTCCAGTTTAGCTATTCTTTCGGTTACTGTCCTCGATCCTGTTCATGGTTATGTTTGTGGCGCTGTGTAGGCGTCCCTTGAACGAGATCTATCTCAGACACTTTCTGTGGCCATACAATGACCTTTCCCCTTTTGTGGATAGATAGCCAGCCGAGGAAGCCATCCGAAGTGATGCTGCGCTCAGATCACTGGGCGCTCTGCTGCGACAGACTCTACACTGGACGGGTTAGCAGCTTATCAAGGCCGGAGAAGGGTCCGTTGTGGTTGGCGGGGGGGGGGGGAAGCGAGGTGGCGTCAGCCGTTCTGCAATACCATAAAGCGCTTTCGAGCAGAGTGACTTCGGCCAGCTTTCGGGATAGTGTCCGTGTCACAAGCCTTTGAGCCGTTTTAGCGAGGCACAGCGCTCCGGCGAAAAGCGGGCCCCACCATGAAATAGGGGTCGTCCCAGAGAGAGAGCGAGAAGGCCGACACGAGGGGGGCCATCGCATCCAAGAGCTCTCAGGAATGAGGCAGAGGGGGTGCGCGGATGACGGGCGGGAAAGATCAGGGGTAAGAGGACACCCGAGGCGCTTCCGCCGCCGCTGCTGCTGCTGCTGCCGGCAGACTCCGGACGCACGGCCGAACTTACTGCGTCGCTCTCTCTCTCTCTCTCTGCGTCCTACCGTTCGGCAGGAAGAGACACCCCGAACGAAACACACCGAAAGCAAGAAGCCAAGCAAGAAGCCAAGACAAAAAGCGCAACTAGTGAATCGGAGAGTCAGATCTTCTCTGAGTGGGTGGCTGTGTGTATGTGTGCCGTGTGTGTAAGCCTAAGGCGCGCTTCATCTCCCACTCGTTGTTGTTGCTGCTGCTCACAAAGACGTAGTCACATATGGAGCGAGCCGCCGAGGGGGGGGTACACTCGCACAGGCATACACAGACGAATCACATCCAGTGGACAAAGGTGTCCGTCGTCACGGACAACCGACGGCTGCTTGTCGCCCAACGAAGACTTGGGACAGAGAGAGCGAGAGAGAGACCAGACAAACAGTAGTAATAACGTGCACCAGTCCCACAAGGTAGGCAGGTAATAGCGGTTGTAGAAGTGGTTGTACAACCAAGCAGTGGCGGGTGGCCTGGTACTAGGTGGTTGGTCGCCGGGGAACGGCAGAGGCGGCACGGCAAGAACTGACATAAGAACTTAAAAGCACACATTACGCGCAGGAAATGACCGACGCTCACCGCTCGGGAATGCCCTCCCCGGCGTAGCGTTTTTTTTTTTTTCGACATTTTCTCCATCCACTATCTAAGTTCCCCTCTCCCTCGTCGTTGTAGCCAACGTTGGCGACAGCGCACAATAGATGAGTTGTACAAAGGGACCAGGCCCGAAGGGGATCCAGAATATCTTGCAGCAGCAGTAGCAGGTGTTGCTGTTGCTGTGAGGTGTTTTAGCTAGATTCTAGCGCAAGGGGCCAGGAGGACTTGTAGCCACTTCCGTGAAGTCTCCTTTGAGGAGTCGAGAGAGAGGGACGTCTCGTCGTAGTGCGTATCGCATGGCTGCAGCAGATAGCAATGGTGGCACTGTACAACGCCAGCGTTCGGTTCGTCCTTCCACTGAGAATGGATGTTCTTCAAGAAGCGAAACAAGACAAAGTCGCCAGGCGACACTCTCGAATGAAAACGCCGAGTGTGTCCAGGTCTTCACTGGCCTCAGTACGAATCATCGAGTGACACAGCGACATTGACAGGCAAAAACACATCATACACACATGTATGTGGATCGATATATCAGCTGTACTTGACGCGACACAGGTCTTGAATTTAGGGGTCCGTCTTACGAAGCAGTTGTACCGTGGAGGTTAAATGTTGGCTGAGAGTCAGCCTGAAAACCTCTATACCTCTAGGTCTTCTGGCGTGTCACACAAGCAGACATCGTGGTATCAGGTTTGCTATTTCGATTGCATCTGAAACGGAGCCTTATTAACACCTTCGAGAAGATTGCTTACAAAGAGGCGAAAACTACACGTTCAGCTTTAGTGTGCCTTTCAGCGATCTCGTAAAGTTTGTGCGATTTACGTCGAATTGAACATTGCATTTACTCATTGGTGCAATCTTAGATCAATCTTGCAGTATTCCATTTCGCCATCACTGCTCTCGACCTAAAGTGCCACACAGCGATCTCATGTGCCCTGACAGAGTACTGTCGTGAAATCCTAGGGAACGACATATCTAACTGTTCCTCCTTCAATCTGCTCATATATGCATATATATATATATATATATATATATCTCAGTGGCTCGTCGGTGATGAACATTAAGCGTCCACGAGGAGTGCAGGGGCACTAATGGTTGGCGGGTATTCTAAAGAGGTCGCGTCATTCCTCATAAACTAGACTAGATGACAAGAACCCTCCGGCTTATCTAGATAGCAGCGGAAACAGATCACTTATCTCAGCCGGCTGGTGTGTTAACCCGCCAAAAACCGCTCGCGTTTGAATAATATTGCTAATTATCTGAATGATATTGATGTGGCCACTGGCAGCTGATGGCCATACATGTACATACAAGAAGGTGTTGCAAGCCGACTCGTACCTTTGTCGTACCTTGCGGTGCGTATAACGTGACGTACGTATAACGTTGCGTACGTAAATCAACAATACGACAACGTGTGAGTCTTTTGCGAATCGACTTCGAACCGAGCAGCTCTCATGCGTGACATCACCTATGTACTATGTGCCCATGTGCAATGTGTGGAAAACCGCTTTGACACGTGGTCGCCACCATCATCCTCAACATGTATGCGATACAAATATATCAATCGTCGTGTGAACCCCTACTGTCGATTGCTGTTATCCTCGTCATTCTTATCATCCATCCCCCCCACCCCCATTCCCCTTGGTCTTACTCCTCTTACTCCTGTTGCTTATTCTCTGTTGTACCTTGGACAAATGTCGCAGCCCTGCTGCATGAACGCCCCCAACGAGAACCAGAGGCTGTTGTACAACGAGAAGTCGTTGGAGACGGTCGGCCCGACGAAGGTCTCTTCGTAGCGCCATTCGTGCGGGGAAAAGCGTGAGACAAGAAAGAGGACCACAGAGACGCCGACGTAGGCGAAGATGATACACATCCAGATCTCGCGCGAGAGAGGATTCATAAATGAGAATACGCCGGGCTTCTTTTTCATTGGCTTCTTGATCATAATGCTGATACCGAGCGACATGAAGGGCTTCGTGAAATCGATTACTCGTTCACGCGCTGACGTGATCGTCAGAGGGGCGATAGCCATGTCCGCTTCCTGCAATCAACAAAGTGTCGAGTAATGTTAGGTGCTCATTGACACACACGCACACACATCGATACACTGAGAGATATATATATACACACAAGTACACAGGAATCGCGGGGGGGGAAGAGGGGGTTCTAGCAGTTGAAAGGAATAGATGTATATGTGCGGGGGGTACTAACACGAAGCAACATTGGCATAAAAAAACTGTTTTTCGAGCTGACCCTCAGCTGTTCCCCTTTTATCTGACAGGTCTCAGCTCTTAACCGTTTTAGGTATTACTATGAGAGGACCTGTCGGGGCCACCTTTGCTTATTCTCTGCCTTACTCGTACCTGGCAAGAATCCTCAGATAAAGAAAGATGATAAAGAACTCCAAAGATTCTCCAAAGCGTCTGACAGGATTTGAACCTAACACACACGTTATAGTCGCTGAAGGGGACAATGTATATGTGATACTCATGAGAATAATTGTATGTATGAGGCGCACTATCTAAATGCTACCATTTCTAATATTTTCATATCAGCGTTTTCTACAGCAAGCATAGCAGAACACACAGGTAATGCGTATGTGATTGATGTTTGTAAAAATGACAGTTCGAGACAAGGATTCATTCAAGAAGCGCTCTTCTTTCAAGTGCAGAAACCGTTAACGACCCCACGTCCACAGTCCAGCATCAGCGATCACCCTTCAATTCGAATAGGGTCATCTGTTCTGCCTATTTGCGCCTCTGTTTGTTTCTTGCTCTTTGTCCCGCGTCCCGCTTTGCCCACCACAACCCGAAACTAATCATATAGAGCCCATTCCTCATAATCAGATTCCCGATGTATCCAGCCGATCGGTCGCTGTTGTCAGTTGTCATGGTACGTCCTGCCACGACGTCGTCACGAGTATATCATCGAGTAGAAAGGGTAACGACGATGCGACCCCCCCGCCATCTCGTGTCCTGTAACATCCATTCCCCAGACCACCCCCCGCCCCCACAACTCCAACCCCCACTTGTCTGTCTTTTCCTAGTGAGCTGATGACGCTGACGCGTGCCTAGTCGTCACTCTGTCAGGGTAGCGGCAGAGACTAACGAGGCGATAAGAATCACTGGGAAGCGTTCAAGCAAGCGAGCGACGGCCGTGTAGAAGGAGATGGTTGGACAGGCGGAGAGGCTAAAGGGTGAGCAGGAAAAGGAGCAGGAGTTCGCTGGTGCTAGGGAAGGAGGGCTTTGCAGGAGTTCGCGGGTCGAACCGGGGACAAGTGGACGAACGCGGTGTAACGGCGAGTTACGCAGGCGAAGAAAGATACTTGAAGGGTAATCAGATCAGACGCGTCGTGATGCCGACAAAATTGCGGTCTGAGAGAAGGCCGCCAGCTTATTAAAGCGATCAGAAGACAGGTACGGCGGCGGCGGCTGATCGTGTTACTCTAAGTAGTGTTACTGTCGTGTCCTTGCCCCTCGTCGGCACCGCTTGCATGGCAAGCCGAGCTCATATATTAAAGCGTCAACCAGGGTATGAGAAGGTGGGGGGAGATTGACACTGAGGACTCTTGACGTCAAGATGCTACTCGACGGGGGGAAAGCGGACACAGAATACGTGTTGTCCATCCAAATTGACGCTGTCCTCGAGGGTGGCCCCCGAGATCGCTTCGGCACTCGTTCGGCGACGCGCAACGCAGCGTGTCCTCTTCTTGTTCTCATACGGGCGAGCTCTCTACAGCCATCAAACGATAGCGCACACCTGTCACGGTGCGACGAAGCGATGCCGGCTTGCAGCGATGTCTAGTAGGAGAGGACGAGGCCATCCGACAGGGTAGCTATTGGTGATTGGGGGGTTGAAAGCACATCAGGGCAATAACCGTCTACGAACGGGAAACGCCCACCCCCACCCCCCACCCGCGCCCAAGGCGAACAGGACCCCCACTCCCCACCCTCCCGCAGAAGCAAAAGTCACATCGGCGGCGCTCCTCATACGTACGTTTCTGATGAGCTCTCCAACCATTCCGTTCCAGCCGGACTCCGAGTCGGCACTTTGGCCGCCGTATTTTCCGTCTTTCACTAGCCGCAACTCGTACGTAAAGTTGAGCTTTTCGGCGATAAGGTCGGCTAAATCTTTGCAGTATCCTTCGAACTGCGCGTTGCCGGTAAGATTAACGCCAGGCTCCATTTTGCGTCGCATTAAATACGGCTCTTCCTGTAATGGTCACGGTTGGTTGAGTAATGCTGATAGATAAGGCAAAACCGGTCGATCCACTTTATTGCTAATGTATAACATATGTGCGTACTTATCGGCTACCGGCTCCCAAGTCACATGGTACCTATGTATTCGACATAGCTAGTGCTAAGCGATTCATCCAGGAGGACTGAGGCCAGCCAATACAGACTCTATACGATGTAACACTGATTTTCCACATGAGAATCGCGATTCGCGAGTTCCCCTTAAGATAACAACAGGCTTCTCCCATCGTGTGGTTTTGAGTCGCAAGCGTTATCCCAAGGCCATCCCGGTGTATCTACGCCTCGAGCAAATTATAGGTGTACGATTCTTGCTAACTCTCACAGATTGTCTTCTACAACCCAAATGACTTTACGACGTGAACGTTTGTAGCTCTGGCTGGGATCAGTCTTATTATGTTGGTATCGCAAACATGAACTATTTTTACTCGGTTGGTTTCGCGTTATTGATGAGCGCACACGTCTCCCTATAGGTTTCTGTCTCATGGTGCGCGTACCTCTCTCTCTGAACAAGCATTTATTATAGTATAGTGTTCATCACACGTCAGTGCTACTCACAAGAATGCTGGTTACGACATATGTTTTATTGGATTTGAACCCGCTGTCGACAAAGATCCTGCGGTACTTAGGGGCGGCAAATACAAACCCCGTCTGTGAGTTCCATTCGGCGATCTGTAACGAGCAGAAGCGTAGCATTTATTCATCAAAATGCATCAGGGTGCTACCCAACCAAATTGATAGCCGAAAACCCCCCACAAACGGTTTCCCCGTAGACAACCTGTTGCCCGGCAGTCAGCTAACTATCGGACAGATGGAAGTTAAGCCAAAAACTGTTTTGTTCCTTACCCTGATATTCGTAAAATGTTGAAATTGCTTAGACATTATTATTACGAACACATTATATAGCGATTCGTATGCGAGATTCAATTTTTGGACTGCTAAACTATACAGCGACTTCACTCAGTGCGAAATTAGTAAAGGTAAAGGTTTATTGGTTTATTGAAGGAGCTGCAATTGTTACAATGCTTAAGCTCTCTTTTTATGTCACACGGCAGGGCTCCAGTCGATAACTGTTAGAAGGAATAATTGTCAACACTCTTAGAGCCCTCGATTAGCTGGTGCGGCCGAAACACAGATACCCCAAAGTGTTCACACGCATACTGTATCAAAGCAGCGACTAG
This sequence comes from Stratiolaelaps scimitus, assembly GCA_019614645.1. Lineage (NCBI taxonomy): Eukaryota > Metazoa > Arthropoda > Arachnida > Mesostigmata > Laelapidae > Stratiolaelaps > Stratiolaelaps scimitus. The sequence continues at coordinate 169,402 of JABWDB010000064.1, read as the reverse complement.
ATACAATGGGCAGTTCTGAAACTAATTGTAGACCAAGTCGAAGGTTTCTATCGATCTCCCTAATGTATCAGATTCCTAGTTCAGAAAACGTGCTTACACCCAAATATAATATATATATATATATATATATCTGTATATATATATATATATATATATATATATATATATATATATATATATATATATATATATATATATATATATATATATCTATATATATCTATATATATATCTATATATATATATATATATATATATATATATATATATATACTGTCCTTCGATATTGCTTAGAGTTAATTAAAACTTGAGGCGCTCATGGCATTATTACCAAACTGTCAAAACCGATAATATCATTATAACTAATTAGGACATTTTTCACCATCATGGTATGTTCTGTCCAAAGCTGGAGATGATACCATGCACGAAATAGAGCACAAAGAAAAATCAGCCAGACGATGTATGGGAGCTTTCGTTAACGATCTGAGCGTCCTAATTCTTCATCCGTGTTTAAATCACAGTGAGCTTAGAAAATATACCAAGCTTCTTTTACCGCTGTTCAACCAGTCAACGGCAGAACTCTTTGACTGTTAAAGACTAACTACTAATTGACTAATCAAGAACCCGTGTCGATGGCACGCTGTGCGTGGCTCATACCGAGATTCCCCCGGTGCGACTGTGTTTAACAATGTCAGCCAATTCTCGTTAACGAATTCTGTCAACCAGCTATATTTGTGCCAACCCTATATATTTGTGTAGCTACTCGAAATATTACGTTGGGCGCCACTTCGTCATTTAATTTATGAAACACCCAAAAAATTATATGAGCGAATCCTGAAAATAATCGCTTTGCGAATATCGCGCAAATATCCCACACGTTTTAGGTGCATCATTGTGTATTGAAAAATGATCTTGCTTAGTTGTATAGTTTGAGTTGTCATTTGATTGTTCTTTGATCTGTATCCGTATGATTAATAACGGCGTTCTAATTTCGTATAGATCTACAAGTGCACCGCACATGCTAATGGGTCCTAAGTCTCGAAGACCGCTCTTTCGTTAATTAGCTTGTTTGCATAGATTGCCAGCGAATCATTGCCATCGTCTTAACTTACTGTGGTGAGTTCACTGTTGACTGTAACCTCGACAATATCGACGGTGTAGTTGGATCGTATTCCGTGCTGGTCAAATGAAATATTTCCGCTCAAACCCCGAACTCCTTTAATCTGAAAACATAACAATCCCGACATATTTTAATCATTTATTAACGAGCGCGTCGTATTAGTACAAGTCCACCCTACCTACACTTCGTTTTAGAGAGCTGAGGTACGAATCCCTAGAAAATTCTTCTTTTGTATCACTACAAAAATCCCTAGAAAATTATTTTTTCATGTTACTAAAAAATCCCTGCAGTTTTCTCTCCCGTATCACTACAAATATCCTAGAGAATTCTTATTTCGTATTAAAAAACAGGGTATTCTTCTCTCCATAGTATTCTTCCCACGTCTCACTAACTAATCCCTAGAAAATTCTTCCCTCGTACCAATCTTCTCTCGCATCAGTAATATACAACACGTGGGCTATAAGTAAAAAGCTGGTTTGTGTAGCATAGGAAATGTGATATGATTTTTAAAGACCAAATTGACTCCGATGCACTCTACCTACGCTACCACACACTAGTAACTATTTTTTAAGAGGTAAAAGGTAAATCCCACATGGGCACCAGGCCTCACAACTAAGGTATTTGCCAGGTAGTGTCAGACTCCTTACTGACTAAACCCAGAACCGATTTTGACTTGGGGCACTGACCGGGAGCACTGTCAAAGTATTACTTCAGTCAGTGCCTTGCAGGGACCGGCAGTTGATGACCACACGCTCCTACCTACAGCTAATCAACTTGAATCCTAAGCGTAGTCGTACTGTACAGTGTGCAACACCTACTAATTACAATTTCGCATGTGTCCCGCCTCTGCTTCGACTTATGGTTAACCCCAACGTTTAAGGTCTCAGTGGGATATTCTAGTTTAGCGTTAAGTTTGCCCGTTAAGTTAATTTGCACATTTATTTAGCTGACCTTCCTAAACAAGGTGTCACTTGTATCGACTGGTTGACCCCATCATCAGTCGATACGTAGTCGCTTCGTTAATTAGTCATTAACGGCCTCCAGTGGCCCGATGGTTAATGAAGTCCCGGTTGCTGCCATTAATGATTTTTTAACGTGTCACTCTTAAACGACGCCCAAATGTCACATATTGTCGTCATTATAATTATTATTATTATCAAAGCATGAACAGCGTCACCGCTGCCCAAAGCATACATAAAATGCATCTAACACATTGTCAAAAAAAATACATTAAATAGTATCACCGATCAAAATACAAATTACGAGCAAAATTATAATATCTTTAAATTTTCGTTGTTTTTTTTGACGGCAACTAACTATTACAATTGTGTATTATACCTTACAATGCTTTTGGTTATGACCGGGTGGTCGAGTGGTAGTTAGTAACGAGTAGGTTTTGTTGTTGGTTGGATTGACTGGGCAATCGGTGTGATATGAGAGATATGAGAGAGATGCCCTCAAAAATGGGCCCAAAAAGTGATTCCCATTATATTCGATATTTTTGGTTGTTCTCATCGAACAACTATAAAAAAAAAGATATTCCTATATAAATTCTAATACGCATACATTTTTGCTGTTGTCCCTCCACCTGTACAAATAATGATAATTATGTCCGTCTAAGTACTACTACACAGTCTTACTAATTGCCTATCCAGACTATGATGATATATAGGTTCCCTGTGCCCCCGCACAACGAAGGGGACTCCTGTCATGCGCCATAAAGAAAACACCTATTCGTGTTCTCCAAATATAAAATGCGCATTCACACTCGTCTCCTCTAAGGGGCCCTTTTTTCTAAAAAGTCTCTTAACCCCCGCCATATGCGATCGGTTCATACTCGAGCCATCCCGAGGCCAAGACAGCCAGACACCCAAGCCATTTAAGGGCGTCCATGTTATGTTATATAGTACACGCGTTACGACGAATCGTACTCACATTGCGCAGCCTATGGAAGATCTCATTGCCATGTTCCCAAGGCATAATCTTCTCCCGCTTACAATCGATGCCCCGCGTGTTGTTATTGTAGACTTCGCCGCGCCGAAAGTTCTTCGCGAAGATCGCCGGGTATTCGTTGAGCAGCTGCTTAAATGCACTCAGCATCACCCTGGTGCCATCGTACATCAGCGCTGCTTCGGACTGTCCAAGAGAGGTAAGTATCGAAAAGGGTTGACGTAACGAAATGTCAGGTGAGCGAAAAATAATAATTACAATAATAATAATAATAATCATAATAAGTGGAAACTTGTTGTTTGAACTTGTTTCTCAGTTAATAACGCATAGATCGTGCGGCGTAATGACATATAACAGAACTTGGGCATTGTAAAGACTGCAGTTCCTTTAATAAACCCATAAATCCTGAACCTAACTCGAACTCGAAAAGGAAATGTTAGCGGCTTATAAATATTTGCGGTACATTCATAGACCTCAGTTTGTTAAATGTTATAATCACGCCAGTCCACGCGAAGCGAATAGACTGGTAGTGATAAGGGACTCGGTAACGTAAGCCACATCAAAATGCCACAGGATGCGGCGCTATTTATGTTCGGCCTTTTGTCTCGGCTCCAACATTTGATTACTGGATATAAAAGCCACATATGTGCATACAAATGAGATTTGAGATCAGGTAAAGGTAAAGGTTTATTGGTTTATTGAAGGAGCTGCAATTGTTACAATGCTTAAGCTCTCTTATATGTCACACGGCAGGGCTCGAACCTGCGGCCTCTGGCTTCCAATAGCCAGAGACTTAGCAGTCCAAGCCACTACGCTGAGGCCTGTCAGATTGGGGAACAGCTGAGGGTCAGCTCGAAAAAACAGTTAAAGGGGGGGGGGCTTGCTCCCAGCTATGGGAAGCCGGGAAACACTTCAGTTCTCTGCTGGCTGGGGGAACAAGCAAAATGGATCAAGTGTCCCTTGCGAGGTTCTAGCTTACGAAATTAATTTTCTATGACAATAAGAAAAAAATGACATATTATCCCTCACGAAAGAACGAAGTAAAAGATCTTTACACCACTAATCGCAAAAGGGCGCATACGTCCACCACATACGCGGCTTGATAAAACTCACAGTGATCTTTTTCGACTTTGGGTCAGGCCACTGGTGACGACTCTTCTCTGTAAAGACCTCCTCGTAGGCGCGACTGTTATTTTGAACGAGCCGGAACCCTGTGATATTCACGGCCCCGAACTCCATCGCCGGGTTGTTTGCGAACTCATCCATGATCTGCAAGAGGACCAGAAGCGGCAGAAGCGGTAAAAATGGCAATTAAAACAGCGATTTTAACAAGTCGTCGAAAATTACCGACTAGGTAAACGTATCGCCTGTAGAACAAGCATTATGCCAATCGGCATAATAACGTATCAATGCCGGCTGGTCGCTAGCGAACAACTACTCTAGACCGCAGCAGGAGCAGCACTAATAACGATAATAATTACTATCATCTTAGAACGCTCCGGCTTCGTACACTGTTCAGCTCATAACTCTTCGTGCAGATTTTATGGTCATGTTTATTATGCTGCGTGTTGCATGCACTTTTATCCTTGCTTTTCTTCCTCGAGAACATTGTGAAATTGCAGTTCTGACAATAAACCATGATTTGAATTTGAATCTTCGCTATCATATAATAGCGAACGAGAGAGAGAGAGAGAGAGATACTGCATACTCTTCAACAAAGACTTGAAAATCCAGCCCAAGTATAGCTTAGTGAGTGGAGACATATTCGCACATATTGAACCTCGTAATTTCGATGCCAAGTTGCAGTAATTTGAATTCTTCATAGCAAATTAATTGCTTACTTGGTACAGGTGGTAATTGTTGTTATTTAAACAACTCAATATTTTTTTTATATGCGAACTTAACCCTTGCGAAAACATGCGGTTCATTAAATCTCTAAACCTCAATTTGGGTGCACATATAAATGAGGTAAGGTAACGGTAAAGCTTTATTGGTTTATTAAAGGAACTGCAGTGTTTACAATGCTTACGTTCTCTTATATACCACGACACGGGTCTCGAACCTGCGGCCTCTGGCTTTCAATGTCGTCTTTATGGTACTGTCACATAGCGATGATTATGATTAATATATCTATATATTTATATATACGTACCAATCCCCCGAGTAGAAAATGAAACGTCCTTCTGCCCACGATAGGGTGGCGAACATGCTTTATAATAATCTCCCGCGTCAGATTGGCCTCGCAGTCAATTATCACGTGCTTGAGCTGGTCGCGAGTCTCATTATCGTAGTTGACAAGGAACTTATTCGCTTCCGATGCTGATGTCACCCGTCGCACCTGTCCAGGCGATCCGGTTTAGCGGGGGAGGTTGTTTTTTAATCGGGGTGGTAACAGTGGACAACGGCACCATTGCGATGACGAGGTAAACGAAAGGGTGTGTCCGTACGTAGATTTTCACGAGGAAATGTCGTTGCCAAGGTCGGCGTCGTTGGTCGAACGGTGTCAGTTCGGCGCACGTATGAAAGGCACACATTGTGGACAAGTGTAGTTAGAGATTGCGGTGTGTGCGGAACTCCAGTGTGTTGTTGTCGTCGTCGTCGTTATCTGATAGTGCACCTCCTTTTGTTAGGGTCCATCTTTTAAAAGGTTGACTGAACACATTGTTCGCCATGGGGGAAGGGGATTGTTGTATTGTGGAACGTACAGTGGCGCATGGCGTTCTGCAACTGACTTCACAATGCGGAGAGAGAGAGATGTGTGAATATCCCTTGACGGTACGAGGTTACGTTATCGCGGCCAGAGGCACCATGGACACGGAGAAGATATGGGTATTGTAACAACATCGATATGAAGTAGCATACTTGTAGTCTACTAGATTGATCATACCTTAATGATTTCTAGCTTGTACTCGTCCGTCGTCAGCTTGTAGAGGTTTTGCAGCTTCAACAATCCTAAGAAAAATGGAAAGAAAGACAGAAAGAGAAAGAAAGTGAGAGAGAGAGAGAAAACAATCCAATTATCAAAACCGACCGTAATTACTAATAGCAACGTACAAACGAACATTGCTCAAACTCGAGGTCCCACAATGGGTGGATCGACCAAATTGGGAGTAGTAGTAGTTTCGAGTTCGGACTTTCAGAGAGTCAGTCCCGGCTCTCCGTCCCACGGGATGCACGTCACTTGCAGATGGTCCCAAGTGACAATCGCCTCTTTGAAACCACATCTGTCGGTGTAGTTCTCGCTCTGCCGTCCAATTTCGGAGCGAGTGACATTGAGCGAGGAGTAGCTATTGAACAACATGGTTGGGAACCTTTTTCATAGAACTGCCCATTGATAGTGATAGTCTATTCGTTGACTAAGATCATGTTGGCTTCAGTGTAACTTACACTTATATAGCAGGAATAGCATACAATTATGGGGCGGATGGGGTGATCTAAACCATCTATAAAATGTGTGTTAATTGCTCGCCATAAAAACAAAATGAAGATATGAATCTGATCGCGTGCGGAGGCCCTTCGAGCACTTTGCTGGTCTCGCGTTGATGTTTTCTTAGAAATCTTTGGTCGCCATCGGGCGTTCCTCCATCGCCGCCACTTTGAAATCATTAAATAAATTCTAGAAATATATTGAAAGTTGCCTCTATCTAGTGTAATAATAATAATAATCCCTTGCTAGAGTTGGGGTATTTTGCCGAGGTAACTAGTCGAATGTCTCGTATCGAATTTTGAGGAATCGGTCCCCCGCAAGGGTATTTCTTCGAAGGCAATTTGACAGAAGCAGCAGGAACTAGCAAGCCAATTAGTGTGGTAAAGCCAATTAGTAGATGCCAAATAATAGTGAAAACAACGATTTTGTTGGCTCGAGTTGTCACTGGTGGGTCGTCCAGCGCTCTAATGGCCATCTCCATTATTTTTTGTTGACGTCCCTAAGCTCTCGCTAGCCGTATGCTTCGGTAGGCTTGCTGATGAGCTCGGTGAGGAGCTTATCCCATCATGAAGTGCTATAAAAAGCATAATTGTACTATACCAGATATAACAGACAGGCGTATACCTTATTGGGTAAGGCACCATATCTTATCCACGTGGCGGGTGCACCTAGACATACGAGGTGTTTGTCCTCAAAACGAATACAATTGATGCACTAAACAAAGGCGAAATAATATCAATTTGTTATGCACGAACATATATATATACAAGACTTCTTTTGTTTTCATAATCGATAAAGCGATCTTACTAAGGGGGGGGGAAATGATTTTCACAAATTGTTTCTATAAGATTCGGCCAAATTATCGATTGTCTGATGGAAAACTGCTTCCCATTAGGTGTCTTGTAATTAGAATATCACGCGCAGCTCGGATGGGCTTGATTTCGAGTTGGCGTGCACTATTCGATACGCGTTCGAGATTTACTTAAGACTAAACTGCTGACAGGATGGATTTAATGGAAATTTTAGATATGATTGATAGTAGTATCGTATGTGCTTATGCTTATAGCAAATAGTATACTTCATTTTTACTTAATCATAAGCACGTTGAGTAGTATGAATGTGTCATGACTCGGCTTAAATCTGCGGTTTCAAAAGCTTAGCTTTATCTTTTAAAAGTCTTTTACTTGTTTGTTTTTTTTTTGTTAAAATCAGTTCACTTTCGAAATCTACCTGCGACGATAGTATGTTCTCGATATAATCGCAGTATTCTGTAACGAGTTCCATGTGTGGCTACAGTATCTCAGCAAGGCTGAGCGAACTCGAATCATTCAAATTCAGCTGTTGTCGCTTTTGTGCCGCCTCGAATTCACAATTGTGACTTTGCCAGTTGCGAAAGCCTAGCGAACAGCGCTCCGCAGCGAATATAAGTTATTCATGTACTATTTATTTATTTACTAGTTTGTATCATTTGTTGTTCATTGTGCCGCTGCGCGCAATTTATTTGCGGCCATCAAAGCTGAACGGAGCTCGAGTCCAGTCGTAGCAGGAAATGATAAATGTACTAAACGTCTCCTGCAATTGCCCCAGGAACACGCTATTACCGTGACGTATACGCAGACAGGTGGAGGGTTGGCGTTGATATCTGACGGCATTTGTCGTCAATGAAGTCGGAGACGATGAATCGCTCGACAACAGGCTATGTTCTCGAAGCTTTAATACTAAGTGAAACTGCATCTTAATGGCCGCGCTGCTATCATATATAGTCTTTCCCAGCTGGAGCCCAGCTCGCCGCATCATCGGATAACGCTAACGCGGGCCTCGCAACGTTTTGAAGTGACATTTGAGACAGTTCCGGATATCAATAGAACTATAGGCACCACTGTTCCATTCGGAAAAGATGCACTCTAAAAGCTTTCAGGACGACGCGTGCCTGCCGTATTTTGCTCGCCAGAATCTCCTAAGCCGTAAGAAGGCCGCAATTATATATATATATAATATATATTTATATATATATATATATATATAGATACTTTTTGTAAAAGTATATTATTATCTGATATATTAATCATGATTGTAATTCGCAAAATGTTCATTTGGTATACGTATGCGTCTTTTGCAACGTCATGGTACATTTGTAGAATCCGACGACTCTGGATACACAGAGATGTAGTTTATTTTAAACAGACATGAACTCAGCGGAGAGCCTTCTTCGTGTGGCGACGGATCTTCGATTTTGGTGGCTTCGAGAACCCGAACGGCTCGTAATCCGTTGTCGACATTTACGGACAAACTTAAGCGCGCTCCATTCTCTGATGTCTCCAAGAAAAAGTGCTCTTGTGTGGTAACAGGGTGGTGGTGAAACAGACGGGTAAATAGCCGTACCCCATCTGCTATGCTATACTGTGCACTGCCACTGTTTTTAGACTGATGTGTGTGATGATGTTTATGGTGCTTTATAATAGCGTCGTAGACAAGCTGCTGTTGAAGGCCTGAGTTAGGTCTGCAAGAAGGCCTGACCGAACTACTTCTTTATCCAGTATTCCATCGGCTGGCAAGTTGCGCAGTTGGTCAAGCTTATTAAATGTAGAAATACGCTTAATAATACACTTAATAAGTGCTGCCAAAATTGTCCCTGACTGACTTAGATTTGGATTGTTTTTTTTTTCGACTAAAGTAAATAACAATGTCAATTGTTGTCGCAGAGTGGGAACAACTTGAAACATATGATTCATAGTCTAGCCAAATAATGCAGAAGTTAATATCCTGATTCGAGACGTTAGTTCAGCGACATTGAAAGGTGTCTCGGCAAGCTTTCAGAATCACAGACCTTCAATCTGTGATCTTGCTAAGAATTGGTGCATAATTAGTCACACACACACACATGAGACGCCATAAGTTCCACAGAATAGCTAATTGGGTTGTAACTTTGTCCCTTGACAGATGAGAGGTTCTATTTACCATGTCGAGCCATTATTCTGAAAAAAATCAGAAACTTCAATATGATCCTGAAACAGAGTCCTAAGGCTGTGTTTTCCATGGAGCGTCGAATTCCAGCCACACATTTTTGGGGAAAGCGTATTCACCCTAAAATTAAATCAAAGTCCACAGGTCACCTTAATTCGTTCGCGTAGGAACGCTTAGATGTGGGATCGATCGCTCGACTCTTACCTTACCTCCGATTACTGACCTACACAAACAGGCAGATATGCGATTCTACAAAAGGTTACTATCTTCAAACTCGTATTATAGATATTTTAATGTCAGACAAAATAATCTGCGGAGTGGACTAACCATATCATCAGTACAAATTTCCAGGACCGAAAGAGTCAATAATATGTTTTCTTTTCGAGCCACACGAATGCTCAGAGACACATACATGCATATACTATGCACTAACTAATTTTTGTACACCAAATGTATAACCCCCTTTTGTTAATAAAGGTGTTTTTGAATTGAATTGAACATTTCACGCTTGCAAGACACCTGCACGACTCCCGAAATGAAGGCCTTCCGAAACTTAAGTCAACCTCAACCGTCAGCGCGGTGGCTTGGACGGTTGAGTGGTCTCTAGCTATAAAAAGCCAGAGGTCGCAGGTTCGAGTCCCGTGTCGTGACATATAAGAGAACTTAAGCATTGTAAAAACTGCAGTTCCTTTAATAAACCAATAAAGCTTTACCTTCTTGGACTCTCTCCGGGCCGCCTTCGTTATGTAACCTCCTGCGTTGTATACCCAACCAGGCGAAACCGCAAAATACAGCGGGTTCGAGTCCCGTCGCGTGGTCACATACAGGAGACCTTAAGCATTGCGAAATTGCAGCTCGTTTAATCAACCAATCAAGCTTTACCGTTACATCAATTGCAGTAATTCGTCTCGTGCGTCCACGCGACACCGCTGAACAAGCTGTGCCATAGTGGTCGAACCCATTATATCAAAAAGCGTCACTTGCGAATTGCACAGAGCAATCGACAAGTTGTTGTTCGTTTTTTTCTTTTTTTGAAAAGAAAAATGCTTCTTTTGCTTATTGTTATTATTATTATGGGTTTATTTATTATGGTTTAGGATATTTGCGGAACCATCATACGGAAGCACTACTTCCTTGAGACGCTTTACTTTTTCCCAAATAAAGCTCTAACTGATTTTCGAATTGACGTGTACTTGTGCAAAAGAGGCCAAGGTGTCGGAGCTCGTTTGAGAGCTAGTGTGTATAAATATATTAATTTCATATAATTTTCTGTCTTAATATAAACGAAATGATTAGTGACCCAGTTGGGGACATCTGGCGTGTCAGGCCGTCAGATCTGGGGTCATGGTCACCCCCGAGGTAGGCGACGATAGAAATTGTCTCCCTGTCTCATCGCGAGGGAAACGTGCAGCAGTATATACTACATATAAATATACATTATATATCGTTACATATCGTACTTGTATCAATCGATGTAATGTCCCTAGTCACTGTGGCCTATTGGCTTTTATACCATCGCTGGTCCACCCAGAGCTACTCGGCAACCAGCGCCAGGGCCGACGAAGGCACCATTGGTCTCTATTCCTCCTTGAGGGAGAGGTCGGGATGGCAGGATGTGGTTGCTGCGGCATCCTCAGCCGCTGCGCCTTCACCGAGGTGTGCCTTGTTCCGAAAAGCCTGTCCATCTCGTCCCTCATTGGCCCGCTTGCGCGCTGCAAGCTAACTTCTACTTTCTTTTTTTTTTACCGTATGCTAGGAAATGGTGTACGTCGGAGCGTTCCGCCTTTCACACGGGGCCAACTTGGCCCTAAGATCCCGCAGGCTGTGGCTCGGTGGGGAGCACTTCGGTTACGGCGGCCACGAAAGACGAATCCATAATGTATCATTGCGCGTGTACACACACACGCACGCACACGAACTCGTACACAAAAACGCAGATCAGAAGCAGTAGATATTCGCCGGCAAGACTCACTGCGTCCTCTGTCGGTTCTCGGCACAGTTATATCCCGTGTGCCGCTACGGTGCCAGAGCCACCCTTAAGTCAGCCGAGCGGTGGCTTCGATATGCACGATGGAAACAAGCTGAGATGCCCGTTTTTCTCGGGGACTTACGCTGGAGAGCTACTACCCCTACAGTAGTTCTGTTCCTGTTCATATATCTACAGAGTCTACCTGTGTCGGCTGGGTATGACATAGCTTCAAGGGAAGAAGTACGAGTGCCGTGTAAAATACGGTATCCGGCACAAAACGCGCTGCTATGACTCGTACTGCGACATGTTAAATAACCGCGAAAGCTAAATTGCAGTCGGCAGGACGGTCGCGCCCTATTCAAGATTACGCCAATAACAATTCAGATCCAATCATTTAGTCACTCTACCGGGAGAAATGAAGTTGTGACATGAGCCAGCGAAGTGTGTAAGCTATTGTTGAATACAGATGCTGACACAGGTACACTAGCAGCGATCCCCACCGTTGCACATTTGCATTTAGGGGGTTCGTCTTATGAGGCAATGCCGAACGTCACTTGATAAGCACGCCTTGCCATCGTCGGTCAGCAACTATTAGGACTATGTACAAGACTTACAAGCACCTCTTATTATTATTATTATTAATTATTATTATTATTATTATTATTATTATTATTATTATTATTATTATTATATTATTATTATTATTATTATATTTCCCTGGATGGTTTCGATGTGAGCGTCTTGGACTGCTATACCTAAAGGAAGTGTGGATTGGGGTCAAATCCTGTCAGACGCTTTGGAGAATCTTTGGAACTGTTTGCCATCTTTCTTTAACTGAAGATTGTCGCCACGTACGAGTAAGGTAGAGAAAATCACCAAAGGTGGCCCCGACAGGTCCACATAGTAATACCTAAAAGGTTAAGAGCTGAGGTCTGTCAGGGGTAAGCTGACGGTCAGCTCTTTAAAGAAAAAATAATAATTCCGATTCAGCTGCCGTGGTCCAGTCTCTCTTCTCTCCCTCTCTCTCTGTTTATATATATATGTATATATATATATATATATATAAAAATTACCCCGCTCATTGATCCCCTGTATTTGTGACGAACCGTTGACAAACACCTTCATTAGCAGCTCTGTCCATTGCCGCTGTTCGCCGACTTCCATTTGGCGCTCCCCTCCCCTCGACGTGATTAAGATCTTCCAATTAAAAACAAAAGTAAAGCTACGCTTTTTAATGTCTTTGAATATCTGCGCCTCTCCTTAGTCCGAACCCATTTGCAGCGGACGTTCCCACAACAATTCGCCAGATCGTCTCACTTGTGATGTCTAACACACAATAGAGATTCAACAAGTGCCTCTCTCCTCTAGCCTTTGCCTAGTTTATACGTTTCCCGTTAGAGGATACAGGCAGCCTTGTATTTCACGTCGTGGTCTGAAATCAGCCTGTCATGACCCAACATATTGTCGTATAAATGCTATTCTATCGTGGAATCAACCTTCCCGCGGATTGAGTGCTTCGCTACGGTTCAACAGAAAGAGAGTCCTTTTGTTTTCCCTGTGAACGACTCGATCAATCTGTACTGCTTTCTTGTGGTCCTTCAACTACGAGGTGTCCTCGAAATATTGCAGCTCCTTTAATAAACCAATAAAACCTTTGCCTTTTACCTTTTACTCTCGGAGATGAATTTTCTCCTACATCGGTCAAGCAGTCGCGAACGGTCTCCTCTCAAAGATCTCATTTCTGACAGCTAAAGCGTCATCTGTTTGTGCGCCGTTGTATTCCCCACGTCATTTTCCTTACCCTCTCATTGACTTCTAGATTATTGGACTACCTTCATTTATGCCCTATATATTCCCTGCGTATGTAATCGTTGTACCTTTTAACTATCACCGTCAACGATGATCGCTTATCGTTCTTTATTGTCTTTGTCACGGTCTCAAATCGATTCCTCTATCTCTGAACGTATGCTGTCCTTCAAATATATTCCACCCATCGTGGTATATCCGCCTGCCGAGAGCTTGAGCGTTGTAAAAAGCTGCAGTTCCGATAAAAACAAAAGCAACTTTGTACTATTATATTGGCACGAAGCCCTCGTAGTTGTTTATACCTGAACGCTAGACAGTCGTCTCGTCCAGATAGGAGTTCATCTCCGTCAAAGAACACTAATCCTATTCCTCATTATTAGGGTAGATTGTCTATCTTGCCCTTCGAGTACCCGAATATTATCGTCAGCCCAGATTTATATTGTCGCCACCCGACGTGACATAGTAAAGCATGATAGCTGCTTCGGTCTGCCCTTGAGATCTTCAAAAGCTTGCACAACGGGCGCCGTCAGTTCTGTCGAATGGACAACCAGTTCCCACTACGCCCTGCCTATACACTCGATCCCTATATGCTATTGCCTCCGAAAATGCCACTTTTGGTTCTGGCCGTCTCGGCGCTCAGTGACCCATCTATTTCAATTCTGATTCGTAAATGTTAGCTGCGCGGGTCCCCGGGGGCGGGGGTGGCTGCTGAAAGTTAACAAACACGCAGAAGGGGGCAAGGTGTTTCTCGGTAACTCGGCAAGATCGCTTAAAGCTCACAACATACTCGTCGAAGGTAAAGAACAATTCGGCCGTTCCTAATTGCAGCCGGCTTTCCTCTATGACCGTGAACAATACGAGCCCGGAACTGTTCTTGATGCGTAAACAGCTCTCTCTCTCTATCTCTCCTTCCCTTCCTCTGATGGTCGCGGCGGGGCGTCCCGCCGAAACCACTCAAACAAACGGGCACTGAACGCTTTCCACGTCCCCGCGTTTTCGGCAACAGAATCCCACCGGTGCTCCGCTAGGCCTGGGACGTCCGGAGGTGCCTATATATACGAGGCGAGACTAGACACTGATGAAACAAATCGCTGCCATGGGCCGCCGTTTACTAACTGCTTACCAACCGTCCGGACCTCAAGTCGTTTAGCAGTGGAAGCTTCGGTCAAACATTGCATCACGGTCGGCAGCATTGCAGCTCTTGGTTTATTCGACAGACCTCTGAGATCCCATTTACACCGAGCCTTGCTCGTCTTCGAATGAACTCGTCGCTCGGCTGTAATCTCCCCTCAATTTAGGGCTAAATGTAGCGATCGTTGGCGTCTCTCAGCGATTGACTCTAGCGACGGCGGTATCGCGGGAAATGCCTACGAGCGGATGTAATTATTTGCAACGTGTAGCCGTTACAATATATGTATGTATACGAATCTAAGTGGTTTTTGGGATAGGGACAAAGCTGGGGTATGTGTGTCAAACGTCAAGTCGATGTATATGTATATATATGTACATATATATATATATATATATATATGTGTATACATTTATGACAGGCGACCCCGGCCGATTGATCCGGTAGACGCCTGCCACTCGTTAATTCTGAACTCGTGTTAATTCTGAAGATACGGACCAACTCAGAGTGAAGATTAAGTGGGGCGTGAGTTTAGTGGGTAGGTCTGCCACTCCACTCCAGGCAGGAGTCCCCAGCACCATGGCAAATACCTTAGTTGCAAGGCCTGGTCTGCATGAGCATTCTCCGTCATAAAAAAAATATATATATATATATATGTGTGTTCGACAAGCGTAAAGTCGAAACTAGTGAAGAGATAAAGTCCCAACAGAGGATGGTGCTTTTAGAGCCAGGTAGAGGAGACGTCTTGTCATCCCATCTCCACGTCAACCCACCACTGCACTGGATCGGACCCCACCTTCGATAGAGTGATAGGAAATGTCTATGGTGTTGTCCGTGAGTTTAAAGAAAATTTCCTCTCGACAAAGAATGTATAAGGAAAATATCCTCGTAGTGCTTAATATGTACCTTCAGGTTATAGCCCAGGTGATACCCAACTCCAGTCGCACGTGTAGCCAGCCTAACTGCCGACGGCAATTGCAATTTACTAATAGCACTAATTCTAGAACCTCCGCCACCCATCTATTTCAATTCTATCCCCATCGCTCGTTAGCTAGCGATATATACTCAAGTAAGATTATCAAATTGCTGACCGAATCAAAAAGAAAAAACATTGATAACAAATTCTCTGAAGAAATTTCGCCATTGAGAGATCAAACAAGAAGTCATTCGACTGAATCACCGAGTTTCCTTTCAACGATCCCCCGTAAAACATTCCCTTAGACAGCCTATGTCGAGGTAGAACCAAACTTCCTCGTCATGTACTCTCATAGAATAATCTCATAAGGTTTTGTGTGGGCGGTCGTACAAGTAGAACTTAAACTTGGTAATATCATTGCTTGATTGGACAAGAACTGTTTTTTCGAGCTGACAGACCTCAGCTGGGCCTCCCCTACTCTGACAGGCCTCAGCTCTTAACCCTTTAGGTTGGACAAGAAAGTGTAGCGGGATCGTTCTTTGTTGGTCCTATTTCACCTCGTTTCTCTAAGGCCTTTGATCTTTATGCCGTCTTTGAGATGCGGCCGGTGAGGTGGCTAAGGACAGCGGCTAGGTCCCTCTGACTGTCCTGCGACCTGCTGAGATTGATCGGAAAACTTGACCATTGTAAAAATTGCAGTTCCTTTAATGTGAAACCAATGATCGTTTACCTTTAACGACAACGTAGCTTTTTCTTTGAAGATTGTGCATTTATCAAGATCATCAAACCTATGTCTAATTATAAAGTTGTTCCCGTCGCTCAGAGGCGTACGTCTCTTGTACACGCGTGGCTGGCACAAAGGTAATTATGTGCAACCCATTTTTATATTTCGTCTTCCCTTTCGAGCAATTTCACCGCCGAACTCCTACGGCGGCAACGGTAGCGTAGATCAGTGTACTAATTAGTACTTGACTAATTCTAGCAGTTATTGTTCGATCAGTGGATTGTGGTAGGCCACTGGCTCATTTAATCATTCGAGGCCCCGTTTGAGCAGAATGAACTGGAGATCATCTATCGAATATAGCTAATTAAGTGTGGCGACATCTTAACAAAGCTATCGAACGCGATTATCATTTCTCCCGTATCAGTTCCATAATGTACTCCGATCAGAAAAAAAATATATAAAAAACACTGCGTAAAGAATGTACTCCGTCGTATCGAGCTGATTTGGGCGACGTGAAATAAATCGACATTATATTCTAACTCTGACGGAAAAAACGTCAAAACATGATTCCGGACAAACAGCCTTAATTCCGGACAAAGAACCTTACACATAGCAAGATACGTTCGGGTCCGGACGTCGCGAAGTTATTCGGATAAATCTGTAGAACACGTAAGCGTCAACATTTCGTGGTGCTTCGTCGAGGTCAATTTGCACCGGGATCCCCCCAACTTGAATCGATCTTATCGCTGTAGCGTTGTAGAATATATATATATATATATATATAGGTGACCAATACCCTCATGGGGTATTGATGCAAATCACGGTGGTGGAGGGACAAGCGTGGATGTATTCGGTATCTCCTCACACACTGAGTCAACTGCAGAAAACTGGCGCCTGCTAACTGTCAATATGATTTCTATTATTTCCGCTTGAAACGATTCATTACCGCTTATTGCGGGTGTGATTTAATAGGTATCCCAAGGTGTTACGGCGTCTGTCGTTAATTGATGCTGTCGGACATAGTCCGCAGAGGCACTTGGACGAATATGGAAAGAAATAATGATATTTATTTAGTCATTAACGAATGGCAGTTTAAAATATGCAATAGCAGCTTACTAATATTCCTTCCACCGGACTAAACATCCCTGATCATTATGTAGGTAGCCGCGTATATCAATCTACAAAAAACAAAAACCTGAAATCGTCCTTACCGGCGTCGGAATCATAGATGTAAACGATTTGTTTCCATCGATAGTGTTGTATAAGGTCGAGAATGGCCTGCAGATAGTCAGGCCGCATAGAAATACCGTATTTCGCAGGCCGAAGCCTGGTATGGTACGGGAACGACGGACTAACAATGGGGATCTGGAATGTATTTGAATAGGACACCAGAGTCTCGTAGGATGACGCCGTTGTTGTGGCCACCATCGCGAACGTCCCATTTCTCAGAATCGAACAAACTGAAAATGATCAGAACAAAGAAGCAAAAATTGTTAGAATTCACATATTGGTGAATTTATTCAAACATACAGTAGTTAGCAAGTATTATTTCTAGGGATTATGGGTGGGGTGGGGGTGGGTGGGGGTGAGGTCGACAATGTCCCGAGAAAGGCGATGGCATTGCCTCTCTGTCTCACAGCGAGGGACAGGCGCTGCAGAAGGAAAGAGCCTGCGCGCTTGTCCCCGGTAGCGCGGAGGTCAACCTATGGTAGACCCCCCTTCGAGGAAGTTCGCAGTGAGAGGGCCGTGCCCGCCCAATGTCTCAAATTTACACATTAAATATAATTACATATGATAGATTTACCAAGTTCACTGATTCAGCGCGTAGTTTCTCAGCATCATGTAGTGCCATACCTTAAGAGGACGCTTGACGGAAGTGCGTGCTCAATGCAACCCCATGTGGGTCTGCATCTTCAATTAATCCATCTTGACATCATGATTATATTTATAAATCGCTAGTGTTAATTCTCTAATTGTTCTTTTTATTATTGCTCAGCATTGGGGTCGACAGCTATTCGACTATTGTTGCTGAGCTTGAGCAAGCACGACTGTGGAGACGAGACGGACTCTCAGCAGAGGATGATGGCGCTTTTAGCAGGCAGAGGCGTTTTGTCATCCACGTCAACTCTCCACCTGCACTGGGTCAGGGGCCACTTTCAAGGCGACTCGAATGTCTCTGGTGGTGGCCGTGAAGAGAATTTCCTCCTCTCAAAAAAACAAAAGATTGTGTGACACTAAATTATATATTGGATCTCAATGATTCGTATTAGTGATATATTTCTATGTACGGCTTTCGTTTATCATTTCAAAACAGAACCCCTGCGATTAACAGCTGTAGAAGTTCTCTCACTTATCATAGAGAGATAGGCTATATATCATCTATCATTCGAGCATCGCAGGACAGATATTGGCACGCGTCGGAGCTGTACAGAGACTTCTAATGAATCAATTGCTCAATACACACTTGCCTGTTTTTTGCATTATAGACAGCCACTCGTATTTCTTATACCATAAAACTGTGCTTCTTTGAGATCACAATATGTATCAGTTTTCTCCAGAGAGGCTTCGAAGGCTGCTCAGGTATAGACTCACCGGGCAGCCTTTTGGTTTGGAGGACACCAACAAAAACGTGACTTACTGCACGATGCTCCGGGCCAATTCACCGCTGGCTCCTTAAATAAATCAATAAAGCCCTTTGCCCTTTATCTTT
Organism: Stratiolaelaps scimitus; assembly: GCA_019614645.1. Classification (NCBI taxonomy): domain Eukaryota; kingdom Metazoa; phylum Arthropoda; class Arachnida; order Mesostigmata; family Laelapidae; genus Stratiolaelaps; species Stratiolaelaps scimitus. Next base: position 150,687 of record JABWDB010000064.1, on the reverse strand, counting down.
CGCGACCTACTAATAGTTAAAAATCGGTAGAAACCTAAAAATGATGGTACCGAAAATACGAGACAAGTAGCACGTTTGTGCATCAGTTGCACAGTTCCGTTCAGCGTTGAGAATTGTATGAGGCACGATTAAGCTAGCTCTCGTCCGAACATCTTTATCAAACAATGTTATTATTATTATTATTATTATTATTATTATTATCATTAATTATATTGACTCCTCTGATAATGGCTACTCACGTAAGCGAGCGAATTATATATTCACGCACATATAAAATAGTAAGTACATACTGGATAGGTATATTTATACTCATCTTTAACGCGGCATAACACAAACTCGTTAGATAATTTGCTTTACCAGATTGTCTTTTTTGCACTAAAGGCATTGCCCCAACTGAGCAGCACTCACTGAAATGCTGGGTTAAGCTAAGTTCGGGTCCTTATTACGTGTGGCAGATTTGAAACTTGTACCACATTGCTTGAGTAGCAATTCGTCACGCGAACACCTACACATAGGCGAGATCGCGAGACTTTCCGCCCAGCTCGGCCATAGGAAATTAAAAATCTGCTATGACAGAAACAGCGTGGCAGTTTCAGCCTGCCGCAGGCCGAAGTGCCTGCAACAGGCCGAAACCGCTGAGATAGGCCAAGTTCATGGTGACGGGCGCAACAAACAACTGCTTGGAACAGGCGCTAATCGCCCTGGGTATCGGTGGTCCTTTACATACGGAGCAGAACCCCGGGAACTCCCTTTGAATCTGGCCTCTCTCCGTTCCTGCGTTCCCTGTCCAACCGGGCAACGCCACAGAGCCTTATCGCGTTGGGACTCCACGGCGCGATATAAGTTTATCACATATGACATGTGATAAAACATTGCTACCACTTATTCGTATGCGTGCTTCGCAGTTTCAACGATCTGTTGCAGCGATATGTTGCTTCAGTGAAGACTTTGGTCTTCATCATCTGCCGCTCAATGCTGGTTAGTCATTAGCATGCTCGTAAGTCGACATATCGCTCGAGTATGATCTAATGCCTCAGTGCGCCCTTCACCGAATGACAAGGAGAGGCGAACATTTGAAAACAACAAGATTAGCTGTAGTAGCTATGGTGATCGACATTGAAATTCAAACGTCGAAGTAATTAGACGTATTCGCTGTTTCACTAGCGCAATGCGTTCTACATCTCATGCGCTAAGCTAAATTGCTTTCAAAATCTCAACGGTTTTAATCCCCGGATAAGGGTGTCATAGAAAACATGTGAAAGGCTGATGCTTTGAACTCCCGGGGAGATTCGATTCGCAATGGATTATATTAGCTGAAATGGCACCATCGGAGAGGAGGGATGTAGGTGCACGGATTCGACCTCCCTCCTCTGACGCCGTTGCGGATTTGCATTTAATCGGGGTTGCCTGTCTTGCGAAGCAATGACAAAAGCAGTTGTATCGTGGACGAAGTTTACCGTTTGAGGCTGCGAGTCAATCCTTATTGATTTTTCGAGCTGACCCTCAGCTGACCGACGATCCCCTATCTGACAGGCCTCAGCTCTTAACCTTTGAGGTATTCCTGAAAATTTGCATCATCACAAGGATGATGGCGGAAGTCGAGGGAAATAATAACAGAGAAAGTGAATAAAAATCTTCGAATAGGCAAAAAATAAATAAAAGTTAGTTTCCACATATTTGTAGATTTTCCCCTTTATTTCTCATTAATATTTCACATTTGCTAGCTGCTAATTGGTCAGTTGCTGTAATTTCAACGATTTTTCCAACGTCCACCCTCGCCATTGCCTGGGCAAGAGCTTGAAATAAAAGCGGCGCACATTGTTTTCGATATATCAAAATTAGACTGAGAGCACAATGTCTTGAGATTTATGGTAAGGGAAGTTTATGAATCCTAATTCTAAAGTGCGCACGTACAGCGATAATTATCGACGTTATGTTAAGATAGAGATAGCTAGGTAGGTAGCTAGGTAGGTTCTCCCTTTGAATTCTCTACAACTAAAGTTTCTCTGGCGTAAGAGCCTAACCTACGCCACTCTGCTCTAACAAGGCTAATCATAATACCCCCTCTTACGGAACTGGTGGTAACAACGCGCCATCTATTGTCTCAGCGGAAATATTTGAGACTTAACTAAACTAAGAGCCTTTTGAAAATGAGCCCCCTCTGTTCCGGTAATCAAATTAAGTAGGAACATTTGTGCATCCAAGGGAGACCGAGATAGAGAGAGAGAGAGAGGTTTATGTATTTGACATAATCGAAATTGTTATACAGTAGAAAACATTTTAAAAAAATGCACAAATCCTTTAGATTCATTTATACACGACGATGACACCATTGTTTCTTCTCTATCCAGATCTATTACCGAACGGCGCCTGAGCTTATGCAAGCCGTTGGAAAGCCTAGACGTTCTAGGACATTCTTGCCACAGTTTCGGTCCCTTTGTAAATGCAGGCCGTGGCCAGCCGGTCTGCCGTTCGTTTCATTCGGAGCGGGGCCTCTCCATAAATTATGCACGATGTATTTATTTATCAGTGGAAAGCAGGACCAGTAGAAGAACCCAGGGACCTCAGCTTTCGAAGGGCGAAAGCCTGCCTAAGTGACGCACTGCGTCGTAACATCGCAATGGAATGCTTTTCAAACAGACGCAAGCGGTGGCGCGGCTCCCGACGGCAAAATTGCGTGAGCGGTTTCCACTTTATCGCGAGGCCATGAAAATGAATATTTTGCTGACATACTATAGAATTTCAAGATTCAGGAAGAAGGACACATCTGCTTGATTTTTCCTTCTAAAAGGGCACTTCTTTAATAGTGGTCATTACGACAGGCCGAACGTCGAGCGGTCAAGGCCAATATGGTGAAGTCCCACCAGGCACCGATATCCGAGGGAGCTGATCGTCGCTCGAAGCCAATGCTGCGTTCTGGAGCGTTTTAATTAAACTGTCAAACGGCATGCGGTACTATGGAACATTATTAATTTTCATGCAGGTTCACCACTCTAAAAAGGACGCCTGCTCCCACATGTATTGTGCGTGTATAAGCCACGCAAGATAAAGTGTAAGCGTGATCTCTCGGCTTTCCGCCCCCCTCTATAGTGGTGCACACGAAGCCTGCTTCAACGGTGGCCTCGTCGATAAAGCTAGAAACTTCAGTCCGATGCACGCTAGGTATAAAGTTCCGGCCGCCCTTCATACAGCCAGTAACAACATTACTCGGTTTCATTCAACATCTCTCGAACGAATCTCCCACCATTGCGTTGTCCTCTCGACTGTGCGAGTCTTGCCCTCGGGTATCATGCGAAGTATGACAACCGCTGCTTATACCACTACCACTGAAACCACTCGCTGCTTGTACCACTACCACTGGCCGATACGACCGTCAGCGCGCTGGGGGTGGCGAAGGACCCGGGTGGCTAAGCGATCTCTGGCTGTGTAAATAGCTGGAGTCTGTCGGCTCGAGGTGTCCTGCACAAGCAGCTTGAACTTGGTAATATCATCGCTTGATTAGACAACAAAGAAAAAAACGTGTAGGTGGTTGTTCCTTGTTGGCGTATCTCATATCGCTTCCAAAGTCTTCAATCACTAGGCCGTCTTTGGGACGCGGCCCTCAGCGCGGCAGCCAGAGACAGCTTACCTGCTACCTCCTGGATGGCAGGTAAGCTGTCTCTGGCTTCAAACAGCCGGAGGCAGGTTCGAGTTGCCTGGCGACCTGGTGTCCTACGTTCGCAAGCGAGCACTTAAGCATTGCAGCTCCTTTAATAAGCTCATAAAAGCTCCACCTGATATCACGGATCCCGATGCTAACTGAACTGGCACGTCCCGCTAACAACATGTCGCATCAAGGGGTGCGCGGTACTAAGCAAGCTTCACGACACAACATTCGGCAGTCACCTCATCGCCGCGCCAGCGTACCCTAACGAAGACACGCGTTCGTTCGAGGCTCTTACGAAGCTCGCCTATTTCGACGTGTCCAACTGGCGCCGACAGGTGCCCACGTCAGGGCGTTGACAGTTAACGGTGATGAAGATTGCGGCCACGGTTCGTCAACGTTGTCCGCTTCAGTTAGCTTAAAATGAAGGTGAAGCGGTGTAATGAGCAGTGAGCATCAAGTTCAGAGGCGGCAATCGGGTTGGGTGCGAAGAGATGAGAGCTGGATGGGCGGGGGGGACGACAGCGTTTGTGACCAGACCATGCGGGGATGTCAGCCATCCGATGCTAAAGAGTCGGTTAGAAGTGGGCGTTATGGAGGGCGCCGTTGGTATCAGTGTTAACTCATCGAAGAGCCTATGCAGAAGCGGGTCTAGATAGCTCCGCATAAAAACCAAACCACTGGAGATAGTTGCACAAAAACCGCCAACTAACGCAACGAGGACAGAGAGTGGTGGCTGCCAATGCCAGACGGCGTTCAAATGTCCGACCATCTACGTGGAACACGCCTGGCGCACGCCAGCTAACCTTACCGGTAGCGCTCTCACAGCCGTCGGATCCGCTCGGATATATCCCATGAGGTTTGGGCCGAACCCAGAGCACCGGTTACCGTGTCAAGCAGATACTCGGTATAACTAACGCCTGCGCAGTAAAGATAACTTCGAAAATGACAGATACAGATGGTCTAACTTGACGGTAGACATTTACACCGCGCTGTGCACATCCGTGTAGAAACATCAGAGGACAAAAAAAAACGCAGGTAATTTGACAACACCAGGGTAGCTCGCGGCAGTCGAGAACCACATTGAAATTCGTCGCTTTATCAATGGAACTCTGATAGGTTGGGCATATTTCTTCACTCTCTCTCTTCTCTTGGCTATTTGTTTAGAGCGATGATCCGATGGCCACCGTTTACTAAAATCAACCACGAACCCATATAGCATTCTATATCAAAACGTCATATACGACAAGACTGACAAACAACATGAGCAGCACGTAAACGACAATCGTATGCACCATCTCCTGAATACGTCAAATCTTCCTTTCTTTGTGAAGAATGAAGACTTGATTCTTCACACTATATGATAGACGTCGGTCTCTGAGCGTTTTGGGGGACGCGTTTTCGCCAGTGAACTTTTACATTGCCGTTGTCTTTTTTGGCCAGATAAAATATGGATCATATATAAGAAACTAATGTAATATCTGATGAAAACAAGTAAAACCTAAAAAAGGTTAAGAGCTGAGGCCTGTCAGATAGGGGAACAGCTGAGGGTCAGCTCGAAAAACAGTTGATCAAAACAAGTGAATCCTCTGCATCTATGCCCTATTTCTCAATAAAGCCATGTCTCTTCGGAACTTAATGAGTCCGCTCCACTCGCTCGGATCGACTTCATCTAAAATTCGTTAGGCTTTGAAGTAACTAATGTGTTCCGCGCTCGTAAATCAAACGTTATATATGTATGTAGTTCACTAAATTATTAAAGGTCTTTTTTATACTTCTATCTACCCCCACTTTTTTGTATATGCTAGTATTTTAAGAGGCTAAAAAAGATGTCATGAGTTACAAGGAAATGATTCCTCATGTAGAGCACGGGTGACTCTCCTGTGGAACAAATCTTTAACGCTGTGCTCATTGACGACGAATTTGGGCAAAACATATATATATATATATATATTTCGAGCTGACCCTCAACTGTTCCCCTATCTGTCAGGCCTCAGCTCTTAACCTTTAGGTATTACTATGAGAGGACCTGTCGGGGCCACCTTTGCTTATTCTCTGCCTTACTTGAACCTGACAAGAATCCTCAGATAAAGAAAGATGATAAAGAACTCTAAAGATTCTCCAAAGCGTCTGACAGGATTTGAACCCAACACACACGTGTCCCTCCGGTGTAGTAGTCTAATATATATATGTAGTAATGGTGGTTACGATCAGCTCTGAGATCTGTTTTAGCGGTTGTAGTCGTATTTTCGAGTGGTCGTAGTCGCGGTTGTAGTCGTACCTTCTCCACTTCACCGGCCCGATACATTGTTAGCGCACTCACACTTGTTTATTTCAGAGAAAACTCTACTTTAAGGCCGAATGGAAGCCCCGCACATCGGTGGCGACTCGAACATCATGGGGGTGATCCCCAGGTATTGTGGCCGAGCAGAAAATAAGACGCAGATAAAGCATTAGGCTTTTCGAGGGTAAAACATGAACAAATTGGCAGCTTATCGATTTTCGAGCTGAGAATGGATATAGTTTTCGTACCTTCTTTCACAAGCAACTATAATCAATAGGGTAAGCTATATATGTACTCCTGCCGCTCTATACGTCTATGGACGGAGTACGCTTAGAGCTCCGACCAACACGTGGATGGACTTCGTCTTATCATTGGGAGGTTTTTGGGCGGACTTTGCTTGACCTCGCTTTGCGCATGTATCATATATAATAACAATGAGAGAATATATCTTAAAAATTCCTAATTTAAACACCTACATCCTCTGTCTGATATAGGATAATAGCCCAGGCCGGTAGTCTCTAGCGTTGGACTACAAAATGTTGTAATTAACGTGTTAGCCGGCGTTGAAGATAATCAACCCTCCCACAAAGAGTATAACTTTGCACCGGCTCATATGTGCGTTCGTGGATTCGAACCGGAGACCCTACAGTTTCAAGTCCCTGTAGCTACTCAGGCGTCGCTTCCAAGGACAGTTTGAATTTATTGTTCGTACATGCTGTTGAAGTCAAAAACGTAACCGTCAATATTGTCCATAGAACACAATCGGCCGCATTCAACTTACGCTTCGCCATCAGATATAAACGTGCCTTATCATATATAACGGTACATCAACGAACACATACAATGTGATACCTCCCACCGAAATCATGTTACGCCGGCCTGTATATATTGCCAATACCCGCGCAGCAGTCTCATCTATCCCCAATCCTATCCTCAAAGCTGTACAAGAAGATAATCACTCTCGACTCAATCCTGTCCCTACGGCCCCCACCGAGGAATGAATCCTGCAGCCGAACTGGAAGGAACATCCAGGAGAAATACCTCACTAGCACTAGCGGCACTCGTAGTCACAGTGGTAGCAGCAGCAATCGTAGACAGACAGTAGGCACAACAGGTTGGATCTATCCGATGGCTGGCCCATTCCATAAGCTCCGCCAATGAGCTTTTCCCTGCTCGAGCCCCACAGCCCCTGTAGCCTCAGCGGACCCGCACAACAGCAGTGTTAGTCTTCCGCTAGCCGTTGCTATCACCGCTTACGGGCGCTGGCTCCGGATTGCTTCCTGCTCACTATTTCTGCTTCGTCCGCTGTAATTATTCGCTCAAGCCGATTCGACGCCCACGCGGACCCACTCTCTGCCCCTTCTGGTCGTTCTTCGCCTGCGTCTGTTCGGCTGTATCGTCGCTACTCCCCATGCTGCTACTGTTGGTAAGACAGCCAGTGTATAACCTCTCTCGTTCAACTTCTGTACGCGTCGATGCCGGCTGCAGGAGCAAGGACGGACCCCAGCAATCTATTCACTACCGTTACTCCCACAGGTTCACCCATTCCCGCTCTACCCCGACGACGTAAGTCCCGGCCGGTTCCTGTTGAGCGTTCGGACCCACAAGGTCTGCCTCCGGCCCGCTCGTTGCGATTTTTCCCAGACACGAGAAACCATTGCAAATGAGTGGATATCTACATATACATTGGGGGAGTTGGGGTAATAGGTGTACATGTACGAGGCAGGTTGACAGCATTCTCATCGTCATTTCTCACGCTGGATACCCGAAGTCATCTGGAAATTGACTACCCGAAGTTGTAGCGAAAAATTCACTTAAAAAGACTGACTCGTAGGCTGAGACTTAAAAAAAACGCGTGTTGAAATTAAACTTTTGATTTACAAAGTCGCGGTCCGAGAGGCTCGGACAGCTTCAGTTTGAAAATCAAGTTTATTTTCGGAACTGCAATATAATACGCTTTAGTTCTCAATAAAATATAAAAATAAAATAAAAATAAATAAAAATTAAATAAAAGGGTCTTTTTCTCGAACCTCAGAAAGCTCGAACCTCACATAGATATGCGAGTATTTAAAGTCAGTATTTTCTCTTTTTTGAGGCACGCACACACACATATATATATATATATATATATATGTGACAGTAGTGCACTAATCGCACCAGTTGAAATTGGGCAGTCGATTCTTATATATCATCCAGTAATATCAAGTACGGTTGAGATCGTTTCGTAAGCATTTCTTACACCTAACTGCCTATCGGGCAAGTTCGTTTAAGGACTGGGCCACGAAACTCGTTCGTGAGCACACTTCTCCTCACCTATGATTGGCCTTGGAATAGGTCCAGCCGGTAACGAAACCGGCCTATTAGCCTCTCGTTGTAAACAGCCAGCTGAGACTATGTTATCACTGCGCACAGGAAGGCTTACTATTATTGTTATTCGTCTCAATGCCGATAGAGGTTGGGGGGCTTGCTTTTGAATAGGCGTTGCCTCCGCGAAGCTCCACCTTCTGATCTCAGATACTACGATGCTAGGCTCAGCTCATGTAGAAACCACATATTTGCGAGTTGTATATAGCCTACCCTCTCGGGGTTGTCAGTGCCACTTAGGTGTGACACAGAACGAAGATTGGAGAGCAGGGCATCTGCGACTTCTCGGAGCGTCGGATACCCTGCCTCTGTATCAGGGTATCTCTGAGACGTTTGATACCGTCAGTGTATCAAAAGTAAAGCGGATTTTCAGCGGCTGACTACTCTCAGCCCTAAACATGTATATAACAACTCAGTCCACGGTACAACTGATTCCAGCAGCATTTCCATGGACGTTACATGTTACATGGAGTCAGACCTCCGAAAAACATGGGGGTGTTACGAACGCATCCCTATCTGTATCAGTCGAAACCGAAATGACTACACAATATTACGTAGATTGGAGTTCAAATAGATCGAAATGTCGGGAAGGCCGTGTAAGGGAACTGGCTACCGTGACAATTCCAGCAGGGCCGTGTTCAAAAAGGACACGAGTCACGGTAAAATTCCGAATTTTATTTTTGCGTCTCGTTAGTGGCGCCCAATTTGAAAAGGAAATCCATGACGACTATGTTTGTCACGTTAGGTATGAGAAGTTTATTGTTATGGACCTTTTTCACGCTGAAGTTTTTCACCGCGGGGAGGGGAGGGGCAATCGCACGAAGTGGATCACGTGCATGTTGGTACACGTTCGCCGCTTCGGGGGTATGGAGTCCTTCGTAGTTGAAGTGGTAATGGGGTATATGATGATAATGCTTGCTCAGTGGCGTCCATTGTCCGATTATGAAAATTGTTCGGTGACACCGGCTTCCACCAATGGGCAACCACAATATATAATATAGATGAAAGAATGGAACAAACCTCATTGACAATGTGCTGAAAGGTAATGAGATCCACCTAAGCTAAGGTATGCCTCTCAGTGAGCAAGCTAAGTTCGATATAAAACACGTTCACAAATTAGTTAAGGTCACACATTTAAATGCACATAGTTAATCTTAATTCGCACTGTTTCAGTATCTTTCTATAATTATTGAGCTGAACAATTCAATACTTAAACAAAATCCGGTCGAATTTTCAGCTCACCAGTTTATGGCGCAGAAGAAAAACGGTGCTGAAAAACGCTCACTTGACCATGAAAACTCAAGCTGAGCAATAATATTGTACTCTTGCGGTCGTCTCAAATATATATATATATATATATATATATATATATTGGTGTCTACTATAGTTCATTTAAAAAACACATGCATTTAATCATAAGAGACGCAACCTTAAACGTACTAACTTACCTACTTACACCTAATTAGAACTGACCTAATTACAAGGTGTGGTACTCACTCTTTTTGGCGACCTGAAAAGGATCATCAGACTCGACTAACTCCACGTGTGGCGCCACTGAGAAGTGCGAATCGCGATAGTTGTGCACTTCGATCGCATGCTCGAACGCCGAACGTAATTCGGCCTCCCCATCTTTCAGGAAGATTGCGCCTGAAATAGGCCACACCACATTCATCGTAACTTACGTTAGTGACAGCCAGATGATCAATGAAGGTGATCGTCTCATAGATATATATATATATATATATATATATCGCTGTATTCTTGGAAACATTGTTTAGGGACTGGGCAAATGGGGCCTCCGTGTTCTAGATATTCTGTTAACAATATATAGTAGAGCCCTTTGGTGGCCTGAGCGGTGCATTCGTGTGCGCCTTGCAATCGGAGGAGAGACACGTAGGTTCACGGGTTCGATCCCCATCGTTGCACGTTTGCATTTAAAGGGGTTGTCCGTCTTACGAAGCAATGCTAAAAAAAAGCAGTTGTATCGTCGACGTTAAATGTTGGCTGAGAGTCAGCCCGAAAACCTTTTCGTTAACTATTATAGAGGGGGCTATTCTTAAATGTATTTCACGTTCAGAGGGAAATATATATATATATATATTTCCGCTCACTTCACGTGAAAACTCATCTCCTCGTATTATTGTTGTCGTTACTGCTGTTTAATGATAATTCGCTAATTTAGCTGAGTCGGCAAGTATTGTTTATATAGCTTTCTCCTTCATTAATAACCAGTTCACGATTTGTACACTGAGGCGAACGTCTCCAACGAGCATCCGATACATGCAACACATTGTGCGCTTCTTAAAGATAGAATTATATCCAACTGTTCGGGTCTCTACCCACACCACGACCAATAGCATCCAGGCCAGTGGGTGGCATGGTACGTTCATGCGCGACCTGCCAAAGAATACAACCCATAGATGCGCGCATACACGGGTTCGATCCCCACCCGTTGCACATCTGCATTTTCAAGGGGTTCTCCGTCTTACGAACGGATGCCACAAGCGATTCCGTCGACGCTAAATGTTCAAGGCTATCAGGAGTCAGGGCCCCCGAAAGAATCAAGCTCGATCAATAGCACACATGGCAAAAAGGAAATCCGTATTCACCCGGGGGACAGATAAGTCTAAGGAGATCTTGCTTTCGTTGACTGTCACTGACTGGCGGCGAGATACAAACAGATAGAGAGAGATAGAGAGAGAGAGAACCATGGAACAGATCTGAGGGGTGATGTTGTTAAGACGCGCCGTATATGCTGTACCCCACAGATACACACACGCACACACATCTACGAATTTGGACAAGGTGGTCCTGCCGCCTATGTCAGACGGCCCGCAAGGACTCCTTACGAGTCCTAGCCACTATGAAGCACTAGGGCAAACATATACACACTCTCATATCTGAAAGGGAGCCGACGCTCAGACCTATATCTCCTTTCATATGGGCTTGAGCGTGTTCGACATAAAAATCGGAAAGTGCTTTCCAGATTTTCATACCGGTTTGGGTAACTCTACGAGAGTTGGCCTAGAAGAGATGGTCCTACGTGCGCGGCACCGTTCAGAGCTGCAGGCCCTAAGGCTGTCGTCCCCGTAGAGGTGGTAGCTATTGGCACTGCTACTATACACTGTCTTGTTTCCTTATTATAGGCGTAGAAGTAAAGGTGGGAAGGCCTGATGCAAAGGTAGTGTTAGGTGGTAGTAGGTAAGAGATATGTGTATCGAGATAAGGTCGTGTGGGTGGGGGCGCCAGCGCGCTTGAGAGCATTCGAGGGGATCCCATGGCTTGTTGGCTAGCTGGCTAGCTGGCTGGCCGACTAGTGGCGGCGGCCGTCGAGAAAAGCCTTGGCCGTGAGATTCTTCCGATCACCGTGTGGCTTGTGGCGTGTACGAAGAGGTGGCGGCACAACGAAGTGGGGCGTTCGGGGGGTGGGGTTTCGACAACGACTTCGAAGTATCCATCTGCTGCAGGAAACGTGGGAAAACCACGACGCGTCCTGATGGCTTTAACATCACCACCAGCGAAAAGGTTTCGGGAAGGGGTAGCTGTGGCGTTGTGGGGTCTATGATGCGGGAGGTAGCCAGGGGGGCGATGGAAAATCAATGGGAAACGTCCAAAAGAGCCAGTAGGATTATGGGCAGGTGGTATTTTATAAAACAAATACGTAATGGAGCTCCGCGCTGGGTGGGCTTTAGAAGGAGTTTCAAGGGCCAATTCACAAACATGGAGATCGAAAAATGCCCAAGGAACAACGCAACAAAAGATTCGTGCCTCGCTATGACGCTTCAGGGATCGATCAACCTTTTTACTTTTTTTTTTACCAAGAACTTAAGCATATGTATGTATATTGCAGTTCCGAGAATAAACATTTGATTATGATATGATATGATCTTGAACAGAGATCATTCGACAAGAGATTCTACTTCGAGTTTAGACCAACATTGATTATTATGAATTGTCGAAAATGTGACAATTGCTAGGGTGTCTCAATCAAGTTCTCATGGAGACTCTTGATTAACTGGTAGTGGAGGAATTCGACCATATCAGATAGCTGATGAAGTATCTTTGTTTCTCATGGTGGGCTTACCCGTAAACCTTGGGCAAGGTCAAAGTGGTCAGCTGTGAGGTTTGCTATGTATACTCCATTGCCGTCAAAACACGTACTTTGGAGTTTTTTACACGTCTGCATAAATCGATTTAAGCCATGAAACTGCGATTAGACGGCGGATTCCTCAGATCTCGTTATGCCTTCAACCGTTCTCAGTCACAGGTGCTAGTGTTGGAAAAAAATTAACGTACTTCATTAACACGGCCACGTAATTACTAATTTAACAATTAGCTAATCATAATATGTTTGAATAAATATTGGGATTTTATAATATTTTTCAAGGTTTTGTTTTAGTAGAATATTTAGCTCTTTTGTATGCTAGATACGTCATAATTCCATTATTCCCGGCGACGTAGGAGATTGTCATTAGACAACCTATTGATAACGCTTATACTAACGAGATATATAGAATGGCCCCCCTGTGAGTTTGTCTGGACGACAAAACAATCAAACATTATATTTCAGGACATACGTGCTGGTCCACACTCTCTGGCCAATACACAATGACGGAACCCCTGGTCAATTTTGTCCTGAGTCATGTCCTGCACACGCGGAAGAGACTGACGACCCGCGAAAGACGCTCATAGCGTCGAGGATGTGATACAGGATGTTTATGGGCGGCGAAATGCGTGACGGCGCAGCGATTTGTTCGGCTGCAAGCAGCACTGGAGCCAGCTGTTGTCGATCATAGCTTTTGTCTCGTAAAAGGCCTGCCATTTTGTCGGGCGCCATCTGCGAAAAAAACGCACGCTACGTCCTGCGTAGGCGATAGGTAGAGAATCGATTCGGAAGACCTTCGAGACCTAGCTTCTATATGGTATGCCCAGGCTCGTTTAAGGTATCGCAGGCTCTATCCTGTCCTGCTCGTTTGAGGCCTTCTCGTGAGAGATGTGGTCAACATTATCCGTCTGCAAGATTGTATCATATTTTAATAGTATCATTTTTCTAGTTTGACGTTAACGATTTGTTGTGCTGTCCCAGGCGTTTGTTCGGGACATAGCAACGAACTCGACGACTGAATGGAAACACAGCCTAATTAGACGTGATTAATTATTGTGAGCACAGGCTAATTGGGCGTGTACATCTTCTTGGAAAGCTTCGTTAGCTCATCGAGTGAATGTTTCCTGTTTTGAGTGCGATTGTTTATCTGTATGCATATTGCTATCAGATATCGATTCGCACCTGCCGCCGTTACAGCAGACATGAGGCTGCATTGGTTTTTTTGCTAGTGATCACATAACTAATTACTTATTAAAGCATATCACCGAACAATTCCATCCAGCTGATTTTCGAAAAACAAAAAAGACTATTGCTTTATATATATATATGTATAGCATCCCCGTTCCCATATTTGGAAACACTGCAACCTCATAGGCTCAAATCCAGACGACCTGATGACATCTATAAGAGAACTTGAGCATTGTAAAAATTGCAGTTCCTTTAATATTAACCCAATAAACCTTTACCTTTAGCAAGCGCATCTAAAGAAATCTCTCCATGTTAAGAAATCCTCCCCCTGAAGGAAAGATAACTTTTCGCTAGCCAGCTCAATCTCCAGAACGAGTTGTGCTCAGTTCGGCCCTCCACCAATCTCCTCTGTATATGTAGATATTGTTTTTAGTAACAGACTGCAGACCTCGAGTCGCTCCAGTCTCGCTGGAATCAGATATTCAGTGTCATATTGGACTATTGATCGATCATCGAATTTTTCGACCGCATGAAAAAGTCCGGCCGAGGAGACAGCCAACCGCGCAACCGTCGAACGTGGATTCAACACGTAGATTCATCCTATTCCTTGTCGTCTATTCGACATTTGCTCGTTGTCCTTGGGGACAGGTCGAATTGTTCAAATCGGTTCGACCAAATTAAGTTAGGGGGTTTTGTGTCTATCTTAACTCCCCGAAGCAGTCCTTCCTGCGGCAGTAACAGCCTACCTAGCCGCGAGTACAGAGCAACCCCTCGCAATGTTATTTGTGCAAACAATGAATGAACTGGGAGAATGAACAGCAGATCCTTAGCGCTTTTCCCCTGATGCGATGGCTTCCTTGACGACACGACCAAATCGTCGCGGCCCTATATTAGGCTCCGTCGTATGAGAATAGGAACAGAAGTAATAGGCTGTGTTTTCTCTGTTAGTTAGCTGGGCTGCTTGCTTCAAGCGATAAGAATCGTCGATTGGCAGATGCTGTAATCGACAACGGCGTCGTCTAATTAAATAAGGGCTTGTTTTCGCACCACGACTTCGTCGTGTGTCCTCAAAACGAGCCTTACCGAATTGTAGCTCACATTCAGGTGAGCCACCGACGTCAGGTCGGATCGATAATGATTAATATCTTGTAGATTGGCAAGCTCTCGTTTGCGATATGAACTCGATAATTATAATACAATAATAATCATAATAATACCGAGAGAGAGATAGAGAGAGAGAGCTTTTTCGCACAGCCAAATCAGCATATGTAACAATGGAAACACTGCCCTTCATAGTTTCCGCATAGAGGAATAAACCTTGGAATCACCGAGCTCGACTTCAATCACTTCGACCTTCAGCCTTCTGTGGTGCGCTCGCGTGCCCAGGTGGATGTGTCATTTTGTCTCTTGGGAACGTCCCGCGACTCCCCCTCCTACTCCTCCTCCGACTCCTCGGCATCGCCACCGCCGAAGGTCGATCAAGACACCGGCTTCGTTCCACATCGAAAATACAAAGCGAAGATCCAAACCTTCGCCCCCCCCCCCGCTCGCTCGCCCACCCACCCCGCCCAACCTGGGCCGTTACCGCGGCTACCGCTGTGGTGGAGGTCGTGCTGGCCCGTTTTCACTTGGCTTCATGTTCCCTTCGAATTCGTACGTACCTGAGGTCCCCGAGCTGCGGCTGCTCTGCAAACCACAAATTGTGGGCTCACCATTCGCGCAGGGATCGTACTCATATAGAACGAAACGTTGGAACGATTGGTGATTTTTTACAAAACGGCGAACAGCAGCAGCAGCATCACAAAGCCTAACACGATTCGGCGATACTCAGTTGTACAGGGAGGGGGCGGGCTGGCGAGGTAGACAAGGGCGTACCGGCATGAGCCGTGAGGGTCACGGGAACAATGGCGGGATAGTCGTCTGTTCCTGCGCCGGGAAGAACGAATCCATCCATGTGTGTACATCTATGCAACCAGCGATCCGTTGGCTTCCCGAGGCGAATAACGTCGAAATAGGCGCCTTTAGGGTTCAACGAGCAAGTTGTCGGTAGTCATGTGCACTTAACAGGACGGCACGGCGATAGAGAGACCCCGTTTCGCTCTGATGCGGCGGAATTCACAGTGTCACGCGACCCTGTAGATATGTTATACGTGATTTATTCAAACACATACAATAATTAGGAATTAGTTCGAGGGATTATTCGGGGTCATGGTATTGCTTGTTACGTTGTCATCATTTTGATGTATTTCGTTGCTTGGTGTTATTAAAGTACAGATTTACTAATGTAGAGTCTACTCGATCCATATGGATTCTAAAATAAGAATAAGCAAAGGTGGTAGCCCCGACAGGTCCTCTCATAGTAATACCTAAAAAAGGTTAAGAGCTGAGGCCAGGTCAGATAAAAGGGGATGGTCAGCTGAGGGTCAGCTCGAAAAACAGTTTATATGGATTCTAAAATGGAGCTGCTGTTAGAATTGTCGTGCTAATTCAAATGCAATCATATGTCAGCCGTCAATAAATAGAACTATATATAGAATAATAATATATATATAATAAATAGAACTATATATAGAAATATATAGAATAAATAAAAACTTCATACGCTTATATAATGCATTGTAATAATATTTTCCCCCATGTTATGGTAGACGTTCAAATGCCTTCCAAAGTTTGACTCTCGGCTTTAATTGTATTACTTTTGCCTTGCTTCGTAGGCGGACCTCTAAAGGCAAACATGCAACGGTGGAGATCGACTACGTGCGTGCACCAAGACGTGTTTCAAGGCGCATACGAATGCACCACGCGACCGGGGTCTCGACCGTGGACCTTTACCTAGTCTCGTTCGGACTAGGAATACATATGCTCTGAGAAGGCTTGATCAGTAGAATTATTGCAGCATGTATACTACTTTTAGCATTGCTTCGTACGACGGACAACCCCTTGTAACTGCAAGTGTGCAACGGTGGGGATCAAACCCGTGCACCTTCGTCTGTGTCCCCCGATTGCAAGACGCATGCGAATGCACCACCAGGCCACCGGGATCAATTTCCTTCGCCCTCAAAAAAAAGCCTATCATTAATAATAATAATAATTAATACTTTTAATAACTGTCCGAAGTACATTAGACAGGAGCCAATCTTTATGTCTCCCGTCTACAAGGTCATTATTATAGATATTGTAATCGAGGTCAGTGAGACAGACGCACCGCCACACAACGATCACCGTGCACGTGCCATATCACCGCGCAGCGTGCTAGTCAGGTGAGACAAACATGACACAAACGACGAGCACCGTGCACATGGGCTGCCACTGTTCAATGTGGATTGAGATGCGGGGGACATCTCTCCACCGGCAGGTGACACTGGGATTGGTCGCAATGCTGCTACCACCGGGGCGGCTGCCGACACCGCCGCTACTGGGCAATAGCTTATGCTAGCGGCGCATGGGCGGACAACTTGTTTAACAACCATTCGGAAGAATGGTTAAACTTCCGAGGGGTATCGGTAGTAATTAGTAAAATGTGCTCCAGCAGCTGCACTGAGGCATCGACGAATTAATAGGCTACATTTGACTGACCAACAGTGATACCGAAATGAAGTTACTGTAGTGTACGTAGTAGAACTACTACTCCTGAACCACAAAGACGGTGTTTATGTCAATGATACTGATGATGACGAGAGTAGCTGCCGGCCGCTGGTGTTGCATACGCGATGTGTAATTAGCCAGCGGAATTACGGGCAGCAGATCGTTGTATGTGATTGGTCTATGTCATTAAAGGGCGAAACGCGCCCGCTTCAGCCAGAGTGAAACAAATAAAAGCCCCGCACGGAGGCAGGTCTCGTGCGTTAGAACGCTCGCACGTTACCACGTTAATCGAACGTCTTGCGAGTCGACATCGCCGGTGTCGAGACGCCCGCTACATCCCTGTGTTGTCCCTGCAGTTAGACAGTAGTGCTAAGTCACCTTAGGAGGCGTAGATGGAGTTGAGCGGTCTCTACCCACTCTCTGAGCACCCTCCATAGCAACCGCGTAACGAACCACGTAATCGTCCTATCCTCGTTTTCGTTACATTCGGTGTAGGTAACCATTCTTCCTTTTCATTTGTTACACTTTTTTCTACACCTGATCTAGATATTAGTCCAATTATGACGAGGCTAAATATCATCGACAAACATACGCTCATATGTATGTTGAAGAGAAACATTCTCATCGAAAAGAAGCAATGTTTAATTGAATAGAAACTTCAACACGATCTCTCAAGCAAAACATCTTACCCAAGTTCACCGTCAGTAAAAACCGTTCATTAAATGAGCTGACATTTGCGTAGCGAATCAGTCGTTCGCTGCAGCAACGGACCGACAACACTGAGACACCATCGACAAAAACCCTTGTGTGTGAGTGTGTGTTTTGTGACTGCCTATTATCTCATTATATACACTATCACTGTCAGCGCAGTGGCTTGGACGGCCAAGTCTCTGGCTATGGGAAGCCAGAGGCCGCAGGTTCGAGCCCCGCTGCCGTGTGACATATAAGAGAGCTTAAGCATTGTAAAATTGCAGCTCCTTCAATAAACCAATAAACCTTTACCTTTGAATAAAGTGCGCTTATTATTATTCAACATACATGGACTATTTGACATTACTATCAAAATTGCGAGAAAGCAATAATCCAGAGCGGAACAGTGGCGTGTACACGTCCAGACGACGTCACATATGAGCCACGCACGCTGCTCCCGCTACAATGTAGCCGAATTTCAAATGCACACAAATACACGATGGCGTGACATGAATTCTGAAAGAGAATTTCACCCAAAGAAAAAGAGCGAGGTCGGAAAATCAAAATCACCCCCGAGGCAACGCCGTGGTAATGAACGACATGCGAGGGGATTTGAACTTCAAATGTTCGTTGGTAAAATGTTTCACCGCAAAGATCGATGCGAGCGACGATAATGAGACTCTCATCTGGAAACACGTTTGAGCACGCTTTGTATTTCGTCAGAAGGGGAGGCGGGGCGGGTGTTCAAATTTTAGATTAGCACTAAAGGTTCCGGTGGCGCTTTATTAAATAGCAATTATGCTTATATTCTTAAAAGGAAATAATTAGCGGACACAAAGCTCATTGGGACAAGAAGCGGTGCGTATTCCGACGAGAGGGAGGTCAGCAGAGGGGCTATATATATATATATATATTTAAGGCTTAGTATGCAACGAGCTTCTAAGCTGGAGCACCATGATATATATATATATATATATATATTCTATAACAGCTATATTGGATGTTGCATCTGAGACTATTCGCAATGGTAAGCATGGTCAGAGAATCTGAATGTTATTTTATTTACTATTATATCATTCAAGGGTAAAGGTAAAGGTAAAGCTTTATTGGTGTTATTAAAGGAGCTGCAATTTTACAATGCTTAAGCTCTCTTATAGATATGGGGGGTACTGATAGCGTGAAAATAATAATTGAACACTGAGCGTTGATCATCGAGGAGGTGAGAAAAGCAATCGCAATCTCTAATAACGAATGATGACTCGTCAGTGATTGGTGTTTATCGTTGTCTTGTATCTACGTTGACATTGCTCAGGTAGATTTCTTTTATTAATTATTTGACTAATTAGGATGGCGAGCCTGTCGGCTTATCGTCGCTTTACTGGTTTATTAAACGAACTGCAATTTTACAATCCTTAAGTGTTCTCTTAAATGTCACGACACAGGACTCGAACCTGCGGCCTCTGTATTTTCACAGCCGCCTAAGCTACCGCGCTGACGGGAACGCGCCCGTGTGCGCACCCATGTGTTGCACCCCCTCAAGACAGGCACACTCGAATCCCCACCTAGATTCGCGTGTCAGGCCCTCCAGTAGCTCATGAATACTTGCGAGTTACCTAGTAGGTTACAGTGGGATCTTCCACATTGACCTGTTATAGGTATAGAGAACAGACAGCCGAACCCCCTCTGGTCGCCTGGTGGTACATCGTGTGCATCCTGCAACCGCAGAAGACGGCAGCAGAACAAGGGTTCGGCATCACATGTCTGAAAAACCGATCTTGTAGATCGACACAGTGCAAAATGAAGATCTTGGAAGGAACAGTCTCTTGGAAGGACGGCCGGGCAGAATAAACTATGTGACGGCCTGTTGCAATAAGGACACACATTGAAAACTACACTCAGCATCGTCATTTCTAACAATCCATGCTGTTAGAATATATAGTAACCGTACGATGTATATGTCGTCAGATGTCTTGGACTTGGGTGACTAAGTCGTCTCTGGCTCTAGGAAAAGCCGCCTGTTTCGTGGACTGCGAAGTCGCATATAAGAGAGCTTGAGCACTGCGAAATTGCAGCCCCTTTAATAAACTAATAAACCTTTTTACCTTTACATATGTGGAAAATCAACTTAACCGTTGTAAATATACTGCAGTTCCGTTAATCAACCAATAATATAGCGTTTACGTTTGCCATCATACATATATATACATATAAAGCTGTTTTGTATAAAAATGCCCCAACAAACATTATTATTTACCAAAATACACGTATTCAAGAAGTTGTTGTAGTGGGATTTTAACTTTAATGTAACAGTAGTTAGCCTTGAAATACAATCTCTGCGCAGTGCTTTGAAGTTATTCGATGTCATATCATAGTTGATTACTCAAAGAGAGCTTGTCTTCCAGTATATACGAAACGAGATAGCCAGAGACAACTAATGTAAATAATCTTATGGGAATAATTCTAATCAAACAAAGGCGGCATTGTCAAGATGTATTGTGAATGGTGACACTTATTTGTTTTTTCTAATTACATTATTCTACGAGGAGAACAGTTGTAGATTCGTCAATAAACTACACTTTCTATGGTGTATTGCGAAAATATAAAAATACAAAGAAAAATCCAATGCCATTGTATGTTACGATATTTCCCTTACGATGGCGGTCAACGCCAGTGAACAGTAGTTGTTCACTCTGTTTCTAGTCGAATAAAGAACATTTTATCTATTGATTAATATTTGATTAATGTCCCTCCTTATCAGTCAGTCAGTTCGTCCGAGTTCGACCAGTCGCTGTGTCCGTTCAGCCGTAATCTGAGCTTATTTTCAGATGCTCCGCAGTTTCAAATAATGGAATATTTGATCTGACTCGCATGAGCAGCCAGGAGACAGCGTATTTGTTCGGGCTTAAGCAGGAGGTTTGTCAGACACAAACAAAACATTGTTGTGTTTTTTTTTCTTTTGTCTCTTTCATATGTGGACATTTCATCTGATTTGTCCCAAAAGTCATCGTTTCAGGGCAAAACCCCTATCATCAAATAACATTGAACGACTATCGTGGATATGTGGAACTAATTAGACGGTGCCAACCAATCAATGGTAGTTCCCTTCTCGTTTCTTGCGAGCTATTGGTTGTTTGTTCGCTTGAATAATGGAGTATTTTATTTGAAAAATTTCCCGAAACACGCATGTGTTGTTTTTCGTCAATGTGAAATTTGTATATCTGTAATAAATTCGATAATAATACATAATAATGGTTATATATTTTTGAAAAGGGTTGTGAAAAAAAGAATAACGCATTTATTTATTATATATATATATATATATAAAATAGCCGGTCTAAAAGCAAGTCATTGAACATGATTCCAAGACACTTTTGTTTATTTTCGAATAGTTGACTGTTTCTTCGAGCTGACCCTCAGCTGTTCCCCTTTTATCTGACAGTCCTCAGCTCTTAACCTTTTTTAGGTATTACTATGACTAGGACCTGTCGGGGTTACCACCTTTGCTTATTTTCGAATAGTTAAACAAAATAAAACATGAATGCTTGAGTTACTGAGCTCTTCGTCGTTAGCTTGACCTCCCCTTAATTCGGTTCGTGAAATCACTCGCGGTGATGGTCCCGTTAGCACCACGTACATGGATCTACCACGTACAGAACGTGCTAAACCTGTCTCAGCTTCGTTGTTCGATGAGGGATACAACACCTTGACATTGCCGATATCCATATGCGCACCAACAAGATTTGTTACGGGGCAAGGCTTTTCCTCTGAACAGCACGCCGCCCGCGGGCAAAATCAATGTTTGCCTACGACCTGATTGGTTACGAGTTCACACATGGTGTTTTATGCTCGTTGGCCGGCAATCGACCGGGGAACGATCGAGAGAAGGCTACTCGTACGAAGAGGCTGAAGCACTTCTTACATGTTTAGGTGGACACATGCTGTAACTATCATGTAACTACATGAGAAGACCGGAGATGCAATGTTCTCGTAGCACGATGTAGTATTACCCATGTTTAGCATTAATTTTACGAGAACGTAAGCATGGTGACAAGTGCAGTTCGGCCAACAAGCCTAACTGAATGAATGTATCGGGATGGGATTTGAGCCAAAATACACCCCTTCTTAGGATACAGGTTTTTGCCACACGAGAGGTTTAAGGGCGAAATCAATCCTGTTCAATGGTGACCATCGAACACAGTCGTGGCATGTGTGTCAGTCACGCTGATAATCATAATCGAACAACGATTGGACCCTATTACTCCTGTTCTTAAATTACATGACACCATGCGGTATACAGTAGAGAATTATACCTGTCGATCGATCCGGAGGAGAAAGGAGGGATCATACGTCCAAGATCACTATAAAAAGAATACCTCCGATATTTTCGTGTACAATGACCAAGTTCCTGGTCAAGTGATCCTTGACTATCTGCACCATTTCGGTGGACTCGATACACACCTTGTGGAACCTTCAACCAAAGTTGTGAAGGAGGCAGCCCAGCACAGTACGAATCCATAGCGGCAACTTGTTATCGATGATAAAACGATATTGACATCGAATACGAGTGTATTGAACTTTACAGTGAACTTCATCGTTCATATTCATGTGATCTTGGCTTCACACACAAGCAGGGTAGTCAGCAGGGTGGTGCGAAATCGCCTGCTCACTAAGAGCGCTCTTTGAATCTCGTCGACGTACCGGTACTGATCGCTGCTAAATAAAAGCGGTACCGTGAACGTTAAATTATGGCTGAGGGTCAGTCCAAAAAACTAGGCACTGATCGATTAATTTTTCGAAGCGAGTTTTGCAACGGATGAACGGCGGACCTAGGAAGCCCCTCATCGTCCTGTCTAAGTACATTATCCGGCTACGATAGCTCGAGCATTGGATGCGCGCAATTACCCCTGCGGCGATGATGACACCCAGCCAGAATGTGTAGTTCTACGGTGCTCACTTATACTGAGTATTTGTCCATCCAATACTGAGATTACCTGTGATTTTATCGAGCAAGACGTTTGAACAACTTTTCGAGAGAAAAAGCATAAGTGAAAATCAATTACTTTGGAATATCCAGTATATCGAAATGAAATGCAGCGCAATTTTCATTTTTCTCAATGAATATATTATATGCTAAATAACTTGAAATTATCATAGAGTACCTGTGCGTTCTTTGAGGTCCGCATATCTTGTGTCATCTCATGAATAACTCTCTCCATTTTGTCTACGGAACCAACCATAGTAACATATATTTGACTTTCATAGATCTGGGGTTTGGGTGGGAGTTGTGTTGTAAGTATGAGTAATGATATGAGAACTATAATTGGCCCTCGACTACGGCCGTAATCAAGCCTTAATAAATCTCAACACTTCTCTGCATGGTTGCATGGGTCTCAGGTGGTCACACTATATACTGTTTATTGCTGCGCGTAGCTGCTTTCCATCCATAGGAGAGAGGGAACGAGAGAGAGAGGACACGGTAACTAGTACATTGTATTACTATGGAAACATCGATTTCCCAAAGAAGCACAGAAAACCAGCGAAATCAGGCCTGCTCACATAATATAAGGAATATCTAGTCACTGAAACGCGGAGGCTTGGACGGCTAACTGGTCTCTGGCTGTCGTGAGCCAGAGGCGGCGGGTTCGATCCCCGCTGCGTGACATGCGTGAAGAGAGCTTAAGCATTGTGAAATTGCAGCTCCTTTAATAAACCGATAAAGCTTTATCTTATCTTATCTCTCTGAGGACTTTGGCTGCAGGACACAATCGTAAGATAAGGTGAGGTATAGGGTTTTTTTTAATTAATTCATTCAAAGTGAGCTTTATGCACGGAAACTTGCAATCGTGCATACGCTTTAGTCCTCGTTGCTTTTTTTTTTCTTGATAAAAAATAAAGAAAAACCTGGAGTAAAATGAAGGAAAATGGACAAAAGGAAAGTTAATATATTTCGTTGTCTATATATTGGTTTATTAAAGGAACTGCAATTCTTACAATACCCAAGTTCGCTCTGCAATAAGTTCTCATTGGTGTCTCGTTATGTTTCTGTATGATACCGAAAGTCATTAGTTTCAGTCATTTAAGTTCAAGGGCTAGCTAAAGTTTGAAGTTCGCGCATTTTGCTGCAGGCGACTATCGACGGATAATGAGTCTTAACGGGTTTACGTTGAAAACACCTCGGTGGATCAGCGGAATAGAAAGCTTCGCTAATTACGCCCTAGTTAGGTTCACTGTACACGGTAAAGTTGGTAGTGGTTCCGCCCATCGATGTCAAATAAGGTTTAATTAACAGCTTGTTATTGAATTTTCTTGCGTTCGATATACAGCAGTATATATATATATATATATATATATATATACGGTAGGGGGGAGTTATCACATCCCACAATAGGTGCCCACCTCTCTTAATGACCAGCTGATCAAACCGGATAGCATCTCTGTCTGAGCGTATCGTCCGATCATATCTGACGTCACCCGAAAGTTGAGCATCGGATATGGGAAGGTATATCGGAACAAAATGGGGTCCGACGATCCAAGTGGTAGCCGTGAGCTGAGCGAAGAAGAAATACTGATCTGGACGCAGGGTGCTGCCTGGGTCAATGGCAGGGCTGCGGGCCATTTGTTCTCCGGTGGCTGAATTGGCAGTGGTAAATTATTCACTAGAAATTGGTGGACCTTTCCACTATTTCTGCACAAACCTGGCCGTAGCGGGCCACCGAAGCCGATGTGCTTCGCCTTATTTGGTACTATGCTAACACACGGAGACGCACAACTAGCAAGCACACCTGTAGGTTAGGTTAGGAGGGGATGGCCACTACCACAATGTCGTTCCATTCGGCATCCAACTGACAGACGTCCCAAAAACTCGCCAATAAACAGCACCTCTCACTCTCTCTCTCTCTCCCGTTGAACCGAATTATTTAGTAGGATGGGCAATATTAAGCAGATAGACAAGCCTGGCCGAAACGCCAGGTGCCTTTGTAAGTGTGATTATTAGTGAGCTCGCCGTAAGCGCAAAGACACCACTGGTGAGTGATGTTCTCGCGCTAGATTGTAATTATCGATTTTACTCGATCTTGTGGCTACTGAAATTAGTGCACATGTTAAGCTTGTTTGGTACACATCGGCAGATGTGAGGTCTATACGAACTATGAGATATGTATGCCGCGCTTTCTGGTGTCTTGGCTAAAGGCTACGGTTGAGGGTTTTAATCGTGAATTTTTAAAGGAACTGCAGTTTTACAATGTTTAGGTTTGCTCTGATGTGTCGCCACGTCCTGGGACTGGAACGAGTTAAGTATTTCCTTAATGTATTTAATATACTACTATAGGTAAATGTGTCAGTACTATTTTGTTGTTGTAGCTCGCGCCACGACGTGGGACAAGCTTCGAAATGCAGAAATCAATTCGATGGCCAAGCAGGCTTGTTGATGGAGAAACCTTGTTTATAAGACATCCCCTAGATGGTCTAGTGGTGAACTTCTTGGACTGCTAGACCTGAGGGATGTCTGGGTTCAAATCCTGTCAGAGGCCGAGAATCTTTGGAGTTCTTTATCATCTTTCTTTATCTGAGAGTTCTTGTCAGGTACGAGTAAGGTAGACAGAATAAGCAAAGGTGGCCCCGACAGCTCCTCAAAGTCATACCTAAAGGTTAAATGCTGAGACCTGTCAAATAGCGGAACAGCTGAGGGTCAGCTCAAAAAAAAAAAAAGTTGTTTATAAACGGCCTTTGCGCTGTTGGCCACGATCAATCAGAGCTAGCACGGAATGAAACGAACATCGTTTAATTTACAGATGGAGAATTTTCCTATAAAGGTAAAGGTTTATTGGTTTATTGAAGGAGCTGCAATTTTACAATGCTTAAGCTCTCTTTGATGTCACACGGCAGGGCATATCAATTAATCAATTAAAAAAAGAACACGCAGACAATTTTCGCTGGCACTGCGTTCGTTCAAAATGAGCTAATGTGGTTCGCATATTGTATACAGTAAATGCAAATATACTGCTATTACATGTTGTGTATTCCTGTTGCCGGTATAGATTTTCTTAGCTTGCCTAACCTATTCAGGTCGAGCTTGGCCGTTCGGTCACTCGGAACTTCGGAAACAAGGTGGGGTGCAAAGCATTCTACCTCGTTTCAGGTAAACCCGATGGAAACTCAGGTGTTCCAAATAGCCTATGGTCGGGCCTCCCGGTGGCCTGATGCTGCGTTCGTGTGGGCCTGCCTTGCAACCTTGTGACGGTGCAATACGTAGGTACGCGGGTTCGGCCCCCACGCTAAATGCACATTTGCATCTTGCGTGGGGGTCTGTCTTACGAGGCAATGCCGAAAGCTATATATATATATATATATATATATATATGTATATATATATATATATATCAATTGGTTAAGGCACTGAGAATCAGCCCGAGGAAATCTACGTCTTTGAAGATCTGGCTGCCCCTTCTCTGTGCGATGTTGTGGCCATTTAGCGACCCCGGGCTAGGCGACATGAGTGCAGAGAGATGAATTTCCTCCACAGGAAAAGACTTTGAGGGGTGTATTTTTTGACAACCGCATTACCTCGGCAGAGCTTTCTATTGGCGCCGGACAACGGAAAGCGAAGCGGGTATTCAAAACGATGTTCCGACACGGACTAATTGAAAAGAACAAAAAAAAAGAGGATTCGTAGACTCTGTGTGACCTTCCCTTCGAATGGAAGGTCGAATCCGAGCGCATTTGGGTGTTCAAGGGACGATCCTTGCGATCTGCAACAAGATCGGACTTTTCGGAGAAACTCTTTTCTCTGTCCTGTGCTATACGAGGGTGAACACATGTCGTAAATTATCTGGATTATTCTTTTTAATTCTTTTTTGTGTATGAATTATTTGTATATATATATATATATATATATATATATATATATATATATATATATATATATATATATACTTCCTTTACGGACGATCTGTCCTATTAATGGCGAACATGTGTCGGCTAAGTCTCTGACTGTAAAAATGCCGGAGGTCGCAGGCTCCAGTCCTGCTACTGTCTGGTAATATACACACAAGTTAAGCGTTGTGAAAACACTGCAGTTTCGTTGAGAAACCACTAAAAACTTGACATTTACATGTGGTCGACTCCATTGCATCTGCTATTTCAAAGGAAGGTTTCAACCTAAGGCCTATACATCTGGTCGACATATGCACCGGCTAAGGTACATGTGATTACACAATAGCACAAGGCGTATATTGAAATATGTATATTTAACCAGGATAGGATAGGAAAAATTGACTTATGGACAATCGTATAGAGAAGCAAGTAGTCAAATATAACGCACCGCGACCTCAGTTTAACGTTTGAAGTCATTCTATGCTAAAGAAATTAAACTGTCTATCATGACAATGTGAACTAAGCTCGTATACGGAGGCGTTTCTGTCCGGACCTCAAACCTCGAGAAACATTGACGTTCATTATAGAACTATGAGTGCGCGTGAGCCGCTTCCTGGGCGGGCTAGTCAAGTACCGGGATTTTTAAGGAATCGTTATGAGAAAGAAATATATACTAATTAAAATCTATTCCCTTATGTGCATAGATACTAAAGCGTATTATATTGCAGTTCCGAAAAAAAACCTGATTTTTGAAACTTGAAACTTATGTGCAAATAATTAATAGTGATGTGAAGTAGTTTGTATTATATAAAATCTCAAAGGAACCCGCTTGAAGATGTCTCGTGAAACATTGCATTGCACGACAGACGTATTGGTCTAAAGCTGTGCCCCAATAATACGGACATCTGATGTCGTATTCCAGGTCGTGCAGTGCCTGTGTCCCGAGTCCATATCTTGAAAACATTTGGTGAGATCTTTATTTATCTCCAAGCTCTAAAAAATAATACCTTTTTAGACCTGTGTGTATTGTATATCTATGTATATATATATATATATATACATATATACATAGATATATCTATGTATATATATATATATATATATATATATATATATATATATACATAGATATACAATACACACAGGTTCACTTGGAGGAACTCCTCAGGGAACAGCAATCCCCGCCTCGCACTAGACCCGTTTGTAGACTCGTCGCTTCCTGACCTTCAGCCTTCCCTCGTTGATCTTCCAGAGAGATCACCAGTAGATCTTCAATGGGACGCGGCTCCTTTGTCGCTTTAAATTGTCTCTTTTCCTGGCTCCCTCAGGAGCGACTCCGAGTCATCTCCGATAACCCCAAGGGTTTCGATGGCAACAGGCTGAACAATGTAATTTGCCATGCCTCTGACATACACTAGGCCTGTGAGTGTATATCTGTAACCGGACGCGTAGAACTGTGACGGCGCATCCAACCTTCATCCCCTTGCCATCCCGTGCCATTTTGTCCGGTCTAACAGAGCGATCCATCGAAGGACCCAATGGAAGAGACTTGCAGGGGATACACACTCGGGTTCGACTCTCCGACACCGTTGCTCATTTGCATTTAAAGGGGAACTCCATCCTTTGAAGCGTTGTGCTGAAATCTGTTCCGTCGACACTAAATGCTTACGGCTGGGAATAAGGCCGAAAATTCTCCATTTATTTATATCGCTATATGCCGTCATTGATGATTGATGTGCCATGTCGGAAGATGACATGTTGAACCCCTTGGACACCATGTGTTTCGATCGTTGTCTGAAGAGCTTGTTTATAATGATCAAAAGGTAGAGAGCATTATTATGCCCTGAGTTGTGCCGATTCGTGAAGAGGCAACATAATATCTCTACACAAAATATCATTACTCCGTATAACCTTAAATACAGGCATTAGTTTGATTTGCATTTAGCATTTGAACCTACAAAACGTGAAGGACAACCCATCAATCGCCATCTGGTGATTTCCTTCTGTACGTCTTCGGGTTAGGGTAGGTCGAACCAGCAGAATTTGAATACCTCGCCTATTGCCACAAAAATACCTGTTGGCCAATGTCATCTTGAGTAATAGTTGGCCTGCTAACTTCCTCGAAGGAAGTCTACCATAGGCTGATCCGCGTCACCGGGGACAAGCGCGTAGGTCCTTTCCTTCTGCAACGCCTGTCCCTCGCTATGCAGAGAGGCAGAGAGAAGGCAATGCCATCGCCTTCCTCGGGACCATGTCGGCCTCGACCCCACTCCCCAAATAATCCCTAGGAATAATTCCTAATTATTGTATGTTTCAATAAATCTCACCATTCGGTTGGCCTAGTTGATAGGCGAATACACGTAAAGAACTAGGAACTGATTGACAAGCTTCGCAGCGAAATGGCCGAAACATTAATGAATCAACCAATGAATGAATTAATTAATCTGTATTTTTCCGCCTCTCGCCAACTGGCTCCACTCTATCAGTCATCTATGATTGCTCGCATTCATCTTCGCCTTTCGGGCGCAGATTGTTCGTTCCGGGTTGCATTGACCATTTCTCCGACCACAGGACGAGCAGGGGTGTCTTCCCCTCTCTTCAATCTCTTCACGGAAGATTGAAGAATAGGACGAAACGAAGATGCACAAGAAAGCTGGCGAATAGAGATTTAGGGTACGTCCCACTTCCGTGAGAACATAGGTGGCTGCATACGCGTATAAGTAGGCGCTGGCTTTTTTTGTGTATCCTGTGTTCGTTCGTCTGATGGGAGCCAATTTGAATAAACACTTCGAGACGAACGCCCGCCGCCTCTGCCTCGCTCCCATTCGCCGACTGGTGTCCAATTCCCGTTGCAGGCCTGTTCGCTAGTGCACGGGTGCGCGATTTTTTCGCCCCCATCGCGCGGATCTCATCGACATCCCGCGCTCTCTGTGAAGGACCGCTTAACATCACCACCATCGTCGCGAGGCTGCACTCCATTTGTTGGCTGGTCGGCTTGCGGAAGTCGACGGTAAATTCGCTAAGTTGCCGGTTGCTGGCAACTCTCCCCTCAAGCTCAAAACGACGAATTCGAATCGTTCATTTCTTTCCCTTTGAGCCCCGCCGCTGAACTGCTGCTCATTGCTGTGCGACCGCGCCCAATCGGTCGTCCAGCCACACCCCCCAACTCCTCAATGAGGAACGGAGCTCACGCTTAGGGGAATGCTACCGCAGCAGCAGCAGGTAACGCTCGCTTGGAACATTTCGCGGGCAGCTATTTTCGCTGTGCTTGGCAACACGTAGACGTGTATGCCCTGTTAACGAATAGAATCTCTCTCTCTCTCGATCTCTTTTTCGTTCCTTGGCCCGGCCACAGAGAGAGAGAGACCGAGAGAGAGAGAGACCTGGGCCGCAGGTGTATCAAGCTAGACTCGATTCACTGCGTTTCTATCGACACTGTTCCTCCTGCAGATGTCGACGGGTGAGTGCGTCTGCGGCTCGTGTCGGCTGACCGTGTCGCCGATGACATACGTTCCAGCTCTCGAGCGTAATCGACGTCAGAGCGCCGGGCGCGCTCCAGTTCGTTCGCATACAGCTTCTTATTGCTGTCATTTACACGGTGTTCTCTTCGTTGTCACACACTTTAAGCTCTTGTAAATGACGCATCGTTAACGGTCCACTGGTGAAATGGGACGATTTCCTAAGAGACTATTTCATGCTAATTTATACTTTCGATCGAGCTATTTCGGAGCAATCGAAGAACTAACGAGTCAGTTACCCCACTTTGCTATTTGCATTGTAAAAAAACCAAGAGATACACCAAATAGTCGAGTCCGTTTGCCAGTTGTATCAGTGTGGTGTTCACCTCAAATGGGTTCGACTTTTCGAGATCACAATTGGTTCGCACAGTGTTGTCCAGTGCAACTTCTTTACTTGACGATATCTTTATTTCAATGGAAGCTTTTTTTTTCATATCGGAGATCGACATCTAATTGTGTCGGCATATTTTTCATTGTCCCTCCCCCGGACCTGATGACGAAGCCGTAAACGTAATTTACGTTCGTATGCTCAAGTGACGTTTTGTTGTAGTCTTCCCTCATGAATTCGATGCAAATTACGGAACATTTTCACGCGACAAAAACGCGAAAATGACCCTCCTGATAATAACCTCGTTTATCTAACCACGAGGGCACGTTCTAACCGCATTCGTTGCCCATAGGAGTATGGTGCGTAAGCAGATGGTGCGTTCATAAAATTGTGAGAGTAAAATCATAAAATCATCATTCATAAAATCACACTGAGAGGTCGTATTTAAGAAAATCATTAAATAAATCGACATGTTTACCTTATACAAGTACAGGCCATTGGCAATTCTACCTAAAGAGCCTCTCAGAGGAACGAAACCCATCCGTGTCATTTGCACAGAGCAATTGCCATTCGAACGCTTGCGCCGGGCCACGCCAGTTGTCTAGAGTTCATAGTGGCCCCTGAGCGCCTCGACGACCATCGGCCCGAGGGAGCGGCGCGAGCAGTAGCTACGAACAAGTCATCAGAACTCCATAAAGCGCAAACCCCCAACCCCGCACACCCCTCATAGATCCTCCAATAAATCCTACAACCGTCTGTGCAACCGCTAACCCTGCCACGATGGTCGACTCCTTATACGTTCTCAGCATAGCCGCGTATAGCCGCCAAGCACCAGCCAGTCAAGTACACGCGCCACGCCTCAACCAAGCGCACTGCCCCCCCCCCCCCGCAGCACACGTAGCAGAGACGTGCGTGGAGGGCACGCCGACGGCATCGCCCGACCCCCTCACTATCAGTGACTTTCCCCCGGGGGACATTTTGGCTCGCGGAACGGGGCATTGTTGTTCGATGCCTTTGTTTTTCCTTGCTGACGAGGATCAACATGGCGAACTTCAAAGAACAGCTCGCATTATGGTGCAAAAACATAGCGAATCTCTAGCGAACAACTATGGCCGCCGCTCGCCAAATATATGACCGACCCCGAGCGAGGCGCGCTCATAACGAAATACCTCGAGAAGTCGTTGGAGACGTAATGCAGCATATGTAGATTCATCTTATGTATGTGTATATTGTAGATATATATATATATACATATGTACATACACATAAGCGCACACACACACAGGTTGTTTTAAAATGTATGCCATATATTTTGAGAGGGAATGAAGTTGACCAGTGACAAGTAAATCAGTGCATCCACATGATACGCCTGATAAATGGAGGAGCGCCATAAGAAATGGAGGACGATATATTAATTAAGATTTGTTCAGTCTTTCAAAATATACCGCAATCCAAAAGGACGTAAAAAACGATCGTTACTTATCGGCCAACGTAATGATTGAATATAAAAAATGATCTATACTTATTTTATATAATATTATCGACTTTAGTCATTTCTGCATAAACTTTATTTTTTTACACATTTAGTTTCATCTAAATAAAGGAAATATTCTTTTTTTTAACGCGCGCATTCCTAGTAAGCTAATTACCTGGGACATAGGCGAGCCATCATGAAACACTTTTCAGTTCTAATGATCAGAAAGTCACAATAGCCGATCATGGCGTATCAACAATTCAAGCCTGCAGCAGAAGTGTTTCGAAACAATCCAAGCCAAACCATTCGATTTGTTATCTTATAAATAGTTATACCTGTAGTTGGCTCAAGACAGCCAACTTTACCCGTATGATTCTACAGTGACCGGTATTGTATACTCGAAACTTGAACCACCCTCGTAGACAAGTATGGGTCAAAGAAACTATTGAAGAAGTGAAATTTAATAGTGACACTAATTTTTGACAATGGTGGACCTCGCGTGATCCGAAATTGCTCTATGGCGAATCGTTTAGGTTGGTCAGAAGAAACAGCTTAATTATTGCTAATATATGGATCCTTACGTGGCTTAGTTGAGTTCTGGCGCTTTCGTGGACGTCAAATATCGACTGAGGGTCAGCCCCAACGATGCTTAGTGTTGTTGTCTCAGTTGTTAGTTAATCTAGTTGTTTAGCGTTGAAAAATCGATTGTATCTTTTCACAGAAACCTTATTTGGTTTGGAAAGAAAAAGAGAGATCTTCAAGTCATCGAAAGCACAGGCTTTCGATGACTTGAAGATTTCTCTCTTGTCAGTGCCATACTGTCTTCTTCTTCTGCTTGAAGTGCCATACTGTCTGCTTTTTAAATTTGAATTTTCATTGTCTCAGAAATGAACAAAAGAGACGGAGAAGAAAATTGGATACGTTTTGAAATACATTTTCAAAAAGTTCTTGATCATGGTATCAGCAATCGTCTCCATAAAAAGAGAATACAGTTGCCTGTGTAATGAGCATCGTCGCATGTGACCCATGAAACGCTTTCATAGAAACGCGGCGAAAACAATTCCCCTATATAGTCAGTGTACAACTATTGCATATAATATATATATATATATATATAATAGGTATGATGCACCTGGTTCCGGAGTGTATTCCGGAGACAAATTTTTCAAGCGTTTCATTAACCATCAACAAACTTTAACAACATTACCGTTGTGTTCATTTCTCGTTACTTCGTGCGGACGCCTCCGCCACACAACACACAAACAGCCGCGATAAGGCGAAATGGCGAGAGAGCCTTGCCAATGTGGCCCATTAGACGTTGAATCTCGTGTAGAATCTTAGCGCACGTAACGCTGAAGTAACTAATATCCATTGGTGTGTGCTGATAGAGCCGAGCGATTTATCGACGAGGCACGCCACTCGTTCGTCGTTAGCTCCATAGTATTCTGGCGTCCACTAGAGGATGTTATGTCTAATTGGACGACATTGCCGTAGTTCTAGGGCGGGGGGGGGGGAGGGTCCTGGTAAAGACCGGTTAGACTCGTCAGTCGCATTCTAATGGTATGGCGCCATAGGGTCGAACAGACGCACAACTATCGAAGACCAATGTGTAACGGTAGGGATGGCGCAGTGCTGAGATTCTGATATTGGCCCAGTATCAGCGGAGCAGGCTTGCGGAGCGAGGCCGCTGGACTTCAACGGACTTCGAGTCAATTATGGACGAACGGAGGAGCCAGATTACATTAGAAGTTAGTTCTTAAACGAGGATCGAGTAAACGGGGAATCGGTACCCTTCCCGAGTTCCGCATCACCGATCTACCGTCTTAGCACTGCCCCGTGCCATGATCCAAGCTACCCCCACGAGCCCCATCTACAACCAACCAGCGAGAACTGCTGCGGCCGCCCCGCAAAAGGTAACGAAAGGCGGAGAAGAGCAGGAGGTACATTTTTAGCGCTCACTATTACAGGCCACTACCCTGAACCCCCCAACCTGAAGGAGCCCCCACAAACCCCTCAGCATCGTGGACCAGCCGACGAGTCGACCAGCCGACGGCCCCGTTAGCAGGCCCCGGCAGGCCAGCTCGCTGGCTGGCTGGCTGGCGTAGTTACTCTTTGGAGCAAACGGGTTGGCCGGGTCGGACCTATGTAGCTACGCTGTCCAGTACTTCTAAACTAGATTGGGGTTCAGAGGGATCGTCTGCCCTTAGCTCAGTAGTATTCGGTTGGCACCAATTCCTCGACATGGCCAAACTCTACCAGTCGCGTAGTACGACCGGGCAGTTGTGGGGGGGGGGGGGGAGAGAGAGAGAGACAGGCCAAATGTAGAGGAAACCTCTGCAGACCCCGGGCAGAGGCGGATGGAGCCGTTTCGAGAATGTGGACTGAATGCGGCAAAACACTAACTCGCTGGTGGTTCTTGCTGTCCGGGACAAAACCGTATCGGACCGGCCCGCGAAAACGAACTAAGCACTTTTGCAGGCTCGAAACACCATAGTTGATTAAGTGGCTAAGTTCATCTGAATTTCACACATCCTGAGGTCTTCAAGGGGTAGCGCGGCGCGCTACATCGACCTTTATCGAATAGGTTAGGTCTACAAGAGCATGTCCATTTGAGATTCGTCAACTCGTGCTTTCGCGTCCACTCTGCAATCGGTGAAGGCATCGGTAGGGTACGGGTTCGATGCCCGCCGCTGCACATTTATGGAGTCCGTCCCATGAAGCCTTATGCCGAAAGCAGTTGTACCGTGGACACAAAACGCTGGCTGAGCGTCCGCTCGGGAAATTGTTTGTTACTAGATTCCCCTTGTGACATATAAGAGAGCTTAAGCATTGTAAAATTGCAGCTCCTTCAATAAACCAATAAACCTTTACCTTTACCTTATTCGAGTTGTGCCGCGGGTGCTCAACAAATTGTTGTTGAAGTGTTCGGTGTTAATAGCTCACGACAGCAAAAAAAATAGCAATTGTGTACCCGGCAATACTGGAGGATTTAAGATCATCTCAACTAATATTTATAATATTGCAACTAATATAATAAGCATTGCAAAATTGCAGCTCCTTCAATAAACCAATAAACCTTTACCTTTATGAATATTTTCTTTACTTTGGATAAAAAGGTATAAAAGTACTTGAATGGATATAATGGATGACTTGAGAGTGTGTGCCCTCCAAAGTGTTGCAGCGATTCAGTATTTTCTCTGATATTCCGCTGCTTATTGAATCGAACTATCCACAGGCTACAATAGTCATCTACATTTTACACAAGTCGAACATCTATTCTATGTAAAGCACATAAGAGTACTGTTCGTCATTAACCTATTAATTAGGATAACGTACGATGTGTTCCACCTACTGGCACAGCTATTAAATACGCTGCAGCTTAAATGCTATCGCCCGATTCTGTAGGGGGGCTCAAGTATAACTAAATTTTCGAGAGTTCAACCGATGAAGATATATATATATATATATATATAGGAGGAGAAAATTGTTTAAATGTAAGATCCATGTCACACTCATTGAGTTTCTGTTGTTTAATTTGCTATGAGGTTGCTACAGGCATTAAGAGTCGATATTTTTAAGGTCGCTCCTGTTTATGCAATTGTTTTCAGGTACACAATTACAGGGTTTAGTGCTTTTCTAACCGATACTATACTTTGATCGCAAAGACGGTTCTCGTGGACTGGGCTATCGATCAGGTACCACCATCTTGTTACATGAACTCCTTAAGCGACTTAGCGCACAGCGGCCTTAAACCGCTTTTATAAAGGAGTTGTTCTCAGCTGACGTTACTGCGCCAGTTCAGTTTTTCCATTCAGTCGAGTAATACCTAAATGGTTAAGAGCTGAGGCCAGATAGGGGAACAGCTGAGGGTCAGCTCGAAAAACAGTATTATTATTCAGTCGAGTGATTTTGCTTTGCACCGGCGAGGTATCAGTTTGTCTTTCCAAATTTCCGCTATTAGTCTCTGCTCATTACAATGAACTGACAACGAAGAGGTAAGGTAAAGGTAAGGCTTTATTGATTTTATTAAAGGAACTGCATAGAATGCTTAAGATTCTCTTATATGGCATGCAACGAGATTCGAACCTGCGGCCTCTGGCTTTTTACAAAGAGAGTAGAACAGATGGCACGGGTCAGTTCAAATTCATGTCCTAATTCATTCCTAAAAGTTAAGAGCTGAGGCCTGTCAGATAGGGGAACAGCTGAGGGTCAGCTTGAAAAAACAGTTCAAATTCATCTTTACTAGTAAAAATAGCCTCGTCAGCGAATTCGTTACAATAGGCATGCAGTGTATGTCGCAATGCATGTCCATGCACAGCGCAATTTCATGTCCCCGTACGTATACGTAGCATATACATATTTACGCATCGGGAACTGCAAGCACGAACGTTTAACGGAGTCAGCGGACTCGGATAGGGGTGCTGGATACTTCGGGGGTAAGTTCTATATAGACTCACGCCCATTCCCCGCCCCCGCAGGATCCCCCGGGGGTGGCCTCGGCGAGAGCACGAGCGAGACCTTTGTTTTCCTGTTACAAAGTTGGCGAGTAGATTTCACGCAGGGACAACAGACAACGCAGCCCTACGCATTAAAACCCCGCTGTTGTCGTTTGTTACCCCGTCCCGAGTTCAGCAAACGATCCTTTTGTTCTGCATCGGCATTCGGCATGAGCCACCCGTAGATCTGATTGATGTATGTGTTTGCATGTGGATGTTGCACGTCCATCAGAACGGTGCCGGTTCCCCATAATACCTTTGGAGGGTATCTGATCGGGACGAGAAGGTAGAGAGCGGCATTTTCGACTCTCGCATAGGCGTCACGGATCACGATGAGATTAAGTAGATCCCTATCCACTGTCTGTGACGGTAGAATATTGTTATAGGAGCCGAACTTGATGTGTTTTTCCGCACAGGCAGGCGAGCTGAACGACGTCGGAATAAATCGCCGCATGTTTCAACTTTGTAACAAGCATAATGTACATGCTCTAGTACAGGCACTAGTGGATGATATCCGAGGTGAATTGAAGGCTGAAAACGCTGTGTACTCTCGGCTGTGACTGTTAGCTTGGTAGGAAGGTCCGTGAAGGCCGTGATGTACCTAGTTGCAAAAAAAGATGTTTTGCTTTTTTTTTTGCAACTAGGTACATCCTGCTAATTACCTATTAGTCGATTCTTAATAACTCAAATGTGTAGAAACGCACATAATTATTAAGAACGATGTGAATAATGTTGTGGAATAATTGTAATCAAACAATGGTGCTATTGTCAATGTATTGTGCACAGTGACACCTATTTTTACTAATTACATTCTACGAGGAGGACTTACGAGCGATGTAACAGTTGCAGATCCCTTTAATTCTCGGCTTGGTTAAGCACCTTCACTAGGCAGCCATGTACATCCCTATTGCAGATGCGTTAATAAACTCATAAACATTTGCCTTCGCCTCACATAATATGTTGTCGAGTCTCGATTCCCATTTTGTCAAGACAAGAGAGATAAGTAAGTCACGTATGATTCCTATGTGCGACTTACTTCAATCGTTCGTTGAATTCTCCTATATAGAGATTCACGATCTGAGCTTGCAATAATAATTGTGTAGGAAAAACAAAAATCTCGTCGGCGGGAGTCCGCGGCGACAATCGACGCCAACCTTGCCGACGGCAGAAACAGTGGAGACAATTATTCGTTGATGAAGCGCTTGCGTTAATTTCGCAAATTTCTGTTAATTAGACGTTCGTGTGGAAAGATGTTCTAGCCCACTGTTGCCGTATGGTTGGCTAACCTACATCCGTGTGTAGAGTAGGTGTCGCTGTGTCGAAGTGGTTCCTCCACTGTACCCAACCGGCTGAGAGTAGCGACACTCCGTAAGGGCGTGTTTAAAAAGAGCAATGAAGACGTTCGAGCTATAATTAGTAATAATTATAAATGTAGGGGGGCTAAACTCAACCCTCGACCCGCGACCACGACCCGTACAGCTCGTACAGCTGATTTTTTTTCCATTTGAATTCGCTATAGCAAGCGTCACCGCCGCCCCGCTCTGCGGTTCTCAGGGCAATGTTTTGCATCATGAACCAACGTCCGGGTACGGCTGAATACGCCAGTGGGCATGACAAGTGACGATTTACAGTTCCCATTTCGGGCGAAGCCGAGCAAATCAGAACTTGTGTAATCGCTTTTGTCAGAGGGTGGCTCGCAATGCGCCAACGAAATGGAAACTATGCCAAGAAGTGAATACGAATCAGACCCTGAAAGGCTGACTGACTGATTCCTGCTTTCATTTTGAACTGTTGTTCAATCAACGACGAGGACTTACGTGACAATGCGATCTGACGAGGCGTTGTCGAGTGCGACCCCGCCCGCAGTTTCTCGATATATATATATATATATATATATGCTGCCATGCACAGAAGCCAGCTTCATGAACGTCTGGCAGACGCAGGCGGCGCTGTCAAAGAGCGAGCGATTCACCTGAGAGGCGTACAATTTTGTTTAACCGAACCAAGCTTTGATAAGCAACCCCAAGCGTACCGCCCAGTGGGTGAATACAAGTGGCGACTAATAACTAGCACATTATGTATATATATATATATATATATATATATATATATGTATTTTTTTTTTTAGCGAAGTCCGATTCAGCTGAGTGGCGGCTGAATGCTCTACATAAATCCTTCTGTGTCGGAACCTAAAATGTCGGAAATTGCGTAGCCTGAATTATAACAAAATAGCGCCGTTTAGTGGCTCTTGGACGGTTTTTTTTTTCGTTGGACAAAATACCGTATGGATTTGGTCGTCGTCAGACAGAATTGTCGTCCCCCGTAATTAAGCACGAATAAGTGAAGGTGGACCTCGATAGGTATCCACCTTTACTTATTAGTGCTCAAATCGGCATTGCGTTGCTCTTATTGGATATTTAAAGAAAAATCTTTTCAATAAAGTGTTCTCATTTGATTTCACAGGGTTCATAGTCCATATTATTATTATTATGTCATTACATGATATATAATAAATGCTGTCAGTCTCTCAGAAGATTCGCTAATTAGATTGTCAAAGTTACGTATTTCGATACTTTCAGCCTTATTAGACTTGGAGCTGCTTCACTCAGCTCCTATGATGTACCGTGCTGTCAATAACGACGTTTTCTCACGTACGCATTGTCTCAGACACGTACACCTATCACGCATTTATATATATATATATATATATAATGTGTTTTCGGGGTCTAACTCTCGGCCTTAAACATTTAACGTCCACGGAAGTGAGGCTTTGCACTGTTTCGTAAGACGGACAAAACTTTAAATGCAACGATGTCGCGGGATCGAACCACCGTGTGTGTGTGTGCGTGCACCTACGTGTTATACCACCGGCTTTGCGGCAAGTCCACGCCAATGGACTATGTCATAGGCGTCGACGCATTACGAGTATGTTTGTGTGTGTGTTCTAGTTATACAAGCCCCTTCGACTGACGAATACGCCAATAACCAAGTAGAACAAATAAACATAAATAAAAACACATAAACGTAAACAAACGCAAAAAAAACTCGTAAATTGCTTCCGCGATAGAGAAACAAGAGAATTGTATGCGCGGATATCCTTTATATGCTTCTTCAATAAACGAAAAAACTATTTGACTAGAGTCTATCATCTGCTCCTCCCTCCACCAAGATTCGCTCATAACAGTAGTAGTAGTGATAAATAAATAAATAAATATGTAATATAATAATAATATAATATAATAAATATTGGCTGTGGGTCAGCCCGGAAAATGTATTTATTTAGTAGTAGTAATAATAATAGTAATAAAAATAATAGCAGAACTCAAAACGATACGAATTTTCATATAATGCGACCTTTCTCGAAACAAGTCGTTCCATATCTACGCAGCCACCTGAACCCATGTGCATGTTTCCCTTACCATTATACTACTTTTGAGGAGGATTACGCGAGTGTCCGATGTACACACGCGCTGAGCGGCTCAACTATAAACAAGCGCTGGCGTGGGACTCTCGAGCCCACTAAATGCCCGCTGATCCCTACGCCCCACTCTGATTGCTTGGCACGTTTTGGCATGTTACTTCGATTATTCCACTATATTCAGCTGTTGTATCATATCCATCGTAGATTATTTTCCGTACAGTCCAATTGACAAAACATACGAGGATGATAAATATTATATTATAGATTTGG
This sequence comes from Stratiolaelaps scimitus, assembly GCA_019614645.1. Taxonomy (NCBI): domain Eukaryota; kingdom Metazoa; phylum Arthropoda; class Arachnida; order Mesostigmata; family Laelapidae; genus Stratiolaelaps; species Stratiolaelaps scimitus. Next base: position 110,450 of record JABWDB010000064.1, on the reverse strand, counting down.
ATGTTGAGAGGGACGGCTCTTCCCGATGAGGTAGGGATGCTAGCAATAGATATCTACTATGTCGTAATTCTTAAGCTGGCGATGGCCGGGTGTGTACCGTCTGTGTGTGGACACCATTCTTACAGGGCTTACAGGAAAGAACGACTCTTACAGGATCGTCTTGATCTTTTATCGTCAATTATAACTCTGTTCCTCTCTCTTACTCCTAATGGTAATTACTAGCCCCAGCATGAAGATCGAATTATTAAATACCGCACGACATCCCCGTGAAATATGAGGAGCTTAAGTGAAGGTTCAGCGAACTTTTGGCAAATTCTGCCAGAGGTTCGCGAAGGTCTTGAACTCGTTAGAGTTCAACGTGGGACCTCGTCCCTCTCTACCACAGCCCGCAATGGTAGTCTGGATCACGTCAGAGAATCCAGACACGTTTCGAGTCTGCCAGGGGTGTCCACAACCTTCGCCAGAGCGAAGTTTAGAGATCAGCAGATTTCCATGTGGTCAGACAGTTCGACATTATATTGTTCCCCTTGTCAGATCAGGTTCGAGTCCCGCAAGCTGATGACATATACAGAGAACTTAAGTGTTGTAAAACTTCAATATAAACCTATAAGGCCTTTACCATCACCATCGTCACTTGTCTCCTTGGCCGTAGGTCAACCAGTGAGTTTAAATCCACAATCATCATGAAACACCCTGTACAATACGGTACGATCTGACAGTTATTATTAGTTGTTATCTGAACGATATTATCTTCGGAACGTGAGTAATCTTCGTCACGTTGGACCGCTTCGATTGTCCAACGCTCGGTCAATCATCCGCCAAATAAGCGTCATTGTTCAAGATACAGTGAAGTTTAGAACACATAAGTTCTCGATATGTCACCAGGTCTCGGGACTCGAACCTGCACCCTCCGGCCTTCTACGGCTAGAGACCTAGCCATCGTTCTGATCGTCGTAATATTAACAGAAGATGATATCGTTCAGATAATAACAAATAATAACGGTGAGATAATAAGATAAGATTTCTGTCGTTCGTTTTTCCCTGCCTCAGGTTCACTCCGGTAGAGTCGACATCGTACGACACAACCAGATGTAAGCACCGAATTGAGCTTATCCAAGAAACCACGGATCGAGTGAACGGTGTTGAAACTTGCAGAACATAATCGCGTAGCAGACAACGGTGGCAGAGCACCTTCTTTCTACCTAGTGTTTGGCAGGAGTCTTCACTAAAAGGAAACATATGAGTCACTCTCGGCTCCAGTGTCAGTGCTGACCAAAAAAAATTGCGCAGGTGCTCCCTGAAACTACAGAGCCTTGATACCTGGTCACTAAAGGCAGGGGTGAGGGGAGTGTCCTTCTCGCTAGGCAGGGACAATCTGACCGTGACGGGCTTAACTACGCCGGGGCAATAACGTGAACATGGCAACGGGTAACTTTTACAGATCGCTTGCACTAATAACAACAGAGAGTGAGACGATATTGTGAAACGTGTTAAGATACTATGGGCTACAGAAGATGCATGCTGACATCTCATCTTGTTAGTGTCCTTAAGGTAAGATGTTACATCGGGGAACAGGCAGCTTTATTGCTTCTTCAACGGCTAAGCTTCATAGTGTTGTCGGTTACAACTCGGCGATTCCAATCGAGAGAGAGAGAGATAGATAAATATAATTGATTTTCACTAGATCGGCCAGGTGTAGTTTCGTTGGTGGAAACTTGTATGATCACCTTAACATATAATACATCGCTGAAGGGTATTTCCAATCACACTGTTATGAATTTTTTTCGACTGTTATTAACAGATGGTATTTCCATATAAGAGAGAATTAAGCATTGTGAAATTGCAGCTCCTTTAATAAACCAATAAAAAGCTTTACCTTTACCCTCATCATCCGCCTCACCTAAGAGGTACTTTGAATAAATTGTGCCGCCGTGATAACCCTGCTGCTAACGGGAGACAGTGCTACGATTGCAGCGTAAATAACTAGAAACAGCATCAACTCGTAACGAGCTCGTACGATTATCGTGTTCCAGTGACGAGATAACTTATCACGAACGTTAGGTAAATTTGTGCCAATGTGATATTATGGTGATTACCACGGGACCTGTGGCTGGACGTCTCGCGGTGGCTACAAATTAGAACCTTTGCGTGGTTATACCTCGATCCACCTGGGATATCCACGTGGCCACAACATTCACCGCATATGCCTTGGATTTTCATGATCTTCGGCCCGTCCGTTAATGCAATCAGACGCAGGGACACCGCTTATGACATAGACCGCCTGTGTCGTATGCTTTGGTTCCGAGAGTCAGAATATAATTCAGCGTATAGTGAAGAATATCCCGTTTGATGAGTTCCTCCCGAACCCTTCGCACAGTTCGCCCTAGGACATTGCCGTCAATTTCCAATGAACATTTACATGGTTCATACGCGAACTCGTGTGACGTGATCATATTTTTTTGTATCTATATTGACTATAAATTTTTGATCGAAGGATTATTCAGACTTAGTGTGGAGAGGTTTTTTGAGCCGGCAGGTAGTTCGATTGGCGACTATAGTTTGAGTTGCAATCGATGAAATTCAGCATTTGCAAATGATCCTAGATTCACACTAGTAATAATTAGTCTCTCCTAGTGCATCAGTCATTATATATACTAGTTCTCGAAATCCAATCCCTGAAATCCAACAGCAGCATGTATTTAAATGGAACTGTTAAAAATACGGGGTGATTTAAAAGGACGCCTTTGTTATTCACTGTGCCCGAAGTATAAATGCTCAGTTGGCGGTTACTATCCAAGGTGGCTCAGGTACACCGGGGTGACAAACAAGCCAAGCCTATTCCTGCCTATTAATTATGTTTTATATTGAATATACCAATATGTAATAAATTCAGTTTCTTAGATCTGTAACACTGTAGCTATTGGACTCGGATCTTCCACATGACCATCTCGCTATATGTACCTGCTATGTACACTAAATGATTATGTCCTAAATAACCGATAATAGCACCTTGCTAGTCCTGCCTTCTAATCGTTTCTGGTATAATAGAAATATCTACCCACCATTTTACTATTATTATTATTATTCTTATTATTAATTATCTATCAGATAAAGATGAAAAGGCGAAGGTTTATTGGTGTATTAAACAAAGTGCAATTTTTACAATGCTTAACAAAAACCACTGAATTGCCAATCTGAACGAATTGTTATGGTAGAAACTGTGGCCAATATGACGACTCGATTTCTCCGTGGGAGCTTACTATCTCTAGGTTTGCTGTCTGGAAGATGAGCACCGCGAGGGTCTGGTAAACATCACTGTGCCTCAGTCCCACCTAACTGCTAATTAGCAGGATGTTAGGAAATTATAATGGAGCGTACCTAATCCGACTCTGATCAGATATGTCGACCATTGTTGTTTGTTTTATCTGAGCACGACACGGCACTAGTGAGAAGGTCGATGGTAACGAACAACACAAAATGTGCCACAGACGCTCTCCATATCAGAAACAAAAATGCTAATCTAAAAATGCCACTCAGACTAATGTTACAGTTTCAGCAGCCAGAGTCGGATCGTGTCTCTGTTTTTCTTTGTTGCGGACCATTGACGGGAATGCATGAGGGACATGCGTGTTGAGCGGCCCTTCAACACGCCCGTGTGGAACTCACGCCCCAGCAGACAATACAGCCCCGCTTCGTCCAGATGGTCGAGATGAGCCAGCAGGCATCACTTCAAGGGTACCTTCTGGGGCCTAAGCCTACACTGATTGTATTTGGTTCTCCTAAAGCGAACATATTCACTAATATATATATATATATATACATATATATATATAAAATCACGTCTGGCTTTCCTATACGACCAGGCACCCCCATATTTTACCTGTGCTGCCGTGACCAGGATTATATATATATATATATGTATAATCCTGATATAAATAATAGGAACATCAGGGTATTAGCACGTGATAAGCCGACCACCATGGCCATGCTTTTTGTGGACGGCACAGGATCTCTTGCCACGTATTTCGCAGGGAAAGACCAGTCCCCCCCCTATGATGAAACGTTTGCATATTCTTCCAAAGGGCCGGGGGTAGTTCTTAGTCAGAGGGGCAGTTCAGAACAAGGCCCCACGGGAGAGAGAGAGACTGAGAGAGGCTTTAAAATGGAAGAACCACTAGCTAACCCAATTACTGGTGGTTTTCCTCCTAGTCAACACGGCTTGGCCGGTTCGCGAAAATGGTCACCTTTGCAATACTATGACATTAGTCAGGAAAGCTCAACGGTGAGTAATTAAGTTGTGAGCTAATCACTTTCCCTCCCTGCTTAGCTTCACGAATTCATCTAAGTGTCGATTTATAATAACACTAGGTACGCACAATAAGAATCTAGAGAATTGATTACTTAATTAATTGTGGCCCTGCTAATGACAAAGACAATAAAAATCATTTGGTAAAGGACAGCTTCATCGCACATTGTATACAATATTTCGAGATTGTACAAAGAATTACACTAAAGGGCCCGTAACACGAAATGGTTGATAGTTGTTTTCAATCTGTAGTAGTAGTATGACGCTGTTGAAGAAAGGCTTACAGTTCCTCGGATGTGGTTTCATTCCGGGAGACGTCTGGTCTTTCGAACATTATCGATATTAATTTGGAGTTTAATTAAATATGCTTACAAATCTAAGTCTTTTGGACAGGAGCTACCTATTGAGAGGCGCGACCCCTTCATTTTGCAGGTTTATTATCAGGTATACGTCGAAAACTGCCGTCGCTAATTTCCGAGACAGGTGTGTATGCGAGTCGGTGGTCTACCAAGAAAAACTCGAATTGAAGCTGTGGTAAAGGTAAAGGTTTTATTGGTTTATTAAAGGAGCTGCAATTTTTTACAATGCTTAAGCTCTCTTACATGTCACGCAGCGGGGCTCGAACCTGCGATATAATATGGTGATTGTATCAATCTGATATCTCGTTATATGTCGATTTCGATAAACATCACTTGCACAGCCCACCATTCAGGTCTGTCACATCAGGTTATTACAAAATAACCATTATACTGGATCATGGATCAATCAAAACCACAGTACTGGATTCTCTGGAAGTAGCGCCTGGCAATTTCCGAGCCTTGAAGGTTGACGGGGAACCATCCGGGTTTAGTGAATTTGTAAGCCACACGTTACGACAAGAGTGACGCAGGTGGATCATGGATTCGCGAAATCCTGCACATTAAATGAAGCAAAAAGCTCCCGATGCATGAGAGTAGAGTTGCTTGCTATAACAATGCCAAGTCGGCTCGAGGTTCGACCGTAATATTGTCGGCAAAATACTCGTCAGAATTGTCGCGTACGACAGACAATACCGGAAGGCAGACAGCCTATAGCGGATAGCACAGAGGCGAGTGGTCATCTTGGCAGCATCGAAGATGCAACATTCACCAAAGATGGAGATGTAACCTGATTCAAAGCTCAGATGTCTCCCGTTTCCTGACACAAGACGAAAAGGTAAGCCGTGACAACGCAACGCGAGCACTATGGTTCGAGCTTTACCCCCAAACAGGCCGAGACATCGGGGGTGGTCGTCGTCCATATGAATCACCCCCGCCGCCCCCGCGCCCCACCTGGTCCTTCTCGTCTAGCACACGAAATACAACAGGAAACGACGACAGATACGTATAACTAAAGGATATACCGTCGTCCTTAGCAGCACTAATCACTAACGAGTACGTTGGACGTAGAGTGGGTATCTACCGGGAGCCTTATTAGTGGTCATTCCTTTGACCCTGCCTACCAGTAAGCAAGGCAAAGATACCATTGCTGTATATATATATATATATATATATATATATATCTATATCTATATATAGGCTGATTACTACTTTGGCAGGTAAATGGAAACGTGTCTCAAATGACCTGATCTTGACGGTGATAATCCAGTAGCAGTTGATTTGCTCAAAAAGAAGGTGTCAGCGGACTGACACTATAGCTGTTTATGTTAATTAATTAATTGGATGTATGGGCACAACGAAGAGATTCAACGAGGTAACATGTCCTGCTATAGTTGGACAGAATTCACTTGACTGCTAAATCTCGTGAATCGAAACAACAGCTGGTAACACATGTGGTGACGAAGTACTCATTAGTCTTAAATACAATATTCCACAGATATGGATGTTGCTGCATCGAAGGGTTTATGGTTCAAGTTCAAGCCATGTGTATGAGGATTAAAAACATCACATAAAATCTAAGGCTAGCGTTGATTACCTGGAACATCGAGCTGACGCCAAATCAAACACTAATTAGCCCCGAACACCGTTCCGGATGCGACGATTGCGGTTCTAGGCATTCTTCCACAGACCTGCACCGTGAACGCCCTGGCTAGCTTCGATTGCCCGGTCTGGCCTCGTGCTCTGGAGTCCTCTGGATCATAGGAGAACGCCTGCGTACGGTACAACGCTCTCTGGCGAAGCCATGTGACTTTTCTCTGATCTCCTCTGTACCCGAGTCTCCTTGTCACCGGTACCTCGGTGCTGAGCCATATCATACTATTCCCTGTCCCAACTACGCCGATGGCCAGGTAGTGTATGAAGCCTGACACTGTTGCGCGTACTAACGATGACTCCGGGGGCCCCTGTCGTCGAGTTTGACCCCTCGCTGTGTGTCTCTCTCGGCGATCTGATCGCGCCGATCAGATCTGCCTTGGTCAGCGGTCTGGTCTGAAAGGACACGCGTCTGTGTCCTCGGCCTCATCTCCCATCATTTGTAATCGAGCAGGAATTGGGCCGACAGATTGCTGGCTCGTCTCGATGATCTACGGGCTCGGGTCGATTTAGTCAGGTGTGGCCTTCCCCACTAGTACTACACCGTGAAGGACTAAAAAGTCCGTTTGTCAGAATGCCGAAGAAAGGCTCGCCCAGAGGCTAGGCCCTTTGTCCCAGACTGAGTTCGAGTTGGCAACATTGTATTCCATGACGCTAATTAACCTTCGCATACACACATGCTGTTCATATATATATATATATATATATATATATTCCTGCTTTAGCTAGCTTAATATTTTGATTGTTAGGATAGCCCAGCTTGAAGGAGAACTCCGTGCATTCCCTGATGGTCTCAGCACTACGGCCGAGGCGTGGTTGTCAATAGATCTCGCACGTCGAGAAAACGACACACGAATTCTGAAGTTATCACTGGGTGGACGCGGGTGAACAGGCTTCCACTGATTCCGACCAAGAGCGTGGGCATCGTTCTCATTGGTAAAAAAACTGAGCTACTTAAGCGAGGTACTTCGGAGTCCGCCCCGACCGGGAATACGAGCAACCCTCCACATGCGACGAAGGATGCAGCTGAACTGGGCAGGCTCATGCCGAACATGAGAGAACCGAGGGAGAAAATTCAGACAGAGACTCCCTTAGTTTATCATCCTGTTTGGTCCATCTGTCCCGGACTGTGCCGAAAGCGGCGGCCCCACGCCACAAGATCTTGATATGCAATACCCAACGCATTCTATTACTCAAAATAGCGCAGGACGATAGTCTCTCTGTCCAACGCGCACGGTCCTGGCGAGCTCAGCTTCGTGGGACCACGAGATTGACGAGCGGTGCATAGCATGTACAAACCCAACGGCAAACACCAGCGAAACCAGTATGGCAGTCGAGCGGACGGTGAGACGCAATCCCCCTCGGAACGCCAGGAACCTCAGAAGGGGACATCATATCCGTGATCACGGACTGGAAAAACCTATTCTGTCGAGGGTTTACGCGAATGCATGAGACACATGCGTGTTGAGCGGTCCTTCAACACCAGTATGGGACACACGATACCCATTAAACCTCCCTACCTTAGATGGTTCGGTAAGCCAAAAGCATCAATTGTAGAGAGTACCTCCTGGTGTATACCTGCCTGGGCGAGAACTCCCACACTTCTCCACCCAGTTTCTCAAGGGCCACGGACATACGCAAAACTGCCAGACTGAAAAGAAAACAACAAAGAAATAGAACTACCTCGCCACGTGCGGGGTCATTGTTGGAAAATGACAGGAAGATTCGCACGTCCCATACGTTGGTGATGTGCGCGCCCTTTACACTTGGCGCACTAGCCAAGTCTAAAGAACAGCGCGAAGATTTGTGAGCCTAAGGAGCAGTAGGCAAATAAAGGACCTTACGTATAGAGGGTCCTAAGGCAAAAGGAATTATAGAATGGCCTGCTTTGTTAGAATTCATCGGAGGGCCTACGGATGACGCTGCCTCAAGGGTGATCGCTAGGCCAACTGATCCGCTAGGCTTTAGCTGCTATTTCGAACGGTTCGTTGTACTATTCGTTACCTTACGAGGATCTGAGCTGGCGCGGGGGGTGGAGTTTTTAGGGGAACGTTTAGCGACGTATGTGTATTTGTTATTAGGGGCCTCGGTCGAAGCAACATCCACTTGTCGGGACCTACACTGCTATGAATGTAGAGACCCAGTAGACCGATGCAGTACTGACAGTGCGTCACCGTTTACCAGTTTCTCATCCTCCTCCATAAACAAAGTAACAGGTTTCAGGAAAGAGGTCTCAATGGTCCTGGATTGTGACGCTTACTGAGCAGAGTTGCGTGGCATTCGTCTTTCACACACCGCTCGTATTTAAGTACCAGGGTCATGGTTGGAGGCGAAATAGTCGATTTCCTTGAGTAGGGGATTTCACCAGAGTTCCTCGTTTTTCACATGGCCAACAAATGCCATTTGTTTTTGTCGTGACATGTTCTCTGTAATAAACTCCAAAATCGTTTCCGCTTACAGCACCATTGCACTTTACAGTATATGACACTCTTGGTTTACGTTTCCGAGGGCTGATACAAAGGGCACTGTCGCTAATGTATGTTACCGCTGGGCATAAGCTGAACTAAAAATAGATATAAAAAATGACCTTGAACATGTCATATCATTAATGAATAAGCATAATTATCTTCCCCACAGAAGTGCGAAGGCTCTCGTAGAATATTCGAGAGCTAAACACGGCCCAGCAACGAGAACGCTACCACATTAATGATACTATCGTCACCAATCGTTCGAGCTCACATTTTCAAATGCTCGTATCGAACAAGCAAGAGTGAGTATAGATCTACTTTGTTGTATACCGGTGGCCAATGTTGACAATCGCACGTACATGAACAGATTCATCAATGATGTTGGCGTGTGTGGAAATTTTCATGAACTTTCAGGCTGACAAATGGGTTCTCCGAGAGTACGACGTGAGTTTCGGCTGCACGACACATAAGCAGCTCCACTAGTTATGGGCACACTTCGTAGTTAGCGTGTGCAATGCAGAAAGGGTTGTTCGTCGAGACGATTTGTGCGTTCAATTCGCTTTGATGAGAACACATCAGGGCTTGGGCAAAATGTATACATATCGCATTGACGATATGAGAGATAGACACAATTTTTGATGATGACGGTTTTTGGAATAAAAAGGGCGTATTTTTGAAATCTCGTGCCGAATATTTTCCTTTAGTTCGTCGATAGTAGCGGGCTTACTGGCGTATACCTTGCGCTTCAGAAAATCCCACAGGAAATAGTCCAGCGGTGTGGATTGTGGGCAGGATATGTCATTGGACGATATATTTTCGACGGAACAGTGAATGATGATCGGGGGCCGACAAATGTTGACGGTGTTGCCTGTGGCCAAAACGTACCCAAGTATACTTGGACAATACGTGGTTCCAACAGGACAGTGCGACCTGCCACACTGTAGGCCTCACAATGGAGCTGCTCCAGCAGGAGCTTGGTGCGTGACCTCTCAGATAGCAGACGTTCGTCGGCCACCTCGCGACCTGACGCCCTTGGGCTTTTTCCTGTGAGCTTTTTTCGCTTTTCAAGAGCAACGTGTACGCCACTAAGCCTGCCGCCACCATAGACAAGCTATGGAAAATAGCCGGTTTGAGATTTCGAAAATATCGCCTAATTTCCTCCAAACAGTCATCACCAAGAACGGTGTTCCTCGTATAGGCCGTATGCCGAATGGTCCCAGGGCTGCCATCTTCCGAAGATCGTGTTTCAAACATAACGTCCTTCAAGGAACTATCTACTAAAACTCGAATTTCGATCGCACCTAGGCTAATATAGGTTTTGTGCAAAAAGGCTGCTCAAATTAAGGATTTCCGCTTGCTGAGCCTTCATAACCTACAGCCGTTAGCCTATGATTGTGCTGGTGACTAGTATCTGATCAAGCCAACGATTAAGAAAATTTCGCCTCAAATACACTCTGCGTGATTTCATTCTCCTCATCGAGGTCAAGAGCCGAGAGAAATCGACGCTTCTTTTAAATGCAAATGTGCAACGATAGGGATCGAACCCGTATGTGCACCTACGTGTCTCCTACGATTGCAAAGTGGACACGCCTTTAATGTACCACGCCACCAGGCACTATATACAAGTAAGTCTCTTTAAAGGTATTCTTAACACAGAGACTACGGTGCCTACGTCTACAAACGTAGCCCAGTCCGCCAGTAATTCTATGGTATACAAATAGCGATTGAAAACAGCATTTCTACCACAGACGAATGTTGTTGTTTCAATCTGTGAACCTGAGAGTCACATAAAGGCTCATTACGGCGATAAATGTTTAGTATAGGTTAAGAAGACACCTCTTGACCACATACGACATACGCCATAGAGTCAGCAAAAATAAAGGTCAAAACGAATCCGAGAAGATCCACCATGTTTCCCGGGACCCTCAAATACTACCTGTTACTATTAACACTGAATGCAAACGATAGCCTGATCGCTTTGACAGGCGCATTGTGCTGAAGTGGAGACAAGTCCACCGTCATGTAAACCCGATAAGCTCCAAATCGTTCGAAAATACACTTTGAGATTGCTCAGAATGAAGTCCGGAACAAACTCCTTCGCCTTCGCAGATGAGCCCTAGCAACAAACACGTATATCGTATTCCTGTATGAATTGAAACGATAAGATTTTTTCTTGGTCCGGAAAGTGTGGTTTTCCCTTCATGCTTTAGTTATTTGCCAAGTGAAGATTGGATCCACTAACACCGGTGCGGGCTGAGTGGTGGTGGTTCCTCTTGTAAATAATATATTTAGTAAAGGGACGATCCATTGGCCCTCTGAAGTGAATAAAAAGGCTGGCGATCGCGCATTGACGGATACCGGGGCTGAGGAAGAGAGAAATCTGAAATTCAATTGTATCATCGATCCTGTATTCAAGTAGTAGATCTCATTGTGATGATACTTCGGACTGATGATGGCCTGAGTTGATGCTGTTCCCACTATATATATATATATATATATATATATCCTCCACTATATGTAAATGCGCCCATTCGCGTTGCGGGTTCAGCGCATTGACGTTCAATCGGGAGCTGACAAGCAAATGCTTGATCAATAGTATCTTATTTCTTTTTGAGGATCACGCGAGTGTTTAATGTGTCACACACGTGCTGAAGCCAACAATTAGCTAACGCTTGTGTGCGACTCTCAAACCCACGAAGGATTATCTAATCTAATGATTAGGTGCGTTCTGCTCCCGTCAGGTGTTGCACAGTACCACCAGACATTTTGAGACGATTGTCCTTCCTCGATGGCTCCCTCTCCAAATATAGTCATTGCCTGCTCTCAGTCGTCTTGGCTTGCAAGAGCCGACACCTCTTTGGATTCAGTTTTTGTTTATTTGCCGTCATTCGACTTGCTCGGTTTACGAGCAGTGACAGTCATCTATAGTACTTAGTGAGATTTCCAGCCCACGTTCTCAGCGGGATTGCTGCGTCGGGACATTGCTTCGTAAGATGGGCAACTCCTTTTTAAATGCAGATGTGCAATCGGTGTGTGTCTGCGGGAACTCTGTTACGAGCTTACTAATCAATCATTGATTAGCTTTGCGCTGTGTAGACTACACCTCTAGTCACTGGACAGGTCCCTTTTTTTAGGTAAGGTAAAGGTTTATTAAAGGAGCTGCAATTGTTACAATGCTTAAGCTCTCGTATATATCATCACGCAGCGGGGTTCGAACCTGCGCCCTCTGGCTTCCGATAGCCAGAGACTTAGCAATCCAAGCCACCGCGCTGACCTTACTAGTATTATATATATATATATATATATATATATATATATATAATGATAGAGGATAGAATATAATATAAACATTATAGATATGACAGCTTGAGAGGAGGACACATGGTTGGACCACGGACCGGGCGTGATCATGCCCCAACGATTGAATTTACGTAGTATGAGTATTTAATAAAAAATCCTCGCACTGCTTTTTGCATAGCTTCGTAGGGCGGACCCTCTAATAACTTTATAAATAGTACTTTTTAATTTAGTAATATTATTAATTAACTTTACAAATCTGCGAGTAAGTAACGCATCGATTCGTATGTGTGTCCCTCATATTTCGAGAAGGCAATTTTCTTCGAACGCGGTGATACCACGAGAGACATGTGACATCTCGGTCGACGGTGGGCGGATTCAGTGCAGCTATTCGCATGTACCTTGTGGGAACGGGAGACCGAATAGGTTCAAGTCCCCTGCGCCATCCCGTTGGATAAAGTTACTATATACGTGTAGTATATATATATATACACTATATACGTGTAGTATATGTGTATACTATATACGTGTAGTATATATATATACACTATATACGTGTAGTATATGTATATACTATATACGTGTAGTATATGTATATACTATATACGTGTAGTATATATATATATATATATATATATATATATATATATATATATATATATTAATGTAAATAATGCCGTTTCCAGAAATCGGTAGCATTTGAAATAATCCATGAGACGACACTTTTTTCGCTATTATTCGACACTTTTTCGCTATTATTTTTACGAGAACTTAAGCGTTGTGATACGACTGCAGTTCCGTTAATAAACCAAACCTTGTATTGTATATATATATATATGTGTGTGTGCAGTACCGTACGTGTCTGTGTAG